>CM056704.1:8209617-9599100 GCA_029849275.1 Papilio elwesi | reverse complement strand
ATGTAAGTATTTACACCGACGGCAGCAAAATTGAAGGCAGGGTCGGCGCGGCGCTATCCGTTTGGAATGGCGCCGCGGAGATTTCCTGCCGGAAATTAAAGCTGGGGCACTTCTGCACCGTATACCAGGCGGAACTGTTGGCCCTGTACGAGGCATCCCTATATGTAGTGAACAGTGATCGAAGAGTGTTTGGCATTCATTCCGATTCCAGGTCCGCCCTCGAAACGATAGCGAATGGAGATTCCCTCCACCCCCTCGCTGTGAAGGTAAGAAGTAACATAAAGAGAAGTGAGGAGCAGGGAAAAGTTATTAAAATGTATTGGGTGAAGGCGCACGCGGGGGTGGAAGGGAATGAGAGGGCGGACGAGCTGGCAAAGCAAGCTGCAATCGGAATGAAGACCAAGCCAAACTACGAGAAGTGTCCCGTCTCATACCTCAGGAGGCAAATCCGGTTGTTGTCGCTTGAGGTATGGAACGGGCGCTATAGGGACGGGGAAACAGCCTCAGTGACCAAGGTCTTCTTCCCGGATGTCATCGAGGCATACCCCATCCTGAGAAAGATTGAACCGGATCCTATATTAACGCAGATTTTCACCGGACATGGAGGGTTCTCCTCCTATTTAAGCAGATTTCGTTGCAAGGAGAGCCCTTCATGTATCTGCGATCCGGGAGAACAGGAATCCGTGCTGCATATAATCGCTGAGTGCCCGGTATTTGCCGCGCAGAGAGCCGACTTTGAAATAGAAACAAGAAATAGGATAAACATGGACTCACTGAAAGACTTGATTAAGAATAAAGATATAAGAGAAAGATTTTTAAAATTTTGTAAAGAGTCGGCTCGCGCGGCAATAAATAGAAATAAGGTGTAGGGTTAAGATTTTATTGTGCACTGCTTATTTAAATTTTAATATACATATTATTTATTATTATTATTTTCTTTTTAAAATTTTCTTTTTAATAATTGTAAATTATGATATTTATTGTATTTATTTTTAAACTCGTAGCATGTAAGCAGTGATGAAATTGTGATATTAGATATAAGTAATTTTATTGTAATGTAATTTTTATTTTCTTATTTTTTAACTTCAATTTTATATTTTTAATAAAAGATTTCTGAAAAAATTATTACCCGCACCCCAGGTCCCTGACCTACCTATGTTAGGGGAACGAGAGGGCGGCATAGAGCCGCCCAAAAAAAAAAAAAAAAAAAAAAAAAAACCTAACCTAACCTAACCTAACCTAACCTAACCTAACCTAACCTAACCTAACCTAACCTAACCTAACCTAACCTAACCTAACCTAACCTAACCTAACCTAACCTAACCCAGTCGCGTGCCAGACGCCGTCCGGAACGCATCACTTTTGAAGTAGCTCCGCGGCGAAAAATCCTAAAAATAGAAAAAAGTGACCAAATCTTAGTGTGTGTAGTATCAAAAGGTGCGCATTCGAGAGGCGAATCCGCGGGTGTATTTGGATTTTTTCGTAGTGATTAAACAAAAAAGTTTCGACTCAAAAACCGAAATCACCACGTGGTTAAAACTTCAAAGTGAAACGCTTCGAAAAATAAATCGGCGAGACATAGCTTTGTGTACACCATTAGATGCGCCCCAGCAGGCGCTATCGAGTGGTGTGTCTTTTGGACTTTTCACGCGAGTTTTCACGAAGAAAATGTCCAAAAACTGAAAACCACGTGGCCACGCGGTCGTAGATCCAGGTAAGCTAGCAAAGATCTGATTACGTCCAGCGAAAGCCCATGCACCCAGGAGGCTAACGAAACATCAAGCAAAAAATTTGGAAAACGGGTTAAGAAATTATAAGACAAAAACATATTAACGAAAAAATTTTGAAGAAAAAACCTAAATTGTACAAAAAGTAAATCGAAGAGGTAATGATTTTTTAACTTCAGTGGAAACGCCCACATGGGAACTATAATCTAGGAAAATTCTAGATTTTTCTGGGGGAAAACAACGAAGTTATAACTAAGAATCAAAAAGCACGTGGCCACGTGGTCATCGATCCAAAAGGAATTATGCAAAACTGGATGTGGAAGATGGAAGCACATAAATAGACAAAGCAGACGCCGTTTAGCTGATAAAAATAGGACAACAATATCAAAAGATATAAAAGAAAGAAAATAGTGAGTGACGTAATTTGAAACCAAATTTGACTTTTTTATTTAACAACTTTTTTCCAAACTAATATGTTGAGGTTATAAAGACCAGCGAAAAAATACTCCCCAACGTAAGAAATTAAATACAATTTAAATAGTTATTGTAAAAATAAAAATTTTAAAATCAAAAAAAAGAAAAGTCTAAAATTTTAAAATTAAAAAACTAAAAATAATACTTAAAATTCACCCCAACAAGATGGTATCAACCAAAAACCTGTGCAGCTAGGAGGACCCTAGATAAACGGGATATTATACTACCGGGCGGCTACTCGCAACGAGTAAACAAACTTGACAAGTGCATTTATACAACTTATACAAAATTGCACATTGAAAATAGTCAAGCTTAGACAGACTGACGGGCACACGAGGGGATGTTCGGATACCGTACTCCGGAAAAGAAATCAGACGCCTCCGGGATCCAACGAAGTTTCCCCCAAACGGAAATGGCGGGAGCATCAGGGACAGCAGTACCACCACAGCAACCTCAAGCATCGAAAGTAAGAAGAAGCATTGGCGAGTGGGAAGCGGGGAAACTGGACCCCAAAGGGAAGCCCACAAGCTCTCCAACAAATAAAGAGAAGCCGAAATACACGGATAGACTGGCTGAAGCGAGAGCGTGCCTTCAAAAAGCAAAAATAAACTTAGGAAGTTCAAGAAACATCAAGACGGAAATAAAAAATGAAGTCATGCAAGCAGTGGAAAGACTATACCAGCTAGTGAAGGAAGCAGAAGGTGGAAGGATTAAGGAAAGTAAACAGGAAGGAGAAAGACTAACAGAACGAGACATTGACCGGATCCAGACGGTAGACCAAAATATGTTGATGACGAAAATGGACGAACAAGCAAGATTAATAACGGAGAACAACCAGAAGATGAAACAATTAAGCGAAACTATAGAAAGCTACAAGGAAGTCCAGAAACAGCAGACATACGCGAATGTCGCAGCATCAAACGCCATATCGACTAAACCCAAGGCAGAAGCCTTAAGAGGGAACGAAAATGTACAGATGTACTCGATTATGGTGTCATCAAACGCAGTACAGGATACCAGTGGGGATGTGATTGAAAAAATCAGAAAAGCAGTTGACGCCAAGACCAGCGGGTTAACAGTAGACCGAATACGAAAAGCCAAAGACCAAAAGGTTATAGTGGGCTGTAAAACACTCACTCAAACTAAAAATATCGCGGAAAAGATAAAAACGACGGCACCGGAATTAGAAGTGCAAGAGATGGAAAATAAGGACCCACTCATCATTATGAGAGACGTCCTTACCATAAACACAGACGAAGACCTACTCTCGGCTCTAAAAAATCAAAACAAACATATTTTTGCAGACATAACCGACGAACACTATAGAACTAAAATAAAGTATAGGAAAAAAGCAAAAAATCCACACGTTAACCATGTTGTCATTCAGGTGTCTCCAAGAGTGTGGCAGGCATTGACGGCGGCCGAAAAAGTCCACATTGACCTCCAAAGAATAAGGGTAATGGACCAAACACCGCTGGTACAGTGTTCGCGCTGCCTCGGCTACGGCCACACCCGGAGATTATGTACAGAAACGGAAGATGTCTGTAGTCACTGCGGAGGTCCCCATATGCGCAACAACTGCGAATCATATCTAGCAGGAGAAACACCAAACTGCAGAAATTGCTGCATCGCCAAGGCAGACAAAACAGATCATAACGCATTCAACGATATGTGTCCCATTCGCAAAAAATGGGATGCCCTAGCAAGATACAGTGTTGCATATGGTTAAAGCAGCAAGGATATTAGCAATTAAAACTTAAACATAAGGTAAAAGCTGTATAGCAACTAAGTTGGTACTACAACTTTTCCATGGAAAACCAGACCTAGTGGAGGACAGAAGAGAAATATTAGTAAAGAAGGAAATAACAAAGTTGTGGAAAAACAGAAAAATGGAAATTGTAAGCAAATAAAATATCAAAAGTACAAAAGATAACTGGCGCTATTTTCGTTATGAAAATGGCACAATTAACAGTAGTCTAATCTTAAGAAGCTGTCCAAGACGAAAGGGTCTGAATGACTATGAAAATAAATTGAGCAAGCAAAATAGAAACTAAATAAGAACAAAAATTCCAAAGAACTAAATAGCAAAGAAGAATAAAGTAAATAGATAAAGAAAAAAATAAAGAAACAGAATACAAGTTCAAATGTTCCAACAAGGGCCAAGAAATGAGATTAAGCGGGGAAAATATGCAAATGTACTGGTCATAACTGTAGTATGACCAACCATTTACAAAGGAGAAACAACCGCTACCAGTTGCTGAAGTCCCAGGAAGCACTGGACTAGAGAGGCCAATTGGCCGAAATTGAGACACATAAACTTTTGATACACTGTCAATCCTGTGAATGCGTGACGAGACACACGCGTATGTTAAAAGTGTTAAAAGTGAAGTGAACTAATAATCTTACCTCGTGTGTAACATATAAAACTATATTAAGTGTTTGAGAAATATAAAAGTATTGCAAAATTGTAACGTTGAGAAAATTACAAATGTATAATAGGACTGAAATTTGTAAATGTAGTAAATTGTTAAAGTATTTAGATCATAAATAATGTAATGTAACATAAAACATAGGGAAACAAGAATAAAAATAAAGACTCACAAGATCTCTGACCAACATTTATCAGAGGTAAACCAGTCTTTAAACAAAAAAAAAAAAAAAAAAAAAAAACCTAACCTAACCTAACCTAACCTAACCTAACCTAACCTAACCTAACCTAACCTAACCTAACCTAACCTAACCTAACCTAACCTAACCTAACCTAACCTAACCTAACCTAACCTAACCTAACCTAACCTAACCTAACCTAACCTAACCTAACCTAACCTAACCTAACCTAACCTAACCTAACCTAACCTAACCTAACCTAACCTAACCTAACCTAACCTTTTTTTTTTTTTTTTTTTTTTTGATTTACGACAGGGAGAAATGCATTGCGCATACCACCGCACCGTGGGGACAGTGCAGTGGTTATGTGGGACTCTCCTCCTCCTAGGGGCGGGGGAGGCATACCCACTAAAAAACCCTGTCGGTGGTCTTCTCTGCTTTTGTTGCGGATGCCACGGGCGCACTAAAGTGTTTCACCGCGACATCCGCAAGCTGGCCCCGGCTTCGACTGCTGGGGCCTCCGCGCCAAGGAGGGGGGGACCAACCACTGAGTCCTCCCCTAGGCGTGTGGGCTGTTAGAGCCGGCAGGGAATCCCCATTCCCCGCCAGCTAGCACCACTACGGGGGAGGGAGGGCGGCAGTGTAATGCCGCCTTCTCCTCCCCAGTCGCCTGCGCCGGAGCGGGGGCGCCGAGGGGTCTCCCTCGCGCTCCCGCTCCCTCTCCTCCTTCTGCGAGATTACTATCTCGCAGAAGGAGGCCACGGCTTCCCAAGCCCTCCCGCCTCCCAGCATCGCATGTACAACGCTGGGAAGCGAGAGGTCGCCGCCAATTGTCGCCATCAGGGTGCGGCGCTCGTCAGTCCACGCAGGGCACACCTCTAGGGTATGCCCCGCCGTATCCTCCGCGTCGCCGCACCCGTGGCACGACGCCGTCTCCTCTCTTCCGATGCGACACAGGTACTTCCCGAAGCATCCGTGTCCGGAAAGCACCTGTGTCACCCGGAAGCTGAGGGACCCGTGGGTCCTCCCGCACCATTCTCGGAGCTCTGGGCGTATGGCCTCTATGGTGCAGACACCGTGTTCAGCGTCCGCTAGGGCGTCCGCCCAGAGCTCCATGGTCTCCAGGGTTCTCCTCCTTCGGGCGCAGGCGAGCTCCTCCGGGGCGAATGAGTCGCCCCGGGCTCTTTGTTCAGCCCGCGCCCGGTATGCTCTGGCGAGCACTCCCGCCTCTATCTCCCAAGGGGGAGTGCCCGCCAGAACGCAGGCCGCAGCGTGGCCCACCGTGCGGTAGGCCCGGCACATCCGCAGCGCTATAATGCGCTGCGGCCTACGGAGGAGGGCCCTGTTAGGCGCGTCCAGGGCCTCAGCCCATATTGGCGCGCCATACAGGGCCATGCTCCGGATGACCGTGCTGTACAATCTTCTGCACGGTACACCCGGAGCACCCTGGTTCGGGAGGAGCCTTGAGAGGGCCGCCGCCACACCGACGAGGCGGGGGGTCAGCTTCCGGAAGTGTTCCCGAAAGCGCCACCCCCCGTCGAGGATAAGGCCCAGATATTTTATCCAGGCCCTCACCTCGACCACGTCCCCACCGACCCGAAGGCAGGCCCCCGCTGGCACTCTCCACCTCGGCCCTTTGAAACAAAGGGCCTCGGATTTGGTGAGCGTCACTCGGCCTAGCGCCTCAATCCTCCGGATCAGCAGGGAGGCTCCGACCTCGGCCCTGTTGAGCAGCCCTCTCCAGGTAGTGTCCCGGACAGCCACCAGCGTGTCATCTGCGTAGCAGATGACCGCCATCCGGGGCAGCACCTCTCCGCGGATGGCCCAGTCGAAGCCGATGTTCCACAGCAGGGGTCCCAATACAGACCCCTGGGGAACACCGCAGGCCATCCGCCTCTCTTTCCGGGTCCCTCCTTTCTCTGTGTAGGACACTACCCGTTCCTGCAGGTAGTGTCCTATTACCCTCCGGAGGTAGAGGGGCACTCCGTGGTATCGGAGCGCCTCCTCTATCACCCCGAAGGGGAGGGAGCCGAAGGCGTTGGCGATGTCGAGTGACACCGCCATAGCCCCCTGCCCCCTCTCGGCCGCTTCCTCCGTGAACTTCTTCAGGGCGGTCAGGGCGTCCAAAGTGGATCGCCCCGACCGAAACCCGAATTGGTTCACGGAGAGGTGCGGCCCTACCCTCTCCAGATGCTGGGTGAGGCGGGAAGCCAGCACTCTTTCGAAAAGCTTCCCGACCTCATCCAGCATCACTAGCGGCCGGTGCCCGGAAGGGGAGTCTGCAGGTCGACCCTCCTTCCTTATGAGCACCAGCCGCCCCTCCTTCCACACCCCGGGGAAGCGCCCCGCCGCCAGGCAATCGCTAAACAGGCAGCGTAGGCGGTCCCCGAGGTGCTTCAGGGCGATGGGGACCACTTTATTAGGTACCCCATCCGGAACCTAACCTAACCTAACCTAACCTAACCTAACCTAACCTAACCTAACCTAACCTAACCTAACCTAACCTAACCTAACCTAACCTAACCTAACCTAACCTAACCTAACCTAACCTAACCTAACCTAACCTAACCTAACCTAACCTAACCTAACCTAACCTAACCTAACCTAACCTAACCTAACCTAACCTAACCTAACCTAACCTAACCTAACCTAACCTAACCTAACCTAACCTAACCTAACCTAACCTAACCTAACCTAACCTAACCTAACCTAACCTAACCTAACCTAACCTAACCTAACCTAACCTAACCTAACCTAACCTAACCTAACCTAACCTAACCTAACCTAACCTAACCTAACCTAACCTAACCTAACCTAACCTAACCTAACCTAACCTAACCTAACCTAACCTAACCTAACCTAACCTAACCCAGTCGCGCGCCAGCCGCCGCCCCGAACGCACGGTCTTCGCGTCGCTCCGCGACGCTCCGCAACGAAATAAACGGCGAAAAACAACTTAGTTGGAAAAAAGTTCACAAAAATACGACTTCTCGGTGTCAAAAGAAGCGCCCAGAAAAACCATACAAGATTCCAAAATAAAAAATTAAAAAAGTTCAATAGCAAAAAAGTTATCTCTCAAAAACTAACCAAAAACACGTGCTAAAAATAGAAAAATTAAAACGCTGGCCAAACAAGATCGACAACCCCCCAATTTTTACGCATCAAAAGAAGCGCGCTGACCGACCCTACAACCCGGACCATAAGAAAAAATTTTCGCGAGAAAATTCGCGAAAATACACCCCAAAAACCAAAAATCACGTGACACGTGGTCACAGATCCCGACTATTCAAAACAAAAATACAAGTGTCCGCCAAAAGCCAAAGCTCCTCCGAGGTGACCAATACACTGGAAATCAAAATCGGAGGAGACATCACCAAGAAACAAGAAGAAATAGCTCTAACCTAAAATCACATACAGAAAAACCTCAATAACTCAAGAAAACGATCGGCGAGGCAGTCCTCTGATAATTTCCAGAGGAAGGTCAAACCGGTCCCCATCATCGACGAAAAATTCAGAATTTTCCAGCAACAAACCATCAAGAAATAGCTAAAACCACGTGATCACAAAAATCGGACTATACAGAGCCCTGGAGAAGCCAGAAAGGATACCACCAAGCAGAAAACACGAAACAAGAATAATTACCTACAAAACTCTCAAATTGGACTCATAAAAACATAATTTAAAGTGAAAAGTGAAAAGTGCAAAAGCTAAAACTCGTAAGTTAAATCACTGTAAAACACTTTAAACAAAAACTATATTTACATACAAAAATTAAAGAAGTGGAAAATATAGAGACAAATTAGTATAAATAGATTATTGTGTGTAAGAAATATTGTGAAAACAGTTTGTATTAGAATTACAATTAATGAAAACTGCATGTTAGAAACATCAAAACAAAAGAAATACTTCTGGATCACTACTACACCGAAATAGAGCAAAAGTATACAAAGTTATTATATAAATCATAACAAATTAACATCAATAGAATATATACAGTGTCTATAGTAAAATTAGAAATAGTACAAGATACTTTGTAATATCAGAGTGTAATAACATTAGAACAAACAAAATACATGTAATTAGACTTACCAAACTAAATGATAGCCTGCCAAATCACAAATACACTTAGACTACTCACCATAATGCTTATAGATCAAAAACATACACAGTAATTGATATAATTCATAACAAATTGGTATTAATACAATATATACAGTGTCTATAGTAAAATTAGAAATAGTACAAGATACTTTGTAATATTAGAGGGTATCAATATTGGAACAGACAAAATTCAAAAGGAAAATTGTAATTAGAACAACCAAACCAAACTAAAGCCTGCCAAATCACAAAAATACACTTCAGACTACTCGCTACATTGTAACAGATCTAAAAACATACATAGTAATTAATTTTGGATATAAATTATAACAAATTAGCATCAATAGAATACAAACAGTGTCTAATAGCAGAAGTAGAAACAGTACAAGACACATTGTAATATTAGAAGTGCACAAATACTAAAATAAACTAAATTCACAAGTAAAATTACAGTTATACTTACCAAACTAAAAGTAAAGCCTGCCAAACCACAAAACATACCTCATACTATTCACTACAATTGCAACAGACCAAAACAAGACACATAATAATATACAAATCAGTATTAATAGAATATAAGTAGCGTTAAATTGTAAAAATAAAATAGTATAAAACATATTGTACAATAGAGTGTATTAATATTAGAAAAGACCAAAGTCACAAGTAAAATTGCAATTTATACTTACCAAACCAAATTAAATAAACCAAAGCCTGCCAAACTACAAAATATATCTTAGACCACTCGCTATAACTGTAATAGGTCACAATATACATAGTAATTACATAATTTATAATAAATTAGTATAAATAGAATATAAGCAGTGTTAAACAGTAAAATTAGAAATAGTATAAGACAAATTACAAAAATAGAGTGTATTAATATTAGAAAAGACCAAAGTCACAAGTAAAATTGCAATTTATACTTACCAAACCAAATTAAATAAACCAAAGCCTGCCAAACTACAAAATATATCTTAGACCACTCGCTATAACTGTAATAGGTCAAAATATACATAGTAATTACATAATTTATAATAAATTAGTATAAATAGAATATAAGCAGTGTTAAACAGTAAAATTAGAAATAGTATAAGACAAACTGTAAAATAGAGTGTATTAATATTAGAAAAGACCAATTCACAAGTAAAATTGCAATTAAACTTACCAAACCAAATTAAGTAAACCAAAGCCTACCAAATTACAGAATATACTCTAGACAATAATTGTAATAGATCAAAAATATACATAGTAATTACATAATTCATAATAAATTAGTATAAATAGAATATAAGCAGCGTTAAACTGTAAAATTAGAAACAGTATAAGACAAATTGTAAAAATAGAGTGCATTAATATTAGAAAACACCAATTCACAAGTAAAATTGCAATTAAACTTACCAAACCAAATTTTGTAAACCAAAGCCTACCAAATTACAAAATATACTCCAGACAATAATTGTAACAGATCAAAAATATACATAGTAATTACATAATTCATAATAATTTAGTACAAATAGAATATAAGCAGCGTTAAATTGTAAAATCAGAAATAGCATAAGACATATTGTAATAATAGAGTGTATTATCATTAGAAAAGACCAAATTCACAAGCAAAATTGCAATTAGACTTACCAAACCAAACCAAATAAACTAAAGCCTGCCAAATTATAAAATATACTTTAGACTACTCGCTATAACTGTAATAGATCAAAAATATACACAGTAATTACATTATTCATAATAAATTAGTATAAATAGAATATAAGTAGAGTTAAACTGTAAAATTAAAAATAGTAGAAGACATATTGTAAAAATAAAGTGTATTAATATTAGAAAAGACCAACTCATACCAAACTAAACTAAAGCCTGTCAAATCACAAAATACACCTAGACTACTAACCACAACTGTAACAGACCTAAAAATATACATAGAAAATAAGGTTGGATATAATTCATAATAAACTAGTATTAATACAATATATACTGTGTTAATAGTAAAATTAGAAATAGTACAAGACACATTGTAAAATTAGAGTGTAGCATTAACAGTATAAACAGTGTAAAATAACATAATTAAACATAGGATAACACAAATTGCAAAAGTAGTACATAAAATTGCAGTTAGAGCTATCAAACCAGATTTAAGTAAGCTTAGCCTGTAACCATAACATAAATATACTGCCATAGTACTGAACATAACTGAAACAATTCAAATAACATACATAGTAATTAAGTTTGTAAAACTCAAAATAGAATAACATAAGGTATATAAATATAAATAGTGTTAAACAATAGAATTAGAATTAAAGATTAGAATTAACTAAAACAAATTGTAATTGTAAAATCTATCTACCTAAGTTTAAGATTGGTTACTATCACAGCATTAAACACATAATTTTACTATAGACTTAAATTGACACAAGACACACCAAGACACACCAAAATGTTTGGCTACCGCACACCAGAAAGGAAGATCACTCAAGCGACACCGCCCGAGATGGCCAAACCAGGAACCTCACAGGCACAAGCCTCCCCGAAGAAGACAGAAAAGAGGACTCAGCTCTCTAAAGAGCCGAAAGTAGCCCGAAAAGCCCCCATGGACTTGACAAGCCCTCCTAAATATGCCACCAAACTGGCAGAGGCAAAGGCCTGCGTAACAAAGGCCAAGATCAACCTAGGACAATCCCGAAACACCAAAACAGAAATAAAAGAGGCAGTAATACAAGCGGTTGAAAGACTGTATCAATTAATCAAAGAATCAGAAAGCACTAAAGAGAAAAATCAAAATGAAGAAGTAACAAGAACAAAGGAAATAGAAAAAACAATAGAAAATAAAACAGAACAAACTAAAAACGATACCATCTTAATGACAAAAATAGAAGAACATACCAAACTAATAAAGCAAAGTAATGAAAAGATAGAAGAACTGAAAAATACAATAGAAAAATACCAAGAAACACAAGGAAAACAACAACAGTATACATATGCGGAAATGGTAGTACAGGGAAGAAACAAGAAATCGGAGGAACATAAGACGCTGCATTCTGTAGCGGTAACAGCCAAGAACGAGATAGAAACCGGTGAAGAAATAATGGACAGAATAAGGAAAGTGGTAAATGCAAAAGATGGAGAAATACCAATAGAAAAGATACGCAAAGCAAAAGATAGAAAGATCATAGTAGGATGTAGAACAGAAGAGGACAGGAAAAAATTAAAAGAAAGACTAGAAACAGCCAAGGACCTAGTAGTGCAGGAGATGAAGAACAAAGACCCGCTGGTAATACTGCGAAATGTATTCCAGTACAACAAAGACGAAGACATAAAGACAGCAATTAAAAATCAAAATAGAGACATATTTAGGGATCTCGGTGACGAGGGACGAATGGAGATCCTGTACAAAAAGAGAACCAGAAACCCGCAAGTAAACCACATCGTGCTACGGGTGACCCCACAAATATGGCAAAGAATGGTCGATAACGGAAAACTGCAAATTGACTTGCAGAAGGTACGGATTGAAGATCACTCACCATTGGTGCAATGCTCCACCTGCCTTGCGTATGGACATCCGAAACGCCTCTGCAAAGAAAAAGAAGAAAAATGTAGCCATTGTGGGGGTCCACATAAAAAATCGCAATGCACAGACTGGCCCGCTGGAACAGAGCCAGTGTGCTGCAATTGCAAGACAGCAAAAATGGACAACACACGCCATAACGCGTTCAGCAGTGAGTGTCCGGTAAGAAGGCGATGGGACGCTATAGCACGGTCCGCAATTTCCTATGGCTGTAGCCAGGCACTCACTGCGGAACGAATGGCAAAACCCACCAATGCCACGCTTTTCTGATCATGGAAATAGCGGGGCACACGAGGATGAGACCAATGCACAAAAATAACCTGAAGAAAAGAGAAGCGAAGAAAGAAAATAAATAGGAAGTAAGACTGCAAATACTCCGAATCGAAGACCACCGTGGTAAACAAGACCAGAACAGTTCGGGATGGCAGCCACAGAAAAAGAAAACAAAACAAATGTAATAAATATAGAAATTAGTTAAGAAAACAAATGTAAACTATGTATATAACTGGTGACAATGAGGCAGATAGAAATAATAATTATAATAAATTAGTAAGTAAAATAGTAAAGTGACGCTACCTTAAGCACTCAACATTGAAAATAAAGGAAGCGTCACCCCGATAGACAAATCACCATCATTGCACCATTAATATAAATAGAAAAGAAAAAACTACATAATTGGCTAAATACATGTAAGCACTTTAATTAAATAAACGGGACGACAAAGACTCTGACCATATATGTCGGGGGAGCACGAGAGGGCGGCATAAAGCCGTCCAAAAAAAAAAAAAAAAAAAAAAAAAAAAAAAAAAAACCTAACCTAACCTAACCTAACCTAACCTAACCTAACCTAACCTAACCTAACCTAACCTAACCTAACCTAACCTAACCTAACCTAACCTAACCTAACCTAACCTAACCTAACCTAACCTAACCTAACCTAACCTAACCTAACCTAACCTTGGGATTTATTCCGACTCTAGATCCGCTCTAGAGACCACAAAAAGTGGCATGTCCCTCCATCCGCTCGCGGAGAATATAAGGAAGGGTATGAAAGAAGCAAGAGAGCAAGGGAAGGAAGTAAGAGTATTTTGGGTGAAAGCACACGCGGGTCTGGAGGGAAATGAAAGAGCGGATCAACTGGCCAAGTTGGCCGCAGTCGGAATGAAGACCAAGGCAAATTATGAAAGGGCACCGATTTCATTTGTCAAGCGACAGATTCGTCTGGATACGCTTGACAAATGGAATCGGCGGTACTTGGAAGGAGACACGGCCTCGACAACTAAGCTCTTTTTCCCTGACGTGACGAGCGCCCCCTCCACACTTCGAAAGCTGGATCTTAGTCCCGTGCTGGTTCAAATTTTGACGGGGCACGGGGGGTTCTCACAGTACCTGCACAGGTTCAAGTGCAAGGAGAGCCCCTCGTGCATCTGTGACCCAGCACGGGACGAGAGTGTGTTGCACATCCTGACTGAGTGTCCTGTACATGAGGCTGAAAGGACAGAAGTAGAAGCAAAATTAAAAATTGAAGTTAAAAAAGAAAATTTATATATACTACTAGGAATTAAGGAAAACAGAAACGAATTTGTTAAGTTTGCAACATCCTTAGCCCAAAAAGTAATCAATAGAAATAAGAAATAAAAGAATGTGATATTAGTTTTAGGGTATTTAATTAGGATATTTATTTGTATTTTAAGCTTTTTAAATTTTTTATTGTATTTTATTTGAATTTAATTGTAGTTTTTAATCGTAGTCTTTTAAGTTTTAAATTATTGTATTTTAATTAGATTCTTTTTAAATTGTAATATTATTTTATTGTATTTTAAATGGTATTTAAATTGTAAGTATTAGTAAAATCGAAATTTTAAAATGTATGTACCCTGAAAATAAAGAAATCATGAAAAAATTATTTACCCCGTCGAAAAGGTCCCTGACCACCATGTTAGGGGAACGAGAGGGCGGCATAGAGCCGCCCAAAAAAAAAAAAAAAAAAAAAAAAAAAAAAAAAAACCTAACCTAACCTAACCTAACCTAACCTAACCTAACCTAACCTAACCTTTATTCCGACAGCAGATCGGCCCTCGAAACAATCACGCGCGTCGATTCTCTCCACCCACTCGCTGTGGATATTAGAATGAAATTGGAAGAATGTAAGAATGATGGAAAGAAAGTGAATCTGTTTTGGGTGAAGGCACACGTGGGGGTGGAGGGAAACGAAAGAGCCGATGAGCTGGCAAAGCAAGCGGCTGTCGGGATGAAGACAAAGCCCAACTACGAGAAATGCCCTGTTTCGTTCGTCAAGCGACAGATCCGGTTGGACTCGCTTGACGAATGGAACAGGCGCTACAGAGAAGGGGACACCGCCTCCACGACGAAAGTCTTCTTCCCGGATGCACTGAGCGCCTACCCCATCCTGAGAAAGATGGAATTGGATCATATAACAGTACAAATTTTGACAGGGCATGGAGGGTTCTCCGAATACCTGAACAGATTCAGGTGTAAGGAGAGCCCTTCTTGCATTTGCGATCCGGACAAGCAGGAATCTGTGCTGCACCTACTGACCGATTGCCCCGTCCATGAAGCGGCGAGGGTACAATGTGAGATAGAAATGGACGAAAATATTGACCTGCAAAATATAAAGAACATAATGCTAAATAAAAAGACAAGAAAGATATTTATCAAATACTGTGAATTGGTGGCAAAGATTGTAAATAATAGAAATAAGACAACTGTGATTTAAATTAAGGGTTTTATTAGATTAAGTTTGTATCTTAGTATAATGGTAAAATTAAATTGTAAATATTTTAACTAGAAAAATTGTATATTAATAAAGAGATGTTGAAAAAATTATTCACCCGATAAAAAGAGCCCTGAAAAATAAATATCAGGGGGAACGAGAGGGCGGCATAGCGCCGCCCAAAAAAAAAAAAAAAAAAAAAAAAAAAAAAAAAAAAAAAAAAAAAAACCTAACCTAACCTAACCTAACCTAACCTAACCTAACCTAACCTAACCTAACCTAACCTAACCTAACCTAACCTAACCTAACCTAACCTAACCTAACCTAACCTAACCTAA
Source organism: Papilio elwesi (assembly GCA_029849275.1). Taxonomy (NCBI): domain Eukaryota; kingdom Metazoa; phylum Arthropoda; class Insecta; order Lepidoptera; family Papilionidae; genus Papilio; species Papilio elwesi. Next base: position 9,583,551 of record CM056704.1, on the reverse strand, counting down.
CCTAACCTAACCTAACCTAACCTAACCTAACCTAACCTAACCTAACCTAACCTAACCTAACCTAACCTAACCTAACCTAACCTAACCTAACCTAACCAAGTCACGCGCCACCCGCCGACCCGAGCGGACCGTGTCAGTGCACCGCAAAGTCGCTCCTGGAGTGCTTAACGCTAGAAAAATCTTTGAAAAATCCGAAAACAAGAAAAAGTTTCTCGAATAACAACGGATGTGGTAGCAAAAGATGCACAAAAAATCGGGCTATACGGTAGTGTAAACTGTGAGCTATTTAGCTAAAGGGAAAAAATTTTAGGACTTAAAAAGAAAAAATTTCAAGGTTAATTAAATTCAAAATCTTTGAAAAAATAACGCTGCCGAAACAAGATCGGGGAGGCATAGATATTAATATATCAAATGAAAGCCCTCAGTTAGACCTAGGACCTCGTGCGGTCTTTAAATTTTTCCGCCGGAAAACGGCGGAGAAAACGTGGCCACGAGGTACTGATTCCTGAGGAGTTGGAGTGACGTGACATATATCAACCGAAAGGGGAAGACGAGTAGAACAGGCCAGTGGTTCCAGAAAGAAAATCGGGAAACCAGGGACAAAGTTACAGACAATATAAAAAGTGAAAATTTTTATACATTTTTTAAAAAATCATAGCGTAAAAACCAAATCGACAAGGTATCGGTATCATTGGATAACCAGATTCGGCGTCTAAAGGCGAACAAAACGCCACCTTCCCCATATTTTTTGGACCCAAACTCGGTAAGTTAGCGCCAATGATACAATATAACAGAATTTTATAAACATTTTTAACAAATTTTTAAATTTTTTTTTAACCTAACCTAACCTAACCTAACCTAACCTAACCTAACCTAACCTAACCTAACCTAACCTAACCTAACCTAACCTAACCTAACCTAACCTAACCTAACCTAACCTAACCTAACCTAACCTAACCTAACCTAACCTAACCTAACCTAACCTAACCTAACCTAACCTAACCTAACCTAACCTAACCTAACCTAACCTAACCTAACCTAACCTAACCTAACCTAACCTAACCTAACCTAACCTAACCTAACCTAACCTAACCTAACCTAACCTAACCTAACCTAACCTAACCTAACCTAACCTAACCTAACCTAACCTAACCTAACCTAACCTAACCTAACCTAACCTAACCTAACCTAACCTAACCTAACCTAACCTAACCTAACCTAACCTAACCTAACCTAACCTAACCTAACCTAACCTAACCTAACCTAACCTAACCTAACCTAACCTAACCTAACCTAACCTAACCTAACCTAACCTAACCTAACCTAACCTAACCTAACCTAACCTAACCTAACCTAACCTAACCTAACCTAACCTAACCTAACCTAACCTAACCTAACCTAACCTAACCTAACCTAACCTAACCTAACCTAACCTAACCTAACCTAACCTAACCTAACCTAACCTAACCTAACCTAACCTAACCTAACCTAACCTAACCTAACCTAACCTAACCTAACCTAACCTAACCTAACCTAACCTAACCTAACCTAACCTAACCTAACCTAACCTAACCTAACCAGTCACGCGCCAAACGCCGAGCCGAGTAGACCGTGTCCGCGCAATCCAAACTCGCTCCGGGAGTGCTTAACGCCGGTGAAATTCAGAAAAATTCAGAAAACTACAAAAAGTTACTCGAAAATTGACGTGAGTGGTACCAAAAGGTGCGGAAAAATTTGGACTATACGGCAGTGCATAAATTGTGATTTATCCTTAAAAGGAAAAAATTTTATAAACTAAAAACCAAAAATTTGAAGGTTAAAATTTTTCAAAAAAGTTGGAAAAAATAACGCTGCCGAAAATAGATCGGCGACCTATCGACTTCTGTATATCAGTCGATAGCCCTCGACGAGACCCAGGGCCTGGTGCGGTCCTTGGATTTTTCGGCTGGGAAACCGCCGAGAAAACACCAGAAAAACAAGGACCGCGTGGCCACGAGGACCTGGATCCAGGAGTCCTGGAGGGGCGTGACGCACCTCACCAGATAGGGGGAGACGAGCTCAACACAGCGACAGTGACATAAACAAAATCGGATAACCAGGACCGAAGTTATAAGAGTTGCAAAAAGTGAGTACAGTGAGTGAAAGTTCAAAAAATTATAACGCGAAAAAGAAAGCGATAAGGTATACTTTTTAGTAGTTAATCGAACGGGAAATTTAACGAGGAGCAAAAAGATACCTTATTTGGATTTTTTAGACTTATATTTATAAAGTTAATGGCAATGATACAATTGTACAGAACTAAAATAACATTGTACAATTGTTAATGGATTTTTAAAAAACTTGTTAATTAATTTTATTGCCATTAAATAAGCCGGGTACGGTTTATTGACCCCCCTATACTGTGTTTAGATTTTAAATGACATATATTGAGTCTCTTGACCAATATATCTAGAATAAGTTTTTAAAAATTGTATTTAAGATTTTAAAAAATATTGACTGGGTTTATTGACCCCATCTTAAAACTAGGAAATTATTTTATTTTATTGTAGTTGTGTAATTGATTATGTCGAGTTTATTGACCCGGCATACGTAGACCTAAGTTTTAAAACTAGAATAAGTTTTAGAATTTTATACAAATTGACCTAGACTAAGTTTTAAATTTTAGAATTTTTTAAAGATTGTATTTGATTTTAAAAAATTTTTTTTTAAATTTTTTAAAATTTTTAAATTTTTAAAATTAAATTTTTAGACTTTAAAATTTTTAGATTTTAGACTTTTAACTTTTGAATCTTTTAAATTTTTAATTGTATATTATTTTAACCACTATTATTGACTTGTTGACTTTAAAATTTTTTATTTTATTGTCAAAAATTTTTTAAACTAGAGTATAAGTGTAGAATTAAGTTTTATAAACAAGACGAGTTCCCCCAAAATGTTTGGCATAAGGACCCCGGTAAAGAAAGATGGAGCTCAGGACACCAGTAGGGACATAGATAGGGACGCAGCTGACCGCTCGCCAGCGGTCGATCAGAAGACGCAGGTCCTGAGCGTCCGTAAGAGTGTGGGGGAGTGGGAGTCCGGTACGGACCCCACACTACACACCCCCCCGAAAAAGGCAACCCCGGCTGAACGCAAGCGTCAGGTGACCGCCCTTGAGCATCCAAAACCAGACTCGGCGGCTGGACCTTCAGGAGGGCCAAAGGTTGGTACCCTGGACCGTGTTCAGGTTGCGCGAGGTTGTCTGAACAAGGCAAAACTGCACTTGAACGGCTCGCGCAACCTGAAGACGGAGATTAAGACGGAGGTCACAGCTGCCATAGACAGACTGTATAGCATAGTGAAGGAGCTGGACGCCGACCTCAAGAAGGAAAGAGGAAAGGGTAAGAGGGGACATGAGGGGGGGAGGAGGGAGGTGGGGGAACAGGGTACTCAGACCCTTGACCCCCCGGCCCCCGTCGCCACCCCCCATGATGCCCCTCTAGGAAAGGAGCTAGTGAGGAAGTTAGAGGAGCATACCCTGCTGCTCGAAAAGACCAGCAGGGAAATGGAAAGCCTGAGGTCGGCGTTAAAGGACTCTAGCGTGCAGGGTACCTACGCAAGCGTGGTAGCCGGGGGGACGAAAAGACCGCCACAGAATGGGGCGGCCACACACTCTGTGGCGGTCACGTCCAGCGATGAGAAGGATACCGGGGACCAAGTCATCGAAAAAATCAGGAGAGTAGTAGACGCCACCAAAGAAGGAATAAAGGTAGACAGAGTTAAGAAGGTACGTGACAGGAAGGTTATAGTGGGATGCGGCACGGAAAGGGAGCTGGTTCGCGTGAAGGAGAGGCTCAAGATGGCCGCGGAAGGGTTGAAAGTTGAGGATGTGAGGAGTAAGGACCCCCTGATTGTCCTGATGGACGTCCTCTCCTATCATAAGGACGAGGAGGTGATCAGGGCAATCGGGAGTCAAAACAAGGAATTATTGCGAGGAATAGAAGGTGAAAGCATGAGGATGGAAGTAAGGTTCCGCAGGCGAGCCAGGAACGAGCACACGTGCCACATGGTCCTCAGAGTGTCACCGCGGATATGGCAGAGATGTACGGAAGCGGGATACATACATGTGGACCTCCAGCGAGTCAGAGTGCGGGACCAGTCCCCCCTTGTGCAGTGCACACGATGCCTGGGGTACGGGCACACCAAGCGGCATTGCAGGGAGTCTGAAGACTCCTGCTGCCACTGTGGTGGGCCACACCTCGGGCTAGTGTGCCCCGACCGGCAAGCCGGAAAACCACCGACCTGTCGCAACTGCGCCATTGCGAAGATCGACAGGAGGGATCACACGGCATTCAGTGAAGAATGCCCGGTTAGAAGGAAGTGGGAATCCCTGGCGAGGTCGTCAGTAGCATATTGCTAAGGGCACCCGAGGCGTACCAAAGTTCCCTTCTACCGGGCGGCCCCAGTACCGCGTCGTGCAGGCGAACCTGCAGCGGTCCGAACTCGCCACGGCGGAGCTCATCATGGAGGCGACCAAGCGCAAGCTGTCGTTCGCCTTAATTCAGGAACCCTACATTGGGAGTCGCGGTGAGATGCGGCAGCATCCAGGGACAAGAACAGTACAATGTGCCAGGAGCCAGCCCACCGAGTCGGTGGTCAAGGCGGCCATTGTGCTGTTCGACGACACCATCGCCATCACCCATCGCCCGGACCTAACCACTTGCAACGTTGCAGTTGCAAAGTTGGGTACCGCGGCGTGGGAGGTGGGGGTGGTGTCCGTCTACCTGGAGCCTGATAAGCCCATCGAGCCGCTCCTGGATATGATGGGATCCGCGGTGGAGGGTTTGGGCACGGTAGGCGTGATACTGGGTGGTGATCTGAATGCGTGGAACACCTGGTGGGGCAGCCGGAAGGACAACAAGAGGGGGATTACGGCTGCAGAAAAACTCGACGAGCTGGGTCTGCATGTACTGAATGAGGGGTCTGAGCCTACTTTTGAAGTCATCAGGGGCGGGAGTAGGTTCTCTAGCAATGTCGATGTAACGGCTTGCACGACCCACATGCTCGGTAAAGTCGTAAACTGGCGCCTATCGGAGGACGTATCCAGTTCGGACCACAAGGCAATTCTGTTCGACCTCGACTTGGGCCGACCTAAACGCACTGAAATCGCCTCCTCCACCCGGAAGTACACCACCAAGAAAGCAGACTGGAGCGGGTTTCGTGAGAAGCTCGCCCAGTTGTGGGAAAGAAAGGGAATGTCAGCGGGAAGATATGAAAGGATAAGCACGAAAGAGATTCTGGAAGAGGAAGTTGGTGTATTTGTGGAAACTGTGGTGGAGGTGTGCGAAGAAGTGCTGCCCAAGGTAGGGAAGAAGAGGAAAGCAGGATTGCCTTGGTGGTCCGAAGAGCTCTCCAAACTCAAGACTGATGTCTTGAGGAAGCGGAGGCGGATCTCCTGCGCGGCGCCAGTTCGCAGAGACTGGGTCGTGCAGCAATACATCGAGGCTAGAGAACTCTACAGGCTGGAGATGAAGAAGGCTCAGACCCAGAGCTGGAAGGGATTTTGTGAAAGGCAAGACCGCGAAACCATGTGGGACGGTATATACAGGGTGATTCGCCGCACAGAGGTAAGGAAGGACGATGTACAGCTGATGAAGAATGGAAGGGTACTGGAAGGGGCAGAGTCGGCCAGGAGCCTTGCAGAGGCGTTCTTCCCGGACGATGATCCGGAAGAAGATGACGCGGACCACAAGGAAATTAGAAAACAGGCGGAAAAGGTGAACGTAGGGTCACATGATGAAACATGTGACCCACCCTTCACGATAGACGAACTAATGTGGTCCGCGTCCAGTTTTAACCCGAAGAAGGCCCCTGGCCCGGATGGACTCACGGCCGATGTATGTATGGCGGCGATCGCCCTCAGACCGGAGATGTTCCTGGCCCTAGCCAATAAGTGCCTAGGCCTCTCCAGCTTCCCCAGGAGGTGGAAAGAGGCAGCAATTGTTGTCCTGCCTAAACCCGGTAAGGAGACCTACACGCGGCCCAAGTCTTATAGACCGATCGGGCTCTTGCCAATTTTTGGAAAAATTTTAGAAAAGATGGCTATAAGACGCGTAAGGTGGCACACTGCACCGTCGATCAGCGGGCGCCAATACGGATTCATGCCGCAGCGCGGCACCGAGGACTCCCTCTATGACATGTTGACACATGTTAGAAATAACCTTAGAGCAAAGAAGCTCACAGTGCTCGTGTCACTTGACATAGAGGGAGCCTTCGACAACGCGTGGTGGCCCGCTGTCCGGTGCAGGCTGGCCGAGACCCGGTGCCCCGCAAATCTGAGGCGCCTGATCGATAGCTATTTTAGCGAAAGATCAGTGCGCCTCAGGTTTGCGGGAGGGGAGGCCACCAGAAGTGCCACCAAGGGCTGCGTGCAGGGCTCCATCGGGGGGCCCGTCTTTTGGAACTTGCTGCTGAATCCCCTCCTGGTGGAGCTGGATAGCGCGGGTGTCCACTGCCAGGCCTTTGCCGATGATGTGGTTCTGATGTTCTCCGGGGACGACACCGCAGACATCCAAGACAGGGCCAATGAGGCTCTCGCACGTGTTCAGAGGTGGGGAGCACGAAACAAATTAAGATTCGCGCCACAGAAGACAAAGGCCATAGTCTTCACAAAAAAGACCAAATACGACTCCCCACGTCTGAACATGGGCGGGAAGCCCATTGAGCTCGTCAAGGATATCAAAATCCTGGGCCTGACAGTTGACGATGGACTCACCTTCAAGGCGCATATCGCCAACGTGTGCAAAAAAGCACAGGGAATCCATCGTCAACTGTCAAGAGCAGCCAGAGTCTCGTGGGGTCTCAACCCGGAGATCGTCAGAACCATATACGTGGCAGTGGTTGAGCCCGTCATCCTCTACGCGGCCAGCGCGTGGGCGCCGGCGGCGGAAAGGAAGGGGACTAGAGTGTTGTTGGACCGGGTGCAGCGGGGATTTGCACAAAAGATTGTAAGGGCGTATAGGACCGTGTCTCTGAACGCGGCCCTAGCACTCGCTGGGCTGCTTCCTCTGGACCTAAGGGTCCAAGAGGCGGCCCTCCTTTACCAAGTAAAGAAGGGCCACACCCAGCGGGTGCTGGGCGATTTGGAACTAGAGAGGCCGGTCCTGTGCGCCCGGACAGTCCACCCCGCGCACCTGGAGGGGCTGCAGTTCGGCAGCCAGGCGGACGGTGACGAAGGGACCCGGCGAGCTGCCGTCCATGTAGATATCTACACCGACGGCAGTAAAATTGACGGCAAAGTCGGCGCGGCGCTATCCGTATGGAATGGCGCCGCGGAGACATATTGCCGGAAATTAAAGTTGGGTAACTTCTGCACCGTATACCAGGCGGAACTGCTGGCCCTGCACGAGGCGGTGAAGTTTGCATGTGCGGACTCGAGGTTGGGCTTTGGGATTCATTCCGATTCCAGATCGGCCCTCGAGGCAGTGACGAGCGTCGATTCCCTCCACCCACTCGCGGTGGATACAAGGAGAAGAATATTAGAGAGTAGAAAGAAAGGGAAGAATATAAGATTGAATTGGGTGAAAGCGCACGTGGGGGTGGAGGGGAACGAAAGAGCCGATGAACTCGCCAAGGAGGCAGCAATCGGAATGAAGACCAAGCCCAGCTACGAGAAATGCCCTGTTTCATTCGTCAAGCGACAGATCCGTTTGGACTCGCTTGATGAATGGAACAGGCGCTACAAGGAAGGGGACACCGCCTCAACGACCAAAGTCTTCTTCCCGGATGTCGTGGCTGCCTACCCCATCCTGAGAAAAATCGAACTGGACCAGACATTAGTGCAAGTACTGACGGGGCATGGAGGGTTCTCCGAATACCTGAACAGGTTCAGGTGTAAGGAGAGCCCTTCATGCATTTGTGAACCCGACAAACAGGAATCTGTGCTGCATCTCCTGACCGAATGCCCTGTTCACGAAGCGGAAAGGGCAGACTGCGAGACTGAGATGGAGGAGAGAATTAGCCCAGGAAACATTAAGGAAGTAATGAACGACAATAAGAAAAGGAAAATATTCCTAGCATATTGTAAGACGGTGGCGTGCTCTGCTATAGACAGGAACAAGACGAAACTGAATCTGTGATATTAGGCTTAGGGTATTAATGTGATAGTAATAGCATGTAAGCATACTTAACTGGTTCTATTTTTTATTTTTTATTTTTTAATTGTAAATTAGTATTATTATTGTTTTAGCGAAATTTATTGTAAATAGCAACCATTGTAATTTTATTTTATTAATTTAAAATGTAAATTAGTTACTAGTGTTTAGCGAATAGAAAATTTTTTAACAATTCATTATAATAAAGAAAATGCTGAAAAACTTATTACCCTAGCAAAAAAGGTCCCTGAAAAAAAATATCAGGGGGAACGAGAGGGCGGCATAAAGCCGCCCAACAAAAAAAAAAAAAAAAAAAAAAAAAAAAAAACCTAACCTAACCTAACCTAACCTAACCTAACCTAACCTAACCTAACCTAACCTAACCTAACCTAACCTAACCTAACCTAACCTAACCTAACCTAACCTAACCTAACCTAACCTAACCTAACCTAACCTAACCTAACCTAACCTAACCTAACCTAACCTAACCTAACCTAACCTAACCTAACCTAACCTAACCTAACCTAACCTAACCTAACCTAACCTAACCTAACCTAACCTAACCTAACCTAACCTAACCTAACCTAACCTAACCTAACCTAACCTAACCTAACCTAACCTAACCTAACCTAACCTAACCTAACCTAACCAGTCACGCGCCACACGCCGACCCGAGCGGTGTGTGCCAACCCTACCCCGAAGTCGCTCCGCGCTGATAAACTACGCGATAAATCCGAAATGCGGAAAAAGTTTCTCCAAAATTAACGAGTGATATACCAAACGGAGCGCAAAAATACGACGGACACAACAGTGCAAAAATTAATTAATTTAGTGCAAAAATAATCGTTTTTAGACTCAAAAAGTGGAGAATTGTGCTAAATTTCAAAATTAAAATTTTGAAAAAATTACGCTGCCGAAACAAGATCGGGAAGGTACAGATATTAACATATCTAACGAAAGCCCTCAGCGAGACCTAGGACCTCGTGCGGTCTTTAAATTTTTCGGCCGGAAAACGGCTGAGAAAAAGCCAAAAAAACAAGTACCGCGTGGCCACGAGGTACTGGATCCTGAGGAGTTGGAGACACGTGACACCCATCATTGGAAAGAGGACGACGAGCCTGGTACAGCACCGGTTCCAGAAGAAAAAACGGACACCTGGATCCGAAGATATGGTCAGTAGAAAATAGTGAAAAATTTTATAACTTTTAAAAAATCATAACATTAAAACTAAAGCGGTGTGATATGGTTATCATTAGTTAATTAGATAGCCCAACTAAGGAGGAACAAAACGATACCTCACCCAAAATTTTCGGACTAAAAACAAAAGAGTTAAGTGCAATGATAAAATTGTACAAAATTTAATGGAAATTGTACAATATAACAACATTGATACAACATTGTTTTTTACGCTTAATTAGATAGTACTAGGCTAGCGACAAGGTTTATTGACCCCTCTGAATAGTATTTAAGCATTTTAACTGACATATATTGGGTTTTTTGACCCATATATTTAGACTTAAAATTTTAAAATTGTAGATTAAGTCTTAAGTATTGACCGGGTTTATTGACCCCATTTATTGTTTTAATTGTATTTTAAATTATTGTAATTTGACATACATTGAGTTTATTGACTCGATGTACTTAGATAGTAAGTTTTAAACTTAGGCATAAGTTTTAAATTATTGACCAGATATACGCTGTGATATTATTGTAATTTTATTTTTAAAAATTTCTTTTTAATTATTTCAATTTTTTTTAATTTTGTATTTTTATTTTTAAATTTTCAACTTTTAGACTTAAGATTTATAAAATTTTTAAATTCCTTTTAACTTTTAAAATTTTCTAATTTTAATCTTTTGACAAACTTCTAAAATTTTTAAATTTTTTAAAAAAATTTTTTTGTATTTTTCCTAAAACTGTAATTGAAATTTTTATATTATTAAGACGAGTTCCCCTGACATGTTGGGTATTAGGACTCCTGTTAAAAAATCCGGAGCTCAGGATACAAGCCGAGAAATGGATAAGGAATTGGTAGACATATCCCCAGCGGTAGACCAGCAGTCCCAAATCCTGAGCGTCCGTAGAAGTGTGGGGGAGTGGGAGTCCGGCACGGACTCCACATTGCAAACTCCCCCCCAAAAGTCGGCCCCCGCTGTGCGTAAGCGTTTGGTGACCGCTCCCGAGAAGAAAGTAAAAACCACGGATGAGGCAGCCGGACTTCCGAAAGGGGAAAAGTTACCAAGTACCCTAGACCGGGTTCAGGAGGCGCGAAGTTGCCTAAGTAAGGCAAAGCTGCACTTGGGCAACTCGCGCAATCTGAAAGCCGAAATCAAGTCAGAAGTCACGGCTGCCATAGAAAGACTATACCGTTTGGTAAAGGAATCGGAAGCCGACCTCAAAAAGGAGAGGAAAGGGAAAGGGAGGGAGCAGGAGGGAGGGGGAGTGGAGGTAGGGGACAAAGGGACTCAGACCCCTGACCCCCCGGCCCCTGCCCCCGTCTCACCTGACACCTCCCTAGGAAAGATATTGGTGGAAAGGTTGAAGGAGCATTCCTTGCTGCTCGAAAAGAGCAGCAAGGAAATGGAAAGCTTGAGGTCGGCTCTGATAAACAAGGTTGAGCAGGGTACCTACGCGAGCGTAGTAGCGGGAGGGATGAAAAGATCGCCTCAGAGTGGTACGGCCACACACTCTGTGGCGGTCACATCAAACGACGAGAAAGAGACGGGAGAAGAGGTGATAGACAGAATAAGGAAGGTGATAAGAGCCAAGGACGATGGACTTAGGATCGACAATATTAGAAAGGTTAAGGACAGAAAAATTGTATTAGGATGCAGCACAGAGAAAGAGATAGAAAGAGTCAAGGAAAGGTTGACGAGTGTGGGCAGCGGTTTGCGGGTAGAGCAAATTAAGAATAAAGACCCTCTCGTCATATTAAAAAACGTACTTAATTACAACAAAGACGAGGATATCGTAAGGGCACTAAAGAATCAAAATAAAGACCTCCTAAAGGAAGTGAGAGAGACAGAAATGAGGATGGAGGTTAAATACCGTAAGAAGGCTAGGAACCCGCATACGTCCCACGTCATCATTAAGGTTTCGCCCCAGATATGGAGGAGATTGACGGGAGCGGGTGTAGCCCACATTGATCTGCAGCGAGTCCAGGTCGCCGACCAGTCCCCGCTTGTCCAGTGCTCGAGGTGCCTGGGCTACGGGCACCCGAAGAGGTTGTGCACAGAGTCGAAAGACGTGTGCAGCCACTGCGGGGGCCCGCATCTCAGGTCCGACTGCACTGCGTGGCAGGCTGGTGACCCACCATCCTGTCGGAACTGCCTTAAGGCAAAAGCCGACAGGAGGGACCATAATGCGTTCAGTGACGACTGCCCGGTAAGGAGAAGGTGGGAGGCACTTGCGAGAGCATCCGTGGCATATTGCTAAGGGCGTCCCGGGTGCCTCCCGCGCTCTCCGAGCCGGGATACGCTGTCATCACGCTGTGCAGGCCAACCTACAACGGTCCGAGCTCTCTACGGCGGAGCTAATCACGGAGGCGAAGGAGAGGAAACTCTCCTTCGCCTTGGTCCAGGAGCCGTACACTGGCAGGACTGGGGAGATGAGGCAGCATCCAGGGACAAGAGTAGTACAATGTGTTGGGAGCCGCGAATCGCCGGTTAAGTCAGCCATTGTGCTATTCGACGGCGCCATGAATGTCACCCACTGCCCGGACCTCACGACCTGCAACATTGCTGTTGCAGTAGTTAGGTCCGCGGCGTGGAGGATAGGCCTGGTGTCCGTCTACCTGGAGCCGGACAAGCCCATCGAACCTTACCTGGACTTGATTGGTTCCGCTGTGGAGAGATTAGGAACTGCCAGCGTGATACTTGGCGGTGACGTAAACGCGTGGTCCACATGGTGGGGAAGCCGTACCACGGATGGGCGGGGACAGGAACTGGCGGAAAAGCTGGACGAGCTGGGGCTACACATCCTCAACACTGGGTCTGAGCCTACTTTTGACACATGGAGGGGAGGCAGACATTACTCCAGTTGCGTGGATATAACTGTCTGCACGACTGCAATGCTAGGGTTGGTGGAGAACTGGCGCTTAGCGGACGATGTATCCAGTTCGGACCACAGGGCAATTCTGTTCGACGTAAAACTCCAAAGGTCCTCAGGCATGGACGTTTGTCGCTCCACCCGGGAGTACAATACCAAAAAGGCCAATTGGGGCGAGTTTCGAGAGAGGCTCGCCTCAAAGTGGCAAGGAAAAGGCATAACAACGGAGAGATTTGATAACATCATGGATAAGGAGGAGTTGGAGAGAGAGGTGGATAGGTATATGGAAACCGTGGTGGAAGCCTGTAAGGAAACCATGCCTGGGATACCGAGGAGGGGTAGGACAGGATTGCCCTGGTGGTCCGAAAAGCTCTCTCGTCTCAAGGCAGCAGCCTTGAGACTGAAGAGACGGATATCGTGCGCGGCGCCAGTTCGAAGGGATTGCGTCGTGCAGCGTTATATCTGCGCAAAAGAGGAGTACCAGTCTGAGGTGAGGAAGGCCCAGACCCAGAGTTGGAAGGAGTTCTGCTCCCGACAGGATTCGGAAACCATGTGGGACGGGATTTACAGGGTGATTGGGCGCACCGCGAGGAGGCCGGAGGAGATCCCACTCGTTCGGGACGGTAAAGTCCTGAACGAGGGGGAATCGGCCGGGGCGTTGGCGGAGGCCTTCTACCCAGAGGATCGGGTCGAGGACGACAACGCGGACCACACAGAGATGAGAAAGTTAGCGGAAGTAGTAAATTTGGGGTCGCATGGTGAATCATGCGACCCACCTTTCACCAGGCACGAGCTCATGTGGTCCGCGTCTAGCTTCAACCCGAAGAAGGCGCCCGGCCCCGATGGCCTCACCGCGGATATATGTTTGGCGACAATCACCCTGGACCCAATGCTGTTCCTGGCCTTAGCAAATCGCTGCCTAGCCCTGTCGTGCTTCCCCGCGAGATGGAAAGAGGCAGCGGTTGTAGTGCTGAGGAAACCCAACAAGGAGAACTACACGCACCCCAAGGCATTTCGCCCGATAGGCCTCTTGCCCCTTATGGGCAAGATTTTGGAAAAGATGTTGGTGAGGCGGGTCCAGTGGCATACTGCACCAGTGATCAGTCGGCACCAGTATGGCTTCATGCCTCAGCGCGGGACCGAGGACGCCCTCTATGGCATGATTCAGCACATTCGAGCCGAGGTGGATAGGAAGCGGCTCGTTGTGCTGATATCATTAGACATAGAGGGCGCCTTCGATAACGCCTGGTGGCCGGCTGTGAGGTGCAGGCTTGCCGAAGCCCGATGCCCCGCAAACCTGAGGCGACTGTTCGACCACTATCTTAGTGACAGAACAGTTCGCGTCAGGTATGCAGGAGCCGAGGCGACCCGCCGACAAACCAAGGGGTGCGTGCAGGGATCCATTGGGGGACCGACGCTCTGGAACCTGCTGCTGAATCCGCTCCTGGTGGAATTAGAGGAGATGGGTGTCCGCAGCCAAGCCTTTGCCGACGACGTGGTCCTGATGTTCTCGGGGGACAACTCTATGGACTTTCAGGACAGAGCCAATGGGGCTCTCGAGCATGTAAGGAAGTGGGGGGTCCGAAACAAACTTACTTTTGCGCCACATAAGACCTTGGCCATGGTAATTACCAGGAAGTTGAAGTACGACTCCCCACGACTGAGCATGGGCGGGAGACCCATTGAGCTCACTAGACAGATGAGGATCCTGGGGTTGACAGTTGACGATAAGCTCAGTTTTAAGGCGCACATTGAAACAGTCTGTCAAAAAGCGCAAAGCCTCTATCGTCAGCTGTCAACCGCCGCAAAAGTCACGTGGGGTTTAAATCCCGAGGTCATCAGGATCATATACGTCGCAGTAGTGGAGCCCATCATCCTGTACGCGGCTAGTGTGTGGGTGCCGGCGGTGGAGAGGAAGGGCATTGCACGGTTGCTAAACCAAGTGCAGCGTGGTTTTGCGCAGAAGGTAGCTAAAAGCTATAGGACCGTCTCTCTGCATTCGGCCCTAATGCTTGCTGGGCTGCTTCCTCTGGACCTTCGGGTCCAAGAAGCGGCCCTTCTTTACTTAGTAAAAAAGGGTCACACCCAGCAGGTGTTGGGTGACCGGGAGCTAGAGAGACAGGTAAAATTTGTAGATTCTGCGCACCCAGCTCACCGGGAGGGGCTGCAGTTCGACTGCTTGACGGACGGTGACGAAGTTGCCCAGCGAGCTGCCGCCGATGTAAATATTTACACCGACGGCAGTAAAATAGACGGCAAAGTCGGCGCAGCGTTATCCATTTGGGATAGCGCTGCGGAGACAAATTGCCGGAAATTAAAGTTGGGCAATTTTTGCACCGTATATCAGGCGGAACTGTTAGCCCTGCATGAAGCCGTGAAGTATGTAACAAAGACGAATGCAAGGAGGTTTGGGATTTATTCCGATTCCAGATCCGCCCTGGAAACCGTCGAGAGCGGTATGTCCCTTCATCCCCTCGCGGAGAATATTAGGAGATGTATGAAAGAAGCTAGAGAACAAGGGAAGGATGTAAGGTTGTTTTGGGTGAAAGCGCATGCGGGGATGGAGGGAAATGAGAGGGCGGATCAATTGGCCAAAATGGCCGCAATCGGGATAAAAACCAAACCAAACTATGAAAGGTGTCCCATTTCATTTGTCAAGCGACAGATTCGTCTAGAGACGCTCGACAAATGGAATGGGCGTTATGTGGAAGGAGACACGGCCTCGACGACCAAGCTCTTCTTCCCCAACGTGACGAGCGCCCCCTCCACACTTCGAAAACTGGACCTTAATCCCGTGCTGGTGCAAGTTCTAACGGGGCATGGGGGGTTCTCACAGTATCTGCATCGATTTAAATGCAAGGAGAGCCCCTCGTGCATCTGTGACCCAGCACGGGAAGAGAGTGTGCTGCATATTCTAACCGAATGTCCTGTTTTTGAAGCAAGTAGAGCTGAGACCGAAATAAAAATAAACTACAAAATAAACCAAGAAAACCTAAGTACCATAATCAGCAATAAAGAAATCAGACAAGATTTTGTAAGATACATGACGTCCCTGGCTCAAAAAGTAATTAGCAGAAATAAAGTGTAACTGGTGATATTAGTATAAGTTTCTCTTTTTTATTTAAACTGTATTATTGAGCTTTAATTTTTTAGTATTTTATTTGTTTTCAAAAATTGTAATTATAAGAATTTTATCGTTTTAACCTATTATAAGTATTTTAAATTGTAATTAATAGATGTAGTATTTTAATTGTAAATATTATTGTAAATTTTAAAAAAACTGCTAATAAAAGACCTAACTGAAAAACTCATTACACCCAGGTAAAAAAGGTCCCTGACCTTCCACATGTCAGGGGAACGAGAGGGCGGCATAGCGCCGCCCAAAAAAAAAAAAAAAAAAAACCTAACCTAACCTAACCTAACCTAACCTTTTTTTTTTTTTTTTTTTTTTTTTTTAGGTGTGGAAATGCGACCTTAAGCACGCCCCCTGGTCGGGGCACCAGGGGGGTCTGTGGGGCTCTCCCACCGAAGTGGGCCTACCCACTAAAACCACACGCGTTCCCTCATAGCCATGGTGTGGGCGCCACGGGAGCATGGTTAACACGTGACACCGCGACGCCCACTGGCCGCCCCGGGATGGGGCCCCTCTCTGCGCCCTTAAAAGGGCGCTCCTCGGAGACGGCACCGTGTGCAATGCAGGTTTGGGAATCCCCGCCCTCCCCCGCCGGCGCCGCCTTGAGTTTTTTATAGAGGTTCACTCCTCGCGGCCTCCGTCTTGAAAAAGACAGAGGCCCGCGGTCCCAGCGTCGGCGCCGGGATTACGCGAAATGCAGCTGCAAGGGGAAAGTTGCCCTTCCCCTCGCAGCCCCACCGCCGCCGCATCTGCGGTGCGACCCCGCTGAGTCGCGGAGGGCAGGGCGAGTGGCGCACCGTAATACCAGCACTCCTCTCCCTCCGCGACTCACCCTCACTGCGGGGGAGACGAGTCCCCGCAGCCCTCCAGTGCGCTCGAAGGTGGGCTCCAATGAGCCCACCCCGAGCGGCCCTCTCTGGCCGGTCCTACCTCACGGACCGGCCTTGGGTTCCTCTTAGCTTCACCGTGGGTGACCCATTCCCACGGTTACTGAGCCCCACCGCCACGACAAGGCGGGAACCCGGTCGGGGGGAACCTAACCTAACCTTTTTTTTTTTTTTTTTTTTTTTTTTTTATAGTCAGGAAATGCCCACGCATATCCTCCCTCGCGGGGACAAGTTCGGATTATGTCGGACTCGAACCGACTAAAACCTGACATTGCCTCGTATGCGCATATCGGAGGGGCTACGGGAACGCTTTCGCACAACCTCCGCGGCCCCTCCAGCGCCAGCCGTTTCCGGCTCCACCTGAGGAGACGGCACCAGTGCAATGCAGGTTCGGGAATCCCCGCCCTCCCCTGCTGGTGCCGCCTTGAGTTTTTTATAGAGGTTCACTCCTCGCGGCCCCCGTCTTGAAAAAGACAAGGGCCCGCGGTTCCAGCGTCGCCGCCGGGGTTACGCGTGCAATACGGCCGCGAGGGGTCGGAGAAACCCCCTCCCCCCCGCAGCCCCACTGCCGTCGCAGACGCGGTGCGACGCCGGTGAGTCGCGGAGGATAGGGAGAGTGGCGCACCGTAATACCAACACTCCTCCTCCTCCGCGACTCACCACCACAACTACTGCGGGGACCCCATAATCCCCGCAGTTTCGCTACAAAGGGCGGACTCACAGAGCCCACCCCCAGCGACCTCCCTGGAACCAGCCCTTGATCAAGGGCCGGTCAGACTCCAGCCAGCCCACAAGTGGGCCCGCCAGAACGGGTCGCCCGCGACCGAGGTCGCAGGCTCCCCTTGGTGTTTGGTCCGCGGGGCTTTCGCCCTACTCCGGCTCGCACCAGGCCGGAGCGTTCCCCTATCCGCCACCCGGGGACGCGCCACGTCGAAGTTCACCTCTCCGCCCACTGAGACAACCCAGCAGGTCCGTGGAACCTAACCTAACCTAACCTAACCTTTTTTTTTTTTTTTTTTAGGTGTGGAAATGCGACCTTAAGCACGCCCCCTGGTCGGGGCACCAGGGGGGTCTGTGGGGCTCTCCCACCGAAGTGGGCCTACCCACTAAAACCACACGCGTTCCCTCATAGCCATGGTGTGGGCGCCACGGGAGCATGGTTAACACGTGACACCGCGACGCCCACTGGCCGCCCCGGGATGGGGCCCCTCTCTGCGCCCTTAAAAGGGCGCTCCTCGGAGACGGCACCGTGTGCAATGCAGGTTCGGGAATCCCCGCCCTCGCCCGCCGGCGCCGCCTTGAGTTTTTTATAGAGGTTCACTCCTCGCGGCCTCCGTCTTGAAAAAGACAGAGGCCCGCGGTCCCAGCGTCGGCGCCAGGATTACGCGAAATGCAGCTGCAAGGGGAAAGTTGCCCTTCCTCTCGCAGCCCCACCGCCGCCGCATCTGCGGTGCGACCCCGCTGAGTCGCGGAGGGCAGGGCGAGTGGCGCACCGTAATACCAGCACTCCTCTCCCTCCGCGACTCACCCTCACTGCGGGGGAGACGAGTCCCCGCAGCCCTCCAGTGCGCTCGAAGGTGGGCTCCAATGAGCCCACCCCGAGCGGCCCTCTCTGGCCGGTCCTACCTCACGGACCGGCCTTGGGTTCCTCTTAGCTTCACCGTGGGTGACCCATTCCCACGGTTACTGAGCCCCACCGCCACGACAAGGCGGGAACCCGGTCGATGGGGAACCTTTTTTTTTTTTTTTTTTTTTATTGTCAGGAAATGCGTTACGCACCCCTACGCCGGGCTGTGCAATGGCGTAGGGAGTGTGGGACTCGCCGGCCAAGGAAGGTGTAGGAAGGTGGCCGGAATACCCACTAAAACCTGACTGCCCTCTGACGCATTACGGCGGGGCCACGGGGACGCGTGAGCTTGCTACCGCGACCCCGCCTGCGTTTCGCCGTTAGGCGCCGTCTGTAGGGTCGGGGAGGGCGGCCACGTATTGCCGCGCTCTCCTTCCCGGTCTTCGTCTTCGGGTTGGGGGCGCCTGGGAGTCTGTTTCGCGCTCCCGCTCCATCGCCTCCTTCTGCGAGATGACAGCTTCGCAGAAGGAGGCTACGCCATCCCATGACCTCTCGCTTCTTAGCATGGCGCTTATTACGCCGGGGAGCGAGAGGTCCCCGCCGATCGCCGCCACCAGGGTGCGGCGCTCATCAGACCAGGCACAACACACCTCCAGCGTGTGCTGTGCCGTGTCGTCGCGGTCGCCGCACCCATGGCACGACGCCGTCTCCTCCCTTCCGATCCGACGCAGGTACCGCCCGAAACAGCCATGTCCGGACAGAACCTGCGTCAGTCGGAAGGTGAGGGACCCGTGGCCCCTCCCGCACCATTCCGAGAGCAGTGGACGGATGGCCTCAATTGTGCGGACCCCGTATTTGGCGTCCGCGAGGCCTGTCGCCCAATGCTCTATGGTCGTCATTTTCCTCCTCCTCTGCCGAGCGCGGGCGTGCTCCTCCGGGGTGTGAGAGCCACCCCGGCCTCTGAGCTCGGCCCGCACCCGGTATTCCTCGGCCAGCACCCTCGCTTCGATCTCCCAAGGAGGAGTGCCGGCCAGGACGCAGGCCGCCGCGTGGCCTACCGTGCGGTAGGCCCGGCACGCACGCGCCGCAACAATTCGTTGCGGCCTGCGAAGGAGGGCCCTGTTAGGCGCGTCTAGGGCGTCTGCCCAGATCGGCGCGCCGTACAGGGCCATACTTTTGACGACCATGGTGTACAGGCGTCTTGCCTGCACACCCGGACCTCTGGTGTTGGGGAGGAGCCTAGCCAGGGCTGCTGCCGCCCCCACGAGCCGGGGGGTCAGCGTCTGGAAGTGGTCCCTGAAACGCCAACCCCCGTCGAGGGTGAGGCCCAGATAGTTCATCCGGGCCTTCACCGCGACCTCGCCCCCGCCGATCCGAAGGTTGGCCCCCGCTGGCACCTTCCACCTCGGCCCTCTAAAATAGAGGGCCTCAGTTTTTTGGAGGGCCACGCGGAGGCCGGGTCGATGGGGAACCTAACCTTTTTTTCTTTTTTTTTTTTTTTTTTTTTTTTTTTTTTTTTTTTTTTTTTTTTTTTTTTTTTTTTTTTTTTTTACGTCAGGAAATGCCCACGCATATCCTCCCTCGCGGGGACAAGTTCGGATTATGTCGGACTCGAACCGACTAAAACCTGACATTGCCTCGTATGCGCATATCGGAGGGGCTACGGGAACGCTTTCGCACAACCTCCGCGGCCCCTCCAGCGCCAGCCGTTTCCGGCTCCTCCTGAGGAGACGGCACCAGTGCAATGCAGGTTCGGGAATCCCCGCCCTCCCCTGCTGGTGCCGCCTTGAGTTTTTTATAGAGGTTCACTCCTCGCGGCCCCCGTCTTGAAAAAGACAAGAGCCCGCGGTCCCAGCGTCGCCGCCGGGATTACGCGTGCAATACGGCCGCGAGGGGTCGGAGAAACCCCTCCCCCCAGCAGCCCCACTGCCGTCGCAGACGCGGTGCGACGCCGCTGAGTCGCGGAGGATAGGGAGAGTGGCGCACCGTAATACCAACACTCCTCCTCCTCCGCGACTCACCACCACAACTACTGCGGGGACCCCATAATCCCCGCAGTTTCGCTACAAAGGGCGGACTCACAGAGCCCACCCCCAGCGACCTCCCTGGGGCCAGCCCTTAATCAAGGGCCGGCCAGACTCCAGCCAGCCCACAAGTGGGCCCGCCAGAACGGGTCACCCGCGACCGAGGTCGCAGGCTCCCCTTGGTGTTTGGTCCGCGGGGCTTTCGCCCTACTCCGGCTCGCACCAGGCCGGAGCGTTCCCCTATCCGCCACCCGGGGACGCGCCACGTCGAAGTTCACCTCTCCGCCCACTGAGACAACCCAGCAGGTCCGTGGATGGGGAACCTAACCTAACCTAACCTAACCTAACCTAACCTAACCTAACCTAACCTAACCTAACCTAACCTAACCTAACCTAACCTAACCTAACCTAACCTTTTTTTTTTTTTTTTTTTTTATAGTCAGGAAATGCGTTACGCACCCCTACGCCGGGCTGTGCAATGGCGTAGGGAGTGTGGGACTCGCCGGCCACAGAAGGTGTAAGAAGAGGTGACCGGAATACCCACTAAAACCTGACTGCCCTCTGACGCATTACGGCGGGGCCACGGGGACGCGTGAGCTTGCTACCGCGACCCCGCCTGCGTTTCGCCGTTAGGCGCCGTCTGTAGGGTCGGGGAGGGCGGCCACGTATTGCCGCGCTCTCCTTCCCGGTCTTCGTCTTCGGGTTGGGGGCGCCTGGGAGTCTGTTTCGCGCTCCCGCTCCATCGCCTCCTTCTGCGAGATGACAGCTTCGCAGAAGGAGGCTACGCCATCCCATGACCTCTCGCTTCTTAGCATGGCGCTTATTACGCCGGGGAGCGAGAGGTCCCCGCCGATCGCCGCCACCAGGGTGCGGCGCTCATCAGACCAGGCACAACACACCTCCAGCGTGTGCTGTGCCGTGTCGTCGCGGTCGCCGCACCCATGGCACGACGCCGTCTCCTCCCTTCCGATCCGACGCAGGTACCGCCCGAAACAGCCATGTCCGGACAGAACCTGCGTCAGTCGGAAGGTGAGGGACCCGTGGCCCCTCCCGCACCATTCCGAGAGCAGTGGACGGATGGCCTCAATTGTGCGGACCCCGTATTTGGCGTCCGCGAGGCCTGTCGCCCAATGCTCTATGGTCGTCATTTTCCTCCTCCTCTGCCGAGCGCGGGCGTGCTCCTCCGGGGTGTGAGAGCCACCCCGGCCTCTGAGCTCGGCCCGCACCCGGTATTCCTCGGCCAGCACCCTCGCTTCGATCTCCCAAGGAGGAGTGCCGGCCAGGACGCAGGCCGCCGCGTGGCCTACCGTGCGGTAGGCCCGGCACGCACGCGCCGCAACAATTCGTTGCGGCCTGCGAAGGAGGGCCCTGTTAGGCGCGTCTAGGGCGTCTGCCCAGATCGGCGCGCCGTACAGGGCCATACTTTTGACGACCATGGTGTACAGGCGTCTTGCCTGCACACCCGGACCTCTGGTGTTGGGGAGGAGCCTAGCCAGGGCTGCTGCCGCCCCCACGAGCCGGGGGGTCAGCGTCTGGAAGTGGTCCCTGAAACGCCAACCCCCGTCGAGGGTGAGGCCCAGATAGTTCATCCGGGCCTTCACCGCGACCTTGCCCCCGCCGATCCGAAGGTTGGCCCCCGCTGGCACCTTCCACCTCGGCCCTCTAAAATAGAGGGCTTCAGTTTTTTGGAGGGCCACGCGGAGGCCGAGCGCCTCGATTCTCCGGACCAGCAGGGTGGCTCCGGCCTCAGCCCTCGCCTTCAGCTCCCTCCAGGTGCTGTCCCGGACTGCTACAAGCGTGTCATCTGCATAGCAGATGACCGACATCTGGGGCAGCACCTTTCCGCGGATGGCCCAATCGAATCCGATGTTCCACAGTAGGGGTCCCAGTACGGACCCCTGGGGAACACCGGAGGCCATCCGCCTTTCCTCTCTGGCCGTCCTCCCCATGTAGGACACTACCCGATCCTGCAGGTAGTGTCCTACCACCCTCCGGAGATAGGGAGGCACTCGGTGGTATCGGAGTGCCTCCTCTATTACCTCAAAGGGGAGGGAGCCGAAGGCATTAGCGATGTCGAGCGACACCGCCATAGCCCCCTGCCCCCTTTGGGCCGCATCCTCCGTGAACCTCCTCAGGGCGGTCAGGGCACCGAGGGTCGATCGCCCCGACCGGAACCCGAATTGGTTCCCAGAGATCTGCGGCCCATCCCTCGCCAGATGCTGGATGAGCCGGGAAGCGATCACTCTTTCTAGCAGCTTCCCGATCTCGTCCAGCATCACGAGGGGCCGGTATCCGGAGGGTGAGTCCGCGGGGCGGCCGTCTTTTCTGATGAGGACCAGCCGCCCCTCCTTCCACGCCCCAGGGAAGCGCCCCGCCGCCAAGCAATCGCCGAATAGGCAGCGGAGGCGGTCCCCGAGGTGTTTTACGGCTATGAGGAGGACCTTGCCAGGGACTCCATCGGGCCCCGGTGCTTTCCGGGGCCCCCGGAGCCGGCTGGCCGCCCTAGCTACCTCCTCCTCTGTAATCGGAGGAGGAGGGGGGGGAGTGTCCCTGTCATCTGGCGGGGCCATGCGCGGCGGATCGAACGGAGGGCTGTTAGGAAACAGCCCCTCGACCACCGCGCTGAGGACAGCCGGCTCCATTTGTTCTGTGGGGGGCGCCACCTTGAGTTTTGCCCGCACCATGCGGTACGGACGCCCCCACGGATCTTCGTCGAGGGTCGCCAAGAACTCTGAGTAAGCATTGTCCTTGGCGACCCTGATGGCTGCTGCGAGCGCCTTCTTGGCGGCGCGCATGTCAGCCAGAAGGCGCTCCAGCTCGACATCCGTCCGGTGCCGCCGTCTGCGGCACCGCGTGAATGCACGCCGGGCGGCGTTACTGGCGGCACGCAGTACCGCGAGGTCCTGCGACCACCAGTAGACGCCCGCCCTGGGCGTGAAGCGTCGCGCCCTGGGCATCCCGGCGTTGCAGATCGCCGTCAGGTCCCGGCGGTACCTGACGGCCCTCTCTTCAACCCCCACCGATTGGGGGGGGTCCGACGACCACGCGCAGCATATTGCGGCCTCTTCCGCCAGGTCCGCGTCGAGGCGGGAAAGCTGCCATCGCGGGAAGACCGCGCCTCGCCGCGGACCGGCCGCTGCGCGCGCCCGCTGGTCCAGGGGCGCGTTGGAGACCCTGAACCGGATGTATAAATGATCGGACAGGGTCTCCACCTCCTCCAGGACACGCCAACATGAAATGCGGGCGCCGATAGCGGGGGTGGCGAATGTGACGTCTACCACTGAGCCCCCCCGTCCTCGTACGCACGTGTCGGCGTTGCCCTGGTTCTCCGGGGCTAGGCCGATGACTGTAGCCCAGTCCCGGAGGAGCGCCCCTTTCACGTCGTTGATGGAGGACCCCCACTCCGCGCACTTGGCGTTGAGATCCCCCATCACGATGACCTGGGCCGGCGATGCCCTCCGCACTACCGGCTCCAGGCCATCCAGGAACCTCTCGAAGTCCGAGAGGTTCCTGTTTGGGGAGAAGTAGACTCCTACGAGTACTACCCCTCCCCAATTTGCCGCCACGTACCCTGCACCCCTCTCCCTGAGGGAGAGGCGCTGGGGGGCAGCGGGCGGCACCACTATGGCGACCGAGCCCTCCGTATCCCCGATCCAGTTTGGCAGGGGGGGGACCAGGTAGGGCTCGGCCACAACGGCGACGCCAATCTTCCACTCCGCCAAGACCTGCATAAGCAGGTCCTGTGCGCGGGCGCAGTGGTTGGCGTTGGTCTGCAGGAACTCTGTGTGCGGGTGTCCTGACATTATGACACTTGCATTTCTATTTCCTCACTAGCCTGGCGGCTCTGCGGCGGAGAAGGCTTGCCCCGTGGAGCCTTCCCCTTCACGGTAGGGGGCGTGCATTTGGCACCCCCCATCGCATGCGCGTGCGGGCGACCTGCCTTCGCGCATACCGCGCATTTGGCAGGCGCCTCGCACGTGGCCGCCTTATGCCCCTCTTTGCCACAACGGAAGCAGAGTTTGCCATAGTCCGCTTCCGTTGGGCACTCTACAGGGCAGAGGGCACGTGTATGGCCTAGCCGCATGCACTTGTAGCAGCGCAGCGGCCGGGCCTCCATCGCTTTGACGGTGGCCATGGTCCAGCCTATGGCCAGCTTTCCTGCTTTGACGGCTGCCTTGGCAGCCGTCGCCGGGCACTTTATAATGGCCGAGCCGTCGCCCCAGAAGCTTCGGCGGATTTGGCCGGCCTTGACCTGGCTGGAGGAGCAGCCACCAGCAGCCGCCACCTTGGCCACCAGCTCCTCCTGGGTAACGGATTCGTCTAAGCCGGTGAGCCTGAGGCTGACCGATTTGGTCGGGCGGGCTATATCGGCCCAGGCCCCGATGACCTCCGTCAGTCTGGCGGCCAGGCGGTCAGCAGAGGCGTCCGGGGTCTCTCCCCCTACCTCCATCAGCCTGGAGCCGGTCACGCTCGTTCGGATCTTGACCGTCTCCAATCCAAAGTCCCGAAGCAGGATGGAGGCCCTGGCCTTGGTGAGAACCTCGGCCATGGAGGTGGCCTCCCCCTTCTTGAGGCTCACCATGATGGCCGCCGTCTTCGGGACCGTGATTTTCGGGGCCTTCGGCGGGGCCGCGGCTTTTTGACCAGATGGGGTGGGGGCAGGCCTATTCGAGGGGTTGCCTTTCTTTTTGGCCTTCCGGCCCACAACCTCTGTCCATCTAGGTTCATTCGATGGGCCCTCGGGTTCTTGCCCTTGCTGGCCTTTCGCAGCTGGTGTCCGTCCCCCACCATGCTGAGAGGGGCGGGGGGGCTTAGAAGGGGCAGCCGGTTTGGTCTGAGTCGGTCTCCTTGCTGTGCCAGTGTCCCTGCCGGGCTGTGCTCTGGGACGGGGCGGCGGCGGCTGTCGCCTATCAGCGCTCAGGGGCGGCCTGAACACCGGCTCAGGAGGGAGGCGAGTCCGCTTGTCCGCCGCCAGTGGGGGGCAGAGACGCTGTTCAGGCAACAGACGGTCTTCTAGAGCCTCTAGCCTTGCATTTAGCATCGTGCCCACTTGGCAGAGGATGGTCCGCACGAGGTCTTCGTTATGTGCCTGACCAGGCTGCCTCGGCACAGCGATATCAGCCTGTGGCCTCGCCCGGAGAAGGCACTCTCTCATATCAGCCACCTCTTTGCGCAACAGCGCGACCTCGGCTTTCATGCGCTCGTTTTCCGCGCGAAGCAGCCGTGCTTCCTCTGAGTCTGTGCGCTTCGCGATCGCCTTAAAATTGTCCCTAATGGCGTCCACAGCCTCGTTTAGAGCGCGGACAAAAGTGCCCTTAAGGTGGGACGACTTTTTTGCCACATCCAGTATGACGCCGAGGTGTGTCTCTACTCGACCCTCTACATTTGTCGCCGGCTGCGCGTCGCGAATAGGCGTATTGGCGCCCTTCCGAGCGCCCGACGCGGCGGAAGATGTTCTTGTCGACCTCACCTCAGACAGCGACGACATCAGTTCGGCCTCCGCACGCGCTTCCATCTCTTCCTTCTGAGCCTTCAAAAAGGCTTGTTTGGCCGCCGCCAGCCCGACATAGTCGCCGGTGGTTGGCGGACGGCCGCGTCCCTTCCTTTTGGTGCTAGTGGCGGGGGTCTCCGTAGAGCTCCCGCTGAGCTCCACATCCCTGGGCCGCTTCTGACCTCGGCCTTCGCTCCAAAAGCGCCCAGGCCCATCCCTGTCCAGGGACTCCATAGAGCCGCATAGGCTTGTAACGGACACCATACTTCGATGTTCCGTGTCCGAATCGGACTCCGACAGTCTTTTGTGCGCCGTTGTCGGGGTGCGCGTCAGCACCACCCTCAACTCCTTCACCTTCTCCTCCCTCATCACATCTCCACTCTCCACACTCCTCTCTACATCAACAACGTTTTTTATTTTAGAATATGTATCCATTTGTGTTCCCACGAGAAGGGTCGATCAACAGGTCCACCCCCGGGTGACGCCCATTCCGCAGGGTAAGGCTACATACTGTAGAGGTCGCCAGGTATCTACAGGTTTTAACGACTTCGCTGTCGGGTTTTTATAGAGTTTTCCTTTCTCGCGGGCCGGCCGGTTAAGGCAAGCCCTCCGCTCTAGTGCCTCGACATACTCCATAACGCCGATTCGATGGAGATCGTTGAAGAGACACTAGGCTACGGGGTGCTAGGGGGTCGTCGTGCCTCCCCTAGTTTTGGACGGTTGTTCCCGACGGCGGTGTTAATGCACGCCGGGCCGCCCCCTAACCTTCCCACTTCCCCCCCTTACCCGTTTCCCCCCCCGGTGTTTGGTCCGCGGGGCGCTAGTCGCCCTACCCCGACTACAAGCCGGAGCGTTCCCCTATCCGCCGCCCGGGGACGCGCCACGTCGGAGTTCACCTCTCCGCCCACTGAGACAACCCAGCAGGTCCGTGGAACCTAACCTTTTTTTTTTTTTTTTTTTACGTCAGGAAATGCCCACGCATATCCTCCCTCGCGGGGACAAGTTCGGATTATGTCGGACTCGAACCGACTAAAACCTGACAACGCCTCGTACGCGCATATCGGAGGGGCTACGGGAACGCTTTCGCTTACCTCCGCGGCCCCGCCAGCGCCAGCCGTTTCCGGCTCCACCTGAGGAGACTGCACCAGTGCAATGCAGGTTCGGGAATCCCCGCCCTCCCCTGCTGGTGCCGCCTTGAGTTTTTTATAGAGGTTCACTCCTCGCAGCCCCCGTCTTGAAAAAGACAAGGGCCCGCGGTCCCAGCGTCGCCGCCGGGGTTACGCGTGCAATACGGCCGCGAGGGGTCGGAGAAACCCCCTCCCCCCCGCAGCCCCACTGCCGTCGCAGACGCGGTGCGACGCCGCTGAGTCGCGGAGGATAGGGAGAGTGGCGCACCGTAATACCAACACTCCTCCTCCTCCGCGACTCACCACCACAACTACTGCGGGGACCCCATAATCCCCGCAGTTTCGCTACAAAGGGCGGACTCAAAGAGCCCACCCCCAGCGACCTCCCTGGGGGCCAGCCCTTGATCAAGGGCCGGCCAACTCCAGCAGCCCACAAGTGGGCCCGCCGGATCGGGTCGCCCACGACCGAGGTCGCAGGCTCCCCTTGGTGTTTGGTCCGCGGGGCTTTCGCCCTACTCCGGCTCGCACCAGGCCGGAGCGTTCCCCTATCCGCCACCCGGGGACGCGCCACGTCGAAGTTCACCTCTCCGCCCACTGAGACAACCCAGCAGGTCCGTGGCCGTGGAACCTAACCTAACCTAACCTAACCTAACCTAACCTAACCTAACCTAACCTAACCTAACCTAACCTAACCTAACCTAACCTAACCTTTTTTTTTTTTTTTTTTTTTTTTTATCTGGGGAAATCCATTTATTGACCCCCGCGCCTGGGCTGTGCAAGTGGCGCGGGGAGTGTGGGGGTCGCCTAAAGACGTTCGGCAATACCCACTAAAACCCCAGTGCCCACTTCTGCCCGCCCACTTGTGCCGGGGCTAAGGTGACAGTTACCCTTATCCTTGTCCCCGGCAGGGCGTTCGTCCTTGTCAGGACACGACTCTCGTGGCCTAGGCCACATTGTCCATCTCCGAGTGAAGGCGACGGAGAACTATCGCCCCCACTCCTACCGGGTCTCCCAACCCGGCACCGACCAACACGTCTTTGCATATTAAGACGCCTGGGCAAAGGCCCGGCGTCGGCGCATCGGTCGGCGGCGGCGCACGGGATCCTCCTCCGGATCATCCTCCCGGCGTCGCTCGTCCATCTCTTTCTTTTCCATCACCGCCTCGCAAAAAGCGGCGACGGCGCTCCATCCGGGTTTGCTGCCGACCATCGCTGACACAACGGCCGGCAGCGAGATTTCGACTCCGATTTCATTCATGAGCTCGGCTCGCTCCTCCGCCCATACTGTACAATATGCTAAGGTGTGATCCGCGTCGTCCTCTTCGGCGCCGCAGAAGCGGCACTGAGAAGTGCGCTCCCGTTTGGCCACGTTGCACAGGTACCTCCCGAAGCAGCCATGCCCCGAAAGGACCTGCACTAGGCGATATGAGAGCGCACCCCACCGTCTCGTCAGCCACTCTGGTAATACGGGGCGGATCGCCGCTATGGTACGGTGACCCGCTCCCGGCTGGCTCAGATGTTCTAGCCAGCTGCGCAGGACTGTGTCCCTTGCGCTCTGTCGCCACTCTCCGATTTCATCACTACTCGGGTCCTCTCCCCGACCTTTGGCGTCGGCGGACTTCCAGTAGACCTCAGCCAACGCCGACGCCTCCAGTTCCCATGGAGGAGTCCCGGCCAGCACGCATGCCGCCTCCCACGAGACGGTGCGGTATGCTCTTGCCGCTCGGAGCGCCACTACCCTCTGCGATCTGCGCAGTTGGGCTTTGTTGTTGCGTCCGAGGGCATCCGCCCAGATAGGGGCCCCGTACAAGGCCAT
Organism: Papilio elwesi; assembly: GCA_029849275.1. Lineage (NCBI taxonomy): Eukaryota > Metazoa > Arthropoda > Insecta > Lepidoptera > Papilionidae > Papilio > Papilio elwesi. Next base: position 9,555,328 of record CM056704.1, on the reverse strand, counting down.
CGACCGTACGACTCCGGCATAGAGGCGACGACAGCTCGCGCTCGGTCCGCCCAGATTAGGCAATAGCCTGCTCAGGGCGAACGAAGTGCGCGCGAGCTTCGGAGCCATCCGCTGGAAATGTTCCTTGAAGTTCCACCGGCTGTCGAGCACAACTCCCAGGTACTTCATTGTGGACCCGACGCCGATGGAAACTCCACCCACTATCAAATGAGCGCTCGGCGGTGGCGCTCGGCGAGGCCCGTGAAAACACAGGGCCTCGGATTTGTCCAAGGCCACCGTCAGGCCCAGGTTCTTAATCCTGCCCACTACTTGGGCTACTCCGGCAGTAGCTAACACGCTCGCCTCCCGATAGCTACCGCCCCTTGCCAACACCAGTGTGTCGTCCGCGTAGCAGACGACGCTAACGCCGCGGAGAGTCGGGCCGCGGAGGACCCAGTCGTAACCGACGTTCCACAGTAGTGGCCCTAAAACGGAACCCTGTGGAACGCCGCACGACACTCTTCTCTGTCCGAATCCGGTATTTGTGGGATATACCACTGTCCTGTCCGATAGGTAGGCCTTAATCGTCTCACGCAAGTACAACGGGACCCCATGGAACCGCAGGGCCTCCATTATACTTACGCGAGGTAACGTGTTAAAGGCGTTGGCGATATCTAAAGATACCGCCAAGACGACGCCACCCTTAACGACCTCCTCTTCGGCGACGGCCCTCACCCGTGCAATAGCATCGATGGTGGAGCGGCCGCGCCGGAAGCCATGCTGGCAGTCTGCCAAATTTGGCCCTACTCGTTCGAGATGCTCGGTGAGGCGAGTCGCAATAACGCGCTCAAAGAGCTTACCCGCCTCCCCGAGCAGGACTATCGGGCGATACGCCGATGGTGACTCTGCCGGTCTTCCCTCCTTCCCGATCAGTACGAGTTTCCCCGTCTTCCAGTCACCTGGGAAAGTCTGCTCCTTTAGGCACCGGGTTAAAAGATCTCGGAACCTCTCCTCCAACCCGTGCTTTAGCGCCAGGACCCATATGCGCCCGGGGATCCCATCGGGGCCCGGGGCGGTGTTTTTGGCCTGAAGCCGTGCCACAGCCGCCCACAGTTCCCTTTCTTCCACTTTCGGAACTTCCCCGTCGTCCGCATCGCGATTTGACGTCGCTGGCGCAAACACCATTGTCGGTGCCTCAAATTCTTCCCTCATCGAGGGGAACAAGGTCTCCACCACTCTGTCCAGTACTACTGGGTCCATGCTAGCCGTTAGGGGTGGGGCCCAGGGCCTGAGCTTGCTCATGACGAGCCGATATGGCCGACCCCAGGGGTCGACGTCCAACGACGCAAGCAGCTCCTGCCAGGCCCCCTCCTTCGCTTCCGCGATTGCCACCCTGAGAGCCTTTTTAGCGTCCTGGTAGGCGGTGTAGAGGCGCCTCTGCTCCTCGTCCTCCGTGCGCCCGCCTCGTCTGCGACGACGGTAGCGGGAGTACTGCCACCTCGCTGACACGCACGACGCACGAAGACGGCCGAGCTCTTCCGACCACCAATACACCGCCGTCCGAGCCGGGGGCCGCACCACGCGGGGCATCGCGACGTCACATATGTGCGTGACCGCTTCGTGGAGCCACCGCGACTCGGACTCTACCGTTGTCACGTCCGGTGTTGTGTTCCAACCTGCGACCAGAGCCGCCTCGATCGCCACTTCTCCGTCCATCTTCTTCAGCGCCCACCTCGGGCCGATCTCCGCCGCGAGACGCCCGGGACCGGGACCGCCAGAGAGGTGGGCGACGTCAAACCGGATGTACCGGTGATCGGACAGCGTCTCCACACCCTCCAGGACTCCCCAGTCCCGGACGGTTCGTGCCAGGTCCGCACTGGCGAAGGACACGTCCACGATTGAGCCACCCTGCATCCGCACACACGTGTCCGTGTCCCCGGTGTTTAGGACGGTCAACCCATTCGAGGCGAGCCACTCCTCCACGAGCTCTCCCCTCGCGTCCGTGGCAGGGCACCCCCAGACCGTGGACTTGGCGTTCAGGTCGCCAGCCACAACGATCCGGCTTGGGCGGCACCAAGCCAGGACCGAGTCCATCTCCCCGAGGAAGGTTTCGAAATCGGATAGTGGCCGATTCGGCGAAAAGTACGCCCCGACCACCATCACATCGCCGCACAGAGCCGCGACGACTCCTCGGCCTTTCCGAGACCTCTTTATCACGGTGTCGTTTGACACCGCGATTGCCGCCAGGTCGTCTTCATCGCCCACCCAATTATTCCTCCTTGGGATTAGGTAGGGCTCCGTCACCACCGTTATGTTTATCGACCACTGCGCCATGCTCTGGATCAAGAGATCCTGAGCTCTGGCGCAGTGGTTGATGTTGGCTTGCAGATATTTAGTAGGCCTTGTCTTCATGATGTTGAGTTTTCGGTCTCCATCTCCTGTACACCGCTCGGTGGTGTTTTTGCTTGTTGCGGGCTGGCGCTGCTCGCAACAAACACTCTGCTAAGCATCTTTTTCCTGGGGGCCGAGCATTTCTTGCTCCCCAGGCGATGGTTCGATGCCTTCCCGGCCTCCGCACACAGTGCGCAGTGGGGGGCATCGTGACATACGGCGGCGCGGTGTCCCGCCTGGCCGCACCGGTAGCACAGAAGCCCCCGGTCAACCTCCGCGGTACACCGTGCCTTGACGTGACCAGCGTGAAGGCACTTGAAGCACCTCAGCTCCCTGCGTTCGAGGAGCTTCACCCTGGCCGAGACCCAGCCAACGAGCAGTTTGCCCTCGACCACCTTCTTGGCGGCTTCGACTGGGCATGCCACCCATACGGCGAAGAGACCAGACTTCTCCTGGCGGAGTGTTCCTATTTTGAGTCGGTCTGCCGCGCATCCGCCTTTTGCACAGACCGCTGCTGCCACCTCTTCTTTAGTGACGGAGTCATCCAACCCCGCCACTATAAGCTCCGCCATTCTCGTAGGTCGAGAGACGGTGACATCGCCACCGTTCCCGAACACCTCGCGGAGCCTTTCCGCTAGGAGGTCCGCCTTCGGCGCGCTAGCCGCACCGGGGACCTCGATAATTGAGGCCCCAGTTGCTGCACGCCTAAAACGGACGCTCCCAATTTCTAGGTCCTTAAGGTTGACCCTTTGCCTCGCCTCGGCCAGAGCTTTGGCGTATGTGACCCCCTTCTCCACAGCCGTGGGGTTTAAGGTCACCACGACTGCCGAGGTCTTGGGGGCCCGCAGCTTGGGCGAGGGCTTGATGTCCTTCTTCTTCGTCGTGGTGGGCGCCGATCTGGTGACCATCGGCGCCTTTTCCCTTATGCCCCTCTTCACGACCAACGCCATGGTCTCCACCATGGATGCAGGCGCCGGCGGGAGGGGACGACTCGTCTTCTTCGCCTTTTTCGTCACTTCATTTCCCGGCTGGGTGGGTTTAGCCGCGGAAGAAGAAAAAGCGGCCGGCGCCGTTTTTGAGGTCGACGCCTTCGCCTTCCCCTTTGCGCCAACCTTTATCCAGCCGGATTGGACCGGTTTAGGGAGGCGCACTTCAGGCAGTTCAGCCTGGGTCATGTCCGGTTTTTGACGTGGACGGTTTGCCGAGGGTTTCCGCTCGGCTTCCGCCTCGCGCCTGTCGTGAGCCAGTGCCGGTCGCAAGCGAGGCTCCGGGTTCAGACGCGGCTCTAGCCCGTCTATCCGGGCGTTGAGCCGGTCCGAGAGCCTGCTCAGGATCCGGTTCTCCAGTTCCTCTTCCTTTGTCTGGGGGCAAGTCGCTGCGACGGGTTTGGGTGCCGCCCCCGCCTGCTCCATGCACGCCTTCAGCTCCGCCACCTCTTTCTTTAATGCGGCCATCTCCGCCTGTAGGCGGGAGTTGGCCGCTCGCAGAAGCCTCGTCTCCTCGTTTACATTGCGCGACATAAGGAGCCTCGATGCCGCCCGGATCTGCGCTACCGCCTCTTTGAGCGCCTTCTTAGATGTCCCTTTTAGGTTATTGGACTTTTCACATACGGCCGCCACGGCCGCTGCGCCAAGTTCAATTTGTCCCCCTAGCTCCGCCGAGTCTATTTCGTTTCCATCCTCCAGGTCAGATGCAGAGGTCTCCGAAAGTCGGGCCCCTGCTCTGGTAGACCGCAGCCCCATCGTCATCTCGGCTACGTCCTTTTCCGCCTCCAGTTCGAGTTGGCGTTGGGTAGCCTCTGCCAGCTCCCGCTTCGCCTGGGCGAGGCCAACGTACTCGCCGGTTGTCGGCGGCCGTCCTCGGCCTTTTCTCGTCCCTGCCACTTTGGGCGAGGGCCCCGTCTCCACGTCGCCAACTGCGACGGCCCGCAGCCGCTTCCGACCGAGACTCCCCCAGGAATACCCGGGGTGCCGGTCTTCGCGGTCCTCCGATGGCTCTATCTCCATGTCCACGGTCGAAGCGTCAGAATCCGTATCACTGAGCGCTGGTTGGCGCACGACCGGAACGCGCTCCAGCCGCACTCTCGCCTCCTTCAAATTTGCGCCATCTAACGATGTGCGCCTCGTCTCCTCCACAACCAATTCATCACCTTTCGCAACACTCCTCTCCTCAACGTTTTTAATTTTGGTTTCCATAAAGTTCCCACGAGAAGGGTCGATCAACAGGTCCACCCCCGGGTGACGCCCATTCCGCAGGGTAAGGCTGTACTGTAGAGGTCGCCAGGTATCTACAGGTTTTAACGACTTCGCTGTCGGGTTTTTATAGAGTTTTCCTTTCTCGCGGGCCGGCCGGTTAAGGCAAGCCCTCCGCTCTAGTGCCTCGACATACTCCACAACGCCGATTCGGTGGAGATCGTTGAAGAGAACACTAGGCTACGGGTTGCTAGAGGGGTCGGCGTGCCCCCCCTAGTTTTGGACGGTTGTTCCCGACGGCGGTGTTAACGCACGCCGGGCCGCCCCCTAACCTTCCCACCTCCCCCCCCTTACCCATTTCTCCCCCCCCAGTGTTTGGTCCGCGGGGCGCTAATCGCCCTACCCCGACTACAAGCCGGAGCGTTCCCCTATCCGCCACCCGGGGACGCGCCACGTCGGAGTTCACCTCTCCGCCCACTGAGACAACCCAGCAGGTCCGTGGAACCTTTTTTTTTTTTTTTTTTTTTTTTTTTTTTTTTTTTTTTACGTCAGGAAATGCCCACGCATATCCTCCCTCGCGGGGACAAGTTCGGATTATGTCGGACTCGAACCGACTAAAACCTGACAACGCCTCGTATGCGCATATCGGAGGGGCTACGGGAACGCTTTCGCTTACCTCCGCGGCCCCGCCAGCGCCAGCCGTTTCCGGCTCCACCTGAGGAGACGGCACCAGTGCAATGCAGGTTCAGGAATCCCCGCCCTCCCCTGCTGGTGCCGCCTTGAGTTTTTTATAGAGGTTCACTCCTCGCGGCCCCCGTCTTGAAAAAGACAAGGGCCCGCGGTCCCAGCGTCGCCGCCGGGATTACGCGTGCAATACGGCCGCGAGGGGTCGGAGAAACCCCTCTCCCCCGCAGCCCCACTGCCGTCGCAGACGCGGTGCGACGCCGCTGAGTCGCGGAGGATAGGGAGAGTGGCGCACCGTTATACCAACACTCCTCCTCCTCCGCGACTCACCACCACAACTACTGCGGGGACCCCATAATCCCCGCAGTTTCGCTACAAAGGGCGGACTCACAGAGCCCACCCCCAGCGACCTCCCTGGGGCCAGCCCTTAATCAAGGGCCGGCCAGACTCCAGCCAGCCCACAAGTGGGCCCGCCAGAACGGGTCACCCGCGACCGAGGTCGCAGGCTCCCCTTGGTGTTTGGTCCGCGGGGCTTTCGCCCTACTCCGGCTCGCACCAGGCCGGAGCGTTCCCCTATCCGCCACCCGGGGACGCGCCACGTCGAAGTTCACCTCTCCGCCCACTGAGACAACCCAGCAGGTCCGTGGAGGTCCGTGGAACCTAACCTAACCTAACCTAACCTAACCTAACCTTTTTTTTTTTTTTTTTTTTTTTTTTTTTTTTTTTTTTTTTTAGGTGTGGAAATGCGACCTTAAGCACGCCCCCTGGTCGGGGCACCAGGGGGGTCTGTGGGGCTCTCCCACCGAAGTGGGCCTACCCACTAAAACCACACGCGTTCCCTCATAGCCATGGTGTGGGCGCCACGGGAGCATGGTTAACACGTGACACCGCGACGCCCACTGGCCGCCCCGGGATGGGGCCCCTCTCTGCGCCCTTAAAAGGGCGCTCCTCGGAGACGGCACCGTGTGCAATGCAGGTTCGGGAATCCCCGCCCTCCCCCGCCGGCGCCGCCTTGAGTTTTTTATAGAGGTTCACTCCTCGCGGCCTCCGTCTTGAAAAAGACAGAGGCCCGCGGTCCCAGCGTCGGCACCGGGATTACGCGAAATGCAGCTGCAAGGGGAAAGTTGCCCTTCCCCTCGCAGCCCCACCGCCGCCGCATCTGCGGTGCGACCCCGCTGAGTCGCGGAGGGCAGGGCGAGTGGCGCACCGTAATACCAGCACTCCTCTCCCTCCGCGACTCACCCTCACTGCGGGGGAGACGAGTCCCCGCAGCCCTCCAGTGCGCTCGAAGGTGGGCTCCAACGAGCCCACCCCGAGCGGCCCTCTCTGGCCGGTCCTACCTCACGGACCGGCCTTGGGTTCCTCTTAGCTTCACCGTGGGTGACCCATTCCCACGGTTACTGAGCCCCACCGCCACGACAAGGCGGGAACCCGGTCGATGGGGAACCTAACCTAACCTAACCTAACCTTTTTTTTTTTTTTTTTTTTTTTAGGTGTGGAAATGCGACCTTAAGCACGCCCCCTGGTCGGGGCACCAGAGGGGTCTGTGGGGCTCTCCCACCGAAATGGGCCTACCCACTAAAACCACACGCGTTCCCTCATAGCCATGGTGTGGGCGCCACGGGAGGATGGTTAACACGTGACACCGCGACGCCCACTGGCCGCCCCGGGATGGGGCCCCTCTCTGCGCCCTTAAAAGGGCGCTCCTCGGAGACGGCACCGTGTGCAATGCAGGTTCGGGAATCCCCGCCCTCGCCCGCCGGCGCCGCCTTGAGTTTTTTATAGAGGTTCACTCCTCGCGGCCTCCGTCTTGAAAAAGACAGAGGCCCGCGGTCCCAGCGTCGGCGCCGGGATTACGCGAAATGCAGCTGCAAGGGGAAAGTTGCCCTTCCCCTCGCAGCCCCACCGCCGCCGCATCTGCGGTGCGACCCCGCTGAGTCGCGGAGGGCAGGGCGAGTGGCGCACCGTAATACCAGCACTCCTCTCCCTCCGCGACTCACCCTCACTGCGGGGGAGACGAGTCCCCGCAGTCCTCCAAAGCGCTCGAAGGTGGGCTCCAATGAGCCCACCCCGAGCGGCCCTCTCTGGCCGGTCCTACCTCACGGACCGGCCTTGGGTTCCTCTTAGCTTCACCGTGGGTGACCCATTCCCACGGTTACTGAGCCCCACCGCCACGACAAGGCGGGAACCCGGTCGATGGGGAACCTTTTTTTTTTTTTTTTTTTTTTTTTTTTTTTTTTTTTTTTAGGTGTGGAAATGCGACCTTAAGCACGCCCCCTGGTCGGGGCACCAGGGGGGTCTGTGGGGCTCTCCCACCGAAATGGGCCTACCCACTAAAACCACACGCGTTCCCTCATAGCCATGGTGTGGGCGCCACGGGAGCATGGTTAACACGTGACACCGCGACGCCCACTGGCCGCCCCGGGATGGGGCCCCTCTCTGCGCCCTTAAAAGGGCGCTCCTCGGAGACGGCACCGTGTGCAATGCAGGTTCGGGAATCCCCGCCCTCCCCCGCCGGCGCCGCCTTGAGTTTTTTATAGAGGTTCACTCCTCGCGGCCTCCGTCTTGAAAAAGACAGAGGCCCGCGGTCCCAGCGTCGGCGCCGGGATTACGCGAAATGCAGCTGCAAGGGGAAAGCTGCCCTTCCCCTCGCTGCCCCACCGCCGCCGCATCTGCGGTGCGACCCCGCTGAGTCGCGGAGGGCAGGGCGAGTGGCGCACCGCAATACCAACACTCCTCTCCCTCCGCGACTCACCCTCACTGCGGGGGAGACGAGTCCCCGCAGCCCTCCAGTGCGCTCGAAGGTGGGCTCCAATGAGCCCACCCCGAGCGGCCCTCTCTGGCCGGTCCTACCTCACGGACCGGCCTTGGGTTCCTCTTAGCTTCACCGTGGGTGACCCATTCCCACGGTTACTGAGCCCCACCGCCACGACAAGGCGGGAACCCGGTCGATGGGGGTCGATGGGGAACCTAACCTAACCTAACCTAACCTAACCTAACCTAACCTAACCTAACCTAACCTAACCTAACCTAACCTAACCTAACCTTTTTTTTTTTTTTTTTTTTTTTTTTTTTTTTTTAGGTGTGGAAATGCGACCTTAAGCACGCCCCCTGGTCGGGGCACCAGGGGGGTCTGTGGGGCTCTCCCACCGAAGTGGGCCTACCCACTAAAACCACACGCGTTCCCTCATAGCCATGGTGTGGGCGCCACGGGAGCATGGTTAACACGTGACACCGCGACGCCCACTGGCCGCCCCGGGATGGGGCCCCTCTCTGCGCCCTTAAAAGGGCGCTCCTCGGAGACGGCACCGTGTGCAATGCAGGTTCGGGAATCCCCGCCCTCCCCCGCCGGCGCCGCCTTGAGTTTTTTATAGAGGTTCACTCCTCGCGGCCTCCGTCTTGAAAAAGACAGAGGCCCGCGGTCCCAGCGTCGGCACCGGGATTACGCGAAATGCAGCTGCAAGGGGAAAGTTGCCCTTACCCTCGCAGCCCCACCGCTGCCGCATCTGCGGTGCGACCCCGCTGAGTCGCGGAGGGCAGGGCGAGTGGCACACCGTAATACCAGCACACCTCTCCCTCCGCGACTCACCCTCACTGCGGGGGAGACGAGTCCCCGCAGCCCTCCAGTGCGCTCGAAGGTGGGCTCCAACGAGCCCACCCCGAGCGGCCCTCTCTGGCTGGTCCTACCTCACGGACCGGCCTTGGGTTCCTCTTAGCTTCACCGTGGGTGACCCATTCCCACGGTTACTGAGCCCCACCGCCACGACAAGGCGGGAACCCGGTCGATGGGGTAACCTAACCTAACCTAACCTAACCTAACCTAACCTAACCTAACCTAACCTAACCTAACCTAACCTAACCTAACCTAACCTAACCTAACCTAACCTAACCTAACCTAACCTAACCTAACCTAACCTAACCTAACCTAACCTAACCTAACCTAACCTAACCTAACCTAACCTAACCTAACCTAACCTAACCTAACCTAACCTAACCTAACCTAACCTAACCTAACCTAACCTAACCTAACCTAACCTAACCTAACCTAACCTAACCTAACCTAACCTAACCTAACCTAACCGAGTCACGTGCCACCCGCCGACCCGAGCGGACCGTGTCAGTGCACCGCAAAGTCGCTCCTGGAGTGCTTAACGCTAGAAAATTTTTTGAAAAATCCGAAAACAAGAAAAAGTTTCTCGAATAACAACGGATGTGGTAGCAAAAGATGCACAAAAAATCGGGCTATACGATAGTGTAAACTGTGAGCTATTTAGCTAAAGGGAAAAAATTTTAGGACTTAAAAAGAAAAAATTTCAAGGTTAATCAAATTCAAAATCTTTGAAAAAATAACGCTGCCGAAACAAGATCGGGGAGGCATAGATATTAATATATCAAATGAAAGCCCTCAGTTAGACCTAGGACCTCGTGCGGTCTTTAAATTTTTCCGCCGGAAAACGGCGGAGAAAACCCAAGAAAAATAAGTACCGCGTGGCCACGAGGTACTGGATCCTGAGGAGTTGGAGTGACGTGACATATATCAACCGAAAGGGGAAGACGAGTGGAACAGGCCAGTGGTTCCAGAAAGAAAATCGGGAAACCAGGGACAAAGTTACAGACAATATAAAAAGTGAAAAATTTTATACATTTTTTAAAAAATCATAGCGTAAAAACCAAATCGACAAGGTATCGGTATCATTGGATAACCGGATTCGGCGTCTAAAGGCGAACAAAACGCCACCTTCCCCATATTTTTTGGACCCAAACTCGGTAAGTTAGCGCCAATGATACAATATAACAGAATTTTATAAACATTTTTAACAAATTTTTAAATTTTTAAATTTTAAATTTTTTAATTAAATAAATCATTGGCCTTAATCTTACTTAGTGACATAGACATAACTGTGATATAGGGTCTATTGACCCGTTATTTTTAGTAGAATAAGTTTTAAAATTAGTTTAAGTATTTTAAATTGCTTTTTAATTTAATTTTATATTTTTTAAAAAATTTTGACAGGGTTTATTGACCCTTATTACATTAATTTTGATATATACTGAGTCTATTGACTCAGTATAATTAGATAATAAGTTTTAAACCCTAGAAATTAAGTATTATAATTAGTTGTAAGTTTTAGCATGTTGACTGGTTTATTGACCAAAATAATAATTTGATATTTTTTAAACTTTTTAACTTTGCACAAATTTTGTAATAAAATTTTAAATTTGAAATTCCTTTGGACCCAAAAACGCAAAGATTCGAATTGCAAACTTAAACTTATTTTGTCATTTTGTAAATTTTTTAAAGAATTTTTTCTGAAATTTTGACAAGTTCCCCTAACATGTTGGGTATACGTACTCCCGTCAAAAAGAGCGGACCTCAGGACCTGAGCCAGGAGATGATAGAAGGAGAGATGTCACCGACGATTGACAATCAGACTCAGGTCCTGAGTGTCAGGAAAAGTGTGGGGGAGTGGGAGTCAGGTACAGACTCCACACCGCCGACCGCCCCCCAGAAAAAGTCAGCTCCGGTCGCCCGCAAGCGTATGGTGACCGCCCAGGAGAAACCGCAACCTGACAGGGTAAAGGTCACAGACCTAGCGGCTGGACCTCCAGGAGAAAGGAGTACCATGGACCGTATTCAGGTTGCGCGAGGGTGCCTGAACAAGGCAAAGCTTCACTTGAACGTCTCGCGCAACCTGAAGACTGAAATAAAGATGGAGGTCACAGCCGCAATCGACAAGCTATATAGCCTAGTCAAGGAAGCGGAGGCCGACCTCAAAAAGGAAAGAGGAATGGGAAGGAGGGGGCAGGGGGAGGAGAGAGGGGCGGTGGGGGAAAGGGGGACACAGACCCTTGATCTCCCCGCACCCGTCTCCGTTCCTCCTCCTGACACCTCTTTCGGGAAGGAATTAATAAAGAGACTGGAGGAGCACTCCCTGCTGCTCGAAAAGAACAGCAGGGAGATAGAAGGTTTGAGGTCGGCCCTTAAGGACTCAAGCGCGCAGGGTACCTACGCGAGTGTGGTGGCCGGAGGGATGAAAAGAACGCCTCAGAGTGGAGCGGCCACTCATTCTGTGGCGGTCACATCCGACGACGTGAACGAGACGGGAGACGAGGTAATAGAGAGGATCAGGAAAGTGGTTAGGGCTAAGGACGAAGGGATTAGGATAGATAGGATAAGGAAAGTGAAAGATAGAAAGATTGTGTTGGGCTGCAGCACAGAAAAAGAAATAGACCGAATAAAGGAAAGGTTAACAAGTGTGGGCAGCGGCTTGCAGGTAGAGCAAGTTAGAAGCAAAGACCCTCTCGTGATATTAAAAGATGTGTTGAACTACAACAAGGACGAGGATATAATAAGGGCTTTGAAAAACCAAAATAAAGACCTCCTAAAGGACGTGAAAGAGATAGAACAAAGGATGGAGGTCAAGTATCGCAAGAAGGCCAGGAACCCGCATACGTCCCACGTTGTCGTAAAGGTTTCGCCCCAGATTTGGAGGAGATTGACGGGAGCGGGTGTGGCCCATATTGACCTACAGCGAGTACAGGTCGCCGACCAGTCCCCGCTTGTCCAGTGCTCGAGGTGCCTGGGCTACGGGCACCCGAAGAGGCTGTGCACAGAGTCGAAAGACGTGTGCAGCCACTGCGGGGGTCCGCACCTCAGGTCCGACTGCACTGCGTGGCAGGCTGGTGACCCGCCATCTTGTCGGAACTGCCTTAAGGCAAAGGCCGACAGGACGGATCACAATGCGTTTAGTGACGACTGCCCGGTAAGAAGAAGGTGGGAGGCACTCGCACGAGCTCCCGTAGCTTATTGCTAAGGGCGCCCCGGGTGCCTCCCGCGCTCTCCGAGCCGGGATACACTGTCATCACGCTGTGCAGGCCAACTTACAACGGTCCGAGCTATCCACAGCAGAGCTTATCACAGAGGCGAGGGAGAGGAAACTCTCCTTCGCCTTGGTCCAGGAGCCGTACACTGGCAGGACTGGGGAGATGAGGCAGCATCCAGGGACAAGAGTAGTACAATGTGCTGGGAGCCGCGAATCGCCGGTTAAGTCAGCCATTGTACTATTCGACGGCGCCATGAATGTCACCCATTGCCCGGACCTCACGACCTGCAACATTGCTGTTGCAATAGTGAGGTCCGCGGCGTGGAGGATAGGCCTGGTGTCCGTCTACCTGGAGCCGGATAAGCCCATTGAACCTTACCTGGACTTGATTGGTTCTGCTGTGGAGAGATTAGGAACTGCCAGCGTGATACTTGGTGGTGACGTTAACGCGTGGTCCACATGGTGGGGAAGCTGTACCACGAACAGGCGGGGGCAGGATCTGGCGGAAAAGCTGGACGAGCTGGGGCTACACATCCTCAACACTGGGTCTGAGCCTACCTTTGATACCTGGAGAGGGGGTAGGCGGTACTCCAGTTGCGTGGATATAACCGTCTGCACGACAGCAATGCTAGGGCTGGTGGAGAACTGGCGCTTAGCGGACGATTTGTCCAGTTCGGACCACAGGGCAATTCTGTTCGACGTAAAACTCCAAAGGTCCACAGGCATGGACGTATGTCGCTCCACCCGGGAGTACAATACCAAGAAGGCCAATTGGGGCGAGTTTCGAGAGAAGCTCGCCTCAAAGTGGCAGGAAAGAGAGATAACACCTGAGAGAATTGGTAACATCATGGACAAGGAGGAGTTGGAGAGAGAGGTGGACAGGTATATGGAAACCGTGGTGGAAGCCTGTAAGGAAACCATGCCTGGGGTACCGAGGAGGGGTAGGACAGGATTGCCCTGGTGGTCTGAAAAGCTCTCCCGTCTCAAGGCAGCAGCCTTGAGACTGAGGAGAAGGATATCGTACGCGGCGCCAGTTCGACGGGATTGCGTCGTGCGGCGTTATATCCGCGCAAAAGAGGAGTACCAGTCTGAGGTGAGGAAGGCTCAGACCCAGAGTTGGAAGGAGTTCTGCTCCCGTCAGGATTCGGAAACCATGTGGGACGGGATTTACAGGGTGGTTGGGCGCACCGCGAGGAGGTCGGAGGAGATCCCACTCGTTCGGGACGGTAAAGTCCTGAACGAGGGGGAATCGGCCGGGGCGTTGGCGGAGGCCTTCTACCCAGAGGACCGGGTTGAGGACGACAACGCGGACCACACAGAGATGAGAAAGTTAGCGGAAGTAGTAAATTTGGGGTCGCATGGTGAATCATGCGACCCACCTTTCACCAGGCACGAGCTCATGTGGTCCGCGTCTAGTTTCAACCCGAAGAAGGCGCCCGGCCCCGATGGCCTCACCGCGGATATATGTTTGGCGTCAATCACCCTGGACCCAATGCTGTTTCTGGCCTTTGCAAATCGCTGCCTAGCCCTGTCGTGCTTCCCCAGGAGATGGAAAGAGGCAGCGGTTGTAGTGCTGAGGAAACCCAATAAGGAAGACTACACGCACCCCAAAGCATTTCGCCCAATAGGTCTCTTGCCCCTTATGGGCAAGATTTTTGAAAAAATGCTGGTGAGGCGGGTCCAATGGCACACTGCACCAGTGATCAGCCGGCACCAGTACGGCTTTATGCCTCAGCGCGGAACCGAGGACGCCCTCTATGGCATGATTCAGCACATTCGAGCCGAGATGGATAGGAAGCGGCTCGTTGTGCTGATATCATTAGACATAGAGGGCGCCTTCGATAACGCCTGGTGGCCGGCTGTGAGGTGCAGACTGGCCGAAGCCCAGTGCCCCGCAAACCTGAGGCGACTGTTCGATCACTACTTAAGTGACAGAACAGTTCGCGTCAGGTATGCGGGAGCCGAGGCGACCCGCCGACAAACCAAAGGGTGCGTGCAGGGGTCCATTGGGGGACCGACGCTCTGGAACCTGCTGCTGAATCCGCTCCTGGTGGAATTAGAGGAGATGGGTGTCCGCTGCCAGGCCTTTGCCGACGATGTAGTCCTGATATTCTCGGGGGACGGCACCGCGGACTTTCAGGATAGAGCCAATGGGGCTCTCGAGCATGTTAGGAAGTGGGGAGTCCGAAACAAATTAACTTTTGCGCCACACAAGACCTCGGCCATGGTAATTACCAGAAAATTGAAGTACGACTCCCCACGACTGAGCATGGGCGGGAGACCCATTGACCTTGTCAGACAGATCAAAATCCTGGGATTGACAGTTGACGATAGGCTCAGCTTCAAAGCGCATATAGAGACCGTGTGTCGAAAAGCGCAAAGCCTTTATCGTCAACTGTCAACCGCAGCGAAAGTCACGTGGGGCCTGAACCCCGAGGTGGTCAGGACCATATACGTCGCAGTAGTGGAGCCCATCATCCTGTACGCGGCTAGTGTGTGGGTGCCGGCGGTGGAGAGGAAGGGCATTGCACGGTTGCTAAACCAAGTGCAGCGGGGATTTGCGCAGAAGGTAGCAAAGAGCTACAGGACCGTCTCTCTGCATTCGGCCCTGATGCTTGCTGGGCTGCTTCCTCTGGACCTTCGGGTCCATGAAGCAGCCCTTGTTTACTTAGTAAAAAAGGGTCACACCCAGCACGTGTTGGGGGACCGGGAGCTAGAGAGGCCGGTTAAATTCGTGGATTCTGCGCACCCAGCTCACCGGGAGGGGCTGCAGTTCGACTGCTTGATGGACGGTGACGAAGTTGCCCAGCGAGCTGCCGCCGATGTAAATATTTACACCGACGGCAGTAAAATTGACGGCAAAGTCGGCGCAGCGTTATCCATTTGGAATAGCGCTGCGGAGACAAATTGCCGGAAATTAAAGTTGGGCAACTTTTGCACCGTATATCAGGCGGAACTGTTGGCCCTGCATGAGGCCGTGAAGTATGTAACAAAGACGAATGCAAGGAGGTTTGGGATTTATTCCGACTCCAGATCCGCCCTGGAAACCGTCAAGAGCGGTATGTCCCTTCATCCCCTCGCGGAGAATATTAGGAGATGTATGAAAGAAGCTAGAGAACAAGGGAAGGATGTAAGGTTATTTTGGGTGAAAGCGCATGCGGGGATGGAGGGAAACGAGAGGGCGGATCAATTGGCCAAGATGGCCGCAATCGGGATAAAAACCAAACCAAACTATGAAAGGTGTCCCATTTCATTTGTCAAGCGACAGATTCGTCTGGAGACGCTGGACAAATGGAATGGGCGTTATGTGGAAGGAGCCACGGCCTCGACGACCAAGCTCTTCTTCCCCAACGTGACGAGCGCCCCCTCCATACTTCGGAAGCTGGACCTTGATCCTGTGCTGGTTCAAGTTCTGACGGGGCATGGGGGGTTCTCACATTACTTGCATCGTTTCAAATGCAGGGAGAACCCCTCATGCATCTGTGATCCAGCACGGGACGAAACTGTGCTGCACATATTGACAGAATGCCCAGTCTACGAAGCCGAGAGAACACAATATGAAATCAGATGGAAATGTAAAGTGCATAAAGAAAATCTGTATGAGCACGTCAGAAACAAGGAAACTAGAAATGACTTTATTGTATATTGTAAGTCCATCGCCCAGAAAACTATAAATAGAAATAAGGTGTAAACTGTGATAGCTAGTATAGTATTTTAAATTGTATTCTTTTAGTATTTTATTTGTATTAATTTTTAAGTTTTAATTAGTATAGTGTTTTTTAAAAAAAATTTAATTGTAATAAATATTCTAGTATTTTTTAGCATTTTATTATTGTATTTTTAGAATTTTAAAATTATTTTATTGTAATTTTTTAACATTTTTTAGCATTTTATAGTATTTTATAATGATTAATTGTATTTTAGTATTTTATTTTAATTGTACCCTATATTGTGTTTATTTTAAAATTGTAAAAGTTATTGTAAAATTTAAACTCGCAATCACAGTAAATAAAAGAACTAAATGAAAAACTTATTACACCCTGGTAGACAAGGTCCCTGACCTAAACATGTTAGGGGAACGAGAGGGCGGCATAGAGCCGCCCAAAAAAAAAAAAAAAAAAAAAAAAAAAAAAAAAAAAAAAAAAAAAAAAAAAAAAAAAAAAAACCTAACCTAACCTAACCTAACCTAACCTAACCTAACCTAACCTAACCTAACCTAACCTAACCTAACCTAACCTAACCTAACCTAACCTAACCTAACCTAACCTAACCTAACCTAACCTAACCTAACCTAACCTAACCTAACCTAACCTAACCTAACCTAACCTAACCTAACCTAACCTAACCTAACCTAACCTAACCTAACCTAACCTAACCTAACCTAACCTAACCTAACCTAACCTAACCTAACCTAACCTAACCTAACCTAACCTAACCTAACCTAACCTAACCTACAGGGTGATGCGCCGCACAGCCGTGAGGAAGGAGGAAGTCCCCCTCATGAAAGATGGAAAAGTGTTGGAGGGGGCAGAGTCGGCCAGGAGCCTAGCGGAAACATTTTTTCCGGAAGATAAAGAGGAGGAAGACGATGCGGACCACAAAGAAATAAGAAAAATAGCAGAAAAGATAAATGAGGGCTCGCATGATGACTCATGCGACCCACCATTCACTCTGGCCGAGCTTAGGTGGTCCGCATCGAGCTTTAACCCCAAAAAGGCTCCTGGTCCAGATGGACTCACGGCTGACATTTGCTTAGCGGCCATTGACCTGGATCCGGGCCTATTCCTGGCGATCGCTAATAAGTGCCTGAGCCTCTCTTTCTTCCCCGGGAGGTGGAAGGAGGCAGCAATTGTGGCATTGCCTAAACCCGGTAAAGACACCTACACGAAGCCTAAGTCTTACAGACCTATAGGGCTCTTGCCGGTTTTCGGCAAGATCCTGGAGAAAATGGCTGTAAGACGTATACGGTGGTACACTGCACCGACGATCAGCGGGCGCCAATACGGCTTCATGCCGCAGCGCTCTACCGAAGACTCCCTCTATGACATGGTCCAGCACATCAGATCAAAGATAATAGAAAAGAAGATAGTCGTGCTGGTCTCATTGGATATAGAGGGAGCCTTCGATAACGCTTGGTGGCCCGCGATCCGGTGCAGGTTAGCGGAAACGCGGTGCCCCGCAAATCTGAGGCGCATGATCGACAGCTATTTTAGCGAACGATCGGTGCGCGTCAGATTTGCGGGAGCGGAGTACGCTACGAAGACCACCAAAGGCTGCGTGCAGGGGTCAATCGGGGGGCCCACCTTTTGGAATTTGCTGCTGAATCCCCTTCTGGGGGAGTTAGATAGCGTGGGTGCCCACTGCCAGGCTTTTGCCGACGATGTGGTGCTGATGTTTTCCGGTGACAGATCCTCGGAAATACAGGAGAGGGCCAATGGGGCTCTCGCACTTGTTCAGAGGTGGGGAGTAAGAAATAAATTAAATTTTGCGCCTCACAAAACGAGAGCCATGGTCCTCACTAGGAGGACCAAGTATGACTCCCCGCGTCTGAGCATGGGCGGGAGACCCATTGAGCTAGTAAGGGAAATAAAAATTCTGGGTTTGACGGTTGACGATAGACTCACCTTTAAGACGCACATTGCGAACGTATGCAACAAAGCGCAAGGCGTCTATCGTCAGCTGTCAAGAGCAGCCAGAGTTTCCTGGGGTCTGAACCCGGAGATCATCAGGACCATATACGTGGCGGTGGTCGAGCCCACCATCCTTTATGCGGCCAGCGTATGGGCTTCTGCGGCAAAAAGGAAGGAGACCTTGAAGTTGCTTAACCGGGTGCAGCGGGGATTTGCGCAGAAGATAGTGAGAGCGTATAGGACCGTATCCTTGAACTCCGTCCTAGCACTTGCCGGGTTGCTTCCTCTGGACCTTCGGGTCCAAGAAGCGGCCCTTCTTTACGAAGTGAAGAAGGGTCACACCCGGCAGGTGCTCGGAGATCTCGAGTTGGAGGAGCCGGTCCTGTACGCTCGGACTCTGCACCCCGCGCACCTGGAGGGGCCACAGTTCGACTGCCTGGCGGACGGTGACGAGGTGGCCCAGCGAGCTGCCGTCGATGTAAGCATTTACACCGACGGCAGCAAAATTGAAGGCAGGGTCGGCGCGGCGATATCCGTTTGGGATGGCGCCGCGGAGACTTCCTGCCGGAAATTAAAGCTGGGGCACTTCTGCACCGTATACCAGGCGGAACTGTTGGCCCTGTATGAGGCTTCCCTATTCGTAGCAAAAAGTGATCGAAGAACGTTTGGTATTCATTCCGATTCCAGGTCCGCCCTCGAAACGATATCAAATGGAAACTCTCTCCACCCTCTCGCTGTGAAGGTAAGGAAAGAGATAAAGAGAAGTGAGGAGCAGGGAAAGATAGTAAAATTATATTGGGTAAAGGCGCACGCGGGGGTGGAGGGAAATGAGAGGGCGGACGAGCTTGCAAAGCAAGCGGCAATCGGAATGAAGACCAAACCAAACTACGAGAAGTGTCCCGTCTCATACCTCAGGAGGCAAATCCGGTTGTTGTCGCTTGAGGTATGGAACGGGCGCTATAGGGACGGGGAAACAGCCTCAGTGACCAAGGTCTTCTTCCCGGATGCCATTGAGGCATACCCCACCCTGAGAAAAATTGAACCGGATCCTATTCTAACGCAGATTTTCACCGGACATGGAGGGTTCTCCTCCTATTTAAGCAGGTTCCGTTGCAAGGAGAGCCCTTCATGTATCTGCGATCCGGGAGAACAGGAATCCGTGCTGCACATAATCGCCGAGTGCCCAGTATTCGCCGCTAAGAGAGCCGACGTGGAGTTAGAAATAAGAGACAGAATAGAAATAGAAAATATGGCAAATATTGTAAAGAACAAAGAAATAAGACAAAAATTTTTAAAATACTGTAAGGAGTCGGCTCTCGCGGTTATAAGTAGGAATAAGGTGTAGGGTGTTATTTATAAGTACAATTTTTACTTTTTACAATATTTATTGTTTTAACCTAGTAATATAGTACTTTTTAAATTGGTTTATTATTTTTTACTTTGTATAATTTAAATTTTTAACAATGTATTTTTAATTTTATCCTTTTAACTTTTTTTTAATTTTAGCAATAATTTTAAATATAAGACGATCGTGATAATAATGTGATAGTAGATATAAGGATTTTATTGTAATTTTATTTTTATTTTTTTTAAATTTAATTTTTTAATACCTTTAAATAAAGAATGTACTGAAAAAATTATTACCCGCACCCAAGGTCCCTGACCTAAAATACGTTAGGGGAACGAGAGGGCGGCATAAAGCCGCCCAAAAAAAAAAAAAAAAAAAAAAAAAAAAAAAAAAAAAAAAAAAAAAAAAAAAAAAACCTAACCTAACCGTGATTGGACGCACCGCGGTTAGGCCGGAGGAAATCCCACTCGTTCAGGACGGTAAAGTCCTGGGCGGGTCGGACTCGGCCGGGGCCCTAGCCGAGACCTTTTATCCGGAGGATCGGGTTGAAGACGACAACGCGGACCACACAGCTATGAGGAACTTAGCAGAGACGGTAAATGAGGGGTCGCATGATGGTACATGCGACCCACCATTCACAGAGCACGAACTCATGTGGTCCGCGTCTAGCTTCAACCCGAAAAAGGCCCCCGGCCCCGACGGCCTCACCGCGGATATCTGTCTGGCGGCAATCACCCTGGATACAGCACTATTCCTGGCCTTAGCAAACCGCTGCCTGGCCCTTGCGTGCTTCCCCAGGAGATGGAAAGAGGCAGCGGTTGTGGTGCTTAGGAAACCCAACAAGGAGAACTACACGCACCCCAAAGCTTTTCGGCCGATAGGACTCTTGCCCCTTATGGGCAAGGTCATAGAGAAAATGATGGTGAGGCGGGTCCAATGGCACACTGCACCAATGATCAGCCGGCACCAGTATGGCTTTATGCCACAACGCGGAACCGAGGACGCCCTCTATGCCATGATCCAGCACATACGGGCCGAAGTCGAAAGACGGAAGCTCGTTGTGCTGGTATCGCTAGACATAGAGGGCGCCTTCGATAACGCCTGGTGGCCGGCTGTGAGGTGTAGACTAGCCGAAACCCGGTGCCCCGCAAACCTGAGGCGACTGTTCGATCACTACTTGAGTGAAAGAACAGTTCGCGTCAGGTATGCGGGAGCCGAGGTGACCCGCCGACAAACCAAAGGGTGCGTGCAGGGCTCCGTTGGGGGTCCTACGCTCTGGAACCTGCTGCTGAATCCGCTCCTGGTGGAATTAGAAGAGATGGGCATCCGCTGCCAGGCATTTGCTGACGATGTGGTCCTGATGTTCTCTGGAGAGAGGGCCACGGACATAGAGGAGAGAGCCAATGGGGCTCTCGAGCATGTTCGGAAATGGGGAGTCCGAAACAGACTCAAATTCGCGCCACACAAGACCTTGGCCATGGTTTTAACCAGAAAACTGAAGTACGACTCCCCACGTCTGAGCATGGGCGGGAGACCCATTGAGCTCTCACGACAGATAAAAATCCTCGGGTTGATAGTTGACGATAAGCTCACATTTAAAGCGCACGTCGAGGCGGTCTGCCGTAAGGCACAGAGCCTCTATCGTCAACTATCAACCGCTGCAAAAGTCACGTGGGGCCTCAATCCGGAGGTCATCAGGACCATATACGTTGCGGTAGCGGAGCCCATCATCTTGTACGCGGCTAGCGTGTGGGTTCCGGCGTCCGGGAGGAAGGGCATTATAAGGTTGCTAAACCAAGTGCAGCGCGGGTTTGCGCAGAAAATAGCCCGAAGCTACAGAACCGCCTCTCTGCACTCGGTTCTAATGCTTGCTGGGTTGCTTCCTCTGGACCTTCGGGTCCAAGAAGCGGCCCTTCTTTACTCAGTAAAAAAGGGTCATACCCAGCAGGTATTGGGTGACCGCGAGCTAGAGGGGTCGGTTCCATTTGTAGATTCTGCGCATCCCGCCCACCGGGAGGGGCTGCAGTTCGACTGCCTGACGGACGGCGACGAAGCTGCCCAGCGAGCTGCCGTCGATGTAAATATTTACACCGACGGTAGCAAAATTGACGGCAGGGTCGGCGCTGCGCTATCCATATGGGATAGCGCAGCGGAGACTTCCTGCCGGAAATTAAAGCTGGGCAACTTTTGCACCGTATATCAGGCGGAACTGTTGGCCCTGCATGAGGCCGTGAAGCATGTGGTGAAGACGAAAGCAAGGAGCTTTGGTATTTATTCCGACTCCAGATCCGCTCTAGAAACCGTACGATCAGGTATGTCCCTCCATCCCTTAGCAGAGAGTATAAGGAAGAATATGAAAGAAGCTAGAGAGCAAGGGAAGCATGTTAGAGTATATTGGGTGAAAGCACATGCAGGGATGGCAGGGAACGAAAGAGCGGACGAACTTGCCAAGATGGCAGCAGTCGGGATAAAGACCAGGGCACACTATGAAAGGGCTCCGGTTTCATTTGTCAAGCGACAGATTCGTCTGGGCACGCTTGACACGTGGAACCGGAGATATATGGAAGGAGACACGGCCTCGACAACCAAGCTCTTCTTCCCCGACGTAACGAGCGCCCACCCCTCACTCAGGAAGATTGACCTTGATCCCGTGCTGGTTCAAATTTTGACGGGGCACGGGGGGTTCTCAGAGTACTTGCACAGGTTCAAGTGCAAGGAGAGCCCCTCGTGCCTCTGTGATCCAGCACGGGAAGAGACCGTGCTGCACATTCTGGTTGAATGCCCAATATACGAGGCCAAGCGATCAGAGTTAGAAACTATAGTTGGAAACAAAATCAGCAAGGAAAACTTAAGCTTACTAATAAAAGAAAAGGAGAGTAGAGAGTATTTCATAGCATACTGTAAGTCCTTAGCCCTAAAAGTCATAGAAAGAAATAAATTGTGATATTAGATATTAGGGTATTTATTGTATTTTAATTATTAGATTGTATTTTTAACTTTTTTAAAAATTTATTGTATGAATTCGTAATTTTATTTTATCATTTTAACTTGTATTTTAGACCGTATTTTTAAGTAAATTTTAAATCAAAATTGTATATAAATTGTATTTAAATAGTCATTTTAATTAGTGTACATTAATAAGTTTTTTAAATTGTATTTTAACTGTATAAATATTAGCTCTTAATTTGTAAATACCCTGAAATAAAACAAAAACTGAAAAAATTATTTACCCCGTAAAAAAGGTCCCTGACCTACCCATGTTAGGGGACGAGAGGGCGGCAAAAAGCCGCCCAAAAAAAAAAAAAAAAAAAAAAAAAAAAAAAAAAAAAAAAAAAAAAAAAAAACCTAACCTAACCTAACCTAACCTAACCTAACCTAACCTAACCTAACCTAACCTAACCTAACCTAACCTAACCTAACCTAACCTAACCTAACCTAACCTAACCTAACCTAACCTAACCTAACCTAACCTAACCTAACCTAACCTAACCTAACCTAACCTAACCTAACCTAACCTAACCTAACCTAACCTAACCTAACCTAACCTAACCTAACCTAACCTAACCTAACCTAACCTAACCTAACCTAACCTAACCTAACCTAACCTAACCTAACCTAACCTAACCTAACCTAACCTAACCTAACCTAACCTAACCTAACCTAACCTAACCTAACCTAACCTAACCTAACCTAACCTAACCTAACCGTGATTGGACGCACCGCGGTTAGGCCGGAGGAAATCCCACTCGTTCAGGACGGTAAAGTCCTGGGCGGGTCGGACTCGGCCGGGGCCCTAGCCGAGACCTTTTATCCGGAGGATCGGGTTGAAGACGACAACGCGGACCACACAGCTATGAGGAACTTAGCAGAGACGGTAAATGAGGGGTCGCATGATGGTACATGCGACCCACCATTCACAGAGCACGAACTCATGTGGTCCGCGTCTAGCTTCAACCCGAAAAAGGCCCCCGGCCCCGACGGCCTCACCGCGGATATCTGTCTGGCGGCAATCACCCTGGATACAGCACTATTCCTGGCCTTAGCAAACCGCTGCCTGGCCCTTGCGTGCTTCCCCAGGAGATGGAAAGAGGCAGCGGTTGTGGTGCTTAGGAAACCCAACAAGGAGAACTACACGCACCCCAAAGCTTTTCGGCCGATAGGACTCTTGCCCCTTATGGGCAAGGTCATAGAGAAAATGATGGTGAGGCGGGTCCAATGGCACACTGCACCAATGATCAGCCGGCACCAGTATGGCTTTATGCCACAACGCGGAACCGAGGACGCCCTCTATGCCATGATCCAGCACATACGGGCCGAAGTCGAAAGACGGAAGCTCGTTGTGCTGGTATCGCTAGACATAGAGGGCGCCTTCGATAACGCCTGGTGGCCGGCTGTGAGGTGTAGACTAGCCGAAACCCGGTGCCCCGCAAACCTGAGGCGACTGTTCGATCACTACTTGAGTGAAAGAACAGTTCGCGTCAGGTATGCGGGAGCCGAGGTGACCCGCCGACAAACCAAAGGGTGCGTGCAGGGCTCCGTTGGGGGTCCTACGCTCTGGAACCTGCTGCTGAATCCGCTCCTGGTGGAATTAGAAGAGATGGGCATCCGCTGCCAGGCATTTGCTGACGATGTGGTCCTGATGTTCTCTGGAGAGAGGGCCACGGACATAGAGGAGAGAGCCAATGGGGCTCTCGAGCATGTTCGGAAATGGGGAGTCCGAAACAGACTCAAATTCGCGCCACACAAGACCTTGGCCATGGTTTTAACCAGAAAACTGAAGTACGACTCCCCACGTCTGAGCATGGGCGGGAGACCCATTGAGCTCTCACGACAGATAAAAATCCTCGGGTTGATAGTTGACGATAAGCTCACATTTAAAGCGCACGTCGAGGCGGTCTGCCGTAAGGCACAGAGCCTCTATCGTCAACTATCAACCGCTGCAAAAGTCACGTGGGGCCTCAATCCGGAGGTCATCAGGACCATATACGTTGCGGTAGCGGAGCCCATCATCTTGTACGCGGCTAGCGTGTGGGTTCCGGCGTCCGGGAGGAAGGGCATTATAAGGTTGCTAAACCAAGTGCAGCGCGGGTTTGCGCAGAAAATAGCCCGAAGCTACAGAACCGCCTCTCTGCACTCGGTTCTAATGCTTGCTGGGTTGCTTCCTCTGGACCTTCGGGTCCAAGAAGCGGCCCTTCTTTACTCAGTAAAAAAGGGTCATACCCAGCAGGTATTGGGTGACCGCGAGCTAGAGGGGTCGGTTCCATTTGTAGATTCTGCGCATCCCGCCCACCGGGAGGGGCTGCAGTTCGACTGCCTGACGGACGGCGACGAAGCTGCCCAGCGAGCTGCCGTCGATGTAAATATTTACACCGACGGTAGCAAAATTGACGGCAGGGTCGGCGCTGCGCTATCCATATGGGATAGCGCAGCGGAGACTTCCTGCCGGAAATTAAAGCTGGGCAACTTTTGCACCGTATATCAGGCGGAACTGTTGGCCCTGCATGAGGCCGTGAAGCATGTGGTGAAGACGAAAGCAAGGAGCTTTGGTATTTATTCCGACTCCAGATCCGCTCTAGAAACCGTACGATCAGGTATGTCCCTCCATCCCTTAGCAGAGAGTATAAGGAAGAATATGAAAGAAGCTAGAGAGCAAGGGAAGCATGTTAGAGTATATTGGGTGAAAGCACATGCAGGGATGGCAGGGAACGAAAGAGCGGACGAACTTGCCAAGATGGCAGCAGTCGGGATAAAGACCAGGGCACACTATGAAAGGGCTCCGGTTTCATTTGTCAAGCGACAGATTCGTCTGGGCACGCTTGACACGTGGAACCGGAGATATATGGAAGGAGACACGGCCTCGACAACCAAGCTCTTCTTCCCCGACGTAACGAGCGCCCACCCCTCACTCAGGAAGATTGACCTTGATCCCGTGCTGGTTCAAATTTTGACGGGGCACGGGGGGTTCTCAGAGTACTTGCACAGGTTCAAGTGCAAGGAGAGCCCCTCGTGCCTCTGTGATCCAGCACGGGAAGAGACCGTGCTGCACATTCTGGTTGAATGCCCAATATACGAGGCCAAGCGATCAGAGTTAGAAACTATAGTTGGAAACAAAATCAGCAAGGAAAACTTAAGCTTACTAATAAAAGAAAAGGAGAGTAGAGAGTATTTCATAGCATACTGTAAGTCCTTAGCCCTAAAAGTCATAGAAAGAAATAAATTGTGATATTAGATATTAGGGTATTTATTGTATTTTAATTATTAGATTGTATTTTTAACTTTTTTAAAAATTTATTGTATGAATTCGTAATTTTATTTTATCATTTTAACTTGTATTTTAGACCGTATTTTTAAGTAAATTTTAAATCAAAATTGTATATAAATTGTATTTAAATAGTCATTTTAATTAGTGTACATTAATAAGTTTTTTAAATTGTATTTTAACTGTATAAATATTAGCTCTTAATTTGTAAATACCCTGAAATAAAACAAAAACTGAAAAAATTATTTACCCCGTAAAAAAGGTCCCTGACCTACCCATGTTAGGGGACGAGAGGGCGGCAAAAAGCCGCCCAAAAAAAAAAAAAAAAAAAAAAAAAAAAAAAAAAAAAAAAAAAAAAAAAAACCTAACCTAACCTAACCTAACCTAACCTAACCTAACCTAACCTAACCTAACCTAACCTAACCTAACCTAACCTAACCTAACCTAACCTAACCTAACCTAACCTAACCTAACCTAACCTAACCTAACCTAACCTAACCTAACCTAACCTAACCTAACCTAACCTAACCTAACCTAACCTAACCTAACCTAACCTAACCTAACCTAACCTAACCAGTCACGCGCCACACGCCGACCCGAGCGGTGTGTGCCAACCCTACCCCGAAGTCGCTCCGCGCTGATAAACTACGCGATAAATCCGAAATGCGGAAAAAGTTTCTCCAAAATTAACGAGTGATATACCAAACGGAGCGCAAAAATACGACGGACACAACAGTGCAAAAATTAATTAATTTAGTGCAAAAATAATCGTTTTTAGACTCAAAAAGTGGAGAATTGTGCTAAATTTCAAAATTAAAATTTTGAAAAAATTACGCTGCCGAAACAAGATCGGGAAGGTACAGATATTAACATATCTAACGAAAGCCCTCAGCGAGACCTAGGACCTCGTGCGGTCTTTAAATTTTTCGGCCGGAAAACGGCTGAGAAAAAGCCAAAAAAACAAGTACCGCGTGGCCACGAGGTACTGGATCCTGAGGAGTTGGAGACACGTGACACCCATCATTGGAAAGAGGACGACGAGCCTGGTACAGCACCGGTTCCAGAAGAAAAAACGGACACCTGGATCCGAAGATATGGTCAGTAGAAAATAGTGAAAAATTTTATAACTTTTAAAAAATCATAACATTAAAACTAAAGCGGTGTGATATGGTTATCATTAGTTAATTAGATAGCCCAACTAAGGAGGAACAAAACGATACCTCACCCAAAATTTTCGGACTAAAAACAAAAGAGTTAAGTGCAATGATAAAATTGTACAAAATTTAATGGAAATTGTACAATATAACAACATTGATACAACATTGTTTTTTACGCTTAATTAGATAGTACTAGGCTAGCGACAAGGTTTATTGACCCCTCTGAATAGTATTTAAGCATTTTAACTGACATATATTGGGTTTTTTGACCCATATATTTAGACTTAAAATTTTAAAATTGTAGATTAAGTCTTAAGTATTGACCGGGTTTATTGACCCCATTTATTGTTTTAATTGTATTTTAAATTATTGTAATTTGACATACATTGAGTTTATTGACTCGATGTACTTAGATAGTAAGTTTTAAACTTAGGCATAAGTTTTAAATTATTGACCAGATATACGCTGTGATATTATTGTAATTTTATTTTTAAAAATTTCTTTTTAATTATTTCAATTTTTTTTAATTTTGTATTTTTATTTTTAAATTTTCAACTTTTAGACTTAAGATTTATAAAATTTTTAAATTCCTTTTAACTTTTAAAATTTTCTAATTTTAATCTTTTGACAAACTTCTAAAATTTTTAAATTTTTTAAAAAAATTTTTTTGTATTTTTCCTAAAACTGTAATTGAAATTTTTATATTATTAAGACGAGTTCCCCTGACATGTTGGGTATTAGGACTCCTGTTAAAAAATCCGGAGCTCAGGATACAAGCCGAGAAATGGATAAGGAATTGGTAGACATATCCCCAGCGGTAGACCAGCAGTCCCAAATCCTGAGCGTCCGTAGAAGTGTGGGGGAGTGGGAGTCCGGCACGGACTCCACATTGCAAACTCCCCCCCAAAAGTCGGCCCCCGCTGTGCGTAAGCGTTTGGTGACCGCTCCCGAGAAGAAAGTAAAAACCACGGATGAGGCAGCCGGACTTCCGAAAGGGGAAAAGTTACCAAGTACCCTAGACCGGGTTCAGGAGGCGCGAAGTTGCCTAAGTAAGGCAAAGCTGCACTTGGGCAACTCGCGCAATCTGAAAGCCGAAATCAAGTCAGAAGTCACGGCTGCCATAGAAAGACTATACCGTTTGGTAAAGGAATCGGAAGCCGACCTCAAAAAGGAGAGGAAAGGGAAAGGGAGGGAGCAGGAGGGAGGGGGAGTGGAGGTAGGGGACAAAGGGACTCAGACCCCTGACCCCCCGGCCCCTGCCCCCGTCTCACCTGACACCTCCCTAGGAAAGATATTGGTGGAAAGGTTGAAGGAGCATTCCTTGCTGCTCGAAAAGAGCAGCAAGGAAATGGAAAGCTTGAGGTCGGCTCTGATAAACAAGGTTGAGCAGGGTACCTACGCGAGCGTAGTAGCGGGAGGGATGAAAAGATCGCCTCAGAGTGGTACGGCCACACACTCTGTGGCGGTCACATCAAACGACGAGAAAGAGACGGGAGAAGAGGTGATAGACAGAATAAGGAAGGTGATAAGAGCCAAGGACGATGGACTTAGGATCGACAATATTAGAAAGGTTAAGGACAGAAAAATTGTATTAGGATGCAGCACAGAGAAAGAGATAGAAAGAGTCAAGGAAAGGTTGACGAGTGTGGGCAGCGGTTTGCGGGTAGAGCAAATTAAGAATAAAGACCCTCTCGTCATATTAAAAAACGTACTTAATTACAACAAAGACGAGGATATCGTAAGGGCACTAAAGAATCAAAATAAAGACCTCCTAAAGGAAGTGAGAGAGACAGAAATGAGGATGGAGGTTAAATACCGTAAGAAGGCTAGGAACCCGCATACGTCCCACGTCATCATTAAGGTTTCGCCCCAGATATGGAGGAGATTGACGGGAGCGGGTGTAGCCCACATTGATCTGCAGCGAGTCCAGGTCGCCGACCAGTCCCCGCTTGTCCAGTGCTCGAGGTGCCTGGGCTACGGGCACCCGAAGAGGTTGTGCACAGAGTCGAAAGACGTGTGCAGCCACTGCGGGGGCCCGCATCTCAGGTCCGACTGCACTGCGTGGCAGGCTGGTGACCCACCATCCTGTCGGAACTGCCTTAAGGCAAAAGCCGACAGGAGGGACCATAATGCGTTCAGTGACGACTGCCCGGTAAGGAGAAGGTGGGAGGCACTTGCGAGAGCATCCGTGGCATATTGCTAAGGGCGTCCCGGGTGCCTCCCGCGCTCTCCGAGCCGGGATACGCTGTCATCACGCTGTGCAGGCCAACCTACAACGGTCCGAGCTCTCTACGGCGGAGCTAATCACGGAGGCGAAGGAGAGGAAACTCTCCTTCGCCTTGGTCCAGGAGCCGTACACTGGCAGGACTGGGGAGATGAGGCAGCATCCAGGGACAAGAGTAGTACAATGTGTTGGGAGCCGCGAATCGCC
The DNA here is from genome assembly GCA_029849275.1 of Papilio elwesi. NCBI lineage: Eukaryota > Metazoa > Arthropoda > Insecta > Lepidoptera > Papilionidae > Papilio > Papilio elwesi. Next base: position 9,526,433 of record CM056704.1, on the reverse strand, counting down.
GGTTAAGTCAGCCATTGTGCTATTCGACGGCGCCATGAATGTCACCCACTGCCCGGACCTCACGACCTGCAACATTGCTGTTGCAGTAGTTAGGTCCGCGGCGTGGAGGATAGGCCTGGTGTCCGTCTACCTGGAGCCGGACAAGCCCATCGAACCTTACCTGGACTTGATTGGTTCCGCTGTGGAGAGATTAGGAACTGCCAGCGTGATACTTGGCGGTGACGTAAACGCGTGGTCCACATGGTGGGGAAGCCGTACCACGGATGGGCGGGGACAGGAACTGGCGGAAAAGCTGGACGAGCTGGGGCTACACATCCTCAACACTGGGTCTGAGCCTACTTTTGACACATGGAGGGGAGGCAGACATTACTCCAGTTGCGTGGATATAACTGTCTGCACGACTGCAATGCTAGGGTTGGTGGAGAACTGGCGCTTAGCGGACGATGTATCCAGTTCGGACCACAGGGCAATTCTGTTCGACGTAAAACTCCAAAGGTCCTCAGGCATGGACGTTTGTCGCTCCACCCGGGAGTACAATACCAAAAAGGCCAATTGGGGCGAGTTTCGAGAGAGGCTCGCCTCAAAGTGGCAAGGAAAAGGCATAACAACGGAGAGATTTGATAACATCATGGATAAGGAGGAGTTGGAGAGAGAGGTGGATAGGTATATGGAAACCGTGGTGGAAGCCTGTAAGGAAACCATGCCTGGGATACCGAGGAGGGGTAGGACAGGATTGCCCTGGTGGTCCGAAAAGCTCTCTCGTCTCAAGGCAGCAGCCTTGAGACTGAAGAGACGGATATCGTGCGCGGCGCCAGTTCGAAGGGATTGCGTCGTGCAGCGTTATATCTGCGCAAAAGAGGAGTACCAGTCTGAGGTGAGGAAGGCCCAGACCCAGAGTTGGAAGGAGTTCTGCTCCCGACAGGATTCGGAAACCATGTGGGACGGGATTTACAGGGTGATTGGGCGCACCGCGAGGAGGCCGGAGGAGATCCCACTCGTTCGGGACGGTAAAGTCCTGAACGAGGGGGAATCGGCCGGGGCGTTGGCGGAGGCCTTCTACCCAGAGGATCGGGTCGAGGACGACAACGCGGACCACACAGAGATGAGAAAGTTAGCGGAAGTAGTAAATTTGGGGTCGCATGGTGAATCATGCGACCCACCTTTCACCAGGCACGAGCTCATGTGGTCCGCGTCTAGCTTCAACCCGAAGAAGGCGCCCGGCCCCGATGGCCTCACCGCGGATATATGTTTGGCGACAATCACCCTGGACCCAATGCTGTTCCTGGCCTTAGCAAATCGCTGCCTAGCCCTGTCGTGCTTCCCCGCGAGATGGAAAGAGGCAGCGGTTGTAGTGCTGAGGAAACCCAACAAGGAGAACTACACGCACCCCAAGGCATTTCGCCCGATAGGCCTCTTGCCCCTTATGGGCAAGATTTTGGAAAAGATGTTGGTGAGGCGGGTCCAGTGGCATACTGCACCAGTGATCAGTCGGCACCAGTATGGCTTCATGCCTCAGCGCGGGACCGAGGACGCCCTCTATGGCATGATTCAGCACATTCGAGCCGAGGTGGATAGGAAGCGGCTCGTTGTGCTGATATCATTAGACATAGAGGGCGCCTTCGATAACGCCTGGTGGCCGGCTGTGAGGTGCAGGCTTGCCGAAGCCCGATGCCCCGCAAACCTGAGGCGACTGTTCGACCACTATCTTAGTGACAGAACAGTTCGCGTCAGGTATGCAGGAGCCGAGGCGACCCGCCGACAAACCAAGGGGTGCGTGCAGGGATCCATTGGGGGACCGACGCTCTGGAACCTGCTGCTGAATCCGCTCCTGGTGGAATTAGAGGAGATGGGTGTCCGCAGCCAAGCCTTTGCCGACGACGTGGTCCTGATGTTCTCGGGGGACAACTCTATGGACTTTCAGGACAGAGCCAATGGGGCTCTCGAGCATGTAAGGAAGTGGGGGGTCCGAAACAAACTTACTTTTGCGCCACATAAGACCTTGGCCATGGTAATTACCAGGAAGTTGAAGTACGACTCCCCACGACTGAGCATGGGCGGGAGACCCATTGAGCTCACTAGACAGATGAGGATCCTGGGGTTGACAGTTGACGATAAGCTCAGTTTTAAGGCGCACATTGAAACAGTCTGTCAAAAAGCGCAAAGCCTCTATCGTCAGCTGTCAACCGCCGCAAAAGTCACGTGGGGTTTAAATCCCGAGGTCATCAGGATCATATACGTCGCAGTAGTGGAGCCCATCATCCTGTACGCGGCTAGTGTGTGGGTGCCGGCGGTGGAGAGGAAGGGCATTGCACGGTTGCTAAACCAAGTGCAGCGTGGTTTTGCGCAGAAGGTAGCTAAAAGCTATAGGACCGTCTCTCTGCATTCGGCCCTAATGCTTGCTGGGCTGCTTCCTCTGGACCTTCGGGTCCAAGAAGCGGCCCTTCTTTACTTAGTAAAAAAGGGTCACACCCAGCAGGTGTTGGGTGACCGGGAGCTAGAGAGACAGGTAAAATTTGTAGATTCTGCGCACCCAGCTCACCGGGAGGGGCTGCAGTTCGACTGCTTGACGGACGGTGACGAAGTTGCCCAGCGAGCTGCCGCCGATGTAAATATTTACACCGACGGCAGTAAAATAGACGGCAAAGTCGGCGCAGCGTTATCCATTTGGGATAGCGCTGCGGAGACAAATTGCCGGAAATTAAAGTTGGGCAATTTTTGCACCGTATATCAGGCGGAACTGTTAGCCCTGCATGAAGCCGTGAAGTATGTAACAAAGACGAATGCAAGGAGGTTTGGGATTTATTCCGATTCCAGATCCGCCCTGGAAACCGTCGAGAGCGGTATGTCCCTTCATCCCCTCGCGGAGAATATTAGGAGATGTATGAAAGAAGCTAGAGAACAAGGGAAGGATGTAAGGTTGTTTTGGGTGAAAGCGCATGCGGGGATGGAGGGAAATGAGAGGGCGGATCAATTGGCCAAAATGGCCGCAATCGGGATAAAAACCAAACCAAACTATGAAAGGTGTCCCATTTCATTTGTCAAGCGACAGATTCGTCTAGAGACGCTCGACAAATGGAATGGGCGTTATGTGGAAGGAGACACGGCCTCGACGACCAAGCTCTTCTTCCCCAACGTGACGAGCGCCCCCTCCACACTTCGAAAACTGGACCTTAATCCCGTGCTGGTGCAAGTTCTAACGGGGCATGGGGGGTTCTCACAGTATCTGCATCGATTTAAATGCAAGGAGAGCCCCTCGTGCATCTGTGACCCAGCACGGGAAGAGAGTGTGCTGCATATTCTAACCGAATGTCCTGTTTTTGAAGCAAGTAGAGCTGAGACCGAAATAAAAATAAACTACAAAATAAACCAAGAAAACCTAAGTACCATAATCAGCAATAAAGAAATCAGACAAGATTTTGTAAGATACATGACGTCCCTGGCTCAAAAAGTAATTAGCAGAAATAAAGTGTAACTGGTGATATTAGTATAAGTTTCTCTTTTTTATTTAAACTGTATTATTGAGCTTTAATTTTTTAGTATTTTATTTGTTTTCAAAAATTGTAATTATAAGAATTTTATCGTTTTAACCTATTATAAGTATTTTAAATTGTAATTAATAGATGTAGTATTTTAATTGTAAATATTATTGTAAATTTTAAAAAAACTGCTAATAAAAGACCTAACTGAAAAACTCATTACACCCAGGTAAAAAAGGTCCCTGACCTTCCACATGTCAGGGGAACGAGAGGGCGGCATAGCGCCGCCCAAAAAAAAAAAAAAAAAAAAAAAAAAACCTAACCTAACCTAACCTAACCTAACCTAACCTAACCTAACCTAACCTAACCTAACCTAACCTAACCTAACCTAACCTAACCTAACCTAACCTAACCTAACCTAACCTAACCTAACCTAACCTAACCTAACCTAACCTAACCTAACCCAGTCGCGTGCCAGACGCCGTCCGGAACGCATCACTTTTAAAGTTGCTCCGCGTCGAAAAATCTAAGAAATAGGCAAAAGTGCTCAAATCGTGACGTCCAAACTATCAAACTGTGCGCCTCAGCGAGAGGAAGATGGAAGTGAAATCGGTTTGCATCTGAGACAAAAGCCCGGAAAGTTATTGCCAAAAAACCGAAAAACAGTGACTTACAAATTTTTCGGACGAAAACGCTGCGAAAAAGCGATCGACAACAGGCAATTCTGAAATTGCCACCAGATGCGCCCTGGTGATCGCTAACTATTGACACAATTTCTGGATTTTTTGGACAACAATTGACGAGGTTATGACTGCTTTTCCAAAAACCACGTGGCCACGTGGTCAGTGATCCCGAAGTCCCACGGTGGTTTTGGAGGTACCAGCGGATAGCCCTCGTCTGGACGAGCTGTTCGACATAAAGAACAGAAAAATTGGACAACGGCCCGAAGAGCGGCAACTCAAAAACTATCCGGAAAAAATTTACAAACAAAAAGCGTTTATATCTCGGAAACAAGATCGATGAGGGGTAGTTTTGAAAACACCGTCTGAGAGGCCTAGGCGGCCCCTACGATCTGTGCGAGTTGCAGATTTTTCGGACCAGGAACGGCGGAGATATAACCAAAAAAATAGAAACCACGTGGCCACGTGCTCGGCCAAATCGAGTAGTGCCACGTCACTCGATATATGTGTAAGGAAGGGGAAGTGATGGCGAGTCTATAGACATATCGCACATAACGAACGGACGTCAAAAACAAAAGTTAGAACTGAAAATGCAAAAAAGTGACATTTGGGCTAACAAACGCACCCGTGAAATTTTCTAAGTCCAAAAACTCTTTAAATAAATTGTTAAAAAATATAATAAGGTGCTAGGCCGTGACTAAACTAGTTTTAAGTGTTAAAAGACTGACGGGGGTCCCTATTGATCCAATTAGTTTAGTAAGAAATATTTAAAAATAGTCAATTTATAGTTAGCTGACATACATTGTTGCTTTTTAGCCTGATGTATTAGTAGTAATTTTATTCTAGTCATTTTTTAAAATAGTTTAGACAATTTTGGTTTATTGACCAAATAAATTTTTTAGCTTTATATACATTGACTTTTTTAAATACTTTAGTTTTAAGATTATTTTGACATTTTATTTTAAGTTTTAATTTTATATAATTAGATTATTGCGTTTTTAGACAGGGTCTATTGCCCAAATTAGAAAATAAGTTTTAACTAAGGTTTATTGACCTATAACGTAGACATAAGTAAAATTAGTTGTTTAAGTTTTAAGAATTGACGCGTTCCCCCTGAAAATGTTTGGCTTTCGCACACCCGAGAAGAGGACAGAGACCGCCACCAGTACCGACGCCGCAGAAATGGACAAAGCAACCACTTTCCACACCTCCCAAGTAGAAAAGTCACCGAGCAGGACCTCAAAGGTCAGGCGCAGTATTGGTGAATGGGAAGCAGGGAAAGTGGCCGCAAAGGAAAAGGCCACTCAAAACCAAACGAAGGCCTCAGACGTGGTGCTGCCAGTAAAAAAGACGGCAGCTCCAAAGGAAAATATTGACACCGAGCATGGTTCAAGCCCACCTACAGGCGCAGTAGGCGGCTTACCAAGACAGGCGGATCGGTTGAAGGAGGCGAGAGCTTGGGTGACGAAAGCAAAAATCAACCTCGGACACTCGAAGAACATCAAAACGGAGATCAAGCAGGAAGTCCTTCTAGCAATAGACAGGCTATATCATCTCCTTAGAGAATCTGAAAAAGAAAAAGAAAGCACACAAACAAAAAGTCAGAAGAAACAACAGGAAGAAAGTAAGAAAGGACCTGAAGAAGAAAAAGTAGAAAAGAAGAAGGATATGAATAAGGATAACGTGGGTGTAAACGGCCCCGCCATCGAAATTATAAATAGGATGGAAGAACAGGCCAGACTTATAGAGAGAAACAACTTAAAAATGGAACAGCTGCAAGAAGAAATGGAAAAATTTAAAGGCCTCATAGAAAAACAAACTTACGCGAATGTAGTAGCTGGAGCTGGCACGACAAAAAAGCCGCCACTGAGTGTGAAAGCCACACACTCAGTGGCGATTTCGTCGAAAGATGAGCGGGAGACCGGTGAGCAGGTCCTGGAAAAAATAAGGAATGCTGTTAATGCAAAAGAGGTTGGGATAAAAATTGATAGTGTAAGGAAAGCTAGAGATAGAAAAGTGATATTGGGGTGCAACACGGCCTCAGAGTTGAAGCAAGTTAGGGACAGGCTGCGGAGTGCGGGCAGCGATCTGAAGGTAGAAGAAGTAAAGAATAAGGATCCGCTTGTGGTTATCAAAGACGTTCTGAATTTTAATAAAGATGAAGATATACTGCAAGCGATCCGGAAACAAAATAAGGACCTCCTGACCGATATAAAAGAGGAAGAGGTAAGAATGGAGGTCCGGTACAGGAAAAGGGCGCGGAATGAGCTCACGTCCCACGTGGTCCTAAGGGTGTCACCGAAGGTTTGGACTCGTCTGACGGAAGCTGGTGCAATACATGTCGACCTGCAGCGTGTACGAGTGGTCGACCAGTCTCCGCTCGTCCAGTGCACTAAATGCCTGGGGTACGGGCACACGAAGCGGCTGTGTACAGAAGAGGAGGAGGTATGCAGCCACTGCGGGGGCCCGCACCTCAGGACGAAGTGCACAAAGTGGCTGGCCGGAGAGGCACCCGCCTGCCGGAACTGCCAAAAGGCAAAATCCGACAGGCGGGATCACAACGCGTTCAGTGTCGACTGTCCGGTGAGGGCGAGATGGGAGGCACTAGCCCGGTCGTCAGTAGCCTACTGCTAAGGGCGTCCCGGGCGCCTCCCATGCCTCTGATACCGACAGACGTCTGTATCACGCCGTGCAGGCTAACCTGCAAAGGTCCGAGCTCTCCACGGCAGAGTTAATCACAGAGGCGGCGAAGAGAAATCTTTCGTTCGCCCTGGTCCAGGAACCCTACGTGGGCAATCGGGGTGAGATGGGACAGTATCGGGGGACGAGAACGGTACAATGTGCCGCCAGGGCCGCCGGTGAGGTGGTCAAGGCGGCCATTGTACTCTTCGACGACGCCATGCCTGTCTCCCACTGCCCGGATCTCACAACTTGTAACATCGCAGTTGCGAAGGTGAGAGCCGGGACGAGGGAGATAGGCCTGGTGTCAGTCTACCTCGAGCCGAATGGGCCCATCGAACCCCACCTGGACAAGATTGGCACTGTCGTGGAGAGGTTGGGTACCGCAGGCGTGATACTAGGCGGAGACCTGAACGCGTGGAACGTCTGGTGGGGCAGCCACCGGACGGATAAGCGGGGACTGGAAGTGGCCGAGAAGCTCGACCAGCTCGGTCTACATGTATTGAACCAGGGGTCTGAGCCCACTTTCGACACCATACGAGGTGGGAAAAGATACACCAGCTGCGTGGACATTACTGTCTGCACCACCAGTCTTCTTGGGAAGGTGGTGGACTGGCGCTTAGCGGACAATATATCTAGTTCGGACCACAGGGCAATCCTGTTCGAAATGAACCTACAGAAATCTTTGGGCGTGGAAATCGTCAGCTCTACCCGGGAGTACAACACAAGGAAGGCAAATTGGGGCGAGTTTCGTGAGAAACTCGCCTCAAAATGGAGGGGTAAAGGCATAACATCAGCCGCAATAGGAGGGATCCAAACCAAGGAACAACTGGAGAAGGAAGTGGATAAGTACGTGGAAACCGTGGTAGAGGTCTGTAGGGATACCATGCCCAGAATTTCTAAGAGGAGGCGAGCAGGATTGCCTTGGTGGTCCGAAGCGCTCTCTCTCCTCAAAGCTGATGTTTTGAGGAAGAAGAGGCGGATTGCGTGCGCGGCGCCGGTCCGGAGAGGATGGGTGGTGCGGCAGTATGTCGACGCCAAATCTGAGTACCTGGCGGAGGTGAAGAGGGCTCAGACCAAAAGTTGGAAAGAGTTTTGCGGAAGACAGACCCGAGAGACCATGTGGGATGGAATCTACAGGGTGATAGGCCGCACAACAGTGAGGTCAGAAGAGCTCCCCCTTGTTCGGAATGGAGTGGCGCTGAACGGGGGAGAATCGGCCAGGGTCCTAGCGGAGACCTTCTTCGCCGAAGACGATCCCGGGGAAGACGACGTGGCCCACAAAGAAATGAGAAAGTTAGCCGAAGAAGTAAATGAGGGGTCGCATGATAACACATGCGACCCCCCTTTCACACTGGACGAGCTCATGTGGGCCGCGTCGAGTTTCAACCCCAAAAAGGCCCCTGGCCCGGACGGCCTCACTGCAGATATCTGCAAAGCGGCCATCACCCTCGATCCGGAGCTATTCCTCGCCCTGGCAAATCGCTGCCTGGCCCTTGCGTGTTTCCCCAGGAGGTGGAAAGAGGCAGCGGTTGTGGCGCTTAGGAAACCCAATAGAGAAGACTACACGCACCCTAAGTCACTTCGCCCAATTGGGTTACTACCGGTCTTGGGCAAAGTGCTCGAGAAAATGGTGGTGAAGCGGGTCCGCTGGCACACTGCGCCAATGATCAGCCGGCACCAATATGGCTTTATGCCTCAGCGTAGCACCGAGGACTCCCTCTATGTCATGATCCAGCACATACGGGCCGAGGTCGAAAGACGGAAGCTCGTTGTGCTGGTATCGCTAGACATAGAGGGAGCCTTCGATAACGCTTGGTGGCCGGCTGTGAGGTGCAGACTAGCCGAGACTCGGTGCCCCGTAAATCTGAGGCGTCTGCTCGATCACTATCTTAGTGAAAGAACAGTACGCCTCAGGTATGCGGGATCCGAGTGGACCCGCAGACCCACCAAGGGGTGCGTGCAGGGCTCTATTGGGGGTCCTACGCTCTGGAACCTGCTGCTGAATCCGCTCCTGGGGGAACTCGAGGAGATGGGTGTCCGATCACAGGCTTTCGCCGACGACGTGGTTCTGATGTTCTCGGGAGAAGAGGGCTCAGAAATACAAGGTCGTGCAAAAGTGGCTCTCAATCATGTTCAGGCGTGGGGAGTTCGGAATAAGTTGAACTTCGCACCGGCCAAGACAAAGGCGGTGCTTTTTACGAGGAAGTTAAAGTACGACTCCCCACGCCTGAGCATGGGGGGGAGGCATATTGAGTACGTGAAGAGCATGAGGATCCTGGGGTTGACAGTTGACGACAAGCTCACGTTCAATGAGCACATCGACAACATTTGTAAGAAAGCCATAAGCCTCTATCGTCAACTGTCGACCGCAGCGAAGATCTCATGGGGCCTGAATCCCGAGATCATCAGAACCATGTACGTTTCGGTGGTGGAACCCATCATACTCTACGGGGCCAGTGCGTGGGCGCCGGCCGCGCGGAAGAAGACCACTTGCAAGTTGTTAGACCGGGTGCAGCGGGGTTTCGCTCAGAAGATAGTAAGGGCCTATCGGACGGTCTCTCTAAACGCTGCCCTAACACTCGCCGGGTTGCTGCCTCTTGACCTCCGGGTCAGAGAGGCGGCCCTTCTTTTTGAAATAAAGAGGGGCTACTCCCGGCGGGTGTTGGGGGATCGAGATTTGGAGAGGCCGTCCAAGTATGAGGAGTCCCAGCACCCCGCCCACCTGGAAGGGCTGCAGTTCGGCTGCCTGATGGACGGCGACGAAGTCACCCAGCGAGCTGCCGTCGATGTAAGGATTTACACTGACGGCAGCAAAATTGACGGCAAAGTCGGCGCGGCGCTATCTGTATGGGATAGCGCCGCGGAGACATATTGCCGGAGATTAAAGCTGGGCGACTTCTGCACCGTATATCAGGCGGAACTGTACGCCCTATATGAGGCCGTGAAATATATAGCTAGGAGTTCCGCGGAGAGGTTTGGGGTTTACTCCGACTCGAGATCCGCCCTAGAAACACTACAAAATATTGACTCCCTCCACCCCCTGGTAATGGAAATTAGGAAGATGAAGAAAGAGATAGAGGAGAAAGGGAAAATTATTTTTTGGTTTTGGGTAAAGGCACATGTGGGGGTGGAGGGTAATGAAAGGGCGGACGAACTTGCGAAGCAAGCTGCAGTCGGGGTAAAAACCAAGCCTCACTATGATAGGTGCCCCGTTTCATTCGTCAAGCGACAACTTCGGTTGGAATCGCTTGACGAATGGAACGGGCGATATAGGGACGGAGAAACGGCCTCGACAACGAGGGTCTTCTTCCCAGATGCGGTTAGCGCCTACCCGGTACTTCGCGGCATAGAGTTGGATCCCGTGCTGGTTCAGGTCTTTACGGGGCATGGGGGGTTCGCTCAATACCTGCACAGATTTAAGTGTAGGGAGAGCCCCTCATGCACCTGTGATCCAGCACGGGAGGAGTCCGTGTTGCACGCCATCATAGAGTGTCCTGTGTTCGGAAAAATAAGAGAAGAGCTCGAAATTGACATTAAAGTAGACGTAAAACAAGAAAATATCCATCAACTGCTAATGAATAAGGCAACACGAATTAAATTTATAAATATGTGTAAGGAAATAGCCCAAAAATTAATAAATAAAAATAAAGATTAGAAGCCGAACACGGACAAACATAACACATGTACCTGATTTTTGACTTTATTAGATTTAATTTAACTTTAGTATTCTCTTTAAGACTGAAACTGTTTAGAATAATTAGTTGTAAAATTTTATATTGTATTAAATTTAAGTAGAAATAAGAAAATTGTATCTGACTGATTTTAATAAATAAAGAGAAACAAAGTCTCTGGCTACAATGCGCTAGGGGAACGAGAGGGCGGCATAGAGCCGCCCAAAAAAAAAAAAAAAAAAAAAAAAAAAAAAAAAAAAAAAAAAAAAAAAAACCTAACCTAACCTAACCTAACCTAACCTAACCTAACCTAACCTAACCTAACCTAACCTAACCTAACCTAACCTAACCTAACCTAACCTAACCTAACCTAACCTAACCTAACCTAACCTAACCTAACCTAACCTAACCTAACCTAACCTAACCTAACCTAACCTAACCTAACCTAACCTAACCTAACCTAACCTAACCTAACCTAACCTAACCTAACCTAACCTAACCTAACCTAACCTAACCTAACCTAACCTAACCTAACCTAACCTAACCTAACCTAACCTAACCTAACCTAACCTAACCTAACCTAACCTAACCCAAGAATAATAGAGAGTAGAAAGAAAGGGAAGAATATAAGATTGAATTGGGTGAAAGCGCACGTGGGGGTGGAGGGAAACGAAAGAGCCGACGAACTCGCCAAGGAGGCAGCAATCGGAATGAAGACCAAGCCCAACTACGAGAAATGCCCTGTTTCATTCGTCAAGCGACAGATCCGTTTGGACTCGCTTGACGAATGGAACAGGCGCTATAGGGAGGGTGACACCGCCTCGACGACCAAAGTCTTCTTCCCGGACGCCGTGGCGGCCTACCCCATCCTGCGTAAGACAGAACTGGACCCAGACCTAGTCCAAATTTTCACGGGCCATGGAGGGTTCTCCGAATACTTGAACAGGTTCAGGTGTAAGGAGAGCCCTTCATGCGTCTGTGAACCCGGAAGCCAGGAATCCGTGCTGCACCTACTAGCGCATTGCCCTGTCCACGAAGCGGCGAGGGCAGAATGTGAGAGTAAAATGAAAGAAAGGATTAGTTCAGAGAACATTAAGAATATAATTGCAAACAGAGAGATAAGAGAAATATTTATAGATTACTGTGTAAAGGTGGCGAAAATAGTGATAAAAAGAAACAAGACTAAATAATGTGATATTAAGTTAAGGGTATTTTAATTGTAATTTCAACACTGTATATTTATTTTATTTTAATATTGTATCGTTATTACTAAGACTTAATGATCTTTAAAGCATAAATTTCGGTGTCGTTTTACATTCATTTTAATTAAATGTAAGTTTTAAAATTTTTTAACATTGTATAAATAGTTTAGAAATCATATGTATTTTAACGGTTTTAATTGTAAATATAACATTTTATTGTACATTATTTTACTACTATCTATTACTTATTATTAATCGAGTGGTTTTGAATTGTGAATTAGATTTATTATTATAATTACCGAATAGCACAATATTACCAGCACCGTATACAATATTTATTTAAACATTATTAATAAAGAACATGTTGAAAAAATTATTACACCCGCATACCAGGTCCCTGACCAACATATCGGGGGAACGAGAGGGCGGCATAGAGCCGCCCAAAAAAAAAAAAAAAAAAAAAAAAAAAAAAACCTAACCTAACCTAACCTAACCTAACCTAACCTTTTTTTTTTTTTTTTTTTTTTTTTTTTAGGTGTGGAAATGCGACCTTAAGCACGCCCCCTGGTCGGGGCACCAGGGGGGTCTGTGGGGCTCTCCCACCGAAGTGGGCCTACCCACTAAAACCACACGCGTTCCCTCATAGCCATGGTGTGGGCGCCACGGGAGCATGGTTAACACGTGACACCGCGACGCCCACTGGCCGCCCCGGGATGGGGCCCCTCTCTGCGCCCTTAAAAGGGCGCTCCTCGGAGACGGCACCGTGTGCAATGCAGGTTCGGGAATCCCCGCCCTCACCCGCCGGCGCCGCCTTGAGTTTTTTATAGAGGTTCACTCCTCGCGGCCTCCGTCTTGAAAAAGACAGAGGCCCGCGGTCCCAGCGTCGGCGCCGGGATTACGCGAAATGCAGCTGCAAGGGGAAAGTTGCCCTTCCCCTCGCAGCCCCACCGCCGCCGCATCTGCGGTGCGACCCCGCTGAGTCGCGGAGGGCAGGGCGAGTGGCGCACCGCAATACCAGAACTCCTCTCCCTCCGCGACTCACCCTCACTGCGGGGGAGACGAGTCCCCGCAGCCCTCCAGTGCGCTCGAAGGTGGGCTCCAATGAGCCCACCCCGAGCGGCCCTCTCTGGCCGGTCCTACCTCACGGACCGGCCTTGGGTTCCTCTTAGCTTCACCGTGGGTGACCCATTCCCACGGTTACTGAGCCCCACCGCCACGACAAGGCGGGAACCCGGTCGATGGGGAACCTAACCTAACCTAACCTAACCTAACCTAACCTTTTTTTTTTTTTTTTTTTTTTTTTTTTTTTTTTTTTTTTATAGTCAGGAAATGCCCACGCATATCCTCCCTCGCGGGGACAAGTTCGGATTATGTCGGACTCGAACCGACTAAAACCTGACATTGCCTCGTATGCGCATATCGGAGGGGCTACGGGAACGCTTTCGCACAACCTCCGCGGCCCCTCCAGCGCCAGCCGTTTCCGGCTCCTCCTGAGGAGACGGCACCAGTGCAATGCAGGTTCGGGAATCCCCGCCCTCCCCTGCTGGTGCCGCCTTGAGTTTTTTATAGAGGTTCACTCCTCGCGGCCCCCGTCTTGAAAAAGACAAGGGCCCGCGGTCCCAGCGTCGCCGCCGGGATTACGCGTGCAATACGGCCGCGAGGGGTCGGAGAAACCCCTCTCCCCCGCAGCCCCACTGCCGTCGCAGACGCGGTGCGACGCCGCTGAGTCGCGGAGGATAGGGAGAGTGGCGCACCGAAATACCAACACTCCTCCTCCTCCGCGACTCACCACCACAACTACTGCGGGGACCCCATAATCCCCGCAGTTTCGCTACAAAGGGCGGACTCAAAGAGCCCACCCCTAAAGACCTCCCTGGGGGCCAGCCCTTGATCAAGGGCCGGCCAACTCCAGCAGCCCACAAGTGGGCCCGCCGGATCGGGTCGCCCGCAACCGAGGTCGCAGGCTCCCCTTGGTGTTTGGTCCGCGGGGCTTTCGCCCTACTCCGGCTCGCACCAGGCCGGAGCGTTCCCCTATCCGCCACCCGGGGACGCGCCACGTCGGAGTTCACCTCTCCGCCCACTGAGACAACCCAGCAGGTCCGTGGAACCTAACCTTTTTTTTTTTTTTTTTTTAGGTGTGGAAATGCGACCTTAAGCACGCCCCCTGGTCGGGGCACCAGGGGGGTCTGTGGGGCTCTCCCACCGAAGTGGGCCTACCCACTAAAACCACACGCGTTCCCTCATAGCCATGGTGTGGGCGCCACGGGAGCATGGTTAACACGTGACACCGCGACGCCCACTGGCCGCCCCGGGATGGGGCCCCTCTCTGCGCCCTTAAAAGGGCGCTCCTCGGAGACGGCACCGTGTGCAATGCAGGTTCGGGAATCCCCGCCCTCCCCCGCCGGCGCCGCCTTGAGTTTTTTATAGAGGTTCACTCCTCGCGGCCTCCGTCTTGAAAAAGACAGAGGCCCGCGGTCCCAGCGTCGGCGCCGGGATTACGCGAAATGCAGCTGCAAGGGGAAAGTTGCCCTTCCCCTCGCAGCCCCACCGCCGCCGCATCTGCGGTGCGACCCCGCTGAGTCGCGGAGGGCAGGGCGAGTGGCGCACCGTAATACCAGCACTCCTCTCCCTCCGCGACTCACCCTCACTGCGGGGGAGACGAGTCCCCGCAGCCCTCCAGTGCGCTCGAAGGTGGGCTCCAATGAGCCCACCCCGAGCGGCCCTCTCTGGCCGGTCCTACCTCACGGACCGGCCTTGGGTTCCTCTTAGCTTCACCGTGGGTGACCCATTCCCACGGTTACTGAGCCCCACCGCCACGACAAGGCGGGAACCCGGTCGATGGGGAACCTTTTTTTTTTTTTTTTTTTTTTTTTTTTTATAGTCAGGAAATGCCCACGCATATCCTCCCTCGCGGGGACAAGTTCGGATTATGTCGGACTCGAACCGACTAAAACCTGACATTGCCTCGTATGCGCATATCGGAGGGGCTACGGGAACGCTTTCGCACAACCTCCGCGGCCCCTCCAGCGCCAGCCGTTTCCGGCTCCTCCTGAGGAGACGGCACCAGTGCAATGCAGGTTCGGGAATCCCCGCCCTCCCCTGCTGGTGCCGCCTTGAGTTTTTTATAGAGGTTCACTCCTCGCGACCCCCGTCTTGAAAAAGACAAGGGCCCGCGGTCCCAGCGTCGTCGCCGGGATTACGCGTGCAATACGGCCGCGAGGGGTCGGAGAAACCCCTCTCCCCCGCAGCCCCACTGCCGTCGCAGACGCGGTGCGACGCCGCTGAGTCGCGGAGGATAGGGAGAGTGGCGCACCGAAATACCAACACTCCTCCTCCTCCGCGACTCACCACCACAACTACTGCGGGGACCCCATAATCCCCGCAGTTTCGCTACAAAGGGCGGACTCACAGAGCCCACCCCCAGCGACCTCCCTGGGGCCAGCCCTTGATCAAGGGCCGGCCAGACTCCAGCCAGCCCACAAGTGGGCCAGCCAGAACGGGTCGCCCGCGACCGAGGTCGCAGGCTCCCCTTGGTGTTTGGTCCGCGGGGCTTTCGCCCTACTCCGGCTCGCACCAGGCCGGAGCGTTCCCCTATCCGCCACCCGGGGACGCGCCACGTCGAAGTTCACCTCTCCGCCCACTGAGACAACCCAGCAGGTCCGTGGGGTCGATGGGGAACCTAACCTTTTTTTTTTTTTTTTTTTTTTTTTTTTTTTTTTTTTTTTTTTTTTTTATAGTCAGGAAATGCGTTACGCACCCCTACGTCGGGCTGTGCAATGGCGTAGGGAGTGTGGGACTCGCCGGCCAAGGAAGGTGTAAGAAGGTGGCCGGAATACCCACTAAAACCTGACTGCCCTCTGACGCATTACGGCGGGGCCACGGGGACGCGTGAGCTTGCTACCGCGACCCCGCCTGCGTTTCGCCGTTAGGCGCCGTCTGTAGGGTCGGGGAGGGCGGCCACGTATTGCCGCGCTCTCCTTCCCGGTCTTCGTCTTCGGGTTGGGGGCGCCTGGGAGTCTATCTCGCGCTCCCGCTCCATCGCCTCCTTCTGCGAGATGACAGCTTCGCAGAAGGAGGCTACGCCATCCCATGACCTCTCGCTTCTTAGCATGGCGCTTATTACGCCGGGGAGCGAGAGGTCTCCGCCGATCGCCGCCACCAGGGTGCGGCGCTCATCAGACCAGGCACAACACACCTCTAGCGTGTGCTGTGCCGTATCGTCCCGTTCGCCGCACCCATGGCACGACGCCGTCTCCTCCCTTCCGATCCGACGCAGGTACCGCCCGAAACAGCCATGTCCTGACAGAACCTGCGTCAGTCGGAAGGTGAGGGACCCGTGGCCCCTCCCGCACCATTCCGAGAGCAGTGGACGGATGGCCTCAATTGTGCGGACCCCGTATTTGGCGTCCGCGAGGCCTGTCGCCCAAAGCTCTATGGTCGTCATTTTCCTCCTCCTCTGCCGAGCGCGGGCGTGCTCCTCCGGGGTGTGAGAGCCACCCCGGCCTCTGAGCTCGGCCCGCACCCGGTATTCCTCGGCCAGCACCCTCGCTTCGATCTCCCAAGGAGGAGTGCCGGCCAGGACGCAGGCCGCCGCGTGGCCTACCGTGCGGTAGGCCCGGCACGCACGCGCCGCAACAATTCGTTGCGGCCTGCGAAGGAGGGCCCTGTTAGGCGCGTCTAGGGCGTCTGCCCAGATCGGCGCGCCGTACAGGGCCATACTTTTGACGACCATGGTGTACAGGCGTCTTGCCTGCACACCCGGACCTCTGGTGTTGGGGAGGAGCCTAGCCAGGGCTGCTGCCGCCCCCACGAGCCGGGGGGTCAGCGTCTGGAAGTGGTCCCTGAAACGCCAACCCCCGTCGAGGGTGAGGCCCAGATAGTTCATCCGGGCCTTCACCGCGACCTCGCCCCCGCCGATCCGAAGGTTGGCCCCCGCTGGCACCTTCCACCTCGGCCCTCTAAAATAGAGGGCCTCAGTTTTTTGGAGGGCCACGCGGAGGCCGAGCGCCTCGATTCTCCGGACCAGCAGGGTGGCTCCGGCCTCAGCCCTCGCCTTCAGCTCCCTCCAGGTGCTGTCCCGGACTGCTACAAGCGTGTCATCTGCATAGCAGATGACCGACATCTGGGGCAGCACCTTTCCGCGGATGGCCCAATCGAATCCGATGTTCCACAGTTGGGGTCCCAGTACGGAGCCCTGGGGAACACCGGAGGCCATCCGCCTTTCCTCTCTGGCCGTCCTCCCCATGTAGGACACTACCCGATCCTGCAGGTAGTGTCCTACCACCCTCCGGAGATAGGGGGGCACTCGGTGGTATCGGAGTGCCTCCTCTATTACCTCAAAGGGGAGGGAGCCGAAGGCATTAGCGATGTCGAGCGACACCGCCATAGCCCCCTGCCCCCTCTGGGCCGCATCCTCCGTGAACCTCCTCAGGGCGGTCAGGGCATCGAGGGTCGATCGCCCCGACCGGAACCCGAATTGGTTCCCAGAGATCTGCGGCCCATCCCTCGCCAGATGCTGGATGAGCCGGGAAGCGATCACTCTTTCTAGCAGCTTCCCGATCTCGTCCAGCATCACTAGGGGCCGGTATCCGGAGGGTGAGTCCGCGGGGCGGCCGTCTTTTCTGATGAGGACCAGCCGCCCCTCCTTCCACGCCCCAGGGAAGCGCCCTGCCGCCAAGCAATCGCCGAATAGGCAGCGGAGGCGGTCCCCGAGGTGTTTTGCGGCTATGAGGAGGACCTTGCCAGGGACTCCATCGGGCCCCGGTGCTTTCCGGGGCCCCCGGAGCCGGCTGGCCGCCCTAGCTACCTCCTCCTCTGTAATCGGAGGAGGAGGGGGGGGAGTGTCCCTGTCATCTGGCGGGGCCATGCGCGGCGGATCGAAAGGAGGGCTGTTAGGAAACAGCCCCTCGACCACCGCGCTGAGGACAGCCGGCTCCATTTGTTCTGTGGGGGGCGCCACCTTTAGTTTTGCCCGCACCATGCGGTACGGACGCCCCCACGGATCTTCGTCGAGGGTCGCCAAGAACTCTGAGTAAGCATTGTCCTTGGCGACCCTGATGGCTGCTGTGAGCGCCTTCTTGGCGGCGCGCATGTCAGCCTGAAGGCGCTCCAGCTCGACATCCGTCCGGTGCCGCCGTCTGCGGCACCGCGTGAATGCACGCCGGGCGGCGTTACTGGCGGCACGCAGTACCGCGAGGTCCTGCGACCACCAGTAGACGCCCGCCCTGGGCGTGAAGCGTCGCGCCCTGGGCATCCCGGCGTTGCAGATCGCCGTCAGGTCCCGGCGGAACCTGACGGCCCTCTCCTCAACCCCCACCGATTGGGGGGGGTCCGACGACCACGCGCAGCATATTGCGGCCTCTTCCGCCAGGTCCGCGTCGAGGCGGGAAAGCTGCCATCGCGGGAAGACCGCGCCTCGCCGCGGACCGGCCGCTGCGCGCGCCCGCTGATCCAGGGGCGCGTTGGAGACCCTGAACCGGATGTATAAATGATCGGACAGGGTCTCCACCTCCTCCAAGACACGCCAACATGAAATGCGGGCGCCGATAGCGGGGGTGGCGAATGTGACGTCTACCACTGAGCCCCCCCGTCCTCGTACGCACGTGTCGGCGTTGCCCTGGTTCTCCGGGGCTAGGCCGATGACAGTAGCCCAGTCCCGGAGGAGCGCCCCTTTCACGTCGGTGATGGAGGACCCCCACGCTGCGCACTTAGCGTTGAGATCCCCCATCACGATAACCTGGGCGGGCGATGCCCTCCGCACCACCGGCTCCAGGCCGTCCAGAAACCTCTCGAAGTCCGAGAGGTTCCTGTTTGGGGAGAAGTAGACTCCTACGAGTACTACCCCTCCCCAATTTGCCGCCACGTACCCTGCACCCCTCTCCCTGAGGGAGAGGCGCTGGGGGGCAGCGGGCGGCACCACTATGGCGACCGAGCCCTCCGTATCCCCGATCCAGTTTGGCAGAGGGGGGACCAGGTAGGGCTCGGCCACAACGGCGACGCCAATCTTCCACTCCGCCAAGACCTGCATAAGCAGGTCCTGTGCGCGGGCGCAGTGGTTGGCGTTGGTCTGCAGGAACTCTGTGTGTGGGTGTCCTGGCATTATGACACTTGCATTTCGAGTTCCTCAGTGGCCTGCGGCGGAGAAGGTCTGCTCCGTGGGGCCTTCCCCTTCACGGTAGGGGGCGTGCATTTGGCACCCCCCATCGCATGCGCGTGCGGGCGACCTGCCTTCGCACATACCGCGCATTTGGCAGGCGCCTCGCACGTGGCCGCCTTATGCCCCTCCTTGCCACAACGGAAGCAGAGTTTGCCATAGTCCGCTTCCGTTGGGCACTCTGCAGGGCAGAGGGCACGTGTATGGCCTAGCCGCATGCACTTGTAGCAGCGCAGCGGCCGGGCCTCCATCGCTTTGACGGTGGCCATGGTCCAGCCTATGGCCAGCTTTCCTGCTTTTACGGCTGCCTTGGCAGCGGTCGCCGGGCACTTTATAATGGCCGAGCCGTCACCCCAGAAGCTACGGCGGATCTGGCCGGCCTTGACCTGGCTGGGGGAGCAGCCACCAGCAGCCGCCACCTTGGCAACCAGCTCCTCCTGGGTAACAGACTCGTCTAAGCCGGTGAGCTTGAGGCTGACCGATTTGGTCGGGCGGGCTATATCGGCCCAGGCCCCGATGACCTCCGTCAGTCTGGCGGCCAGGCGGTCAGCAGAGGCGTCCGGGGTCTCTCCCCCTACCTCCATCAGCCTGGAGCCGGTCACGCTCGTTCGGATCTTGACCGTCTCCAAGCCAAAGTCTCGAAGCAGGATGGAGGTCCTGGCCTTGGTGAGAACCTCGGCCATGGTGATGGCCTCCCCCTTCTTGAGGCTCACCATGATGGCCGCCGTCTTCGGGACCGTAATTTTCGGGGGCTTCGGTGGGGCCGCGGCTTTTTGACCAGATGGGGTGGGGGCAGGCCTATTCGAGGGGTTGCTTTTCTTTTTGGCCTTCCGGCCCACAACCTCTGTCCATCTAGGCTCATCTGTTGGGCCCTCGGGTGTTTGCCCTTGCTGGCCTTTCTCAGCTGGTGTCCGTCCCCCACCATGCTGAGAGGGGCGAGGGGGCTTTGAAGGGGCAGCCGGTTTGGTCTGAGTCGGTCTCCTTGCTGTGCTTGTGTCCCTGCCGGGCTGTGCTCTGGGACGGGGCGGCGGCGGCTGTCGCCTATCAGCGCTCAGGGGCGGCCTGAACACCGGCTCAGGAGGGAGGCGAGTCCGCTTGTCCGCCGCCAGAGGGGGGCGGAGACGCTGTTCAGGCAACAGACGGTCTTCTAGAGCCTCTAGCCTTGCATTTAGCATCGTGCCCACTTGGCAGAGGATGGTCCGCACGAGGTCTTCGTTATGTGCCTGATCAGGCTGACTCGGCACAGCGATATCAGCCTGTGGCCTCGCCCGGAGAAGGCACTCTCTCATATCCGCCACCTCTTTGCGCAACAGCGCGACCTCGGCTTTCATGCGCTCGTTTTCCGCGCGAAGCAGCCGTGCTTCCTCTGAGTCTGTGCGCTTCGCGATCGCCTTAAAATTGTCCCTAATGGCGTCCACAGCCTCGTTTAGAGCGCGGACAAAAGTGCCCTTAAGGTGGGACGACTTTTTTGCCACATCCAGTATGACGCCGAGGTGTGTCTCTACTCGAACCTCTACATTTGTCGCCGGCTGCGCGTCGCGAATAGTCGTATTGGCGCCCTTCCGAGCGCCCGACGCGGCGGAAGATGTTCTTGTCGACCTCACCTCAGACAGCGACGACATCAGTTCGGCCTCCGCACGCGCTTCCATCTCTTCCTTCTGAGCCTTCAAAAAGGCTTGTTTGGCCGCCGCCAGCCCGACATAGTCGCCGGTGGTTGGCGGACGACCGCGTCCCTTCCTTTTGGTGCTAGTGGCGGGGGTCTCCGTAGAGCTCCCGCTGAGCTCCACATCCCTGGGCCGCTTCTGACCTCGGCCTTCGCTCCAAAAGCGCCCAGGCCCATCCCTGTCCAGGGACTCCATAGAGCCGCATAGGCTCGTGACGGACACCATGCTTCGATTTGATTCCGAGTCGGACTCCGACAGTCTTTTGTGCGCCGATGACCTCGCCGTTGTCGGGGTGCGCGTCAGCACCACCCTCAACTCCTTCATTTTCTGCTCCTCCCTCATCACATCCCCACTCTCCACACTCCTCTCTACATCAACAACGTTTTTTATTTTAGAATTTGTATCCATTTGTGTTCCCACGAGAAGGGTCGATCAACAGGTCCACCCCCGGGTGACGCCCATTCCGAAGGGTAAGGCTACATACTGTAGAGGTCGCCAGGTATCTACAGGTGTTAACGACTTCGCTGTCGGGTTTTTATAGAGTTTTCCTTTCTCGCGGGCCGGCCGGTTAAGGCAAGCCCTCCGCTCTAGTGCCTCGACATACTCCATAACGCCGATTCGATGGAGATCGTTGAAGAGACACTAGGCTACGGGGTGCTAGGGGGTCGGCGTGCCACCCCTAGTTTTGGACGGTTGTTCCCGACGGCGGTGTTAATGCACGCCGGGCCGCCCCCTAACCTTCCCACCTCCCCCCCCCGGTGTTTGGTCCGCGGGGCGCTAGTCGCCCTACCCCGACTACAAGCCGGAGCGTTCCCCTATCCGCCACCCGGGGACGCGCCACGTCGGAGTTCACCTCTCCGCCCACTGAGACAACCCAGCAGGTCCGTGGATGGGGAACCTAACCTTTTTTTTTTTTTTTTTTTTTTTTTTTTTTAGGTGTGGAAATGCGACCTTAAGCACGCCCCCTGGTCGGGGCACCAGGGGGGTCTGTGGGGCTCTCCCACCGAAGTGGGCCTACCCACTAAAACCACACGCGTTCCCTCATAGCCATGGTGTGGGCGCCACGGGAGCATGGTTAACACGTGACACCGCGACGCCCACTGGCCGCCCCGGGATGGGGCCCCTCTCTGCGCCCTTAAAAGGGCGCTCCTCGGAGACGGCACCGTGTGCAATGCAGGTTCGGGAATCCCCGCCCTCCCCCGCCGGCGCCGCCTTGAGTTTTTTATAGAGGTTCACTCCTCGCGGCCTCCGTCTTAAAAAAGACAGAGGCCCGCGGTCCCAGCGTCGGCGCCGGGATTACGCGAAATGCAGCTGCAAGGGGAAAGTTGCCCTTCCCCTCGCAGCCCCACCGCCGCCGCATCTGCGGTGCGACCCCGCTGAGTCGCGGAGGGCAGGGCGAGTGGCGCACCGTAATACCAGCACTCCTCTCCCTCCGCGACTCACCCTCACTGCGGGGGAGACGAGTCCCCGCAGTCCTCCAACGCGCTCGAAGGTGGGCTCCAATGAGCCCACCCCGAGCGGCCCTCTCTGGCCGGTCCTACCTCACGGACCGGCCTTGGGTTCCTCTTAGCTTCACCGTGGGTGACCCATTCCCACGGTTACTGAGCCCCACCGCCACGACAAGGCGGGAACCCGGTCGATGGGGCTGGGGAACCTAACCTAACCTAACCTAACCTAACCTAACCTTTTTTTTTTTTTTTTTTTTTTTTTTACGTCAGGAAATGCCCACGCATATCCTCCCTCGCGGGGACAAGTTCGGATTATGTCGGACTCGAACCGACTAAAACCTGACAACGCCTCGTATGCGCATATCGGAGGGGCTACGGGAACGCTTTCGCTTACCTCCGCGGCCCCGCCAGCGCCAGCCGTTTCCGGCTCCACCTGAGGAGACGGCACCAGTGCAATGCAGGTTCGGGAATCCCCGCCCTCCCCTGCCGGTGCCGCCTTGAGTTTTTTATAGAGGTTCACTCCTCGCGGCCCCCGTCTTGAAAAAGACAAGGGCCCGCGGTCCCAGCGTCGCCGCCGGGATTACGCGTGCAATACGGCCGCGAGGGGTCGGAGAAACCCCTCCCCCCCGCGGCCCCACTGCCGTCGCAGACGCGGTGCGACGCCGCTGAGTCGCGGAGGATAGGGAGAGTGGCGCACCGAAATACCAACACTCCTCCTCCTCCGCGACTCACCACCACAACTACTGCGGGGACCCCATAATCCCCGCAGTTTCGCTACAAAGGGCGGACTCACAGAGCCCACCCCCAGCGACCTCCCTGGGGCCAGCCCTTGATCAAGGGCCGGCCAGACTCCAGCCAGCCCACAAGTGGGCCCGCCAGAACGGGTCGCCCGCAACCGAGGTCGCAGGCTCCCCTTGGTGTTTGGTCCGCGGAGCTTTCGCCCTACTCCGGCTCGCACCAGGCCGGAGCGTTCCCCTATCCGCCACCCGGGGACGCGCCACGTCGAAGTTCACCTCTCCGCCCACTGAGACAACCCAGCAGGTCCGTGGAACCTAACCTTTTTTTTTTTTTTTTTTCTGGGGAAATCCTTTTATTGACCCCCGCGCCTGGGCTCTGCAAGTGGCGCGGGGAGTGTGGGGGTCGCCTAAAGACGTTCGGCCATACCCACTAAAACCCCAGTGCCCACTTCTGCCCGCCGCTTGTGCCGGGGCTAAGGTAACAGTTACCCTTATCCTTGTCCCCGGCAGGGCGTTCGTCCTTCTCAGGACACGTCTCTCGTGGCCTAGGCCACATCATCTCCGAGAGGAGGCGACGGAGAACTATCGCCCCCCACTCCTACCGGGTTTGCCAACCCGGCACCGACCATATTACGTCGTTTGGGCAAAAGCCCGGCGTCGGCGCAATGGTCGGCGGCGGCGCACGGGATCCTCCTCCGGATCATCCTCCCGGCGTCGCTCGTCCACCTCCTTCTTTTCCATCACCGCCTCGCAAAAGGCGGCGACGGCACTCCATCCGGGTTTGCTGCCGACCATCGCAGATACAACGGCCGGTAGCGAGATTTCGTCTCCTATTTGGTTAACCAGCACGGCTCGCTCCTCCGCCCATGCTGGGCAGCATGTCAGAGTGTGATCCGCGTCGTCTTCGTCTGCGCCGCAGAATCGGCACTGAGGAGTGCGCTCCCGTCTGGCCACGTTGCACAGGTACCTCCCGAAGCAGCCATGCCCCGAGAGGACCTGCACTAGGCGGAATGAGAGCGCACCCCACCGTCTCGTCAGCCACTCTGGTAATACGGGGCGGATCGCCGCTATGGTGCGGTGACCCGCTCCCGGCTGGCTCAGCTGTTGTTGCCAGCTGCGCAGGATTGTGTCCCTTGCGCTCTGTCGCCACTCACCAATGTCCTCAACACTTGGGGCCTCACCCTGACCTTTGGCGTCGGCGGACTTCCAGTAGACCTCCGCCAACGCCGACGCCTCCAGTTCCCATGGGGGAGTCCCGGCCAGTACGCATGCCGCCTCCCACGATACCGTGCGGTACGCTCTTGCCGCTCGGAGCGCCACTACCCTCTGCGATCTGCGCAATTGGGCTTTGTTGTGGCGTCCGAGGGCATCCGCCCAGATAGGGGCCCCGTACAAGGCCATCGACCGTACAACTCCGGCATAGAGGCGACGACAGCTCGCGCTCGGTCCGCCCAGATTAGGCAATAGCCTGCTCAGGGCGAACGAAGTGCGCGCGAGCTTCGGAGCCATCCGGCGGAAATGTTCCTTGAAGTTCCACCGGCTGTCGAGCACAACTCCCAGGTACTTCATTGTGGACCCGACGCCGATGGAAACTCCGCCCACAATCAGTTGAGCGCTCGGCGGTGGCGCTCGGCGAGGCCCGTGAAAACACAGGGCCTCGGATTTGTCCAAGGCCACCGTCAGGCCCAGATTCCTTATCCTGCCCACTACTTGGGCTACTCCAGCGGTAGCTAACACGCTCGCCTCCCGATAGCTACCGCCCCTTGCCAACACCAGTGTGTCATCCGCGTAGCATACGACGCTAACGCCGCGGAGAGTCGGGCCGCGGAGGACCCAGTCGTAACCGACGTTCCACAGTAGTGGCCCTAAAACGGAACCCTGTGGAACGCCGCACGACACTCTCCTCTGTCCAAATCCGGTATTTGTGGGATATACCACTGTCCTGTCCGATAGGTAGGCCTTAATCGTCTCACGCAAGTACAACGGGACCCCATGGAACCGCAGGGCCTCTATTATACTTACGCGAGGTAACGTGTTAAAGGCGTTGGCGATATCTAAAGATACCGCCAAGACGACGCCACCCTTAACGACCTCCTCTTCGGCGACGGCCCTCACCCGTGCAATAGCATCGATGGTGGAGCGGCCGCGCCGGAAACCATGTTGGCAGTCTGCCAAATTTGGCCCTACTTGGTCGAGATGCTCGGTGAGGCGAGTCGCAATAACGCGCTCAAAGAGCTTACCCGCCTCCCCGAGCAGGACTATAGGGCGATACGCCGACGGTGACTCTGCCGGTCTTCCCTCCTTTCCAATCAATACGAGTTTCCCCGTCTTCCAGTCGCCTGGGAAAGTATGGTCCTTAAGGCACCGAGTTAGAAGGGCTCGGAACCTCTCCTCCAACCCGTGTTTTAGGGCCAGGACCCATATGCCCCCGGGGATCCCATCGGGGCCCGGGGCGGTGTTTTTGGCCTGAAGCCGTGCCACAGCCGCCCACAGTTCCCTCTCTTCCACTTCCGGGACTTCCCCGTCGTCCGCATCGCGATTTGACGTCGCTGGCGCAAACACCATTTTGGGTGACCGAAATTCCTCCCTCATCGAGGGGAACAGGGACTCCACCACTCTGTCCAGTACTACCGGGTCCATACTGGCCGTTAGGGGTGGGGCCCAGGGCCTGAGCTTGCTCATGACGAGCCGATATGGCCGACCCCAGGGGTCGACGTCCAACGACGCCAGCAGCTCCTGCCAGTCCCCCTCCTTCGCTTCCGCTATGGCCACCCTGAGGGACTTCTTCGCGTCCTGGTAGGCGGTGTAGAGGCACCTCTCCTCCTCGTCCTCCGTGCGCCCGTCTCGTCTGCGGCGACGGTAGCGGGAGTACTGCCGCCTCGCTGACACGCAGGACGCACGAAGACGGCCGAGCTCTTCCGACCACCAATACACCGCCGTCCGAGCCGGGGGTCGCACCACGCGGGGCATCGCGACGTCACATATGTGCGTGACCGCTTTGTGGAGCCACCGCGACTCGGACTCTACCGTTGTCACGTCCGGTGCCGTGTTCCAACTTGCGACCAGAGCCGCCTCGATCGCCGCTTCTCCGTCTAACTTCTTCAGCGCCCACCTCGGGCCGATCTCCGCCGCGACACGCCCGGGACCGGGACCGCCAGAGAGGGGGGAGACGTCAAACCGGATGTACCGGTGATCGGACAATGTCTCCGTGGAACCTAACCTTTTTTTTTTTTTTTTTTTTTTTTTTTTTTTTTTTTTTTTTTTTTTTTTTTTTTTTACGTCAGGAAATGCCCACGCATATCCTCCCTCGCGGGGACAAGTTCGGATTATGTCGGACTCGAACCGACTAAAACCTGACAACGCCTCGTATGCGCATATCGGAGGGGCTACGGGAACGCTTTCGCTTACCTCCGCGGCCCCGCCAGCGCCAGCCGTTTCCGGCTCCTCCTGAGGAGACGGCACCAGTGCAATGCAGGTTCGGGAATCCCCGCCCTCCCCTGCTGGTGCCGCCTTGAGTTTTTTATAGAGGTTCACTCCTCGCGGCCCCCGTCTTGAAAAAGACAAGAGCCCGCGGTCCCAGCGTCGCCGCCGGGGTTACGCGTGCAATACGGCCGCGAGGGGTCGGAGAAACCCCCTCCCCCCCGCAGCCCCACTGCCGTCGCAGACGCGGTGCGACGCCGCTGAGTCGCGGAGGATAGGGAGAGTGGCGCACCGTAATACCAACACTCCTCCTCCTCCGCGACTCACCACCACAACTACTGCGGGGACCCCATAATCCCCGCAGTTTCGCTACAAAGGGCGGACTCACAGAGCCCACCCCCAGCGACCTCCCTGGGGCCAGCCCTTGATCAAGGGCCGGCCAGACTCCAGCCAGCCCACAAGTGGGCCCGCCAGAACGGGTCGCCCGCGACCGAGGTCACAGGCTCCCCTTGGTGTTTGGTCCGCGGGGCTTTCGCCCTACTCCGGCTCGCACCAGGCCGGAGCGTTCCCCTATCCGCCACCCGGGGACGCGCCACGTCGAAGTTCACCTCTCCGCCCACTGAGACAACCCAGCAGGTCCGTGGTCGTGGAACCTAACCTAACCTAACCTAACCTAACCTAACCTAACCTAACCTAACCTAACCTAACCTAACCTAACCTAACCTAACCTTTTTTTTTTTTTTTTTTTTTTTTTTTAACGCTGGGAAATGCTTTATGCATCCCTCCCGGAACCGAAGTTCCGGGTCAGGGTATGTGGGATTCCCCGGTACTGACCGGTATACCCACTAAGATCCCAGCGATGTTCCGACGCGGCGCCTGGTGGCCGGGTCACGGGAACGCTTGCGCAATCTTCCGCGACCCAGCCGGCGTTGTCCGCCGAGGCAGACTCTCGGTAGCGGGGACTCATGGTCCCCGGACTCCGTCTGGAGGCGCACCCGGAACATTCCAGTGCGCCTCCCGTCTCGAGGGGGGGTGGCGACGGGCGATGAACTCCACAGTCTCATCGCCCGGAGCTCCTCACTAGGGAGGCAGGCAGCGGTCGTGTGCGCGCTGCCTGCGCCCGGGCCTACGGCTGCGGAGAGGGTCCGCGACTGCGTCGTCCTCCCGCCGCCGTTCGGCCGCCTCCTTTCGCGTCATCACCTCCTCGCAAAAGGAGGCGACGGCGTTCCAGGCCCTCTCGCCGCTCACCATGGCGCGAACCACGGCAGGCAGCGAGAGGTCTCTCCCTACGATTTCCACAAGTGCGGCGCGCTGACTCGACCAGTGGACGCAAGCGTCCAACGTATGTTGGGCCGAGTCTTCCGCATGGCCGCACTCGTGGCACCCCTCGTTGGGTTCCCGCCCCGCCACCCTGCACAGGTATCTCCCGAAACAGCCATGTCCCGAGAGAACCTGCACAAGGTGGAAGGACAGGACTCCATGTGTCCGACCCGTCCAGAGCTCTAGGACGGGCCGGATTGCCTCGATGGTGCGGTGACCGGCAGACGGCGACAGCAGCCTCTCCCGCCACAGGGTGGCGAGATTGGCCTCCGCCGCCCTCCGCCACGCCCGCACTTGTTCCGGCGCAGGGTGTTCGCCCTGGCGTCGGGCGTCCACCTTCCGCCAGTATATATTGCAGAGCACTTCGGCGTCCAGATCCCAAGGCGGTGTCCCCGCCAGCACGCAGGCCGCCTCGCAAGAGATGGTGCGATACCCTCGTATCGCTCTGACCGCCATGACCCGCTGCGGCCGTCGCAGCAGGGTCTGATTTCGGGCGGTCAGAGCGTCCGTCCAAATGGGCGCTCCGTAGAGCGCCATGGATCGCACCACGCCTGCGTACAGGCGGCGACACCGCGAGCCCGGTCCGCCCAGGTTAGGCAGGAGCCAGCTAAGGGCCCCCGCCGCCCCCTCAAGCTTTGGGACCAGACGTCTGAAGTGCTCTTCGAACCTCCATCGGCTGTCGAGGACGAGTCCCAGGTACTTCATCGTACCGTTGACGCCGATGGAGGTTCCGCCCACCGTGATAGAGGACCGGGCCGGAGGCGCGTTCCGAGGCCCATGGAAACACAGGGCCTCGGATTTGTGTAAGGCTACCTCCAGGCCCAGTCCCCTCACTCGAGCGACTATTTGGGCCACGCCGGCAGTGGCCCGCACACGGGCCTCTCTGTGGGTGCTGCCCCGAGCCGTCACGAGGGTGTCGTCGGCGTAACAAGTAACGCCAACGCCCCTCAAGACGGCTCCGCGCAGCACCCAGTCGTAGCCGATGTTCCACAGAAGCGGCCCAAGGACCGACCCCTGCGGAACACCGCACGACATTGCCCTCCGCGACCAGCCGTTGCTAGTCGGGTACCCGACCGATCGTTCGGAGAGGTAGGCCGCCACGGTCCTCCGGAGGTAAGGAGGAACTTCGTGGTACCTCAGCGCCTCCCTGATGCAACTCCAGGGCAAGGTGTTGAAGGCATTGGCGATGTCCACCGACACCGCCACCACCACCTCACCCCGGGACACCGCGGCCTCCGCAAGGGCCCTCACCCGCGCTATGGCGTCTATGGTGGACCTGCCTCTACGGAAGCCGTATTGGTGGGCGCTGAGACTCGGCCCCACCGCCTCCAGGTGGCGGACGAGGCGAGCAGCCACGACCCGCTCAAACAGCTTGCTCACCTCGTCTAGCAGAACGATCGGCCGGTACGCCTCCGGCTCGTGGGCTGGGCGCCCGTGCTTTCGAAGCAGGACCAGTCTCCCCTTCTTCCACTCTGCCGGAAACTGGCCCCGCTCGAGTGCCGCACTGAACAGCGCCCGAACCCACGGTTCGAGCGGCCCCAGTGCCAGAGCCCAGGCGCGACCAGGGATCCCGTCGGGGCCTGGGGCGGTGCTCTTCGCTCGCATGCGTAACACCGCCGCCCCCAACTCTCCCTCGGTGACCTGGGGCGCACCTGGACTCTGCTCTCCCTCTACAGTAGGAGGCGCCATACGAGGCGCCTCATGCTCAGCCCTATGCGGGAACAGCGCCGCAACCACCGACTCAACGACGAGAGGCTGCAGACTCCGCGTGATCGGGGAGGCCCCAGACCGGAGTTTCCTCCGTACCATCTTGTAGGGCCTCCCGAACGGATCACCGTCCAGAGTCCGCAGCAACTCGTCATTAGCGCGGTCTTTGGCCGCGGCAATTGCTGCCCGCAACGCCTTTCGCGCATCTCTGTAGAGGGAGTAGAGTCGCTCTTCCTCCGCCGGGTCGCGCCCCCTCCGCCGGCGGCAGCGGGTGTACTGGCGTCTCGCCCTCACGCTGGATCGGCGTAGCAGCGTGAGATCCGCGGACCACCAGTACACCGCTTGCCTGGAGGGGGCGGAGCGCGCTCTCGGCATGGCCCCATCGCATATGCGCGACATGGCCACGCCGAGACGCGCCGCCTCTATGCCGATGTCGGTCACCTCTCCCTCGCGGGGCGCAGAAAACCACGCCTCGACTAGGGCGACCTCGGCCAGGAAGTCCCGGTCCATGTGCGACAGCGACCAGCGAGGACCGTCTCCTCGACGCAAGGGTCGGTCTGGGCCTCTCGGGTCGGCCGGAGTCGTGGAGACGCCGAACCTTACATATCGGTGGTCCGACAGTGTCTCCACGTCCTCCAGCACCTCCCAGCCCCGAACACGGCGTGCCAGGGCGGCATCGGCTAGGGTGACATCCACAATGGAGCCGCCCTGACGACGCACGCACGTGTTGACCGACCCTTGATTCAGGACCCTGAGTCCGGTCACTGTCGCCCATTCCTCCAGCTCGTGTCCGCGCGGGTCCGTCGCCGGGCACCCCCACGCCACGGACTTGGCATTGAGGTCCCCAGCGACGAGCACGCGGGCGGAGCGACTCCCACCTATCAGGCCGCCGACTTCCGCAAGAAACTGCTCGAAGTCGGCAAGGCTCCGATTCGGCGAGAAATACACTCCGACCACCATGATGTCGCGAACACGAGCGGAGGCGTACCCCCGACCTCGGGCCACGTCGACGAAGGCCGGGGATCCCGCCATGGACCGTGACGTTATGGCCACCGTGCCATCTAAGGCCCCCACCCAATCATCCCCCAGTGGAACGCGGTAGGGCTCGGCCACCACAGCGACGTGGATCGACCACTCCGCCATGCTCTGGAACAGTAGGTCCTGAGCTCTGGCGGAGTGGTTGATATTCGCCTGGAGGAGGTTCAGTGCCATTTAGTCTTCGGCCATTGGAACCTCCTCCGCCCCACGCTGCGTTTCCGCATGCTGGGGTGGGGCGGAAGACGGTCCGGCTGTCTGGCTCGGACCATCTCCACCTCCTCTCTTCTTTTTCCCCCTGGGTGGGGGCCTGCACATTTTCGAGCCCGTCCTGTGCTCGGCCGATACGCCCGCCGCTGCACAGATTACGCAGTGCGGCGTGGCGTTACAGCCGTAGGCCTTGTGGCCTGGCCGACCGCAGCGGAAGCAGGCGTCGCTACGGTCTACCCCCTCCTTGCAGTTGCCGGCCATGTGTCCAAGTGCAAGGCACTTAAAACACATGAGGGGCCGGGCGTCCAGCAGCTTGACTTGGGCGGACACCCAGCCCACACGGATCCGTCCTCCACTCATCACCTTTTTCGCGGCCGCGACGGGACAGTGCACCAGCACCGATCCTAGCCCGTCACGACCGGTCCGGACTTCCCCGGCCCGCACCTGTTCGGCGGGACAGCCTCCTGCTGCTGCGACTGCAGCAGCCACTTCGGCGCTCGTTGTGGAGTCGTCCAGGCCGGTGACCCGTAGGTCGACCGATTTCGTTGGTCTTGAGACCCGGACGACTTCGCTGCTGAGGGCCTCCCTGAGCTTTAGGGCCAGGGAGTCTGCCCTTTCATCGCTGGAGGCCCCGCTTATTTCTAGAAGGCGGCCACCATTGGCCGCCTTCCGAAGCCGTACCCCCTGAGCGCCGAGGTCGGCTGCATTGACTTTGGCCCTAGCCTCCGCCAGTACATTGGCGTAGGTTGCGCCCCTTTCCTCAGCCCCCGGCTGAAGCGTCAGTACCACCGCCGCCGACCCGGGGGTGCGGAGCTTGCGGGCGCGACCCTTCGCTACGGTACGGTTGCTAGAGCCCACCTTCCTCCATCGTTCTGTTGCCGCTGTTTTTGGTTGCGGGGGGGGATGTTGTTGCTGTCCCTGCCCCTGCCCTTGTTGCGGACTGGCCTTCTTTCTCTTTCTCTTCCTTTTTCTCCTCCCCTTTTTCCCATCAGAGGGCGGGGAAGAGGAAGGGCCTTCTTTACCTGGCCGCACTTGGGTCTGCCTGGGCTCGACCTGCGCGTGTTGGGACGGCGCAGGGGGCTTCCGCCTTGCGATCCCACTGGGACCGGGCTGTGCAGGCACTGGGGGCGCCTTCTGTCCGGGTTGCGCCCGTGGTGTGGACACCGCGGCTGCAGCCGCAGCGTACGAGCGCTCCTCTTTTTTTTTCCTGTCGGCCGCCAGAGGTGGCCGCAGAATCCTCTCTGGGAGGAGACGGTCTTCCAGTGACGCCAGGCGGGAATTCACCATCCCGCCTACCTGGATCATCACTGTCCTACAGATCTCCTCCACAGAGAGTGCCGGCTGTGAGGAAGGCCGTGGTACAGGGGCGGCCTTCTTGGTCGAATCCTTGGAGGAGGAGGCGGAGCCCTGTGTCCGCATCTCCTTCCTTATTTCTTCCAGCTCCTTACGGAGGCTGGCCATCTCGGCTTGCAGGCGGGTGTTGTCGGCCTGCAGTTGCCGCGTCTCCTCCGTGGTCGTGTGCGACCCGAGAACTGCCACGGTTTCCTTTATGGACACCGCGGCGTCCTTCAGGGCCTTCACAAAGGTGCCCTTGAGGTTGGAGGATTTGGTGGCGATCTTGGTGATCAGATCCAAATCCTCCTGCACCTGTTTTTGCAGTTGGGCTGCGCATTTCGGGGACTGCGACTGAGCACCCGTGAGGGTCTTAGCTCCAGTCTCTCGCCGAAATCGAGCGGCGGAAGCCTCCCTCAGGAGGGACTCCTCCTTGAGTTGCTTCGCCAGCTCTCGCGCTTCTGCCCTTCTCCTCCTGTCTGTATCTCTTGTGGGGAGCGGAGTCCCCGGTCTCTCCTCGTCCGATGACCTGCCACCTTCGCCCCCGCTGAGCCGCGGCCGCTTGACGGTCCTCGAACCGACCGTTGTGGGATCAGAGTCTGCGCGGCTGCAGTCGGACTCCGACGTTGCCACATCCCCCTCTGATATCTCCATCTCCGTCTCCGCGCCTTCTCCTGTCTCACTCTCTCCTGCGCGTTTCCCCCCCCAGAGTTTCCCCCTTAATCCTAGCCCTACCTTCTCCTTCTCCTTGATGCGATGAATGGCCCCCCCGTATACAATGGGGCCGACGTGCCGGCTGTCCGACACGCCAAGGGATTCCCCGCTAGCGGGACCCTCCCGGGTAGTTACTGCATTTTCCATCGACATTTTGTGTTTTGTGTTTTGGGGGCCGCCCTCTCGACTGGTTCCCTACCAGCCATACATCCCCTCGCCGGGCGGTGGAGCTTGGGATTAGGGTAATTTTTTATAGAGGTTTTCTTCCTCGCGGCCCCTCGCTCCGTGCGTGGGGCCCCCGGTTCCACTCAGTGTGGATTACGGGTTGCCCGACGGTGGCCGAAGCCAGTGCCCACCGGCCCTGAAGACCGGCGGGCCCGCCGCACGCGGTGTTGCCACCGTCTCTAGTAATTTTTTATAGAGGTTTTCTTCCTCGCGGCCCCACGCTCAGAGCGTGAAGCCCCCGGTTCCGCTCAGTGCGGATTACGGGTTGCCCGGCGGTGGCCGAAGCCAGTGCCCACCGGCCCTAAAGACCGGCGGGCCCGCCGCACGCGGTGTTGCCACCGTCTCTAGTAATTTTTTATAGAGGTTTTCTTCCTCGCGGCCCCACGCTCAGAGCGTGAAGCCCCCGGTTCCGCTCAGTGCGGATTACGGTCTGGTTTGTTACCACCCGGACTCACGAAGTCCACTCTGATGAGCAGAGAAGTACCAAGAGAGTCCGGGCGGCAACCCCCATTCCCCTCCCTGGTGTTTGGTTCGCGGGGCTTTCGCCCTACCCCGACTACAAGCCGGGGCGTTCCCCTATCCACCACCCGGGGACGCGCCACGTCGGAGTTCACCTCTCCGCCCACTGAGACAACCCAGCAGGTCCGTGGAACCTAACCTAACCTAACCTAACCTAACCTAACCTAACCTAACCTAACCTAACCTAACCTAACCTAACCTAACCCATACCTCACCGGAAAGAGGAGAAAAAGCCAAATCAGATGCAGTTTAGATGATCTAAATCGGTTATCTGGGGACCGAAATAAAGGAATCATAAAAACTGAAAAATTTTGTGTAAAATTCAAAAAATCATAGACAAGAGGGTAGATCGGTGACGTATATTTTTTAAAATATTACCTGATTCGGCATTAAAAGGGGAGCAAAGTGATACCCCCCCAGATTTTTCTGACTTAAATTAGCCAAGTTACAGCCAATGATACATTTTAGGGAGTGAAAATTTCAAAATTTTTTAGGAAAACAAGGACTAATTAAGGACATTAAATTGGTAGTAAGACAATTAAATAGTGCAAAACGTGAACAATATAACGAGGTAACTATCAGTGAAAAATTGGATTTTTAAGAAAAATTTTCGACAAAATATAAAGATTTTAATAAAAGTTAACAGAAATTTATCATAAATTTAATAGAAATAAACAATTTAACAAACTTTTAAAAGTTAACAAAGTGCTGTAAAATTGGTGAAATAAAGACAAATTAGAATAAGTACATTGACCAAAACTATTGACCTCGTTTAAATTATATATATGTACTTGTGACATATATCAAGTCTATTGACTGATATATATAGGATAAGTTGTAAAAATTAGTAATAAGTTTTAGACTGAATTTTATTGCTATTATTGACAGGGTTTATTGACCCCTAGATTTTATTTTATTTTATTGTGCTCTTTTAAAATTTTAAAAATTGTATACATTGACATATACTGAGTTTTTTGACCCAGTATATATAGATATAAGTTTTAATCCCTAGCATATAAGTTTTAAGGATAGTTATAAGTTTTATAAATTTGACAATTTTGGCTTTATTGGCCAATTTATTTATTTGTAATTTTAGTATTTTATTGAACGGACGACTTCCCCAACATGCTAGGCTTAAGAACCCCCGTTAAGAAAGGACATCAGGACGAAACACAGGAGATGGATAAAACAAACGAAGGACCATCGCCAAAGGTCGACAAACATTCACAAATTCAGACCGTAAGAAAAAGTATAGGGGAGTGGGAATCCGGAGCGGAACCCATACGAAGCACCTCCCCTAAAAAAGTAGTCCCGGCTGCCCGTAAGCGGTTAGTGCCCACCCAGGAGAAGAAGAAGGAAAAACCGGAAAAAGAAAAGGCTCTGGCCAATAAGACCATCACCATAGAGGCTGCAAAATCCCCGTCAAGAGAAAGCACTCGAGATCGCCTGCGGGAAGCAAAACAATGCATGACCGCAGGCCTCGAATTAATAAACAGTGCTAGGAATCTCAAGACAGAGATCAGGACGGGGGTTATAGCCACTGTGGAACGGCTTTATCAGTTGACCAGGGAGGCAGAAGCTGACCTGAAAAATAAAACAAAGGAAAAGAAGGGGAAAAAAGAAGAAGGAGAAGGGAAGGGAGATGGAACAGAGGAAAAGGGAACTCAAACCCCAAACCTACCACAGTCCACCCCTACCACTACTCCCGACACCACCGGCCAAAATCAGCAAGAGCTACTTAACAAGCTAGAAGAACATGCAACACTACTGAGAGAAAACACTAAGGAGATAGAGAGCCTAAAGAAGGTCCTCAAAGAAAAAGTGAATATGGGCACTTACGCAAGCGTGGCGGCAGGAGAAGTTAGGAGACCACCGCCGAGTGGAGCGGCCACACATTCCGTGGCGGTCACCTCACATGACGAGAAAGAAACGGGGGAAGAAGTCATACATAGAATAAGACGGGTTATTAGGGCTAAGGATGAAGGATTAAGGATTAATAACATAAGGAAAGTTAAAGATAGGAAAATAGTATTGGGATGTAGCACGGAAAAAGAGTTGGAACAAGTTAGGAAAAGGCTGACAAGTGTGGGCAGCGGGTTGACGGTAGAGAAGATAAAGAGCAAAGATCCTCTAATAATTATGAAAAATGTCTTAAATATTGTGACCGATGAGGAAATACCAAAGGCTCTTAAAACGCAGAATAAAGACCTCTATAATAACCTAAAGAAGGAGGAATTGAGGATGGAGGTAATCTACCGTAAAAAGGCCAGGAATCCGCACACGTCCCACGTGGTTTTGAGGGTATCACCCTCGATTTGGAGGAGGATGACGGAAGCAGGAGCAGCCCACGTCGACCTGCAACGGGTCCAGGTCGCCGACCAGTCACCGCTTGTCCAGTGCTCGAGGTGCCTGGGATACGGACACCCGAAAAGGCTGTGCACAGAATCCAGCGACGTGTGCAGCCACTGCGGGGGCTCGCATCTCAGGTCCGAGTGCACTATGTGGCAGGCTGGCGAACCACCTTCCTGCCGGAACTGCCTCAAGGCAAAATCCGACAGGAAGGACCATAACGCATTCAGTGACGACTGCCCGGTGAGAAGAAGGTGGGAGGCACTCGCGCGAGCGTCCGTAGCTTATTGCTAAGGGCGCCCCGGGCTCCTCCCGCGCTCTTCAAGCCGGGATACGCTGTCATCACGCTGTGCAGGCCAACTTACAACGGTCCGAGCTCTCCACGGCGGAGCTAATCACAGAGGCGAGGGAGAGGAAACTCTCCTTCGCCTTGGTCCAGGAGCCGTATACTGGCAGGACTGGGGAGATGAGGCAGCATCCAGGTACAAGAGTAGTACAATGTGCTGGGAGCCGCGAATCGCCGGTTAAGTCAGCCATTGTACTATTCGACGGCGCCTTGAATGTCACCCATTGCCTGGACCTCACGACCTGCAACATTGCTGTTGCAATAGTGAGGTCCGCGGCGTGGAGGATAGGCTTGGTGTCCGTCTACCTGGAGCCAGATAAGCCCATCGAACCTTACCTGGACTTGATTGGTTGCGCTGTGGAGAGAGTAGGAACTGCCAGCGTGATACTTGGCGGTGACGTAAACGCGTGGTCTACATGGTGGGGAAGCCGCACCACGGACAAGCGGGGATTGGAAATGGCGGCAAAATTGGACGAATTAGGGCTGCACATCCTCAACACTGGGTCTGAGCCTACCTTCGACACCCTGAGAGGTGGCAGGCGGTACTCCAGCTGCGTAGACATAACTGTCTGCACCACCGCAATGCTGGGGAAGGTGGTGAACTGGCGCCTAGCGGACGACCTATCCAGTTCGGACCACAGGGCAATTCTGTTCGACGTAAACCTCCGGAGGTCCACAGGCATGGACGTTTGTCGCTCCACCCGGAAGTACAATAGTAAGAAGGCAAATTGGGGCGAGTTTCGAAAGAAACTCGCCTCAAAGTGGAAAGAAGAGAAGATTACTACCAGAGGAATAGAGGGTATTACCGAGCCGATAGAGTTGGAAAGAGAGGTGGATCGCTATATGGAAACCGTGGTGGAAGCCTGTAACGAGACCATGCCTGGGGTACCAACGAGGGGTAGGACAGGATTGCCCTGGTGGTCCGAAAAGCTCTCTCGTCTCAAGGCTCAAGCCTTGAGACTGAAGAGACGGGTGGCGTGCGCGGCGCCGGTTCGGCGGGATTGGGTGGTGCAGCGGTATGTCAGCGCGAAGACGGAGTACCAGTCTGAGGCAAGGAAGGCTCAGACCCAGAGTTGGAAGGAATTCTGCTCCCGTCAAGACCGAGAAACCATGTGGGACAGCATATACAGGGTGATTGGACGCACTACGGCCAGATCGGAGGACATCCCGCTCGCTCGGGACGGTAAAGTCCTGAGCGAGGGGGAATCGGCCGGGGCGCTGGCGGAGGCGTTTTACCCTGAAGATCGGGTTGAAGACGACAACGCGGACCACACAATTATGAGAAAAATTGCGGAAGAAGTAAATGCAGGGTCGCATGATGAGTCATGCGACCCTGATTTCACATTGCACGAGCTCATGTGGTCCGCGTCTAGCTTCAACCCGAAAAAAGCACCCGGCCTCGACGGCCTTACCGCGGACATCTGCCTGGCGACAATCACCCTGGATCCTGCGATGTTCCTGGCCATATCAAACCGCTGCCTGGCCCTCTCGTGTTTTCCCAGGAGATGGAAAGAGGCGGCGGTTGCAGTGCTGAGGAAACCCAATAAGGAGAACTACACGCACCCCAAAGCATTCCGTCCGATAGGACTCTTGCCCCTTATGGGCAAGATCGTGGAGAAAATGCTGGTGAGGCGGGTCCAATGGCATACTGCACCAATGATCAGCCGGCGCCAATACGGCTTTATGCCGCAGCGTAGTACCGAAGACTCCCTCTATGATATGATTCAGCACATTCGAGCCGAAGTAGGGAGGAAGCGGCTCGTTGTGCTGATATCATTAGACATAGAGGGAGCCTTCGATAACGCTTGGTGGCCGGCTGTGAGGTGTAGGTTAGCCGAAACTCGGTGCCCCGTAAACCTGAGGCGCCTGTTCGATCACTACCTTAGTGAAAGAACAGTGCGCGTCAGGTATGCGGGAGCCGAGGTGACCCGCCGACAAACCAAAGGGTGCGTGCAGGGATCCATTGGGGGACCGACGCTCTGGAACCTGCTGCTGAATCCTCTCCTGGAGGAGTTAGAAGGGATGGGCGTCCGCTGCCAGGCATTTGCTGACGATGTGGTCCTGATGTTCTCCGGAGACAGCACCGCGGACATTCAGAGCGACGCCAACGCGGCCCTCGAACATGTTCAGAGGTGGGGAGTCCGAAATAAACTTAATTTCGCACCGCAAAAAACATCTGCAATGGTGATAACAAGGAAATTAAAGTACGACTCCCCACGCCTGAACATGGGCGGGAGACCAATAGCGTTGGCTAAGCAAATGAAGATCCTGGGGTTGATAGTTGACGATAGGCTCAGCTTCAAGGCGCACATAGCAGCAGTATGCAAGAAAGCGCAAAGCCTTTATCGTCAGCTATCAACCGCAGCGAAGGTCACGTGGGGCCTGAATCCGGAGGTCGTCAGGACCATATACGTCTCGGTAGCGGAGCCCATCATTTTGTATGCGGCCAGTGTGTGGGTGCCGGCGGCAGGGAGGAAGGGCACCCAAAAGTTGCTAAACCAAGTGCAGCGTGGGTTTGCGCAGAAGATAGTAAAAAGCTATCGAACTGTCTCTCTGCACTCGGCCCTAGTGCTTGCTGGGTTGCTTCCTCTGGACCTTCGGGTCCAAGAAGCGGCCCTTCTTTACTGTGTAAAAAAGGGTCATACCCAGCAAGTGCTGGGTGACCGGGAGCTAGAGGGACAGGTGAAATTTGAGGACTCTGCGCACCCCGCTCACCGGAAGGGGCTGCAGTTCGACTGCCTGACGGACGGTGACGAAGCTGCCCAACGAGCTGCCGTCGATGTAAATATCTACACCGACGGTAGCAAAATTGACGGCAGGGTCGGCGCAGCGTTATCCATTTGGGATGGCGCTGCGGAGACCTCCTGCCGGAAATTAAAGTTGGGCAACTTTTGCACCGTATATCAGGCGGAACTGTTGGCCCTGCATGAGGCCGTGAAGCATGTTGTGAAGACGAATGCAAGGAGCTTTGGGATTTATTCCGACTCTAGATCCGCTCTAGAGACCACAAAAAGTGGCATGTCCCTCCATCCGCTCGCGGAGAATATAAGGAAGGGTATGAAAGAAGCAAGAGAGCAAGGGAAGGAAGTAAGAGTATTTTGGGTGAAAGCACACGCGGGTCTGGAGGGAAATGAAAGAGCGGATCAACTGGCCAAGTTGGCCGCAGTCGGAATGAAGACCAAGGCAAACTATGAAAGGGCACCGATTTCATTTGTCAAGCGACAGATTCGTCTGGATACGCTTGACAAATGGAATCGGAGGTACTTGGAAGGAGACACGGCCTCGACAACTAAGCTCTTTTTCCCTGACGTGACGAGCGCCCCCTCCACACTTCGAAAGCTGGATCTTAGTCCCGTGCTGGTTCAAATTTTGACGGGGCACGGGGGGTTCTCACAGTACCTGCACAGGTTCAAGTGCAGGGAGAGCCCCTCGTGCATCTGTGACCCAGCACGGGACGAGAGTGTGTTGCACATCCTGACTGAGTGTCCTGTACATGAGGCTGAAAGGACAGAAGTAGAAGCAAAATTAAAAATTGAAGTTAAAAAAGAAAATTTATATACACTACTAGGAACTAAGGAAAACAGAAACGAATTTGTTAAGTTTGCAACATCCTTAGCCCAAAAAGTAATCAATAGAAATAAGATATAAAAGAATGTGATATTAGTTTTAGGGTATTTAATTAGGATATTTATTTGTATTTTAAGCTTTTTAAATTTTTTATTGTATTTTATTTGAATTTAATTGTAGTTTTTTATCGTAGTCTTTTAAGTTTTAAATTACTGTATTTTAATTAGATTCTTTTTAAATTGTAATATTATTTTATTGTATTTTAAATTGTATTTAAATTGTAACTATTAGTAAAATCGAAAATTTAAAATGTATGTACCCTGAAAATAAAGAAACCATGAAAAAATTATTTACCCCGTCGACAAGGTCCCTGACCACCATGTTAGGGGAACGAGAGGGCGGCATAGAGCCGCCCAAAAAAAAAAAAAAAAAAAAAAAAAAAACCTAACCTAACCTAACCTAACATAACCTAACCTAACC
This sequence comes from Papilio elwesi, assembly GCA_029849275.1. Taxonomy (NCBI): domain Eukaryota; kingdom Metazoa; phylum Arthropoda; class Insecta; order Lepidoptera; family Papilionidae; genus Papilio; species Papilio elwesi. The sequence goes on along the minus strand of CM056704.1, from coordinate 9,486,496 downwards.
TAACCTTTTTTTTTTTTTTTTTTTTTAGGTGTGGAAATGCGACCTTAAGCACGCCCCCTGGTCGGGGCACCAGGGGGGTCTGTGGGGCTCTCCCACCGAAGTGGGCCTACCCACTAAAACCACACGCGTTCCCTCATAGCCATGGTGTGGGCGCCACGGGAGCATGGTTAACACGTGACACCGCGACGCCCACTGGCCGCCCCGGGATGGGGCCCCTCTCTGCGCCCTTAAAAGGGCGCTCCTCGGAGACGGCACCGTGTGCAATGCAGGTTCGGGAATCCCCGCCCTCCCCCGCCGGCGCCGCCTTGAGTTTTTTATAGAGGTTCACTCCTCGCGGCCTCCGTCTTGAAAAAGGCAGAGGCCCGCGGTCCCAGCGTCGGCGCCGGGATTACGCGAAATGCAGCTGCAAGGGGAAAGTTGCCCTTCCCCTCGCAGCCCCACCGCCGCCGCATCTGCGGTGCGACCCCGCTGAGTCGCGGAGGGCAGGGCGAGTGGCGCACCGTAATACCAGAACTCCTCTCCCTCCGCGACTCACCCTCACTGCGGGGGAGACGAGTCCCCGCAGTCCTCCAACGCGCTCGAAGGTGGGCTCCAACGAGCCCACCCCGAGCGGCCCTCTCTGGCCGGTCCTACCTCACGGACCGGCCTTGGGTTCCTCTTAGCTTCACCGTGGGTGACCCATTCCCACGGTTACTGAGCCCCACCGCCACGACAAGGCGGGAACCCGGTCGATGGGGAACCTAACCTTTTTTTTTTTTTTTTTTTTTTTTTTTTATAGTCAGGAAATGCGTTACGCACCCCTACGCCGGGCTGTGCAATGGCGTAGGGAGTGTGGGACTCGCCGGCCGCAGAAGGTGTAAGAAAGGTGACCGAAATACCCACTAAAACCTGACTGCCCTCTGACGCATTACGGCGGGGCCACGGGGACGCGTGAGCTTGCTACCGCGACCCCGCCTGCGTTTCGCCGTTAGGCGCCGTCTGTAGGGTCGGGGAGGGCGGCCACGTATTGCCGCGCTCTCCTTCCCGGTCTTCGTCTTCGGGTTGGGGGCGCCTGGGAGTCTATCTCGCGCTCCCGCTCCATCGCCTCCTTCTGCAAGATGACAGCTTCGCAGAAGGAGGCTACGCCATCCCATGACCTCTCGCTTCTTAGCATGGCGCTTATTACGCCGGGGAGCGAGAGGTCTCCGCCGATCGCCGCCACCAGGGTGCGGCGCTCATCAGACCAGGCACAACACACCTCTAGCGTGTGCTGTGCCGTATCGTCCCGTTCGCCGCACCCATGGCACGACGCCGTCTCCTCCCTTCCGATCCGACGCAGGTACCGCCCGAAACAGCCATGTCCTGACAGAACCTGCGTCAGTCGGAAGGTGAGGGACCCCGCACCATTCCGAGAGCAGTGGACGGATGGCCTCAATTGTGCGGACCCCGTATTTGGCGTCCGCGAGGCCTGTCGCCCAAAGCTCTATGGTCGTCATTTTCCTCCTCCTCTGCCGAGCGCGGGCGTGCTCCTCCGGGGTGTGAGAGCCATCCCGGCCTCTGAGCTCGGCCCGCACCCGGTATTCCTCGGCCAGCACCCTCGCTTCGATCTCCCAAGGAGGAGTGCCGGCCAGGACGCAGGCCGCCGCGTGGCCTACCGTGCGGTAGGCCCGGCACGCACGCGCCGCAACAATTCGTTGCGGCCTGCGAAGGAGGGCCCTGTTAGGCGCGTCTAGGGCGTCTGCCCAGATCGGCGCGCCGTACAGGGCCATACTTTTGACGACCATGGTGTACAGGCGTCTTGCCTGCACACCCGGACCTCTGGTGTTGGGGAGGAGCCTAGCCAGGGCTGCTGCCGCCCCCACGAGCCGGGGGGTCAGCGTCTGGAAGTGGTCCCTGAAACGCCAACCCCCGTCGAGGGTGAGGCCCAGATAGTTCATCCGGGCCTTCACCGCGACCTCGCCCCCGCCGATCCGAAGGTTGGCCCCTGCTGGCACCTTCCACCTCGGCCCTCTAAAATAGAGGGCCTCAGTTTTGTGGAGGGCCACGCGGAGGCCGAGCGCCTCGATTCTCCGGACCAGCAGGGTGGCTCCGGCCTCAGCCCTCGCCTTCAGCTCCCTCCAGGTGCTGTCCCGGACTGCTACAAGCGTGTCATCTGCATAGCAGATGACCGACATCTGGGGCAGCACCTTTCCGCGGATGGCCCAATCGAATCCGATGTTCCACAGTAGGGGTCCCAGTACGGACCCCTGGGGAACACCGGAGGCCATCCGCCTTTCCTCCCTGGCCGTCCTCCCCATGTAGGACACTACCCTATCCTGCAGGTAGTGTCCTACCACCCTCCGGAGATAGGGAGGCACTCGGTGGTATCGGAGTGCCTCCTCTATTACCTCAGAGGGGAGGGAGCCGAAGGCATTAGCGATGTCGAGCGACACCGCCATAGCCCCCTGCCCCCTCTGGGCCGCATCCTCCGTGAACCTCCTCAGGGCGCTCAGGGCATCGAGGGTCGATCGCCCCGACCGGAACCCAAATTGGTTCCCAGAGATCTGCGGCCCATCCCTCGTCAGATGCTGGATGAGCCGGGAAGCGATCACTCTTTCTAGCAGCTTCCCGATCTCATCCAGCATCACGAGGGGCCGGTATCCGGAGGGTGAGTCCGCGGGGCGGCCGTCTTTTCTGATAAGGACCAGCCGCCCCTCCTTCCACGCCCCAGGGAAGCGCCCCGCCGCCAGGCAATCGCCGAATAGGCAGCGGAGGCGGTCCCCGAGGTGTTTTGCGGCTATGAGGAGGACCTTGCCAGGGACTCCATCGGGCCCCGGTGCTTTCCGGGGCCCCCGGAGCCGGCTGGCCGCCCTAGCTACCTCCTCCTCTGTAATCGGAGGAGGAGGGGGGGGAGTGTCCCTCTCATCTGGCGGGGCCATGCGTGGCGGATCGAAGGGAGGGCTGTTAGGAAACAGCCCCTCGACCACCGCGCTGAGGACAGCCGGCTCCATTTGTTCTGTGGGGGGCGCCACCTTTAGTTTTGCCCGCACCATGCGGTACGGACGCCCCCACGGATCTTCGTCGAGGGTCGCCAAGAACTCTGAGTAAGCATTGTCCTTGGCGACCCTGATGGCTGCTGCGAGCGCCTTCTTGGCGGCGCGCATGTCGGCCTGAAGGCGCTCCAGCTCGATATCCGTCCGGTGCCGCCGTCTGCGGCACCGCGTGAATGCACGCCGGGCGGCGTTACTGGCGGCACGCAGTACCGCGAGGTCCTGCGACCACCAGTAGACGCCCGCCCTGGGCGTGAAGCGTCGCGCCCTGGGCATCCCGGCGTTGCAGATCGCCGTCAGGTCCCGGCGGAACCTGACGGCCCTCTCCTCATGGGGAACCTAACCTAACCTAACCTAACCTAACCTTTTTTTTTTTTTTTTTTTTTTTTTTTTTATAGTCAGGAAATGCGTTACGCACCCCTACGCCGGGCTGTGCAATGGCGTAGGGAGTGTGGGACTCGCCGGCCAAGGAAGGTGTAAGAAGGTGGCCGGAATACCCACTAAAACCTGACTGCCCTCTGACGCATTACGGCGGGGCCACGGGGACGCGTGAGCTTGCTACCGCGACCCCGCCTGCGTTTCGCCGTTAGGCGCCGTCTGTAGGGTCGGGGAGGGCGGCCACGTATTGCCGCGCTCTCCTTCCCGGTCTTCGTCTTCGGGGTGGGGGCGCCTGGGAGTCCATCTCGCGCTCCCGCTCCATCGCCTCCTTCTGCGAGATGACAGCTTCGCAGAAGGAGGCTACGCCATCCCATGACCTCTCGTCTCTTAGCATGGCGCTTATTACGCCGGGGAGCGAGAGGTCCCCGCCGATCGCCGCCACCAGGGTGCGGCGCTCATCAGACCAGGCACAACACATTTCTAGCGTGTGCTGTGCCGTATCCTCCCGTTCGCCGCACCCATGGCACGACGCCGTCTCCTCCCTTCCGATCCGACGCAGGTACCGCCCGAAACAGCCATGTCCGGACAGAACCTGCGTCAGTCTGAAGGTGAGGGACCCGTGGCCCCTCCCGCACCATTCCGAGAGCATTGGACGAATGGCCTCAATTGTGCGGACCCCGTATTTGGCGTCCGCGAGGCCTGTCGCCCAAAGCTCTATGGTCGTCATTTTCCTCCTCCTCTGCCGAGCGCGGGCGTGCTCCTCCGGGGTGTGAGAGCCACCCCGGCCTCTGAGCTCGGCCCGCACCCGGTATTCCTCGGCCAGCACCCTCGCTTCGATCTCCCAAGGAGGAGTGCCGGCCAGGACGCAGGCCGCCGCGTGGCCTACCGTGCGGTAGGCCCGGCACGCACGCGCCGCAACAATTCGTTGCGGCCTGCGAAGGAGGGCCCTGTTAGGCGCGTCTAGGGCGTCTGCCCAGATCGGCGCGCCGTACAGGGCCATACTTTTGACGACCATGGTGTACAGGCGTCTTGCCTGCACACCCGGACCTCTGGTGTTGGGGAGGAGCCTAGCCAGGGCTGCTGCCGCCCCCACGAGCCGGGGGGTCAGCGTCTGGAAGTGGTCCCTGAAACGCCAACCCCCGTCGAGGGTGAGGCCCAGATAGTTCATCCGGGCCTTCACCGCGACCTCGCCCCCGCCGATCCGAAGGTTGGCCCCCGCTGGCACCTTCCACCTCGGCCCTCTAAAATAGAGGGCCTCAGTTTTTTGGAGGGCCACGCGGAGGCCGAGCGCCTCGATTCTCCGGACCAGCAGGGTGGCTCCGGCCTCAGCCCTCGCCTTCAGCTCCCTCCAGGTGCTGTCCCGGACTGCTACCAGCGTGTCATCTGCATAGCAGATGACCGTCATCTGGGGCAGCACCTTTCCGCGGATGGCCCAATCAAAACCGATGTTCCACAGTAGGGGTCCCAGTACGGACCCTTGGGGAACACCGGAGGCCATCCGCCTTTCCTCTCTGGCCGTCCTCCCCATGTAGGACACTACCCGATCCTGCAGGTAGTGTCCTACCACCCTCCGGAGATAGGGAGGCACTCGGTGGTATCGGAGTGCCTCCTCTATTACCTCAAAGGGGAGGGAGCCGAAGGCATTAGCGATGTCGAGCGACACCGCCATAGCCCCCTGCCCCCTCTGGGCCGCATCCTCCGTGAACCTCCTCAGGGCGGTCAGGGCATCGAGGGTCGATCGCCCCGACCGGAACCCAAATTGGTTCCCAGAGATCTGCGGCCCATCCCTCGTCAAACCTAACCTAACCTAACCTAACCTTTTTTTTTTTTTTTTTTTTTTTACGTCAGGAAATGCCCACGCATATCCTCCCTCGCGGGGACAAGTTCGGATTATGTCGGACTCGAACCGACTAAAACCTGACAACGCCTCGTATGCGCATATCGGAGGGGCTACGGGAACGCTTTCGCTCACCTCCGCGGCCCCGCCAGCGCCAGCCGTTTCCGGCTCCACCTGAGGAGACGGCACCAGTGCAATGAAGGTTCGGGAATCCCCGCCCTCCCCTGCTGGTGCCGCCTTGAGTTTTTTAGTTTTTGCTGGTGCCGTCTTAAAAAAGACAAGGGCCCGCGGTCCCAGCGTCGCCGCCGGGATTACGCGTGCAATACGGCCGCTAAGGGTCGGAGAAACCCCTCTCCCCCGCAGCCCCACTGCCGTCGCAGACGCGGTGCGACGCCGCTGAGTCGCGGAGGATAGGGAGAGTGGCGCACCGAAATACCAACACTCCTCCTCCTCCGCGACTCACCACCACAACTACTGCGGGGACCCCATAATCCCCGCAGTTTCGCTACAAAGGGCGGACTCAAAGAGCCCACCCCCAGCGACCTCCCTGGGGCCAGCCCTTGATCAAGGGCCGGCCAGACTCCAGCAGCCCACAAGTGGGCCCGCCGGATAGGGTCGCCCGCGACCGGGGTCGCAGGCTCCCCTTGGTGTTTGGTCCGCGGGGCTTTCGCCCTACTCCGGCTCGCACCTGGCCGGAGCGTTCCCCTATCCGCCACCCGGGGACGCGCCACGTCGAAGTTCACCTCTCCGCCCACTGAGACAACCCAGCAGGTCCGTGGAACCTAACCTAACCTTTTTTTTTTTTTTTTTTTTTTTTTTTTTTTTTTTTTTTTTTTTTTTTTTTAGGTGTGGAAATGCGACCTTAAGCACGCCCCCTGGTCGGGGCACCAGGGGGGTCTGTGGGGCTCTCCCACCGAAGTGGGCCTACCCACTAAAACCACACGCGTTCCCTCATAGCCATGGTGTGGGCGCCACGGGAGCATGGTTAACACGTGACACCGCGACGCCCACTGGCCGCCCCGGGATGGGGCCCCTCTCTGCGCCCTTAAAAGGGCGCTCCTCGGAGACGGCACCGTGTGCAATGCAGGTTCGGGAATCCCCGCCCTCGCCCGCCGGCGCCGCCTTGAGTTTTTTATAGAGGTTCACTCCTCGCGGCCTCCGTCTTGAAAAAGACAGAGGCCCGCGGTCCCAGCGTCGTCGCCGGGATTACGCGAAATGCAGCTGCAAGGGGAAAGTTGCCCTTCCCCTCGCAGCCCCACCGCCGCCGCATCTGCGGTGCGACCCCGCTGAGTCGCGGAGGGCAGGGCGAGTGGCGCACCGTAATACCAGCACTCCTCTCCCTCCGCGACTCACCCTCACTGCGGGGGAGACGAGTCCCCGCAGCCCTCCAGTGCGCTCGAAGGGGGGCTCCTATGAGCCCACCCCGAGCGGCCCTCTCTGGCCGGTCCTACCTCACGGACCGGCCTTGGGTTCCTCTTAGCTTCACCGTGGGTGACCCATTCCCACGGTTACTGAGCCCCACCGCCACGACAAGGCGGGAACCCGGTCGATGGGGAACCTTTTTTTTTTTTTTTTTTACGTCAGGAAATGCCCACGCATATCCTCCCTCGCGGGGACAAGTTCGGATTATGTCGGACTCGAACCGACTAAAACCTGACAACGCCTCGTATGCGCATATCGGAGGGGCTACGGGAACGCTCTCGCTTACCTCCGCGGCCCCGCCAGCGCCAGCCGTTTCCGGCTCCACCTGAGGAGACGGCGCCAGTGCAATGCAGGTTCGGGAATCCCCGCCCTCCCCTGCTGGTGCCGCCTTGAGTTTTTTATAGAGGTTCACTCCTCGCGGCCCCCGTCTTGAAAAAGACAAGGGCCCGCGGTCCCAGCGTCGCCGCCGGGGTTACGCGTGCAATACGGCCGCGAGGGGTCGGAGAAACCCCCTCCCCCCCGCAGCCCCACTGCCGTCGCAGACGCGGTGCGACGCCGCTGAGTCGCGGAGGATAGGGAGAGTGGCGCACCGAAATACCAACACTCCTCCTCCTCCGCGACTCACCACCACAACTACTGCGGGGACCCCATAATCCCCGCAGTTTCGCTACAAAGGGCGGACTCACAGAGCCCACCCCCAGCGACCTCCCTGGGGCCAGCCCTTAATCAAGGGCCGGCCAGACTCCAGCCAGCCCACAAGTGGGCCCGCCAGAACGGGTCACCCGCGACCGAGGTCGCAGGCTCCCCTTGGTGTTTGGTCCGCGGGGCTTTCGCCCTACTCCGGCTCGCACCAGGCCGGAGCGTTCCCCTATCCGCCACCCGGGGACGCGCCACGTCGGAGTTCACCTCTCCGCCCACTGAGACAACCCAGCAGGTCCGTGGAACCTAACCTAACCTAACCTAACCTTTTTTTTTTTTTTTTTTTTTTTTTATAGTCAGGAAATGCCCACGCATATCCTCCCTCGCGGGGACAAGTTCGGATTATGTCGGACTCGAACCGACTAAAACCTGACATTGCCTCGTATGCGCATATCGGAGGGGCTACGGGAACGCTTTCGCACAACCTCCGCGGCCCCACCAGCGCCAGCCGTTTCCGGCTCCACCTGAGGAGACGGCACCAGTGCAATGCAGGTTCGGGAATCCCCGCCCTCCCCTGCTGGTGCCGCCTTGAGTTTTTTATAGAGGTTCACTCCTCGCGGCCCCCGTCTTGAAAAAGACAAGAGCCCGCGGTCCCAGCGTCGCCGCCGGAATTACGCGTGCAATACGGCCTTGAGGGGTCGGAGAAACCCCTCCCCCCCGCAGCCCCACTGCCGTCGCAGACGCGGTGCGACGCCGCTGAGTCGCGGAGGATAGGGAGAGTGGCGCACCGTAATACCAACACTCCTCCTCCTCCGCGACTCACCACCACAACTACTGCGGGGACCCCATAATCCCCGCAGTTTCGCTACAAAGGGCGGACTCACAGAGCCCACCCCCAGCGACCTCCCTGGGGCCAGCCCTTGATCAAGGGCCGGCCAGACTCCAGCCAGCCCACAAGTGGGCCCGCCAGAACGGGTCGCCCGCGACCGAGGTCGCAGGCTCCCCTTGGTGTTTGGTCCGCGGGGCTTTCGCCCTACTCCGGCTCGCACCAGGCCGGAGCGTTCCCCTATCCGCCACCCGGGGACGCGCCACGTCGAAGTTCACCTCTCCGCCCACTGAGACAACCCAGCAGGTCCGTGGGCTGACACACACACGCGTATAAACGCGTCGTCGTCTCTCGCTCTCCTCTCTATATCTAATATAGAAAGATAGAGTGACGCTCGTAACTCGACGCGAAAGCGTATTGGTAACGCTTAAACGCATCGGTGGCAACCTAACCTAACCTTTTTTTTTTTTTTTTTTTTTTTTTTTTTTTTTTTAGGTGTGGAAATGCGACCTTAAGCACGCCCCCTGGTCGGGGCACCAGGGGGGTCTGTGGGGCTCTCCCACCGAAGTGGGCCTACCCACTAAAACCACACGCGTTCCCTCATAGCCATGGTGTGGGCGCCACGGGAGCATGGTTAACACGTGACACCGCGACGCCCACTGGCCGCCCCGGGATGGGGCCCCTATCTGCGCCCTTAAAAGGGCGCTCCTCGGAGACGGCACCGTGTGCAATGCAGGTTCGGGAATCCCCGCCCTCGCCCGCCGGCGCCGCCTTGAGTTTTTTATAGAGGTTCACTCCTCGCGGCCTCCGTCTTGAAAAAGACAGAGGCCCGCGGTCCCAGCGTCGGCGCCGGGATTACGCGAAATGCAGCTGCAAGGGGAAAGTTGCCCTTCCCCTCGCAGCCCCACCGCCGCCGCATCTGCGGTGCGACCCCGCTGAGTCGCGGAGGGCAGGGCGAGTGGCGCACCGTAATACCAGAACTCCTCTCCCTCCGCGACTCACCCTCACTGCGGGGGAGACGAGTCCCCGCAGTCCTCCAACGCGCTCGAAGGTGGGCTCCAATGAGCCCACCCCGAGCGGCCCTCTCTGGCCGGTCCTACCTCACGGACCGGCCTTGGGTTCCTCTTAGCTTCACCGTGGGTGACCCCTTCCCACGGCTACTGAGCCCCACCGCCACGACAAGGCGGGAACCCGGTCGATGGGGAACCTAACCTAACCTAACCTTTTTTTTTTTTTTTTTTTATCTGGGGAAATCCGTTTATTGACCCCCGCGCCTGGGCTGTGCAAGTGGCGCGGGGAGTGTGGGGGTCGCCTAAAGACGTTCGGCCATACCCACTAAAACCCCAGTGCCCACTTCTGCCCGCCGCTTGTGCCGGGGCTAAGGTAACAGTTACCCTTATCCTTGTCCCCGGCAGGGCGTTCGTCCTTCTCAGGACACGTCTCTCGTGGCCTAGGCCACATCATCTCCGAGAGGAGGCGACGGAGAACTATCGCCCCCCACTCCTACCGGGTATGCCAACCCGGCACCGACCATATTACGTCGTTTGGGCAAAAGCCCGGCGTCGGCGCAATGGTCGGCGGCGGCGCACGGGATCCTCCTCCGGATCATCCTCCCGGCGTCGCTCGTCCACCTCCTTCTTTTCCATCACCGCCTCGCAAAAGGCGGCGACGGCGCTCCATCCAGGATTGCTGCCGACCATCGCAGACACAACGGCCGGCAGCGAGATTTCGTCTCCTATTTGGTTAACCAGCACGGCTCGCTCCTCCGTCCATGCTGGGCAGCATGTCAGAGTGTGATCCGCGTCGTCCTCTTCAGCGCCGCAGAATCGGCACTGAGGAGTGCGCTCCCGTCTGGCCACGTTGCACAGGGACCTCCCGAAGCAGCCATGCCCCGAGAGGACCTGCACTAGGCGATATGAGAGCGCACCCCACCGTCTCGTCAGCCACTCTGGTAATACGGGGCGGATCGCCGCTATGGTGCGGTGACCCGCTCCCGGCTGGCTCAGCTGTTGTAGCCAGCTGCGCAGGACCGTGTCCCTTGCGCTCTGTCGCCATTCTCCTATTTCTTCTCCACTTGGAACCTCACCCCGACATTTGGCGTCGGCGGACTTCCAGTAGACCTCCGCCAACGCCGACGCCTCCAGTTCCCATGGAGGAGTCCCGGCCAGCACGCATGCCGCCTCCCACGAGACGGTGCGGTATGCTCTTGCCGCTCGGAGCGCCACTACCCTCTGCGATCTGCGCAGTTGGGCTTTGTTGTGGCGTCCAAGGGCATCCGCCCAGATAGGGGCCCCGTACAAGGCCATCGACCGTACAACTCCGGCATAGAGGCGACGACAGCTCGCGCTCGGTCCGCCCAGATTAGGCAATAGCCTGCTCAGGGCGAACGAAGTGCGCGCTAGCTTCGGAGCCATCCGCCGGAAATGCTCCTTGAAGTTCCACCGGCTATCGAGCACAACTCCCAGGTACTTCATTGTGGACCCGACGCCGATGGAAACTCCACCCACTATCAAATGAGCGCTCGGCGGTGGCGCTCGGCGAGGCCCGTGAAAACACAGGGCCTCGGATTTGTCCAAGGCCACCGTCAGGCCCAGGTTCTTAATCCTGCCCACTACTTGGGCTACTCCGGCAGTAGCTAACACGCTCGCCTCCCGATAGCTACCGCCCCTTGCCAACACCAGTGTGTCGTCCGCGTAGCAGACGACGCTAACGCCGCGGAGAGTCGGGCCGCGGAGGACCCAGTCGTAACCGACGTTCCACAGTAGTGGCCCTAAAACGGAACCCTGTGGAACGCCGCACGACACTCTCCTCTGTCCAAATCCGGTAGTTGTGGGATATACCACTGTCCTGTCCGATAGGTAGGCCTTAATCGTCTCACGCAAGTACAACGGGACCCCATGGAACCGCAGGGCCTCCATTATACTTACGCGAGGTAACGTGTTAAAGGCGTTGGCGATATCTAAAGATACCGCCAAGACGACGCCACCCTTAACGACCCCCTCTTCGGCGACGGCCCTCACCCGTGCAATAGCATCGATGGTGGAGCGGCCGCGCCGGAAACCATGTTGGCAGTCCGCCAAATTTGGCCCTACTTGGTCGAGATGCTCGGTGAGGCGAGTCGCAATAACGCGCTCAAAGAGCTTACCCGCCTCCCCGAGCAGGACTATAGGGCGATACGCCGACGGTGACTCTGCCGGTCTTCCCTCCTTTCCAATCAATACGAGTTTCCCCGTCTTCCAGTCGCCTGGGAAAGTATGGTCCTTAAGGCACCGAGTTAGAAGGGCTCGGAACCTCTCCTCCAACCCGTGTTTTAGGGCCAGGACCCATATGCGCCCGGGGATCCCATCGGGGCCCGGGGCGGTGTTTTTGGCCTGAAGCCGTGCCACAGCCGCCCACAGTTCCCTCTCTTCCACTTCCGGGACTTCCCCGTCGTCCGCATCGCGATTTGACGTCGCTGGCGCAAACAACATTTTGGGTGACCGAAATTCCTCCCTCATCGAGGGGAACAAGGACTCCACCACTCTGTCCAGTACTACCGGGTCCATACTGGCCGTTAGGGGTGGGGCCCAGGGCCTGAGCTTGCTCATGACGAGCCGATATGGCCGACCCCAGGGGTCGACGTCCAACGACGCCAGCAGCTCCTGCCAGGCCCCCTCCTTCGCTTCCGCTATGGCCACCCTGAGGGACTTCTTCGCGTCCTGGTAGGCGGTGTAGAGGCACCTCTCCTCCTCGTCCTCCGTGCGCCCGTCTCGTCTGCGGCGACGGTAGCGGGAGTACTGCCGCCTCGCTGACACGCAGGACGCACGAAGACGGCCGAGCTCTTCCGACCACCAATACACCGCCGTCCGAGCCGGAGGTCGCACCACGCGGGGCATCGCGACGTCACATATGTGCGTGACCGCTTCGTGGAGCCCCCGCGACTCGGACTCTACCGTTGTCACGTCCGGTGCCGTGTTCCAACTTGCGACCAGAGCCGCCTCGATCGCCGCTTCTCCGTCTATCTTCTTCAGCGCCCACCTCGGGCCGATCTCCGCCGCGACACGCCCGGGACCGGGACCGCTAGAGAGGGGGGAGACGTCAAACCGGATGTACCGGTGATCGGACAGCGTCTCCACACCCTCCAGGACTCCCCAGTTCCGGACGGTTCGTGCCAGGTCCGCACTGGCGAAGGACACGTCTACGATTGAGCCACCCTGCATCCGCACGCACGTGTCCGTGTCCCCGACGTTTAGGACGACAAGCCCATTCGAGGCGAGCCACTCCTCCACCAGCTCTCCCCTCGCGTCCGTGGCAGGGCACCCCCAGACTGTGGACTTGGCGTTCAGGTCGCCAGCCACAACGATCCGGTTTGGTCGGCACCAGGCCAGGACCGAGTCCATCTCCCCGAGGAACGCCTCGAACTCGGATAGTGGCCGGTTCGGCGAAAAGTACACCCCGACCACCATCACATCGCCGCACAAAGCCGCAACGACTCCTCGACCTTTCTGGGACCTTTTTATCACGGTGTCGTTTGACACCGCGATTGCCGCCAGCTCGTCTTCATCGCCCACCCAGTTGTTCCTCTTTGGGATTAAGTAGGGCTCCGTCACCACCATTATGTTTATCGACCACTGCGCCATGCTCTGAATCAAAAGATCCTGAGCTCTGGCGCAGTGGTTAATGTTGGCTTGCAGGTATTTGGAAGCCCTTGTCGTCATTTTGTAGAGTTCTCGGTTTCCATCTCTTGTACACCGCTCGGTGGTCGTTGCGTCTGTTGCGAGCTGGCGCTGCTCGCAACAAATACTCTGCTGAACATCTTTTTCCTGGGGGCCGAGCATCTCTTGCTCCCCAGGCGATGGTTCGATGCCTTCCCGGCCTCCGCACACAGTGCGCAGTGGGGGGCATCGTGACATTCTGCGTCGCGGTGTCCCGCCTGGCCGCACCGGTAGCACAGAAGCCCCCGGTCAACCTCCGCGGTACACCGTGCCTTGACGTGGCCAGTGTGAAGGCACTTAAAGCACCTCAGCTCCCTCCTTTCGAGGAGCTTCACCCTGGCCGAGACCCAACCTACGAGCAGCCTGCCCTCGGCTACCTTTTTGGCGGCATCTACTGGGCATGCCACCCATACGGCAAAGAGGCCGGACTTCTCCTGGCGGAGTGTCCCTACTTTTAGACGGTCTGCCGCGCATCCGCCTTTTGCACAAACCGCCGCTGCCACCTCCTCTTTGGTCACGGAGTCATCCAGCCCCGCCACTATAAGTTCCGCCATTTTTGTTGGCCGGGAGACTGTGACGTCGCCACCGTTCCTGAACACCTCGCGGAGCCTTTCCGCGAGGAGGTCCGCCTTCGGCGCGCTAGCGGCACCGGGGACCTCGATAATTGAGGCCCCAGTTGCTGCGCGCCTGAAACGGACGCTCTCGATCTCTAGTTCCTTCAGGTTAACTTTTTGCCTTGCCTCGGCCAGAGCTTTGGCGTATGTGACCCCCTTCTCCACAGCCGTGGGACTTAAGGTCACCACGACTGCCGAGGTCTTGGGGGCCCGCAGCTTAGGCGAAGCCTTGGCTTTCTCCTGCTCCTTCTTCCTCATCGTGGTGGGCGCCGATCTGATGACCATCGGCGCCTTGTCCCTTCGGCCCCTCTTCACGACCGACGCCATGGTCTCCACCATGGATGCAGGCGCCGGCGGGAGGGGACGACTCGTCTTCTTGGCCTTCTTGTTCTTCTCTTTGCCCTGTTGGGTGGATTGGGCCGCAGAAGAAGAAGCGGCCGGCGCCGATGTAGATGTCGACGCCTTCGCCTTCCCCTTTGCGCCAACCTTTATCCAGCCGGGTTGGACCGGTTTAGGGAGGCGCACTTCAGGCAGTTCAGCCTGGGTCATGTCCGGTTTTTGACGTGGACGGTTTGCCGAGGGTTTCCGCCCGGCTTCCGCCTCGCGCCTGTCGTGAGCCAGTGCCGGTCGCAAGCGAGGCTCCGGGTTCAGACGCGGCTCTAGCCCGTCTATTCGGGCGTTGAGCCGGTCCGAGAGCCTGCTCAGGATCCGGTTCTCCAGTTCCTCTTCCTTTGTCTGCGGACATGTCGCTGCGGCGGGTTTGGGTGTCGCCCCCGCCTGCTCCATGCACGCCTTTAGCTCCGCCACTTCTTTCTTCAATGCGGCCATTTCCGCCTGTAGGCGAGAGTTGGCCGCTCGCAAAAGCCTCGTCTCCTCGTTGACATTGCGCGTCATCAGGAGCCTTGACGCTGCCCGAATCTGCGCTACCGCTTCCTTGAGCGCCTTCTTGGATGTCCCTTTCAAGTTGTTAGATTTTTCGCAGACGGCCGCCACGGCTGCTGCGCCAAGCTCTATTTGTCCCCCTAGTTCCGCGGAGCCTAGTTCGTGTTCATCTTCAAGTTCAGATGCAGAGGTCTCCGAAAGTCGGGCCCCTGCTCTGGTATTCCGCAGCCCCTTCGTCATCTCGGCTACGTCCTTTTCCGCCTCCATTTCGAGTTGGCGTTGAGTAGCCTCTGCCAGCTCCCGCTTCGCCTGGGCGAGGCCGACGTACTCGCCGGTTGTCGGCGGCCGTCCTCGGCCTTTTCTCGTCCCTGCCACTTTGGGCGAGGGGCCCGTTTCCACGTCGCCAACTGCGACGGCCCGCAGCCGCTTACGACCTAGACTCCCCCAGGAATACCCGGGGTGCCGGTTTTCACGGTCCTGGGATGGCTCTAACTCCATATCCACGGTCGACGCGTCGGAATCCGTATCACTGAGCGCCGGTTGGCGCACAGCCGGAACGCGCTCCAGCAGTACTCTCGCCTCCTTCACATTTGCGCCATCTATTGATGGACGCCTCGTCTCCTCCTGAACCAACTCATCACCTTTCGCAACACTCCTCTCCACAATGTTTTTAATTTTGGTTTCCATATATGTTCCCACGAGAAGGGTCGATCAACAGGTCCACCCCCGGGTGACGCCCATTCCGCAGGGTAAGGCTACATACTGTAGAGGTCGCCAGGTATCTACAGGTTTTAACGACTTCGCTGTCGGGTTTTTATAGAGTTTTCCTTTCTCGCGGGCCGGCCGGTTAAGGCAAGCCCTCCGCTCTAGTGCCTCGACATACTCCATAACGCCGATTCGATGGAGATCGTTGAAGAGACACTAGGCTACGGAGTGCTAGGGGGTCGGCGTGCCTCCCCTAGTTTTGGACGGTTGTTCCCGACGGCGGTGTTAATGCACGCCGGGCCGCCCCCTAACCTTCCCACCTCCCCCCCCTTACCCGTTTCCCCCCCCGGTGTTTGGTCCGCGGGGCGCTAGTCGCCCTACCCCGACTACAAGCCGGAGCGTTCCCCTATCCGCCACCCGGGGACGCGCCACGTCGGAGTTCACCTCTCCGCCCACTGAGACAACCCAGCAGGTGCGTGGAACCTAACCTAACCTAACCTTTTTTTTTTTTTTTTTTTTTTTTTTTTTTAGGTGTGGAAATGCGACCTTAAGCACGCCCCCTGGTCGGGGCACCAGGGGGGTCTGTGGGGCTCTCCCACCGAAGTGGGCCTACCCACTAAAACCACACGCGTTCCCTCATAGCCATGCTGTGGGCGCCACGGGAGCATGGTTAACACGTGACACCGCGACGCCCACTGGCCGCCCCGGGATGGGGCCCCTCTCTGCGCCCTTAAAAGGGCGCTCCTCGGAGACGGCACCGTGTGCAATGCAGGTTCGGGAATCCCCGCCCTCCCCCGCCGGCGCCGCCTTGAGTTTTTTATAGAGGTTCACTCCTCGCGGCCTCCGTCTTGAAAAAGACAGAGGCCCGCGGTCCCAGCGTCGGCGCCGGGATTACGCGAAATGCAGCTGCAAGGGGAAAGTTGCCCTTCCCCTCGCAGCCCCACCGCCGCCGCATCTGCGGTGCGACCCCGCTGAGTCGCGGAGGGCAGGGCGAGTGGCGCACCGTAATACCAGCACTCCTCTCCCTCCGCGACTCACCGTCACTGCGGGGGAGACGAGTCCCCGCAGCCCTCCAGTGCGCTCGAAGGTGGGCTCCAATGAGCCCACCCCGAGCGGCCCTCTCTGGCCGGTCCTACCTCACGGACCGGCCTTGGGTTCCTCTTAGCTTCACCGTGGGTGACCCATTCCCACGGTTACTGAGCCCCACCGCCACGACAAGGCGGGAACCCGGTCGATGGGGAACCTAACCTAACCTAACCTAACCTAACCTTTTTTTTTTTTTTTTTTTTTTTTACGTCAGGAAATGCCCACGCATATCCTCCCTCGCGGGGACAAGTTCGGATTATGTCGGACTCGAACCGACTAAAACCTGACAACGCCTCGTATGCGCATATCGGAGGGGCTACGGGAACGCTTTCGCTTACCTCCGCGGCCCCGCCAGCGCCAGCCGTTTCCGGCTCCACCTGAGGAGACGGCACCAGTGCAATGCAGGTTCGGGAATCCCCGCCCTCCCCTGCTGGTGCCGCCTTGAGTTTTTTATAGAGGTTCACTCCTCGCGGCCCCCGTCTTGAAAAAGACAAGGGCCCGCGGTCCCAGCGTCGCCGCCGGGATTACGCGTGCAATACGGCCGCGAGGGGTCGGAGAAACCCCCTCCCCCCCGCGGCCCCACTGCCGTCGCAGACGCGGTGCGACGCCGCTGAGTCGCGGAGGATAGGGAGAGTGGCGCACCGAAATACCAACACTCCTCCTCCTCCGCGACTCACCACCACAACTACTGCGGGGACCCCATAATCCCCGCAGTTTCGCTACAAAGGGCGGACTCAAAGAGCCCACCCCCAGCGACCTCCCTGGGGGCCAGCCCTTGATCAAGGGCCGGCCAACTCCAGCAGCCCACAAGTGGGCCCGCCGGATCGGGTCGCCCGCAAACGAGGTCGCAGGCTCCCCTTGGTGTTTGGTCCGCGGGGCTTTCGCCCTACTCCGGCTCGCACCAGGCCGGAGCGTTCCCCTATCCGCCACCCGGGGACGCGCCACGTCGAAGTTCACCTCTCCGCCCACTGAGACAACCCAGCAGGTCCGTGGCCGTGGAACCTAACCTAACCTAACCTAACCTAACCTTTTTTTTTTTTTTTTTAGGTGTGGAAATGCGACCTTAAGCACGCCCCCTGGTCGGGGCACCAGGGGGGTCTGTGGGGCTCTCCCACCGAAGTGGGCCTACCCACTAAAACCACACGCGTTCCCTCATAGCCATGGTGTGGGCGCCACGGGAGCATGGTTAACACGTGACACCGCGACGCCCACTGGCCGCCCCGGGATGGGGCCCCTCTCTGCGCCCTTAAAAGGGCGCTCCTCGGAGACGGCACCGTGTGCAATGCAGGTTCGGGAATCCCCGCCCTCCCCCGCCGGCGCCGCCTTGAGTTTTTTATAGAGGTTCACTCCTCGCGGCCTCCGTCTTGAAAAAGACAGAGGCCCGCGGTCCCAGCGTCGGCGCCGGGATTACGCGAAATGCAGCTGCAAGGGGAAAGTTGCCCTTCCCCTCGCAGCCCCACCGCCGCCGCATCTGCGGTGCGACCCCGCTGAGTCGCGGAGGGCAGGGCGAGTGGCGCACCGTAATACCAGAACTCCTCTCCCTCCGCGACTCACCCTCACTGCGGGGGAGACGAGTCCCCGCAGCCCTCCAGTGCGCTCGAAGGTGGGCTCCAATGAGCTCACCCCGAGCGGCCCTCTCTGGCCGGTCCTACCTCACGGACCGGCCTTGGGTTCCTCTTAGCTTCACCGTGGGTGACCCATTCCCACGGTTACTGAGCCCCACCGCCACGACAAGGCGGGAACCCGGTCGATGGGGAACCTAACTTTTTTTTTTTTTTTTTTTTTTTTTTAGGTGTGGAAATGCAGCCTTAAGCACGCCCCCTGGTCGGGGCACCAGGGGGGTCTGTGGGGCTCTCCCACCGAAGTGGGCCTACCCACTAAAACCACACGCGTTCCCTCATAGCCATGGTGTGGGCGCCACGGGAGCATGGTTAACACGTGACACCGCGACGCCCACTGGCCGCCCCGGGATGGGGCCCCTCTCTGCGCCCTTAAAAGGGCGCTCCTCGGAGACGGCACCGTGTGCAATGCAGGTTCGGGAATCCCCGCCCTCCCCCGCCGGCGCCGCCTTGAGTTTTTTATAGAGGTTCACTCCTCGCGGCCTCCGTCTTGAAAAAGACAGAGGCCCGCGGTCCCAGCGTCGGCGCCGGGATTACGCGAAATGCAGCTGCAAGGGGAAAGTTGCCCTTCCCCTCGCAGCCCCACCGCCGCCGCATCTGCGGTGCGACCCCGCTGAGTCGCGGAGGATAGGGAGAGTGGCGCACCGTAATACCAACACTCCTCCTCCTCCGCGACTCACCCTCACTGCGGGGGAGACGAGTCCCCGCAGCCCTCCAAGCGCTCGAAGGTGGGCTCCAGTGAGCCCACCCCGAGCGGCCCTCTCTGGCCGGTCCTACCTCACGGACCGGCCTTGGGTTCCTCTTAGCTTCACCGTGGGTGACCCATTCCCACGGTTACTGAGCCCCACCGCCACGACAAGGCGGGAACCCGGTCGATGGGGATGGGGAACCTTTTTTTTTTTTTTTTTTTTTTTTTGTACGAGGGGAAATGCAGTTCTGCACCCCTACGCCGGGCCTATGTACAGTGGCGTAGGGAGTGTGGGACTCGCCTAAAGTCGTTCGGCCATACCCACTAAAACCCCTCGGGCCCTCCAGGTCGCTTTGGTCGTTGCTCGTACCAGCTATGCCATTACCAAGCTTCTGACCTGCGTTGCCGCTCATGAGTCGCGCGGCTCTCCTTTATTAAGTATATATACAGCCTTAAGAACTATATTTACAACATTATATACATAGGTCTACGCCTGACGCTGAAAGATGCGTCGGCGACGACCTCGTCTTTCTCGCCGGAGAGGGGCCGACTCTGGGTCGGCTTCACGTGCCCTCTCGGCATCCTCCTTGATTTTGATGACTCGTTCCGAGAAGTTCTGGAAGGCATTCCATGCATCCTCACTTCTCAGGATGTTGTCTATCACCCCGGAGAGCGATGACGAGTCCAGTCCCGTGATATTGGCGATGGGTCGCCTCTCGGCTTCCCATGCCGGGCAGTCAAAGATCGTATGGCCGACGGAGTCGACCTGTTCCGGACAGTGGTGACACCTCGGTGTTGGTTCCTTACCGGCTATTTGGTGCAGATATTTGCCGAAACAGCCGTGGCCGGTCAGCGTCTGCACCAGCCGGTAGGAGAGGTGTCCCCACCGCCTGTTCGTCCAGTCCTGGAGTTTCGGGCGGATCGCGTCCAGTGTCCACGACCCAGCCCTGGATGTCATTAGCTCCTCTTTCCATAACTCCATCGCCCTGTTGTGGGCGTGGCCTCTCCAGATTTTGAGAAGGTCAGCGGCTGGCTCTTCGCCCTCTTCCCGTCTCCTGGCTCTGCGCCAATAGACATCGGCTAGAGCGGCCGCGTCTAGGTGCCATGGTGGGAGCCCGGCAACTACACACCCGGCGTCGTACGACACCGTGCGGTAAGCCCTCGCTACCCGTATGGCGATGGTCCGCTGCGACCGCCGAAGCATCGCCCTGTTTTGCTGACAGAGGTCGTTGGCCCAGATCGGACACCCGTAAAGGGCCTTCGACCTCAGTACTCCCGCGAACAAGCGGCGACGTCCCGAGCTCGGGCCACCGGCGTTGGGTAAAATGCGACTTAAAGCCGCAGCCGTGGCGTCCAGTTTCGGGGCGAGTGCCGCAAAGTGCGCTCTAAAACTCCACTTGGAGTCCAGAGTCAGTCCGAGGTACTTTAGGGTACTCCGGATGGGAATTGGAGTACCGCCGACTATGATTTCTAGCCCCGTCTGGGGCGTCCTCATGCGACCTTGGAAAAGGATCGCCTCCGACTTTTCGAGAGCGACCTTCAGGCCCAAACTGCGGATCTTCGCCGAGACTTGCGAAGCACCGGCTGTGGCCCGCAGTTTTGCCTCTCTCAAATCCGAACCGGTTGCTACGACAAGCGTGTCGTCCGCGTAGCAGATGAGCTGCACCCCACGGACGAACGCTCCCCGCAGCACCGAGTTATAGCCGATGTTCCACAGGAGCGGTCCGAGGACCGACCCCTGTGGAACTCCGCACGACACAGTGTGGCTTTCCCAGCTGCCCCGTGTAGGGAACACGATCTTCCTGTCCCGCAGGTAACAGGCGACCGTCTGCCGCAGGTAAAGCGGAATGCCGTGGGATTCGAGTCCCGCCATTATAATGTCCCAGGGCAGGGTGTTGAAAGCATTTGCAATGTCCAGCGACACCGCTATCGCTACCCTGCCCTTGGATGTCGCCTCTTCACATACACTCCTGAGTTTGGCGATCGCGTCTATCGTGGAGCGATAACGTCTGAACCCGAATTGAGTATCCGCCAAGTCTGGTCCTGCTGAGGACAGATGTTGGTTGATGCGACCAGCAATTATCTTCTCGAATAGCTTGCCGGCCACATCGAGCAGCACTATCGGGCGATAGGCCGAGGGAGAGTCCTCCGGTTTCCCGGGTTTCCTCAGCAGAACCAGCCTTCCCGTTTTCCACATTAACGGGAAGTCTCCTTCCTTCAGGCACTTGGTGAGCAGTGTCCTGAGTTGGTCGTCCAGTCCGTGGTGAAGTGCTAGGGCAAGCACCCTCCCATGTATCCCATCGGGACCTGGGGCGGTGCGCTTGCATTGCACTTTCGTCTTGGCCAGGTTAATCTCCGACTCGGTTACCTCCGGGACAGAACCGGGCGGTATCGAGGCGGAGAAGTCATATCCGGTGTTACGGGCGCTGGGAGGAAAGAGTGCCGACACTGTGGATGTTAAAAGTGCCGGGTCTAGAGTGGAAGTAAGGGGAGGAGCCCAGGGGCGCAGCTTACTCATTACGAGCTTGTATGGCCGGCCCCATGGGTCCAACTCCAGACTACTCAAAAACTCTTCCCAGGCCCGTTCTTTAGAAGCGGCGATCTCACACCGCAGGGCCTTCTTGGCTCCCTGATACACGGTGTAGAGACGCCGTTCTTCAGTCTCGTCCCGTGCAGAACGTCGTCTGCGATATCGAGTGTACTGGCGACGGGCAACCACACAGGCAGTGCGCAATCGTGCTAGATCATCCGACCACCAGTACACTCGATTCCGTCGTGGCGAAGGCCCAACCTTGAACATGGCGCAGTTGGAGATGTGCGCCAATGTTTCGCCGAGCCACTTCACACCATCGTTGACGCTGGTGTCCTCTAGCCTGTGGGACCATGTCCCGACAATGGTAGCCAGTTCAGCTACGTCTCGGTCTAACGATCTTAGAGACCACCTCGGACCGATCTCCGGGGGAACGGCGGGGCTCCGACTTATTGGGGACGCCGAGGAGGGGAGAATATCCCACCGAATATATCGGTGGTCCGACAATGTCTCCACCTCGGTTAGCACCTCCCAATCTTGCACACGGCGCGCCAGGGCGGGACTCGCGAATGTGATATCCACGACGGACCCGCCCTGCATGCGCAGGCACGTGTGTTCGGAGCCTGTGTTCAATGGCGCCAGGTTGTGCTGCGCCATCCACGCCAATAGGACCTCGCCGCGACTGTCCGAGACCAACGACCCCCAAGCCCTTGACTTGGCATTTAAGTCTCCAGCCACGATGACACCGAGAGGTCTCCCCCATTCAACGAACGAACCGACCTCGTCGAGATACGCCTCGAACTCCGACAGCGTTCGGTTCGGTGAAAAGTACACCCCAATTAGTGTAGTATCGGCGAACTTGGCGCCTACACATCCATTTCCTCTTCTGGTGGAAACAATTGGTGGGTTGTCGCCGGCGTATATCGCGACTAGATGATCGAGATCCCCTATCCAATTGTCCCTGTCTGGAACCGTGTACGGTTCTGAGATCACCGCTATGTTGATCGACCACTGCACGAGGCTCTGGATAAACAAATCCTGGGCCCTGGCGCAGTGATTGAGGTTGCCCTGTAGAAACCGTAGGGCCATTCTAGTTCTGTACGGTTTCTGCAACCTCCATCTGTTCCCCGCTCGGTGGGGGCGTATTGTGGGCAACTAGCGCTCTCCTCGTGACCGTTTTCTTGGGTGCCGAGCATTTTAGGCTCCCCAAGCGGTGCTTGGCATCTTTTCCCGCCGCCGCACACAGAACGCAGTGCGGTTGCGACGAGCAGGATGCCGCCTTGTGTCCCTCCTGGCCACACTTGTAGCAGAGTCGGCTGCGATCCTCCGCATCGCACCGACTCGCCACGTGACCCTTCTGCAGGCAGCGGTAGCAGCAGAGTTCTCTTGGTCTGCCGATTTTAACTCTCGCTGCTACCCAACCCACCAGGAATCGTCCGATGGCGAGTTTTTTCGCTGCCGTTACGGGGACATGGGCCCAGACTCCAAACATGCCCGATCTATCGGGCCGCAGCTGACCAATTCTGATGTTATGCAGCGTACATTCACCTTTTTTGGCGATGGCCTGCTTTACTTCTTCCGGCGTTGTCGACTCATCCAGCCCCTCGATTCTGATGTCGACAGATTTCACCGGCCTGGACACTTTAATAGTGACGTCCTGATACAGCTCTTGGAGCTTTTGTGCCAGGACGTCTGCTTTTGGGGCACTGGTGGCGCCAGGGATACGAATGATGGTAGCCCCGGTGACCGCACGGCGGAATTGCACCGAGTCTACCCCTATCGCTTCCTTTAAGTCCAACTTGGACTTCGCCTCCTTAAGGACACCGCTGTATGTGAGGCCCTTCTTCACGGCCTCTTCCGTGAGTGTGACCACGACAGCTGAGCTTCGAGGCACCTTAAGTTTTGGCGTCCTAGGTGCTGATGTGCGAGGGGTCTTTCTCGCACTGCGCTGTTGTGCCCCTCCACTTTGCGCCAATTGCGCTTGCTTAGCCCTTGATAAGGTTGGCAGTGCCTTGGGCGTCTCCTTAATTGCCTTCCCGTTCCTCCCAACCTTTTTCCAGTTCTCATCGAGAGCGTCTGGGTTCGGGAGGTGGGATGGAGGGGGTTGCGATGGTGCCATGGGGACGGCAGAGGAGCGTCCCTTCTCACTCGTCGACGGAGTGCCCTTCTTCCTTCCCTTCTTATTCGGTTTTTTCTCTGCAGCAGCGGGGGCAGCATTTGTCGCCGGGACTGAATGAGATGCCGCTGCCACTACTGCAGCAGGTGACTTCTTGCTCGCCACTTTATTCGCAACTGCTAGAGGAGGCCTGATACGCGGTCCTGGGTTGAGCCGTGGCTCGAGGCCGTCAATTCGGGCGTTGATTTTATCGCCGACAGTCCTGAGGAGACGGGCCTCCAATCCCTCGATGTCGAGGCATTGTTGCGCTTGCGGTCTCTTTTTTAATTGGGCTGTGACTTCCTGCATCTGTTTTTTGAGACCCTCCAGTTCCTTGCGCAGCCGCAAATTGTCCGCCTGTAGGGCTCGTGTTTCCTCCGTGAGGGTTTTTTGTGCGAGCGCAACGATGTCCTCCTTGATCGCTCTTACGGCGTCTTGTAGCGCACGCACAAAAGTCCCTTTAAGGTTGGACGATTTCTTCGCCACCTTTTCCACCACCTCCAGGTTTAACTCTATCCGTTGTAGGACAGTGGCCGACGTATTTTCTTCGGTGGCCTGTACGGTACTTGGACCCGGTTCTGACGCAGCCGCTGGCGATAGTGCCGAGCGAGTCCTGCGGGCCTCTGCGATCGAGTCCAGAAGTTCGGACTCGGCGCGGGCTTTCATCTCCTCTGTTTGGGCCTTTAGAAAGGCTTGTTTGGCTGCCGCCAGCCCGACGTAATCGCCGGTGGTTGGCGGGCGGCCTCGTCCCTTCCGTTTGCCGGTCTTTGCGGGAGTATCTGTCGAACTCCCGCTAAGATCTAACTCCCTCGTTCGTTTTTGGCCGCGGCTTTCCGTCCAGAAGCGACCGGGACCGTCATTGTCCAGAGACTCCATAGAGCCGAATCGGCTCGCTGACGCAGCGGATGTTACGCTCATCACAGACTCAGAGTCGGACTCCGATAGCCCCCTATTGGTGAGACGTCTCACCCTTATCGGGGTGCGTGTAAGCGCGACCCTTAGTTCCTTCCCTTTTGTCTCCTCCTTCTTCACATCTCCTTTCTCAACACTCTCCTCCACATCAACAAAGTTTTTGATTTTAGTGTCCATATAAATCCCACGAGAAGGGTCGATTTACAGGTCCACCCCCGGGTGACGCCCATTCCGCAGGGTAAGGCTACATACTGTAGAGGTCGCCAGGTATCTACAGGTTTTAACGACTTCGCTGTCGGGTTTTTATAGAGTTTTCCTTTCTCGCGGGCCGGCCGGTTAAGGCAAGCCCTCCGCTCTAGTGCCTCGACATACTCCATAACGCCGATTCGATGGAGATCGTTGAAGAGACACTAGGCTACGGGGTGCTAGGGGGTCGGCGTGCCTCCCCTAGTTTTGGACGGTTGTTCCCGACGGCGGTGTTAATGCACGCCGGGCCGCCCCCTAACCTTCCCACCTCCCCCCCCCTTACCCATTTCCCCCCCTCCCCGGTGTTTGGTCCGCGGGGCGCTAGTCGCCCTACTCCGACTACAAGCCGGAGCGTTCCCCTATCCGCCACCCGGGGACGCGCCACGTCGGAGTTCACCTCTCCGCCCACTGAGACAACCCAGCAGGTCCGTGGGGGATGGGGAACCTAACCTAACCTAACCTAACCTAACCTTTTTTTTTTTTTTTTTTTTTTTTTTTTTTTTTTTATAGTCAGGAAATGCGTTACGCACCCCTACGCCGGGCTGTGCAATGGCGTAGGGAGTGTGGGACTCGCCGGCCACAGAAGGTGTAAGAAGGTGGCCGGAATACCCACTAAAACCTGACTGCCCTCTGACGCATTACGGCGGGGCCACGGGGACGCGTGAGCTTGCTACCGCGACCCCGCCTGCGTTTCGCCGTTTTTAGGCGCCGTCTGTAGGGTCGGGGAGGGCGGCCACGTATTGCCGCGCTCTCCTTCCCGGTCTTCGTCTTCGAGTTGGGGGCGCCTGGGAGTCTATCTCGCGCTCCCGCTCCATCGCCTCCTTCTGCGAGATGACAGCTTCGCAGAAGGAGGCTACGCCATCCCATGACCTCTCGCTTCTTAGCATGGCGCTTATTACGCCGGGGAGCGAGAGGTCTCCGCCGATCGCCGCCACCAGGGTGCGGCGCTCATCAGACCAGGCACAACACACCTCTAGCGTGTGCTGTGCCGTATCTTCCCGTTCGCCGCACCCATGGCACGACGCCGTCTCCTCCCTTCCGATCCGACGCAGGTACCGCCCGAAACAGCCATGTCCGGACAGAACCTGCGTCAGTCGGAAGGTGAGGGACCCGTGGCCCCTCCCACACCATTCCGAGAGCAGTGGACGAATGGCCTCAATTGTGCGGACCCCGTATTTGGCGTCCGCGAGGCCTGTCGCCCAAAGCTCTATGGTCGTCATTTTCCTCCTCCTCTGCCGAGCGCGGGCGTGCTCCTCTGGGGTGTGAGAGCCACCCCGGCCTCTGAGCTCGGCCCGCACCCGGTATTCCTCGGCCAGCACCCTCGCCTCGATCTCCCACGGAGGAGTGCCGGCCAGGACGCAGGCCGCCGCGTGGCCTACCGTGCGGTAGGCCCGGCACGCACGCGCCGCAACAATTCGTTGCGGCCTGCGTAGGAGGGCCCTGTTTGGCGCGTCTAGGGCGTCCGCCCAGATCGGCGCGCCGTACAGGGCCATACTCTTGACGACCATGGTGTACAGGCGTCTTGCCTGCACACCCGGACCTCTGGTGTTGGGGAGGAGCCTAGCCAGGGCTGCTGCCGCCCCCACGAGCCGGGGGGTCAGCGTCTGGAAGTGGTCCCTGAAACGCCAACCCCCGTCGAGGGTGAGGCCCAGATATTTCATCCGGGCCTTCACCGCGACTACGCCCCCGCCGATCCGAAGGTTGGCCCCCGCTGGCACCTTCCACCTCGGCCCTCTAAAATAGAGGGCCTCAGTTTTTTGGAGGGCCACGCGGAGGCCGAGCGCCTCGATTCTCCGGACCAGCAGGGTGGCTCCGGCCTCAGCCCTCGCCTTCAGCTCCCTCCAGGTGCTGTCCCGGACCGCTACAAGCGTGTCATCTGCATAGCAGATGACCGCCATCTGGGGCAGCACCTTTCCGCGGATGGCCCAATCGAAACCGATGTTCCACAGTAGGGGTCCCAGTACGGACCCCTGGGGAACACCGGAGGCCATCCGCCTTTCCTCTCTGGCCGTCCTCCCCATGTAGGACACTACCCGATCCTGCAGGTAGTGTCCTACCACCCTCCGGAGATAGGGAGGCACTCGGTGGTATCGGAGTGCCTCCTCTATTACCTCAAAGGGGAGGGAGCCGAAGGCATTAGCGATGTCGAGCGACACCGCCATAGCCCCCTGCCCCCTCTGGGCCGCATCCTCGGTGAACCTCCTCAGGGCGGTCAGGGCATCGAGGGTCGATCGCCCCGACCGGAACCCGAATTGGTTCCCAGAGATCTGCGGCCCATCCCTCGTCAGATGCTGGATGAGCCGGGAAGCGATCACTCTTTCTAGCAGTTTCCCGATCTCGTCCAGCATCACGAGGGGCCGGTATCCGGAGGGTGAGTCCGCGGGGCGGCCGTCTTTTCTGATGAGGACCAGCCGCCCCTCCTTCCACGCCCCAGGGAAGCGCCCCGCCGCCAAGCAATCGCCGAATAGGCAGCGGAGGCGGTCCCCGAGGTGTTTTGCGGCTATGAGGAGGACCTTGCCAGGGACTCCATCGGGCCCCGGTGCTTTCCGGGGCCCCCGGAGCCGGCTGGCCGCCCTAGCTACCTCCTCCTCTGTAATCGGAGGAGGGGGGGGAGTGTCCCTGTCATCTGGCGGGGCCATGCGCGGCGGATCGAAGGGAGGGCTGTGAGGAAACAGCCCCTCGACCACCGCGCTGAGGACAGCCGGCTCCATTTGTTCTGTGGGGGGCGCCACCTTCAGTTTTGCCCGCACCATGCGGTACGGACGCCCCCACGGATCTTCGTCGAGGGTCGCCAAGAACTCTGAGTAAGCATTGTCCTTGGCGACCTTGATGGCTGCTGCGAGCGCCTTCTTGGCGGCGCACATGTCAGCCTGAAGGCGCTCCAGCTCGACATCCGTCCGGTGCCGCCGTCTGCGGCACCGCGTGAATGCACGCCGGGCGGCGTTACTGGCGGCACGCAGTACCGCGAGGTCCTGCGACCACCAGTAGACGCCCGCCCTGGGCGTGAAGCATCGCGCCCTGGGCATCCCGGCGTTGCAGATCGCCGTCAGGTCCCGGCGGAACCTGACGGCCCTCTCCTCAACCCCCACCGATTGGGGGGGGTCCGACGACCACGCGCAGCATATTGCGGCCTCTTCCGCCAGGTCCGCGTCGAGGCGGGAAAGCTGCCATCGAGGGAAGACCGCGCCTCGCCGCGGACCGGCTGCTGCGCGCGCCCTCGAATCCAGGGGCGCGTTGGAGACCCTGAACCGGATGTATAGATGATCGGACAGGGTCTCCACCTCCTCCAGGACACGCCAACACGAAATGCGGGCGCCGATAGCGGGGGTGGCGAATGTGACGTCTACCACTGAGCCCCCCCGTTCTCGTACGCATGTGTTGGCGTTTCCCTGGTTCTCCGGGGCTAGGCCGATGACTGTAGCCCAGTCCCGGAGGAGCGCCCCTTTCACGTCGGTGATGGAGGACCCCCACGCTGCGCACTTAGCGTTGAGATCCCCCATCACGATGACCTGGGCCGGCGATGCCCTCCGCACCACTGGCTCCAGGCCATCCAGGAACCTCTCGAAGTCAGAGAGGTTCCTGTGTCCTGGGGAGAAGTAGACTCCTACGAGTACTACCCCTCCCCAATTTGCCGCCACGTACCCTGCACCCCTCTCCCTGAGTGACAGGCGCTGGGGGGCAGCGGGCGGCATCACTATGGCGACCGAGCCCTCCGTATCCCCGACCCAGTTTGGCAGGGGGGGGACCAGGTAGGGCTCGGCCACAACGGCGACGCCAATCTTCCACTCTGCCAAGACCTGCATAAGCAGGTCCTGTGCGCGGGCGCAGTGGTTGGCGTTGGTCTGCAGGAACTCTGTGTGCGGGTGTCCTGACATTATGACACTTGCATTTCTATTTCCTCACTAGCCTGGCGGCTCTGCGGCGGAGAAGGCTTGCCCCGTGGAGCCTTCCCCTTCACGGTAGGGGGCGTGCATTTGGCACCCCCCATCGCATGCGCGTGCGGGCGACCTGCCTTCGCGCATACCGCGCATTTGGCAGGCGCCTCGCACGTGGCCGCCTTATGCCCCTCTTTGCCACAACGGAAGCAGAGTTTGCCATAGTCCGCTTCCGTTGGGCACTCTGCAGGGCAGAGGGCACGTGTATGGCCTAGCCGCATGCACTTGTAGCAGCGCAGCGGCCGGGCCTCCATCGCTTTGACGGTGGCCATGGTCCAGCCTATGGCCAGCTTTCCTGCTTTGACGGCTGCCTTGGCAGCCGTCGCCGGGCACTTTATAATGGCCGAGCCGTCGCCCCAGAAGCTTCGGCGGATTTGGCCGGCCTTGACCTGGCTGGGGGAGCAGCCACCAGCAGCCGCCACCTTGGCCACCAGCTCCTCCTGGGTAACGGATTCGTCTAAGCCGGTGAGCCTGAGGCTGACCGATTTGGTCGGGCGGGCTATATCGGCCCAGGCCCCGATGACCTCCGTCAGTCTGGTGGCCAGGCGGTCAGCAGAGGCGTCCGGGGTCTCTCCCCCTACCTCCATCAGCCTGGAGCCGGTCACGCTCGTTCGGATCTTGACCGTCTCCAATCCAAAGTCCCGAAGCAGGATGGTGGCCCTGGCCTTGGTAAGAACCTCGGCCATGGTGATGGCCTCCCCCTTCTTGAGGCTCACCATAATGGCTGCCGTCTTCGGGACCGAGATTTTCGGGGGCTTCGGCGGGGCCACGGCTTTTTGGCGTGCCGCACCAGATGGGGTGGGGGCAGGCCTATTCGAGGGGTTGCCTTTCTTTTTGGCCTTCCGGCCCACAACCTCTGTCCATCTAGGCTCATTCGATGGGCCCTCGGGTTCTTGCCCTTGCTGGCCTTTCGCAGCTGGTGTCCGTCCCCCACCATGCTGAGAGGGGCGGGGGGGCTTAGAAGGGGCAGCCGGTTTGGTCTGAGTCGGTCTCCTTGCTGTGCCAGTGTCCCTGCCGGGCTGTGCTCTGGGACGGGGCGGCGGCGGCTGTCGCCTATCAGCGCTCAGGGGCGGCCTGAACACCGGCTCAGGAGGGAGGCGAGTCCGCTTGTCCGCCGCCAGTGGGGGGCGGAGACGCTGTTCAGGCAACAGACGGTCTTCTAGAGCCTCTAGCCTTGCATTTAGCATCGTGCCCACTTGGCAGAGGATGGTCCGCACGAGGTCTTCGTTATGTGCCTGATCATGCTGCCTCGGCACAGCGATATCAGCCTGTGGCCTCGCCCGGAGAAGGCACTCTCTCATATCAGCCACCTCTTTGCGCAACAGCGCGACCTCGGCTTTCATGCGCTCGTTTTCCGCGCGAAGCAGCCGTGCTTCCTCTGAGTCTGTGCGCTTCGCGATCGCCTTAAAATTGTCCCTAATGGCGTCCACAGCCTCGTTTAGAGCGCGGACAAAAGTGCCCTTAAGGTGGGACGACTTTTTTGCCACATCCAGTATGACGCCGAGGTGTGTCTCTACTCGACCCTCTACATTTGTCGCCGGCTGCGCGTCGCGAATAGGCGTATTGGCGCCCTTCCGAGCGCCCGACGCGGCGGAAGATGTTCTTGTCGACCTCACCTCAGACAGCGACGACATCAGTTCGGCCTCCGCACGCGCTTCCATCTCTTCCTTCTGAGCCTTCAAAAAGGCTTGTTTGGCCGCCGCCAGCCCGACATAGTCGCCGGTGGTTGGCGGACGGCCGCGTCCCTTCCTTTTGGTGCTAGTGGCGGGGGTCTCCGTAGAGCTCCCGCTGAGCTCCACATCCCTGGGCCGCTTCTGACCTCGGCCTTCGCTCCAAAAGCGCCCAGGCCCATCCCTGTCCAGGGACTCCATAGAGCCGCATAGGCTTGTAACGGACACCATACTTCGATGTTCCGTGTCCGAATCGGACTCCGACAGTCTTTTGTGCGCCGTTGTCGGGGTGCGCGTCAGCACCACCCTCAACTCCTTCACCTTCTCCTCCCTCATCACATCTCCACTCTCCACACTCCTCTCTACATCAACAACGTTTTTTATTTTAGAATATGTATCCATTTGTGTTCCCACGAGAAGGGTCGATCAACAGGTCCACCCCCGGGTGACGCCCATTCCGCAGGGTAAGGCTACATACTGTAGAGGTCGCCAGGTATCTACAGGTTTTAACGACTTCGCTGTCGGGTTTTTATAGAGTTTTCCTTTCTCGCGGGCCGGCCGGTTAAGGCAAGCCCTCCGCTCTAGTGCCTCGACATACTCCACAACGCCGATTCGGTGGAGATCGTTGAAGAGAACACTAGGCTACGGGTTGCTAGAGGGGTCAGCGTGCCCCCCCTAGTTTTGGACGGTTGTTCCCGACGGCGGTGTTAACGCACGCCGGGCCGCCCCCTAACCTTCCCACCTCCCCTCCCTTACCCATTTCCCCCCCCAGTGTTTGGTCCGCGGGGCGCTAATCGCCCTACCCCGACTACAAGCCGGAGCGTTCCCCTATCCGCCACCCGGGGACGCGCCACGTCGGAGTTCACCTCTCCGCCCACTGAGACAACCCAGCAGGTCCGTGGGGTCCGTGGAACCTAACCTAACCTAACCTAACCTAACCTAACCTAACCTTTTTTTTTTTTTTTTTTTTTTTTATCTGGGGAAATCCGTTTATTGACCCCCGCGCCTGGGCTGTGCAAGTGGCGCGGGGAGTGTGGGGGTCGCCTAAAGTCGTTCGGCCATACCCACTAAAACCCCAGTGCCCACTTCTGTCCGCCGCTTGTGCCGGGGCTAAGGTGACAGTTACCCTTATCCTTGTCCCCGGCAGGGCGTTCGTCCTTGTCAGGACACGACTCTCGTGGCCTAGGCCACATTGTCCATCTCCGGGTGGGGGCGACGGAGAACTATCGCCCCCACTCATACCGGGTCTCCCAACCCGGCACCGACCATATTACGTCGTTTGGGCAAAAGCCCGGCGTCGGCGCATCGGTCGGCGGCGGCGCACGGGATCCTCCTCCGGATCATCCTCCCGGCGTCGCTCGTTTACTTCTTTCTTCTCAATCACCGCCTCGCAAAAGGCGGCGACAGCACTCCATCCGGTTTCGCTGCCGACCATCACAGACACAACGGCCGGCAGCGAGATGTCATGTCCGATTTCATTCACGAGCGCGGCTCGCTCCTCTGCCCATGCTGAGCAGCACGTGAGGGTGTGATCCACGTCGTCCTCTTCGGCGCCGCAGAAGCGGCACTGAGGAGTGCGCTCCCGTTTGGCCACGTTGCAAAGGTACCTCCCGAAGCAGCCATGCCCCGAAAGGACCTGCACTAGGCGAAATGAGAGCGCACCCCACCGTCTCGTCAGCCACTCTGTTAATACAGGGCGGATCGCCGCTATGGTGCGATGACCCGCTCCCGGCTGGCTAAGCTGTTGTTGCCAGCTGCGCAGGACTGTGTCCCTTGCGCTCTGTCGCCACTCGCCAATGTCCTCAATACTTGGGACCTCACCCCGACCTTTGGCGTCGGCGGACTTCCAGTAGACCTCCGCCAACGCCGACGCCTCCAGTTCCCATGGGGGAGTCCCGGCCAGCACGCATGCCGCCTCCCACGAAACCGTGCGGTACGCTCTTGCCGCTCGGAGCGCCACTACCCTCTGCGATCTGCGCAGTTTGGCTTTGTTGTGGCGTCCGAGGGCATCCGCCCAGATAGGGGCCCCGTACAAGGCCATCGACCGTACAACTCCGGCATAGAGGCGACGACAGCTCGCAATCGGTCCGCCCAGATTAGGCAATAGCCTGCTCAGGGCGAACGAAGTGCGCGCGAGCTTCGGAGCCATCTGCCGGAAATGTTCCTTGAAGTTCCACCGGCTATCGAGCACAACTCCCAGGTACTTCATTGTGGACCCGACGCCGATGGAAACTCCGCCCACAATCAGTTGAGCGCTCGGCGGTGGCGCTCGGCGAGGCCCGTGAAAACACAGGGCCTCGGATTTGTCCAAGGCCACCGTCAGGCCCAGGTTCTTAATCCTGCCCACAACTTGGGCTACTCCGGCAGTAGCTAACACGCTCGCCTCCCGATAGCTACCGCCCCTTGCCAACACCAGTGTGTCGTCCGCGTAGCAGACGACGCTAACGCCGCGGAGAGTCGGGCCGCGTAGGACCCAGTCGTAACCGACGTTCCACAGTAGTGGCCCTAAAACGGAACCCTGTGGAACGCCGCACGACACTCTCCTCTGTCCAAATCCGGTATTTGTGGGATATACCACTGTCCTGTCTGATAGGTAGGCCTTAATCGTCTCACGCAAGTACAACGGGACCCCATGGAACCGCAGGGCCTCCATTATACTTACGCGAGGTAACGTGTTAAAGGCGTTGGCGATATCTAAAGATACCGCCAAGACGACGCCACCCTTTACGACCTCCTCTTCGGCGACAGCCCTCACCCGTGCAATAGCATCGATGGTGGAGCGGCCGCGCCGGAAACCATGCTGGCAGTCTGCCAAATTTGGCCCTACTCGGTCGAGATGCTCGGTGAGGCGAGTCGCAATAACGCGCTCAAAGAGCTTACCCGCCTCCCCGAGCAGGACTATCGGACGATACGCCGATGGTGACTCTGCCGGTCTTCCCTCCTTTCCAATCAATACGAGTTTCCCCGTCTTCCAGTCGCCTGGGAAAGTATGGTCCTTAAGGCACCGAGTTAGAAGGGCTCGGAACCTCTCCTCCAAACCGTGCTTTAGCGCCAGGACCCATATGCGCCCGGGGATCCCATCGGGGCCCGGGGCGGTGTTTTTGGCCTGAAGCCGTGCCACAGCCGCCCACAGTTCCCTCTCTTCCACTTCCGGGACTTCCCCGTCGTCCGCATCGCGATTTGACGTCGCTGGCGCAAACACCATTTTCGGTGCCTCAAATTCTTCCCTCATGGAGGGGAACAAGGTCTCCACCACTCTGTCCAGTACTTGCGGGTCCATACTGGCCGTTAGAGGTGGGGCCCAGGGCCTGAGCTTGCTCATGACGAGCCGATATGGCCGACCCCACGGGTCGACGTCCAACGACGCCAGCAGCTCCTGCCAGGCCCCCTCCTTCGCTTCCGCTATGGCCACCCTGAGGGACTTCTTCACGTCCTGGTAGGCGGTGTAGAGGCACCTCTCCTCCTCGTCCTCCGTGCGCCCGCCTCGTCTGCGGCGACGGTAGCGGGAGTACTGCCGCCTCGCTGACACGCAGGACGCACGAAGACGGCCGAGGTCTTCCGACCACCAATACACCGCCGTCCGAGCCGGGGGCCGCACCACGCGGGGCATCGCGACGTCACAGATGTGCGTGACTGCTTCGTGGAGCCACTGCGACTCGGACTCTACCGTTGTCACGTCCGGTATTGCGTTCCACCCTGCGACCAGAGCCGCCTCGATCGCCGCTTCTCCGTCCATCTTCTTCAGCGCCCACCTCGGGCCGATCTCCGCCGCGACACGCCCGGGACCGGGACCGCCAGAGAGGGGGGCGACGTCAAACCGGATGTACCGATGATCGGACAGCGTCTCCACACCCTCCAGGACTCCCCAGTCCCGAACGGTTCGTGCCAGGTCCGCACTGGCGAAGGACACGTCCACGATTGAGCCACCTTGCATCCGCACGCACGTGTCCGTGTCCCCGACGTTTAGGACGACAAGCCCATTCGAGGCGAGCCACTCCTCCACCAACTCTCCCCTCGCGTCCGTGGCAGGGCACCCCCAGACTGTGGACTTGGCGTTCAGGTCGCCAGCCACAACGATCCGGTTTTGGCGGCACCAGGCCAGGACCGAGTCCATCTCCCCGAGGAACGCCTCGAACTCGGATAGTGGCCGGTTCGGCGAAAAGTACGCCCCGACCACCATCACATCGCCGCACAAAGCCGCGACGACTCCTCGACCTTTCTGGGACCTTTTTATCACGGTGTCGTTTGACACCGCGATTGCCGCCAGCTCGTCTTCATCGCCCACCCAGTTGTTCCTCTTTGGGATTAAGTAGGGCTCCGTCACCACCATTATGTTTATCGACCACTGCGCCATGCTCTGAATCAAAAGATCCTGAGCTCTGGCGCAGTGGTTGATGTTGGCTTGCAGGTATTTGGAAGCCCTTGTCATCATTTTGTAGAGTTCTCGGTCTCCATCTCTTGTACACCGCTCGGTGGTGTTTGTGCTTGTTGCGGGCTGGCGCTGCTCGCAACAAACACTCTGCTAAACATCTTTTTCCTGAGGGCCGAGCATTTCTTGCTCCCCAGGCGATGGTTCGATGCCTTCCCGGCCTCCGCACACAGTGCGCAGTGGGGGGCATCGTGACATACGGCGGCGCGGTGTCCCGCCTGGCCGCACCGGTAGCACAGAAGCCCCCGGTCAACCTCCGCGGTACACCGTGCCTTGACGTGACCAGCGTGAAGGCACTTGAAGCACCTCAGCTCCCTGCGTTCGAGGAGCTTCACCCTGGCCGAGACCCAGCCAACGAGCAGTTTGCCCTCGACCACCTTCTTGGCGGCTTCGACTGGGCATGCCACCCATACGGCGAAGAGACCAGACTTCTCCTGGCGGAGTGTTCCCATTTTGAGTCGGTCTGCCGCGCATCCGCCTTTTGCACAGACCGCTGCTGCCACCTCTTCTTTAGTGACGGAGTCATCCAACCCCGCTACTATAAGCTCCGCCATACTCGTAGGTCGAGAGACGGTGACATCGCCACCGTTCCCGAACACCTCGCGGAGCCTTTCCGCTAGGAGGTCCGCCTTCGGCGCGCTAGCCGCACCGGGGACCTCGATAATTGAGGCCCCAGTTGCTGCACGCCTAAAACGGACGCTCCCAATTTCTAGGTCCTTAAGGTTGACCCTTTGCCTCGCCTCGGCCAGAGCTTTGGCGTATGTGACCCCCTTCTCCACAGCCGTGGAGTTTAAGGTCACCACGACTGCCGAGGTCTTGGGGGCCCGCAGCTTGGGCGAGGGCTTGATCTCCTTCTTCTTCGTCGTGGTGGGCGCCGATCTGGTGACCATCGGCGCCTTTTCCCTTATGCCCCTCTTCACGACCGACGCCATGGTCTCCACCATGGATGCAGGCGCCGGCGGGAGGGGACGACTCGTCTTCTTGGCCTTTTTCGTCACTTCTTTTCCCGGCTGGGTGGGTTTAGCCGCGGAAGAAGAAAAAGCGGCCGGCGGCGTTTTTGAGGTTGACGCCTTCGCCTTCCCCTTTGCGCCAACCTTTATCCAGCCGGATTGGACCGGTTTAGGGAGGCGCACTTCAGGCAGTTCAGCCTGGGTCATGTCCGGTTTTTGACGTGGACGGTTTGCCGAGGGTTTCCGCCCGGCTTCCGCCTCGCGCCTGTCGTGAGCCAGTGCCGGTCGCAAGCGAGGCTCCGGGTTCAGACGCGGCTCTAGCCCGTCTATTCGGGCGTTGAGCCGGTCCGAGAGCCTGCTCAGGATCCGGTTCTCCAGTTCCTCTTCCTTTGTCTGCGGACATGTCGCTGCGACGGGTTTGGGTGTCGCCCCCGCCTGCTCCATGCACGCCTTTAGCTCCGCCACTTCTTTCTTCAATGCGGCCATTTCCGCCTGTAGGCGAGAGTTGGCCGCTCGCAAAAGCCTCGTCTCCTCGTTGACATTGCGCGTCATCAGAAGCCTTGACGCTGCCCGAATCTGCGCTACCGCTTCCTTGAGCGCCTTCTTGGATGTCCCTTTCAAGTTGTTAGATTTTTCGCAGACGGCCGCCACGGCTGCTGCGCCCAGCTCTATTTGTCCCCCTAGTTCCGCGGAGCCTAGTTCGTGTTCATCCTCAAGTTCAGATGCAGAGGTCTCCGAAAGTCGGGCCCCTGCTCTGGTAGTCCGTAGCCCCTTCGTCATCTCGGCTACGTCCTTTTCCACCTCTAGTTCGAGTTGGCGTTGGGTAGCCTCTGCCAGCTCCCGCTTCGCCTGGGCGAGGCCAACGTACGCGCCGGTTGTCGGCGGCCGTCCTCGGCCTTTTCTCGTCCCAGCCACTTTGGGCGAGGGCCCTGTCTCCACGTCGCCAACTGCGACGGCCCGCAGCCGCTTCCGACCGAGACTCCCCCAGGAAAACCCGGGGTGCCGGTCTTCGCGGTCCTCCGATGGCTCTAACTCCATGTCCACGGTCGAAACGTCAGAATCCGTTTCACTGAGCGCTGGTTGGCGCACGACCGGAACGCGCTCCAACCGCACTCTCGCCTCCTTAATGTGTGCGCCATCTATCGATGGGCGCCTCGTCTCCTCCTGAACCAACTCATCATCCTTCGCAAAACTCCTCTCCTCAACTTTTTTAATTTTGGTTTCCATATATGTACCCACGAGAAGGGTCGATCAACAGGTCCACCCCCGGGTGACGCCCATTCCGAAGGGTAAGGCTACATACTGTAGAGGTCGCCAGGTATCTACAGGTTTTAACGACTTCGCTGTCGGGTTTTTATAGAGTTTTCCTTTCTCGCGGGCCGGCCGGTTAAGGCAAGCCCTCCGCTCTAGTGCCTCGACATACTCCATAACGCCGATTCGATGGAGATCGTTGAAGAGACACTAGGCTACGGGGTGCTAGGGGGTCGGCGTGCCTCCCCTAGTTTTGGACGGTTGTTCCCGACGGCGGTGTTAATGCACGCCGGGCCGCCCCCTAACCTTCCCACCTCCCCCCCCTTACCCATTTCCCCCCCCAGTGTTTGGTCCGCGGGGCGCTAGTCGCCTTACCCCGACTACAAGCCGGAGCGTTCCCCTATCCGCCACCCGGGGACGCGCCACGTCGGAGTTCACCTCTCCGCCCACTGAGACAACCCAACAGGTCCGTGGAACCTTTTTTTTTTTTTTTTTTTTTTTTTTTTTTTTTTTTTTTTTCTGGGGAAATCCGTTTATTGACCCCCGCGCCTGGGCTGTGCAAGTGGCGCGGGGAGTGTGGGGGTCGCCTAAAGTCGTTCGGCAATACCCACTAAAACCCCAGTGCCCACTTCTGCCCGCCCACTTGTGCCGGGGCTAAGGTGACAGTTACCCTTATCCTTGTCCCCGGCAGGGCGTTCGTCCTTGTTTGGACACGACTCTCGTGGCCAAGGCCACATTGTCCATCTCCGAGTGGAGGCGACGGAGAACTATCGCCCCCACTCCTACCGGGTCTCCCACCCCGGCACCGACCATGTTACGTCGTCTGGGCAAAAGCCCGGCGGCGGCGCATCGGTCGGCGGCGGCGCACGGGATCCTCCTCCGGATCATCCTCCCGGCGTCGCTCGTCCACTTCTTTCTTCTCCATCACCGCCTCGCAAAAGGTGGCGACAGCACTCCATCCGGTTTCGCTGCCGACCATCACAGACACAACGGCCGGCAGCGAGATGTCATGTCCGATTTCATTCCCGAGCGCGGCTCGCTCCTCTGCCCATGCTGAGCAGCACGTGAGGGTGTGATCCGCGTCGTCCTCTTCGGCGCCGCAGAAGCGGCACTGAGGAGTGCGCTCCCGTTTGGCCACGTTGCACAGGTACCTCCCGAAGCAGCCATGCCCCGAAAGGACCTGCACTAGGCGATATGAGAGCGCACCCCACCGTCTCGTCAGCCACTTTGTTAATACAAGGCGGATCGCCGCTATGGTGCGTTGACCCGCTCCCGGCTGGTTTAGCTGTTGTTGCCAGCTGCGCAGGATTGTGTCCCTTGCGCTCTGTCGCCACTCGCCAATGTCCTCAACACTTGGGACCTCACCCCGACCTTTGGCGTCAGCGGACTTCCAGTAGACCTCCGCCAACGCCGACGCCTCCAGTTCCCATGGAGGAGTCCCGGCCAGCACGCATGCCGCCTCACACGAGACGGTGCGGTATGCTCTTGCCGCTCGGAGCGCCACTACCCTCTGCGATCTGCGCAGTTGGGCTTTGTTGTGGCGTCCGAGGGCATCCGCCCAGATAGGGGCCCCGTACAAGGCCATCGACCGTACAACTCCGGCATAGAGGCGACGACAGCTCGCGCTCGGTCCGCCCAGATTAGGCAATAGCCTGCTCAGGGCGAACGAAGTGCGCGCGAGCTTCGGAGCCATCCGCCGGAAATGTTCCTTGAAGTTCCACCGGCTATCGAGCACAACTCCCAGGTACTTCATTGTGGACCCGACGCCGATGGAAACTCCACCCACTATCAAATGAGCGCTCGGCGGTGGCGCTCGGCGAGGCCCGTGAAAACACAGGGCCTCGGATTTGTCCAAGGCCACCGTCAGGCCCAGGTTCTTAATCCTGCCCACTACTTGGGCTACTCCGGCAGTAGCTAACACGCTCGCCTCCCGATAGCTACCGCCCCTTGCCAACACCAGTGTGTCGTCCGCGTAGCAGACGACGCTAACGCCGCGGAGAGTTGGGCCGCGGAGGACCCAGTCGTAACCGACGTTCCACAGTAGTGGCCCTAAAACGGAACCCTGTGGAACGCCGCACGACACTCTCCTCTCTCCAAATCCAATAGTTGTGGGATATACCACTGTCCTGTCCGATAGGTAGGCCTTAATCGTCTCACGCAAGTACAACGGGACCCCATGGAACCGCAGGGCCTCCATTATACTTACGCGAGGTAACGTGTTAAAGGCGTTGGCGATATCTAAAGATACCGCCAAGACGACGCCACCCTTAACGACCTCCTCTTCGGCGACGGCCCTCACCCGTGCAATAGCATCGATGGTGGAGCGGCCGCGCCGGAAACCATGTTGGCAGTCTGCCAAATTTGGCCCTACTTGGTCGAGATGCTCGGTGAGGCGAGTCGCAATAACGCGCTCAAAGAGCTTACCCGCCTCCCCGAGCAGGACTATAGGGCGATACGCCGACGGTGACTCTGCCGGTCTTCCCTCCTTTCCAATCAATACGAGTTTCCCCGTCTTCCAGTCGCCTGGGAAAGTATGGTCCTTAAGGCACCGAGTTAGAAGGGCTCGGAACCTCTCCTCCAACCCGTGTTTTAGGGCCAGGACCCATATGCGCCCGGGGATCCCATCGGGGCCCGGGGCGGTCTTTTTGGCCTGAAGCCGTGCCACAGCCGCCCACAGTTCCCTCTCTTCCACTTCCGGGACTTCCACGTCGTCCGCATCGCGATTTGACGTCTCTGGCGCAAACACCATTTTGGGTGACCGAAATTCCTCCCTCATCGAGGGGAACAAGGACTCCACCACTCTGTCCAGTACTACCGGGTCCATACTGGCAGTTAGGGGTGGGGCCCAGGGCCTGAGCTTGCTCATGACGAGCCGATATGGCCGACCCCAGGGGTCGACGTCCAACGACGCCAGCAGCTCCTGCCAGGCCCCCTCCTTCGCTTCCGCTATGGCCACCCTGAGGGACTTCTTCGCATCCTGGTAGGCGGTGTAGAGGCACCTCTCCTCCTCGTCCTCCGTGCGCCCGTCTCGTCTGCGGCGACGGTAGCGGGAGTACTGCCGCCTCGCTGACACGCAGGACGCACGAAGACGGCCGAGCTCTTCCGACCACCAATACACCGCCGTCCGAGCCGGAGGTCGCACCACGCGGGGCATCGCGACGTCACATATGTGCGTGACCGCTTCGTGGAGCCACCGCGACTCGGACTCTACCGTTGTCACGTCTGGTACCGTGTTCCAACTTGCGACCAGAGCCGCCTCGATCGCCGCTTCTCCGTCTATCTTCTTCAGCGCCCACCTCGGGCCGATCTCCGCCGCGACACGCCCGGGACCGGGACCGCCAGAGAGGGGGGAGACGTCAAACCGGATGTACCGGTGATCGGACAGCGTCTCCACACCCTCCAGGACTCCCCAGTTCCGGACGGTTCGTGCCAGGTCCGCACTGGCGAAGGACACGTCTACGATTGAGCCACCCTGCATCCGCACGCACGTGTCCGTGTCCCCGGTGTTCAAGACGACCAGCCCATTCGAGGCGAGCCACTCCTCCACCAGCTCTCCCCTCGCGTCCGTGGCAGGGCACCCCCAGACTGTGGACTTGGCGTTCAGGTCGCCAGCCACAACGATCCGGTTTGGTCGGCACCAGGCCAGGACTGAGTCCATCTCCCCGAGGAACGCCTCGAACTCGGATAGTGGCCGGTTCGGCGAAAAGTACACCCCGACCACCATCACATCGCCGCACAAAGCCGCAACGACTCCTCGACCTTTCTGGGACCTTTTTATCACGGTGTCGTTTGACACCGTGATTGCCGCCAGCTCGTCTTCATCGCCCACCCAGTTGTTCCTCTTTGGGATTAAGTAGGGCTCCGTCACCACCATTATGTTTATCGACCACTGCGCCATGCTCTGAATCAAAAGATCCTGAGCTCTGGCGCAGTGGTTGATGTTGGCTTGCAGGTATTTGGAATCCCTTGTCATCATTTTGTAGAGTTCTCGGTCTCCATCTCTTGTACACCGCTCGGTGGTGGTTGTGTCTGTTGCGAGCTGGCGCTGCTCGCAACAGATACTCTGCTGAACATCTTTTTCCTGGGGGCCGAGCATCTCTTGCTCCCCAGGCGATGGTTCGATGCCTTCCCGGCCTCCGCACACAGTGCGCAGTGAGGGGCATCGTGACATTCTGCGGCGCGGTGTCCCGCCTGGCCGCACCGGTAGCACAGAAGCCCCCGGTCAACCTCCGCGGTACACCGTGCCTTGACGTGGCCAGTGTGAAGACACTTGAAGCATCTCAGCTCTCTGCGTTCGAGGAGCTTCACCCTGGCCGAGACCCAACCTACGAGCAGCCTGCCCTCGGCTACCTTTTTGGCGGCTTCTACTGGGCATGCCACCCATACGGCAAAGAGGCCGGACTTCTCCTGGCGGAGTGTCCCTACTTTTAGACGGTCTGCCGCGCATCCGCCTTTTGCACAGACCGCCGCTGCCACCTCCTCTTTGGTCACGGAGTCATCCAGCCCCGCCACTATAAGTTCAGCCATTTTTGTTGGCCGGGAGACTGTGACGTCGCCACCGTTCCCGAACACCTCGCGGAGCCTTTCCGCGAGGAGGTCCGCCTTCGGCGCGCTAGCGGCACCGGGGACCTCGATAATTGAGGCCCCAGTTGCTGCGCGCTTGAAACGGACGCTCTCGATCTCTAGTTCCTTCAGGTTAACTTTTTGCCTTGCCTCGGCCAGAGCTTTGGCGTATGTGACCCCCTTCTCCACAGCCGTGGGATTTAAGGTCACCACGACTGCCGAGGTCTTGGGGGCCCGCAGCTTAGGCGAAGCCTTGGCTTTCTCCTGCTCCTTCTTCTTCATCGTGGTGGGCGCCGATCTGATGACCATCGGCGCCTTGTCCCTTCGGCCCCTCTTCACGACCGACGCCATGGTCTCCACCATGGATGCAGGCGCCGGCGGGAGGGGACGACTCGTCTTCTTGGCCTTCTTGTTCTTCTCTTTGCCCTGTTGGGTGGATTGGGCCGCGGAAGAAGAAGCGGCCGGCGCCGATGTAGATGTCGACGCCTTCGCCTTCCCCTTTGCGCCAACCTTTATCCAACCCGGTTGGACCGCTTTGGGGAGGCGCACTTCAGGCCGTTCCGCCTGGGTTATTTCCGGTTTTTGACGAGGACGGCTTGCCGAGGGTTTCCGCCCGGCTTCCGCCTCACGCCTGTCGTGAGCCAGTGCCGGTCGCAAGCGAGGCTCCGGGTTCAGACGCGGCTCTAGCCCGTCTATCCGGGCGTTGAGCCGGTCCGAGAGCCTGCTCAGGATCCGGTTCTCCAGTTCCTCTTCTTTCGTCTGTGGGCATGTCGCTGCGACGGGTTTGGGTGCCGCCCCCGCCTGCTCCATGCACGCCTTCAGCTCCGCCACCTCTTTCTTCAGCGCGGCCATTTCCGCCTTTAGGCGGGAGTTGGCCGCTCGCAGTAGTCTCGTCTCTTCACTTATATTGCGCGTCATCAGGAGCCTTGACGCCGCCCGAATCTGCGCAACCGCCTCCTTGAGCGCCTTCTTAGATGTCCCTTTAAGGTTGTTGGACTTTTCACAGACGCCGCCACGGCCGATGCACCAAGTTCAATTTGTCCCCCCAGCTCTGCCGAGCCTAGATCGTGTTCGCCCTCAAGTTCCGAAGCAGAGGTCTCCGAAAGTCGGGACCCTGCTCTGGTAGACCGCAGCCCCTTTGTCATCTCGGCTACGTCCTTTTCGGCCTCTAGCTCGAGTTGGCGTTGGGTAGCCTCTGCCAGCTCCCGCTTCGCCAGGGCGAGGCCAACGTACTCGCCGGTTGTCGGCGGCCGTCCTCGGCCTTTTCTCGTCCCTGCCACTTTGGGCGAGGGCCCCGTCTCCACGTCGCCAACTGCGACGGCCCGCAGCCGCTTCCGACCGAGACTCCCCCAGGAATACCCGGGGTGCCGGTCTTCGCGGTCCTCCGATGGCTCTATCTCCATGTCCACGGTCGAAGCGTCAGAATCCGTTTCACTGAGCGCTGGTTGGCGCACGACCGGAACGCGCTCCAGCCGCACTCTCGCCTCCTTCAAATTTGCGCCATCTAACGATGTGCGCCTCGTCTCCTCCACAACCAATTCATCTCCTTTCGCAACACTCCTCTCCTCAACGTTTTTAATTTTGGTTTCCATAAAGTTCCCACGAGAAGGGTCGATCAACAGGTCCACCCCCGGGTGACGCCCATTCCGCAGGGTAAGGCTACATACTGTAGAGGTCGCCAGGTATCTACAGGTTTTAACGACTTCGCTGTCGGGTTTTTATAGAGTTTTCCTTTCTCGCGGGCCGGCCGGTTAAGGCAAGCCCTCCGCTCTAGTGCCTCGACATACTCCACAACGCCGATTCGGTGGAGATCGTTGAAGAGAACACTAGGCTACGGGTTGCTAGAGGGGTCGGCGTGCCCCCCCTAGTTTTGGACGGTTGTTCCCGACGGCGGTGTTAACGCACGCCGGGCCGCCCCCTAACCTTCCCACCTCCCCCCCCTTACCCATTTCCCCCCCCAGTGTTTGGTCCGCGGGGCGCTAATCGCCCTACCCCGACTACAAGCCGGAGCGTTCCCCTATCCGCCACCCGGGGACGCGCCACGTCGGAGTTCACCTCTCCGCCCACTGAGACAACCCAGCAGGTCCGTGGAGGTTCGTGGAACCTTTTTTTTTTTTTTTTTTTTTTTTACGTCAGGAAATGCCCACGCATATCCTCCCTCGCGGGGACAAGTTCGGATTATGTCGGACTCGAACCGACTAAAACCTGACAACGCCTCGTATGCGCACGTCGGAGGGGCTACGGGAACGCTCTCGCTTACCTCCGCGGCCCCGCCAGCGCCAGCCGTTTCCGGCTCCACCTGAGGAGACGGCACCAGTGCAATGCAGGTTCGGGAATCCCCGCCCTCCCCTGCTGGTGCCGCCTTGAGTTTTTTATAGAGGTTCACTCCTCGCGGCCACCGTCTTGAAAAAAAAAAAAAAAAAAAAAGACAAGGGCCCGCGGTCCCAGCGTCGCCGCCGGGATTACGCGTGCAATACGGCTTTGAGGGGTCGGAGAAACCCCTCCCCCCCGCAGCCCCACTGCCGTCGCAGACGCGGTGCGACGCCGCTGAGTCGCGGAGGATAGGGAGAGTGGCGCACCGAAATACCAACACTCCTCCTCCTCCGCGACTCACCACCACAACTACTGCGGGGACCCCATAATCCCCGCAGTTTCGCTACAAAGGGCGGACTCAAAGAGCCCACCCCCAGCGACCTCCCTGGGGGCCAGCCCTTGATCAAGGGCCGGCCAACTCCAGCAGCCCACAAGTGGGCCCGCCGGATCGGGTCGCCCGCAACCGAGGTCGCAGGCTCCCCTTGGTGTTTGGTCCGCGGGGCTTTCGCCCTACTCCGGCTCGCACCAGGCCGGAGCGTTCCCCTATCCGCCACCCGGGGACGCGCCACGTCGGAGTTCACCTCTCCGCCCACTGAGACAACCCAGCAGGTCCGTGGAGGTCCGTGGAACCTAACCTAACCTAACCTAACCTAACCTAACCTAACCTAACCTAACCTAACCTTTTTTTTTTTTTTTTTTTTAGGTGTGGAAATGCGACCTTAAGCACGCCCCCTGGTCGGGGCACCAGGGGGGTCTGTGGGGCTCTCCCACCGAAGTGGGCCTACCCACTAAAACCACACGCGTTCCCTCATAGCCATGGTGTGGGCGCCACGGGAGCATGGTTAACACGTGACACCGCGACGCCCACTGGCCGCCCCGGGATGGGGCCCCTCTCTGCGCCCTTAAAAGGGCGCTCCTCGGAGACGGCACCGTGTGCAATGCAGGTTCGGGAATCCCCGCCCTCCCCCGCCGGCGCCGCCTTGAGTTTTTTATAGAGGTTCACTCCTCGCGGCCTCCGTCTTGAAAAAGACAGAGGCCCGCGGTCCCAGCGTCGGCGCCGGGATTACGCGAAATGCAGCTGCAAGGGGAAAGTTGCCCTTCCCCTCGCAGCCCCACCGCCGCCGCATCTGCGGTGCGACCCCGCTGAGTCGCGGAGGGCAGGGCGAGTGGCGCACCGTAATACCAGCAC
Organism: Papilio elwesi; assembly: GCA_029849275.1. NCBI lineage: Eukaryota > Metazoa > Arthropoda > Insecta > Lepidoptera > Papilionidae > Papilio > Papilio elwesi. The sequence continues at coordinate 9,441,955 of CM056704.1, read as the reverse complement.
TCCTCTCCCTCCGCGACTCACCCTCACTGCGGGGGAGACGAGTCCCCGCAGTCCTCCAACGCGCTCGAAGGTGGGCTCCAATGAGCCCACCCCGAGCGGCCCTCTCTGGCCGGTCCTACCTCACGGACCGGCCTTGGGTTCCTCTTAGCTTCACCGTGGGTGACCCATTCCCACGGTTACTGAGCCCCACCGCCACGACAAGGCGGGAACCCGGTCGATGGGGAACCTAACCTAACCTAACCTAACCTTTTTTTTTTTTTTTTTTTAGGTGTGAAAATGCGACCTTAAGCACGCCCCCTGGTCGGGGCACCAGGGGGGTCTGTGGGGCTCTCCCACCGAAGTGGGCCTACCCACTAAAACCACACGCGTTCCCTCATAGCCAAGGTGTGGGCGCCACGGGAGCATGGTTAACATGTGACACCGCGACGCCCACTGGCCGCCCCGGGATGGGGCCCCTCTCTGCGCCCTTAAAAGGGCGCTCCTCGGAGACGGCACCGTGTGCAATGCAGGTTCGGGAAACCCCGCCCTCGCCCGCCGGCGCCGCCTTGAGTTTTTTATAGAGGTTCACTCCTCGCGGCCTCCGTCTTGAAAAAGACAGAGGCCCGCGGTCCCAGCGTCGGCGCCGGGATTACGCGAAATGCAGCTGCAAGGGGAAAGTTGCCCTTCCCCTCGCAGCCCCACCGCCGCCGCATCCGCGGTGCGACCCCGCTGAGTCGCGGAGGACAGGGCGAGTGGCGCACCGTAATACCAGCACTCCTCTCCCTCCGCGACTCACCCTCACTGCGGGGGAGACGAGTCCCCGCAGCCCTCCAGTGCGCTCGAAGGTGGGCTCCAACGAGCCCACCCCGAGCGGCCCTCTCTGGCCGGTCCTACCTCACGGACCGGCCTTGGGTTCCTCTTAGCTTCACCGTGGGTGACCCATTCCCACGGTTACTGAGCCCCACCGCCACGACAAGGCGGGAACCCGGTCGATGGGGAACCTAACCTAACCTAACCTTTTTTTTTTTTTTTTTTTTTTTTTTTTTTTTTTTTTTTTTTTTTTTTTTTTACGTCAGGAAATGCCCACGCATATCCTCCCTCGCGGGGACAAGTTCGGATTATGTCGGACTCGAACCGACTAAAACCTGACAACGCCTCGTATGCGCATATCGGAGGGGCTACGGGAACGCTTTCGCTTACCTCCGCGGCCCCGCCAGCGCCAGCCGTTTCCGGCTCCACCTGAGGAGACGGCACCAGTGCAATGCAGGTTCGGGAATCCCCGCCCTCCCCTGCTGGTGCCGCCTTGAGTTTTTTATAGAGGTTCACTCCTCGCGGCCCCCGTCTTGAAAAAGACAAGGGCCCGCGGTCCCAGCGTCGCCGCCGGGGTTACGCGTGCAATACGGCCGCGAGGGGTCGGAGAAACCCCCTCCTCCCCGCAGCCCCACTGCCGTCGCAGACGCGGTGCGACGCCGCTGAGTCGCGGAGGATAGGGAGAGTGGCGCACCGTAATACCAACACTCCTCCTCCTCCGCGACTCACCACCACAACTACTGCGGGGACCCCATAATCCCCGCAGTTTCGCTACAAAGGGCGGACTCACAGAGCCCACCCCCAGCGACCTCCCTGGGGCCAGCCCTTGATCAAGGGCCGGCCAGACTCCAGCCAGCCCACAAGTGGGCCCGCCAGAACGGGTCGCCCGCGACCGAGGTCGCAGGCTCCCCTTGGTGTTTGGTCCGCGGGGCTTTCGCCCTACTCCGGCTCGCACCAGGCCGGAGCGTTCCCCTATCCGCCACCCGGGGACGCGCCACGTCGAAGTTCACCTCTCCGCCCACTGAGACAACCCAGCAGGTCCGTGGCTATAACCTAACCTAACCTAACCTTTTTTTTTTTTTTTTTACGTCAGGAAATGCCCGCGCATATCCTCCCTCGCGGGGACAAGTTCGGATTATGTCGGACTCGAACCGACTAAAACCTGACAACGCCTCGTATGCGCATATCGGAGGGGCTACGGGAACGCTTTCGCTTACCTCCGCGGCCCCGCCAGCGCCAGCCGTTTCCGGCTCCACCTGAGGAGACGGCACCAGTGCAATGCAGGTTCGGGAATCCCCGCCCTCCCCTGCTGGTGCCGCCTTGAGTTTTTTATAGAGGTTCACTCCTCGCGGCCCCCGTCTTGAAAAAGACAAGGGCCCGCGGTCCCAGCGTCGCCGCCGGGATTACGCGTGCAATACAGCCGCGAGGGGTCGGAGAAACCCCCTCCCCCCGGCGGCCCCACTGCCGTCGCAGACGCGGTGCGACGCCGCTGAGTCGCGGAGGATAGGGAGAGTGGCGCACCGAAATACCAACACTCCTCCTCCTCCGCGACTCACCACCACAACTACTGCGGGGACCCCATAATCCCCGCAGTTTCGCTACAAAGAGCGGACTCACAGAGCCCACCCCCAGCGACCTCCCTGGGGCCAGCCCTTGATCAAGGGCCGGCCAGACTCCAGCAGCCCACAAGTGGGCCCGCCAGAACGGGTCGCCCGCGACCGAGGTCGCAGGCTCCCCTTGGTGTTTGGTCCGCGGGGCTTTCGCCCTACTCCAGCTCGCACCAGGCCGGAGCGTTCCCCTATCCGCCACCCGGGGACGCGCCACGTCGGAGTTCACCTCTCCGCCCACTGAGACAACCCAGCAGGTCCGTGGAACCTAACCTAACCTTTTTTTTTTTTTTTTTTTTTTTTTTTTTAGGTGTGGAAATGCGACCTTAAGCACGCCCCCTGGTCGGGGCACCAGGGGGGTCTGTGGGGCTCTCCCACCGAAGTGGGCCTACCCACTAAAACCACACGCGTTCCCTCATAGCCATGGTGTGGGCGCCACGGGAGCATGGTTAACACGTGACACCGCGACGCCCACTGGCCGCCCCGGGATGGGGCCCCTCTCTGCGCCCTTAAAAGGGCGCTCCTCGGAGACGGCACCGTGTGCAATGCTGGTTCGGGAATCCCCGCCCTCCCCCGCCGGCGCCGCCTTGAGTTTTTTATAGAGGTTCACTCCTCGCGGCCTCCGTCTCGAAAAAGACAGAGGCCCGCGGTCCCAGCGTCGGCGCCGGGATTACGCGAAATGCAGCTGCAAGGGGAAAGTTGCCCTTCCCCTCGCAGCCCCACCGCCGCCGCATCTGCGGTGCGACCCCGCTGAGTCGCGGAGGGCAGGGCGAGTGGCGCACCGTAATACCAGCACTCCTCTCCCTCCGCGACTCACCCTCACTGCGGGGGAGACGAGTCCCCGCAGCCCTCCAGTGCGCTCGAAGGTGGGCTCCAACGAGCCCACCCCGAGCGGCCCTCTCTGGCCGGTCCTACCTCACGGACCGGCCTTGGGTTCCTCTTAGCTTCACCGTGGGTGACCCATTCCCACGGTTACTGAGCCCCACCGCCACGACAAGGCGGGAACCCGGTCGATGGGGAACCTAACTTTTTTTTTTTTTTTTTTTTTTTTTTTTTTTTTTTTCTGGGGAAATCCTTTTATTGACCATAATACAACGGGACAACACCATACAACGGGACCCCATGGAACCGCAGGGCCTCCATTATACTTACGCGAGGTAACGTGTTAAAGGCGTTGGCGATATCTAAAGATACCGCCAAGACGACGCCACCCTTAACGACCTCCTCTTCGGCGACGGCCCTCACCCGTGCAATAGCATCTATGGTGGAGCGGCCGCGCCGGAAACCATGCTGGCAGTCTGCCAAATTTGGCCCTACTCGGTCGAGATGCTCGGTGAGGCGAGTCGCAATAACGCGCTCAAAGAGCTTACCCGCCTCCCCGAGCAGGACTATCGGGCGATACGCCGATGGTGACTCTGCCGGTCTTCCCTCCTTTCCGATCAATACGAGTTTCCCCGTCTTCCAGTCGCCTGGGAAAGTATGGTCCTTAAGGCACCGAGTTAGTAGGGCACGGAACCTCTCCTCCAACCCGTGCTTTAGCGCCAGGGCCCATACGCGCCCGGGGATCCCATCGGGGCCCGGGGCGGTGTTTTTGGCCTGAAGCCGTGCCACAGCCGCCCACAGTTCCCTCTCTTCCACTTCCGGGACTTCCCCGTCGTCCGCATCGCGATTTGACGTCGCTGGCGCAAACACCATTGTCGGTGCCTCAAATTCTTCCCTCATCGAGGGGAACAAGGTCTCCACCACTCTGTCCAGTACTACCGGGTCCATACTGGCCGTTAGGGGTGGGGCCCAGGGCCTGAGCTTGCTCATGACGAGCCGATATGGCCGACCCCAGGGGTCGACGTCCAACGACGCCAGCAGCTCCTGCCAGGCGCCCTCTTTCGCTTCCGCTATGGCCACCCTAAGAGACTTCTTCGCGTCCTGGTAGGCGGTGTAGAGGCGCCTCTCCTCCGCGTCCTCCGTGCGTCCGCCTCGTCTGCGGCGACGACGACGGGAGTACTGCCGCCTCGCTGACACGCAGGACGCACGAAGACGGCCGAGCTCTTCCGACCACCAATACACCGCCGTCCGAGCCGGGGGCCGCACCACGCGGGGCATCGCGACGTCACAGATGTGCATGACCGCTTCGTAGAGCCACCGCGACTCGGACTCTACCGTTGTCACGTCCGGTGTTGTGTTCCAACCTGCGACCAGAGCCGCCTCGATCGCCGCTTCTCCGTCCATCTTTTTCAGCGCCCACCTCGGGCCGATCTCCGCCGCGACACGCCCAGGGCCGGGACCGCCAGAGAGGGGGGAGACGTCGAACCGGATGTACCGATGATCGGACAGCGTCTCCACACCCTCCAGGACTCCCCAGTCCCGGACGGTTCGTGCCAGGTCCGCACTGGCGAAGGACACGTCCACGATTGAGCCACCCTGCATCCGCACGCACGTGTCCGTGTCCCCGGTGTTCAGGACGACCAGCCCATTAGAGGCGAGCCACTCCTCCACCAACTCTCCCTTCGCGTCCGTGGCAGGGCACCCCCAGATTGTGGACTTGGCGTTCAGATCGCCAGCCACAATGATCCGGTTTGGGCGGCACCAGGCCAGGACCGAGTCCATCTCCCCGAGGAAGGTTTCGAAATCGGATAGTGGCCGGTTCGGCGAAAAGTACGCCCCGACCACCATCACATCGCCGCACAGAGCCGCGACGACTCCTCGGCCTTTCCGAGACCTCTTTATCACGGTGTCGTTTGACACCGCGATTGCCGCCAGGTCGTCTTCATCGCCCACCCAATTATTCCTCCTTGGGATTAGGTAGGGCTCCGTCACCACCGTTATGTTTATCGACCACTGCGCCATGCTCTGGATCAAAAGATCCTGAGCTCTGGCGCAGTGGTTGATGTTGGCTTGTAGATATCTGGTAGGCCTTGTCGTCATTTTGTAGAGTTATCGGTTTCCATCTCTTGTACACCGCTCGGTGGTGGTTGCGTCTGTTGCGAGCTGGCGCTGCTCGCAACAAATACTCTGCTGAACATCTTTTTCCTGGGGGCCGAGCATCTCTTGCTCCCCAGGCGATGGTTCGATGCCTTCCCGGCCTCCGCACACAGTGCGCAGTGGGGGGCATCGTGACATTCTGCGGCGCGGTGTCCCGCCTGGCCGCACCGGTAGCACAGAAGCCCCCGGTCAACCTCCGCGGTACACCGTGCCTTGACGTGGCCAGCGTGAAGGCACTTGAAGCACCTCAGCTCCCTCCGTTCGAGGAGCTTCACCCTGGCCGAGACCCAGCCAACGAGCAGTTTGCCCTCGACCACCTTCTTGGCGGCTTCGACTGGGCATGCCACCCATACGGCGAAGAGACCAGACTTCTCCTGGCGGAGTGTTCCCATTTTGAGTCGGTCTGCCGCGCATCCGCCTTTTGCACAGACCGCTGCTGCCACCTCTTCTTTAGTGACGGAGTCATCCAACCCCGCCACTATAAGCTCCGCCGTTCTCGTAGGTCGAGAGACGGTGACATCGCCACCGTTCCCGAACACCTCGCGGAGCCTTTCCGCTAGGAGGTCCGCCTTCGGCGCGCTAGCCGCACCGGGGACCTCGATAATTGAGGCCCCAGTTGCTGCACGCCTAAAACGGACGCTCCCAATTTCTAGGTCCTTAAGGTTGACCCTTTGCCTCGCCTCGGCCAGAGCTTTGGCGTATGTGACCCCCTTCTCCACAGCCGTGGGATTTAAGGTCACCACGACTGCCGAGGTCTTGGGGGCCCGCAGCTTGGGCGAGGGCTTGATCTCCTTCTTCTTCGTCGTGGTGGGCGCCGATCTGATGACCATCGGTGCCTTGTCCCTTCGGCCCCTCTTCACGACCGACGCCATGGTCTCCACCATGGATGCAGGCGCCGGCGGGAGGGGACGACTCGTCTTCTTGGCCTTCTTGTTCTTCTCTTTGCCCGGCTGGGTGGATTGGGCCGCGGAAGAGGAAGAAGCGGCCGGCGCCGTTGTAGAGGTCGACGCCTTCGCCTTCCCTTTTGCGCCTACCTTTATCCAGCCCGGTTGGACCGGCTTGGGGAGGCGCACTTCAGGCAGTTCCGCCTGGGTCATGTCCGGTGTTCGGCGTGGACGGCTTGCCGAGGGTTTCAGCCCAGCTTCCGTCGCACGCCTGTCGTGAGCCAGTGCCGGTCGCAAGCGAGGCTCCGGGTTCAGACGCGGCTCTAGCCCGTCTATCCGGGCGTTGAGCCGGTCCGAGAGCCTGCTCAGGATCCGGTTCTCCAGTTCCTCTTCCTTTGTCTGGGGGCATGTCGCTGCGACGGGTTTGGGTGCCGCCCCCGCCTGCTCCATGCACGCCTTCAGCTCCGCCACCTCTTTCTTCAGTGCGGCCATTTCCGCCTTTAGGCGGGAGTTGGCCGCTCGCAGAAGTCTCGTCTCTTCATTTATATTGCGCGTCATCAGGAGCCTTGACGCCGCCCGAATCTGCGCAACCACCTCCTTGAGCGCCTTCTTAGATGTCCCTTTTAGGTTGTTGGACTTTTCACAGACGGCCGCCACGGCCGCTGCGCCAAGTTCAATTTGTCCCCCCAGGTCTACCGAGCCTAGTTCGTGTTCATCCTCAAGTTCCGAAGCAGAGGTCTCCGAAAGTCGGGACCCTGCTCTGGTAGACCGCAGCCCCTTCGTCATCTCGGCTACGTCCTTTTCCGCCTCTAGTTCGAGTTGGCGTTGGGTAGCCTCTGCCAGCTCCCGTTTCGCCTGGGCGAGGCCAACGTACTCGCCGGTTGTCGGCGGCCGTCCTCGGCCTTTTCTCGTCCCTGCCACTCAACCACTGCGCCATGCTCTGGATCAAAAGATCCTGAGCTCTGGCGCAGTGGTTGATGTTGGCTTGTAGATATCTGGTAGGCCTTGTCGTCATTTTGTAGAGTTATCGGTTTCCATCTCTTGTACACCGCTCGGTGGTGGTTGCGTCTGTTGCGAGCTGGCGCTGCTCGCAACAAATACTCTGCTGAACATCTTTTTCCTGGGGGCCGAGCATCTCTTGCTCCCCAGGCGATGGTTCGATGCCTTCCCGGCCTCCGCACACAGTGCGCAGTGGGGGGCATCGTGACATTCTGCGGCGCGGTGTCCCGCCTGGCCGCACCGGTAGCACAGAAGCCCCCGGTCAACCTCCGCGGTACACCGTGCCTTGACGTGGCCAGCGTGAAGGCACTTGAAGCACCTCAGCTCCCTCCGTTCGAGGAGCTTCACCCTGGCCGAGACCCAGCCAACGAGCAGTTTGCCCTCGACCACCTTCTTGGCGGCTTCGACTGGGCATGCCACCCATACGGCGAAGAGACCAGACTTCTCCTGGCGGAGTGTTCCCATTTTGAGTCGGTCTGCCGCGCATCCGCCTTTTGCACAGACCGCTGCTGCCACCTCTTCTTTAGTGACGGAGTCATCCAACCCCGCCACTATAAGCTCCGCCGTTCTCGTAGGTCGAGAGACGGTGACATCGCCACCGTTCCCGAACACCTCGCGGAGCCTTTCCGCTAGGAGGTCCGCCTTCGGCGCGCTAGCCGCACCGGGGACCTCGATAATTGAGGCCCCAGTTGCTGCACGCCTAAAACGGACGCTCCCAATTTCTAGGTCCTTAAGGTTGACCCTTTGCCTCGCCTCGGCCAGAGCTTTGGCGTATGTGACCCCCTTCTCCACAGCCGTGGGATTTAAGGTCACCACGACTGCCGAGGTCTTGGGGGCCCGCAGCTTGGGCGAGGGCTTGATCTCCTTCTTCTTCGTCGTGGTGGGCGCCGATCTGATGACCATCGGTGCCTTGTCCCTTCGGCCCCTCTTCACGACCGACGCCATGGTCTCCACCATGGATGCAGGCACCGGCGGGAGGGGACGACTCGTCTTCTTGGCCTTCTTGTTCTTCTCTTTGCCCGGCTGGGTGGATTGGGCCGCGGAAGAGGAAGAAGCGGCCGGCGCCGTTGTAGAGGTCGACGCCTTCGCCTTCCCTTTTGCGCCTACCTTTATCCAGCCCGGTTGGACCGGCTTGGGGAGGCGCACTTCAGGCAGTTCCGCCTGGGTCATGTCCGGTGTTCGGCGTGGACGGCTTGCCGAGGGTTTCAGCCCAGCTTCCGTCGCACGCCTGTCGTGAGCCAGTGCCGGTCGCAAGCGAGGCTCCGGGTTCAGACGCGGCTCTAGCCCGTCTATCCGGGCGTTGAGCCGGTCCGAGAGCCTGCTCAGGATCCGGTTCTCCAGTTCCTCTTCCTTTGTCTGGGGGCATGTCGCTGCGACGGGTTTGGGTGCCGCCCCCGCCTGCTCCATGCACGCCTTCAGCTCCGCCACCTCTTTCTTCAGTGCGGCCATTTCCGCCTTTAGGCGGGAGTTGGCCGCTCGCAGAAGTCTCGTCTCTTCATTTATATTGCGCGTCATCAGGAGCCTTGACGCCGCCCGAATCTGCGCAACCGCCTCCTTGAGCGCCTTCTTAGATGTCCCTTTTAGGTTGTTGGACTTTTCACAGACGGCCGCCACGGCCGCTGCGCCAAGTTCAATTTGTCCCCCCAGGTCTACCGAGCCTAGTTCGTGTTCATCCTCAAGTTCCGAAGCAGAGGTCTCCGAAAGTCGGGACCCTGCTCTGGTAGACCGCAGCCCCTTCGTCATCTCGGCTACGTCCTTTTCCGCCTCTAGTTCGAGTTGGCGTTGGGTAGCCTCTGCCAGCTCCCGTTTCGCCTGGGCGAGGCCAACGTACTCGCCGGTTGTCGGCGGCCGTCCTCGGCCTTTTCTCGTCCCTGCCACTCAACCACTGCGCCATGCTCTGGATCAAAAGATCCTGAGCTCTGGCGCAGTGGTTGATGTTGGCTTGTAGATATCTGGTAGGCCTTGTCGTCATTTTGTAGAGTTATCGGTTTCCATCTCTTGTACACCGCTCGGTGGTGGTTGCGTCTGTTGCGAGCTGGCGCTGCTCGCAACAAATACTCTGCTGAACATCTTTTTCCTGGGGGCCGAGCATCTCTTGCTCCCCAGGCGATGGTTCGATGCCTTCCCGGCCTCCGCACACAGTGCGCAGTGGGGGGCATCGTGACATTCTGCGGCGCGGTGTCCCGCCTGGCCGCACCGGTAGCACAGAAGCCCCCGGTCAACCTCCGCGGTACACCGTGCCTTGACGTGGCCAGCGTGAAGGCACTTGAAGCACCTCAGCTCCCTCCGTTCGAGGAGCTTCACCCTGGCCGAGACCCAGCCAACGAGCAGTTTGCCCTCGACCACCTTCTTGGCGGCTTCGACTGGGCATGCCACCCATACGGCGAAGAGACCAGACTTCTCCTGGCGGAGTGTTCCCATTTTGAGTCGGTCTGCCGCGCATCCGCCTTTTGCACAGACCGCTGCTGCCACCTCTTCTTTAGTGACGGAGTCATCCAACCCCGCCACTATAAGCTCCGCCGTTCTCGTAGGTCGAGAGACGGTGACATCGCCACCGTTCCCGAACACCTCGCGGAGCCTTTCCGCTAGGAGGTCCGCCTTCGGCGCGCTAGCCGCACCGGGGACCTCGATAATTGAGGCCCCAGTTGCTGCACGCCTAAAACGGACGCTCCCAATTTCTAGGTCCTTAAGGTTGACCCTTTGCCTCGCCTCGGCCAGAGCTTTGGCGTATGTGACCCCCTTCTCCACAGCCGTGGGATTTAAGGTCACCACGACTGCCGAGGTCTTGGGGGCCCGCAGCTTGGGCGAGGGCTTGATCTCCTTCTTCTTCGTCGTGGTGGGCGCCGATCTGATGACCATCGGTGCCTTGTCCCTTCGGCCCCTCTTCACGACCGACGCCATGGTCTCCACCATGGATGCAGGCGCCGGCGGGAGGGGACGACTCGTCTTCTTGGCCTTCTTGTTCTTCTCTTTGCCCGGCTGGGTGGATTGGGCCGCGGAAGAGGAAGAAGCGGCCGGCGCCGTTGTAGAGGTCGACGCCTTCGCCTTCCCTTTTGCGCCTACCTTTATCCAGCCCGGTTGGACCGGCTTGGGGAGGCGCACTTCAGGCAGTTCCGCCTGGGTCATGTCCGGTGTTCGGCGTGGACGGCTTGCCGAGGGTTTCAGCCCAGCTTCCGTCGCACGCCTGTCGTGAGCCAGTGCCGGTCGCAAGCGAGGCTCCGGGTTCAGACGCGGCTCTAGCCCGTCTATCCGGGCGTTGAGCCGGTCCGAGAGCCTGCTCAGGATCCGGTTCTCCAGTTCCTCTTCCTTTGTCTGGGGGCATGTCGCTGCGACGGGTTTGGGTGCCGCCCCCGCCTGCTCCATGCACGCCTTCAGCTCCGCCACCTCTTTCTTCAGTGCGGCCATTTCCGCCTTTAGGCGGGAGTTGGCCGCTCGCAGAAGTCTCGTCTCTTCATTTATATTGCGCGTCATCAGGAGCCTTGACGCCGCCCGAATCTGCGCAACCGCCTCCTTGAGCGCCTTCTTAGATGTCCCTTTTAGGTTGTTGGACTTTTCACAGACGGCCGCCACGGCCGCTGCGCCAAGTTCAATTTGTCCCCCCAGGTCTACCGAGCCTAGTTCGTGTTCATCCTCAAGTTCCGAAGCAGAGGTCTCCGAAAGTCGGGACCCTGCTCTGGTAGACCGCAGCCCCTTCGTCATCTCGGCTACGTCCTTTTCCGCCTCTAGTTCGAGTTTGCGTTGGGTAGCCTCTGCCAGCTCCCGTTTCGCCTGGGCGAGGCCAACGTACTCGCCGGTTGTCGGCGGCCGTCCTCGGCCTTTTCTCGTCCCTGCCACTTTGGGCGAGGGCCCCGTCTCCACGTCGTCAACTGCGACGGCCCGCAGCCGCTTCCGACCGAGACTCCCCCAGGAATACCCGGGGTGCCGGTCTTCGCGGTCCTCCGATGGCTCTATCTCCATGTCCACGGTCGAAGCGTCAGAATCCGTTTCACTGAGCGCTGGTTGGCGCACGACCGGAACGCGCTCCAGCCGCACTCTCGCCTCCTTCATATTTGCGCCATCTAACGATGTGCGCCTCGTCTCCTCCACAACCAATTCATCACCTTTCGCAACACACTTCTCCACAACGTTTTCAATTTTGGTTTCCATATAAGTTCCCACGAGAAGGGTCGATCAACAGGTCCACCCCCGGGTGACGCCCATTCCGAAGGGTAAGGCTACATACTGTAGAGGTCGCCAGGTATCTACAGGTTTTAACGACTTCGCTGTCGGGTTTTTATAGAGTTTTCCTTTCTCGCGGGCCGGCCGGTTAAGGCAAGCCCTCCGCTCTAGTGCCTCGACATACTCCATAACGCCGATTCGATGGAGATCGTTGAAGAGACACTGGGCTACGGGGTGCTAGGGGGTCGGCGTGCCTCCCCTAGTTTTGGACGGTTGTTCCCGACGGCGGTGTTAATGCGCGCCGGGCCGCCCCCTAACCTTCCCACCTCCCCCCCCTTACCCATTTCCCCCCCCGGTGTTTGGTCCGCGGGGCGCTAGTCGCCCTACCCCGACTACAAGCCGGAGCGTTCCCCTATCCGCCACCCGGGGACGCGCCACGTCGGAGTTCACCTCTCCGCCCACTGAGAAAACCCAGCAGGTCCGTGGATGGGGAACCTAACCTAACCTTTTTTTTTTTTTTTTTTTTTTTTTTATAGTCAGGAAATGCGTTACGCACCCCTACGCCGGGCTGTGCAATGGCGTAGGGAGTGTGGGACTCGCCGGCCACAGAAGGTGTAAGAAGGTGGCCGGAATACCCACTAAAACCTGACTGCCCTCTGACGCATTACGGCGGGGCCACGGGGACGCGTGAGCTTGCTACCGCGACCCCGCCTGCGTTTCGCCGTTAGGCGCCGTCTGTAGGGTCGGGGAGGGCGGCCACGTATTGCCGCGCTCTCCTTCCCGGTCTTCGTCTTCGGGTTGGGGGCGCCTGGGAGTCTATCTCGCGCTCCCGCTCCATCGCCTCCTTCTGCGAGATGACAGCTTCGCAGAAGGAGGCTACGCCATCCCATGACCTCTCGCTTCTTAGCATGGCGCTTATTACGCCGGGGAGCGAGAGGTCTCCGCCGATCGCCGCCACCAGGGTGCGGCGCTCATCAGACCAGGCACAACACACCTCTAGCGTGTGCTGTGCCGTATCGTCCCGTTCGCCGCACCCATGGCACGACGCCGTCTCCTCCCTTCCGATCCGACGCAGGTACCGCCCAAAACAGCCATGTCCTGACAGAACCTGCGTCAGTCGGAAGGTGAGGGACCCGTGGCCCCTCCCGCACCATTCCGAGAGCAGTGGACGGATGGCCTCAATTGTGCGGACCCCGTATTTGGCGTCCGCGAGGCCTGTCACCCAAAGCTCTATGGTCGTCATTTTCCTCCTCCTCTGCCGAGCGCGGGCGTGCTCCTCCGGGGTGTGAGAGCCACCCCGGCCTCTGAGCTCGGCCCGCACCCGGTATTCCTCGGCCACCACCCTCGCTTCGATCTCCCAAGGAGGAGTGCCGGCCAGGACGCAGGCCGCCGCGTGGCCTACCGTGCGGTAGGCCCGGCACGCACGCGCCGCAACAATTCGTTGCGGCCTGCGAAGGAGGGCCCTGTTAGGCGCGTCTAGGGCGTCTGCCCAGATCGGCGCGCCGTACAGGGCCATACTTTTGACGACCATGGTGTACAGGCGTCTTGCCTGCACACCCGGACCTCTGGTGTTGGGGAGGAGCCTAGCCAGGGCTGCTGCCGCCCCCACGAGCCGGGGGTCAGCGTCTGGAAGTGGTCCCTGAAACGCCAACCCCCGTCGAGGGTGAGGCCCAGATAGTTCATCCGGGCCTTCACCGCGACCTCGCCCCCGCCGATCCGAAGGTTGGCCCCCGCTGGCACCTTCCACCTCGGCCCTCTAAAATAGAGGGCCTCAGTTTTTTGGAGGGCCACGCGGAGGCCGAGCGCCTCGATTCTCCGGACCAGCAGGGTGGCTCCGGCCTCAGCCCTCGCCTTCAGCTCCCTCCAGGTGCTGTCCCGGACTGCTACAAGCGTGTCATCTGCATAGCAGATGACCGACATCTGGGGCAGCACCTTTCCGCGGATGGCCCAATCGAATCCGATGTTCCACAGTAGGGGTCCCAGTACGGACCCCTGGGGAACACCGGAGGCCATCCGCCTTTCCTCTCTGGCCGTCCTCCCCATGTAGGACACTACCCGATCCTGCAGGTAGTGTCCTACCACCCTCCGGAGATAGGGAGGCACTCGGTGGTATCGGAGTGCCTCCTCTATTACCTCAAAGGGGAGGGAGCCGAAGGCATTAGCAATGTCGAGCGACACCGCCATAGCCCCCTGCCCCCTCTGGGCCGCATCCTCCGTGAACCTCCTCAGGGCGGTCAGGGCACCGAGGGTCGATCGCCCCGACCGGAACCCGAATTGGTTCCCAGAGATCTGCGGCCCATCCCTCGCCAGATGCTGGATGAGCCGGGAAGCGATCACTCTTTCTAGCAGCTTCCCGATCTCGTCCAGCATCACTAGAGGCCGGTATCCGGAGGGTGAGTCCGCGGGGCGGCCGTCTTTTCTGATGAGAACCAGCCGCCCCTCCTTCCACGCCCCAGGGAAGCGCCCCGCCGCCAAGCAATCGCCGAATAGGCAGCGGAGGCGGTCCCCGAGGTGTTTTGCGGCTATGAGGAGGACCTTGCCAGGGACTCCATCGGGCCCCGGTGCTTTCCGGGGCCCCCGGAGCCGGCTGGCTGCCCTAGCTACCTCCTCCTCTGTAATCGGAGGAGGAGGGGGGGGAGTGTCCCTGTCATCTGGCGGGGCCATGCGCGGCGGATCGAACGGAGGGCTGTTAGGAAACAGCCCCTCGACCACCGCGCTGAGGACAGCCGGCTCCATTTGTTCTGTGGGGGGCACCACTTTTAATTTTGCCCGCACCATGCGGTACGGACGCCCCCACGGATCTTCGTCGAGGGTCGCCAAGAACTCTGAGTAAGCATTGTCCTTGGCGACCCTGATGGCTGCTGCGAGCGCCTTCTTGGCGGCGCGCATGTCAGCCTGAAGGCGCTCCAGCTCGACATCCGTCCGGTGCCGCCGTCTGCGGCACCGCGTGAATGCGCGCCGGGCGGCGTTACTGGCGGCACGCAGTACCGCGAGGTCCTGCGACCACCAGTAGACGCCCGCCCTGGGCGCGAAGCGTCGCGACCTAGGCATCCCGGCATTGCAGATCGCCGTCAGGTCCCGGCGCAACCTGACGGCCCTCTCTTCAACCCCCACCGATTGGGGGGGGTCCGACGACCACGCGCAGCATATTGCGGCCTCTTCCGCCAGGTCCGCGTCGAGGCGGGAAAGCTGCCATCGAGGGAAGACCGCGCCTCGCCGCGGACCGGCCGCTGCGCGCGCCCGCGTATCCAGGGGCGCGTTGGAGACCCTGAACCGGATGTATAAATGATCGGACAGGGTCTCCACCTCCTCCAGGACACGCCAACACGAAATGCGGGCGCCGATAGCCGGGGTGGCGAATGTGACGTCTACCACTGAGCCCCCCCGTCCTCGTACGCACGTGTCGGCGTTGCCCTGGTTCTCCGGGGCTAGGCCGATGACTGTAGCCCAGTCCCGGAGGAGCGCCCCTTTCACGTCGGTGATGGAGGACCCCCACGCTGCGCACTTAGCGTTGAGATCCCCCATCACAATGACCTGGGCCGGAGATGCCCTCCGCACCACTGGCTCCAGGCCATCCAGGAACCTCTCGAAGTCAGAGAGGTTCCTGTTTGGGGAGAAGTAGACTCCTACGAGTACTACCCCTCCCCAATTTGCCGCCACGTACCCTGCACCCCTCTCCCTGAGGGAGAGGCGCTGGGGGGCAGCGGGCGGCACCACTATGGCGACCGAGCCCTCCGTATCCCCGATCCAATTTGGCAGGGGGGGGACCAGGTAGGGCTCCGCCACAACGGCGACGCCAATCTTCCACTCCGCCAAGACCTGCATAAGCAGGTCCTGTGCGCGGGCGCAGTGGTTGGCGTTGGTCTGCAGGAACTCTGTGTGCGGGTGTCCTGACATTATGACACTTGCATTTCTAGATCCTCACTAGCCTGTTGGCTCTGCGGCATAGAAGGCTTGCCCCGTGGAGCCTTCCCCTTCACGGTAGGGGGCGTGCATTTGGCACAACGGAAGCAGAGTTTGCCATAGTCCGCTTCCGTTGGGCACTCTGCAGGGCAGAGGGCACGTGTATGGCCTAGCCGCATGCACTTGTAGCAGCGCAGCGGCCGGGCCTCCATCGCTTTGACGGTGGCCATGGTCCAGCCTATGGCCAGCTTTCCTGCTTTGACGGCTGCCTTGGCAGCCGTCGCCGGGCACTTTATAATGGCCGAGCCGTCGCCCCAGAAGCTTCGGCGGATTTGGCCGGCCTTGACCTGGCTGGGGGAGCAGCCACCAGCAGCCGCCACCTTGGCCACCAGCTCCTCCTGGGTAACGGATTCGTCTAAGCCGGTGAGCCTGAGGCTGACCGATTTGGTCGGGCGGGCTATATCGGCCCAGGCCCCGATGACCTCCGTCAGTCTGGTGGCCAGGCGGTCAGCAGAGGCGTCCGGGGTCTCTCCCCCTACCTCCATCAGCCTGGAGCCGGTCACGCTCGTTCGGATCTTGACCGTCTCCAATCCAAAGTCCCGAAGCAGGATGGAGGCCCTGGCCTTGGTAAGAACCTCGGCCATGGTGATGGCCTCCCCCTTCTTGAGGCTCACCATAATGGCTGCCGTCTTCGGGACCGAGATTTTCGGGGGCTTCGGCGGGGCCACGGCTTTTTGGCGTGCCGCACCAGATGGGGTGGGGGCAGGCCTAGTCGAGGGGTTGCCTTTCTTTCTGGCCTTCCGGCCCACAACCTCTGTCCATCTTGGCTTATCTGTTGGGCCCTCGGGTGTTTGCCCTTGCTGGCCTTTCTCAGCTGGTGTCCGTCCTCCACCATGCTGAGAGGAGCGACGGGGCTTTGAAGGGGCAGCCGGTTTGGCCTGAGTCGGTCTGATTGCCGTGCCAGTGTCCCTGCCGGGCAGTGCTCTGGGACGGGGCGGCGGCGGCTGTCGCCTGTCAGCACTCAGGGGCGGCCTGAGCACCGGCTCAGGAGGGAGGCGAGTCTCCAGATCCTCGAAGCGAGCGTTGACCATGCCGCCTATCATTTGGAGGAGCTCGTGCTTTAGCCCCTCGGTGTCAAGGCATTGTTGCGCTTGCGGTCTCTTTTGAAGTGTGACTGAGACTTCCTGCATTTGCTTTTTGAGACCTTCCAGTTCCTTGCGCAGGCGCAGGTTGTCCTCCTGAAGGGCTCGCGTTTCCTCAGTGAGGGTTTTTTGTGCGAGCGCAACGATGTCCTCCTTTATCGCCTTTACAGCGTCGTGAAGCGCTCGCACGAAAGTCCCTTTTAGGTTGGATGATTTTTGTGCCACCTTTTCCACAACCTCGAGGTTTATCTCTATCCTCTTTAGGACAGTGGCCGACGTATTGCCTTCGGTGGCCTGCGTCCTACTTGGATCCGGCGCAGCCGCTGGCGATAGTGCCGAGCGAGTCCTGCGGGCCTCTGCGATCGAGTCCAGGAGTTCGGACTCGGCGCGGGCTTTCATCTCCTCCGCTTGGGCCTTTAGAAAGGCTTGTTTGGCCGCCGCCAGCCCGACATAGTCGCCAGTGGTTGGCGGACGGCCGCGTCCCTTCCTTTTTGTGCTAGTGGCGGGGGTCTCCGTAGAGCTCCCGCTGAGCTCCACATCCCTAGGCCGCTTCTGACCTCGGCCTTCGCTCCAGAAGCGCCCAGGCCCATCCCTGTCCAGGGACTCCATAGAGCCGCATAGGCTCGTAACGGACACCATGCTTCGGTTTGATTCCGAGTCGGACTCCGACAGTCTTTTGTGAGCCGATGACCTCGCCGTTGTCGGGGTGCGCGTCAGCACGACCCTCAGCTCCTTCATCTTTTGCTCCTCCCTCATAACATCTCCACTCACCACACTCTTCTCCACATCAGTAACATTTTTGTTTTTAGTATTTGTGTCCATTTGTGTTCCCACGAGAAGGGTCGATCAACAGGTCCACCCCCGGGTGACGCCCATTCCGAAGGGTAAGGCTACATACTGTAGAGGTCGCCAGGTATCTACAGGTTTTAACGACTTCGCTGTCGGGTTTTTATAGAGTTTTCCTTTCTCGCGGGCCGGCCGGTTAAGGCAAGCCCTCCGCTCTAGTGCCTCGACATACTCCATAACGCCGATTCGATGGAGATCGTTGAAGAGACACTAGGCTACGGGGTGCTAGGGGGTCGGCGTGCCTCCCCTAGTTTTGGACGGTTGTTCCCGACGGCGGTATTAATGCACGCCGGGCCGCCCCCTAACCTTCCCACCTCCCCCCCTTACCCATTTCCCCCCCCGGTGTTTGGTCCGCGGGGCGCTAGTCGCCCTACCCCGACTACCAGCCGGAGCGTTCCCCTATCCGCCACCCGGGGACGCGCCACGTCGGAGTTCACCTCTCCGCCCACTGAGACAACCCAGCAGGTCCGTGGGTGGGTGACCCAACCTTTTTTTTTTTTTTTTTTTTTTTTATAGTCAGGAAATGCCCACGCATATCCTCCCTCGCGGGGACAAGTTCGGATTATGTCGGACTCGAACCGACTAAAACCTGACATTGCCTCGTATGCGCATATCGGAGGGGCTACGGGAACGCTTTCGCACAACCTCCGCGGCCCCTCCAGCGCCAGCCGTTTCCGGCTCCACCTGAGGAGACGGCACCGTGTGCAATGCAGGTTCGGGAATCCCCGCCCTCGCCCGCCGGCGCCGCCTTGAGTTTTTTATAGAGGTTCACTCCTCGCGGCCCCCGTCTTGAAAAAGACAAGGGCCCGCGGTCCCAGCGTCGCCGCCGGGATTACGCGTGCAATACGGCCACGAGGGGTCGGAGAAAGCCCCTCCCCCCGCGGCCCCACTGCCGTCGCAGACGCGGTGCGACGCCGCTGAGTCGCGGAGGATAGGGAGAGTGGCGCACCGAAATACCAACACTCCTCCTCCTCCGCGACTCACCACCACAACTACTGCGGGGACCCCATAATCCCCGCAGTTTCGCTACAAAGGGCGGACTCACAGAGCCCACCCCCAGCGACCTCCCTGGGGCCAGCCCTTGATCAAGGGCCGGCCAGACTCCAGCAGCCCACAAGTGGGCCCGCCAGAACGGGTGGCCCGCGACCGAGGTCGCAGGCTCCCCTTGGTGTTTGGTCCGCGGGGCTTTCGCCCTACTCCGGCTCGCACCAGACCGGAGCGTTCCCCTATCCGCCACCCGGGGACGCGCCACGTCGGAGTTCACCTCTCCGCCCACTGAGACAACCCAGCAGGTCCGTGGGACCCAACCTAACCTTTTTTTTTTTTTTTTTTTTTTTTTTTTTTTTTTTTTTTTTATAGTCAGGAAATGCCCACGCATATCCTCCCTCGCGGGGACAAGTTCGGATTATGTCGGACTCGAACCGACTAAAACCTGACATTGCCTCGTATGCGCATATCGGAGGGGCTACGGGAACGCTTTCGCACAACCTCCGCGGCCCCTCCAGCGCCAGCCGTTTCCGGCTCCTCCTGAGGAGACGGCACCAGTGCAATGCAGGTTCGGGAATCCCCGCCCTCCCCTGCTGGTGCCGCCTTGAGTTTTTTATAGAGGTTCACTCCTCGCGGCCCCCGTCTTGAAAAAGACAAGGGCCCGCGGTCCCAGCGTCGCCGCCGGGATTACGCGTGCAATACGGCCACGAGGGGTCAGAGAAACCCGCTCCCCCCCGCGGCCCCACTGCCGTCGCAGACGCGGTGCGACGCCGCTGAGTCGCGGAGGATAGGGAGAGTGGCGCACCGAAATACCAACACTCCTCCTCCTCCGCGACTCACCACCACAACTACTGCGGGGACCCCATAATCCCCGCAGTTTCGCTACAAAGGGCGGACTCACAGAGCCCACCCCCAGCGACCTCCCTGGGGCCAGCCCTTAACCAAGGGCCGGCCAACTCCAGCTAGCGCACAAGTGGGCCCGCCAGAACGGGTCGCCCGCGACCCAGGTCGCAGGCTCCCCTTGGTGTTTGGTCCGCGGGGCTTTCGCCCTACTCCGGCTCGCACCAGGCCGGAGCGTTCCCCTATCCGCCACCCGGGGACGCGCCACGTCGAAGTTCACCTCTCCGCCCACTGAGACAACCCAGCAGGTCCGTGGGACCCAACCTAACCTTTTTTTTTTTTTTTTTTTTTTTTTTTTTTTTTTTTTTTTTTTTTTTTTTTAGGTGTGGAAATGCGACCTTAAGCACGCCCCCTGGTCGGGGCACCAGGGGGGTCTGTGGGGCTCTCCCACCGAAGTGGGCCTACCCACTAAAACCACACGCGTTCCCTCATAGCCATGGTGTGGGCGCCACGGGAGCATGGTTAACACGTGACACCGCGACGCCCACTGGCCGCCCCGGGATGGGGCCCCTCTCTGCGCCCTTAAAAGGGCGCTCCTCGGAGACGGCACCGTGTGCAATGCAGGTTCGGGAATCCCCGCCCTCCCCCGCCGGCGCCGCCTTGAGTTTTTTATAGAGGTTCACTCCTCGCGGCCTCCGTCTTGAAAAAGACAGAGGCCCGCGGTCCCAGCGTCGGCGCCGGGATTACGCGAAATGCAGCTGCAAGGGGAAAGTTGCCCTTCCCCTCGCAGCCCCACCGCCGCCGCATCTGCGGTGCGACCCCGCTGAGTCGCGGAGGGCAGGGCGAGTGGCGCACCGCAATACCAGCACTCCTCTCCCTCCGCGACTCACCCTCACTGCGGGGGAGACGAGTCCCCGCAGCCCTCCAGTGCGCTCGAAGGTGGGCTCCAACGAGCCCACCCCGAGCGGCCCTCTCTGGCCGGTCCTACCTCACGGACCGGCCTTGGGTTCCTCTTAGCTTCACCGTGGGTGACCCATTCCCACGGTTACTGAGCCCCACCGCCACGACAAGGCGGGAACCCGGTCGATGGGGACCCAACCTTTTTTTTTTTTTTTTTTTTTTTTTTTTTTACGTCAGGAAATGCCCACGCATATCCTCCCTCGCGGGGACAAGTTCGGATTATGTCGGACTCGAACCGACTAAAACCTGACAACGCCTCGTATGCGCATATCGGAGGGGCTACGGGAACGCTCTCGCTTACCTCCGCGGCCCCGCCAGCGCCAGCCGTTTCCGGCTCCACCTGATGAGACGGCACCAGTGCAATGCAGGTTCGGGAATCCCCGCCCTCCCCTGCTGGTGCCGCCTTGAGTTTTTTATAGAGGTTCACTCCTCGCGGCCTCCGTCTTGAAAAAGACAGAGGCCCGCGGTCCCAGCGTCGGCGCCAGGATTACGCGAAATGCAGCTGCAAGGGGAAAGTTGCCCTTCTTCTCGCAGCCCCACCGCCGCCGCATCTGCGGTGCGACCCCGCTGAGTCGCGGAGGGCAGGGCGAGTGGCGCACCGTAATACCAGCACTCCTCTCCCTCCGCGACTCACCCTCACTGCGGGGGAGACGAGTCCCCGCAGCCCTCCAAGCGCTCGAAGGTGGGCTCCAGTGAGCCCACCCCGAGCGGCCCTCTCTGGCCGGTCCTACCTCACGGACCGGCCTTGGGTTCCTCTTAGCTTCACCGTGGGTGACCCATTCCCACGGTTACTGAGCCCCACCGCCACGACAAGGCGGGAACCCGGTCGATGGGGAACCTAACCTTTTTTTTTTTTTTTTTTTTTATTGTCAGGAAATGCGTTACGCACCCCTACGCCGGGCTGTGCAATGGCGTAGGGAGTGTGGGACTCGCCGGCCAAGGAAGGTGTAGGAAGGTGGCCGGAATACCCACTAAAACCTGACTGCCCTCTGACGCATTACGGCGGGGCCACGGGGACGCGTGAGCTTGCTACCGCGACCCCGCCTGCGTTTCGCCGTTAGGCGCCGTCTGTAGGGTCGGGGAGGGCGGCCACGTATTGCTGCGCTCTCCTTCCCGGTCTTCGTCTTCGGGTTGGGGGCGCCTGGGAGTCTGTTTCGCGCTCCCGCTCCATCGCCTCCTTCTGCGAGATGACAGCTTCGCAGAAGGAGGCTACGCCATCCCATGACCTCTCGCTTCTTAGCATGGCGCTTATTACGCCGGGGAGCGAGAGGCCCCCGCCGATCGCCGCCACCAGGGTGCGGCGCTCATCAGACCAGGCACAACACACCTCCAGCGTGTGCTGTGCCGTGTCGTCGCGGTCGCCGCACCCATGGCACGACGCCGTCTCCTCCCTTCCGATCCGACGCAGGTACCGCCCGAAACAGCCATGTCCGGACAGAACCTGCGTCAGTCGGAAGGTGAGGGACCCGTGGCCCCTCCCGCACCATTCCGAGAGCAGTGGACGGATGGCCTCAATTGTGCGGACCCCGTATTTGGCGTCCGCGAGGCCTGTCGCCCAATGCTCTATGGTCGTCATTTTCCTCCTCCTCTGCCGAGCGCGGGCGTGCTCCTCCGGGGTGTGAGAGCCACCCCGGCCTCTGAGCTCGGCCCGCACCCGGTATTCCTCGGCCAGCACCCTCGCTTCGATCTCCCAAGGAGGAGTGCCGGCCAGGACGCAGGCCGCCGCGTGGCCTACCGTGCGGTAGGCCCGGCACGCACGCGCCGCAACAATTCGTTGCGGCCTGCGAAGGAGGGCCCTGTTAGGCGCGTCTAGGGCGTCTGCCCAGATCGGCGCGCCGTACAGGGCCATACTTTTGACGACCATGGTGTACAGGCGTCTTGCCTGCACACCCGGACCTCTGGTGTTGGGGAGGAGCCTAGCCAGGGCTGCTGCCGCCCCCACGAGCCGGGGGGTCAGCGTCTGGAAGTGGTCCCTGAAACGCCAACCCCCGTCGAGGGTGAGGCCCAGATACTTCATCCGGGCCTTCACCGCGACCTCGCCCCCGCCGATCCGAAGGTTGGCCCCCGCTGGCACCTTCCACCTCGGCCCTCTAAAATAGAGGGCCTCAGTTTTTTGGAGGGCCACGCGGAGGCCGAGCGCCTCGATTCTCCGGACCAGCAGGGTGGCTCCGGCCTCAGCCCTCGCCTTCAGCTCCCTCCAGGTGCTGTCCCGGACTGCTACAAGCGTGTCATCTGCATAGCAGATGACCGACATCTGGGGCAGCACCTTTCCGCGGATGGCCCAATCGAATCCGATGTTCCACAGTAGGGGTCCCAGTACGGACCCCTGGGGAACACCGGAGGCCATCCGCCTTTCCTCTCTGGCCGTCCTCCCCATGTAGGACACTACCCGATCCTGCAGGTAGTGTCCTACCACCCTCCGGAGATAGGGAGGCACTCGGTGGTATCGGAGTGCCTCCTCTATTACCTCAAAGGGGAGGGAGCCGAAGGCATTAGCGATGTCGAGCGACACCGCCATAGCCCCCTGCCCCCTCTGGGCCGCATCCTCCGTGAACCTCCTCAGGGCGGTCAGGGCACCGAGGGTCGATCGCCCCGACCGGAACCCGAATTGGTTCCCAGAGATCTGCGGCCCATCCCTCGCCAGATGCTGGATGAGCCGGGAAGCGATCACTCTTTCTAGCAGCTTCCCGATCTCGTCCAGCATCACGAGGGGCCGGTATCCGGAGGGTGAGTCCGCGGGGCGGCCGTCTTTTCTGATGAGGACCAGCCGCCCCTCCTTCCACGCCCCAGGGAAGCGCCCCGCCGCCAAGCAATCGCCGAATAGGCAGCGGAGGCGGTCCCCGAGATGTTTTGCGGCTATGAGGAGGACCTTGCCAGGGACTCCATCGGGCCCCGGTGCTTTCCGGGGCCCCCGGAGCCGGCTGGCCGCCCTAGCTACCTCCTCCTCTGTAATCGGAGGAGGGGGGGGAGTGTCCCTGTCATCTGGCGGGGCCATGCGCGGCGGATCGAAGGGAGGGCTGTGAGGAAACAGCCCCTCGACCACCGCGCTGAGGACAGCCGGCTCCATTTGTTCTGTGGGGGGCGCCACCTTTAGTTTTGCCCGCACCATGCGGTACGGACGCCCCCACGGATCTTCGTCGAGGGTCGCCAAGAACTCTGAGTAAGCATTGTCCTTGGCGACCCTGATGGCTGCTGCGAGCGCCTTCTTGGCGGCGCCCATGTCAGCCTGAAGGCGCTCCAGCTCGACATCCGTCCGGTGCCGCCGTCTGCGGCACCGCGTGAATGCACGCCGGGCGGCGTTACTGGCGGCACGCAGTACCGCGAGGTCCTGCGACCACCAGTAGACGCCCGCCCTGGGCGTGAAGCATCGCGCCCTGGGCATCCCGGCGTTGCAGATCGCCGTCAGGTCCCGGCGGAACCTGACGGCACTCTCCTCAACCAACCTAACCTTTTTTTTTTTTTTTTTTTTTTTTTTTTTTTAGGTGTGGAAATGCGACCTTAAGCACGCCCCCTGGTCGGGGCACCAGGGGGGTCTGTGGGGCTCTCCCACCGAGGTGGGCCTACCCACTAAAACCACACGCGTTCCCTCATAGCCATGGTGTGGGCGCCACGGGAGCATGGTTAACACGTGACACCGCGACGCCCACTGGCCGCCCCGGGATGGGGCCCCTCTCTGCGCCCTTAAAAGGGCGCTCCTCGGAGACGGCACCGTGTGCAATGCAGGTTCGGGAATCCCCGCCCTCCCCCGCCGGCGCCGCCTTGAGTTTTTTATAGAGGTTCACTCCTCGCGGCCTCCGTCTTGAAAAAGACAGAGGCCCGCGGTCCCAGCGTCGGCGCCGGGATTACGCGAAATGCAGCTGCAAGGGGAAAGTTGCCCTTCCCCTCGCAGCCCCACCGCCGCCGCATCTGCGGTGCGACCCCGCTGAGTCGCGGAGGGCAGGGCGAGTGGCGCACCGTAATACCAGAACTCCTCTCCCTCCGCGACTCACCCTCACTGCGGGGGAGACGAGTCCCCGCAGTCCTCCAACGCGCTCGAAGGTGGGCTCCAATGAGCCCACCCCGAGCGGCCCTCTCTGGCCGGTCCTACCTCACGGACCCATTCCCACGGTTACTGAGCCCCACCGCCACGACAAGGCGGGAACCCGGTCGATGGGGAACCAACCTAACCTAACCTTTTTTTTTTTTTTTTTTTTTTTTTTTTTTATAGTCAGGAAATGCCCACGCATATCCTCCCTCGCGGGGACAAGTTCGGATTATGTCGGACTCGAACCGACTAAAACCTGACATTGCCTCGTATGCGCATATCGGAGGGGCTACGGGAACGCTTTCGCACAACCTCCGCGGCCCCTCCAGCGCCAGCCGTTTCCGGCTCCTCCTGAGGAGACGGCACCAGTGCAATGCAGGTTCGGGAATCCCCGCCCTCCCCTGCTGGTGCCGCCTTGAGTTTTTTATAGAGGTTCACTCCTCGCGGCCCCCGTCTTGAAAAAGACAAGGGCCCGCGGTCCCAGCGTCGCCGCCGGGATTACGCGTGCAATACGGCCGCGAGGGATCGGAGAAACCCCTCCCCACCGCGGCCCCACTGCCGTCGCAGACGAGGTGCGACGCCGCTGAGTCGCGGAGGATAGGGAGAGTGGCGCACCGAAATACCAACACTCCTCCTCCTCCGCGACTCACCACCACAACTACTGCGGGGACCCCATAATCCCCGCAGTTTCGCTACAAAGGGCGGACTCACAGAGCCCACCCCCAGCGACCTCCCTGGGGCCAGCCCTTGATCAAGGGCCGGCCAGACTCCAGCAGCCCACAAGTGGGCCCGCCGGATAGGGTCGCCCGCGACCGAGGTCGCAGGCTCCCCTTGGTGTTTGGTCCGCGGGGCTTTCGCCCTACTCCGGCTCGCACCAGGCCGGAGCGTTCCCCTATCCGCCACCCGGGGACGCGCCACGTCGAAGTTCACCTCTCCGCCCACTGAGACAACCCAGCAGGTCCGTGGAACCTTTTTTTTTTTTTTTTTTTTTTTTTTTTTTTTTTTTTTTTTTTTTTTAGGTGTGGAAATGCGACCTTAAGCACGCCCCCTGGTCGGGGCACCAGGGGGGTCTGTGGGGCTCTCCCACCGAAGTGGGCCTACCCACTAAAACCACACGCGTTCCCTCATAGCCATGGTGTGGGCGCCACGGGAGCATGGTTAACACGTGACACCGCGACGCCCACTGGCCGCCCCGGGATGGGGCCCCTCTCTGCGCCCTTAAAAGGGCGCTCCTCGGAGACGGCACCGTGTGCAATGCAGGTTCGGGAATCCCCGCCCTCCCCCGCCGGCGCCGCCTTGAGTTTTTTATAGAGGTTCACTCCTCGCGGCCTCCGTCTTGAAAAAGACAGAGGCCCGCGGTCCCAGCGTCGGCGCCGGGATTACGCGAAATGCAGCTGCAAGGGCAAAGTTGCCCTTCCCCTCGCAGCCCCACCGCCGCCGCATCTGCGGTGCGACCCCGCTGAGTCGCGGAGGGCAGGGCGAGTGGCGCACCGTAATACCAGCACTCCTCTCCCTCCGCGACTCACCCTCACTGCGGGGGAGACGAGTCCCCGCAGCCCTCCAGTGCGCTCGAAGGTGGGCTCCAATGAGCCCACCCCGAGCGGCCCTCTCTGGCCGGTCCTACCTCACGGACCGGCCTTGGGTTCCTCTTAGCTTCACCGTGGGTGACCCATTCCCACGGTTACTGAGCCCCACCGCCACGACAAGGCGGGAACCCGGTCGATGGGGAACCTAACCTAACCTTTTTTTTTTTTTTTTTTTTTTTTTTTTTTTTTTATAGTCAGGAAATGCCCACGCATATCCTCCCTCGCGGGGACAAGTTCGGATTATGTCGGACTCGAACCGACTAAAACCTGACAACGCCTCGTATGCGCATGTCGGAGGGGCTACGGGAACGCTCTCGCTTACCTCCGCGGCCCCGCCAGCGCCAGCCGTTTCCGGCTCCACCTGAGGAGACGGCACCAGTGCAATGCAGGTTCGGGAATCCCCGCCCTCCCCTGCTGATGCCGCCTTGAGTTTTTTATAGAGGTTCACTCCTCGCGGCCCCCGTCTTGAAAAAGACAAGGGCCCGCGGTCCCAGCGTCGCCGCCGGGATTACGCGTGCAATACGGCCGCGAGGGGTCGGAGAAACTCCTCTCCCCCGTAGCCCCACTGCCGTCGCAGACGCGGTGCGACGCCGCTGAGTCGCGGAGGATAGGGAGAGTGGCGCACCGCAATACCAACACTCCTCCTCCTCCGCGACTCACCACCACAACTACTGCGGGGACCCCATAATCCCCGCAGTTTCGCTACAAAGGGCGGTCTCAAAGAGCCCACCCCCAGCGACCTCCCTGGGGCCAGCCCTTGATCAAGGGCCGGCCAGACTCCAGCAGCCCACAAGTGGGCCCGCCAGAACGGGTCGCCCACGACCGAGGTCGCAGGCTCCCCTTGGTGTTTGGTCCGCGGGGCTTTCGCCCTACTCCGGCTCGCACCAGGCCGGAGCGTTCCCCTATCCGCCACCCGGGGACGCGCCACGTCGAAGTTCACCTCTCCGCCCACTGAGACAACCCAGCAGGTCCGTGGAACCTTTTTTTTTTTTTTTTTTTTTTTTATAGTCAGGAAATGCGTTACGCACCCCTACGCCGGGCTGTGCAATGGCGTAGGGAGTGTGGGACTCGCCGGCCACAGAAGGTGTAAGAAGGTGGCCGGAATACCCACTAAAACCTGACTGCCCTCTGACGCATTACGGCGGGGCCACGGGGACGCGTGAGCTTGCTACCGCGACCCCGCCTGCGTTTCGCCGTTAGGCGCCGTCTGTAGGGTCGGAGAGGGCGGCCACATATTGCCGCGCTCTCCTTCCCGGTCTTCGTCTTCGGGGTGGGGGCGCTTGGGGGTCTCTCTCGCGCTCCCGCTCCATCGCCTCCTTCTGCGAGATGACAGCTTCGCAGAAGGAGGCTACGCCATCCCATGACCTCTCGCTTCTTAGCATGGCGCTTATTACGCCGGGGAGCGAGAGGTCCCCGCCGATCGCCGCCACCAGGGTGCGGCGCTCGTCAGACCAGGCACAACACATTTCTAGCGTGTGCTGTGCCGTATCCTCCCGTTCGCCGCACCCATGGCACGACGCCGTCTCCTCCCTTCCGATCCGACGCAGGTACCGCCCGAAACAGCCATGTCCGGACAGAACCTGCGTCAGTCGGAAGGTGAGGGACCCGTGGCCCCTCCCGCACCATTCCGAGAGCAGTGGACGGATGGCCTCAATTGTGCGGACCCCGTATTTGGCGTCCGCGAGGCCTTTCGCCCAAAGCTCTATGGTCGTCATTTTCCTCCTCCTCTGCCGAGCGCGGGCGTGCTCCTCCGGGGTGTGAGAGCCACCCCGGCCTCTGAGCTCGGCCCGCACCCGGTATTCCTCGGCCAGCACCCTCGCTTCGATCTCCCAAGGAGGAGTGCAGGCCAGGACGCAGGCCGCCGCGTGGCCTACCGTGCGGTAGGCCCGGCACGCACGCGCCGCAACAATTCGTTGCGGCCTGCGTAGGAGGGCCCTGTTTGGCGCGTCTAGGGCGTCCGCCCAGATCGGCGCGCCGTACAGGGCCATACTCTTGACGACCATGGTGTACAGGCGTCTTGCCTGCACACCCGGACCTCTGGTGTTGGGGAGGAGCCTAGCCAGGGCTGCTGCCGCCCCCACGAGCCGGGGGGTCAGCGTCTGGAAGTGGTCCCTGAAACGCCAACCCCCGTCGAGGGTGAGGCCCAGATAGTTCATCCGGGCCTTCACCGCGACCTCGCCCCCGCCGATCCGAAGGTTGGCCCCCGCTGGCACCTTCCACTTCGGCCCTCTAAAATAAAGGGCCTTAGTTTTTTGGAGGGCCACGCGGAGGCCGAGCGCCTCGATTCTCCGGACCAGCAGGGTGGCTCCGGCCTCAGCCCTCGCCTTCAGCTCCCTCCAGGTGCTGTCCCGGACTGCTACAAGCGTGTCATCTGCATAGCAGATGACCGCCATCTGGGGCAGCACCTTTCCGCGGATGGCCCAATCGAATCCGATGTTCCACAGTAGGGGTCCCAGGACGGACCCCTGGGGAACACCGGAGGCCATCCGCCTTTCCTCCCTGGCCGTCCTCCTCATGTAGGACACTACCCTATCCTGCAGGTAGTGTCCCACCACCCTCCGCAGATAGGGAGGCACTCGGTGGTATCGGAGTGCCTCCTCTATTACCTCAAATGGGAGGGAGCCGAAGGCATTAGCGATGTCGAGCGACACCGCCATAGCCCCCTGCCCCCTCTGAGCCGCATCCTCCGTGAACCTCCTCAGGGCGGTCAGGGCATCGAGGGTCGATCGCCCCGACCGGAACCCGAATTGGTTCTTAGAGATCTGCGGCCCATCCCTCGCCAGATGCTGGATGAGCCGGGAAGCGATCACTCTTTCTAGTAGCTTCCCGATCTCGTCCAGCATCACTAGAGGCCGGTATCCGGAGGGTGAGTCCGCGGGGCGGCCGTCTTTTCTGATGAGGACCAGCCGCCCCTCCTTCCACGCCCCAGGGAAGCGCCCCGCTGCCAAGCAATCGCCGAATAGGCAGCGGAGGCGGTCCCCGAGGTGTTTTGCGGCTATGAGGAGGACCTTGCCAGGGACTCCATCGGGCCCCGGTGCTTTCCGGGGCCCCCGGAGCCGGCTGGCCGCCCTAGCTACCTCCTCCTCTGTAATCGGAGGAGGAGGGGGGGGAGTGTCCCTGTCATCTGGCGGGGCCATGCGCGGCGGATCGAACGGAGGGCTGTTAGGAAACAGCCCCTCGACCACCGCGCTGAGGACAGCCGGCTCCATTTGTTCTGTGGGGGGCGCCACCTTGAGTTTTGCCCGCACCATGCGGTACGGACGCCCCCACGGATCTTCGTCGAGGGTCGCCAAGAACTCCGAGTAAGCATTGTCCTTGGCGACCCTGATGGCTGCTGCGAGCGCCTTTTTCGGTGAGCTTGAGGCTGACCGATTTGGTAGGGCGGGCTATATCGGCCCAGGCCCCGATGACCTCCGTCAGTCTGGCGGCCAGGCGGTCAGCAGAGGCGTCCGGGGTCTCTCCCCCTACCTCCATCAGCCTGGAGCCGGTCACGCTCGTTCGGATCTTGACCGTCTCCAATCCAAAGTCCCGAAGCAGGATGGAGGCCCTGGCCTTGGTGAGAACCTCGGCCATGGTGATGGCCTCCCCCTTCTTCAGGCTCACCATGATTGCCGCCGTCTTTGGGACCGAGATTTTCGGGGGCTTCGGCGGGGCCACGGCTTTTTGGCGTGCCGCACCAGATGGGGTGGTGGCAGGCCTAGTCGAGGGGTTGCCTTTCTTTCTGGCCTTCCGGCCCACAACCTCTGTCCATCTTGGCTTATCTGTTGGGCCCTCGGGTGTTTGCCCTTGCTGGCCTTTCTCAGCTGGTGTCCGTCCCCCACCATGCTGAGAGGAGCGACGGGGCTTTGAAGGGGCAGCCGGTTTGGCCTGAGTCGGTCTGCTTACCGTACCAGTGTCCCTGCCGGGCAGTGCTCTGGGACGGGGCGGCGGCGGCTGTCGCCTGTCAGCACTCAGGGGCGGCCTGAGCACCGGCTCAGGAGGGAGGCGAGTCTCCAGATCCTCGAAGCGAGCGTTGACCATGCCGCCTATCATTTGGAGGAGCTCGTGCTTTAGCCCCTCGGTGTCAAGGCATTGTTGCGCTTGCGGTCTCTTTTGTAGTTGGACTGAGACTTCCTGCATCTGCTTTTTGAGACCCTCCAGTTCCTTGCGCAGGCGCAGGTTGTCCTCCTGAAGGGCTCGCGTTTCCTCAGTGAGGGTTTTTTGTGCGAGCGCAACGATGTCCTCCTTAATTGCCTTTACGGCGTCGTGAAGCGCTCGCACGAAAGTCCCTTTAAGGTTTGACGATTTTTGTGCCACCTTTTCCACCACCTCGAGGTTGATCTCTATCCTCTTTAGGACAGTGGCCGACGTATTGTCTTCTGTGGCCTTCGTCATTCTTGGATCCAGCGCAGCCGCTGGCGATAGTGCCGAGCGAGTCCTGCGGGCCTCTGCGATCGAGTCCAGGAGTTCGGACTCGGCGCGGGCTTTCATCTCCTCCGCTTGGGCCTTTAGAAAGGCTTGTTTGGCCGCCGCCAGCCCGACATAGTCGCCGGTGGTTGGCGGACGGCCGCGTCCCTTCCTTTTGGTGCTGGTGGCGGGGGTCTCCGTAGAGCTCCCGCTGAGCTCCACATCCCTGGGCCGCTTCTGGCCTCGGCCTTCGCTCCAAAAGCGGCCAGGACCATCCCTGTCCAGAGACTCCATAGAGCCGCATAGGCTCGTAACGGACACCATGCTATGATGGGAGTCCGAATCGGACTCCGACAGCCTTTTGTGAACCGATGACCTCGCTGTTGTCGGGGTGCGCGTCAGCACCACCCTCAACTCCTTCGCCTTCTGCTCCTCTCTCATCACATCTCCACTCTCCACACTCCTCTCTACATCATCAACGTTTTTGGTTTTAGTATATTTTTCCATTTGTGTTCCCACGAGAAGGGTCGATCAACAGGTCCACCCCCGGGTGACGCCCATTCCGAAGGGTAAGGCTACATACTGTAGAGGTCGCCAGGTATCTACAGGTTTTAACGACTTCGCTGTCGGGTTTTTATAGAGTTTTCCTTTCTCGCGGGCCGGCCGGTTAAGGCAAGCCCTCCGCTCTAGTGCCTCGACATACTCCATAACGCCGAGTCGATGGAGATCGTTGAAGAGACACTAGGCTACGGGTTGCTAGAGGGGTCGGCGTGCCCCCCCTAGTTTTGGACGGTTGTTCCCGACGGCGGTGTTAACGCACGCCGGGCCGCCCCCTAACCTTCCCACCTCCCCCCCTTACCCATTTCCCCCCCCAGTGTTTGGTCCGCGGGGTGCTAATCGCCCTACCCCGACTACAAGCCGGAGCGTTCCCCTATCCGCCACCCGGGGACGCGCCACGTCGGAGTTCACCTCTCCGCCCACTGAGACAACCCAGCAGGTCCGTGGAGGTCCGTGGAACCTTTTTTTTTTTTTTTTTTTTTTACGTCAGGAAATGCCCACGCATATCCTCCCTCGCGGGGACAAGTTCGGATTATGTCGGACTCGAACCGACTAAAACCTGACAACGCCTCGTATGCGCATATCGGAGGGGCTACGGGAACGCTTTCGCTTACCTCCGCGGCCCCGCCAGCGCCAGCCGTTTCCGGCTCCACCTGAGGAGACGGCACCAGTGCAATGCAGGTTCGGGAATCCCCGCCCTCCCCTGCTGGTGCCGCCTTGAGTTTTTTATAGAGGTTCACTCCTCGCGGCCCCCGTCTTGAAAAAGACAAGGGCCCGCGGTCCCAGCGTCGCCGCCGGGATTACGCGTGCAATACGGCCTTGGGGGGTCGGAGAAACCCCTCCCCCCCGCAGCCCCAATGCCGTCGCAGACGCGGTGCGACGCCGCTGAGTCGCGGAGGATAGGGAGAGTGGCGCACCGTAATACCAACACTCCTCCTCCTCCGCGACTCACCACCACAACTACTGCGGGGACCCCATAATCCCCGCAGTTTCGCTACAAAGGGCGGACTCACAGAGCCCACCCCCAGCGACCTCCCTGGGGCCAGCCCTTAATCAAGGGCCGGCCAGACTCCAGCCAGCCCACAAGTGGGCCCGCCAGAACGGGTCACCCGCGACCGAGGTCGCAGGCTCCCCTTGGTGTTTGGTCCGCGGGGCTTTCGCCCTACTCCGGCTCGCACCAGGCCGGAGCGTTCCCCTATCCGCCACCCGGGGACGCGCCACGTCGGAGTTCACCTCTCCGCCCACTGAGACAACCCAGCAGGTGGTCCGTGGAACCTAACCTTTTTTTTTTTTTTTTTTTTTTTTTTTTTCCTGGGGAAATCCTTTTATTGACCCCCGCGCCCGGGCTGTGCAAGTGGCGCGGGGAGTGTGGGGGTCGCCTAAAGACGTTCGGCCATACCCACTAAAACCCCAGGGCCCACTTCTGCTCGCTGTTGTCAGAACCCGGTAACTGGTTTGACCATTGAATCCGGATTCCAACGAGCGACTGCCGCTTAGCCTCTGTTGAGGCGCGGCACTTCTGTCGTGCTAAAAGCACGATTTATATCTCACTAGTTTTAAACATGTAAATATATATATACAAATACAAATCTATAGCTAATGTATTTATAATATGTACATTACTATCGCTATATTTACATAATGCGCCCAGCGTGTGTGTGCCTGCGCCCTCTGCGGCGGCGGCCCACAGCTGACGCAGGGTCGACTTCCCGCGCCCTCTCAGCATCTTCTTTCTGCTGCAATACGGACTCTGCGAACGCCTGGAAGGTGTCCCAGAAGTCCCGACATTCCAGCATCCTACGAACTATGTTGCCAAGTGACGTTAGATTTGCAATAGGGCGCCTTTCTGCACTCCATGCAGGGCAGTCAAATAATGTGTGCGCCGCCGTATCTGACGGCGCCGCACAGTGGTGACAGGCTGGTGACTCCTCCCTCCCGGCAATTTGGTGCAGATACTTTCCGAAGCACCCGTGCCCGGAAAGCATCTGCACCAGCCTGTAGGTGAGGGACCCCCATCGCCGCTGAACCCAGTCCTTGAGGACAGGACGCAGCGCGTCCACCGTCCACGAGCCAGCTCTAGGAGTCCTGAGCTCCTCTGACCAATTTGTCAGAATCTTGTCCTGGGCCTCTCTTCTCCATGCCCTTACTTCTTCCAGCATGGGCTCCGCCCCACTGTTTCTGACCCTCGCTCGGCGCCAATAGACGTCGGCGAGGGCAGCCGCGTCAAGGTGCCAGGGGGCGAGTCCGGCTATGACGCACACGGCATCGTAGGACACCGTGCGGTACGCCCTCGCCACCCGTATGGCAATGATCCGCTGCGATCGCCTTAGCATCGCCTTGTTTTGTTGACCGAGGTCGTTGGCCCAGATCGGGCAACCGTAAAGGGCCATCGACCTCAGCACTCCCGCGAACAAGCGGCGACGTCCCGAGCTCGGGCCACCGATGTTCGGCAAAATGCGGCCAAGAGCGGCAGCCGTGGCGTCCAGCTTCGGGGCAAGTGCTGTAAAGTGCGCTCTAAAACTCCACTTGGAGTCCAGAGTCAGTCCTAGGTATTTGATGGACGTACCTATCCCGATATGGACGCCACCAACGATGATTGACGCTCCAGGTGGGGGTGCTCTTCTTGGGCCAAAGAAAGCAATGGCTTCCGATTTCTCCAGAGCGACCTCCAAACCGAGTCGCCGGATCCGATGTACGATCTGGGCGACTCCTGCGGTCGCTCTTAAGGTCGTCTCTCTAAGGTCTTTGCCGGTTGCCACGATGAGTGTATCGTCAGCGTAGCACACGAGTTGCACGCCGTGCATCAACGCTGCCCGCAGAACCCAGTTATAGCCAATGTTCCACAGGAGCGGCCCGAGGACCGACCCCTGCGGAACACCGCGCAGGACCGCATATTCCGTCCAGTCGTTTCTCCGGGGGAATATTATTCTCCTATTGCGGAAGTAGTCCTCAATGATGTTAATGAGGTACTGGGGGACCTGGTGGTAGCTCAGTCCCTCCATGATGCTGTCCCAGGGCAGTGTGTTGAATGCATTTGCTATATCCAACGACACTGCCAGCACCACTCCGCCCTTTGATGTTGTCTCCGCCGATATATCTCTGACTTTGGCTATGGCGTCTACTGTAGATTTGGCTCGCCTGAAGCCGAATTGTGACTCCTCGAGATCTGGTCCTACTGTGGAGAGATGCTCGCTGATGCGTCCGGTAATTATTCTTTCAAATAATTTGCCGGCCTCATCGAGCAGCACTATTGGTCTATAAGCCGACGGGGACTCCGCCGGCCTATTCCCAGGTTTCTTCAGTAACACCATTCTCCCAGCTTTCCACCGATCTGGGAAGTTTCCAGTCTGAAGGCAGGATGTTAGGAGGTTCAGTAACCTCACGTCGAGTCCGTGCTTCAGCGCAAGGGCAAGAACCTTTCCGTGGACTCCATCGGGACCAGGTGCCGTCTTCTTGCGCTGAAGTTTTTCCAAGGCTATGGAAAGTTCTGCCGGCGACACCTCTGGAACGGAACCAGCTGGAGTCGCCGACGCGTAGAGTCTAGTCCGGTTTTCGCTCGAGGAAGAGGGAGCGGGCGGGAACAAGGTGGTAACCACGCGCTGTAGCACTTCTGGCTCGAGTGTAGTGGTTAGAGGTGGAGCACAGGGACGCAGCTTGTTCATCACCATCCTGTAGGGGCGCCCCCAGGGGTCCACCTCCAACGTGTCGAGAAATTCCCACCACGATCTCTCCTTCGCTTCGGCGATCCCTTTCTTCAGAGCCTTGCGCGCGTCTCTATACAGATTGTACAGGTGCTCTTCCTCCGCAGCGTCTCTCGTAGAGCGTCTTCGCCTACAACGAGTGTACCGGCGCCTGGCGGACACACAGGCGTTGCGTAAACGCGTGAGCTCGCCCGACCACCAGTGCACCTGCCTGCGAGATGGTGTTGGCCTAGTCCTCGACATGGAGCAGTCTGAGACGTGCTTCAGAGTCTCAGCGAACCAGGCTACCTCGGTGTCGACATTTATTTCGGCTGGCGGTCGCGGGCACCAAGCCCGTATGATCGAGGCCAGCTCCAGGTCGTCGCAGTTTAAGGTCTTTAGGGACCAACGGGGTCCTCTTTCCGGGGGGCCCCTGGGCAGGGACAGAGTTGTCGATGGAAGCACTCCAAACCGAATATATCTGTGGTCGGACAGAGTTTCCACATCGGACAGTACCGCCCAGGCAGGGACCCGCCTCGCGATGGAGGAGGATGCGAAGGTCACGTCGACCACGGAACTCCCGTTCATGCGCACGCAAGTAGGCTCATTTCCTCGATTGATTACACTGAGGCTGTGTTGTGCGGCCCAGTCGAGCAAAATGTCGCCTCGGTAGTCGGTGGCCGAAGAACCCCATGCGGATGACTTTGCGTTGAAGTCTCCGGCCACGACCACTTCTTGATGTGCAAAGTGGTGCATCATGGCATCCACCTCCCCCAAGAATGCCTCGAATTCCGAGAGCGTCTTGTTCGGGGAGAAGTAGACGCTAATGACGACTAATGAGTCAAAGCGGACGCCGACGCAACCGCTTCCCTTCTTGCAGGACCTGACTGGAGGAGTGCCGCTGGTGTTGGATTGTACGACTAAGGCGGCATTGCCGCTAAGGTCCCCAATCCAGTCACGCCTGTCGGGAACCCTGTAGGGCTCACTCACGATCCCAATGTTAGTGGACCACTGCGCTAGACTCTGGCAGAGTAGATCCTGAGCTCTAGCACAGTGATTAAGGTTCGTCTGGAGAAAGCGTAAGGCCATTCTATGGAGCTACGATTTCCGCGACCTCCATATTTTCTCCGCTCGGAGGAGATGACGTACCAGCGTTTTGGACAGGTCTTCGTGTCACCTTTCGCTTGGGGGCCGAGCACTTTGGGCCACCCAGGCGGTGATCGGCCTTTTTATTATTGGACGCGCAAATTGCGCAGTGAGGCCTCTCCTGGCAGCGAGCGGCAATATGGCCACTTTTACTGCATCTCAGACATGTGTTTGAGCGGTCTTCCGAGTCGCAGAAACGGGCGACATGGCCGGTCTGGAGGCATCGATAGCAGCGGAGCTCTCTCGTGTTGCCGACCGAGACTCGCGCTACGACCCATCCAACTAGCAGAGGCTCCTGCGTTAGTTTTTT
This sequence comes from Papilio elwesi, assembly GCA_029849275.1. NCBI lineage: Eukaryota > Metazoa > Arthropoda > Insecta > Lepidoptera > Papilionidae > Papilio > Papilio elwesi. Next base: position 9,406,171 of record CM056704.1, on the reverse strand, counting down.
CGCCGCAGTGACCGGAACCTGGATCCAGGCGCCGAAAAGACCCGTCCTGTCTTGGCGAATCTCTCCGACTCTAACTTGGTCCACAGGACATTCCGTGACTTTAGATATAGCCCGTAGGAGTTCTTGAGCCGTTACTGAGTCGTCCAGGCCCGACACATACACGTCGACGCGTTTTACGGGCCTGGAGACCTTTACGCTGTCGTCATTAATGACCTCGCGCAGTTTTTCTGCCAGAATGTCCGCCTTGGGGTCGTTACCGGCGCCGGGAATTTGTATAATTGTGGCCCCGGTAATTGCCCTACGGAATTTTACTGATTCGATTCCGATCGCTTCTTTGAGGTCGAGCTTTTGTTTCGCCTCCTTTAAAATGGCACTGTACGTGAGCCCCTTCTTTGAAGCCTCCTCTGTGAGTGTCAGGACAATGGCTGACGATCTGGGCGCCGTAAGTTTCTGCTTTGGGGCCGCCTTGGCCTGTTGGGCAGTCTTAGGGACGACCTTCCTTCCTTCCCCACCGTTGTTTCGGGACTGGAGTGCCCTGGACATCGTGGGGAGTTGCGGCCGAGATGTTACTTTTTTCGGCCGTCCGTTCTTGCCTACTTTTGACCAGTTTTCGTCTAGACCGTCTGGGTTTGGAAGGCGAGATGCGCCAGAGGCATTTGCCGCCGAGACGGCATGTACAGGTGACGGTGTAGGAGCTTGCCCTGATGTGCTGGCTTTGCTCGGTACCGGTGCGGCCGAGGCCGTGCCCCTTTTCTCCTTTCTCTTCGTCGTCTTCTTCTTTGCAGTGGGCCCTTCCTGCATCCTCGACGCAGCCTTTTTTGCTGGAGCAGTTGCCGGAAGCATGGCGTCCTCTTCCCTCTGCTCGGGTCGGCCTTCACGCAGCACTGACGCATTAAGGGTCGCCGGAAAGGGCCCTAGGATGTTCTCTTTTCTATTTTTTTTATCTGACGCCAGAGAGGGCCGGAGCCGTATCGCTTCCAGTCTGTTTAGGATGCGCTTCTCCATTTCCTCCATGCTACGCTGCGAGGAGGCTTGTGACGTGACTTGAGATATGGAGGCTTGAAGCTTTTCAAATTTTGCGTTCAAAGCCTCCATCTGCGTTCGCATGCGCTCGTTTTCGGCGCGAAGCAGCTGCACTTCCTCCGAGTTGGTCCTTTTCGCCAGCGTCTTGCAACTCACTCTTATTGCGTCCACAGCCTCGTGTAGGGCGCGGACGTAGGTCCCCTTTAAGTGGGACGACTTCTTAGCCACGTTCTTAATGGCGCCAAGGTGCGACTCTATCTGTGACTCGACCGCGTTCACTGTGGCCGACTCTAACTCTAACTCTCTACCTCTGCCTCTCTTTCTGGCGGCGCTCTTCGCCGGAGTGTCGGTGGAACTACCCTCCTCCTCACTAGAGCCTCTCTTCCTTTTTTGTTCCCTCTTTTGCCAGAACCGACGACCTGTCGGCTCGGCGAGGGACTCGCAACTCGCGGACTCGTACAGGCGGGCCGGTGGATCAGATGGTACGCTGACCATCGCCCCGTCATCCGAGTCATATAGCGGCAGGTTCAACCGTGACGGTCCCGCGCACTCCACCAGAGGCATGGCTACCGGCGTCGGCGTACGCTCTAGAACCACCCTCAGAACTTTATCTCCTATCATCATCTCCTCCTTTCTACCCTCAACCTTCTCTACATCCTTCATTTTTGGTTTTGTTTTGTTTTTAGACTCCTCCATCATTCATCATTAAAAAAAACCGGCCTGCCGCCACAAGGGACAGCGTCCGGCATCAATTCCTTCTTTGGGGAAGTAATTCGTCCGCCCGAGCGGAGCCCCTCGCCCGGGTAACCCTAATACGCCGTGGGGGTGGGAGATACCCACGGGTTGGTCGCCAGCAGCTCGACATACTGGCCGAGCACCCGCTCACCCAGCGGGAGAGCGGGAGGAGTGGCGCCGCGCACCTCAACGCACACTCATTCATTCAGGGTTTTTTATTGAGGTTTTCCTTCCTCTTGAGCCGGCCGATTAAGGCAGGCCCCCTGGGCCGGCGTGCGTGCTAGACATGACAACCTCGCGCGCCGGCGAACAGGTTTCCCGACGGGGGGTCCTTTGGAGCCCCTAACCACAGCAGCTATTCGCTGCCGTGGCCCGCCGCGCTGTGCCGGGTGTAAAGAGCCCGCACGTCTCCTGGGTCACAAACTTGGCTCAAAAGAGCGACTACTATATACAGAATGTACAAGGCTGTGAAGCCGACTCCCTGTCACGACCGTACCATAAGCGACGCCGAACGCAGTGGCCGGTATGACCGATTTAGGCGAGCCTTACTGGGCCCGAGGACCCAGTAATGCCCACCCTCCCAGTTAGCGACCGAAGAAGCGACGGGACACAGCTTGCTCGACCGTACCATTTGTCGAACAAGAAGCATCCTTCGCACTCAGCGGCCGGGCCCCCCCGGCACGACAAGCCCTGGGGTCCGCGGGATGGACATCCGCGGTGGGGGGGAACCTAACCTAACCTAACCTAACCTAACCTAACCTAACCTTTTTTTTTTTTTTTACGTCAGGAAATGCCCACGCATATCCTCCCTCGCGGGGACAAGTTCGGATTATGTCGGACTCGAACCGACTAAAACCTGACAACGCCTCGTATGCGCATGTCGGAGGGGCTACGGGAACGCTTTCGCACAACCTCCGCGGCCCCTCCAGCGCCAGCCGTTTCCGGCTCCTCCTGAGGAGACGGCACCAGTGCAATGCAGGTTCGGGAATCCCCGCCCTCCCCTGCTGGTGCCGCCTTGAGTTTTTTATAGAGGTTCACTCCTCGCAGCCCCCGTCTTGAAAAAGACAAGGGCCCGCGGTCCCAGCGTCGCCGCCGGGGTTACGCGTGCAATACGGCCGCGAGGGGTCGGAGAAACCCCCTCCCCCCGCAGCCCCTCTGCCGTCGCAGACGCGGTGCGACGCCGCTGAGTCGCGGAGGATAGGGAGAGTGGCGCACCGTAATACCAACACTCCTCCTCCTCCGCGACTCACCACCACAATTACTGCGGGGACCCCATAATCCCCGCAGTTTCGCTACAAAGGGCGGACTCACAGAGCCCACCCCCAGCGACCTCCCTGGGGCCAGCCCTTAATCAAGGGCCGGCCAGACTCCAGCCAGCCCACAAGTGGGCCCGCCAGAACGGGTCACCCGCGACCGAGGTCGCAGGCTCCCCTTGGTGTTTGGTCCGCGGGGCTTTCGCCCTACTCCGGCACGCACCAGGCCGGAGCGTTCCCCTATCCGCCACCCGGGGACGCGCCACGTCGAAGTTCACCTCTCCGCCCACTGAGACAACCCAGCAGGTCCGTGGAACCTAACCTAACCTAACCTAACCTAACCTAACCTAACCTAACCTTTTTTTTTTTTTTTTTTTTTGATTTACGACAGGGAGAAATGCATTGCGCATACCACCGCACCGTGGGGACAGTGCAGTGGTTATGTGGGACTCTCCTCCTCCTAGGGGCGGGGGAGGCATACCCACTAAAAAACCCTGTCGGTGGTCTTCTCTGCTTTTGTTGCGGATGCCACGGGCGCACTAAAGTGTTTCACCGCGACATCCGCAAGCTGGCCCCGGCTTCGACTGCCGGGGCCTCCGCGCCAAGGAGGGGGGGACCAACCACTGAGTCCTCCCCTAGGCGTGTGGGCTGTTAGAGCCGGCAGGGAATCCCCATTCCCCGCCAGCTAGCACCACTACGGGGGAGGGAGGGCGGCAGTGTAATGCCGCCTTCTCCTCCCCAGTCGCCTGCGCCGGAGCGGGGGCGCCGAGGGGTCTCCCTCGCGCTCCCGCTCCCTCTCCTCCTTCTGCGAGATTACTATCTCGCAGAAGGAGGCCACGGCTTCCCAAGCCCTCCCGCCTCCCAGCATCGCATGTACAACGCTGGGAAGCGAGAGGTCGCCGCCAATTGTCGCCATCAGGGTGCGGCGCTCGTCAGTCCACGCAGGGCACACCTCTAGGGTGTGCCCCGCCGTATCCTCCGCGTCGCCGCACCCGTGGCACGACGCCGTCTCCTCTCTTCCGATGCGACACAGGTACTTCCCGAAGCATCCGTGTCCGGAAAGCACCTGTGTCACCCGGAAGCTGAGGGACCCGTGGGTCCTCCCGCACCATTCTCGGAGCTCTGGGCGTATGGCCTCTATGGTGCAGACACCGTGTTCAGCGTCCGCTAGGGCGTCCGCCCAGAGCTCCATGGTCTCCAGGGTTCTCCTCCTTCGGGCGCAGGCGAGCTCCTCCGGGGCGAATGAGTCGCCCCGGACTCTTTGTTCAGCCCGCGCCCGGTATGCTCTGGCGAGCACTCCCGCCTCTATCTCCCAAGGGGGAGTGCCCGCCAGAACGCAGGCCGCAGCGTGGCCCACCGTGCGGTAGGCCCGGCACATCCGCAGCGCTATAACGCGCTGCGGCCTACGGAGGAGGGCCCTGTTAGGCGCGTCCAGGGCCTCAGCCCATATTGGCGCGCCATACAGGGCCATGCTCCGGATGACCGTGCTGTACAATCTTCTGCACGGTACACCCGGAGCACCCTGGTTCGGGAGGAGCCTTGAGAGGGCCGCCGCCACACCGACGAGGCGGGGGGTCAGCTTCCGGAAGTGTTCCCGAAAGCGCCACCCCCCGTCGAGGATAAGGCCCAGATATTTTATCCGGGCCCTCACCTCGACCACGTCCCCACCGACCCGAAGGCAGGCCCCCGCTGGCACTCTCCACCTCGGCCCTTTGAAACAAAGGGCCTCGGATTTGGTGAGCGTCACTCGGAGGCCTAGCGCCTCAATCCTCCGGATCAGCAGGGAGGCTCCGACCTCGGCCCTGTTGAGCAGCCCTCTCCAGGTGGTGTCCCGGACAGCCACCAGCGTGTCATCTGCGTAGCAGATGACCGCCATCCGGGGCAGCACCTCTCCGCGGATGGCCCAGTCGAAGCCGATGTTCCACAGCAGGGGTCCCAATACAGACCCCTGGGGAACACCGCAGGCCATCCGCCTCTCTTTCCGGGTCCCTCCTTTCTCTGTGTAGGACACTACCCGTTCCTGCAGGTAGTGTCCTATTACCCTCCGGAGGTAGAGGGGCACTCCGTGGTATCGGAGCGCCTCCTCTATCACCCCGAAGGGGAGGGAGCCGAAGGCGTTGGCGATGTCGAGTGACACCGCCATAGCCCCCTGCCCCCTCTCGGCCGCTTCCTCCGTGAACTTCTTCAGGGCGGTCAGGGCGTCCAAAGTGGATCGCCCCGACCGAAACCCGAATTGGTTCACGGAGAGGTGCGGCCCTACCCTCTCCAGATGCTGGGTGAGGCGGGAAGCCAGCACTCTTTCGAAAAGCTTCCCGACCTCATCCAGCATCACTAGCGGCCGGTGCCCGGAAGGGGAGTCTGCAGGTCGACCCTCCTTCCTTATGAGCACCAGCCGCCCCTCCTTCCACACCCCGGGGAAGCGCCCCGCCGCCAGGCAATCGCTAAACAGGCAGCGTAGGCGGTCCCCGAGGTGCTTCAGGGCGATGGGGACCACTTTATTAGGTACCCCATCCGGTCCCGGAGCTTTCCGGGACCCCCTGAGCCGGCCTGCCGCCCTTTCCATTTCCTCCTCCGTTATAGGAGGAGCTCCGAGGGCGGCGTGGTCCTCCTCCTCTAGGGGAGCCATGCGCGGTGGATCGAAGGGGGGGCTGTTTGGAAACAGCCCCGCCACCACCGCGCTGAGAACGGCCGGCTCTATTTCTTCCGTGGGGGGTGCCGCCTTCATCTTCGCCCGTACCATACGGTACGGGCGCCCCCACGGATCCGCATCGAGCGTCGCCAAGAACTCCGCAAATGCAGAGTCCTTGGCGGCTCCGATGGCGGTGGCGAGCGCCCTCTTGGCCGAGCGCAGCTCGGCCTGAAGGCGCTCCAGCTCGTCTGCGCTCCGGTGCCGACGTCTTCGGCACCGGGTGAAGGCGCGCCGGGCGGCGTCACTGGCGGCACGCAGGACCGCGAGTTCCGGCGTCCACCAGTAAACGCCGTCCCTAGGCACGAAGCGTCGCGCCCTGGGCATCCCGGCGTCGCAGACGGCTGTTAGGTCCTGGCGAAACCTGGCGGCCCTCTCTTCGACCCCCACAGTTGGAGGGGGGTCCACAGCCCAGGCGCGGACCACGGCAGCTTCTTCCGCCAGGTCCGCATCGAGGCGCGAGAGCTGCCATCTCGGGAAGTCCTCCGCGCCTCGACCACTCTCCGCCAGGACCCGCGACCTGCGGGGCGCGTTGGAGACCCTGAACCGAATGTACCTATGGTCAGACAGGGTCTCCACCTCCTCTAGGACGCGCCAACTCGTTATGCGTGCGCCAATGGCAGGGGTGGCGAACGTGACATCCACCACTGAGCCCCCCTGCCCGCGCACGCACGTGAAGGCGCGTCCCTGGTTCTCCGGGGCCAGGCCAATCATTGCAGCCCAGTCCCGGAGAAGCGCCCCTTTCAGGTCGGTGATGGAGGATCCCCACGCCGCGCACTTGGCGTTGAAGTCCCCCATCACGATGACCTGGGCTGGCGATGCCCTCCGCACCACCGGCTCCAGGCCATCCAGGAACCTCTCGAAGTCCGAGAGGTTCCTGTTTGGGGAGAAGTAGACTCCTACGAGTACTACCCCTCCCCAGTTTGCCGCCACGTATCCCGCACCCCTCTCCCTGAGAGAGAGGCGCTGGGGGGCAGTGGGCGGTACCACCATGGCGACCGAGCCCCCCGTGTCCCCGACCCAGTTTGGTTGGGGGGGGATCAGGTAGGGCTCAGCCACAACGGCGACGCCAATTTTCCACTCCGCCAAGACCTGCATAAGCAGGTCCTGTGCGCGGGCGGAGTGGTTGGCGTTGGTCTGCAGGAACTCAACATGCAGGCGTCTAGACATTAAGACACCTGCATCTCGAGCTCCGCAGCGACCTGTCGACTCTGCGGCAGGGAAGGCCTGCTCAGTGGGGCCTTTCCCTTCACGGTGGGGGGAGCGCATTTTGCTCCCCCCATCACGTGCGCGTGCGGGCGACCTGCCTTCGCGCATACCGCGCATTTGACAGGCGCCTCGCACGCGGCCGCCACGTGCCCCTCCTTGCCACAACGGAAGCAGAGTTTGCCATTCTCCGCTTCCGTTGGGCACTCTGCAGGGCAGAGGGCACGTGTGTGGCCCAGCCGCATGCACTTAAAACAGCGCAGCGGCCGGGCCTCCATCGCCTTAATGGTGGCCATAGCCCAGCCTATGGCCACCCTTCCTACGTTGACGGCTGCCTTGGCAGCCGTCGCAGGGCACTTCACAATTGCCGAGCCGCCACCCCAAAAGCTGTGGCGGATCTGGCCCACCTTGACCATGCTGGGGGAGCAGCCCCCAGCAGTCGCCACTTTGGCCGCAAGCTCGTCCCGGGTCACCGATTCATCTAGATTGGTGACCCTGAGGGCTGCCGTCTTGGTTGGCCGGGCGATATCCGCCCAGACCCCGACAACCTCCGTCAGCCTCGCGGCCAGGCGGTCGGCAGTGGCCTCTGGGGTTTCCCCCCCCCACCTCCATCAGTTTGGAGCCGGTCAGGCTGGTTCGCAGCCTGACCGACTCAAGGCCAAAGTCCCTAAGCGGAATGGAGGCCCTGGCCTTGGCCAGGACCTCAGCCACAGTAGTTTCCGCCCCCTTCTTCAGGGTCACCACTATGGCCGCCGTCTTAGGGACTACGATTTTTGCGGCCTTTGGCGGGGCCGCAGCTCTAGGCACTGCGCCTGCTGGGGGGGGGGCGGGCCTATTTAAGGCTTTGCCCTTGCCCCTGCCCCTATTTTTGGCCTTGGCCCTTCGACCAACCACGTCGGCCCATCGAGGCTCATCTCCCTGTGGTCCCGTCCGTTTGTCCTGGTCCGTTCGCCAGGTTGGTCCTCCTCTGGCTTGAGGGGGGGGAGGAGGAGGAGGGGGGGCAGCTGGCCTCGGGTTTGATCCACCCTTCGGGCCTTTCTTGGCCGGTTGGGCCTTGAGGGTCCGGGGGGGTCCTGCCTCCCCTCTCATTGCGCCGACCGCCAGGCCAGGTGTTGCTTTGGGGCGGGGCGGCGGCGGCTGCCGCTTGTCGGCGCTAAGGGGAGGCCTGAGTACCGGCTCCGGTGGGAGACGTGTCTCCAAATCCTGGAAGCGGGCATTCAGCATCCCGCCCACAGATTGTAGGAGCTCACGTCTCAATTCCTCTATGCCCAGCTCAGGCGCGTTTCTCTGAGTCGCTGCCGATTTTTTTTGCGACTCAGAATAGGCCTCTTTGAAGGCACGCAGCTCCGCACGGACCAGCTCTAGCTCTTTCGAGAGTCGAGCGTTGTCCGCGCGGAGCCTGCGTTGTTCCTCTTCAGGGGTGATCGAACGCAGTCCCTCAACTGCGTCGATCACCGCCTGAGTGGCCTCGTTAATGTGCCCGCGCACTGTGCCCTTGATGTTGGCGCTTTTGTGCACCTCGCTGCGGATTTTTGCCATATTTAAGAGGGCCTCCGCAGCGAGGGCTTCCACCGTCATACTGGGCGCAGGGCTGCAGGCTTCGCCTATAGATAGCGCCCTTTTTTTATATGGGCTAACTACCTTCCTCTGGGACGGTCGGTAAGTGGGGTCAGCCTCTCCCCCACTTCCCTTCCCCTCTGCAAGGGCCTCCTTGGCTTCTTTCAGGAAGCTGTGCCCTCCGGTGGGGCGTTTGATGCGGCCCCTCGATGACGAGGAGGCCACCTTACTTGCCACCTCTGGGTCAGCCTTCTCCTCTTGCGTTAGTTTGAGGGCCCTCTTTTTGGTGCCCGCAGACGGGAACCTCAGAGATAGCCCCGAGCCGGTTGGTCGTGGGGTCTCCCCGTCGCTGGCCTCTGGGAGGTCGTCCCTCGCGTCTTTGCCGGTGTCTTCATCAAATCGACACTCGTCAGAGGAGGAGGACGTGTCGATTGTGTAGGCGTCGTCTCCTTCCACTCCCTCTGTCCCTATCATTGTTTCTACTTCTACTTCTTCCTCTTCCTTCTCTCTCCGCCTCTCTTCATCCTTTTGGTTTTTCTTTTTATTTTTAGTTTTGTTACATGTATGCATAGCAAATCCCACGAGTAAGGCCGATTTATATGTCCACCCCCGGGTGACGCCCATTCCGCAGGGTAAGGCTACATACTGTAGAGGTCGCCAGGTATCTACAGGTTTTAACGACTTCGCTGTCGGGTTTTTATAGAGTTTTCCTTTCTCGCGGGCCGGCCGGTTAAGGCAAGCCCTCCGCTCTAGTGCCTCGACATACTCCATAACGCCGATTCGATGGAGATCGTTGAAGAGACACTAGGCTACGGGGTGCTAGGGGGTCGGCGTGCCTCCCCTAGTTTTGGACGGTTGTTCCCGACGGCGGTGTTAATGCACGCCGGGCCGCCCCCTAACCTTCCCACCTCCCCCCCCTTACCCATTTCCCCCCCCCGGTGTTTGGTCCGCGGGGCGCTAGTCGCCCTACTCCGACTACAAGCCGGAGCGTTCCCCTATCCGCCACCCGGGGACGCGCCACGTCGGAGTTCACCTCTCCGCCCACTGAGACAACCCAGCAGGTCCGTGGAACCTAACCTAACCTAACCTTTTTTTTTTTTTTTTTTTTTTCCTGGGGAAATCCTTTTATTGACCCCCGCGCCCGGGCTGTGCAAGTGGCGCAGGGAGTGTGGGGGTCGCCTAAAGACGTTCGGCCATACCCACTAAAACCCCAGGGCCCACTTCTGCTCGCTGTTGTCAGAACCCGGTAACTGGTTTGACCATTGAATCCGGATTCCAACGAGCGACTGCCGCTTAGCCTCTGTTGAGGCGCGGCACTTCTGTCGTGCTAAAAGCACGATTTATGCCTCACTAGTTTTAAACATGTGAATATATATATATACAAATACAAATCTATAGCTAATGTATTTATAATATGTACATTACTATCGCTATATTTACATAATGCGCACAGCGTGTGAGTGCCTGCGCCCTCTGCGGCGGCGGCCCACAGCTGACGCAGGGTCGACTTCCCGCGCCCTCTCAGCATCTTCTTTCTGCTGCAATACGGACTCTGCGAACGCCTGGAAGGTGTCCCAGAAGTCCCGACATTCCAGCATCCTACGAACTATGTTGCCAAGTGACGTTAAATTTGCAATAGGGCGCCTTTCTGCACTCCATGCAGGGCAGTCAAATAATGTGTGCGCCGCCGTATCTGACGGCGCCGCACAGTGGTGACAGGCTGGTGACTCCTCCCTCCCGGCAATTTGGTGCAGATACTTTCCGAAGCACCCGTGCCCGGAAAGCATCTGCACCAGCCTGTAGGTGAGGGACCCCCATCGCCGCTGAACCCAGTCCTTGAGGACAGGACGCAGCGCGTCCACCGTCCACGAGCCAGCTCTAGGAGTCCTGAGCTCCTCTGACCAATTTGTCAGAATCTTGTCTTGGGCCTCTCTTCTCCATGCCCTTACTTCTTCCAGCATGGGCTCCGCCCCGCTGTTTCTGACCCTCGCTCGGCGCCAATAGACGTTGGCGAGGGCAGCCGCGTCAAGGTGCCAGGGGGCGAATCCGGCTATGACGCACACGGCATCGTAGGACACCGTGCGGTACGCCCTCGCCACCCGTATGGCAATGATCCGCTGTGATCGCCTTAGCATCGCCTTGTTTTGTTGACCGAGGTCGTTGGCCCAGATCGGGCAACCGTAAAGGGCCATCGACCTCAGCACTCCCGCGAACAAGCGGCGACGTCCCGAGCTCGGGCCACCGATGTTCGGCAAAATGCGGCCAAGAGCGGCAGCCGTGGCGTCCAGCTTCGGGGCAAGTGCTGTAAAGTGCGCTCTGAAACTCCACTTGGAGTCCAGAGTCAGTCCTAGGTATTTGATGGACGTACCTATCCCGATATGGACGCCACCAACGATGATTGACGCTCCAGGTGGGGGTGCTCTTCTTGGGCCAAAGAAAGCAATGGCTTCCGATTTCTCGAGAGCGACCTCCAAACCGAGTCGCCGGATCCGATGTACGATCTGGGCGACTCCTGCGGTCGCTCTTAAGGTCGTCTCTCTAAGGTCTTTGCCGGTTGCCACGATGAGTGTATCGTCAGCGTAGCACACGAGTTGCACGCCGTGCATCAACGCTGCCCGCAGAACCCAGTTATAGCCAATGTTCCACAGGAGCGGCCCGAGGACCGACCCCTGCGGAACACCGCGCAGGACCGCATATTCCGTCCAATCGTTTCTCCGGGGGAATATTATTCTCCTATTGCGGAAGTAGTCCTCAATGATGTTAATGAGGTACTGGGGGACCTGGTGGTAGCTCAGTCCCTCCATGATGCTGTCCCAGGGCAGTGTGTTGAATGCATTTGCTATATCCAACGACACTGCCAGCACCACTCCGCCCTTTGATGTTGTCTCCGCCGATATATCTCTGACTTTGGCTATGGCGTCTACTGTAGATTTGGCTCGCCTGAAGCCGAATTGTGACTCCTCGAGATCTGGTCCTACTGTGGAGAGATGCTCGCTGATGCGTCCGGTAATTATTCTTTCAAATAATTTGCCGGCCTCATCGAGCAGCACTATTGGTCTATAAGCCGACGGGGACTCCGCCGGCCTATTCCCAGGTTTCTTCAGTAACACCATTCTCCCAGCTTTCCACCGATCTGGGAAGTTTCCAGTCTGAAGGCAGGATGTTAGGAGGTTCAGTAACCTCACGTCGAGTCCGTGCTTCAGCGCAAGGGCGAGAACCTTTCCGTGGACTCCATCGGGACCAGGTGCCGTCTTCTTGCGCTGAAGTTTTTCCACGGCTACAGAAAGTTCTGTCGGCGACACCTCTGGAACGGAACCAGCTGGAGTCGCCGACGCGTAGAGTCTAGTCCGGTTTTCGCTCGAGGAAGAGGGAGCGGGCGGGAACAAGGTGGTAACCACGCGCTGTAGCACTTCCGGCTCGAGTGTAGTGGTTAGAGGTGGAGCACAGGGACGCAGCTTGTTCATCACCATCCTGTAGGGGCGCCCCCAGGGGTCCACCTCCAACGTGTCGAGAAATTCCCACCACGATCTCTCCTTCGCTTCGGCGATCCCTTTCTTCAGAGCCTTGCGCGCGTCTCTATACAGATTGTACAGGTGCTCTTCCTCCGCAGCGTCTCTTGTGGAGCGTCTTCGCCTACAACGAGTGTACCGGCGCCTGGCGGACACACAGGCGTTGCGTAAACGCGTGAGCCCGCCCGACCACCAGTGCACCTGTCTGCGAGATGGTGTTGGCCTAGTCCTCGACATGGAGCAGTCTGAGACGTGCTTCAAAGTCTCAGCGAACCAGGCTACCTCGGTGTCGACATTTATTTCGGCTGGCGGTCGCGGGCACCAAGCCCGTATGATCGAGGCCAGCTCCAGGTCGTCGCAGTTTAAGGTCTTTAGGGACCAACGGGGTCCTCTTTCCGGGGGACCCCTGGGCAGGGACAGAGTTGTCGATGGAAGCACTCCAAACCGAATATATCTGTGGTCGGACAGAGTTTCCACATCGGACAGTACCGCCCAGGCAGGGACCCGCCTCGCGATGGAGGAGGATGCGAAGGTCACGTCGACCACGGAACCCCCGTTCATGCGCACGCAAGTAGGCTCATTTCCTCGATTGATTACACTGAGGCTGTGTTGTGCGGCCCAGTCGAGCAAAATGTCGCCTCGGTAGTCGGTGGCCGAAGAACCCCATGCGGAGGACTTTGCGTTGAAGTCTCCGGCCACGACCACTTCTTGATGTGCGAAGTGGTGCATCATGGCATCCACCTCCCCCAAGAATGCCTCGAATTCCGAGAGCGTCTTGTTCGGGGAGAAGTAGACGCTAATGACGACTAATGAGTCAAAGCGGACGCCGACGCAACCGCTTCCCTTCTTGCAGGACCTGACTGGAGGAGTGCCGCTGGTGTTGGATTGTACGACTAAGGCGGCATTGCCGCTAAGGTCCCCAATCCAGTCACGTCTGTCGGGAACCCTGTAGGGCTCACTCACGATCCCAATGTTAGTGGACCACTGCGCTAGACTCTGGCAGAGTAGATCCTGAGCTCTAGCACAGTGATTAAGGTTCGTCTGGAGAAAGCGTAAGGCCATTCTATGGAGCTACGATTTCCGCGACCTCCATATTTTCTCCGCTCGGAGGAGATGACGTACCAGCGTTTTGGACAGGTCTTCGTGTCACCTTTCGCTTGGGGGCCGAGCACTTTGGGCCACCCAGGCGGTGATCGGCCTTTTTATTATTGGACGCGCAAATTGCGCAGTGAGGCCTCTCCTGGCAGCGAGCGGCAATATGGCCACTTTTACTGCATCTCAGACATGTGTTTGAGCGGTCTTCCGAGTCGCAGAAACGGGCGACATGGCCGGTCTGGAGGCATCGATAGCAGCGGAGCTCTCTCGTGTTGCCGACCGAGACTCGCGCTACGACCCATCCAACTAGCAGAGGCTCCTGCGTTAGTTTTTTCGCCGCAGTGACCGGAACCTGGATCCAGGCGCCGAAAAGACCCGTCCTGTCTTGGCGAATCTCTCCGACTCTAACTTGGTCCACAGGACATTCCGTGACTTTAGATATAGCCCGTAGGAGTTCTTGAGCCGTTACTGAGTCGTCCAGGCCCGACACATGCACGTCGACGCGTTTTACGGGCCTGGAGACCTTTACGCTGTCGTCATTAATGACCTCGCGCAGTTTTTCTGCCAGAATGTCCGCCTTGGGGTCGTTACCGGCGCCGGGAATTTGTATAATTGTGGCCCCGGTAATTGCCCTACGGAATTTGACTGATTCGATTCCGATCGCTTCTTTGAGGTCGAGCTTTTGTTTCGCCTCCTTTAAAATAGCACTGTACGTGAGCCCCTTCTTTGAAGCCTCCTCTGTGAGTGTCAGGACAATGGCTGACGACCTGGGCGCCGTAAGTTTCTGCTTTGGGGCCGCCTTGGCCTGTTGGGCAGTCTTAGGGACGACCTTCCTTCCTTCCCCACCGTTGTTTCGGGACTGGAGTGCCCTGGACATCGTGGGGAGTTGCGGCCGAGATGTTACTTTTTTCGGCCGTCCGTTCTTGCCTACTTTTGACCAGTTTTCGTCTAGACCGTCTGGGTTTGGAAGGCGAGATGCGCCAGAGGCATTTGCCGCCGAGACGGCATGTACAGGTGACGGTGTAGGAGCTTGCCCTGATGTGCTGGCTTTGCTCGGTACCGGTGCGGCCGAGGCCGTGCCCCTTTTCTCCTTTCTCTTCGTCGTCTTCTTCTTTGCAGTGGGCCCTTCCTGCATCCTCGACGCAGCCTTTTTTGCTGGAGCAGTTGCCGGAAGCATGGCGTCCTCTTCCCTCTGCTCGGGTCGGCCTTCACGCAGCACTGACGCATTAAGGGTCGCCGGAAGGGGCCCTAGGATGTCCTCTTTTCTATTTTTTTTATCCGACGCCAGAGAGGGCCGGAGCCGTATCGCTTCCAGTCTGTTTAGGATGCGCTTCTCCATTTCCTCCATGCTACGCTGCGAGGAGGCTTGTGACGTGACTTGAGATATGGAGGCTTGAAGCTTTTCAAATTTTGCGTTCAAAGCCTCCATCTGCGTTCGCATGCGCTCGTTTTCGGCGCGAAGCAGCTGCACTTCCTCCGAGTTGGTCCTTTTCGCCAGCGTCTTGCAACTCACTCTTATTGCGTCCACAGCCTCGTGTAGGGCGCGGACGTAGGTCCCCTTTAAGTGGGACGACTTCTTAGCCACGTTCTTAATGGCGCCAAGGTGCGACTCTATCTGTGACTCGACCGCGTTCACTGTGGCCGACTCTAACTCTAACTCTCTACCTCTGCCTCTCTTTCTGGCGGCGCTCTTCGCCGGAGTGTCGGTGGAACTACCCTCCTCCTCACTAGAGCCCCTCTTCCTTTTTTGTTCCCTCTTTTGCCAGAACCGACGACCTGACGGCTCGGCGAGGGACTCGCAACTCGCGGACTCGTACAGGCGGGCCGGTGGATCAGATGGTACGCTGACCATCGCCCCGTCATCCGAGTCATATAGCGGCAGGTTCAACCGTGACGGTCCCGCGCACTCCACCAGAGGCATGGCTACCGGCGTCGGCGTACGCTCGAGAACCACCCTCAGCACTTTATCTCCTATCATCATCTCCTCCTTTCTACCCTCAACCTCCTCTACATCCTTCATTTTTGGTTTTGTTTTGTTTTTAGACTCCTCCATCATTCATCATTAAAACCGGCCTGCCGCCACAAGGGACAGCGTCCGGCATCAATTCCTTCTTTGGGGAAGTAATTCGTACGCCCGAGCGGAGCCCCTCGCCCGGGTAACCCTAATACGCCGTGGGGGTGGGAGATACCCACGGGTTGGTCGCCAGCAGCTCGACATACTGGCCGAGCACCCGCTCACCCAGCGGGAGAGCGGGAGGAGTGGCGCCGCGCACCTCAACGCACACTCATTCATTCAGGGTTTTTTATTGAGGTTTCCTTCCTCTTGAGCCGGCCGATTAAGGCAGGCCCCCTGGACCGGCGTGCGTGCTAGACATGACAACCTCGCGCGCCGGCGAACAGGTTTCCCGACGGGGGGTCCTTTGGAGCCCCTAACCACAGCAGCTATTCGCTGCCGTGGCCCGCCGCGCTGTGCCGGGTGTAAAGAGCCCGCACGTCTCCTGGGTCACAAACTTGGCTCTAAAGAGCGACTACTATATACAGAATGTACAAGGCTGTGAAGCCGACTCCCTGTCACGACCGTACCATAAGCGACGCCGAACGCAGTGGCCGGTATGACCGATTTAGGCGAGCCTTACTGGGCCCGAGGACCCAGAAATGCCCACCCTCCCAGTTAGCGACCGAAGAAGCGACGGGACACAGCTTGCTCGACCGTACCATTTGTCGAACAAGAAGCATCCTTCGCACTCAGCGGCCGGGCCCCCCCGGCACGACAAGCCCTGGGGTCCGCGGGATGGACATCCGCGGTGGGGGGGAACCTAACCTAACCTAACCTTTTTTTTTTTTTTTTTTTTTTTTAGGTGTGGAAATGCAGCCTTAAGCACGCCCCCTGGTCGGGGCACCAGGGGGGTCTGTGGGGCTCTCCCACCGAAGTGGGCCTACCCACTAAAACCACACGCGTTCCCTCATAGCCATGGTGTGGGCGCCACGGGAGCATGGTTAACACGTGACACCGCGACGCCCACTGGCCGCCCCGGGATGGGGCCCCTCTCTGCGCCCTTAAAAGGGCGCTCCTCGGAGACGGCACCGTGTGCAATGCAGGTTCGGGAATCCCCGCCCTCCCCCGCCGGCGCCGCCTTGAGTTTTTTATAGAGGTTCACTCCTCGCGGCCTCCGTCTTGAAAAAGACAGAGGCCCGCGGTCCCAGCGTCGGCGCCGGGATTACGCGAAATGCAGCTGCAAGGGGAAAGTTGCCCTTCCCCTCGCAGCCCCACCGCCGCCGCATCTGCGGTGCGACCCCGCTGAGTCGCGGAGGGCAGGGCGAGTGGCGCACCGTAATACCAGCACTCCTCTCCCTCCGCGACTCACCCTCACTGCGGGGGAGACGAGTCCCCGCAGCCCTCCAGTGCGCTCGACGGTGGGCTCCAAGGAGCCCACCCCGAGCGGCCCTCTCTGGCCGGTCCTACCTCACGGACCGGCCTTGGGTTCCTCTTAGCTTCACCGTGGGTGACCCATTCCCACGGTTACTGAGCCCCACCGCCACGACAAGGCGGGAACCCGGTCGATGGGGAACCTAACCTAACCTAACCTAACCTAACCTAACCTAACCTAACCTAACCTAACCTAACCTAACCTAACCTAACCTAACCTAACCTAACCTAACCTAACCTAACCTAACCTAACCTAACCAGTCGCGCGTGAGCCCCCGTGGAGTGAACACCGCTCCCAGTGCCGACAAAAGTGCTCCGACGCATCAAAAACAAATAAAATTCAAAGTGCCGGGAAAAGTTAAGAAAAAGTATCCAAATAATATATCATTCGACGCGGCACGACGAGACGAACCCAACGCCATTAAAATCCGGGAAGAAAGTGAAAGTACGAGAAAGTTGAGACTGAAAAACTGGAAAACACTTCAGTATCGCACTTCAAAAAATTACGCTGCGGAAACTAAATCGACGACACATGGTTTTTATCATGTCAAAAGATAGTGCTCGTCAAGATCTTGGACCTCGTGCGGTTTTGGGAATTTTTTGAATTCGGGAAGAATTCAAAAACTGCAAAAAAACAAGTACCGCGTGGCCACGAGGTACCCGATCCAGATGTGGTGGAAACGCGCGACATACCTCATTCGATAGCCTGTAAGAAGCCGAACACAACGACATTTCTGTTATTAAAATCGGACTTAAAAAACAGAAAATATTAAGAAAAGAAAAATGACAAAAAGTGATAAAGTTTTTACAAAATCGTACCTTAAAAAGTAAAGCGGTGACCAAGTGCTTTTTAAACACTATAAAATAAAGCAATTAAAGACAAACAAAATAATACCAAGATCAGATTTTTTGGACCAAAAATAATAGTGCAAAAACAAGTTTTACGTAAAAGGGGAAAAAGTAAACAAAGACGGAAACAAAAAAGGACCTTCTAAGGACAATAAGGGTTTTTAAAAGGATAAGTAAAAGCGCAAATCCTATTTATTTTGTGCAAGGAACAATGTAGAACAAAAATTTTGACAAAAAGTGTATATATAAAAAAGTTTTTTTCGGAATGTAATTACGTAAAATTTCAAAAGCACGTGGGAAAAATCTGAAAAAATTTTGACGAGTAGTCCACAGAGTCTACATCACAAGGCTATCTTAGTTATATAATTTTTAGACAAATAGACTTAGCTTTTTGGCAAGTCTATATAGTACATAAGACATATTGTAACATAGGAAATCTAGTCTATAGTAATAAGTCTGACCAAAATTGTACCTGACCTACACCTATGTCTCTTGACTAAGTGTATTAGAATAAGTAAACTGTAATTCTAAGTAAAATCGACTGATAGTTTAAGTTTTAAAACTGTTTTAACTATAGACAATAAGTATTTTTAAAAATTTTAGCCGTTATACACTGTAGTAGATATAAGTAGTTATAGGGTCTATTGACCAAACAAATAGAGATAAGTATTAGACTTGACGCATCCCCTACGCAAGCAAACATGCTCCGCACCCCGGAAAAAAAGGTCGACGAAGCCCCCGCCGCAGCAGAGGCCACAAACAAAACAGACCCCTCACCAAAGAAAATATCTAAGGTGAGGAAAAGTATTGGGGAGTGGGAAGCCGGGAAAACCGACGAAAAACGCACCCGTTCCCCAATAAAAGGAGTGGAACAGGAGGCAATGGCAAAAAGGACAACTAACCCAAAGGCATCAAAGGCAGTAGAACAACCGCCATTACAGCCCTCAACCAAATATTTGAGTAATATGACTGAAGCCAAGGCTTGCCTGCAAAAAATAAAGGAAAACTTAAACTTGACAAGGAACACAAAGACTGAAATAAAGCAGGAAATACTAAAGGCGACGGAGAGGCTATACCAACTCTTTAAAGAAGCGGAACAGAAAAAAGCAAGCGGAAGTAAAGAAAAAGAGAAGGAAGAACAGAAGAAAGAAGCTGCAGTAGTAAAGGACACAAGCAATAAAGAGACAGACATAAGGAAACAACTAGCAGAACATTCCCAGCTGATAAGAGAAAATAACAGGAAGATGGAAGAACTAAAAGATACACTGGAAAAACACAAACAAATGCAAGAGAAGATAACCTACGCCAGTGTAGCAGCTGGTGGGACAAAAAGGTCGTCGCTGGGTCCACAGGCCACGCACTCAGTGGCGATCACGTCCAAAAACGAAACGGAAACAGGAGAACAGGTCCTGGAAAAACTGCGAAAAGCAGTCAACGCCGGAGAAGAAGGGTTCAAGATAGACAGTATCCGAAAGGCAAAAGATAGGAGAGTAATAGTAGGCTGCAGCACGGAAAAGGAAATGAACAGAATTAAGGAAAAGCTGCGGAGTACGGGCGGCGATTTAAGGGTAGAGGACATGAGGAACAAAGATCCCCTCGTGGTCCTCAGGGATATCCTGAAGGTCCACGAGGACAAGGATATTGTTCAGTGCATCCGCAAGCAGAACAGAGACCTCTTGAATGGACTGAAAGAGGAAGACTTGCGGATGCAGGTCCTCTACCGGAAGAGGGCTAGGAACGAGCTCACGTGCCATGTGGTCTTGCGGGTATCGCCGAAGCTGTGGGGTCGGCTGACGGCCGCGGAGGCGGTCCATGTGGACCTCCAGCGCGTCCGAGTGGCCGACCAGTCCCCACTCGTCCAGTGCTCCAAGTGCCTGGGGTACGGGCACACGAAGAGGCTGTGCACGGAAGCAGAGGAGGTGTGCAGCCACTGCGGGGGCCCGCACCTCAGGACGGGATGCACCAGCTGGCTTGCCGGAGAGCCGCCCTCCTGTCGAAATTGCCAGAGGGCAAAGTCCGACAGGAGGGACCACGGAGCATTCAGTGTCGACTGTCCGGTGAGGAGGAGATGGGAGGCGCTCGCGAGGTCCAGTGTAGCTTATTGCTAAGGGCGTCCCGGGCGCCTCCAATGCTCCCCGAACCGGAAGCCGCCTGTATCACGTTGTGCAGGCGAACCTACAAAGGTCCGAGCTGTGCACGGCAGAGCTCATCAATGAGGCGGGAAAGAGGAAACTCTCGCTCGCCTTGGTCCAGGAGCCATATGTAGGCAGTTTAGGGGAGATGCGGCAGCGTCCAGGTGCAAGGATAGTACAATGTGCCGCCAATCGCCCCGTTCAATCGGTGGTAAAGGCGGCCATTGTGCTGTTCGACGACACCATGAATGTCACCCACTGCCCCGACCTCACTACTTGCAATATTGCAGTTGCAAAAGTGAGGACCGCGGCGTGGGAGATAGGCATGGTGTCGGTGTACCTGGAGCCAGATAAGCCCATCGAACCCTACCTGGACCAGATCAGCTCTGTCGTGGACAGGTTGGGAACTGCCAACGTGGTGCTAGGCGGAGACCTGAATGCTTGGTGTACGGACTGGGGCAGCCGGGAAACGGACGCGAGGGGACAGGAAGTGGCGGAGAAGCTCGACGAGCTGGGTCTCCACCTCCTAAACCAGGGGTCTGAGCCCACCTTTGATACCATCCGCGGCGGAAAAAGATTCAGCAGTTGCGTCGACATAACTGTCTGCACGACCCCTCTCTTGGGGAGGGTTGCGGACTGGCGCCTCGCAGATTACATATCCAGTTCGGACCACAGGGCAGTCCTGTTCCGTCTTAATCTTCAGAAGTCCGAAGGCATGGACATATGCACTACCACCCGGGAGTACAACACGAAGAAGGCAAAGTGGGGCGAGTTTCGTGAGAAACTCGCCCCACTATGGGAAGCAAGAGGCATAACACCAGCCGAAATAGAAGGGACTCTTGACCGGGAAAACCTTGAGAGACAGGTGGACCGGTACGTGGAAACCGTGGTGGAAGTTTGCAAGGAAACCATGCCCAAGGTTTCTAAGAGGCGACGGGCAGGACTGCCTTGGTGGTCCGAAAAGCTCTCTGACCTCAAGGCGAAAGTCTTGAGGTACAAGAGACGGGTATCCTGCGCGGCCCCGGTCCGAAGGGCGTGGGTCGTGCAGCAGTATGTCGACGCCAAGGATGAGTACGCGCAGGAGGTGAGGAGGGCTCAGACCCAGAGCTGGAAGAGCTTCTGCGGCCGACAAACCCGCGAGACCATGTGGGACGGGATCTACAGGGTGATAGGCCGTACCGCGAAGAGGCCGGAGGACATCCCCCTCGCTCGGGACGGCATAGTCCTGAGCGGGGAGGAATCGGCCAGGTGCCTTGCCGAAGTCTTCTTCCCAGAGGACTCGGTGGAAGAAGATGACGCAGCCCACACAGAAATGAGAATATTAGCCGAAAAAGTAAATGTGGGGTCACATGATGAAGCATGTGACCCCCCTTTCACGCAGGAAGAACTCATGTGGGCTGCGTCAAGCTTCAATCCTAAAAAGGCGCCTGGTCCCGACGGCCTCACAGCGGACATTTGCTTCGCTGCCATCACCCTGAGACCAGAGCTGTTCCTGGCGATAGCAAATCGCTGCCTGGCCTTGGCGTGTTTCCCCCGGAGATGGAAAGAGGCAGCGGTTGTAGTGCTCAGGAAACCCAACAAGGAGGACTACACGCACCCCAAAGCATATAGGCCCATAGGACTCTTGCCCGTATTGGGCAAGGTCCTCGAAAAAATGCTGGTGCGGCGGGTCCGCTGGCATACTGCACCAATGATCAGCCGGCACCAGTACGGCTTCATGCCGCAGCGCGGTACCGAGGACTCCCTCTATGACATGATTCAGTACATACGGGCGGAAGTCGAAAGACGGAAGCTCGTTGTGCTGATATCGTTAGACATAGAGGGAGCCTTCGATAACGCGTGGTGGCCGGCTGTGAGGTGCAGGTTAGCCGAAACTCGATGTCCCGCAAATCTGAGGCGGCTGTTCGACCACTATTTTGTGGATAGAACAGTGCGCCTCAGGTATGCGGGTTCCGAGTGGACCCGAAAACCCACCAAAGGGTGCGTGCAGGGCTCCGTTGGGGGTCCTGTGCTCTGGAACCTGCTGCTGAATCCGCTCCTGGGGGAACTTGAGGAAATGGGCGTCCGCTACCAGGCGTTCGCCGACGATGTGGTCCTGATATTCTCGGGCGACAGCTCCACGGACATTCAGAGTGGTGCCAATGTGGCTCTCGACCATGTTCAGGGGTGGGGAGTTCGTAATAAACTAAAATTTGCACCCAATAAGACCCGGGCAATGGTACTAACCAGGAAATTAAAATACGACTCCCCGCGCCTGAGCATGGGAGGGAGACGCATTGAGCTCACAAATAGTATCAAGATCCTGGGGTTGACAGTTGACGACAAGCTCACGTTTAATGCGCACATTAAAAATATAAATGTAAAAGCCCAAAGCCTCTATCGTCAGCTGTCAACCGCAGCAAAAGTCTCGTGGGGCTTGAACCCCGAGATTGTCAGGACCATGTACGTCGCGGTGGTGGAGCCCATTATCCTCTACGCGGCCAGTGCGTGGGCGCCGGCGGCACGGAAGAAGTCTACCCGAATGTTGTTAGACCGGGTGCAGCGGAGGTTTGCTCAAAAAATAGTCAGGGCCTACCGGACGGTCTCTCTAAACGCTTCCCTGACACTCGCTGGGTTGTTGCCTCTGGACCTTCGGGTCCAGGAGGCGGCCCTTCTTTATGAAATAAAGAGGGGCCACTCCCAGCGGGTGTTGGGGGACCGAGATTTGGAGAGGCCGACCGGATATGAGGAAACCCAGCACCCCGCTCACCTGGAAGGGCTGCAGTTCGGCTGCCTGACGGACGGTGACGAAGCTGCCCAGCGAGCTGCCGTCGATGTAAGGATTTACACCGACGGCAGCAAAATTGACGGCAGGGTCGGCGCGGCGCTATCCATTTGGGATAGCGCCGCGGAGATCACCTGCCGGAAATTAAAGCTGGGGAACTTCTGCACCGTATATCAGGCGGAACTGTATGCCCTATATGAGGCCGTAAAGTACATAGTCAAGACTCCCGAACTGAGGTTTGGTGTTTACTCCGACTCAAGATCCGCCCTGGAAACGTTAGCAAGTGTCGATTCCCTCCACCCCCTAGTGAAGGAAATAAGGAAGTTAGTAAAGGAGAGTGAGGGGATGGGGAAGACAATAAAATGGAATTGGGTGAAGGCACACGTGGGGGTGGAGGGGAACGAGAGGGCGGATCTACTTGCGAAACAAGCTGCGGTCGGAGTAAAGACCAGGCCTCATTACGACAAATGCCCTGTTTCATTCGTCAAGCGGCAACTCCGAATGGACTCGCTTGACGAATGGAACAGGCGCTATAAGGAGGGAGACACGGCCTCGACAACGAGGGTCTTCTTCCCTGACGCCGTTTGCGCCTACCCGGTACTCCGCAAAATCGAGCTGGACCCCGTGCTGACACAAATTTTAACAGGTCACGGGGGGTTCTCCGAGTACCTGCATCGATTCCGGTGCAAGGCGAGCCCCTCGTGCATCTGCGACCCGGCACGGGGCGAATCCGTGCTGCATGCAATAGTAGAATGTCCATTGTACCAAAATAGAAGATGGACATGTGAAAACGAAATAAGGAAAGAAATAAAACTAGAAACAATACCTGAAATAATGACAGAAAAAGAAAGCAGACAAAGATTTTTAAACTTCTGCAAAGATATAGGAAATAGAGTAATTAAAAGAAATAAGACATAGCATTCGGATACTGTCAAATAGCAAGATAAGATATACATTAAGTTAGAGATAAGTTTTTAATGATTATACATTTGCCCTATTGCAATAGACTAAGTTTTAGCGTTTTTTATTTTATTTATCATTATTATTATTTTACTTCTATTAGAACTTAGTTTACTCGCTCTATTGCACTAGGATAAGTTTAATTATAGTTAGAATGTAAGCTTAAATTGGAATGCCCTATTGCAATAGATTAAGACTTAGTTTATAACTTAGTTTACTTGCTCTATTGCACTAGGATTAGCTTAACTATAATTAGGATAAATGTAAATAAAGTTTTTCATAAATAAAGAACCCAAAGTCTCTGGCCTCACTTGCTAGGGGAGAACGAGAGGGCGGCATAGAGCCGCCCAAAAAAAAAAAAAAAAAAAAAAAAAAAAAAAAAAAAAAAAAAAAAAAAAAACCTAACCTAACCTAACCTAACCTAACCTAACCTAACCTAACCTAACCTAACCTAACCTAACCTAACCTAACCTAACCTAACCTAACCTAACCTAACCAAGTCGCGCGTGAGCCCCCGTGGAGTAAACACTGCTCCCAGTGCCGACAAAAGTGCTCCGACGCATTAAAATTAACAAAAAATCAAAGTGTCGGGAAAAGTGAAAGCAAGATACAAAAGAAATATACCAATCGACGCGGCACGACGAGACGAACCCAACGCCATCAAAATCTGGGAAGAAAGTGAAAGCAGAAGAAAGTTATGACTGAAAAACTGCAAAAGACAGCATTTTGAAATTTCAAAAAATAACGCTGCGAAAACGGAATCGACGACATATGATTTTTATCATACCAAACGGAAGTGCTCGTCAAGATCTTGGACCTCGGGCGGTTTTGAAAATTTTTTGAAATCGGGAAGATTTCAAAAAACGCAAAAAAACAACTACCGCGTGGCCACGAGGTACCCGATCCGGACGTGGTGGGAACGCGTGACATACCTTATTCGATAGCCTGTAAGAAGCCGAACTCAACGATATTTCTGTTTTTAAAATTGGACGTAAAAAACAGAAATTATAAAGAAAACAAAAATGACAAAAAGTGACAAAATCTTCAAAAAATTGTATCTTCCAAAGTGAAGCGGTGACCTAGTGGTATTTAAATACCACAAAACAGAGCGGCTAAAGACGAACAAAGGGATACCAAAAACGGATTTTTTGGAAGTGTAAAAATATTGCAAAAACTAGTTTTACGTAAGAAGGAAAGTAAACAAAGACGAAAAACAAAAAAGGACTTTTTAAGGACAATAAGGGTTTTAGAACGATAAGTAAAGGTGCTAATCATATTTATTTTGTGTAAGGAACAATATAAAACAAAAATTTTGACAAAAAGTTTAGAAATAAAAAAGTTTTTTTCGGAATCAAATTACGTAAAATTCCAAAAAGCACGTGGAAAAATTTGGAAAAATTTTGACGAGTAGCCCACAGTGTCTACATCACAAGGCTATCTTAGTTATATACGTTTTAGACAAATAGACTTAGCTTTTTGGCAAGTCTATATAGCATATTAGATATATTGTAACATAGAAAATCTAGTCTATAGTAATAAGTCTGACTAAATTAGTACCTGACCTACACTTATGTCTCTTGACTAAGTGTATTAGAATAAGTATACTGTAAATTTAAGTAAATTGACTGATAGTTTAAGTTTTTAAAAACTGTTTATTTTTATTCTATTTTATTTTTTAACTGTAGATAATAAGTATTGTTTTATTGTTTTATATAATTTTAGCATTATACACTGTAGTAGATATAAGTAGTTATACGGTCTATTGACAAACAATTAGAGATAAGTACCAAATTGACGCATCCCCTACGCAAGTAAACATGCTCCGCACCCCGGAAAAGAAGGTTGACGAAGCCCCCGCCGCAGTGGAGGTCACAAACGTGACAGCCCCCTCACCCAAGAAAATATCAAAGGTGAGGAAAAGCATTGGGGAGTGGGAAGCCGGGAAGACTGACGAAAAACGCACCCGCTCCCCAACAGAAGGAGCGGAACAGGAGGCAACGACAAAAAAGACAGCAAACGTAAAGGCTTCAAAGGCAGTGGAACAACCACCTTCACAGCCTGTAGCGAAATACCAAAGCAACATGACGGAAGCCAAGGCTTGCCTCCAAAAAATTAAGGAAAACTTACACCAAACAAGAAATACAAAAACCGAAATAAAACAGGAAATTCTAAAGGCAACGGAAAGGCTATACCAGCTATTTAAAGAAGCGGAATTGAAAAAAGCAAGCGGGAGCAAAGAAAAAGAAGAACAGAAGAAAGAAACAGCAAAAGTGAAGGACACAAGCAACAAAGAGATAGATATAAGGAAGCAATTAGAAGAGCATTCCCAGCTGATAAAAGAAAACAACAAATGGATGGAAGAACTGAAAGATACACTAGAAAGACATAAACAAATGCAAGAGAAAATGACGTACGCTAGTGTAGCAGCTGGAGGGACGAAAAGGTCGTCGCTGAGTCCACAGGCCACATACTCAGTGGCGATCACGTCCAAGGACGAAACGGAGACAGGAGAGCAGGTCCTAGAAAAACTGCGAAAATCAGTAAACGCCGGAGAAGAAGGGTTCAAGATAGACAGTATCCGAAAGGCAAAAGATAGGAGAGTGATAGTGGGCTGCAGCACGGAAAAGGAAATGAACAAAATCAAGGAAAAGTTGCGGAGTACGGGCGGCGATTTAAGGGTAGAGGACATGAGGAACAAAGATCCCCTCGTGGTCCTCAGGGATATCCTGAAGGTCCACGAGGACAAGGACATTGTTCAGTGCATCCGCAAGCAGAACAGGGACCTCTTAGGCGGACTGAAAGAGGAAGACTTGCGGATGCAGGTCCTCTACCGGAAGAGGGCCAGGAACGAGCTCACGTGCCATGCGGTCTTGCGGGTATCGCCGAAGCTTTGGGGTCGGCTGACGGCCGCGGAGGCGGTCCATGTGGACCTCCAGCGCGTTCGAGTGGCCGACCAGTCCCCTCTCGTCCAGTGCTCCAAGTGCCTGGGGTACGGGCACACGAAGAGGCTGTGCACGGAAGCAGAGGAGGTGTGCAGCCACTGCGGGGGCCCGCACCTCAGGACGGGATGCACCAGCTGGCTTGCCGGAGAGCCGCCCTCCTGTCGCAATTGCCAGAGGGCAAAGTCCGACAGGAGGGACCACGGAGCATTCAGCGTCGACTGTCCGGTGAGGAGGAGATGGGAGGCGCTCGCGAGGTCCAGTGTAGCTTATTGCTAAGGGCGTCCCGGGCGCCTCCAATGCTCCCCGAACCGGAAGCCGCCGGTATCACGTTGTGCAGGCGAACCTACAAAGGTCCGAGCTGTGCACGGCAGAGCTCATCAATGAGGCGGGAAAGAGGAAACTCTCGCTCGCCTTGGTCCAGGAGCCATATGTAGGCAGTTTAGGGGAGATGCGGCAGCGTCCAGGTGCAAGGATAGTACAATGTGCCGCCAATCGCCCCGTTCAATCGGTGGTAAAGGCGGCCATTGTGCTGTTCGACGACACCATGAATGTCACCCACTGCCCCGACCTCACTACTTGCAATATTGCAGTTGCAAAAGTGAGGACCGCGGCGTGGGAGATAGGCATGGTGTCGGTGTACCTGGAGCCAGATAAGCCCATCGAACCCTACCTGGACCAGATCAGCTCTGTCGTGGACAGGTTGGGAACTGCCAACGTGGTGCTAGGCGGAGACCTGAATGCTTGGTGTACGGACTGGGGCAGCCGGGAAACGGACGCGAGGGGACAGGAAGTGGCGGAGAAGCTCGACGAGCTGGGTCTCCACCTCCTAAACCAGGGGTCTGAGCCCACCTTTGATACCATCCGCGGCGGAAAAAGATTCAGCAGTTGCGTCGACATAACAGTCTGCACGACCCCTCTCTTGGGGAGGGTTGCGGACTGGCGCCTCGCAGATTACATATCCAGTTCGGACCACAGGGCAGTCCTGTTCGATCTTAATCTTCAGAAGTCCGAGGGCATGGACATATGCACTACCACCCGGGAGTACAATACGAAGAAGGCAAAGTGGGGCGAGTTTCGTGAGAAACTCGCCCCACTATGGGAAGCAAGAGGCATAACACCAGCCGAAATAGAAGGGACTCTTGACCGGGAAAACCTTGAGAGACAGGTGGACCGGTACGTGGAAACCGTGGTGGAAGTTTGCAAGGAAACCATGCCCAGGGTTTCTAGGAGGCGACGGGCAGGACTGCCTTGGTGGTCCGAAAAGCTCTCTGACCTCAAGGCGAAAGTCTTGAGGTACAAGAGACGGGTATCCTGCGCGGCCCCGGTCCGAAGGGCGTGGGTCGTGCAGCAGTATGTCGACGCCAAGGATGAGTACGCGCAGGAGGTGAGGAGGGCTCAGACCCAGAGCTGGAAGAGCTTCTGCGGCCGACAAACCCGCGAGACCATGTGGGACGGGATCTACAGGGTGATAGGCCGTACCGCGAAGAGGCCGGAGGACATCCCCCTCGCTCGGGACGGCATAGTCCTGAGCGGGGAGGAATCGGCCAGGTGCCTTGCCGAAGTCTTCTTCCCAGAGGACTCGGTGGAAGAAGATGACGCAGCCCACACAGCAATGAGAATATTAGCCGAAAAAGTAAATGTGGGGTCACATGATGAAGCATGTGACCCCCCTTTCACGCAGGAAGAACTCATGTGGGCTGCGTCAAGCTTCAATCCTAAAAAGGCGCCTGGTCCCGACGGCCTCACAGCGGACATTTGCTTCGCTGCCATCACCCTGAGACCAGAGCTGTTCCTGGCGATAGCAAATCGCTGCCTGGCCTTGGCGTGTTTCCCCCGGAGATGGAAAGAGGCAGCGGTTGTAGTGCTCAGGAAACCCAACAAGGAGGACTACACGCACCCCAAAGCATATAGGCCCATAGGACTCTTGCCCGTATTGGGCAAGGTCCTCGAAAAAATGCTGGTGCGGCGGGTCCGCTGGCATACTGCACCAATGATCAGCCGGCACCAGTACGGCTTCATGCCGCAGCGCGGTACCGAGGACTCCCTCTATGACATGATTCAGTACATACGGGCGGAAGTCGAAAGACGGAAGCTCGTTGTGCTGATATCGTTAGACATAGAGGGAGCCTTCGATAACGCGTGGTGGCCGGCTGTGAGGTGCAGGTTAGCCGAAACTCGATGTCCCGCAAATCTGAGGCGGCTGTTCGACCACTATTTTGTGGATAGAACAGTGCGCCTCAGGTATGCGGGTTCCGAGTGGACCCGAAAACCCACCAAAGGGTGCGTGCAGGGCTCCGTTGGGGGTCCTGTGCTCTGGAACCTGCTGCTGAATCCGCTCCTGGGGGAACTTGAGGAAATGGGCGTCCGCTACCAGGCGTTCGCCGACGATGTGGTCCTGATATTCTCGGGCGACAGCTCCTCGGACATTCAGAGTGGTGCCAATGTGGCTCTCGACCATGTTCAGGGGTGGGGAGTTCGTAATAAACTAAAATTTGCACCCAATAAGACCCGGGCAATGGTATTAACCAGGAAATTAAAATACGACTCCCCGCGCCTGAGCATGGGAGGGAGACGCATAGAGCTCACAAATAGTATCAAGATCCTGGGGTTGACAGTTGACGACAAGCTCACGTTTAATGCGCACATTAAAAATATAAATGTAAAAGCCCAAAGCCTCTATCGTCAGCTGTCAACCGCAGCAAAAGTCTCGTGGGGCTTGAACCCCGAGATTGTCAGGACCATGTACGTCGCGGTGGTGGAGCCCATTATCCTCTACGCGGCCAGTGCGTGGGCGCCGGCGGCACGGAAGAAGTCTACCCGAATGTTGTTAGACCGGGTGCAGCGGAGGTTTGCTCAAAAAATAGTCAGGGCCTACCGGACGGTCTCTCTAAACGCTTCCCTGACACTCGCTGGGTTGTTGCCTCTGGACCTCCGGGTCCAGGAGGCGGCCCTTCTTTATGAAATAAAGAGGGGCCACTCCCAGCGGGTGTTGGGGGACCGAGATTTGGAGAGGCCGACCAGATATGAGGAAACCCAGCACCCCGCTCACCTGGAAGGGCTGCAGTTCGGCTGCCTGACGGACGGTGACGAAGCTGCCCAGCGAGCTGCCGTCGATGTAAGGATTTACACCGACGGCAGCAAAATTGACGGCAGGGTCGGCGCGGCGCTATCCATATGGGATAGCGCCGCGGAGATCACCTGCCGGAAATTAAAGCTGGGGAACTTCTGCACCGTATATCAGGCGGAACTGTATGCCCTATATGAGGCCGTGAAGTACATAGCCAAGACTCCCGAACTGAGGTTTGGTGTTTACTCCGACTCAAGATCCGCCCTGGAAACGTTAGCAAGTGTCGATTCCCTCCACCCCCTAGTGAAGGAAATAAGGAAGTTAGTCAAGGAGAGTGAGGAGATGGGGAAGACAATAGAATGGAATTGGGTGAAGGCACACGTGGGGGTGGAGGGAAACGAGAGGGCGGATCTACTTGCGAAACAAGCTGCGGTCGGAGTAAAGACCAGGCCTCATTACGACAAATGCCCTGTTTCATTCGTCAAGCGGCAACTCCGAATGGACTCGCTTGACGAATGGAACAGGCGCTATAAGGAGGGAGACACGGCCTCGACAACGAGGGTCTTCTTCCCTGACGCCGTTTGCGCCTACCCGGTACTCCGCAAAATCGAGCTGGACCCCGTGCTGACACAAATTTTAACAGGTCACGGGGGGTTCTCCGAGTACCTGCATCGATTCCGGTGCAAGGCGAGCCCCTCGTGCATCTGCGACCCGGCACGGGGCGAATCCGTGCTGCATGCAATAGTAGAATGCCCAGTGTACCAAAATAGAAGATGGACATGCGAAAACGAATTAAGGAAAGAAATAAAACTAGAAACAATACCTGAAATAATGACAGAAAAAGAAAGCAGACAAAGATTTTTAAACTTCTGCAAAGATATAGCAAATAGAATAATTAAAAGAAATAAGACATAGCATTCGGATACTGTCAAATAGCAAGATAAGATATACATTAAGTTAGAGATAAGTTTTTAATGATTATACATTTGCCCTATTGCAATAGACTAAGTTTTAGCGTTTTTTATTTTATTTATTATTATTATTATTTTTACTTCCATTAGAACTTAGTTTACTCGCTCTATTGCACTAGGATAAGTTTAATTATAGTTAGAATGTAAGTTTAAATTGGAATGCCCTATTGCAATAGATTAAGATTTAGCTTTATAACTTAGTTTACTTGCTCTATTGCACTAGGATTAGTTTAACTATAATTAGGATAAATGTAAATTGAAAGTTTCATAAATAAAGAACCCAATGTCTCTGGCCTCACTTGCTAGGGGACAACGAGAGGGCAAATCTAAAAAAAAAAAAAAAAAAAAAAAAAAAAAAAAAACCTAACCTAACCTTTTTTTTTTTTTTTTACGTCAGGAAATGCCCACGCATATCCTCCCTCGCGGGGACAAGTTCGGATTATGTCGGACTCGAACCGACTAAAACCTGACAACGCCTCGTATGCGCATATCGGAGGGGCTACGGGAACGCTCTCGCTTACCTCCGCGGCCCCGCCAGCGCCAGCCGTTTCCGGCTCCACCTGAGGAGACGGCGCCAGTGCAATGCAGGTTCGGGAATCCCCGCCCTCCCCTGCTGGTGCCGCCTTGAGTTTTTTATAGAGGTTCACTCCTCGCGGCCCCCGTCTTGAAAAAGACAAGGGCCCGCGGTCCCAGCGTCGCCGCCGGGGTTACGCGTGCAATACGGCCGCGAGGGGTCGGAGAAACCCCCTCCCCCCCGCAGCCCCACTGCCGTCGCAGACGCGGTGCGACGCCGCTGAGTCGCGGAGGA
Organism: Papilio elwesi; assembly: GCA_029849275.1. Classification (NCBI taxonomy): domain Eukaryota; kingdom Metazoa; phylum Arthropoda; class Insecta; order Lepidoptera; family Papilionidae; genus Papilio; species Papilio elwesi. Next base: position 9,375,187 of record CM056704.1, on the reverse strand, counting down.
TAGGGAGAGTGGCGCACCGAAATACCAACACTCCTCCTCCTCCGCGACTCACCACCACAACTACTGCGGGGACCCCATAATCCCCGCAGTTTCGCTACAAAGGGCGGACTCAAAGAGCCCACCCCCAGCGACCTCCCTGGGGGCCAGCCCTTGATCAAGGGCCGGCCAACTCCAGCAGCCCACAAGTGGGCCCGCCGGATCGGGTCGCCCGCAACCGAGGTCGCAGGCTCCCCTTGGTGTTTGGTCCGCGGGGCTTTCGCCCTACTCCAGCTCGCACCAGGCCGGAGCGTTCCCCTATCCGCCACCCGGGGACGCGCCACGTCGGAGTTCACCTCTCCGCCCACTGAGACAACCCAGCAGGTCCGTGGAACCTAACCTAACCTAACCTAACCTTTTTTTTTTTTTTTTTTTTTTAGGTGTGGAAATGCGACCTTAAGCACGCCCCCTGGTCGGGGCACCAGGGGGGTCTGTGGGGCTCTCCCACCGAAGTGGGCCTACCCACTAAAACCACACGCGTTCCCTCATAGCCATGGTGTGGGCGCCACGGGAGCATGGTTAACACGTGACACCGCGACGCCCACTGGCCGCCCCGGGATGGGGCCCCTCTCTGCGCCCTTAAAAGGGCGCTCCTCGGAGACGGCACCGTGTGCAATGCAGGTTCGGGAATCCCCGCCCTCCCCCGCCGGCGCCGCCTTGAGTTTTTTATAGAGGTTCACTCCTCGCGGCCTCCGTCTTGAAAAAGACAGAGGCCCGCGGTCCCAGCGTCGGCGCCGGGATTACGCGAAATGCAGCTGCAAGGGGAAAGTTGCCCTTCCCCTCGCAGCCCCACCGCCGCCGCATCTGCGGTGCGACCCCGCTGAGTCGCGGAGGGCAGGGCGAGTGGCGCACCGTAATACCAGCACTCCTCTCCCTCCGCGACTCACCCTCACTGCGGGGGAGACGAGTCCCCGCAGCCCTCCAGTGCGCTCGAAGGTGGGCTCCAATGAGCCCACCCCGAGCGGCCCTCTCTGGCCGGTCCTACCTCACGGACCGGCCTTGGGTTCCTCTTAGCTTCACCGTGGGTGACCCATTCCCACGGTTACTGAGCCCCACCGCCACGACAAGGCGGGAACCCGGTCGATGGGGAACCTTTTTTTTTTTTTTTTTTTTTAGGTGTGGAAATGCGACCTTAAGCACGCCCCCTGGTCGGGGCACCAGGGGGGTCTGTGGGGCTCTCCCACCGAGGTGGGCCTACCCACTAAAACCACACGCGTTCCCTCATAGCCATGGTGTGGGCGCCACGGGAGCATGGTTAACACGTGACACCGCGACGCCCACTGGCCGCCCCGGGATGGGGCCCCTCTCTGCGCCCTTAAAAGGGCGCTCCTCGGAGGCGGCACCGTGTGCAATGCAGGTTCGGGAATCCCCGCCCTCCCCCGCCGGCGCCGCCTTGAGTTTTTTATAGAGGTTCACTCCTCGCGGCCTCCGTCTTGAAAAAGACAGAGGCCCGCGGTCCCAGCGTCGGCGCCGGGATTACGCGAAATGCAGCTGCAAGGGGAAAGTTGCCCTTCCCCTCGCAGCCCCACCGCCGCCGCATCTGCGGTGCGACCCCGCTGAGTCGCGGAGGGTAGGGCGAGTGGCGCACCGCAATACCAGCACTCCTCTCCCTCCGCGACTCACCCTCACTGCGGGGGAGACGAGTCCCCGCAGCCCTTCAGTGCGCTCGAAGGGGGGCTCCTATGAGCCCACCCCGAGCGGCCCTCTCTGGCCGGTCCTACCTCACGGACCGGCCTTGGGTTCCTCTTAGCTTCACCGTGGGTGACCCATTCCCACGGTTACTGAGCCCCACCGCCACGACAAGGCGGGAACCCGGTCGATGGGGGGTCGATGGGGAACCTAACCTAACCTAACCTTTTTTTTTTTTTTTTTTTTTTTTTTTTTTATAGTCAGGAAATGCGTTACGCACCCCTACGCCGGGCTGTGCAATGGCGTAAGAAGGTGACCGGAATACCCACTAAAACCTGACTGCCCTCTGACGCATTACGGCGGGGCCACGGGGACGCGTGAGCTTGCTACCGCGACCCCGCCTGCGTTTCGCCGTTAGGCGCCGTCTGTAGGGTCGGGGAGGGCGGCCACGTATTGCCGCGCTCTCCTTCCCGGTCTTCGTCTTCGGGTTGGGGGCGCCTGGGAGTCTATCTCGCGCTCCCGCTCCATCGCCTCCTTCTGCGAGATGACAGCTTCGCAGAAGGAGGCTACGCCATCCCATGACCTCTCGCTTCTTAGCATGGCGCTTATTACGCCGGGGAGCGAGAGGTCTCCGCCGATCGCCGCCACCAGGGTGCGGCGCTCATCAGACCAGGCACAACACACCTCTAGCGTGTGCTGTGCCGTATCGTCCCGTTCGCCGCACCCATGGCACGACGCCGTCTCCTCCCTTCCGATCCGACGCAGGTACCGCCCGAAACAGCCATGCCCGGACAGAACCTGCGTCAGTCGGAAGGTGAGGGACCCGTGGCCCCTCCCGCACCATTCCGAGAGCAGTGGACGGATGGCCTCGATTGTGCGGACCCCGTATTTGGCGTCCGCAAGGCCTGTCGCCCAAAGCTCTATGGTCGTCATTTTCCTCCTCCTCTGCCGAGCGCGGGCGTGCTCCTCCGGGGTGTGAGAGCCACCCCGGCCTCTGAGCTCGGCCCGCACCCGGTATTCCTCGGCCAGCACCCTCGCTTCGATCTCCCAAGGAGGAGTGCCGGCCAGGACGCAGGCCGCCGCGTGGCCTACCGTGCGGTAGGCCCGGCACGCACGCGCCGCAACAATTCGTTGCGGCCTGCGAAGGAGGGCCCTGTTAGGCGCGTCTAGGGCGTCTGCCCAGATCGGCGCGCCGTACAGGGCCATACTTTTGACGACCATGGTGTACAGGCGTCTTGCCTGCACACCCGGACCTCTGGTGTTGGGGAGAAGCCTAGCCAGGGCTGCTGCCGCCCCCACGAGCCGGGGGGTCAGCGTCTGGAAGTGGTCCCTGAAACGCCAACCCCCGTCGAGGGTGAGGCCCAGATAGTTCATCCGGGCCTTCACCGCGACCTCGCCCCCGCCGATCCGAAGGTTGGCCCCCGCTGGCACCTTCCACCTCGGCCCTCTAAAATAGAGGGCCTCAGTTTTTTGGAGGGCCACGCGGAGGCCGAGCGCTTCGATTCTCCGGACCAGCAGGGTGGCTCTGGCCTCAGCCCTCGCCTTCAGCTCCCTCCAGGTGCTGTCCCGGACTGCTACCAGCGTGTCATCTGCATAGCAGATGACCGCCATCTGGGGCAGCACCTTTCCGCGGATGGCCCAATCGAAACCGATGTTCCACAGTAGGGGTCCCAGTACGGACCCCTGGGGAACACCGGAGGCCATCCGCCTTTCCTCTCTGGCCGTCCTCCCCATGTAGGACACTACCCGATCCTGTAGGTAGTGTCCTACCACCCTCCGGAGATAGGGAGGCACTCGGTGGTATCGGAGTGCCTCCTCTATTACCTCAAAGGGGAGGGAGCCGAAGGCATTAGCGATGTCGAGCGACACCGCCATAGCCCCCTGCCCCCTCTGGGCCGCATCCTCCGTGAACCTCCTCAGGGCGGTCAGGGCGTCGAGGGTCGATCGCCCCGACCGGAACCCAAATTGGTTCCCAGAGATCTGCGGCCCATCCCTCGTCAGATGCTGGATGAGCCGGGAAGCGATCACTCTTTCTAGCAGCTTCCCGATCTCGTCCAGCATCACGAGGGGCCGGTATCCGGAGGGTGAGTCCGCGGGGCGGCCGTCTTTTCTGATGAGGATCAGCCGCCCCTCCTTCCACGCCCCAGGGAAGCGCCCCGCCGCCAGGCAATCGCCGAATAGGCAGCGGAGGCGGTCCCCGAGGTGTTTTGCGGCTATGAGGAGGACCTTGCCAGGGACTCCATCGGGCCCCGGTGCTTTCCGGGGCCCCCGGAGCCGGCTGGCCGCCCTAGCTACCTCCTCCTCTGTAATCGGAGGAGGAGGGGGGGGAGTGTCCCTGTCATCTGGCGGGGCCATGCGCGGCGGATCGAAGGGAGGGCTGTTAGGAAACAGCCCCTCGACCACCGCGCTGAGGACAGCCGGCTCCATTTGTTCTGTGGGGGGCGCCACCTTTAGTTTTGCCCGCACCATGCGGTACGGACGCCCCCACGGATCTTCGTCGAGGGTCGCCAAGAACTCTGAGTAAGCATTGTCCTTGGCGACCCTGATGGCTGCTGCGAGCGCCTTCTTGGCGGCGCGCATGTCGGCCTGAAGGCGCTCCAGCTCGACATCCGTCCGGTGCCGCCGTCTGCGGCACCGCGTGAATGCACGCCGGGCGGCGTTACTGGCGGCACGCAGTACCGCGAGGTCCTGCGACCACCAGTAGACGCCCGCCCTGGGCGTGAAGCGTCGCGCCCTGGGCATCCCGGCGTTGCAGATCGCCGTCAGGTCCCGGCGGAACCTGACGGCCCTCTCCTCAACCCCCACCGATTGGGGGGGGTCCGACGACCACGCGCAGCATATTGCGGCCTCTTCCGCCAGGTCCACGTCGAGGCGGGAAAGCTGCCATCGCGGGAAGACCGCGCCTCGCCGCGGACCGGCCGCTGCGCGCGCCCGCTGATCCAGGGGCGCGTTGGAGACCCTGAACCGGATGTATAAATGATCGGACAGGGTCTCCACCTCCTCCAGGACACGCCAACATGAAATGCGGGCGCCGATAGCGGGGGTGGCGAATGTGACGTCTACCACTGAGCCCCCCCGTCCTCGTACGCACGTGTCGGCGTTGCCCTGGTTCTCCGGGGCTAGGCCGATGACTGTAGCCCAGTCCCGGAGGAGCGCCCCTTTCACGTCGGTGATGGAGGACCCCCACGCTGCGCACTTAGCGTTGAGATCCCCCATCACGATGACCTGGGCGGGCGATGCCCTCCGCACCACCGGCTCCAGGCCGTCCAGGAACCTCTCGAAGTCCGAGAGGTTCCTGTTTGGGGAGAAGTAGACTCCTACGAGTACTACCCCTCCCCAATTTGCCGCCACGTACCCTGCACCCCTCTCCCTGAGGGAGAGGCGCTGGGGGGCAGCGGGCGGCACCACTATGGCGACCGAGCCCTCCGTATCCCCGATCCAGTTTGGCAGGGGGGGGACCAGGTAGGGCTCGGCCACAACGGCGACGCCAATCTTCCACTCCGCCAAGACCTGCATAAGCAGGTCCTGTGCGCGGGCGCAGTGGTTGGCGTTGGTCTGCAGGAACTCTGTGTGTGGGTGTCCTGGCATTATGACACTTGCATTTCGAGTTCCTCAGTGGCCTGCGGCGGAGAAGGTCTGCTCCGTGGGGCCTTCCCCTTCACGGTAGGGGGCGTGCATTTGGCACCCCCCATCGCATGCGCGTGCGGGCGACCTGCCTTCGCACATACCGCGCATTTGGCAGGCGCCTCGCACGTGGCCGCCTTATGCCCCTCCTTGCCACAACGGAAGCAGAGTTTGCCATAGTCCGCTTCCGTTGGGCACTCTGCAGGGCAGAGGGCACGTGTATGGCCTAGCCGCATGCACTTGTAGCAGCGCAGCGGCCGGGCCTCCATCGCTTTGACGGTGGCCATGGTCCAGCCTATGGCCAGCTTTCCTGCTTTTACGGCTGCCTTGGCAGCGGTCGCCGGGCACTTTATAATGGCCGAGCCGTCACCCCAGAAGCTACGGCGGATTTGGCCGGCCTTGACCTGGCTGGGGGAGCAGCCACCAGCAGCCGCCACCTTGGCAACCAGCTCCTCCTGGGTAACAGACTCGTCTAAGCCGGTGAGCTTGAGGCTGACCGATTTGGTCGGGCGGGCTATATCGGCCCAGGCCCCGATGACCTCCGTCAGTCTGGCGGCCAGGCGGTCAGCAGAGGCATCCGGGGTCTCTCCCCCTACCTCCATCAGCCTGGAGCCGGTCACGCTCGTTCTGATCTTGACCGTCTCCAATCCAAAGTCCCGAAGCAGGATGGAGGCCCTGGCCTTGGTGAGAACCTCGGCCATGGTGATGGCCTCCCCCTTCTTGAGGCTCACCATGATGGCCGCCGTCTTCGGGACCGAGATTTTCGGGGGCTTCGGCGGGGCCACGGCTTTTTGACCAGATGGGGTGGGGGCAGGCCTATTCGAGGGGTTGCTTTTCTTTTTGGCCTTCCGGCCCACAACCTCTGTCCATCTAGGCTCATCTGTTGGGCCCTCGGGTGTTTGCCCTTGCTGGCCTTTCTCAGCTGGTGTCCGTCCCCCACCATGCTGAGAGGGGCGAGGGGGCTTTGAAGGGGCAGCCGGTTTGGTCTGAGTCGGTCTCCTTGCTGTGCTTGTGTCCCTGCCGGGCTGTGCTCTGGGACGGGGCGGCGGCGGCTGTCGCCTATCAGCGCTCAGGGGCGGCCTGAACACCGGCTCAGGAGGGAGGCGAGTCCGCTTGTCCGCCGCCAGAGGGGGGCGGAGACGCTGTTCAGGCAACAGACGGTCTTCTAGAGCCTCTAGCCTTGCATTTAGCATCGTGCCCACTTGGCAGAGGATGGTCCGCACGAGGTCTTCGTTATGTGCCTGATCAGGCTGACTCGGCACAGCGATATCAGCCTGTGGCCTCGCCCGGAGAAGGCACTCTCTCATATCCGCCACCTCTTTGCGCAACAGCGCGACCTCGGCTTTCATGCGCTCGTTTTCCACGCGAAGCAGCCGTGCTTCCTCTGAGTCTGTGCGCTTCGCGATCGCCTTAAAATTGTCCCTAATGGCGTCCACAGCCTCGTTTAGAGCGCGGACAAAAGTGCCCTTAAGGTGGGACGACTTTTTTGCCACATCCAGTATGACGCCGAGGTGTGTCTCTACTCGACCCTCTACATTTGTCGCCGGCTGCGCGTCGCGAATAGGCGTATTGGCGCCCTTCCGAGCGCCCGACGCGGCGGAAGATGTTCTTGTCGACCTCACCTCAGACAGCGACGACATCAGTTCGGCCTCCGCACGCGCTTCCATCTCTTCCTTCTGAGCCTTCAAAAAGGCTTGTTTGGCCGCCGCCAGCCCGACATAGTCGCCGGTGGTTGGCGGACGACCGCGTCCCTTCCTTTTGGTGCTAGTGGCGGGGGTCTCCGTAGAGCTCCCGCTGAGCTCCACATCCCTGGGCCGCTTCTGACCTCGGCCTTCGCTCCAAAAGCGCCCAGGCCCATCCCTGTCCAGGGACTCCATAGAGCCGCATAGACTTGTAACGGACACCATGCTTCGATGTTCCGTGTCCGAATCGGACTCCGACAGTCTTTTGTGCGCCGTTGTCGGGGTGCGCGTCAGCACGACCCTCAACTCCTTCATCTTCTGCTCCTCCCTCATCACATCTCCACTCTCCACACTCCTCTCTACATCAACAACGTTTTTAATTTGAGTATATGTATCCATTTGTGTTCCCACGAGAAGGGTCGATCAACAGGTCCACCCCCGGGTGACGCCCATTCCGAAGGGTAAGGCTACATACTGTAGAGGTCGCCAGGTATCTACAGGTTTTAACGACTTCGCTGTCGGGTTTTTATAGAGTTTTCCTTTCTCGCGGGCCGGCCGGTTAAGGCAAGCCCTCCGCTCTAGTGCCTCGACATACTCCATAACGCCGATTCGATGGAGATCGTTGAAGAGACACTAGGCTACGGGGTGCTAGGGGGTCGGCGTGCCTCCCCTAGTTTTGGACGGTTGTTCCCGACGGCGGTGTTAATGCACGCCGGGCCGCCCCCTAACCTTCCCACCTCCCCCCCCTTACCCATTTCCCCCCCCCCGGTGTTTGGTCCGCGGGGCGCTAGTCGCCCTACCCCGACTACAAGCCGGAGCGTTCCCCTATCCGCCACCCGGGGACGCGCCACGTCGGAGTTCACCTCTCCGCCCACTGAGACAACCCAGCAGGTCCGTGGAACCTAACCTTTTTTTTTTTTTTTTTTTTTTTTTTTTTTAGGTGTGGAAATGCGACCTTAAGCACGCCCCCTGGTCGGGGCACCAGGGGGGTCTGTGGGGCTCTCCCACCGAAGTGGGCCTACCCACTAAAACCACACGCGTTCCCTCATAGCCATGGTGTGGGCGCCACGGGAGCATGATTAACACGTGACACCGCGACGCCCACTGGCTGCCCCGGGATGGGGCCCCTCTCTGCGCCCTTAAAAGGGCGCTCCTCGGAGACGGCACCGTGTGCAATGCAGGTTCGGGAATCCCCGCCCTCCCCCGCCGGCGCCGCCTTGAGTTTTTTATAGAGGTTCACTCCTCGCGGCCTCCGTCTTGAAAAAGACAGAGGCCCGCGGTCCCAGCGTCGGCGCCGGGATTACGCGAAATGCAGCTGCAAGGGGAAAGTTGCCCTTCCCCTCGCAGCCCCACCGCCGCCGCATCTGCGGTGCGGCCCCGCTGAGTCGCGGAGGGCAGGGCGAGTGGCGCACCGTAATACCAGCACTCCTCTCCCTCCGCGACTCACCCTCACTGCGGGGGAGACGAGTCCCCACAGTCCTCCAACGCGCACGAAGGTGGGCTCCAATGAGCCCACCCCGAGCGGCCCTCTCTGGCCGGTCCTACCTCACGGACCGGCCTTGGGTTCCTCTTAGCTTCACCGTGGGTGACCCATTCCCACGGTTACTGAGCCCCACCGCCACGACAAGGCGGGAACCCGGTCGATGGGGCCGTGGAACCTTTTTTTTTTTTTTTTTTTTTTTTTTTTTTACGTCAGGAAATGCCCACGCATATCCTCCCTCGCGGGGACAAGTTCGGATTATGTCGGACTCGAACCGACTAAAACCTGACATTGCCTCGTATGCGCATATCGGAGGGGCTACGGGAACGCTTTCGCACAACCTCCGCGGCCCCTCCAGCGTCAGCCGTTTCCGGCTCCTCCTGAGGAGACGGCACCAGTGCAATGCAGGTTCGGGAATCCCCGCCCTCCCCTGCTGGTGCCGCCTTGAGTTTTTTATAGAGGTTCACTCCTCGCGGCCCCCGTCTTGAAAAAGACAAGGGCCCGCGGTCCCAGCGTCGCCGCCGGGATTACGCGTGCAATACGGCCGCGAGGGATCGGAGAAACCCTCCCCCCCGCGGCCCCACTGCCGTCGTAGACGCGGTGCGACGCCGCTGAGTCGCGGAGGATAGGGAGAGTGGCGCACCGAAATACCAACACTCCTCCTCCTCCGCGACTCACCACCACAACTACTGCGGGGACCCCATAATCCCCGCAGTTTCGCTACAAAGGGCGGACTCACAGAGCCCACCCCCAGCGACCTCCCTGGGGCCAGCCCTTGATCAAGGGCCGGCCAGACTCCAGCAGCCCACAAGTGGGCCCGCCGGATCGGGTCGCCCGCGACCGAGGTCGCAGGCTCCCCTTGGTGTTTGGTCCGCGGGGCTTTCGCCCTACTCCGGCTCGCACCAGGCCGGAGCGTTCCCCTATCCGCCACCCGGGGACGCGCCACGTCGAAGTTCACCTCTCCGCCCACTGAGACAACCCAGCAGGTCCGTGGGGGGCCGTGGAACCTTTTTTTTTTTTTTTTTTTTTTTTTTTTTTAGGTGTGGAAATGCGACCTTAAGCACGCCCCCTGGTCGGGGCACCAGGGGGGTCTGTGGGGCTCTCCCACCGAAATGGGCCTACCCACTAAAACCACACGCGTTCCCTCATAGCCATGGTGTGGGCGCCACGGGAGCATGGTTAACACGTGACACCGCGACGCCCACTGGCCGCCCCGGGATGGGGCCCCTCTCTGCGCCCTTAAAAGGGCGCTCCTCGGAGACGGCACCGTGTGCAATGCAGGTTCGGGAATCCCCGCCCTCCCCCGCCGGCGCCGCCTTGAGTTTTTTATAGAGGTTCACTCCTCGCGGCCTCCGTCTTGAAAAAGACAGAGGCCCGCGGTCCCAGCGTCGGCGCCGGGATTACGCGAAATGCAGCTGCAAGGGGAAAGCTGCCCTTCCCCTCGCAGCCCCACCGCCGCCGCATCTGCGGTGCGAACCCGCTGAGTCGCGGAGGGCAGGGCGAGTGGCGCACCGCAATACCAGCACTCCTCTCCCTCCGCGACTCACCCTCACTGCGGGGGAGACGAGTCCCCGCAGCCCTCCAGTGCGCTCGAAGGTGGGCTCCAGTGAGCCCACCCCGAGCGGCCCTCTCTGGCCGGTCCTACCTCACGGACTGCACACCCGGACCTCTGGTGTTGGGGAGGAGCCTAGCTAGGGCTGCTGCCGCCCCCACGAGCCGGGGGGTCAGCGTCTGGAAGTGGTCTCTGAAACGCCAACCCCCGTCGAGGGTGAGGCCCAGATAGGTCATCCGGGCCTTCACCGCGACCTCGCCCCCGCCGATCCGAAGGTTGGCCCCCGCTGGCACCTTCCACTTCGGCCCTCTAAAATAAAGGGCCTCAGTTTTTTGGAGGGCCACGCGGAGGCCGAGCGCCTGGATTCTCCGGACCAGCAGGGTGGCTCCGGCCTCAGCCCTCGCCTTCAGCTCCCTCCAGGTGCTGTCCCGGACTGCTACAAGCGTGTCATCTGCATAGCAGGTGACCGCCATCTGGGGCAGCACCTTTCCGCGGATGGCAACCTAACCTAACCTTTTTTTTTTTTTTTTTTTTTTATAGTCAGGAAATGCGTTACGCACCCCTACGCCGGGCTGTGCAATGGCGTAGGGAGTGTGGGACTCGCCGGCCACAGAAGGTGTAAGAAGAGGTGACCGGAATACCCACTAAAACCTGACTGCCCTCTGACGCATTACGGCGGGGCCACGGGGACGCGTGAGCTTGCTACCGCGACCCCGCCTGCGTTTCGCCGTTAGGCGCCGTCTGTAGGGTCGGGGAGGGCGGCCACGTATTGCCGCGCTCTCCTTCCCGGTCTTCGTCTTCGGGTTGGGGGCGCTTGGGGGTTTGTCTCGCGCTCCCGCTCCATCGCCTCCTTCTGCGTGATGACAGCTTCGCAGAAGGAGGCTACGCCATCCCATGACCTCTCGTCTCTAAGCATGGCGCTTATTACGCCGGGGAGCGAGAGGTCCCCGCCGATCGCCGCCACCAGGGTGCGGCGCTCATCAGACCAGGCACAGCATATCTCTAGCGTGTGCTGTGCCGTGTCGTCCCGTTCGCCGCACCCATGGCACGACGCCGTCTCCTCCCTTCCGATCCGACGCAGGTACCGCCCGAAACAGCCATGTCCGGACAGAACCTGCGTCAGTCGGAAGGTGAGGGACCCGTGGCCCCTCCCACACCATTCCGAGAGCAGTGGACGAATGGCCTCAATTGTGCGGACCCCGTATTTGGCGTCCGCGAGGCCTGTCGCCCAAAGCTCTATGGTCGTCATTTTCCTCCTCCTCTGCCGAGCGCGGGCGTGCTCCTCTGGGGTGTGAGAGCCACCCCGGCCTCTGAGCTCGGCCCGCACCCGGTATTCCTCGGCCAGCACCCTCGCTTCGATCTCCCACGGAGGAGTGCCGGCCAGGACGCAGGCCGCCGCGTGGCCTACCGTGCGGTAGGCCCGGCACGCACGCGCCGCAACAATGCGTTGCGGCCTGCGTAGGAGGGCCCTGTTTGGCGCGTCTAGGGCGTCCGCCCAGATCGGCGCGCCGTACAGGGCCATACTCTTGACGACCATGGTGTACAGGCGTCTTGCCTGCACACCCGGACCTCTGGTGTTGGGGAGGAGCCTAGCCAGGGCTGCTGCCGCCCCCACGAGCCGGGGGGTCAGCGTCTGGAAGTGGTCCCTGAAACGCCAACCCCCGTCGAGGGTGAGGCCCAGATATTTCATCCGGGCCTTCACCGCGACCACGCCCCCGCCGATCCGAAGGTTGGCCCCCGCTGGCACCTTCCACCTCGGCCCTCTAAAATAGAGGGCCTCAGTTTTTTGGAGGGCCACGCGGAGGCCGAGCGCCTCGATTCTCCGGACCAGCAGGAAGGCTCCGGCCTCAGCCCTCGCCTTCAGCTCCCTCCAGGTGCTGTCCCGGACCGCTACAAGCGTGTCATCTGCATAGCAGATGACCGCCATCTGGGGCAGCACCTTTCCGCGGATGGCCCAATCGAAACCGATGTTCCACAGTAGGGGTCCCAGTACGGACCCCTGGGGAACACCGGAGGCCATCCGCCTTTCCTCTCTGGCCGTCCTCCCCATGTAGGACACTACCCGATCCTGCAGGTAGTGTCCTACCACCCTCCGGAGATAGGGAGGCACTCGGTGGTATCGGAGTGCCTCCTCTATTACCTCAAAGGGGAGGGAGCCGAAGGCATTAGCGATGTCGAGCGACACCGCCATAGCCCCCTGCCCCCTCTGGGCCGCATCCTCCGTGAACCTCCTCAGGGCGGTCAGGGCATCGAGGGTCGATCGCCCCGACCGGAACCCGAATTGGTTCCCAGAGATCTGCGGCCCATCCCTCGTCAGATGCTGGATGAGCCGGGAAGCGATCACTCTTTCTAGCAGCTTCCCGATCTCGTCCAGCATCACGAGGGGCCGGTATCCGGAGGGTGAGTCCGCGGGGCGGCCGTCTTTTCTGATGAGGACCAGCCGCCCCTCCTTCCACGCCCCAGGGAAGCGCCCCGCCGCCAAGCAATCGCCGAATAGGCAGCGGAGGCGGTCCCCGAGGTGTTTTGCGGCTATGAGGAGGACCTTGCCAGGGACTCCATCGGGCCCCGGTGCTTTCCGGGGCCCCCGGAGCCGGCTGGCCGCCCTAGCTACCTCCTCCTCTGTAATCGGAGGAGGGGGGGGAGTGTCCCTGTCATCTGGCGGGGCCATGCGCGGCGGATCGAAGGGAGGGCTGTGAGGAAACAGCCCCTCGACCACCGCGCTGAGGACAGCCGGCTCCATTTGTTCTGTGGGGGGCGCCACCTTCAGTTTTGCCCGCACCATGCGGTACGGACGCCCCCACGGATCTTCGTCGAGGGTCGCCAAGAACTCTGAGTAAGCATTGTCCTTGGCGACCCTGATGGCTGCTGCGAGCGCCTTCTTGGCGGCGCACATGTCAGCCTGAAGGCGCTCCAACTCGACATCCGTCCGGTGCCGCCGTCTGCGGCACCGCGTGAATGCACGCCGGGCGGCGTTACTGGCGGCACGCAGTACCGCGAGGTCCTGCGACCACCAGTAGACGCCCGCCCTGGGCGTGAAGCATCGCGCCCCGGGCATCCCGGCGTTGCAGATCGCCGTCAGGTCCCGGCGGAACCTGACGGCCCTCTCTTCAACCCCCACCGATTGGGGGGGGTCCGACGACCACGCGCAGCATATTGCGGCCTCTTCCGCCAGGTCCGCGTCGAGGCGGGAAAGCTGCCATCGAGGGAAGACCGCGCCTCGCCGCGGACCGGCTGCTGCGCGCGCCCTCGAATCCAGGGGCGCGTTGGAGACCCTGAACCGGATGTATAGATGATCGGACAGGGTCTCCACCTCCTCCAGGACACGCCAACACGAAATGCGGGCGCCGATAGCGGGGGTGGCGAATGTGACGTCTACCACTGAGCCCCCCCGTTCTCGTACGCATGTGTTGGCGTTTCCCTGGTTCTCCGGGGCTAGGCCGATGACTGTAGCCCAGTCCCGGAGGAGCGCCCCTTTCACGTCGGTGATGGAGGACCCCCACGCTGCGCACTTAGCGTTGAGATCCCCCATCACGATGACCTGGGCCGGCGATGCCCTCCGCACCACTGGCTCCAGGCCATCCAGGAACCTCTCGAAGTCAGAGAGGTTCCTGTTTGGGGAGAAGTAGACTCCTACGAGTACTACCCCTCCCCAATTTGCCGCCACGTACCCTGCACCCCTCTCCCTGAGTGACAGGCGCTGGGGGGCAGCGGGCGGCATCACTATGGCGACCGAGCCCTCCGTATCCCCGACCCAGTTTGGCAGGGGGGGACCAGGTAGGGCTCGGCCACAACGGCGACGCCAATCTTCCACTCTGCCAAGACCTGCATAAGCAGGTCCTGTGCGCGGGCGCAGTGGTTGGCGTTGGTCTGCAGGAACTCTGTGTGCGGGTGTCCTGACATTATGACACTTGCATTTCTATTTCCTCACTAGCCTGGCGGCTCTGCGGCGGAGAAGGCTTGCCCCGTGGAGCCTTCCCCTTCACGGTAGGGGGCGTGCATTTGGCACCCCCCATCGCATGCGCGTGCGGGCGACCTGCCTTCGCGCATACCGCGCATTTGGCAGGCGCCTCGCACGTGGCCGCCTTATGCCCCTCTTTGCCACAACGGAAGCAGAGTTTGCCATAGTCCGCTTCCGTTGGGCACTCTGCAGGGCAGAGGGCACGTGTATGGCCTAGCCGCATGCACTTGTAGCAGCGCAGCGGCCGGGCCTCCATCGCTTTGACGGTGGCCATGGTCCAGCCTATGGCCAGCTTTCCTGCTTTGACGGCTGCCTTGGCAGCCGTCGCCGGGCACTTTATAATGGCCGAGCCGTCGCCCCAGAAGCTTCGGCGGATTTGGCCGGCCTTGACCTGGCTGGGGGAGCAGCCACCAGCAGCCGCCACCTTGGCCACCAGCTCCTCCTGGGTAACGGATTCGTCTAAGCCGGTGAGCCTGAGGCTGACCGATTTGGTCGGGCGGGCTATATCGGCCCAGGCCCCGATGACCTCCGTCAGTCTGGTGGCCAGGCGGTCAGCAGAGGCGTCCGGGGTCTCTCCCCCTACCTCCATCAGCCTGGAGCCGGTCACGCTCGTTCGGATCTTGACCGTCTCCAATCCAAAGTCCCGAAGCAGGATGGTGGCCCTGGCCTTGGTAAGAACCTCGGCCATGGTGATGGCCTCCCCCTTCTTGAGGCTCACCATAATGGCTGCCGTCTTCGGGACCGAGATTTTCGGGGGCTTCGGCGGGGCCACGGCTTTTTGGCGTGCCGCACCAGATGGGGTGGGGGCAGGCCTAGTCGAGGGGTTGCCTTTCTTTCTGGCCTTCCGGCCCACAACCTCTGTCCATCTTGGCTTATCTGTTGGGCCCTCGGGTGTTTGCCCTTGCTGGCCTTTCTCAGCTGGTGTCCATCCTCCACCATGCTGAGAGGAGCGACGGGGCTTTGAAGGGGCAGCCGGTTTGGCCTGAGTCGGTCTGCTTGCCGTGCCAGTGTCCCTGCCGGGCAGTGCTCTGGGACGGGGCGGCGGCGGCTGTCGCCTGTCAGCACTCAGGGGCGGCCTGAGCACCGGCTCAGGAGGGAGGCGAGTCTCCAGATCCTCGAAGCGAGCGTTGACCATGCCGCCTATCATTTGGAGGAGCTCGTGCTTTAGCCCCTCGGTGTCAAGGCATTGTTGCGCTTGCGGTCTCTTTTGAAGTGTGACTGAGACTTCCTGCATTTGCTTTTTGAGACCCTCCAGTTCCTTGCGCAGGCGCAGGTTGTCCTCCTGAAGGGCTCGCGTTTCCTCAGTGAGGGTTTTTTGTGCGAGCGCAACGATGTCCTCCTTTATCGCCTTTACGGCGTCGTGAAGCGCTCGCACGAAAGTCCCTTTTAGGTTGGACGATTTTTGTGCCACCTTTTCCACAACCTCGAGGTTAATCTCTATCCTCTTTAGGACAGTGGCCGACGTATTGCCTTCGGTGGCCTGCGTCCTACTTGGATCCGGCGCAGCCGCTGGCGATAGTGCCGAGCGAGTCCTGCGGGCCTCTGCGATCGAGTCCAGGAGTTCGGACTCGGCGCGGGCTTTCATCTCCTCCGCTTGGGCCTTTAGAAAGGCTTGTTTGGCCGCCGCCAGCCCGACATAGTCGCCGGTGGTTGGCGGACGGCCGCGTCCCTTCCTTTTTGTGCTAGTGGCGGGGGTCTCCGTAGAGCTCCCGCTGAGCTCCACATCCCTAGGCCGCTTCTGACCTCGGCCTTCGCTCCAGAAGCGCCCAGGCCCATCCCTGTCCAGGGACTCCATAGAGCCGCATAGGCTCGTAACGGACACCATGCTTCGGTTTGATTCCGAGTCGGACTCCGACAGTCTTTTGTGAGCCGATGACCTCGCCGTTGTCGGGGTGCGCGTCAGCACGACCCTCAGCTCCTTCATCTTTTGCTCCTCCCTCATCACATCTCCACTCACCACACTCTTCTCCACATCAATAACATTTTTGTTTTTAGTATTTGTGTCCATTTGTGTTCCCACGAGAAGGGTCGATCAACAGGTCCACCCCCGGGTGACGCCCATTCCGAAGGGTAAGGCTACATACTGTAGAGGTCGCCAGGTATCTACAGGTTTTAACGACTTCGCTGTCGGGTTTTTATAGAGTTTTCCTTTCTCGCGGGCCGGCCGGTTAAGGCAAGCCCTCCGCTCTAGTGCCTCGACATACTCCATAACGCCGATTCGATGGAGATCGTTGAAGAGACACTAGGCTACGGGGTGCTAGGGGGTCGGCGTGCCTCCCCTAGTTTTGGACGGTTGTTCCCGACGGCGGTGTTAATGCACGCCGGGCCGCCCCCTAACCTTCCCACCTCCCCCCCCCCCCTTACCCATTTCCCCCCCGGTGTTTGGTCCGCGGGGCGCTAGTCGCCCTACCCCGACTACAAGCCGGAGCGTTCCCCTATCCGCCACCCGGGGACGCGCCACGTCGGAGTTCACCTCTCCGCCCACTGAGACAACCCAGCAGGTCCGTGGGGAAACCTAACCTAACCTAACCTTTTTTTTTTTTTTTTACGTCAGGAAATGCCCACGCATATCCTCCCTCGCGGGGACAAGTTCGGATTATGTCGGACTCGAACCGACTAAAACCTGACAACGCCTCGTATGCGCATATCGGAGGGGCTACGGGAACGCTATCGCACAACCTCCGCGGCCCCTCCAGCGCCAGCCGTTTCCGGCTCCTCCTGAGGAGACGGCACCAGTGCAATGCAGGTTCGGGAATCCCCGCCCTCCCCTGCTGGTGTCGCCTTGAGTTTTTTATAGAGGTTCACTCCTCGCGGCCCCCGTCTTGAAAAAGACAAGGGCCCGCGGTCCCAGCGTCGCCGCCGGGATTACGCGAAATGCAGCTGCAAGGGGAAAGTTGCCCTTCCCCTCGCAGCCCCACCGCCGCCGCATCTGCGGTGCGACCCCGCTGAGTCGCGGAGGGCAGGGCGAGTGGCGCACCGTAATACCAGCACTCCTCTCCCTCCGCGACTCACCCTCACTGCGGGGGAGACGAGTCCCCGCAGTCCTCCAACGCGCTCGAAGGTGGGCTCCAATGAGCCCACCCCGAGCGGCCCTCTCTGGCCGGTCCTACCTCACGGACCGGCCTTGGGTTCCTCTTAGCTTCACCGTGGGTGACCCATTCCCACGGTTACTGAGCCCCACCGCCACGACAAGGCGGGAACCCGGTCGATGGGGAAACCTAACCTAACCTTTTTTTTTTTTTTTTTTTTTTTTTTTTTTTAGGTGTGGAAATGCGACCTTAAGCACGCCCCCTGGTCGGGGCACCAGGGGGGTCTGTGGGGCTCTCCCACCGAAGTGGGCCTACCCACTAAAACCACACGCGTTCCCTCATAGCCATGGTGTGGGCGCCACGGGAGCATGGTTAACATGTGACACCGCGACGCCCACTGGCCGCCCCGGGATGGGGCCCCTCTCTGCGCCCTTAAAAGGGCGCTCCTCGGAGACGGCACCGTGTGCAATGCAGGTTCGGGAATCCCCGCCCTCCCCCGCCGGCGCCGCCTTGAGTTTTTTATAGAGGTTCACTCCTCGCGGCCTCCGTCTTGAAAAAGACAGAGGCCCGCGGTCCCAGCGTCGGCGCCGGGATTACGCGAAATGCAGCTGCAAGGGGAAAGTTGCCCTTCCCCTCGCAGCCCCACCGCCGCCGCATCTGCGGTGCGACCCCGCTGAGTCGCGGAGGGCAGGGCGAGTGGCGCACCGCAATACCAGCACTCCTCTCCCTCCGCGACTCACCCTCACTGCGGGGGAGACGAGTCCCCGCAGCCCTCCAGTGCGCTCGAAGGTGGGCTCCAATGAGCCCACCCCGAGCGGCCCTCTCTGGCCGGTCCTACCTCACGGACCGGCCTTGGGTTCCTCTTAGCTTCACCGTGGGTGACCCATTCCCACGGTTACTGAGCCCCACCGCCACGACAAGGCGGGAACCCGGTCGATGGGGAACCTAACCTATCCTCTTTAGGACAGTGGCCGACGTATTGTCTTCTGTGGCCTTCGTCATTCTTGGATCCGGCGCAGCCGCTGGCGATAGTGCCGAGCGAGTCCTGCGGGCCTCTGCGATCGAGTCCAGAAGTTCGGACTCGGCGCGGGCTTTCATCTCCTCCGCTTGGGCCTTTAGAAAGGCTTGTTTGGCCGCCGCCAGCCCGACATAGTCGCCGGTGGTTGGCGGACGGCCGCGTCCCTTCCTTTTGGTGCTGGTGGCGGGGGTCTCCGTAGAGCTCCCGCTGAGCTCCACATCCCTGGGCCGCTTCTGGCCTCGGCCTTCGCTCCAAAAGCGGCCAGGACCATCCCTGTCCAGGGACTCCATAGAGCCGCATAGGCTCGTAACGGACACCATGCTATGATGGGAGTCCGAATCGGACTCCGACAGCCTTTTGTGAACCGATGACCTCGCTGTTGTCGGGGTGCGCGTCAGCACCACCCTCAACTCCTTCGCCTTCTGCTCCTCTCTCATCACTTCTCCACTCTCCACACTCCTCTCTACATCATCAACGTTTTTGGTTTTAGTATATTTTTCCATTTGTGTTCCCACGAGAAGGGTCGATCAACAGGTCCACCCCCGGGTGACGCCCATTCCGAAGGGTAAGGCTACATACTGTAGAGGTCGCCAGGTATCTACAGGTTTTAACGACTTCGCTGTCGGGTTTTTATAGAGTTTTCCTTTCTCGCGGGCCGGCCGGTTAAGGCAAGCCCTCCGCTCTAGTGCCTCGACATACTCCATAACGCCGAGTCGATGGAGATCGTTGAAGAGACACTAGGCTACGGGGTGCTAGGGGGTCGGCGTGCCTCCCCTAGTTTTGGACGGTTGTTCCCGACGGCGGTGTTAATGCACGCCGGGCCGCCCCCTAACCTTCCCACCTCCCCCCCCTTACCCATTTCCCCCCCGGTGTTTGGTCCGCGGGGCGCTAGTCGCCCTACCCCGACTACAAGCCGGAGCGTTCCCCTATCCGCCACCCGGGGACGCGCCACGTCGGAGTTCACCTCTCCGCCCACTGAGACAACCCAGCAGGTCCGTGGAACCTAACCTTTTTTTTTTTTTTTTTTTTTTTTTTTTTTTTTTTTTTCCTGGGGAAATCCTTTTATTGACCCCCGCGCCCGGGCTGTGCAAGTGGCGCGGGGAGTGTGGGGGTCGCCTAAAGACGTTCGGCCATACCCACTAAAACCCCAGGGCCCACTTCTGCTCGCTGTTGTCAGAACCCGGTAACTGGTTTGACCATTGAATCCGGATTCCAACGAGCGACTGCCGCTTAGCCTCTGTTGAGGCGCGGCACTTCTGTCGTGCTAAAAGCACGATTTATGTCTCACTAGTTTTAAACATGTGAATATATATATATACAAATACAAATCTATAGCTAATGTATTTATAATATGTACATTACTATCGCTATATTTACATAATGCGCACAGCGTGTGTGTGCCTGCGCCCTCTGCGGCGGCGGCCCACAGCTGACGCAGGGTCGACTTCCCGCGCCCTCTCAGCATCTTCTTTCTGCTGCAATACGGACTCTGCGAACGCCTGGAAGGTGTCCCAGAAGTCCCGACATTCCAGCATCCTACGAACTATGTTGCCAAGTGACGTTAAATTTGCAATAGGGCGCCTTTCTGCACTCCATGCAGGGCAGTCAAATAATGTGTGCGCCGCCGTATCTGACGGCGCCGCACAGTGGTGACAGGCTGGTGACTCCTCCCTCCCGGCAATTTGGTGCAGATACTTTCCGAAGCACCCGTGCCCGGAAAGCATCTGCACCAGCCTGTAGGTGAGGGACCCCCATCGCCGCTGAACCCAGTCCTTGAGGACAGGACGCAGCGCGTCCACCGTCCACGAGCCAGCTCTAGGAGTCCTGAGCTCCTCTGACCAATTTGTCAGAATCTTGTCTTGGGCCTCTCTTCTCCATGCCCTTACTTCTTCCAGCATGGGCTCCGCCCCGCTGTTTCTGACCCTCGCTCGGCGCCAATAGACGTCGGCGAGGGCAGCCGCGTCAAGGTGCCAGGGGGCGAGTCCGGCTATGACGCACACGGCATCGTAGGACACCGTGCGGTACGCCCTCGCCACCCGTATGGCAATGATCCGCTGTGATCGCCTTAGCATCGCCTTGTTTTGTTGACCGAGGTCGTTGGCCCAGATCGGGCAACCGTAAAGGGCCATCGACCTCAGCACTCCCGCGAACAAGCGGCGACGTCCCGAGCTCGGGCCACCGATGTTCGGCAAAATGCGACCAAGGGCGGCAGCCGTGGCGTCCATCTTCGGGGCAAGTGCTGTAAAGTGCGCTCTGAAACTCCACTTGGAGT
Source organism: Papilio elwesi (assembly GCA_029849275.1). NCBI lineage: Eukaryota > Metazoa > Arthropoda > Insecta > Lepidoptera > Papilionidae > Papilio > Papilio elwesi. Next base: position 9,354,907 of record CM056704.1, on the reverse strand, counting down.
CCAGAGTCAGTCCTAGGTATTTGATGGACGTACCTATCCCGATATGGACGCCACCAACGATGATTGACGCTCCAGGTGGGGGTGCTCTTCTTGGGCCAAAGAAAGCAATGGCTTCCGATTTCTCCAGAGCGACCTCCAAACCGAGTCGCCGGATCCGATGTACGATCTGGGCGACTCCTGCGGTCGCTCTTAAGGTCGTCTCTCTAAGGTCTTTGCCGGTTGCCACGATGAGTGTATCGTCAGCGTAGCACACGAGTTGCACGCCGTGCATCAACGCTGCCCGCAGAACCCAGTTATAGCCAATGTTCCACAGGAGCGGCCCGAGGACCGACCCCTGCGGAACACCGCGCAGGACCGCATATTCCGTCCAGTCGTTTCTCCGGGGGAATATTATTCTCCTATTGCGGAAGTAGTCCTCAATGATGTTAATGAGGTACTGGGGGACCTGGTGGTAGCTCAGTCCCTCCATGATGCTGTCCCAGGGCAGTGTGTTGAATGCATTTGCTATATCCAACGACACTGCCAGCACCACTCCGCCCTTTGATGTTGTCTCCGCCGATATATCTCTGACTTTGGCTATGGCGTCTACTGTAGATTTGGCTCGCCTGAAGCCGAATTGTGACTCCTCGAGATCTGGTCCTACTGTGGAGAGATGCTCGCTGATGCGTCCGGTAATTATTCTTTCAAATAATTTGCCGGCCTCATCGAGCAGCACTATTGGTCTATAAGCCGACGGGGACTCCGCCGGCCTATTCCCAGGTTTCTTCAGTAACACCATTCTCCCAGCTTTCCACCGATCTGGGAAGTTTCCAGTCTGAAGGCAGGATGTTAGGAGGTTCAGTAACCTCACGTCGAGTCCGTGCTTCAGCGCAAGGGCGAGAACCTTTCCGTGGACTCCATCGGGACCAGGTGCCGTCTTCTTGCGCTGAAGTTTTTCCACGGCTATGGAAAGTTCTGCCGGCGACACCTCTGGAACGGAACCAGCTGGAGTCGCCGACGCGTAGAGTCTAGTCCGGTTTTCGCTCGAGGAAGAGGGAGCGGGCGGGAACAAGGTGGTAACCACGCGCTGTAGCACTTCTGGCTCGAGTGTAGTGGTTAGAGGTGGAGCACAGGGACGCAGCTTGTTCATCACCATCCTGTAGGGGCGCCCCCAGGGGTCCACCTCCAACGTGTCGAGAAATTCCCACCACGATCTCTCCTTCGCTTCGGCGATCCCTTTCTTCAGAGCCTTGCGCGCGTCTCTATACAGATTGTACAGGTGCTCATCCTCCGCAGCGTCTCTTGTGGAGCGTCTTCGCCTACAACGAGTGTACCGGCGCCTGGCGGACACACAGGCGTTGCGTAAACGCGTGAGCCCGCCCGACCACCAGTGCACCTGTCTGCGAGATGGTGTTGGCCTAGTCCTCGACATGGAGCAGTCTGAGACGTGCTTTAAGGTCTCAGCGAACCAGGCTACCTCGGTGTCGACATTTATTTCGGCTGGCGGTCGCGGGCACCAAGCCCGTATGATCGAGGCCAGCTCCAGGTCGTCGCAGTTTAAGGTCTTTAGGGACCAACGGGGTCCTCTTTCCGGGGGGCCCCTGGGCAGGGACAGAGTTGTCGATGGAAGCACTCCAAACCGAATATATCTGTGGTCGGACAGAGTTTCCACATCGGACAGTACCGCCCAGGCAGGGACCCGCCTCGCGATGGAGGAGGATGCGAAGGTCACGTCGACCACGGAACCCCCGTTCATGCGCACGCAAGTAGGCTCATTTCCTCGATTGATTACACTGAGGCTGTGTTGTGCGGCCCAGTCGAGCAAAATGTCGCCTCGGTAGTCGGTGGCCGAAGAACCCCATGCGGATGACTTTGCGTTGAAGTCTCCGGCCACGACCACTTCTTGATGTGCGAAGTGGTGCATCATGGCATCCACCTCCCCCAAGAATGCCTCGAATTCCGAGAGCGTCTTGTTCGGGGAGAAGTAGACGCTAATGACGACTAATGAGTCAAAGCGGACGCCGACGCAACCGCTTCCCTTCTTGCAGGACCTGACTGGAGGAGTGCCGCTGGTGTTGGATTGTACGACTAAGGCGGCATTGCCGCTAAGGTCCCCAATCCAGTCACGTCTGTCGGGAACCCTGTAGGGCTCACTCACGATCCCAATGTTAGTGGACCACTGCGCTAGACTCTGGCAGAGTAGATCCTGAGCTCTAGCACAGTGATTAAGGTTCGTCTGGAGAAAGCGTAAGGCCATTCTATGGAGCTACGATTTCCGCGACCTCCATATTTTCTCCGCTCGGAGGAGATGACGTACCAGCGTTTTGGACAGGTCTTCGTGTCACCTTTCGCTTGGGGGCCGAGCACTTTGGGCCACCCAGGCGGTGATCGGCCTTTTTATTATTGGACGCGCAAATTGCGCAGTGAGGCCTCTCCTGGCAGCGAGCGGCAATATGGCCACTTTTACTGCATCTCAGACATGTGTTTGAGCGGTCTTCCGAGTCGCAGAAACGGGCGACATGGCCGGTCTGGAGGCATCGATAGCAGCGGAGCTCTCTCGTGTTGCCGACCGAGACTCGCGCTACGACCCATCCAACTAGCAGAGGCTCCTGCGTTAGTTTTTTCGCCGCAGTGACCGGAACCTGGATCCAGGCGCCGAAAAGACCCGTCCTGTCTTGGCGAATCTCTCCGACTCTAACTTGGTCCACAGGACATTCCGTGACTTTAGATATAGCCCGTAGGAGTTCTTGAGCCGTTACTGAGTCGTCCAGGCCCGACACATGCACGTCGACGCGTTTTACGGGCCTGGAGACCTTTACGCTGTCGTCATTAATGACCTCGCGCAGTTTTTCTGCCAGAATGTCCGCCTTGGGGTCGTTACCGGCGCCGGGAATTTGTATAATTGTGGCCCCGGTAATTGCCCTACGGAATTTGACTGATTCGATTCCGATCGCTTCTTTGAGGTCGAGCTTTTGTTTCGCCTCCTTTAAAATAGCACTGTACGTGAGCCCCTTCTTTGAAGCCTCCTCTGTGAGTGTCAGGACAATGGCTGACGACCTGGGCGCCGTAAGTTTCTGCTTTGGGGCCGCCTTGGCCTGTTGGGCAGTCTTAGGGACGACCTTCCTTCCTTCCCCACCGTTGTTTCGGGACTGGAGTGCCCTGGACATCGTGGGGAGTTGCGGCCGAGATGTTACTTTTTTCGGCCGTCCGTTCTTGCCTACTTTTGACCAGTTTTCGTCTAGACCGTCTGGGTTTGGAAGGCGAGATGCGCCAGAGGCATTTGCCGCCGAGACGGCATGTACAGGTGACGGTGTAGGAGCTTGCCCTGATGTGCTGGCTTTGCTCGGTACCGGTGCGGCCGAGGCCGTGCCCCTTTTCTCCTTTCTCTTCGTCGTCTTCTTCTTTGCAGTGGGCCCTTCCTGCATCCTCGACGCAGCCTTTTTTGCTGGAGCAGTTGCCGGAAGCATGGCGTCCTCTTCCCTCTGCTCGGGTCGGCCTTCACGCAGCACTGACGCATTAAGGGTCGCCGGAAGGGGCCCTAGGATGTCCTCTTTTCTATTTTTTTTATCCGACGCCAGAGAGGGCCGGAGCCGTATCGCTTCCAGTCTGTTTAGGATGCGCTTCTCCATTTCCTCCATGCTACGCTGCGAGGAGGCTTGTGACGTGACTTGAGATATGGAGGCTTGAAGCTTTTCAAATTTTGCGTTCAAAGCCTCCATCTGCGTTCGCATGCGCTCGTTTTCGGCGCGAAGCAGCTGCACTTCCTCCGAGTTGGTCCTTTTCGCCAGCGTCTTGCAACTCACTCTTATTGCGTCCACAGCCTCGTGTAGGGCGCGGACGTATGTCCCCTTTAAGTGGGACGACTTCTTAGCCACGTTCTTAATGGCGCCAAGGTGCGACTCTATCTGTGACTCGACCGCGTTCACTGTGGCCGACTCTAACTCTAACTCTCTACCTCTGCCTCTCTTTCTGGCGGCGCTCTTCGCCGGAGTGTCGGTGGAACTACCCTCCTCCTCACTAGAGCCCCTCTTCCTTTTTTGTTCCCTCTTTTGCCAGAACCGACGACCTGATGGCTCGGCGAGGGACTCGCAACTCGCGGACTCGTACAGGCGGGCCGGTGGATCAGATGGTACGCTGACCATCGCCCCGTCATCCGAGTCATATAGCGGCAGGTTCAACCGTGACGGTCCCGCGCACTCCACCAGAGGCATGGCTACCGGCGTCGGCGTACGCTCGAGAACCACCCTCAGAACTTTATCTCCTATCATCATCTCCTCCTTTCTACCCTCAACCTCCTCTACATCCTTCATTTTTGGTTTTGTTTTGTTTTTAGACTCCTCCATCATTCATCATTAAAAACCGGCCTGCCGCCACAAGGGACAGCGTCCGGCATCAATTCCTTCTTTGGGGAAGTAATTCGTCCGCCCGAGCGGAGCCCCTCGCCCGGGTAACCCTAATACGCCGTGGGGGTGGGAGATACCCACGGGTTGGTCGCCAGCAGCTCGACATACTGGCCGAGCACCCGCTCACCCAGCGGGAGAGCGGGAGGAGTGGCGCCGCGCACCTCAACGCACACTCATTCATTCAGGGTTTTTTATTGAGGTTTTCCTTCCTATTGAGCCGGCCGATTAAGGCAGGCCCCCTGGACCGGTGTGCGTGCTAGACATGACAACCTCGCGCGCCGGCGAACAGGTTTCCCGACGGGGGGTCCTTTGGAGCCCCTAACCACAGCAGCTATTCGCTGCCGTGGCCCGCCGCGCTGTGCCGGGTGTAAAGAGCCCGCACGTCTCCTGGGTCACAAACTTGGCTCTAAAGAGCGACTACTATATACAGAATGTACAAGGCTGTGAAGCCGACTCCCTGTCACGACCGTACCATAAGCGACGCCGAACGCAATGGCCGGTATGACCGATTTAGGCGAGCCTTACTGGGCCCGAGGACCCAGTAATGCCCACCCTCCCAGTTAGCGACCGAAGAAGCGACGGGACACAGCTTGCTCGACCGTACCATTTGTCGAACAAGAAGCATCTTTCGCACTCAGCGGCCGGGCCCCCCCGGCACGACAAGCCCTGGGGTCCGCGGGATGGACATCCGCGGTGGGGGGGGTGGAACCTAACCTAACCTAACCTAACCTAACCTAACCTAACCTTTTTTTTTTTTGAAGCGGCCGGAATACCCACTAAAACCCAGCGATGTTCCTTCTTGCGCCTATTGGCCGGGCCACGGGAACACTTGCGCAATCTTCCGCGACCCAGCCGGCGTTGTCTGCAGAGGCAGACTCTCCTCGGTGGGGACTCGAAGTCCCCATACTGCTTCTGAGGCGCACCAGGAACATCGTGGTGCGCCTTCCGGCTCAAAGGACGGGCGATGCACTCCCCCTCAATCCACCGCCCGGAGCTCTTCTCTACGGAGGCAGGCGGCGGTCATGTGCACGCCGCCGGCCACCCGCTCTGCGGCGGCGGACAGGGTCAGCGAGTGCATCTTCCTCCCGCTGCCGTTCTGCCGCCTCCTTTTGCGTCATCACCTCCTCGCAAAAGGAGGCGACGGCGTTCCACGACCTCCCGCTGCTCACCATGGCATGTATCACGACGGGCAGCGAGAGGTCGGGCCCCACTTCTGCCGCGAGTGCGGCCCGCTGGGTCGACCACTGTACGCACGACTCCAGCGTATGCTGCGCTGAGTCCTCAGCGTGGCCGCACTCGTGGCACATCTCCGTGGGCTCTCGTCTCGCCACCCTGCACAGATACCTCCCGAAGCAGCCGTGTCCCGAGAGGATCTGCACAAGGTGGAAAGAGAGAGCCCCGTGGTTCCGGCCCGTCCAGAGCTCGAGGACGGGCCGGATCGCCTCTATCGTGCGGTGGCCGGCAGACGGCGAAAGAAGCCGCTCCCGCCAATGAGCGACGAGGTCGGCCTCCGCCGCCCGCCGCCACGCACGCTCCTCCACCGGCGCAGGATGTTCCTCCCGAAGTCGAGCGTCCACCCTGCGCCAGTACACACTGGAGAGCACTTCGGCATCCAGATCCCAGGGCGGCGTCCCCGCCAACACACAGGCTGCTTCGCACGAGATGGTGCGATATCCCCGTACCACTCTGACCGCCATGACCCTCTGCGGCCTTCGCAGCAGGGATCGGGTGTGGGCGGTCAGAGTGTCCGACCATATGGGCGCTCCGTAGAGCGCCATGGATCGCACCACGCCCGTGTATAGGCGGCGACACCGCGAGCTCGGTCCGCCCAGATTTGGTAGGAGCCGACTGAGGGCTCCAGCCGCTCCCACGAGTTTTGGGACAAGACGCCGGAAGTGCTCTTCGAACTTCCATCGGCTGTCGAGGACGAGTCCTAAGTACTTCATTGTACCCCCGACGCCGATGGAAGCTCCGCCCACCACCAATTCGGACCGGGCAGGAGGTGCTCTCCGAGGCCCGTGAAAACACAGAGCCTCGGACTTGTGCAAGGCTACCTCCAAACCCAGTCCCCGAATTCTGGCCACCATTTGGGCCACGCCAACTGTGGCTCTACAACGGGCCTCCCTCTCCGTGCTGCCCTGAGCCGTCACGAGGGTGTCGTCGGCGTAACATACGACCTTCACACCCCGTAGGACGGCTCCGCGCAGCACCCAGTCGTACCCGATGTTCCACAGGAGGGGCCCGAGAACCGAACCCTGTGGAACACCGCACGACACTGCCCTTTCGAGCCAGCCCTCGCTGGTCGGGCACCCGACCGACCGCTCCGACAGGTAGGCCGCCACGATCGTCCTAAGATATTTAGGTACGCCGTGGTACCTCAGCGCCTCCCTGATGCAGCTCCAGGGCAGGGTATTGAAGGCGTTGGAGATGTCTAGAGACACCGCCACCAACACCCCACCCTGGGTCACCGCGCTGTCCGCAAGGGCCCTCACCCGCGCTATAGCGTCGATGGTGGATCTGCCCCTGCGGAAGCCAAACTGGTTGGCGCTGAGATCCGGCCCCACCGTCTCTAAGTGGTGAACGAGGCGAGCTGCTACGACGCGCTCAAAGAGCTTGCTCACCTCGTTCAGCAGAACGATCGGTCGGTATGCCGACGGCTCGTCGACCGGGCGTCCGTCCTTTCGGAGCAGGACCAACCTCCCCTTCTTCCATTCCTCCGGAAATCGGCCCTGCTCCAAACACGCCCGAAAGAGGGTAAGCACCCACGTTTCGAGCGGCCCCAGTGCCAGGGCCCAGGCACGGCCCGGGACTCCGTCGGGGCCTGGGGCGGTATTCTTTGCGCGCATACGCAACACCGCCGCCCTCAACTCGTCCTCCGTTACCGGCGGGACGCCTGGACCTTCTCCCTCTACGGTAGGAGGCGCCATACGAGGCGCCTCGTGCTCGGCTCGTTGCGGGAACAGCCCCGCGACAACCGACTCCAGGACGAGAGGCTGGAGACTCTGGGTGATGGGAGGACCCCTCGACCGCAGTTTCCTCCTCACCGCTTTATAGGGCCTCCCAAAGGGATCCCTATTGAGAGTCTCCAGCATCTCGTCTTCCGCGCGGTCTTTGGCCACACCAATTGCCGTCCGCAGAGCCTTCACCGCACCCCTGTAGAGGGAGTAGAGCCGTTCTGCTTCCGCAGGGTTCTGCCGTCGCCGTCTGCGGCAGCGGGTGTACCGGCGTCTCGCTGCCACACAGGAACTGCGTAGCGTGGTCAGCTCCTCGCACCACCAGTACACCGGCCGCTTGGAGGGGACAGCACGCACTCGAGGCATAGCCCCATCGCAGATACGCAACATGGCACTGCCGAGGCGCGCCGCCCCCTCCCCGACGTCTCTTATGCCGCTTTGTGGCGCGGAGAACCACGCCTCAACAAGGGCAACTTCCACCAAAAATTCCCGGTCCATTCGTGACAGCGACCATCGAGGACCATCACCTCGCAGGGGCCGGCGTGGACCTCTCGGGTTTGCCAGAGACGCGGAGATGCCGAACCTCACGTATCGGTGGTCCGACAGCGTCTCCGCGTTCTCCAGCACCTCCCAGCCCCAAACACGGCGTGCCAGGGCGGCATCGGCGAATGTAACATCGACAATGGAGCCGCCCTGACGCCGCACGCACGTGTTGACCGACCCCTGGTTCAGGACCGTGAGTCCGGTCGCTGTCACCGACTCGTCCAGCTCTTGTCCGCGAGCATCCGTCGCCGGGCATCCCCACGCCGTCGACTTGGCGTTGAGGTCGCCCGCGACCAGCACGCGGACGGAGCGACTTCTGCCTATCAGGACGCCGACTTCGGCGAGGAAATCTTCGAAGTCGGCGAGACTTCGATTTGGCGAGAAGTACACTCCGACCACTCTGATGTCGCCGACAAGAGCGGAGACGTATCCCCGGCCTCGAACTACGTCGACGAAGACCGGAGAACCCACAATGGACCGGGACGTTACGGCTACCACGCCGTCTGTGTCCCCCACCCAGTCATCCCCAGACGGGACGCGGTAGGGCTCGGCCACCACGGCAACGTGTATCGACCACTCCGTCATGCTCTGGAATAGAAGGTCCTGAGCTCTGGCGCAGTGGTTGATATTCGCCTGGAGGAGGTTCAGGTCCATATCTATTCCTCGACCATCGGAACCTCCTCAGCCCTCGGCGCTTCCGCCTGCTGGGGTGAGGAAGAGGACGGTCCTACAGCTGCACCGTCCCTCCCTCCCTTCTTCTTCCCCTTGGGTGGGGGAACGCAGGCCTTGCTGCCCACGAGGTGATTGGCCGCCATACCGGCCGCTGCGCATACCACGCAGTGTGCCACGGCGCTGCATCCGCGAGCCTTGTGACCGGGCTGGCCGCAGCGGAAGCACAACCCGCTGCGGTCAACCTCCGTGCACCGGCCGGCCATGTGCCCAGGTCCGAGGCACCTGAAGCACATAAGTGGCCGGGTGTCCAACAGCTTAATCTGGGCGGACACCCAGCCAACGACTAGACGACCTCCGCCAACGACCTTCTTTGCGGCCGCGACAGGACACTGGATTGCTACTGCGCCTAGTCCGTCACGACCGGTCTTGACCTCGCCAGCCCGCAGCTGCTCGACGGGGCATCCTCCCGCCGCAGCGATCGCGGCGATCACTTCGGCGCTGGTAGCAGAGTCGTCCAGGCCTGATACCCGCAGACCTACCGACATTGTCGGTCTCGAGACCCGGACGACATCGCCACCCAGGACCTCCCGCAACTTCTGCGCCAGAGAGTCCGCCCTCTCGACACTGGAGGCGCCGGGGAATTCAAAAAGGCGACCGCCATTGGCCGCCTTCCGAAGTCGGACCCCCTGAGTACCGAAGTCCGCGGGATTTATTGCTTCTTTTGCCTTGGCGATTACGCTCGCATAGGTCGCGCCCTTCTCCACCGCCTCCGGTTGCAGTGTCAGGACCACTGCCTGTGTCCGGGGTGCGTGGAGATTACGGGCGCGGCTTTTCTCATTGGGTCTTTTCTTCTTCTTGGGACCCACCGTGGTCCAACCTGTCGACGCCGCTGCAGATTCTGCCGGTGATGTTTCCTTTTTCTGCTTCTTTTTATCCTTCTTCTTACTCTTCCGCACCTTAGAGGGCGGAGAAGAAGAAGAGTTGCCTTCTTTTATAGACGCTCGCTGGGACGACGCAGAGGGTGGCTGCTGCGTCGGCCTGTGCGTAGGTGCAGGCCCTGGGGCCGCTTTTTCCCTTATCCTCTTCTGGGCTCCCGGAGCTGGCGTCCGTGCTGGTACCGAGGCCGCGGCCGCGTATGTGCGGTCGCTCTGTTTTTGGTCCGACGCCAGAGGCGGTCGAATTCTCTTCTGTGGGAGGAGTCTGTCCTCCAGTGAGGCCAGGCGGGCATTCACCATCCCGCCCACCTGGACCATCACCGTCCGGCAGATCTCCTCCAGCGAGGGCGCCACTATTTCTGAAGGCCGTGTAATAGGCGTGGCCATTGCTGTCTCGGGAGAGGTGGCGGACCTCTGTTTCCGCATCCTCTCCATTCCCTCCTTTATTTCGGCGAGCTCCTTTTGGAGACTGGCCATCTCGGCCTGCAGGCGAGCGTTGTCCGCCTGCAGTTGCCGCGTCTCATTCGTGATTGTGCGGGTCCCCAGGACTTCCACGGCTTCCCTAATCGAAACCGCAGCATCCTTCAGGGCCCGCACGAAGGTGCCCTTCAGGTGGGAGGACTTGCTGGCCACCTTAGTTATTATTTCCAAGTCCTCCTGCACCTGCTCCTGTATCTGGGCTGCGCTTGTTTTACTAATCGGGCCCCGTTTCGCTTTCAATGGTAGTGCCGCGCGAGTCTTACGAGTCTTCTCTATCAACTTCTCGAGATCCCACTCGGCGCGGGCTTTGTCCTCATCAGATTGGACCTTTAAAAAGGCCTGTTTGGCAGCCGCCATCCCGAATAAATCGCCGGTAGTTGACGGGCGGCCGTGTCCTCTTCGTTTTCTAGTACCACCCTCGGGAGTATCCGTGGAACTCACGCTGAGGTCCAATTCTCTGGGCCGCTTCTGACCACGGCCGTCACTCCAGAAGCGTCCGGGATCATCCATGTCCAGGGACTCCGTAGAGCCGATGCGACTCACTGATGCAGCGGACGTCATACTCACCATTGACTCCGAATCGGACTCTGACAGCCTCCGGCCGGTGGCGGGACGGCACCCACCTACGAGGTTATCCTCCTTAGGGGGCATAATCGGTGCCGGGGTGCGCGTAAGAACGACCCTCAACTCCTTGCCCATTTTGCACTCCTTCACCACACCTTTCTCCACACTTTTCTCTCCCTCAACTTCGTTTTTCTTTTGGTTTTTGGTTTGGTTGGTTTCCATATTAAGTCCCACGAGTATGGGGGAAATAAATGGTCCGTCCGGGCGGAGCCCCCTGCACCCGGATAAGCCTACGCGTAACCCGCCACGGGTGTCGGCCGGTGCCCTGGCGGGGGTCGCACTATCGACTGAACTGCCCATCAGCCATGCATCCCCTCACGGTGCGCCGCCGCTTGGGATTCGGGGTAATTTTTTATTGAGGTATTCTTCCTCTTGAGCCAGCCGATTAAGGCGAGCCCCCTGGGCCGGCACGCGTGCTGGACAGACCAACATCGCGCACCGGCTAACAGGTTGCCCGACGGGAGGTCCCATGGAGCCCCTAACCGACAACAGCTATTCGCCGCCGCGGCCCGCCGCGCCGTGGTACGCCACACACCACCGTCCGTGACATACTTGCCACCATACACCGCTGCTGAGCAGCCGCTGAACAAAAATGTTCCCTGCGAAGAGCGCCGGAATGACGCTTTAGGGCGTATACCCTACCCTCTCCGTTGGTGTTTGGTCCGCGAGGCTTTCGCCCTACCCCGACTACAAGCCGGAGCGTTCCCCTATCCGCCACCCGGGGACGCGCCACGTCGGAGTTCACCTCTCCGCCCACTGAGACAACCCAGCAGGTCCGTGGAACCTAACCTAACCTAACCTAACCTAACCTAACCTAACCTAACCTAACCTAACCTTTTTTTTTTTTTTTTTTAATCTGGGGAAATCCATTTATTGACCCCCGCGCCTGGGCTGTGCAAGTGGCGCGGGGAGTGTGGGGGTCGCCTAAAGACGTTCGGCAATACCCACTAAAACCCCAGTGCCCACTTCTGCCCGCCCACTTGTGCCGGGGCTAAGGTGACAGTTACCCTTATACTTGTCCCCGGCAGGGCGTTCGTCCTTGTCAGGACACGACTCTCGTGGCCTAGGCCACATTGTCCATCTCCGAGTGAAGGCGACGGAGAACTATCGCCCCCACTCCTACCGGGTCTCCCAACCCGGCACCGACCAACACGTCTTTGCATATTAAGACGCCTGGGCAAAGGCCCGGCGTCGGCGCATCGGTCGGCGGCGGCGCACGGGATCCTCCTCCGGATCATCCTCCCGGCGTCGCTCGTCCATCTCTTTCTTTTCCATCACCGCCTCGCAAAAAGCGGCGACGGCACTCCATCCGGGTTTGCTGCCGACCATCGCTGACACAACGGCCGGCAGCGAGATTTCGACTCCGATTTCATTCATGAGCTCGGCTCGCTCCTCCGCCCATGCTGTACAATATGCTAAGGTGTGATCCGCGTCGTCCTCTTCGGCGCCGCAGAAGCGGCACTGAGAAGTGCGCTCCCGTTTGGCCACGTTGCGCAGGTACCTCCCGAAGCAGCCATGCCCCGAAAGGACCTGCACTAGGCGATATGAGAGCGCACCCCACCGTCTCGTCAGCCACTCTGGTAATACGGGGCGGATCGCCGCTATGGTACGGTGACCCGCTCCCGGCTGGCTCAGATGTTCTAGCCAGCTGCGCAGGACTGTGTCCCTTGCGCTCTGTCGCCACTCTCCGATTTCATCACTACTCGGGTCCTCTCCCCGACCTTTGGCGTCGGCGGACTTCCAGTAGACCTCAGCCAACGCCGACGCCTCCAGTTCCCATGGAGGAGTCCCGGCCAGCACGCATGCCGCCTCCCACGAGACGGTGCGGTATGCTCTTGCCGCTCGGAGCGCCACTACCCTCTGCGATCTGCGCAGTTGGGCTTTGTTGTTGCGTCCGAGGGCATCCGCCCAGATAGGGGCCCCGTACAAGGCCATCGACCGTACGACTCCGGCATAGAGGCGACGACAGCTCGCGCTCGGTCCGCCCAGATTAGGCAATAGCCTGCTCAGGGCGAACGAAGTGCGCGCGAGCTTCGGAGCCATCCGCTGGAAATGTTCCTTGAAGTTCCACCGGCTGTCGAGCACAACTCCCAGGTACTTCATTGTGGACCCGACGCCGATGGAAACTCCACCCACTATCAAATGAGCGCTCGGCGGTGGCGCTCGGCGAGGCCCGTGAAAACACAGGGCCTCGGATTTGTCCAAGGCCACCGTCAGGCCCAGGTTCTTAATCCTGCCCACTACTTGGGCTACTCCGGCAGTAGCTAACACGCTCGCCTCCCGATAGCTACCGCCCCTTGCCAACACCAGTGTGTCGTCCGCGTAGCAGACGACGCTAACGCCGCGGAGAGTCGGGCCGCGGAGGACCCAGTCGTAACCGACGTTCCACAGTAGTGGCCCTAAAACGGAACCCTGTGGAACGCCGCACGACACTCTTCTCTGTCCGAATCCGGTATTTGTGGGATATACCACTGTCCTGTCCGATAGGTAGGCCTTAATCGTCTCACGCAAGTACAACGGGACCCCATGGAACCGCAGGGCCTCCATTATACTTACGCGAGGTAACGTGTTAAAGGCGTTGGCGATATCTAAAGATACCGCCAAGACGACGCCACCCTTAACGACCTCCTCTTCGGCGACGGCCCTCACCCGTGCAATAGCATCGATGGTGGAGCGGCCGCGCCGGAAACCATGCTGGCAGTCTGCCAAATTTGGCCCTACTCGTTCGAGATGCTCGGTGAGGCGAGTCGCAATAACGCGCTCAAAGAGCTTACCCGCCTCCCCGAGCAGGACTATCGGGCGATACGCCGATGGTGACTCTGCCGGTCTTCCCTCCTTCCCGATCAGTACGAGTTTCCCCGTCTTCCAGTCACCTGGGAAAGTCTGCTCCTTTAGGCACCGGGTTAAAAGATCTCGGAACCTCTCCTCCAACCCGTGCTTTAGCGCCAGGACCCATATGCGCCCGGGGATCCCATCGGGGCCCGGGGCGGTGTTTTTGGCCTGAAGCCGTGCCACAGCCGCCCACAGTTCCCTTTCTTCCACTTTCGGAACTTCCCCGTCGTCCGCATCGCGATTTGACGTCGCTGGCGCAAACACCATTGTCGGTGCCTCAAATTCTTCCCTCATCGAGGGGAACAAGGTCTCCACCACTCTGTCCAGTACTACTGGGTCCATGCTAGCCGTTAGGGGTGGGGCCCAGGGCCTGAGCTTGCTCATGACGAGCCGATATGGCCGACCCCAGGGGTCGACGTCCAACGACGCAAGCAGCTCCTGCCAGGCCCCCTCCTTCGCTTCCGCGATTGCCACCCTGAGAGCCTTTTTAGCGTCCTGGTAGGCGGTGTAGAGGCGCCTCTGCTCCTCGTCCTCCGTGCGCCCGCCTCGTCTGCGACGACGGTAGCGGGAGTACTGCCGCCTCGCTGACACGCACGACGCACGAAGACGGCCGAGCTCTTCCGACCACCAATACACCGCCGTCCGAGCCGGGGGCCGCACCACGCGGGGCATCGCGACGTCACATATGTGCGTGACCGCTTCGTGGAGCCACCGCGACTCGGACTCTACCGTTGTCACGTCCGGTGTTGTGTTCCAACCTGCGACCAGAGCCGCCTCGATCGCCACTTCTCCGTCCATCTTCTTCAGCGCCCACCTCGGGCCGATCTCCGCCGCGAGACGCCCGGGACCGGGACCGCCAGAGAGGTGGGCGACGTCAAACCGGATGTACCGGTGATCGGACAGCGTCTCCACACCCTCCAGGACTCCCCAGTCCCGGACGGTTCGTGCCAGGTCCGCACTGGCGAAGGACACGTCCACGATTGAGCCACCCTGCATCCGCACGCACGTGTCCGTGTCCCCGGTGTTTAGGACGGTCAACCCATTCGAGGCGAGCCACTCCTCCACGAGCTCTCCCCTGGCGTCCGTGGCAGGGCACCCCCAGACCGTGGACTTGGCGTTCAGGTCGCCAGCCACAACGATCCGGCTTGGGCGGCACCAAGCCAGGACCGAGTCCATCTCCCTCCGTCCTCCTCCGTCTTGAAAAAGACAGAGGCCCGCGGTCCCAGCGTCGGCGCCGGGATTACGCGAAATGCAGCTGCAAGGGGAAAGTTGCCCTTCCCCTCGCAGCCCCACCGCCGCCGCATCTGCGGTGCGACCCCGCTGAGTCGCGGAGGGCAGGGCGAGTGGCGCACCGTAATACCAGAACCTAACCTAACCTTTTTTCCGCACCAAGCCGCAACGACTCCTCGACCTTTCTGGGACCTTTTTATCACGGTGTCGTTTGACACCGCGATTGCCGCCAGCTCGTCTTCATCGCCCACCCAGTTGTTCCTCTTTGGGATTAAGTAGGGCTCCGTCACCACCATTATGTTTATCGACCACTGCGCCATGCTCTGAATCAAAAGATCCTGAGCTCTGGCGCAGTGGTTGACGTTGGCTTGCAGGTATTTGGAAGCCCTTGTCATCATTTTGTAGAGTTCTCGGTCTCCATCTCTTGTACACCGCTCGGTGGTGGTTGTGTCTGTTGCGAGCTGGCGCTGCTCACAACAGATACTCTGCTGAACATCTTTTTCCTGGGGGCCGAGCATCTCTTGCTCCCCAGGCGATGGTTCGATGCCTTCCCGGCCTCCGCACACAGTGCGCAGTGGGGGGCATCGTGACATTCTGCGGCGCGGTGTCCCGCCTGGCCGCACCGGTAGCACAGAAGCCCCCGGTCAATCTCCGCGGTACACCGTGCCTTGACGTGGCCAGCGTGAAGACACTTGAAGCATCTCAGCTCCCTGCGTTCGAGGAGCTTCACCCTGGCCGAGACCCAACCTACGAGCAGCCTGCCCTCGGCTACCTTTTTGGCGGCTTCTACTGGGCATGCCACCCATACGGCAAAGAGGCCGGACTTCTCCTGGCGGAGTGTCCCTACTTTTAGACGGTCTGGCGCGCATCCGCCTTTTGCACAGACCGCCGCTGCCACCTCCTCTTTGGTCACGGAGTCATCCAGCGCCGCCACTATAAGTTCCGCCATTTTCGTTGGCCGGGAGACTGTGACGTCGCTACCGTTCCCGAACACCTCGCGGAGCCTTTCCGCGAGGAGGTCCGCCTTCGGCGCGCTAGCGGCACCGGGGACCTCGATAATTGAGGCCCCAGTTGCTGCGCGCTTGAAACGGACGCTCTCGATCTCTAGTTCCTTCAGGTTAACTTTTTGCCTTGCCTCGGCCAGAGCTTTGGCGTATGTGACCCCCTTCTCCACAGCCGTGGGATTTAAGGTCACCACGACTGCCGAGGTCTTGGGGGCCCGCAGCTTAGGCGAAGCCTTGGCTTTCTCCTGCTCCTTCTTCTTCATCGTGGTGGGCGCCGATCTGATGGCCATCGGCGCCTTTTCCCTTCGGCCCCTCTTCACGACCGACGCCATGGTCTCCACCATGGATGCAGGCGCCGGCGGGAGGGGACGACTCGTCTTCTTGGCCTTCTTGTTCTTCTCTTTGCCCTGTTGGGTGGATTGGGCCGCGGAAGAAGTAGCGGCCGGCGCCGATGTAGATGTCGACGCCTTCGCCTTCCCCTTTGCGCCAACCTTTATCCAACCCGGTTGGACCGCTTTGGGGAGGCGCACTTCAGGCCGTTCCGCCTGGGTTATTTCCGGTTTTTGGGTAGCCGGCGTTGGGTAGCCTCTGCCAGCTCCCGCTTCGCCTGGGCGAGGCCAACGTACTCGCCGGTTGTCGGCGGCCGTCCTCGGCCTTTTCTCGTCCCTGCCACTTTGGGCGAGGGCCCCGTCTCCACGTCGCCAACTGCGACGGCCCGCAGTCGCTTCCGACCGAGACTCCCCCAGGAATACCCGGGGTGCCGGTCCTCCGATGGCTCTATCTCCATGTCCACGGTCGAAGCGTCAGAATCCGTTTCACTGAGCGCTGGTTGGCGCACGACCGGAACGCGCTCCAGCCGCACTCTCGCCTCCTTCATATTTGCGCCATCTAACGATGTGCGCCTCGTCTCCTCCACAACCAATCCATCACCTTTCGCAACACACTTCTCCACATTAGCAAAGTTTTTGATTTCAGTGTCCATATAAATCCCACGAGAAGGGTCGATCAACAGGTCCACCCCCGGGTGACGCCCATTCCGCAGGGTAAGGCTACATACTGTAGAGGTCGCCAGGTATCTACAGGTTTTAACGACTTCGCTGTCGGGTTTTTATAGAGTTTTCCTTTCTCGCGGGCCGGCCGGTTAAGGCAAGCCCTCCGCTCTAGTGCCTCGACATACTCCATAACGCCGATTCGATGGAGATCGTTGAAGAGACACTAGGCTACGGGGTGCTAGGGGGTCGGCGTGCCTCCCCTAGTTTTGGACGGTTGTTCCCGACGGCGGTGTTAATGCACGCCGGGCCGCCCCCTAACCTTCCCACCTCCCCCCCCCCCTTACCCATTTCCCCCCCGGTGTTTGGTCCGCGGGGCGCTAGTCGCCCTACCCCGACTACAAGCCGGAGCGTTCCCCTATCCGCCACCCGGGGACGCGCCACGTCGGAGTTCACCTCTCCGCCCACTGAGACAACCCAGCAGGTCCGTGGAACCTAACCTTTTTTTTTTTTTTTTTTTTTTTTAACGTCAGGAAATGCCCACGCATATCCTCCCTCGCGGGGACAAGTTCGGATTATGTCGGACTCGAACCGACTAAAACCTGACAACGCCTCGTAAGCGCATATCGGAGAGGCTACGGGAACGCTCTCGCTTACCTCCGCGGCCCCACCAGCGCCAGCCGTTTACGGCTCCACCTGAGGAGACGGCGCCAGTGCAATGCAGGTTCGGGAATCCCCGCCCTCCCCTGCTGGTGCCGCCTTGAGTTTTTTATAGAGGTTCACTCCTCGCGGCCCCCGTCTTGAAAAAGACAAGGGCCCGCGGTCCCAGCGTCGCCGCCGAGGTTACGCGTGCAATACGGCCGCGAGGGGTCGGAGAAACCCCCTCACCACCGCAGCCCCACTGCCGTCGCAGACGCGGTGCGACGCCGCTGAGTCGCGGAGGATAGGGAGAGTGGCGCACCGAAATACCAACACTCCTCCTCCTCCGCGACTCACCACCACAACTACTGCGGGGACCCCATAATCCCCGCAGTTTCGCTACAAAGGGCGGACTCCAAGAGCCCCCCCCAGCGACCTCCCTGGGGCCAGCCCTTGATCAAGGGCCGGCCAGACTCCAGCCAGCCCACAATTGGGCCCGCCATAACGGGTCGCCCGCGACCGAGGTCGCAGGCTCCCCTTGGTGTTTGGTCCGCGGGGCTTTCGCCCTACTCCGGCTCGCACCAGGCCGGAGCGTTCCCCTATCCGCCACCCGGGGACGCGCCACGTCGAAGTTCACCTCTCCGCCCACTGAGACAACCCAGCAGGTCCGTGGCGTGGAACCTTTTTTTTTTTTTTTTTTTTTTATAGTCAGGAAATGCCCACGCATATCCTCCCTCGCGGGGACAAGTTCGGATTATGTCGGACTCGAACCGACTAAAACCTGACATTGCCTCCTATGCGCATATCGGAGGGGCTACGGGAACGCTTTCGCTTACCTCCGCGGCCCCGCCAGCGCCAGCCGTTTCCGGCTCCACCTGAGGAGACGGCACCAGTGCAATGCAGGTTCGGGAATCCCCGCCCTCCCCTGCTGGTGCCGCCTTGAGTTTTTTATAGAGGTTCACTCCTCGCGGCCCTCGTCTTGAAAAAGACAAGGGCCCGCGGTCCCAGCGTCGCCGCCGGAATTACGCGTGCAATACGGCCGCGAGGGGTCGGAGAAACCCCCTCCCCCCGCAGCCCCACTGCCGTCGCAGACGCGGTGCGACGCCGCTGAGTCGCGGAGGATAGGGAGAGTGGCGCACCGTAATACCAACACTCCTCCTCCTCCGCGACTCACCACCACAACTACTGCGGGGACCCCATAATCCCCGCAGTTTCGCTACAAAGGGCGACTCAAAGAGCCCACCCCCAGCGACCTCCCTGGGGCCAGCCCTTAATCAAGGGCCGGCCAGACTCCAGCCAGCCCACAAGTGGGCCCGCCAGAACGGGTCACCCGCGACCGAGGTCGCAGGCTCCCCTTGGTGTTTGGTCCGCGGGGCTTTCGCCCTACTCCGGCTCGCACCAGGCCGGAGCGTTCCCCTATCCGCCACCCGGGGACGCGCCACGTCGAAGTTCACCTCTCCGCCCACTGAGACAACCCAGCAGGTCCGTGGTGGCGTGGAACCTAACCTTTTTTTTTTTTTTTTACGTCAGGAAATGCCCACGCATATCCTCCCTCGCGGGGACAAGTTTGGATTATGTCGGACTCGAACCGACTAAAACCTGACAACGCCTCGTATGCGCATGTCGGAGGGGCTACGGGAACGCTCTCGCTTACCTCCACGGCCCCGCCAGCGCCAGCCGTTTCCGGCTCCACCTGAGGAGACGGCACCAGTGCAATGCAGGTTCGGGAATCCCCGCCCTCCCCTGCTGGTGCCGCCTTGAGTTTTTTATAGAGGTTCACTCCTCGCGGCCCCCGTCTTGAAAAAGACAAAGGCCCGCGGTCCCAGCGTCGCCGCCGGGATTACGCGTGCAATACGGCCACGAGGGGTCGGAGAAACCCCTCTCCCCCGCGGCCCCACTGCCGTCGCAGACGCGGTGCGACGCCGCTGATTCGCGGAGGATAGGGAGAGTGGCGCACCGAAATACCAACACTCCTCCTCCTCCGCGACTCACCACCACAACTACTGCGGGGACCCCATAATCCCCGCAGTTTCGCTACAAAGGGCGGACTCAAAGAGCCCACCCCCAGCGACCTCCCTGGGGCCAGCCCTTGATCAAGGGCCGGCCAGACTCCAGCCAGCCCACAAGTGGGCCCGCCAGAACGGGTCGCCCACGACTGAGGTCGCAGGCTCCCCTTGGTGTTTGGTCCGCGGGGCTTTCGCCCTACTCCGGCTCGCACCAGGCCGGAGCGTTCCCCTATCCGCCACCCGGGGACGCGCCACGTCGAAGTTCACCTCTCCGCCCACTGAGACAACCCAGCAGGTCCGTGGGTGGAACCTAACCTTTTTTTTTTTTTTTTTTTTTTATAGTCAGGAAATGCGTTACGCACCCCTACGCCGGGCTGTGCAATGGCGTAGGGAGTGTGGGACTCGCCGGCCACAGAAGGTGTAAGAAGGTGGCCGGAATACCCACTAAAACCTGACTGCCCTCTGACGCATTACGGCGGGGCCACGGGGACGCGTGAGCTTGCTACCGCGACCCCGCCTGCGTTTCGCCGTTAGGCGCCGTCTGTAGGGTCGGGGAGGGCGGCCACGTATTGCCGCGCTCTCCTTCCCGGTCTTCGTCTTCGAGTTGGGGGCGCCTGGGAGTCTATCTCGCGCTCCCGCTCCATCGCCTCCTTCTGCGAGATGACAGCTTCGCAGAAGGAGGCTACGCCATCCCATGACCTCTCGCTTCTTAGCATGGCGCTTATTACGCCGGGGAGCGAGAGGTCTCCGCCGATCGCCGCCACCAGGGTGCGGCGCTCATCAGACCAGGCACAACACACCTCTAGCGTGTGCTGTGCCGTATCGTCCCGTTCGCCGCACCCATGGCACGACGCCGTCTCCTCCCTTCCGATCCGACGCAGGTACCGCCCGAAACAGCCATGTCCTGACAGAACCTGCGTCAGTCGGAAGGTGAGGGACCCGTGGCCCCTCCCGCACCATTCCGAGAGCAGTGGACGGATGGCCTCAATTGTGCGGACCCCGTATTTGGCGTCCGCGAGGCCTGTCGCCCAAAGCTCTATGGTCGTCATTTTCCTCCTCCTCTGGCGAGCGCGGGCGTGCTCCTCCGGGGTGTGAGAGCCACCCCGGCCTCTGAGCTCGGCCCGCACCCGGTATTCCTCGGCCAGCACCCTCGCTTCGATCTCCCAAGGAGGAGTGCCGGCCAGGACGCAGGCCGCCGCGTGGCCTACCGTGCGGTAGGCCCGGCACGCACGCGCCGCAACAATTCGTTGCGGCCTGCGAAGGAGGGCCCTGTTAGGCGCGTCTAGGGCGTCTGCCCAGATCGGCGCGCCGTACAGGGCCATACTTTTGACGACCATGGTGTACAGGCGTCTTGCCTGCACACCCGGACCTCTGGTGTTGGGGAGGAGCCTAGCCAGGGCTGCTGCCGCCCCCACGAGCCGGGGGGTCAGCGTCTGGAAGTGGTCCCTGAAACGCCAACCCCCGTCGAGGGTGAGGCCCAGATAGTTCATCCGGGCCTTCACCGCGACCTCGCCCCCGCCGATCCGAAGGTTGGCCCCCGCTGGCACCTTCCACCTCGGCCCTCTAAAATAGAGGGCCTCAGTTTTTTGGAGGGCCACGCGGAGGCCGAGCGCCTCGATTCTCCGGACCAGCAGGGTGGCTCCGGCCTCAGCCCTCGCCTTCAGCTCCCTCCAGGTGCTGTCCCGGACTGCTACAAGCGTGTCATCTGCATAGCAGATGACCGACATCTGGGGCAGCACCTTTCCGCGGATGGCCCAATCGAATCCGATGTTCCACAGTAGGGGTCCCAGGACGGACCCCTGGGGAACACCGGAGGCCATCCGCCTTTCCTCTCTGGCCGTCCTCCCCATGTAGGACACTACCCGATCCTGCAGGTAGTGTCCTACCACCCTCCGGAGATAGGGGGGCACTCGGTGGTATCGGAGTGCCTCCTCTATTACCTCAAAGGGGAGGGAGCCGAAGGCATTAGCGATGTCGAGCGACACCGCCATAGCCCCCTGCCCCCTCTGGGCCGCATCCTCCGTGAACCTCCTCAGGGCGGTCAGGGCATCGAGGGTCGATCGCCCCGACCGGAACCCGAATTGGTTCTTAGAGATCTGCGGCCCATCCCTCGCCAGATGCTGGATGAGCCGGGAAGCGATCACTCTTTCTAGCAGCTTCCCGATCTCGTCCAGCATCACTAGGGGCCGGTATCCGGAGGGTGAGTCCGCGGGGCGGCCGTCTTTTCTGATGAGGACCAGCCGCCCCTCCTTCCACGCCCCAGGGAAGCGCCCCGCCGCCAAGCAATCGCCGAATAGGCAGCGGAGGCGGTCCCCGAGGTGTTTTACGGCTATGAGGAGGACCTTGCCAGGGACTCCATCGGGCCCCGGTGCTTTCCGGGGCCCCCGGAGCCGGCTGGCCGCCCTAGCTACCTCCTCCTCTGTAATTGGAGGAGGAGGGGGGGGAGTGTCCCTGTCATCTGGCGGGGCCATGCGCGGCGGATCGAACGGGGGGCTGTTAGGAAACAGCCCCTCGACCACCGCGCTGAGGACAGCCGGCTCCATTTGTTCTGTGGGGGGCGCCACCTTGAGTTTTGCCCGCACCATGCGGTACGGACGCCCCCACGGATCTTCGTCGAGGGTCGCCAAGAACTCTGAGTAAGCATTGTCCTTGGCGACCCTGATGGCTGCTGCGAGCGCCTTCTTGGCGGCGCGCATGTCAGCCTGAAGGCGCTCCAGCTCGACATCCGTCCGGTGCCGCCGTCTGCGGCACCGCGTGAATGCGCGCCGGGCGGCGTTACTGGCGGCACGCAGTACCGCGAGGTCCTGCGACCACCAGTAGACGCCCGCCCTGGGCGTGAAGCGTCGCGCCCTGGGCATCCCGGCGTTGCAGATCGCCGTCAGGTCCCGGCGGAACCTGACGGCCCTCTCTTCAACCCCCACCGATTGGGGGGGGTCCGACGACCACGCGCAGCATATTGCGGCCTCTTCCGCCAGGTCCGCGTCGAGGCGGGAAAGCTGCCATCGCGGGAAGACCGCGCCTCGCCGCAGACCGGCCGCTGCGCGCGCCCGCTGATCCAGGGGCGCGTTGGAGACCCTGAACCGGATGTATAAATGATCGGACAGGGTCTCCACCTCCTCCAGGACATGCCAACATGAAATGCGGGCGCCGATAGCGGGGCTGGCGAATGTGACGTCTACTACTGAGCCCCCCCGTCCTCGTACGCACGTGTCGGCGTTGCCCTGGTTCTCCGGGGCTAGGCCGATGATTGTAGCCCAGTCCCGGAGGAGCGCCCCTTTCACGTCGGTGATGGAGGACCCCCACTCCGCGCACTTGGCGTTGAGATCCCCCATCACGATGACCTGGGCCGGCGATGCCCTCCGCACTACCGGCTCCAGGCCATCCAGGAACCTCTCGAAGTCCGAGAGGTTCCTGTTTGGGGAGAAGTAGACTCCTACGAGTACTACCCCTCCCCAATTTGCCGCCACGTACCCTGCACCCCTCTCCCTGAGGGAGAGGCGCTGGGGGGCAGCGGGCGGCACCACTATGGCGACCGAGCCCTCCGTATCCCCGATCCAGTTTGGCAGGGTGGGGACCAGGTAGGGCTCGGCCACAACGGCGACGCCAATCTTCCACTCCGCCAAGACCTGCATAAGCAGGTCCTGTGCGCGGGCGCAGTGGTTGGCGTTGGTCTGCAGGAACTCTGTGTGCGGGTGTCCTGACATTATGACACTTGCATTTCTATTTCCTCACTAGCCTGGCGGCTCTGCGGCGGAGAAGGCTTGCCCCGTGGAGCCTTCCCCTTCACGGTAGGGGGCGTGCATTTGGCACCCCCCATCGCATGCGCGTGCGGGCGACCTGCCTTCGCGCATACCGCGCATTTGGCAGGCGCCTCGCACGTGGCCGCCTTATGCCCCTCTTTGCCACAACGGAAGCAGAGTTTGCCATAGTCCGCTTCCGTTGGGCACTCTGCAGGGCAGAGGGCACGTGTATGGCCTAGCCGCATGCACTTGTAGCAGCGCAGCGGCCGGGCCTCCATCGCTTTGACGGTGGCCATGGTCCAGCCTATGGCCAGCTTTCCTGCTTTGACGGCTGCCTTGGCAGCCGTCGCCGGGCACTTTATAATGGCCGAGCCGTCGCCCCAGAAGCTTCGGCGGATTTGGCCGGCCTTGACCTGGCTGGAGGAGCAGCCACCAGCAGCCGCCACCTTGGCCACCAGCTCCTCCTGGGTAACGGATTCGTCTAAGCCGGTGAGCCTGAGGCTGACCGATTTGGTCGGGCGGGCTATATCGGCCCAGGCCCCAATGACCTCCGTCAGTCTGGCGGCCAGGCGATCAGCAGAGGCGTCCGGGGTCTCTCCCCCTACCTCCATCAGCCTGGAGCCGGTCACGCTCGTTCGGATCTTGACCGTCTCCAATCCAAAGTCCCGAAGCAGGATGGAGGCCCTGGCCTTGGTGAGAACCTCGGCCATGGAGGTGGCCTCCCCCTTCTTGAGGCTCACCATGATGGCCGCCGTCTTCGGGACCGTGATTTTCGGGGCCTTCGGCGGGGCCGCGGCTTTTTGACCAGATGGGGTGGGGGCAGGCCTATTCGAGGGGTTGCCTTTCTTTTTGGCCTTCCGGCCCACAACCTCTGTCCATCTAGGCTCATTCGATGGGCCCTCGGGTTCTTGCCCTTGCTGGCCTTTCGCAGCTGGTGTCCGTCCCCCACCATGCTGAGAGGGGCGGGGGGGCTTAGAAGGGGCAGCCGGTTCGGTCTGAGTCGGTCTCCTTGCTGTGCCAGTGTCCCTGCCGGGCTGTGCTCTGGGACGGGGCGGCGGCGGCTGTCGCCTATCAGCGCTCAGGGGCAGCCTGAACACCGGCTCAGGAGGGAGGCGAGTCCGCTTGTCCGCCGCCAGTAGGGGGCGGAGACGCTGTTCAGGCAACAGACGGTCTTCTAGAGCCTCTAGCCTTGCATTTAGCATCGTGCCCACTTGGCAGAGGATGGTCCGCACGAGGTCTTCGTTATGTGCCTGATCAGGCTGCCTCGGCACAGCGATATCAGCCTGTGGCCTCGCCCGGAGAAGGCACTCTCTCATATCAGCCACCTCTTTGCGCAACAGCGCGACCTCGGCTTTCATGCGCTCGTTTTCCGCGCGAAGCAGCCGTGCTTCCTCTGAGTCTGTGCGCTTCGCGATCGCCTTAAAATTGTCCCTAATGGCGTCCACAGCCTCGTTTAGAGCGCGGACAAAAGTGCCCTTAAGGTGGGACGACTTTTTTGCCACATCCAATATGACGCCGAGGTGTGTCTCTACTCGACCCTCTACATTTGTCGCCGGCTGCGCGTCGCGAATAGGCGTATTGGCGCCCTTCCGAGCGCCCGACGCGGCGGAAGATGTTCTTGTCGACCTCACCTCAGACAGCGACGACATCAGTTCGGCCTCCGCACGCGCTTCCATCTCTTCCTTCTGAGCCTTCAAAAAGGCTTGTTTGGCCGCCGCCAGCCCGACATAGTCGCCGGTGGTTGGCGGACGGCCGCGTCCCTTCCTTTTGGTGCTAGTGGCGGGGGTCTCCGTAGAGCTCCCGCTGAGCTCCACATCCCTGGGCCGCTTCTGACCTCGGCCTTCGCTCCAAAAGCGCCCAGGCCCATCCCTGTCCAGGGACTCCATAGAGCCGCATAGGCTTGTAACGGACACCATACTTCGATGTTCCGTGTCCGAATCGGACTCCGACAGTCTTTTGTGCGCCGTTGTCGGGGTGCGCGTCAGCACCACCCTCAACTCCTTCACCTTCTCCTCCCTCATCACATCTCCACTCTCCACACTCTTCTCCACATCAATAACATTTTTGGTTTTAATATATGATTCCATTTGTGTTCCCACGAGAAGGGTCGATCAACAGGTCCACCCCCGGGTGACGCCCATTCCGCAGGGTAAGGCTACATACTGTAGAGGTCGCCAGGTATCTACAGGTTTTAACGACTTCGCTGTCGGGTTTTTATAGAGTTTTCCTTTCTCGCGGGCCGGCCGGTTAAGGCAAGCCCTCCGCTCTAGTGCCTCGACATACTCCATAACGCCGAGTCGATGGAGATCGTTGAAGAGACACTAGGCTACGGGGTGCTAGGGGGTCGGCGTGCCTCCCCTAGTTTTGGACGGTTGTTCCCGACGGCGGTGTTAATGCATGCCGGGCCGCCCCCTAACCTTCCCACCTCCCCCCCCTTACCCATTTCCCCCCCCCCCGGTGTTTGGTCCGCGGGGCGCTAGTCGCCCTACCCCGACTACAAGCCGGAGCGTTCCCCTATCCGCCACCCGGGGACGCGCCACGTCGGAGTTCACCTCTCCGCCCACTGAGACAACCCAGCAGGTCCGTGGGGTGGAACCTTTTTTTTTTTTTTTTTTTTTTTACGTCAGGAAATGCCCACGCATATCCTCCCTCGCGGGGACAAGTTCGGATTATGTCGGACTCGAACCGACTAAAACCTGACAACGCCTCGTATGCGCATATCGGAGGGGCTACGGGAACGCTTTCGCTTACCTCCGCGGCCCCGCCAGCGCCAGCCGTTTCCGGCTCCACCTGAGGAGACGGCACCAGTGCAATGCAGGTTCAGGAATCCCCGCCCTCCCCTGCTGGTGCCGCCTTGAGTTTTTTATAGAGGTTCACTCCTCGCGGCCCCCGTCTTGAAAAAGACAAGGGCCCGCGGTCCCAGCGTCGCCGCCGGGATTACGCGTGCAATACGGCCGCGAGGGGTCGGAGAAACCCCTCTCCCCCGCAGCCCCACTGCCGTCGCAGACGCGGTGCGACGCCGCTGAGTCGCGGAGGATAGGGAGAGTGGCGCACCGAAATACCAACACTCCTCCTCCTCCGCGACTCACCACCCCAACTACTGCGGGGACCCCATAATCCCCGCAGTTTCGCTACAAAGGGCGGACTCAAAGAGCCCACCCCCAGCGACCTCCCTGGGGGCCAGCCCTTGATCAAGGGCCGGCCAACTCCAGCAGCCCACAAGTGGGCCCGCCGGATCGGGTCGCCCGCAACCGAGGTCGCAGGCTCCCCTTGGTGTTTGGTCCGCGGGGCTTTCGCCCTACTCCGGCTCGCACCAGGCCGGAGCGTTCCCCTATCCGCCACCCGGGGACGCGCCACGTCGGAGTTCACCTCTCCGCCCACTGAGACAACCCAGCAGGTCCGTGGGTGGGGTGGAACCTAACCTAACCTAACCTAACCTTTTTTTTTTTTTTTTTTTTTTTATAGTCAGGAAATGCCCACGCATATCCTCCCTCGCGGGGACAAGTTCGGATTATGTCGGACTCGAACCGACTAAAACCTGACAACGCCTCGTATGCGCATATCGGAGGGGCTACGGGAACGCTTTCGCTCACCTCCGCGGCCCCGCCAGCGCCAGCCGTTTCCGGCTCCATCTGAGGAGACGGCACCAGTACAATGCAGGTTCGGGAATCCCCGCCCTCCCCTGCTGGTGCCGCCTTGAGTTTTTTATAGAGGTTCACTCCTCGCGGCCCCCGTCTTGAAAAAGACAAGGGCCCGCGGTCCCAGCGTCGCCGCCGGGATTACGCGTGCAATACGGCCGCGAGGGGTCGGAGAAACCCCTCTCCCCCGCAGCCCCACTGCCGTCGCAGACGCGGTGCGACGCCGCTGAGTCGCGGAGGATAGGGAGAGTGGCGCACCGAAATACCAACACTCCTCTTCCTCCGCGACTCACCACCACAACTACTGCGGGGACCCCATAATCCCCGCAGTTTCGCTACAAAGGGCGGACTCACAGAGCCCACCCCCAGCGACCTCCCTGGGGCCAGCCCTTGATCAAGGGCCGGCCAGACTCCAGCAGCCCACAAGTGGGCCCGCCGGATCGGGTCGCCCGCGACCGAGGTCGCAGGCTCCCCTTGGTGTTTGGTCCGCGGGGCTTTCGCCCTACTCCGGCTCGCACCAGGCCGGAGCGTTCCCCTATCCGCCACCCGGGGACGCGCCACGTCGAAGTTCACCTCTCCGCCCACTGAGACAACCCAGCAGGTCCGTGGAACCTTTTTTTTTTTTTTTTTTTTTTTTTTTTTTTTTTTTTTTTTTTTTTACGTCAGGAAATGCCCACGCATATCCTCCCTCGCGGGGACAAGTTCGGATTATGTCGGACTCGAACCGACTAAAACCTGACAACGCCTCGTATGCGCATATCGGAGGGGCTACGGGAACGCTTTCGCTCACCTCCGCGGCCCCGCCAGCGCCAGCCGTTTCCGGCTCCACCTGAGGAGACGGCACCAGTGCAATGAAGGTTCGGGAATCCCCGCCCTCCCCTGCTGGTGCCGCCTTGAGTTTTTTATAGAGGTTCACTCCTCTCGGCCCCCGTCTTGAAAAAGACAAGGGCCCGCGGTCCCAGCGTCGCCGCCGGGATTACGCGTGCAATACGGCCACGAGGGGTCGGAGAAACCCCCTCACCCCCGCGGCCCCACTGCCGTCGCAGACGCGGTGCGACGCCGCTGAGTCGCGGAGGATAGGGAGAGTGGCGCACCGAAATACCAACACTCCTCCTCCTCCGCGACTCACCACAACTACTGCGGGGACCCCATAATCCCCGCAGTTTCGCTACAAAGGGCGGACTCAAAGAGCCCACCCCCAGCGACCTCCCTGGGGGCCAGCCCTTGATCAAGGGCCGGCCAACTCCAGCAGCCCACAAGTGGGCCCGCCGGATCGGGTCGCCCGCAACCGAGGTCGCAGGCTCCCCTTGGTGTTTGGTCCGCGGGGCTTTCGCCCTACTCCGGCTCGCACCAGGCCGGAGCGTTCCCCTATCCGCCACCCGGGGACGCGCCACGTCGGAGTTCACCTCTCCGCCCACTGAGACAACCCAGCAGGTCCGTGGAGGTCCGTGGAACCTAACCTAACCTAACCTAACCTAACCAAACCTTTTTTTTTTTTTTTTTTTTTCCTGGGGAAATCCTTTTATTGACCCCCGCGCCCGGGCTGTGCAAGTGGCGCGGGGAGTGTGGGGGTCGCCTAAAGACGTTCGGCCATACCCACTAAAACCCCAGGGCCCACTTCTGCTCGCTGTTGTCAGAACCCGGTAACTGGTTTCACCATTGAATCCGGATTCCAACGAGCGACTGCCGCTTAGCCTCTGTTGAGGCGCGGCACTTCTGTCGTGCTAAAAGCACGATTTATGTCTCACTAGTTTTAAACATGTGAATATATATATATACAAATACAAATCTATAGCTAATGTATTTATAATATGTACATTACTATCGCTATATTTACATAATGCGCACAGCGTGTGTGTGCCTGCGCCCTCTGCGGCGGCGGCCCACAGCTGACGCAGGGTCGACTTCCCGCGCCCTCTCAGCATCTTCTTTCTGCTGCAATACGGACTCTGCGAACGCCTGGAAGGTGTCCCAGAAGTCCCGACATTCCAGCATCCTACGAACTATGTTGCCAAGTGACGTTAAATTTGCAATAGGGCGCCTTTCTGCACTCCATGCAGGGCAGTCAAATAATGTGTGCGCCGCCGTATCTGACGGCGCCGCACAGTGGTGACAGGCTGGTGACTCCTCCCTCCCGGCAATTTGGTGCAGATACTTTCCGAAGCACCCGTGCCCGGAAAGCATCTGCACCAGCCTGTAGGTGAGGGACCCCCATCGCCGCTGAACCCAGTCCTTGAGGACAGGACGCAGCGCGTCCACCGTCCACGAGCCAGCTCTAGGAGTCCTGAGCTCCTCTGACCAATTTGTCAGAATCTTGTCTTGGGCCTCTCTTCTCCATGCCCTTACTTCTTCCAGCATGGGCTCCGCCCCGCTGTTTCTGACCCTCGCTCGGCGCCAATAGACGTCGGCGAGGGCAGCCGCGTCAAGGTGCCAGGGGGCGAGTCCGGCTATGACGCACACGGCATCGTAGGACACCGTGCGGTACGCCCTCGCCACCCGTATGGCAATGATCCGCTGTGATCGCCTTAGCATCGCCTTGTTTTGTTGACCGAGGTCGTTGGCCCAGATCGGGCAACCGTAAAGGGCCATCGACCTCAGCACTCCCGCGAACAAGCGGCGACGTCCCGAGCTCGGGCCACCGATGTTCGGCAAAATGCGGCCAAGAGCGGCAGCCGTGGCGTCCAGCTTCGGGGCAAGTGCTGTAAAGTGCGCTCTGAAACTCCACTTGGAGTCCAGAGTCAGTCCTAGGTATTTGATGGACGTACCTATCCCGATATGGACGCCACCAACGATGATTGACGCTCCAGGTGGGGGTGTTCTTCTTGGGCCAAAGAAAGCAATGGCTTCCGATTTCTCCAGAGCGACCTCCAAACCGAGTCGCCGGATCCGATGTACGATCTGGGCGACTCCTGCGGTCGCTCTTAAGGTCGTCTCTCTAAGGTCTTTGCCGGTTGCCACGATGAGTGTATCGTCAGCGTAGCACACGAGTTGCACGCCGTGCATCAACGCTGCCCGCAGAACCCAGTTATAGCCAATGTTCCACAGGAGCGGCCCGAGGACCGACCCCTGCGGAACACCGCGCAGGACCGCATATTCCGTCCAGTCGTTTCTCCGGGGGAATATTATTCTCCTATTGCGGAAGTAGTCCTCAATGATGTTAATGAGGTACTGGGGGACCTGGTGGTAGCTCAGTCCCTCCATGATGCTGTCCCAGGGCAGTGTGTTGAATGCATTTGCTATATCCAACGACACTGCCAGCACCACTCCGCCCTTTGATGTTGTCTCCGCCGATATATCTCTGACTTTGGCTATGGCGTCTACTGTAGATTTGGCTCGCCTGAAGCCGAATTGTGACTCCTCGAGATCTGGTCCTACTGTGGAGAGATGCTCGCTGATGCGTCCGGTAATTATTCTTTCAAATAATTTGCCGGCCTCATCGAGCAGCACTATTGGTCTATAAGCCGACGGGGACTCCGCCGGCCTATTCCCAGGTTTCTTCAGTAACACCATTCTCCCAGCTTTCCACCGATCTGGGAAGTTTCCAGTCTGAAGGCAGGATGTTAGGAGGTTCAGTAACCTCACGTCGAGTCCGTGGTTCAGCGCAAGGGCGAGAACCTTTCCGTGGACTCCATCGGGACCAGGTGCCGTCTTCTTGCGCTGAA
This sequence comes from Papilio elwesi, assembly GCA_029849275.1. NCBI lineage: Eukaryota > Metazoa > Arthropoda > Insecta > Lepidoptera > Papilionidae > Papilio > Papilio elwesi. The sequence continues at coordinate 9,324,577 of CM056704.1, read as the reverse complement.
GTTTTTCCACGGCTATGGAAAGTTCTGCCGGCGACACCTCTGGAACGGAACCAGCTGGAGTCGCCGACGCGTAGAGTCTAGTCCGGTTTTCGCTCGAGGAAGAGGGAGCGGGCGGGAACAAGGTGGTAACCACGCGCTGTAGCACTTCTGGCTCGAGTGTAGTGGTTAGAGGTGGAGCACAGGGACGCAGCTTGTTCATCACCATCCTGTAGGGGCGCCCCCAGGGGTCCACCTCCAACGTGTCGAGAAATTCCCACCACGATCTCTCCTTCGCTTCGGCGATCCCTTTCTTCAGAGCCTTGCGCGCGTCTCTATACAGATTGTACAGGTGCTCTTCCTCCGCAGCGTCTCTTGTGGAGCGTCTTCGCCTACAACGAGTGTACCGGCGCCTGGCGGACACACAGGCGTTGCGTAAACGCGTGAGCCCGCCCGACCACCAGTGCACCTGTCTGCGAGATGGTGTTGGCCTAGTCCTCGACATGGAGCAGTCTGAGACGTGCTTCAAAGTCTCAGCGAACCAGGCTACCTCGGAGTCGACATTTATTTCGGCTGGCGGTCGCGGGCACCAAGCCCGTATGATCGAGGCCAGCTCCAGGTCGTCGCAGTTTAAGGTCTTTAGGGACCAACGGGGTCCTCTTTCCGGGGGGCCCCTGGGCAGGGACAGAGTTGTCGATGGAAGCACTCCAAACCGAATATATCTGTGGTCGGACAGAGTTTCCACATCGGACAGTACCGCCCAGGCAGGGACCCGCCTCGCGATGGAGGAGGATGCGAAGGTCACGTCGACCACGGAACCCCCGTTCATGCGCACGCAAGTAGGCTCATTTCCTCGATTGATTACACTGAGGCTGTGTTGTGCGGCCCAGTCGAGCAAAATGTCGCCTCGGTAGTCGGTGGCCGAAGAACCCCATGCGGATGACTTTGCGTTGAAGTCTCCGGCCACGACCACTTCTTGATGTGCGAAGTGGTGCATCATGGCATCCACCTCCCCCAAGAATGCCTCGAATTCCGAGAGCGTCTTGTTCGGGGAGAAGTAGACGCTAATGACGACTAATGAGTCAAAGCGGACGCCGACGCAACCGCTTCCCTTCTTGCAGGACCTGACTGGAGGAGTGCCGCTGGTGTTGGATTGTACGACTAAGGCGGCATTGCCGCTAAGGTCCCCAATCCAGTCACGTCTGTCGGGAACCCTGTAGGGCTCACTCACGATCCCAATGTTAGTGGACCACTGCGCTAGACTCTGGCAGAGTAGATCCTGAGCTCTAGCACAGTGATTAAGGTTCGTCTGGAGAAAGCGTAAGGCCATTCTATGGAGCTACGATTTCCGCGACCTCCATATTTTCTCCGCTCGGAGGAGATGACGTACCAGCGTTTTGGACAGGTCTTCGTGTCACCTTTCGCTTGGGGGCCGAGCACTTTGGGCCACCCAGGCGGTGATCGGCCTTTTTATTATTAGACGCGCAAATTGCGCAGTGAGGCCTCTCCTGGCAGCGAGCGGCAATATGGCCACTTTTACTGCATCTCAGACATGTGTTTGAGCGGTCTTCCGAGTCGCAGAAACGGGCGACATGGCCGGTCTGGAGGCATCGATAGCAGCGGAGCTCTCTCGTGTTGCCGACCGAGACTCGCGCTACGACCCATCCAACTAGCAGAGGCTCCTGCGTTAGTTTTTTCGCCGCAGTGACCGGAACCTGGATCCAGGCGCCGAAAAGACCCGTCCTGTCTTGGCGAATCTCTCCGACTCTAACTTGGTCCACAGGACATTCCGTGACTTTAGATATAGCCCGTAGGAGTTCTTGAGCCGTTACTGAGTCGTCCAGGCCCGACACATGCACGTCGACGCGTTTTACGGGCCTGGAGACCTTTACGCTGTCGTCATTAATGACCTCGCGCAGTTTTTCTGCCAGAATGTCCGCCTTGGGGTCGTTACCGGCGCCGGGAATTTGTATAATTGTGGCCCCGGTAATTGCCCTACGGAATTTTACTGATTCGATTCCGATCGCTTCTTTGAGGTCGAGCTTTTGTTTCGCCTCCTTTAAAATAGCACTGTACGTGAGCCCCTTCTTTGAAGCCTCCTCTGTGAGTGTCAGGACAATGGCTGACGACCTGGGCGCCGTAAGTTTCTGCTTTGGGGCCGCCTTGGCCTGTTGGGCAGTCTTAGGGACGACCTTCCTTCCTTCCCCACCGTTGTTTCGGGACTGGAGTGCCCTGGACATCGTGGGGAGTTGCGGCCGAGATGTTACTTTTTTCGGCCGTCCGTTCTTGCCTACTTTTGACCAGTTTTCGTCTAGACCGTCTGGGTTTGGAAGGCGAGATGCGCCAGAGGCATTTGCCGCCGAGACGGCATGTACAGGTGACGGTGTAGGAGCTTGCCCTGATGTGCTGGCTTTGCTCGGTACCGGTGCGGCCGAGGCCGTGCCCCTTTTCTCCTTTCTCTTCGTCGTCTTCTTCTTTGCAGTGGGCCCTTCCTGCATCCTCGACGCAGCCTTTTTTGCTGGAGCAGTTGCCGGAAGCATGGCGTCCTCTTCCCTCTGCTCGGGTCGGCCTTCACGCAGCACTGACGCATTAAGGGTCGCCGGAAGGGACCCTAGGATGTCCTCTTTTCTATTTTTTTTATCCGACGCCAGAGAGGGCCGGAGCCGTATCGCTTCCAGTCTGTTTAGGATGCGCTTCTCCATTTCCTCCATGCTACGCTGCGAGGAGGCTTGTGACGTGACTTGAGATATGGAGGCTTGAAGCTTTTCAAATTTTGCGTTCAAAGCCTCCATCTGCGTTCGCATGCGCTCGTTTTCGGCGCGAAGCAGCTGCACTTCCTCCGAGTTGGTCCTTTTCGCCAGCGTCTTGCAACTCACTCTTATTGCGTCCACAGCCTCGTGTAGGGCGCGGACGTAGGTCCCCTTTAAGTGGGACGACTTCTTAGCCACGTTCTTAATGGCGCCAAGGTGCGACTCTATCTGTGACTCGACCGCGTTCACTGTGGCCGACTCTAACTCTAACTCTCTACCTCTGCCTCTCTTTCTGGCGGCGCTCTTCGCCGGAGTGTCGGTGGAACTACCCTCCTCCTCACTAGAGCCCCTCTTCCTTTTTTGTTCCCTCTTTTGCCAGAACCGACGACCTGACGGCTCGGCGAGGGACTCGCAACTCGCGGACTCGTACAGGCGGGCCGGTGGATCAGATGGTACGCTGACCATCGCCCCGTCATCCGAGTCATATAGCGGCAGGTTCAACCGTGACGGTCCCGCGCACTCCACCAGAGGCATGGCTACCGGCGTCGGCGTACGCTCGAGAACCACCCTCAGAACTTTATCTCCTATCATCATCTCCTCCTTTCTACCCTCAACCTCCTCTACATCCTTCATTTTTGGTTTTGTTTTGTTTTTAGACTCCTCCATCATTCATCATTAAAAACCGGCCTGCCGCCACAAGGGACAGCGTCCGGCATCAATTCCTTCTTTGGGGAAGTAATTCGTCCGCCCGAGCGGAGCCCCTCGCCCGGGTAACCCTAATACGCCGTGGGGGTGGGAGATACCCACGGGTTGGTCGCCAGCAGCTCGACATACTGGCCGAGCACCCGCTCACCCAGCGGGAGAGCGGGAGGAGTGGCGCCGCGCACCTCAACGCACACTCATTCATTCAGGGTTTTTTATTGAGGTTTTCCTTCCTCTTGAGCCGGCCGATTAAGGCAGGCCCCCTGGACCGGCGTGCGTGCTAGACATGACAACCTCGCGCGCCGGCGAACAGGTTTCCCGACGGGGGGTCCTTTGGAGCCCCTAACCACAGCAGCTATTCGCTGCCGTGGCCCGCCGCGCTGTGCCGGGTGTAAAGAGCCCGCACGTCTCCTGGGTCACAAACTTGGCTCTAAAGAGCGACTACTATATACAGAATGTACAAGGCTGTGAAGCCGACTCCCTGTCACGACCGAACCATAAGCGACGCCGAACGCAGTGGCCGGTATGAACGATTTAGGCGAGCCTTACTGGGCCCGAGGACCCAGTAATGCCCACCCTCCCAGTTAGCGACCGAAGAAGCGACGGGACACAGCTTGCTCGACCGTACCATTTGTCGAACAAGAAGCATCCTTCGCACTCAGCGGCCGGGCCCCCCCGGCACGACAAGCCCTGGGGTCCGCGGGATGGACATCCGCGGTGGGGGGGAACCTAACCAAACCTAACCTAACCTAACCTAACCTAACCTTTTTTTTTTTTTTTTTTATTGTCAGGAAATGCGTTACGCACCCCTACGCCGGGCTGTGCAATGGCGTAGGGAGTGTGGGACTCGCCGGCCAAGGAAGGTGTAGGAAGGTGGCCGGAATACCCACTAAAACCTGACTGCCCTCTGACGCATTACGGCGGGGCCACGGGGACGCGTGAGCTTGCTACCGCGACCCCGCCTGCGTTTCGCCGTTAGGCGCCGTCTGTAGGGTCGGGGAGGGCGGCCACGTATTGCCGCGCTCTCCTTCCCGGTCTTCGTCTTCGGGTTGGGGGCGCCTGGGAGTCTGTTTCGCGCTCCCGCTCCATCGCCTCCTTCTGCGAGATGACAGCTTCGCAGAAGGAGGCTACGCCATCCCATGACCTCTCGCTTCTTAGCATGGCGCTTATTACGCCGGGGAGCGAGAGGTCCCCGCCGATCGCCGCCACCAGGGTGCGGCGCTCATCAGACCAGGCACAACACACCTCCAGCGTGTGCTGTGCCGTGTCGTCGCGGTCGCCGCACCCATGGCACGACGCCGTCTCCTCCCTTCCGATCCGACGCAGGTACCGCCCGAAACAGCCATGTCCGGACAGAACCTGCGTCAGTCGGAAGGTGAGGGACCCGTGGCCCCTCCCGCACCATTCCGAGAGCAGTGGACGGATGGCCTCAATTGTGCGGACCCCGTATTTGGCGTCCGCGAGGCCTGTCGCCCAATGCTCTATGGTCGTCATTTTCCTCCTCCTCTGCCGAGCGCGGGCGTGCTCCTCCGGGGTGTGAGAGCCACCCCGGCCTCTGAGCTCGGCCCGCACCCGGTATTCCTCGGCCAGCACCCTCGCTTCGATCTCCCAAGGAGGAGTGCCGGCCAGGACGCAGGCCGCCGCGTGGCCTACCGTGCGGTAGGCCCGGCACGCACGCGCCGTAACAATTCGTTGCGGCCTGCGAAGGAGGGCCCTGTTAGGCGCGTCTAGGGCGTCTGCCCAGATCGGCGCGCCGTACAGGGCCATACTTTTGACGACCATGGTGTACAGGCGTCTTGCCTGCACACCCGGACCTCTGGTGTTGGGGAGGAGCCTAGCCAGGGCTGCTGCCGCCCCCACGAGCCGGGGGGTCAGCGTCTGGAAGTGGTCCCTGAAACGCCAACCCCCGTCGAGGGTGAGGCCCAGATAGTTCATCCGGGCCTTCACCGCGACCTCGCCCCCGCCGATCCGAAGGTTGGCCCCCGCTGGCACCTTCCACCTCGGCCCTCTAAAATAGAGGGCCTCAGTTTTTTGGAGGGCCACGCGGAGGCCGAGCGCCTCGATTCTCCGGACCAGCAGGGTGGCTCCGGCCTCAGCCCTCGCCTTCAGCTCCCTCCAGGTGCTGTCCCGGACTGCTACAAGCGTGTCATCTGCATAGCAGATGACCGACATCTGGGGCAGCACCTTTCCGCGGATGGCCCAATCGAATCCGATGTTCCACAGTAGGGGTCCCAGTACGGACCCCTGGGGAACACCGGAGGCCATCCGCCTTTCCTCTCTGGCCGTCCTCCCCATGTAGGACACTACCCGATCCTGCAGGTAGTGTCCTACCACCCTCCGGAGATAGGGAGGCACTCGGTGGTATCGGAGTGCCTCCTCTATTACCTCAAAGGGGAGGGAGCCGAAGGCATTAGCGATGTCGAGCGACACCGCCATAGCCCCCTGCCCCCTCTGGGCCGCATCCTCCGTGAACCTCCTCAGGGCGGTCAGGGCACCGAGGGTCGATCGCCCCGACCGGAACCCGAATTGGTTCCCAGAGATCTGCGGCCCATCCCTCGCCAGATGCTGGATGAGCCGGGAAGCGATCACTCTTTCTAGCAGCTTCCCGATCTCGTCCAGCATCACGAGGGGCCGGTATCCGGAGGGTGAGTCCGCGGGGCGGCCGTCTTTTCTGATGAGGACCAGCCGCCCCTCCTTCCACGCCCCAGGGAAGCGCCCCGCCGCCAAGCAATCGCCGAATAGGCAGCGGAGGCGGTCCCCGAGGTGTTTTACGGCTATGAGGAGGACCTTGCCAGGGACTCCATCGGGCCCCGGTGCTTTCCGGGGCCCCCGGAGCCGGCTGGCCGCCCTAGCTACCTCCTCCTCTGTAATCGGAGGAGGAGGGGGGGGAGTGTCCCTGTCATCTGGCGGGGCCATGCGCGGCGGATCGAACGGAGGGCTGTTAGGAAACAGCCCCTCGACCACCGCGCTGAGGACAGCCGGCTCCATTTGTTCTGTGGGGGGCGCCACCTTGAGTTTTGCCCGCACCATGCGGTACGGACGCCCCCACGGGTCTTCGTCGAGGGTCGCCAAGAACTCTGAGTAAGCATTGTCCTTGGCGACCCTGATGGCTGCTGCGAGCGCCTTCGTGGCGGCGCGCATGTCAGCCTGAAGGCGCTCCAGCTCGACATCCGTCCGGTGCCGCCGTCTGCGGCACCGCGTGAATGCACGCCGGGCGGCGTTACTGGCGGCACGCAGTACCGCGAGGTCCTGCGACCACCAGTAGACGCCCGCCCTGGGCGTGAAGCGTCGCGCCCTGGGCATCCCGGCGTTGCAGATCGCCGTCAGGTCCCGGCGGAACCTGACGGCCCTCTCTTCAACCCCCACCGATTGGGGGGGGTCCGACGACCACGCGCAGCATATTGCGGCCTCTTCCGCCAGGTCCGCGTCGAGGCGGGAAAGCTGCCATCGCGGGAAGACCGCGCCTCGCCGCGGACCGGCCGCTGCGCGCGCCCGCTGATCCAGGGGCGCGTTGGAGACCCTGAACCGGATGTATAAATGATCGGACAGGGTCTCCACCTCCTCCAGGACACGCCAACATGAAATGCGGGCGCCGATAGCGGGGGTGGCGAATGTGACGTCTACCACTGAGCCCCCCCGTCCTCGTACGCACTTGTCGGCGTTGCCCTGGTTCTCCGGGGCTAGGCCGATGACTGTAGCCCAGTCCCGGAGGAGCGCCCCTTTCACGTCGGTGATGGAGGACCCCCACTCCGCGCACTTGGCGTTGAGATCCCCCATCACGATGACCTGGGCCGGCGATGCCCTCCGCACTACCGGCTCCAGGCCATCCAGGAACCTCTCGAAGTCCGAGAGGTTCCTGTTTGGGGAGAAGTAGACTCCTACGAGTACTACCCCTCCCCAATTTGCCGCCACGTACCCTGCACCCCTCTCCCTGAGGGAGAGGCGCTGGGGGGCAGCGGGCGGCACCACTATGGCGACCGAGCCCTCCGTATCCCCGATCCAGTTTGGCAGGGGGGGGGACCAGGTAGGGCTCGGCCACAACGGCGACGCCAATCTTCCACTCCGCCAAGACCTGCATAAGCAGGTCCTGTGCGCGGGCGCAGTGGTTGGCGTTGGTCTGCAGGAACTCTGTGTGCGGGTGTCCTGACATTATGACACTTGCATTTCTATTTCCTCACTAGCCTGGCGGCTCTGCGGCGGAGAAGGCTTGCCCCGTGGAGCCTTCCCCTTCACGGTAGGGGGCGTGCATTTGGCACCCCCCATCGCATGCGCGTGCGGGCGACCTGCCTTCGCGCATACCGCGCATTTGGCAGGCGCCTCGCACGTGGCCGCCTTATGCCCCTCTTTGCCACAACGGAAGCAGAGTTTGCCATAGTCCGCTTCCGTTGGGCACTCTGCAGGGCAGAGGGCACGTGTATGGCCTAGCCGCATGCACTTGTAGCAGCGCAGCGGCCGGGCCTCCATCGCTTTGACGGTGGCCATGGTCCAGCCTATGGCCAGCTTTCCTGCTTTGACGGCTGCCTTGGCAGCCGTCGCCGGGCACTTTATAATGGCCGAGCCGTCGCCCCAGAAGCTTCGGCGGATTTGGCCGGCCTTGACCTGGCTGGAGGAGCAGCCACCAGCAGCCGCCACCTTGGCCACCAGCTCCTCCTGGGTAACGGATTCGTCTAAGCCGGTGAGCCTGAGGCTGACCGATTTGGTCGGGCGGGCTATATCGGCCCAGGCCCCGATGACCTCCGTCAGTCTGGCGGCCAGGCGGTCAGCAGAGGCGTCCGGGGTCTCTCCCCCTACCTCCATCAGCCTGGAGCCGGTCACGCTCGTTCGGATCTTGACCGTCTCCAATCCAAAGTCCCGAAGCAGGATGGAGGCCCTGGCCTTGGTGAGAACCTCGGCCATGGAGGTGGCCTCCCCCTTCTTGAGGCTCACCATGATGGCTGCCGTCTTCGGGACCGTGATTTTCGGGGCCTTCGGCGGGGCCGCGGCTTTTTGACCAGATGGGGTGGGGGCAGGCCTATTCGAGGGGTTGCCTTTCTTTTTGGCCTTCCGGCCCACAACCTCTGTCCATCTAGGCTCATTCGATGGGCCCTCGGGTTCTTGCCCTTGCTGGCCTTTTGCAGCTGGTGTCCGTCCCCCACCATGCTGAGAGGGGCGGGGGGGCTTAGAAGGGGCAGCCGGTTTGGTCTGAGTCGGTCTCCCTGCTGTGCCAGTGTCCCTGCCGGGCTGTGCTCTGGGACGGGGCGGCGGCGGCTGTCGCCTATCAGCGCTCAGGGGCGGCCTGAACACCGGCTCAGGAGGGAGGCGAGTCCGCTTGTCCGCCGCCAGTGGGGGGCGGAGACGCTGTTCAGGCAACAGACGGTCTTCTAGAGCCTCTAGCCTTGCATTTAGCATCGTGCCCACTTGGCAGAGGATGGTCCGCACGAGGTCTTCGTTATGTGCCTGATCAGGCTGCCTCGGCACAGCGATATCAGCCTGTGGCCTCGCCCGGAGAAGGCACTCTCTCATATCAGCCACCTCTTTGCGCAACAGCGCGACCTCGGCTTTCATGCGCTCGTTTTCCGCGCGAAGCAGCCGTGCTTCCTCTGAGTCTGTGCGCTTCGCGATCGCCTTAAAATTGTCCCTAATGGCGTCCACAGCCTCGTTTAGAGCGCGGACAAAAGTGCCCTTAAGGTGGGACGACTTTTTTGCCACATCCAGTATGACGCCGAGGTGTGTCTCTACTCGACCCTCTACATTTGTCGCCGGCTGCGCGTCGCGAATAGGCGTATTGGCGCCCTTCCGAGCGCCCGACGCGGCGGAAGATGTTCTTGTCGACCTCACCTCAGACAGCGACGACATCAGTTCGGCCTCCGCACGCGCTTCCATCTCTTCCTTCTGAGCCTTCAAAAAGGCTTGTTTGGCCGCCGCCAGCCCGACATAGTCGCCGGTGGTTGGCGGACGGCCGCGTCCCTTCCTTTTGGTGCTAGTGGCGGGGGTCTCCGTAGAGCTCCCGCTGAGCTCCACATCCCTGGGCCGCTTCTGACCTCGGCCTTCGCTCCAAAAGCGCCCAGGCCCATCCCTGTCCAGGGACTCCATAGAGCCGCATAGGCTTGTAACGGACACCATACTTCGATGTTCCGTGTCCGAATCGGACTCCGACAGTCTTTTGTGCGCCGTTGTCGGGGTGCGCGTCAGCACCACCCTCAACTCCTTCACCTTCTCCTCCCTCATTACATCTCCACTCTCCACACTCCTCTCTACATCAACAACGTTTTTTATTTTAGAATATGTATCCATTTGTGTTCCCACGAGAAGGGTCGATCAACAGGTCCACCCCCGGGTGACGCCCATTCCGCAGGGTAAGGCTACATACTGTAGAGGTCGCCAGGTATCTACAGGTTTTAACGACTTCTCTGTCGGGTTTTTATAGAGTTTTCCTTTCTCGCGGGCCGGCCGGTTAAGGCAAGCCCTCCGCTCTAGTGCCTCGACATACTCCATAACGCCGATTCGATGGAGATCGTTGAAGAGACACTAGGCTACGGGGTGCTAGGGGGTCGGCGTGCCTCCCCTAGTTTTGGACGGTTGTTCCCGACGGCGGTGTTAATGCACGCCGGGCCGCCCCCTAACCTTCCCACTTCCCCCCCCCCCTTACCCATTTCCCCCCCCCGGTGTTTGGTCCGCGGGGCGTTAGTCGCCCTACCCCGACTACAAGCCGGAGCGTTCCCCTATCCGCCACCCGGGGACGCGCCACGTCGGAGTTCACCTCTCCGCCCACTGAGACAACCCAGCAGGTCCGTGGAACCTAACCTAACCTAACCTTTTTTTTTTTTTTTTTTTTTTTAGGTGTGGAAATGCGACCTTAAGCACGCCCCCTGGTCGGGGCACCAGGGGGGTCTGTGGGGCTCTCCCACCGAAGTGGGCCTACCCACTAAAACCACACGCGTTCCCTCATAGCCATGGTGTGGGCGCCACGGGAGCATGGTTAACACGTGACACCGCGACGCCCACTGGCCGCCCCGGGATGGGGCCCCTCTCTGCGCCCTTAAAAGGGCGCTCCTCGGAGACGGCACCGTGTGCAATGCAGGTTCGGGAATCCCCGCCCTCCCCCGCCGGCGCCGCCTTGAGTTTTTTATAGAGGTTCACTCCTCGCGGCCTCCGTCTTGAAAAAGACAGAGGCCCGCGGTCCCAGCGTCGGCGCCGGGATTACGCGAAATGCAGCTGCAAGGGGAAAGTTGCCCTTCCCCTCGCAGCCCCACCGCCGCCGCATCTGCGGTGCGACCCCGCTGAGTCGCGGAGGGCAGGGCGAGTGGCGCACCGTAATACCAGCACTCCTCTCCCTCCGCGACTCACCCTCACTGCGGGGGAGACGAGTCCCCGCAGTCCTCCAACGCGCTCGAAGGTGGGCTCCAATGAGCCCACCCCGAGCGGCCCTCTCTGGCCGGTCCTACCTCACGGACCGGCCTTGGGTTCCTCTTAGCTTCACCGTGGGTGACCCCTTCCCACGGTTACTGAGCCCCACCGCCACGACAAGGCGGGAACCCGGTCGATGGGGAACCTAACCTAACCTAACCTAACCTAACCTAACCTAACCTAACCTAACCTAACCTAACCTAACCTAACCAGTCACGCGCCAAACGCCGACCCGAACGGACCGTGTTTGCGCATCGAAAACTGCTCCTGGAGTGAGAAACTGCAGAATAAATAAGTTAAATTCCAAAAAGTGGAAAAAGTTTCTCGAAAACAAACAAAAGTGGTATCAAAAGATGCGCAAAAATCAGTAGATCAAGAAAGTGTAAAAAGTGGACCTAAAAGTGAAAGGGAAAAAATGTAGTGACCAAAAACGGCAAAATTTTGGAAAATAAAAACTTTCAAAAATCATAGCGGCGGAATAAGATCGACGACCTACCAACTTTAAGGTACTAATCGAAAGCTCTCGACGAGGCCCAGGACCCTAGACGGTCCCCGGATTTTTCGCGCCTGGAAAACACCTGGAAAAAAAAAAAAAAAAAAAAAAAAAAAAAAAAAGCAGAAAAACAAGTCGGCGTCACCACGAGGTCCTGGATCCCGAGGACCTGGAGGCGCGTGACGCATACCAAACGAGAGAGGAGAACGAGCCTAGCCCAATACCGGTTCCAGAAAAGAAATCGGACAATTGGGGCCGAAGATACTGAACACTGAAAAAGTGAAAAATTTTATCAACTTTTTAAAAAATTATAACTAAAAAAAATTTAAAGCGATGTGATAGTGATTTTATTAGTGAACTAAATTCGGCAGTTAAAGAGGAACAAAACGAGACAATAAACAAAATTTTCGGACAATAATTCGCGAAGATATAAGAAATGATACAATATAACAGAAATTGTAACAAAACTTGTACAAAATAACAAAATTTTAAAAAACATTTTAAGTACTCTAAATCGACGGCACTAGGCTTGTGACAGGGTCCATTGACCCTTACATGAAATTGGGACATATTTTAGGCCCATTGGTGCAATATGGATAAATTGTATTAAAACATTAAGTGGAAAATTTTACAAACTCAGTGACAGGGTTCATTGACCCCGCTTAAGACTGTTCTATTCATATTGTACACTGACATATATCTATTCTATTGAATAGATATATTAGTTAATAAGATTTATAAATAGTAATAAGTTTTAATTGTAGATATTAGTAGTTAGAATTAAGTACTTAGACAAATCTGGTTTATTGACCAGATTATTGTATTATATAGTCATAACTCTCTAGTCATGTTTTATTGCTTTAACTATACACAACTTTATTGTGTTATTTTAAATCACTGTATATTGTATTTTATTGTGTTTTAACTAGAACCAAAGATAAGACAGGGTCTATTGACCAAAGCTGTAAGATTAATTAGGAATAAGATCTGACTGAAGATAGCTTTTAAAGCAGTGATAGTAGGAATTAATTGTAAATCGTAAGTTTTAAATAAATAGTAATAGTAGGAATTTTAAATTAGTATTAAGCTTTAGAATATTGACTTGACTATATTGTGTTTTTAATTGTACTTAATTTTGACATTAACATAGTCTATTGACTTGTTAATTTAGAGATAAGTTTTAACTGTTTGACTGAATTTTAATATTTAATTTTAAAATAAAGACGAGTTCCCCCATGTTGGGCATAAGGACCCCCACAAAAAAGAGCGGCGCTCACGAGAAAGGCACGATGGAGAACACCTCACCGAAAGTAGACATGGAAACCAAGTTATCGAGCGTCAGACGAAGCGTGGGGGAATGGGAGGCAGTACCGGAACCTAGGTCGCAAGCTTCCCCGACAACGCAGATTCCGGCCGCACGCAAGCGAAATGTACAAAGCAAGGCAACAGTGGAAGGAAAGACAGAGGATAAGTCCACCTCGGTAGACCGTGTAAAGGAAGCGAGGGCATGCTTACAGAAAGCGAAGGCAAATCTCAGCGAAGCTCGGAACCTCAAAACCGAAATAAAGTTCGAGGTTACGAGAGCCGTTGAGAAATTGTATCAGCTAGTAAAAGAGGCAGAAGCTGACAACAAGAAGAAAGAAAAGGGAAAGGAAGAAGAGTCGAAGGAACAGAGGGAAGGGAGAGGGGAGCAAGGAGATAAGGCAAGCGAAGTCGTCGCCATGCCTTCCTCCGCCACTCTCCCTGAGGTACAGAACATGATAAAAAATATGGAAGAACACAAAAAGCTTCTGGAACAAAACACAAGAGAAGTGGAAGAACTAAGAAAAGCCCTGAATAACTGGAAAGAAGAAGGAGGTGGAAATGTACATAGAATGAAAGGGACATACGCCAGCGTAGCGGCCGGAAAAGCAGCGGGACCATCACCAGATCACTTAACGACGCACTCGGTGGCAATATCATCGAGTGACGAAAAGGACACTAGCGACCAGGTTCTGGACAAGATTAGAAAAGTAGTCAACGCCACGGAAGAGGGAATCAAAGTGGATAGGGTAAGAAAAATACGAGATCGGAAGGTCATAGTGGGATGCAGCACGGAGAGGGAGCTGAGCCGCGTAAAGGAGAGGCTAAAGAAGGCGGCGGAAGGATTGAATGTTGAAGAAGTGAGGAATAAAGACCCCCTGATAGTCCTGATGGATGTGCTCTCCTATAATACGGACGAGGACGTCGTCAGGGCTATCAGGCGGCAAATTAAGGAGCTAATGAATGGAATAGAAGGCGAATGTTTGAGGATGGAAGTTAGGTTCCGCCGACGGGCCAGGAATGAACATACGTGCCACATGGTTCTAAAAGTTTCACCGCGGATTTGGAAGAGATTTACGGAAGCGGGAACTGTACATGTGGACTTACAGCGAGTCAGGGTGCGAGACCAGTCCCCCCTTGTTCAATGCACAAGGTGTCTGGGGTACGGGCACACCAAGCGGCATTGCAAGGAGTCGGAGGACTCTTGCTGCCACTGTGGTGGACCGCACCTCGGGCCAGTGTGCCCCGACCGGCAAGCCGGGAAACCACCAACCTGTCGCAACTGCGCCATGGCGAAGATCGACAGGAGGGACCACACAGCATTCGGCGAAGAATGCCCGGTTAGAAGGAAGTGGGAATCCCTGGCGAGGTCGTCAGTAGCGTATTGCTAAGGGCACCCCAGGCGTACCAAGTTTCCCTTCTACCGGGCGGCCCCAGTATCGCGTCGTGCAGGCGAACCTGCAACGGTCCGAGCTCGCCACGGCGGAGCTCATCATGGAGGGGACCAAGTGTAAGCTGTCGTTCGCCCTAATCCAGGAGCCCTATATTGGCAGTCGCGGCGAGATGCGGCAGCATCCAGGGACAAGAACAGTGCAATGTGCCAGGAGCCAGTCCACCGATTCGGTGGTCAAGGCGGCCATTGTGCTGTTCGACGACACCATTACCATCACCCACCGCCCGGACCTAACCAATTGCAACATTGCTGTTGCAAAGTTGGGTACCGCGGCGTGGGAGGTGGGAGTGGTGTCCGTCTACCTGGAGCCTGATAAGCCCATCGAGCCGCTCCTGGATATGATGGGATCCGCTGTGGAGGGATTGGATACCGTAGGCGTGGTGCTGGGAGGTGACCTGAATGCGTGGAACACCTGGTGGGGCAGCCGGAAGGACAACAAGCGGGGGATAGAGGTTGCTGCAAGGTTCGACGAGCTGGGTCTGCATGTATTGAATGAGGGGTCTGAGCCAACTTATGACGTCATCAGGGGCGGAAATAGATTTTCGAGTAACGTCGATGTTACAGTTTGCACGGCCTATATGCTCGGAAAAATCGAAAATTGGCGCCTAGCGGAGGATGTATCCAGTTCGGACCACAAGGCAATTCTGTTCGACCTCAACTTGAGTCGGCCAACAAGCACTAACATCGCCGCCTCTACCCGGAAGTACACCACCAAGAAGGCAGACTGGGGCGAGTTTCGTCAGAATCTCTGGGTGTGGACATCGTCAGCTCTACCCGGGAGTACAGCACGAGGAAGGCAAATTGGGGCGACTTTCGTTCGAAACTCGCCTCCAAATTGAAAGAAAAGGGGATAACATCAGCCAGAGTGAGTCAAATAAATAACAAAGAAGACCTAGAGAAAGAGGTGGATAATTACGTGGAAACCGTGGTAGAGGCTTGTAGGGAGACCATGCCCAGAATTTCAAAGAGGAGACGAGTAAGATTGCCTTGGTGGTCCGAAAAGCTCTCTCAACTCAAAACTAACGTTTTGAGGAAGAAGAGACGGGTATCCTGCGCGGCGCCGGTTCGACGAGAGTGGGTGGTGCGACAGTATGTCGACGCTAAGCTCGAGTACCTAGCGGAGGTGAAGAGGGCTCAGACCCAAAGCTGGAAGCAGTTCTGTGGACGGCAGACCCGTGAGACCATGTGGGAAGGAATCTATAGGTCGCACAACAGTAAGGCATGAAGAAATTCCCCTCGTACGGAATGGAGTGGCGCTGAGCGAGGAGGAATCGGCCAGGGAGCTGGCAGAAGCATTCTTCCAGGACGACGATGCCGGGAAGGACGACGTGGCCCACAAAGAAGTGAGAAAATAAGCCGAAAAAGTAAACGAGGGGTCGCATGATGCAACATGCGACCCCCCCTTCACACTGGACGAGCTCACGTGGGCCACGTCGAGCTTCAACCCCAAGAAAGCCCCTGGCCCAGACGGCCTTACTGCAGACATCTGCAAAGCGGCTATCACCCTGGATCCGGGATTGTTCCTCGCCATTTCAAATCGCTGCCTGGCCGTGGCATGTTTTCCCAGGAGATGGAAAGAGGCAGCGGTTGTGGCGCTTAGGAAACCCAATAGAGACGACTACACGCACCCGAAATCATATCGTCCTATAGGACTATTACCGGTGATGGGGAAAATCCTCGAGAAGATGATGGTGAGGCGGGTCCGCTGGCACACTGCACCGATGATCAGCCGGCGCCAATTTGGCTTTATGCCACAGCGTAGCACCGAGGACTCCCTCTATGTCATGATCCAGCACGTACGGGCCGAAGTCGAAAGACGGAAGCTCGTCGTGCTGATATCCCTGGACATAGAGGGAGCCTTCGATAACGCTTGGTGGCCGGCTGTGAGGTGCAGGTTGGCCGAGACTCGGTGCCCCGTAAACCTGAGGCGTCTGCTCGATCACTATTTAAGTGACAGAACAGTACGCCTCAGGTATGCGGGGTCCGAGTGGACCCGAAGACCCACCAAAGGGTGCGTGCAAGGCTCTATTGGGGGTCCTACGCTCTGGAACCTGCTGCTGAATCCGCTCCTGGGCGAACTAGAGGAGATGGGGGCTCATTGTCAAGCCTTCGCCGATGACGTGGTTCTGATGTTGTCGGGAGAAAAGGCCTCAGACATACAGGTGATGCAAATGCGGCTCTCGACCATGTTCGGGCGTGGGGAAGAAGAAACAAGCTTAACTTCGCACCTGCAAAGACAAAAGCAGTGTTATTTACGAGGAAGCACAAGTACGACTCCCCACGCCTGAGCATGGGCGGGAGAAGCATTGAATACACGAGCAGCATCAAGATCCTGGGGTTGACAGTTGACGATAAGCTAACATTTAATGAACATATAAAAGAAATCTGTAAGAAAGCAATCAGCCTCTATCGTCAACTGTCAACCGCCGCAAGGATCTCCTGGGGCCTGAATCCCGAGATCGTCAGAACCATGTACTTAGCGGTGATAGAACCCATCATCCTCTACGCGGCCAGTGCGTGGGCTCCTGCGGCGCGGAGGAAGACCACTCGCAAGTTGTTAGACCGGGTGCAGCGCGGGTTTGCTTTGAAAATAGTCAGAGCGTACAGGACGGTCTCTCTGAACGCGGCCCTAGCACTCGCTGGGCTTCTGCCCTTGGACCTTAGGGTCCAAGAGGCCGCCCTCTTATTTGAAGTGAAGAGGGGTTACTCCCAGCGAGTGTTGGGGGATCGGAGGTGGAGAGGCCGACCGAATATGCAGAAACTCAGCATCCCGCCCACCTGGAAGGGATACAGTTCGACTGCCTGACGGACGGTGACGAAGTCGCCCAGCGAGCTGCCGTCGATGTAAGGATTTACACCGACGGCAGCAAAATTGACGGCAGAGTCGGCGCAGCGCTATCGATATGGGATAGCGCTGCGGAGACACACTGCCGGAAATTAAAGCTGGGCGACTTCTGCACCGTATATCAGGCGGAACTGTATGCCCTATATGAGGCCGTTAAATTTGTAGTGAAGAGTCCCTCAGTGAGGTTTGGCATTTACTCCGACTCGAGGTCCGCCCTAGAGACGTTAGAGAGTGTTGACTCCCTCCACCCCCTAGTAGTGGAAATAAGGAGAATGTTAAAGAATAGTGAGGAGAAGGGTAAGATTATCAGATGGAACTGGGTAAAGGCACATGTGGGGGTGGAGGGAAATGAGAGGGCGGACGAATTAGCCAAAATAGCAGCAGTCGGGGTGAAGGCCAGACCTCACTACGACAAATGCCCTGTTTCATTCGTCAAGCGACAACTTAGATTGGAGTCGCTTGACGAATGGAACAGGAGGTATAAAGAGGGACAAACGGCCTCGACAACGAGGGTCTTCTTCCCAGATGCTGTCGGAGCCTACCCAGTACTCCGCAGGATTTGAAATTAAATTAGACAATATAAATGTATTAATAAGCGATAAGAAGACCGGTCCCACCTTCATAAAATATTGTACAGACATAACTGAAAAGATAATAGAAAGAAATAAAGTGTAAAGCAATAAATACTCTAGTCAAAATAAGTAGCAATAATTAGAAATAATAAATGAATAAAATCTAGTCCTTTTAAAAATTGTAATAGTGTAAGAAATTGTAAATATAAATTGTTTTTAAATAAATAAAGTAAAAAAGGTCTCTGGTCCAACCATGCCAGGGGGAAAACGAGAGGGCGGCATAGCGCCGCCCAAAAAAAAAAAAAAAAAAAAAAAAAAAAAAAAAAAAAAAAAAAAAAAAAAAAAAAAAAAAAAACCTAACCCAACCTAACCTTACCTTTTTTTTTTAGGTGTGGAAATGCGACCTTAAGCACGCCCCCTGGTCGGGGCACCAGGGGGGTCTGTGGGGCTCTCCCACCGAAGTGGGCCTACCCACTAAAACCACACGCGTTCCCTCATAGCCATGGTGTGGGCGCCACGGGAGCATGGTTAACACGTGACACCGCGACGCCCACTGGCCGCCCCGGGATGGGGCCCCTCTCTGCGCCCTTAAAAGGGCGCTCCTCGGAGACGGCACCGTGTGCAATGCAGGTTTGGGAATCCCCGCCCTCGCCCGCCGGCGCCGCCTTGAGTTTTTTATAGAGGTTCACTCCTCGCGGCCTCCGTCTTGAAAAAGACAGAGGCCCGCGGTCCCAGCGTCGGCGCCGGGATTACGCGAAATGCAGCTGCAAGGGGAAAGTTGCCCTTCCTCTCACAGCCCCACCGCCGCCGCATCTGCGGTGCGACCCCGCTGAGTCGCGGAGGGCAGGGCGAGTGGCGCACCGTAATACCAGCACTCCTCTCCCTCCGCGACTCACCCTCACTGCGGGGGAGACGAGTCCCCGCAGCCCTCCAGTGCGCTCGAAGGTGGGCTCCAATGACCTATAACCTAACCTAACCTAACCTTTTTTTTTTTTTTATAGTCAGGAAATGCCCACATGCATATCCTCCCTCGCGGGGACAAGTTCGGATTATGTCGGACTCGAACCGACTAAAACCTGACATTGCCTCGTATGCGCATATCGGAGGGGCTACGGGAACGCTTTCGCACAACCTCCGCGGCCCCTCCAGCGCCAGCCGTTTCCGGCTCCTCCTGAGGAGACGGCACCAGTGCAATGCAGGTTCGGGAATCCCCGCCCTCCCCTGCTGGTGCCGCCTTGAGTTTTTTATAGAGGTTCACTCCTCGCGGCCCCCGTCTTGAAAAAGACAAGGGCCCGCGGTCCCAGCGTCGCCGCCGGGATTACGCGTGCAATACGGCCGCGAGGGGTCGGAGAAACCCCTCTCCCCCGCAGCCCCACTGCCGTCGCAGACGCGGTGCGACGCCGCTGAGTCGCGGAGGAGAGGGAGAGTGGCGCACCGAAATACCAACACTCCTCCTCCTCCGCGACTCACCACCACAACTACTGCGGGGACCCCATAATCCCCGCAGTTTCGCTACAAAGGGCGGACTCAAAGAGCCCACCCCCAGCGACCTCCCTGGGGCCAGCCCTTGATCAAGGGCCAGCCAGACTCCAGCCAGCCCACAAGTGGGCCCGCCAGAACGGGTCGCCCGCGACCGAGGTCGCAGGCTCCCCTTGGTGTTTGGTCCGCGGGGCTTTCGCCCTACTCCGGCTCGCACCAGGCCGGAGCGTTCCCCTATCCGCCACCCGGGGACGCGCCACGTCGGAGTTCACCTCTCCGCCCACTGAGACAACCCAGCAGGTCCGTGGAACCTAACCTAACCTAACCTAACCTAACCTAACCTACCCATGTTAGGGGACGAGAGGGCGGCATAAAGCCGCCGAAAAAAAAAAAAAAAAAAAACCTAACCTAACCTAACTTAACCTAACCTAATCTAACTCTATCATCCTGATTTTAGTAAGCCGTACTATTTACAAACTGATTGTTCAGGAATTGGTTTAGCTGGTGTTTTATATCAGTTAAATGATAACAATGAGATGCACATTTTGGGTTATCATAGTAAAGCGTTAAAAGGGTCCGAATTAAATTGGACAGTTACAGAGCAAGAGTTTTATGCTGTTATAAGTTATTTAAAGAAATTCGAAACTTACTTGAGGGGAAGTAAAGTATTCATTTTGACCGATCATAAAGCGTTGTTGTTTATAAATAATATGAAATTATTTAATGGACGAATTACACGATGGATAATATATCTTGAACAATTTAATTATGAGAAAATAAAAAAAAAATAAAAAAAACATCTAGATAATTAACGCAAAAATCTTGTACTTGTGGTCCCAATATTATATTCATTGCTCGGCTAAAACTCCCCACTAAAGTCTTTA
Source organism: Papilio elwesi (assembly GCA_029849275.1). Classification (NCBI taxonomy): domain Eukaryota; kingdom Metazoa; phylum Arthropoda; class Insecta; order Lepidoptera; family Papilionidae; genus Papilio; species Papilio elwesi. Next base: position 9,304,735 of record CM056704.1, on the reverse strand, counting down.
AGCCTTGCGGTAATACGTTGTATACATAGGATTTTCCATTAAAGTTAAATCCTGTATACTTTCTTCCATTCTTATTGATTGGAATTTGAAAATATGCATTATTCAAATCAATTGTTGTAATATATTTAGCTCCATGAAATGAATTTAAGACATCCAATTGAATTGGCGGTTTCTCTGTTTCTGCAACCATTATTTTCTTATTAATATTTCTCGCATCTAACAATACTCTTATTGATCCATCTCTTTTCAATGTAAAAGTTAAAGGACTGCTATAAGGGGTTGAAGCCCTCGTAATTATACCAGCTTGTTCCAAGTCCTGTAATTTCTCTTCCACCTTCGATCTGTATGCATAAGGTATCGGATTTGATCGTGTAACAATAGGTATTTCATCCAGCATTTCTATTTTATGTTCATAACATTTTGCTCTACCTAATCTATCCGTAAACATATCTCGGTATTTATTTAAAATAACTTTTATTTTTTCTGTATCTATTTTCGACAAAGTGGTCCCAATTTTTATATTCTCAATAATATCTACTTTTTCGAATTCATTACCACATATACAATTTTGTAAATTATTTTTAAATGAAATGGTCTTTGCCTCCAACTCTAAATTTCAAACCATTATTTTCATCTCTCAAATTAATTAAAACTTTGTTTGCCTTCATCCAATCAAATCCCAAAATCATTGGTCTTATCAAATTACTAATGATCAAAGTCTGAGTTTCAAAAATTACTTCACCAACCTTAATAGGCAATATAATCATCTGCTGTATCTTTGTACTGCGTTGCCCTATTACTCCTCTTATCTGAAACGCTTTCACAGGTAGCACTGATAATTTATTATTTCCACTTTTAAGTTGTAAAAATAAATTTTCTGAAATGCATGTAACATCGCTCCCTGTATCTAATAATGCTACAACATTTTCATTAAACAATGATACATCTATTTCAGAACGCATGCTCCCTAAAAATTCCTTTGTATAGTCATCATCACTCTTAAACACAGTTTGCACGAACAACTCTTTTATAAGCAAGTTTGACTTGGCTTTTAAAAGTTTAATAATATTGTTAATATTATTTTTATAACCAACACCATGTCTATCAAACTGACCTAAGACAGATATTGGTTTTCGCAAACCTTTATTATTCTTTCCCAAAGATTGCCCAGGTTGCCACCCCATTTTCATTAGTATATTCAACGCTTTATTTCCTTTAAAATTATCAGAGATTGAATCGGAAACTAATTCAACCTCTGCTCCTCTAAGTAATGCTCTGTTTCCTTGAATATTATCAAAGATTGAATCGGAAACTAATTCAACCTCTGCTCCTCTAAATTTGAATTAGTGCTTCCACATTTATTATTACATTTATTATTACATTTATATATTTTGTACAACTTGTACTTCGTTCAATTGTTGAACCACCTCCTTTGCTTCATCTGGTCTGCGCCATCTCTTAAAAGACTGTTGATTTTCTTTAAGTTTATTTTCGTAGTTGTGATTAAATCGCCTCTTCCTCTCTTTTATATAAGATTCTTGTTGACTATCGTCTTGCTTTTCAATATCATCTAAATTTCTCAAGAAATCTGTAGTTTCAATGATTGTATCTATTTTCGCAATACGCCACAACTGTTGTACATTCTTTGGATAATGTCTTAGTACATCAGCTAAAATTTGTTTTTCTGGTATCTTATATGATAACATTTGCACCTTCTCAATGACGAACAGAAAATATCCAACCATTGTTGGATAAGTATTTTTATTCCATTTATTCTGGACTAAGAATCTCCTCACTTTGTTCTGTTCATCTTCGCCCCAAAAGATTCTGAGGAAGTCATTCTTAAAATCATCGAATGTTCTCCATTTGACGCTATTAATGCGTGCCCAGAGTTTAGCCTCTCCTCTTAAACACTCTCTTGCTATATCATTTTCTATATTTTTCGAAGGCACCTTTTTGAAATAGATCATCTATAAATGTAACTGGATGAACATTTTCTGTTCCTCCAAACTTTGGCTTTTCTATGGTTATATTACTGATGTTATAGACAACGTTTTGTCTTGGATCCATTGTTTGATCCATTGAAGCAATGTTTTCCTCAAGAACACTACTTTCTTTGCTCGAATTCTCTTTTTTAATTATGTCTTCTAATTTTTTAAACCTTACTTCAAAGGTCTCCACAGTCTTCTTAAGAAGCTTGTGTAAAAGTTTAAAGTCCTTATTAACATATCCTGCCTTGGTATTTCTCCTTTTCTGAACTTTACTCATTTTGAATAGTTGTTTCACTTAACACAATTAATAAATTGCACTGTTTTATAACGCTATTTATAGAATCGGTCCAAATATTTTGTTCGCATCGAATATCTGAAATTAATGTTTGGCATTAAATTGTGCCACCCCCAGACCTCAATATCCAAGCAAACTCTCTCCTCTAATCATCCTTTCCATTTCACAAGCAACAAATTGTAGGCTACAAGCCCACTTTTTATAATATAATATAATTTTAATATATCCATTTTAATATATCCTGGTCACGGCACCAAATTGTAACCATCCTTTTTTCCTCTAGGGATTATTAGGAGTACATTAATGAAATCGACTCGGAAACATAAAATGTCTCCAAGTCGAAACACCACCAAGATCGTCTCTTTATATTATATTAGGCCAATGATATATTTATAAGTGATCGTCTAGTTGTAGAACTTTGTTCTACTTTGTGAGTTGTAATAACTAATTCTTCTAGGAATTATAGAGGAAGAAAGATTCGCCAAGCTTATTGAAGCCGTAGGATGCTTATTATTAAAGTCCTTAGACTCTATATAAAATTTGCCAAAATAATATTTTGGCATTTATTGATCAATTGCAATGTCCAAATATTTCATTAAAATTTTTACTTGTAAAGGGTTTACATGCTTTAATCTCAAATACCCGATACAACCCTACTATCGCAACATATATTTTTGTTTTTAAAAATATATGGAGGTACACAGCTCCAGCGGAAATCCCCGCTGTGTACGGGGAGTGCCGTCCACCGGTTGCACTCCCCCCGAACAAGGGACAACAGATCGGCCACCGTATATCGCAGAAAAATACTGGTAAACCAGTAAGAGTTTTTAGCTCATTATTGGTGAATAAACACCATTCAGTCGTTTCTCGCATATCAATGCGTTACACCGTCAAGTGTATAATAAGGCGTCACCATCAAGACATTGTCAGCATAGGGGTCGACCTACGGAGCGCATTAGGAGTATAAAACTCGCCTCAGGGGATGGCTAATTCCCTCGTTGTGCGGTGTCAGCGCGAGCCTTGAGAGCATAGCTCCCTCCAGCTACCATCTTCGCAAGAGACAAATGCACAGGCTCCACCAACTAATGTCAGGGCAGTTTCGGTCACATTAATAACTTTTAGTATAATTCTCGAACATCATATAATTGTGTTATACACCAACTTTTCGCATAATGCGAGTCTCGATCAAATTTGCATCACCCACCAATAATTTACCTTCGTTTATAAACATGGGTATTTTACAGGCCACTTAATTGATTTGTAAATCATGGAGGACAAACAGTCTGCAATCCCGTATAGAGGGACCCGACTTGGGCAAATCTAATTAAGACAAGCGTCATACTACAATACAGAATACCATAGCAAACGACAATATCTTATCCTCAATCTATCCGAATAATACAAATGAGCTTATTAGCCACGAACCACTTATATACCCGTCACAGGAAGACTCGTTGATCCCATCAATGATCCATCAAAAGGTGTACCAAAGACCAAACATAAGCAGCATATCAGGTGCAGTAATGTCGAATTGAAACTCTACACACTCCACGACAGGCGATAGAGATAATACTCTAGGCGTAGCCGCTTCAGAGCAGAAATTTGCAATCAAGACCCCGCAACCATTAATGACGCATTATGAACACAATAAACACCCGTGTAATGTTATTGTAGCGAGCATGTATAATCGCGCTTGCGAGACATGCTTGCGAACCAACAAGAAATCAAGCTTAGGCAACAAATATCCGCTACCTCTATTTTCATCCGTATAGACAGATTCAATTTCGGTACAAAAGTTAGTTGGCAAATCATATAAACTCGACGTATCATAGAAGCAAGCCTCTAAGACGCCAAGTACCCATTATCAAAAAGCCGAAGCTCTAAGACATGGTTCTGAGCACGTTTAATACACCGAAGTGCAAAAACACACTCTTCCCAAACCAAAGCATAATTAGTGAATAACTCACCAACTACACCCTAGCCGGTATAGGTTTATAGACATTTATTCATCGTGAGAACATGTCTATGCGATTTCCAGCATAATTTCACAACGCAACATTTTACGGAAATTGGACTCTGTATACCGCTTGTATACGATCCGTATTCCAAAACAACCACCACATAGTAATCGGCATTATTCATTTTATATATTTCCCCTCAAATATATTTATCATCAAAATAAATAAATTATTTCAATAGTTCGACGTCCAACGCTTCACGCCGGCCTCATATATACGTAAGGTCATGGGTGTGTATCTACGTACAGGCCATTTTGATGTCCGTTCGCGTAGGATTTTTCACTTTCGTATTTTTAAATTAATTTATTATAAACGTTCATTATAAGTGTATACAATACCTATTACCCTATTTTTGGATTTAAATTCAATAAAAAAAATCAATGCACGAACTCTCTCTTTAGACTTGGTATGATTTTCACGCAAAATCAATACGAGAACACATGTAATTCTTATGCCCTCTTTTCCTTAATGTATTGATTCGATATCAATATTAATAGGTATTTATATTACTTATAAGTGTTTTATAGGTCTTTAAGTACCTTTAATCACGATTTATATCTTCATGAGACCAAATAATGTAAATTTATATTTTAATTTAAATATCAATATTTAGTAATGATATTCTAATATGTTATGCATATAACTATTATTAGCATATTTTTATATTATTAAATGTCATCTTTTAATGATTTAATAATGATAGTTACAATAGGTAGGTAGTTACGAAAAATTGAGTCGAGTAACAAAGTAATAATACATTATACTTTTATTAAAAGATTGGTTCACGCGTTAGATGTTTCAAAATACACAAGTACATATATTATTAGTTAATTATGTACGATAACGTTGAGATAGACACTAATTCACCACATATTTTTGAAACAACTTGAGAGAAATTTAAAACGATGTTTTCGTGACCGAGTTACCGGGTGGACTAATAAACACATTAAATAAGAGTGGACCAAGGTGTGAACCTTGTGTTACACCAGATGCTATTGTTACCGATGATGACATTGAGCCTCTTATAAATACTAACTGGCTTTTTCTGGATAGATATGACTGTACCCATCGTAACAAGTCTCCTTGAATACCATATTTATTCAGTTTTTCACACAGTGAATCATGAGGGACCTTATCAAAGGCTTTAGAGAAGTCCGTGTATATTGCATCAACTTGACCTCCTGTAGCAAATGCATTGCATAAATAGTTTTTGTATTCTAATACGTTAGTTATTGTTGATTTATTTTTCATGAAGCCGTGTTGTGACGGAGATAGTATAGATTTAAAGTGGAAATAAAAGTATTCATACATAGTAGACTCAAACAATGTTGCGAGACCAGATAAGATGCTGATAGGACGATAATTTTCACATAAGTTTTTATGTCCACATTTATAAATAGGAACAACGTGTGCAGTTTTCCAGACCGAGGGAAATACTCCTTGTTTCAGAAACTTATTAAAAATTATAGATAAGGGTAAACATAATTCATCTGCGCACACTTTGAGGAATTTTGGAGGTATTCCATCCGGCCCGGAACCTTTATTGATATCTAGCAATTCAAGTTTCATTTTAACATCGTTAACACTGACATTTATATTAGCTAAGTTACTAGGTGAATCTAAGTCCTCTAGTTCAAAGTCTGATGTGCTTTGAGTATGATTAAATACGGAACTAAAATATTGAGAAAATAATTCACATATATGGTTATCATCAGATGCTGATTGGGAGCCGTAACACATTGTCTGAGGTAAATTTAAGGGTTTGCGGCGGTCGACATACTTCCAAAAGTACTTAGGGTTGATTCTGAGACTTTTTTCGGTTGATGTGAGAAAAGATTTACGGCAAGATTTAAGTAAATACTTGCTTCTCGATCGTAATATAGCAAACGTATCGTAGTCTCTCGGATTCCCATTCCTTTTGAAAAGTTTATGATACTTATTTTTCTCAGATAGACATTTGATTGGCGAAGTGCTAAACCACGTGGGATACGAATGCTTATTGTTCTTAACTAGGGGAGTATATTTGTTTATGATTTCTTTAAGCAGTTTGTAAAATAAATTCACATTTGTGTCGACGTCATCTTCCTGTGATAATACCGAATGCCAATCAATTTTACTAAGATTTAGTTTTACTTGTGTATAATCACATTTGTTAAAATTAAACCGAATATGACTCTTACGTTTACATTGATTACTCTTAATAAAGACATGTAGTTCTATCGCCAGTGCAGGGTGATGTCTATCAAGATTCGACATTGGGGGAGCATTATTACAGTCAAATCCAGGGAATTAGAAAGAACAAGATCTAAAAGTCTGTTATTCAGATTTTTTACACTGTTGTATTGTTTTAAGCCGCCTAGGGACATAGCCTCGAGAAGCGCATCGGAACTATGTTTTGATTTATTGGAGCTTGCACGTGTGGGACATTCGGGACTCGTGTAATTGACAGCTAAACAAGAGTTCCATTGTAAGTTAGGAATGTTAAAATCTCCTACTATCAAAACTTTATCGTTCACGCCGAAGCACAAAAGATTATTTTTTAGGTTATTGTAGTATAGGTCAATCTCCTCAAGAGGCAAGTAACTCGGTAAGTAGCAAACAGAGATGTGGAATGCAACATCATTAGGACGTGTAGGTGAAATACTGATCCAGACATCTTCAATATCACTTTCCCACGAAGTTTGTCTGACAACCTTAAAATGTTGTTTTATTGCAATTAAAACACCTCCGCCTTCTGTTTTTTTTGTTATTAGTTGAAATTCTATCTCTACGAAAAATATTGTACCGACTATCGAGAATTTCGGAATCAAATACTCCGCTGTTCAGATTAGTTTCTGTCAAACAGATAACATCGTAGTTAAAATTAAGCGAATTCAAATATAGTGTATCTAATTTTGAACGAATACGATTTACATTTTGATAGTATATTATCATTACTGTTTTGAAGAAAACGAAATAACAGCTTAAAACAGAGAAGAAAGAAAAAAAAATTAAGATAACCTGCTTAGACTATTAGTGTCCTTAATTAAGATCGCTGAAGAAGTATCGTCTTTTTTGACGTAAATACGGCCGTATTTTACCCACACGTATCTATAATTTCTTTCTTTAGCAAACTTTCTAGTTTCAGAATGAAGACTTTTAAGGTAAGGTGGCAAATGTTTCGTAACATAGACAACTTGCTTAGCACCCGGGACTCCCAAATTTGCGGTATTGAGAGGATCACTTATTATATTTGTTGTCTCTTTTAAATGCAGATATTATAGTGTCGCGCTGTCTTTCGCTTGACAGCGTAACCAAAATGTTGCGAGGTCGACTTGATTGAGAGGCCGTCGAGCTCTTAGGTCGCTGCGGCGGACGCTCCATGGAGTGACTTGGCTCAAGGGTGTTGAATAAATCAATTTATAAAGTAGTTCATATATGTCTATGTAAACGTTTTGTTGCGGACTGCTTTTATAAATGTGAAAGATTATGAATTTATGCCACTTGTATCGTTCTTTGTTCTCTTGAAATGATAGACTAATGTCACTTAGGAACAAATAAATTACATCGTGTTTATAAAGAAATCTAATAAGAGTTTTATTGAAATACTGCCTAAATTTATTAGGTTATGGGCCCAGGCACAAGATAATTAAATATTTCAATAAAAACTTTAAGTTAAGACCAAGACTACACCCAGTGTAAAACTGACGTACAATGGAGGTTACGAACGCGACGAAAATTGAGAAGTTTGATGGAAGATAGTTCGAGCAGAGGAAACTCCAAGTGAAATGCGCATCAAGAGCAAAACGATTGAATATAGAAAACAAAACCAGCGGAAACCGGTTGGCAAGTGCAGTGGGACAAAGATGATGGCATGGCCATGTTCATTTTAACATCGTGCATGGATTTGAACCAAATATCTCTTATAGAAAACTGCGAGACTACTAATCAAGTCATTAAAAAATTAGAAGCCATCTATGAACAGAAATCAGAATATAACAAAATTCATAAAAACATTATAAATATTTATACAGCGCCAGAGATGCGATGGCACAACACGTGTCCAAGGTGGACAGCTTAGCAAAGCCGCTACGGGAGAGTATCCATTACAGTACCGAGACCAAACAAACGCAAAAAGAGAAACAATAAAGTGTTCTACATTAACAACTCTAGAACAAACCTCGGTCAGCAGGCGCGAACAGGATGCAATATAACAGCCGAGCCGATAACTCAAATAACTTAGACTTGCTTAATAATAAATATTACCTTTTCAAAGAAACTAACGAATTACTATATAAGTAAAGAAATTGTTTAAATTATGTTAAAAGTATACATTTTTTATGTTAAATAACTAAAGTTGTACTCTTATAAATTTCGTTTCCATATTTAAACCTTCGTTTCCATATATATAACTTTAATTCTATGTTAGTTACAGTTAATTGTAAGTGTGATATATATATGATGTGGATGTACTAAATAAATATAAAAATAAACACTCGTTTAATAAAGAAAACAAATAGTCAATCTTTCGCGTTTATTATTTAGTTGTAATTGAATGAATTGGTTTAATAAAACAAGTGCAGGCGGTGCGCGCAGTGGCGGCGGGGACGCGCGGGCAGCGCGGCTTCTGGACCGGCACGATGGCCGCCCCCCGCACCGACAGCGCCTCACTGTACCTGTGCCGCAAACACCGAGAACATAATTATGTGGTAAGTTCGTTAGATTGGACATGATACGTCAAATTGTCAATGATTCGTTGAGTTCACAATTTGCTGACGATACCGCAAATAATGCATGCTCAATCCTTAATAATCAAAACAATCATAGTGGCAGCCGGTAGGGGAGCCTAAACAGGGATTTCTGTACATCCTCGAGCGTCACGCCTGCCCACCTCATATTATCACAGTTGTAATATGCACGCAAAAATAGGCACAATTTTAAATAGTCAGAGTTAGCTTAGAATATCTCAGTCTGAGACATTCGAAGGTAACTCTTTTATCATTATTGTCCTCATTCTCTGCTAATATATTTATAAGACGTCCAATATTTACCTATTTTTATATCAAAAGTTATCAGGGTACTAACAAAGTAAAAGGTAAAAAGCCTGGGGCGTACCTCACCGACGGCGGCGGCGGAGCTGCGTCGGCCAGCCAGCAGGGCGGGGAGCAGCGCCGCGTCTGAAACAACCGCCTGCTGGATCTAAATAATACGTTAGCTTGACGCCCACGCGCTCTGCCGCTGCTGGATAGACCGATCTCATTCATAAGCAATCTTATACTGAAATCTGAACTGAATTTAGTTTGGGAAAATAAATTCAGTTAAAATTCTTTATTTTTGCCACGAGAGGCAGTCAGGAATCTTACTCTGTGTTCATCACAAAACTCCCTTTTAGATCGCTCAAGACAAGTCAAACTGGCGGCTACTTTACCCAATTTATTATTAAATGTCAATCATTTGTCTAGCCTTTAGTAACATTATTATAATGATGTCCTAAGTAAATGGTCTTAGCAGTTAGTAAACGCTCCTTCTTTCATTTACGTCCCTTAATTTATATATTTATTTGAAATGCTCACAAGCTTGATGGGTCAAAATCACAATCATAACTGGCGGTGAATAAGCAACGAAATTGATGTAGGAACCTTCAGACCAAAACCACCGACCAGGACTACTGACAAGGCCGCTGAATACTTCGTTATATTCGGAGTTGCAGCGAGAAGGTTCCGCAGTAATTAATAGAATAATATCGTGCCAGTCGTTGGAGGAAGGAAAATAGCAGTTGAAAAAGTTCTCTCGCCAGCTGAGTGCGACCAGAGCGATGCCTTTATGTACGTCTGATAACAAACTTAATATTTTGCTTGTTCAATCATATCCGTTTATTTATTAACGTTATCCGTTTATTCCTCCATCATCCTTTATGAAAATTTACCCTTTACCTTGACCGAGTTCTTCGTCTTGGTCCGAGAAGCGCGGAATGTTTCCACGTCTGGCAGCGGGTCCATTGACTTCTTCACACTCTTGGACGCAAGAATTGAAGAATCTGAAATCATCATTGCACCAATTGAACGCATTAATAAAATATCGAAGGAAACTGAGGAAAAAAATCGAGGCCCTGTCGCAATGCAAATAGTACTGCACGACAGAACTCGAGCGCGCACTTGCCGCGCGGCTGCAGTAGGACGCGGCCCACTGGGACGCATTGAATAGTAATTGGATGGCTCATTTGATTCTCCGGACTAATGAATGACTGCTCATCAATCCGGAGATCAATTTAAGTCACAATGTTAGTACATAGTGCGGCTTGTTGCCGCGAGAAGCGGCGCCCGCGCCCCTTAGGCGGCCGACGCTTAGTCCTTTCGTGCCCAAACATGCGGGGTCGCTCACCCGAGGCTTCCTTCTTCAGCGTGAGCGTGAGACGGCCGGGCTGCGGGCAGCGTGCGTCAGACATCACCTGTGCCAACCAAAGGTAGCACTTATTCACATGTTAAAATTAACCACAAAATTAGAACCTGATGAAGACTCCATAGATAATTGTGTTTACTTAATGAGTGACAATAGGTAAAGTTTTTGTTCGATCGCCAAACTACTTTTTGATAATGGGACGTAAAAAATAAACGCATCGCCACAACCGACGCGAGACAAATCCTAGCGGATATGATAAAATCTATCTTTTTTATATAAAACTATAACAAAGCCATGAAACACTCGAGAGATTTATCTCCACCTCGGATAGCATTCTCCGATTTAACTTGGTCAAACGAAACAATTTGTTTAATGTCTTGCCCATGCTCACATTCCACATTCCTTTTTCACACATAATCTCGTTTCCGCGCGATTGTTAGTACCGTGATATTGTGAACGCAGCAATTCAATCAATTCAAAGAAAAACTACGTATTTCCGAATTCGCGTAAATCGGAGTACAGTACAGTACAACAATAATGCCCCACCTCCCCCCCAACCTTAATGCTGGGAGTCGTTCTTTTGTTCGCCATAACTTGCCCAAATATGGCCCGGTAATTAAAAGAAATACTTTCCATTACCTTTGTAGCTAAAATCGAAGACTATCGTAGAAGCCGCAAGCATAATTTTTGATGATACTATACGTATATACGATACGTATCACCCAACATTAAGTTACCGCTACCAATAGGCATCTGCAACATGCTAATTAGTTGCAGATGCGTTGCCTACCTTTAATGGACAGAGGAGGGGATAAACAGAAAATGTATATTTCCTTTCCCTGTTCGTCTCCTCCCCCTATGATATAGCAATGTGCGACGTACAGCTCCGCGAAGGGGTTGGGGTGGCGTGGAAGCGGGTGGCGGAGCGCCGCACGCATGGCGGGGACAAGCGCGCGCCTCGGGAAAACGCAGTCGCATCTCGACGTCCGCCGGAAGCGCAGCCCTGCACGAGCCCGCTACCGTCACCGCCCACTGTCCTGCAGACACCATAGCCTGTCAACGCTCTCACTGAAGTTTACACCACTTTCCTCCATATTCTATGCCTGATAACTAGTTAGCATGAAGCACTTCTGAAAGAGATAACCATAAATTACAGCATCACCCTGTTTCAGCACAAACCTGCAACGACAGCTTTGCTCGAAGCAATAAGATTTCTTTCGATTATATGATGACATTAATGTGGTTTATAAGGTCGACGCGCATTCCGCACGGGATGCCAACCTTTTCGTACGAAAGAGGGGATGTACCTCGACAATCAGACAAGTGTAAAACAATTGAATCAAGTCTATATTCGGTTAGGTTGTGGTTTTGTCCGGTGGAAGACGACATCGGTGCGTGTACCTGCGTCGGTAGCTAGGCGCCGTCGGCGGCGGCGCGCGAGCAGCCAGCCTGGCGCTAATGAGCACAGTAGGCCACTCGAATCGCCGGAGCTGGAACTGGAAGAGCCACCAGCCACGCCGCTGCTGCCACCCTTCGCGTCTCTCGCCTGCTCCCCCGCACCGCACCGAGGTAGTCGTAAATCTACCCCCGAACGACCCATCTTCTCCCTTCGTCCATTCCCCCCACCTTCGTAAAAATGAAACAAAGATCTATTCTAATTATTTATTATGCAGTGCTAACTAAGGCACTAAGTAATTTCGTATAATAATTTGTAGTAGTGACATGAAATTTGTGACATTTACGTGCAGTGCGCGCTACTCTACGGGGATTGAGGAAGCAGTGGCGTGCGCGAGCGGTGGCGGAGCGCACGAGCGCGCGGTACCTTGCGGCGGTGGCTGCGGCTTACGCGGCTGCTCTCGCCGATACTGCAAAGTTTTCGGATGTACTGGTTCTTGAACTTTAGCCTTCGGATATTGATTCGGAATACTTTTTCGACGAGGCGAAAGTGTCTGCGTAGACATTGTTATGTTTCTAATGGGACTTGTAGCCGCAGATCGGTTGGGAGATGAAGATGACGCTAATGCGCTCGTTTGCGTCAATACACTGCGTTGTGTGGCACTGTTAGGCATCGGTGAAGTTCCGGCACTGCGAGTTTCCTTGTCTCTCTTAATTGTCAGATCCGGGTTCGAGTTCACTCGCGCATTCCCAGCCTCAGATCCAACAGAACAATGACTTATGCTTAACCCGATATCTTCTTCACTATGAGCCGGACTATCGACTAGAGTCGGCGCCGACGCGCGACGGTTGTACATGTGATCATCGCTCCCCGGATCTACAGTAACACTGCTTTTTTCCTCTGGGATCATATCGAAAACACGCTTGAAACGAAGAGAGTTCGATCGTGACCGTGGTTCACAGTGCGGCACAGCGGAGCGCCGCAATGCCTGCGCCGTGGCACTGTCGGGACGCGCGTCTACCCGCGAGTTGACCTTATGCTCCTCATTAGGTGAATGTAAATGAGCGTTAATGTTTTTATGGAAACTCTGAGACGAAGCGGCTGAGCTCTTGCTCGTCTTTTGAGAGCCTATTCTTTCAGTTACGGGGACGGGTATTCGGGACTTCTGGAGCTTTGCACTTAGATTGTCATCAGAGTTGCTCGTGTCGGGGGAGCTCGCCGAACTACTAACGTACTCTAATATCTCTAAGATTTCAATGCATTTTTTCCCGTCGTGTATTTCGGATTTCTGATAAAATCTTTTTGAATTGCTATCAGTAGGCGTTAACGATGGATAAGCCTGAAGTGAAAGTTTGCCTCGTATTTGGAATTTTTCTTTCCGATATTTTTTATTCATACCGTCTGAACACGACTGCGATGTATTGTTTTTAGATAAGTTTTTCTCATTAATAAGCTCGACGTGTTTCTTCCAGTTCTCAGAAAGGCATTCGTCGGACTTTGCCGACACCATCACGACGGACTTTTGTTTTATTCTCATACATTTGAACTCGTTGTGGACAATTTTTGTTATAACATCATCGATTAGCGATTTAATGAGAGACATACACTGTCGCTCCATTTCCTTTTTGGATTTGCGTAACTCGCAGTGGCGCTGCTTCTCCAGCTCTCTACGGATCTGTTTCACCTTGCTGCGGCGGGCGCATTCCATGCGGAGTTCTCGTTTCTTGTGTCTCCTGTACAATCTTTGTTTTATAGTCTCTGGCATGTGATCCGCCACTACGATGTCCTTCTTGTCACGATCACATTCGCAATTGTCATCTTTTATTGTTACAAAAAAAGCTTCGCCCTTGTCTTGCTTTGAAGCGGCGCTTTCTGTTTGATATGCGTTTTCAGGTAACAAATCTAAGACGTCGATAGAGGACCTCACTAGCTCACTTCTCTTGCTAGCGGACTTCCTGAGCATAAGAGATCGCGGCGAATTAGGATCGTCTAAGCTGTCCACGAGACTCGTGCATTCGGAACCGAGCACATTGGGATCCTCCGAAGATGAAGTGTTTACTTCCATGGACTCCGTGTGAGGAAAAGCCGAAAAGCGAGGTACGACCGCATTATTCACAATGTTTTCGTAGTAGTTGCCGGCTCCTATTCCGCTTATCACTTCCGAGGTCTCGGAACTCATCGGCTTTTCCATCGTGTCTGCTGTCGTCGAATAAGTGTCCGGTTCGTTATGCATATAAAGATCCGCCTTGGATATTTTTATGTGGGAAATGCTCGGTATACTTTCATTAGAATATCTAGCGTCGGGTTCTGTCAGTTGAATGTCGTCCCGAAACAGTTTTTGTATTTGTTGTAAAACCGCTTTGTTAACACTGTCTGATTGACCGAGACTGGTGAAACTGTTGTGAGAATAGTGCGGAAGGGCGGGGCCGGCCGCGCTGTCCGCAGACGTGGGGTCTGTGTCGGCGGCACTGGCCGGCTCGTCGCGGATGGCCGGCGACAGAGCGCTCGGGACCGGTCCGGCGCAATTGGCTTGACGCTCGTCGCTGCTGCACAGTTCTTCGTGTCCAAATATAATTTGATGGTTCGAAGTGGGACTTAAGTGCACAATGGTGTTCACCCCCGTGTTCTGTAATTTGATTTTTATCTCCTTTTCAATAATATTTAATGTCCCACTCGCCCCGAGGGATGCGTTCATGGACTGCAGCTGGTCGGACAACGAATTCAAGCTTTCTACTAACATATTGGAAACATACTCGTCGATATTTTCACTTGTGACGTTTTTAATTTGTTTACATTTTTCAGGAGATTTTTTTTCGATGCGTTTTTGTTTCTTCTCAGAAAATGTAACGTTGGAGCCGGAAGTGTACATAGTATCCAAGGATTCCGATACGACGATTTCGAGGATATCGTAGGATGGTGTTTTTACTGTTAAAGGGCTCTCATAGGGAAGAATGTTTCCGGGTGGCTCTATGTTATTAGTTCTCACATTACCCAAGCTCGGAACAGTCCGAAGGGTGTTCCTTGTGGTGCACATGGACGTAGATAACGTTTCACTAGAATCCAGAACGGAGTTCCCATCGGAGTACCTGTCAGTGCTTTCGGTACCGACGTTAGTCGTCGTGTCGCTGATTCCAGAATAATGGACGTCGGCATCCGTCACATCTCTGTAGTTCGACTCCGAAGTCGAACTGATGAGGAGGTCAGTATTGGTGAACGAAACCGCGTCTCTGAATTTCAAAGAATCGGTCAGGACGAGTTCGGTGGACGTCGGCTCGCCGAGCCGGGATAGTGTTGTGGCCGATTCGAACCGCAGCTTTTTAGGAGAGGTGCGGCCGGAGGAGGCAGAGGCGGAGGAGCTCGGGCGCAATTCGGAACGCGAGGTGTTCAGCGAACGGGAGACGGGCGCGCAGCAGCAGGCACAGGCGGCGCGGCCGTGCATTCGGCGTAGCAACGCCGAGCGCCGCACCGCATCGCGCTCGCGCCGCGCCGACCCCACCGGCCCCGTTGCATGCCCCCCCTCACTCAGCATGCAAGAGCACGCCTCGACGGTTCTGTTCGATTCCTGGGCGCTCAATTGCTCCAAACGATACCTAGAATAAAGACATTCCTTAACTTGTTTTTTTTATGTAACAAGGTGGCAAACGAGCTAGCGGATCACCTGATGTTAAGTGAGCAGTACCCATAGACATCCGCAACAAGCAAATGTGTAGGCAGATGCGTTGCCTACCTTAGATGGACAAATGGGCAGAGGAGGGTACAGATAGGAACAAGGGTATTTTCTTTTTCCGTCAACCCCCTCCCGTCCAATCTTTTTCTCGATCCCATCCTATCTTTATGAAGAAAGGGTGGGAAGGGGAAGATAACTCAAATCAGGCTTCCGGCACCTCACTCATCTGACGAAACGCAGTGTACTTCTACTAGTGTAGGTCCTATTTCACCGGTCAAATTGGTCCATTCGTGCAATAGATGTTGTTGCGGACTCTACAACTGTTAAAACTTCGCAGCGTTTCAATTGAGCGATATTAGTGCAAGGTACAAGCGCACACTTACTTGCGCATGACAGTTTCTGGCGCGGAGTAGCGGCGGCGCAACAGGCCGGGCGAGGCGCCGGGCGCTGCGGGCGGGGCTCCACTCTCCCCCCGGCTCGCTCGGGGCCACATCGTATTGTTGTTTGCTTCTTTCTCACACTCTTCGGCGTTATTACAACTTGTTTGTCTGCAATCGGAAAAACATGTAATATAAAAGTTTTTATATGCATTTAGTTCAATCGACTCGCGTGCTGGCGCATGAAGTTCATAAATATGATAGATGATTCTCTAATAGTCATCTTTGACTGCCGTTCACTTTGACACGGCTGAGGATGTACCTAAATGTGTAAACATTGTGCCGCTACCGGAGAATAAACCTTAAACAGACAATCAAGAGACTATTCAAGTAATGCAAATTAATTATGTTGTCGCTCACATTTCCGGTTTGCCGGAAATGTATGAGTACGGTACTGAAACGTAAAGTTGCGTAGCTGACTTTAGACAGCAAGAGTCTTTATACGCACTTGTCAAAGGAAGGAGACTCAGTTTGTACTCCTGTCATCGGTCGTGACAACACCTCTTGAGGCCCGAGCCTTGATTGTTGTAAGTAGTCGTATATAGTGTGTGCAGTATATTGTGTATTTGGAATATTAGGCATATATATACAGCATGTGTGCGATATTAACTATGTACTCGAAGGCGATGTTTGGATGCTAGGATCAGAAGGGAGGTAACACGAAAAGCAATTTCTCAAAATATAATTCTTTCCAATCTAGTTAAATTGTATGCGACTAATATGGAAACGTAATAATTGAAAGCTTCGTAATTCTTTAGAATGTATTCCGGAAATTCACGCTGACCCTTGATCGGATCGGTTCTGTATGGAGTAATGATGCCACGTTTAAACTGTGTCTGCTTAACATCAGTTTATAGCTGTGAAGTCTGTCTGTGAGCTCAAAGGTTTGGTGAAGATCGTGACTCAGTTAATCGTCTATGACTTAACCCTGGCTAGGTGATTTTCTTTAGAGAATGCAATAAAAAGAATATTAAACAACCTAAATAGTTTCAATTTAAATTTCCCATTTTTTCCCCATTTTGTACGTATGATTTTACAGGGTATATTTTATAACATAACATTAAGTTTTCGTGAAGCGAACTTGGGGATATACCCTATGGATATAGGAGCGTTCGGGGCATCCATGAAGCTATGTTTGCCTAAGAGAAACCTAAAGTATGTGACACATACACATGCGACGGTGCTGATCAGACTTATCCGCCATTATGCAGTAACGGATGCGAGAGTTACCGATCGGACCACTTTCGGCTCCAATGCCGGGGACTATCTATAGACACTTCAATTTGAAACAACTATTAACACCTCGTTCACCTTAGAAAACAGCGACACCGAGGGCCCTGTGCCACCCCCACTCCCTCCCCTCCGCCCCGCGCCAACGATTTCATTATATTATTTATGCGATAGTTCGTCGCGCTTCACAGGTTGCGGAAAAATGTACAGCGGCGTCCGGAGATACCGCCACCGGCAACCGGAGCGGATCATAACAAATATGTAAGGCGATTTACATAGTATTAATTATGTGCTTTCCCATTGACTCTTGAAACAAACAGAGCGGCGCGAGCACGCGCTGCGGCCGTGCGGCGCTCCTCCGGGAACAGCCAGTACACGGATCTTAGCGATGTATGTGCGCATAGCACATGCGTATTTAGGACGTCACGCCAATGACGTCACACAGTGACTCACGCCTACTAAATACATTAACGTTGTTTAAAACATATAAATGATTGCCAATTACATATAATATTATTAACATGTAAAAGCTAATCTAAAGGTGCTCCTTATATCGCCCTTTTTTAATAAGCTTTTAATTTGATGTACGAATGTAGAAGAAGCGAGAGAGGTGTGTCAGGCGCCAAAAGGAAATCTATGATCTCTGCCTACCCATCTAGGTTACTGGCGTGTGCGTATATTTTTTTATTCATTATATTTTTTTTTTAAAATGAAGCATGTACACTAGCTTTATTTGAAACAAAATCTAAGTGTGTTAAAGGACAATGTCACAAAATACATCGTTAATCTCAACTATTAAGTTGGAACATAACCTCAAAGGTCTTTATGTCAAGTTTTATATTACATATTTTTGGTATATCAGTTATAAATGTTTCAATGTGACCAAAACAACACGAAACTGCTCTCACTCCACGACTGCGACACGCGCGCGGTCGACCCGGCTCGCCCTCGCCCTCACGATATCGATCCTACGTACATTGTTTCTAATTATTTAAATAATCGTTAATGTATTTAGTTGAGCTCGCAGCGAGCGAGGGCAGGGAAGAGCTGGTCCGCCGCAACATACATCGTGCCTTTGAAACCAACCTGCGTACACAAACACCCGCGGTACGCAGCAATGAATTATTCGGATGTGGACGCCGTTCACCCGGAAAGTCCGGTCAAGCACGTGAGTTATTTTTTTCCCTATGATTTACACAAATCGTGTATATCTTTAGGCTAAGGATCCTTAAGCAGCAAGTTTCTTATATTTATAACTCTACATCGAAACAGTACTGCATTGGTTTATACATGTGTGACTGGCGGTGTATACTGAGATTGCCGCGCAGCGTGAGTCAAGACGGCGGCCCGCGGCCCGGCGGCGCCGGGAGTCGCCGGCGGCGCGCTGACTCACCGCTCACCGCCGCGCCGGGAGCCGCCACTCGACTTATCGCTGCCTCAGTAGCATTGTAGAGGTCAAGTAAATCCTGACTAAGGAACTTTTACACGCGAATTTATACAGGTCGAATGACGTCGAGACCGTCGTGTCGTGAGACATTTCGAGCGTACATGAGCGGTACGCCAATTTATCGAGGGCTAAGTCCGTTATAGCAAACAAAAACAATTATATCCCATGGGATCCGTACATTATTTTGGGATAAAATTTAGTCTATGTGCTATTCCAGATTATAATATCTGTGGCAAATTTCATAAAGATACTTTCATACTGACATGAAGGAATAACAAGCATCCATACTTACATCAACCTTTAGCATTTATAATCTCTATTGGCAATGATATTACGAATGCCATAATAAAGCGCTGGGGATCAATTTGTAAATATATAATTTTGTTTAGAGAACACTGAACAGAGCAGGCCATCTCGCACAAGAACCGACAATAGTATACTATAGTGCATTCTCTGTCTGTCCGTTAAGTATCGGACAGCGTTAAGTAGGATCTCTGTCGTCTGCACTCGTTACATTTGTTATAGGTAGGTGAGCAATGGGGCTCGTGAATGCGGCTGGAAATAAACAGCGCGGCGCTGCGGCGGAGCGGTGGAGCGCCGCTCGGAGCTGCATTTATTTAGGTTTAGGGGAGACGATCGCTGCGGTATCGGACACGCCCATACAAGCTCAATTGCCTACTTGTAATAATCAGAAAGACAAAGTTTGAGGCGGACATGTGTGTCATAGAGGCTGCTGCGAGGCACACGCCGCGTAGGCTCACAATGACACGCGGGCGCGGCCTGTCCGGACAGATCGTACACAGATATCTGTAATTAATGTAGGAAACGTTTACTTAAACGAGCAAGCGGCCATAGACATCCACAACAAGCAAATGTGTTGCAGATGCGTTGACTACCTTTAATGGACAGAGGAAGGCATAGACTGGAAAAAGGATATTTCCCCGTTAACCCCCTCCTCGTCCAATCCTCTTCCTTTTCCCAGCCTATCCTTATGAGGAAAGGGTGGGAAGAGGAAGAGGACTGAAACTAGGCCTAAGGCACCTCACTCATCAGACGAAACGTAGAGTACTTCTACTTTACGCCTGTCTTCTGTGAGGTCGTGGTATTTCACCGGTCGGGCCGGCCCCGCAGTGCAACAGATGTTGTTGTTGCGGCCTCTACCACTGTCACTGTCCGTCCTATGATTTGGAATGCCCGCTTAATTGACTCGAATCATGAGTGGCTAATTATTGAAATGAACGCGTATAATTGGATAGGCTATTGATTTCTTTTCTGTCTAATTAACGTATATTATAAAGTCTGATTTATTTAATACTCTAAGCCGACTACCTTGTCATGTAGTCAGTCAACAGGTCGCCACCACTCCACATTACACAAGACTTCACGTTGCTAGAGAAACCGTTTCAACACATGACATATGTACAACTAGTTACGCGCGCCCGTACTTGCGGGACCTTGCCCCAACCGACTAAAATTTTATCCGCGATTTGGACAAGTTACATGACAAAAATTTCTTTCGCGAAACACAAAATGCAACACAGTTTGAGTCCAGATTGCCAGAGGTTTTACCGCAAAGGGATAAATGACCTTCCCGAGAGATGGGGGGAATAAAGGTTAATTTTTTTAAGGAAATTAAATTATTTTATCCCGGACAAAACCGACAATACGGCCATTTTCTTTGATGCTCTTGGAAGCTAGGAATGATTCATTCCAACATATACCAAAATTATTATTTCCTCAGTTAAAGCGCAATCCGATTATCCTGTCTAGCGCTGTAACCGCTTGTAAACACGTGCATATACACACAGATAGAATGCAAATAAATGAATGCATCGAGTGTCTGAACGTGTGTGGACTAAACATAGAATTTAACAGAAAGAGAGAGTGAGCTGTTGCTGTCGCGCCCCCTGTTTACTGTATTGAGATGTGGCTGTGCACACATTCCGACTCCACCGGTTACATATGCATTAAATAATTTACATTGTAGCCTTCACAGTGCACAGCTTCACATTTCATACGGTAAAGAGATATGAGGAGGTGCGCAAATGTTATGAAAACCATATCCGATGTCGTCCGTTGCGTGACCGAGAGGCGAGCACAGACAATGCGCCCGCGCACCTGGCGCGACGGGCAGGGCGCCACACCGCACGAGTTGCGCGGCCCGCGGCGGTTCCTGCAGGAGGGTGCGACCCGCGCTATTCGCAGCGCTGCCGTTTTACTTGTCTCGCTGCGCTGTACTATAGTATAGTGCATACTTTCGAATCGGCTGACGGCAGGACGAGTTATCCTATTAACACATCGTAGTTGTCATTCACATATAATAAACTCTACTACAAGTTTCACTAATTTCAAGGTATCTTCGAGATTTTTAGTGCAAGGTTTTTAGCATACTAAAACAGTATACTAAAAAATGGTTTGGATTCGGTGGCAAGTGGCAAGCATTGTAAGCATTGTTCGCGTAACAATTAATGTTGCACCGTTGGCAGCTGGGACAGCCCCCTAGCATGTCCGGCTAGGTGTGGAGGTGAACAGTGGTGCGCTGCAAGAGGTTGGAGGTGGTATTGTAAAGGTAAGTCGACTGACCGCGGCTGCTGCCGCAGGGCGCGCGACGTCCGCGCCGGCTGCTGCGGCCAGGCGTTGCGCACGCGTTGCGGCGCTGCACCGACGCGCCCCTCGCGTCCTTCGCGCCCTCCTGCACATACACGCACTCGTATTATGTACCAATTGATGCTCGATACATTTGCGCGCTGTAAAGCAACGACGCATCCAGGGCAACCAGCGCCACGCATTTCCTAGAAATAAAGTCCAGCCAGGGCTGCCTTCTCCTGAATTATAACACGAATGGGATTTGTGGCTAGCGCATCCAGTGATTATTACAACATTGACACATAAGTACCGGTGATTCTTTTGTACACAAGGTACACACTACAGCGAATAAATTTTACGTCGTTGAAAACCAAATACAAAGAATCCCATAAACAAATACTAATTAGCACAATTCCGGTAGAATACAAACACTGTTGCACGAATGGGCTCCCTCGGCACGACCTCACAGAAGACAGACAGAATTATTATTTTTCCTCCTCTGTCCATTAGAGGTAGGCAAGACATCTACAACACATTAGCTTGGGTAAGCGGTCACTTAATATCAGGTGATCTGCTTAAAAAAACAATTATTCACAATCTATCACAACTAATTATAAATGAAAATGTGAGTTTGTTTGTTTACTACTCTTTAAGCGCGGAATCATCTTCATAAATTTCCAGCGTGGAAAATGAGTAAGACATGCGTGCGACGCCGCGCGCTCCAGCTAGTACTGCTAGTTGCGCGCGCCAAAAACCCAGTCGCAGATTCTATAATATATATATATATATATATATATATATATATATATATATATATATATAAAATTCTCGTGTCACAGCAGTTTTCGTTGCCATACTCCTCCGAAACGGCTTAACCGATTTCAATGAAATTTTGCATATATGTTCATTCGGTAGCTCTGAGAGTAGGTTTTTATCTATCTATCCCTAAGTTTGTTTGTTATGCTTTCACGCGAAAACTACTCAACAGATCATCATGAAACTTTGTACACATATTCTTTGAGGTACTAGATTGTCCAGATTGGCACAGCGGGTGTTCCTGTGTTTGGTAGCGATCGGATCAACATAATAAGTGGTATATATATATATATATATATATATTCATTAATTATTTTGTCATATTTGTAACGATAATTAACTTTTCTAAATATGACGAATATTAGAAAATGTTTTTTTGTGAGAATCAGTTCATTCTCTTAAAACTCTCTTAATACATAAAACAGTATCTTGATTCGAGTTTAAAAATAAATGATCACTATAGGTCAATCTAGCTCCAGACTTGAACCGACGGTGTGGCTAAAGTTGCTGGAGTCATCTGGATGACGGGGCCAGAGGACAGACCTTTGCGAAGGTCAATAAACTGTCGGTCGAAAAGAAGAACACTAGAGCAGTTTCGGTACAGACTAATGGATACAGAGACAGCGCTGCTCACGTAACTCGTAAGATGTGCTGGTTGCCAGTTGCCGACATCAGGGCTTAGGTATGTGATGTAACTAAAAATGTCGGTTAAGTAGACTTCTATGCCGGCGGGTTACGGTGGGGCGAAGTAATGGGGTGTTTGGGAGCATTGACCGTCACTGTAGGTCAGGGGTCGATTTTAAGCACCATCCACCAACAACGTAGTTGCTAATTTATCGCCTAATAGGTGGCGCCACTTTATATCGCGTTTTAAAACTATATAAATGTATCGATATTGCGGCAACACTTTCAAACAATGCAAGCAGATGTCTACAGAGGTGCCATCTTTACAACAGGCATACAACTCTGACAGTGCCAGGGCTTAACGAATCGCCTAGTGTCAGGTACCTCCGTGGAGTGAGGGCAAAGCTAAGTGATAAGCAGAGAATAACGTACAGTCCCTTCAGCACTGCGCGCGTACAGCCCGACGTGCCTGTCGTCGAGGCAAACACAGAATAGGTAATTTTTACTTAATCGTTGCCCATTAAAATGTCTAGAGGCACTCTGTTCTGTTGCAAGAAGTCGTAATGACTCGATCACTTAAATGATAACAATATGATTATCGTACAGTTGTATCAGGGTCGCGCAGACCTCCGGCCGAAGGCGAGCCACCGCCGCGGCCGCTAGGTCGCACAACACAAATATCACGCTTATTCAGAACCCAACTCAAAATTATAATAGTACAACTTTTAATATATAAATAATAATAATAAATCGGCATTTTCTAGAATGTTCCCCACCGCAGGGACACAGGCCTCCTCACCGAGAGAGGGAATGGGCCGTAATCCACCGCGCTGGCCCGGTGCGGATTGGCGGATGTCACATGTCTTCGAAATTGGTGGGTCTAAGAACATGCCGGTTTCTTCACAATGTTTTCCTTCACCGTGTTTGGAGCAGTGGTGATAATAAATTATACAAAGTAAAGCGCCTGCCTGGGTTGGAACCCGCATCCTACAGTACGTAAGTCTGGGCCTAAACCGCTGAGTCACCACTGCTATACAACTTTTATGGAAGCAATTTAATAAAAAAAAGGAAGATTAACTTTTTAAATTGAAACGTTACTATTGTGTTGTGCTGAAAGTCAAGGCGAACTCGGCTCAGCGCCGCACGACCGCGGCCTTCTTGTACTGTGGAAAGTAACATTAAATCTTTAATTCTTCGGATTCGATTCGGGCGATGTTATCACTCCCGCTCCCCGCTCCCCGCTCCCCTGAGGCGCGCCGTGGTCGACAAGCGACCACATAATCAAAGTCATAATGTCAATTTTCACTGTTTCTGGTTATCGGATTGTAAACATTAAGTGTTTTGTTTGTATATATATATATATATATATATATATATATATATATATATATATATACAATATACATTGTGCAGTATTTTATTCGTGTCAATATCAGGGTTTGTAACAATAATGATACCCAAAGCGGCGTTCGCGAGGAGTATTTAAAAGAGACATCTGTCAAAACCTGAGGTAACGAATCACTTTCGCATAAACAATTTTGGCGGCCATCGCGTGACGTCACAGGCTGACAGCTGTACGCCCAGTCCCAACAATGTTAATATTGGATCAACCGTTTCATTTTTCTTTTCTCAAAAATACAGGCCCAGCATACATTCACCCTGCACCTCATGACTAAGCGGCACTAATAACATCTGCTGCGGATCTGGGCCGGGCGGGAGTCGAACCCGGCCGCTCGCACACTGACGCGTGCGGCGAGCGCGCGGACACCCGCCTACTACGGTTGTACAAACTTACACGCCTACAGTTCCGTGGATAATATATTTACATATATTATTTTAACTATTCACCGCATAGCGCCCGTACGTAAGAGTTAACACTTCAAAAAAAATTCCCTACTCACTTAAACTTGTATCACGTCGGAAATCGATAAACGTTAATATTGTTATGTTAGATGTGTGAAGGTGGAGGTGTCGGAGGTGCCGGCTGCGAGACTTGGGAGCGCGTTCGACTCCCCGCGGGGACTTCAAAGGCGCGCCGTGCCCACTCTCGCGGTGCCGCGAGCTGACGACTGCGAGCGACGTGCTACTTAGACGCGCCGCGACGGCTGACTGCCGCGCCGCGCTGCTCTTTGTAGCCGCTGCTGCCCGCTGCCCGCCGGCATTCACACCAATGTTGGTGCATCATACTGCATACACACCGACCTTGTTTGATACACGGTGCCCTCGGGAACTTTGCACTCCTATATCCTCCATGAGCTACGCGATTCGGAAAGTGGCCGCTCCTACTTACAACAAAGAAAAGCTTGTGAACGTTTATGTTGCGTAAATTACGTTTTCACGACAAAAACTCGAAACCAATTTTTACTTTAGTACAGATACAAAGAAACTTAAAACTATGTATTAAAGAAATTGAGGTGAACGAGGCGCTGGCTTCGTTGAGACGAATTCCTCGGCACCAGCTACTCATATCATAAGTACGATTTAAAATGCAATTACTAAACGAGTCAGTGTGTCCATCAAGGTTCGGCTGGCAATACACAATGCTGTACTAGTCCCAACATTAATGTATGGAAGTGAGAGCTGGGTTTGGCAGGTAAATCATGCTAGTTGAGATGCGATCCTTAAGATGTATGTTAGGCGTGACATTGAATGATAGGATTAAAAAAAGCGTTATAAGGGAAAAGTGTGGCTAAAAAGTGGATGTTGTGACAAGACTTGAGAAAGGTATGCTTCGATGGTTCGGGCATGTTGAAAGGGTGAATGAAGAGAGAATAGCAAAACAAATTTATGTTGCAAAAGTGAGTGGCAGTGTTGGTAGGGGACGCCCTAGGAAAACTTATATCGATCAGATTAGTGACTTACTAAAACAGGGCGATATAAGGAGCACCCATAACCGACGAGCATGTATGCCTAGATGTATGGATGTAGAAGAAGCGAGAGAGGTGTGCCAGGATCGCGCCAAATGGAAATCCATGATCTCTGCCTACCCCTCTGGGTTACGGGCGTGAGCGTATATTTATTTATAACTAAACGAGCTTGATTGTTCGACATTTATGAGGGTTCGAGATCTATTGGTTCCCGGCTCCCGGCATGTCCTCTCGCGGGAAAATGTGACCTACCATAAACCCATTTCTACCGAAGTTTGGTATTTCAATAAAGATCTCTAATTTCCTAGATACTGGCGGCGGCGTGCGCAGGACGTACGCAATGCGTACTGGCCTACACGCGTTGCGCTTAAACTTTTTAAGCTATTAAAAATATTGTACTTCGCTCGAGCTAACTCACGTTATTATAACAAAACCTCTCGCCAAAATAGTGAGCCATAACTTTTGAATTAAGCAGTGTGTTCAATTCACTATTATGAGACGTAGCCAGAATAAATTATGTGCACTTTTAAATATTACTTTATTAAAACCTACCCTACCCTCGGGGGTGTCAAACATATTTGTCGACTGCTAGAGTAAGGCCTCCCCAAAGACCGCCACAAGAATCAGTCATCAGATCATTGGTCCTTTTTGTTTGCTTTAACCGCTTGGGTCTGACTTATAGCGCTCTATTTTGAAAATCAACTCCCTGTTATCACAGGGATGTGTTGTACATGGCCGTTATTCTAAACTAGCTGGCCGGCAAACTTCGCTCCACCCTATAATTAAGTTAAGTTGTTGTAAATAAATAATTTTAAAATAAAATTTAGTGTTTTGTTTTCATATTTGGTTATTTTTTACTTGTTTAAATTAAGACGTTGATGCGCATGGCGGCGAGTGAGCGAAGCATTGCGCTTTACTAACCGTACGTAAGCTTTCCTTGTACCAACAGATGGCAGCACTCGAACGCTTGAATATTATCACTGGATTTGTGACAATCTTTTTAGACTATTATTTTTTTTAAATCTTCACTTGTGAGTTGGAAGTTATGTCATCCGTAGCAGAAGAATACAGCAAATTTAGACTTCACTATCACTGTACATAATTTGTAAGACGTACGCTAATATCTATTAATTGGTATCAACAGGTGGCGCTAATGCAACTAAGCATTCACATATTACCCGTTATCAAGTTTGAATGTCCCTACACAGATACTGGAGAAGAATCTCTGATTCCCGATACGGCTATATAGCTGGCCAGTTTTATCTCCCCTATTAATGATAAAAGTGTTGCTGGAGTTCCCTCCGCCATTTCTTCTCTAAGCGCAAACGCTTTCCGAAGTAGTAGTAATGTAGCTCTAGATGTTGTAAATGTCAAAATATCGATATGTACTACTAGCGCCATCTTGTGTTACAAGTTGCCTTCAATAAATCAGTCGTCGTTCTTGATCACTGAAACCTGCCGTGTTTTACACCAGAAATTCATGTAATCAAATGATAGCAACCGATCGATCCAAGCCAAATCTCCAAGATCCACACACAAAACTTTCCATCTGAGATGAGTCTACACATGCGTAATCGAAAAAAATTAGAGACTCAAGCATACGTACGTTTGAGGGAGGTGTGCAGAGAACGGGTCAGCTTGCGAAGCAGCCGAGAGCGGGCGGAGGTAGGCCACGGGGAGCGGGGGGTGGGCGCGCCGGGGGCGGGCGGCGCGGGCAGCGGCGGCAGCGCCCGGCGGCCGCGAGGAGGTGTGCGCGCCTCGCTCGCCGGCGGCGCCCAGGCCGGCGCGCGCTGCACGCGCAGTGGCGGTAGCCGAGCGCCCGCACGCCCGCCGTACCACGACCACATCTCTTCCGGAAACCACGAACTGGCGATACGAGCATAAATGTGATGGATAAAAGACATTTCATAAATAAATTTCCTGCCGCTAGCAGATGACAGATGACCATGTAAAAATCTTCTACTTATTTGGCAAGTAATAATAATAAGTAACAATTGACCGAACTTATTGCTAGGACATTAGGACATTATAATGCTTATGATAGGAAATGTGGTGGAACAATATTAGTTTTCGAGTAGAATCGTCCCATCGACTAATGTAAACGAACGCTGGTAATTATTTTCATTTTTACTCTGCATGCCTCTCCGCCTCACAGACCCAGACAGCTCCTACCAATTATCCAACCATACAGTACCAGGACATCCGCGCCCAGTCAGCCAGGTCGAAGGCGTAGTGCGCAGCGGGCGCGGTGAGCAGGCTGTCGGCGGGGCGGGGGTCGCAGCTGGCCGCGGCGGCCGGCGCAGGCACGAAGGCGGCAACCCGAGGCGGCTCCGGGGACAACACGCCGAACGGGTGCGTGAAGTAGTACAGGCACAGAGGACGCGTCTGCCGGCAAGACCGCGCTGCTTGTTATGAGGACGCTTTACGAAATAATAATGATAATACGAAATAAAAAGCTAGGTAATGCTGGGGCGGTACGCTCGAGCTCGCCACGTGTTAATGCAAAAATATTGATTAAATTTTAAATACAACTTTGTGAGTTGTTCCAAAATGTTTAATTTGGTATTTATTTTAAACTAGCTCTGCCCCGCGCTTTCTCCCGCCCTGAAATTTTTCTTTTCAATTTGGTTTACTTAAACGAAATCATATTACTTACTTAAATACTACCCTAACATCATCTCCCTGCCCTTTTCCCGCTTATGTGGGGACACATTTAATATTATAATTTAATACATTTTTATTATATGCATAGATTAGACTTTTTAGTTTTTTTCTGCTCCGGCGACCCCTACCTTCATGTCCTCGGTGGATGTGGATGCATCTGATCTGCCGCTTTTCATATTGGACTCCAAGAAACTTCTGGCACTGGAAGCACACTAGGACTAAAATTCATCAACAAACAAGCATTCATAGTGTTCCGGTTACCGTTTACTGTTGAAAAAGTTATTAACTTCTAGGTGAATAAAAAAGTTTGCAAATAGAAGTAAGAGAGAATCTCTAATATGCTGACATCTCATCACAAGAGTGTAGCGGGCGCGTCGAGTGACTGGCGCGCAGCCTGTGCGGCCCCGAGCGGCCCAGCGCGGCGGCAGGTGGCGACGTCGCGGCCGCGACCTCGCGCCCTGCACCCCGCGTCTCTCGCCACGCGCCGCCCGCCCTCGCATCAGCACTTAAGTCCTTTAAGGGATTGTACTTTCGTGAACTGTAAAAATACTATGCGATATGAAGCTCCATCGATTTCGACTCACTCCATGGTAACACATAGCTCTGAAAGACAATTTCCCTCTACCTCGATTGAAATTTAGCGCTGTTTTTAGTTTAAACCTATGCAGCATTATCGAAAGAACTTGCGACTTCATCTATTACCTCTCCCGCACTAACAGAAGTGCACAGTGATTTTGTTGCTCCACTGTAAGCATTTATTAAATCCACTGCCATGCTTTTATTATTAATTTATGCTGAGTGATTTTCTCTTCCGCAGTTAAACTTTTCGTTCGTACACTTTTGAATCTGGAACGTTGCAGGCTTGCGGACTGCGGTTGACACTTCTTACGTTTCGTGGCAATAAAGTTACGTCTGTCACATTATGAAATCTTGTTCCTGATTTCAAGTCACGTCACGTCATCGAGGTGAATAGAACTTGGTAGCGTCCCGAATCTCGACCGACGTCTGTCCGATAGTAAATTGTATCGGAATGCGGGCGGCGGGTGCGCGGGGCGGGGGCACGGTAAGTCTTACAAATTAAAGTAGGCGTCGCGTGACGCTCTACATTAGTATACTAATGAAAACAATTGCAATACTATTTTAATATTAAATATATACGCTCACGCCCGTAACCCAGAAGGTAGGCAGATATTATGGATTTCCATTTGGCACGATCCTGGCATACCTCTCTCGCTTCTTCTACATCCATACATCTACGCATACAGCGTCAGTTGCGTGTACTCCTTATATCGCCTTTCTTTAGTATGTCACTAATCTGACCGATATAAGTTACTTAACTTACTAATCATAATGGTTGAACCAGTTCGTCTAGGCTTAGCACTAGCGCTACTTTTGCTAAGCATTTTTTTACCCACCAATACCGTGAATTTGTTGACTGGTGAGAGGTTAGCAGCTGTAGAACAACCGTGATAGAAAACACCGCAGCGTTTGTATATGACGCGAAGTGACCTGTTCAATTGTTTTTGTGACCAGGTTTATTGACCTTGGCAGGTTACGCTTGACATTAGATGGATGTCTTTTCACTGTGCCTGAAGCAACTCACACACATACCAATGAGCTCATTTCTCTTACGTAAAATTCGAGATATCACATATTAGTATTTTTCATCTACGTTCACCGAGTGGTTCTGACCAGACTCAGCTACCATTGGACAAAAATATATTACGTAGGGAGTTACTTAGGGAGCCCCGGCTTCACCCGGGTAGCCGTTTCGAAATCTATAGGCAACATTGCCTTTTGTACACGTAGACATGCACCTGTAATAAACAAAATAATTATCCCACGGGAATCGTATATTTTTCCGCGATAAAAAGTAGCCCATATGTTTTACAGACTATACTCTATCTCTGTGCCAAATTTCATCCCAATCCGTTCAGTCGTTTTTGCGTGAAATAGTAACAAACATCCATACATCCACCGTCCTATCGCTATAGGGGATACTCGCAGCTATTACAGCTGGCCGTATAGGACTAGCCGCCTCATGCTAACGAGACGAGGGCTATACGATTGCGAGACAGTACTACGGCAGTGGTTCTTCCCGCGGCGTCCTGCAGATGCTGCACGCGGCCGCGGCGGTCGGCGGCGGTCAGTTGATGTTGGCACGCCGTGCGAGGCAGTCGCTCGTATCACGTCGCAGTTACTTCTCGCCCGCGCCCGCGTTATCAACTGGTGTCTGATGATCGCAAACGTCTCGCTTTACTGTGTCAGTGATTAAAAATTATTTATTTGTCCACACCGACCTAGATACAGATGCGCAGCGCTCGCTCTCTGATAAAACAATTATATTTATGTTTAGTGCAGTTCAGTGATGCACAGATAGCTCGTTGTTACCAGGATCGCGTGTACTAAGAAAAATATAGAAAATGATTCCTAGCAATATTTTTTCCCATTTTTTAAGATTCAAGAGTGACTGATCAGATTGCGGGATCGCAGTCAAGATGTTTCCACATGAATATAGTATTAAAATTAGTATTAATATCAAAATTGATAATGTAGTCAAAGCCTTAGCCGTATCTGTACTAATATTAAACAGGAAAGTTTTGAAAGCTTACTTGTTTGTTTGTTTGCATTGAATAAGCTCTGAAAGTACTGAAATGATTTGAATAATTCTTTCACTACTGGGAGGCTACACTATCCCAAAATGACATAGGCATCCTTTCTAAAACTCCAATAAGGTAACCCAAGGTGAAAAAACCTAAAATATTCTTTACTTTGAAATGTGTAATTTCGTCTAACTTAAAAGATAGGATAGTTTTTTCTTTTTTTTTAGAAGCTAAAGTATGAAATTGCAACCTAAATACGAAAATGACAATACGTGTGAACCATCAAGACCCTGTAGTCGGTGAGGCCGTCCCTGTGACCGTGAGGTCTAGCCTAGTCACGTAGGACAATCAGAGTCGCCTCTCACCACGCAGCACTGCATACCTTGACTCCCACACCACTCCTTAATGAAATTAATTATACCAAAAAATATTTTGTAAATGGCATATTATCCAATAACAATTAAATAACCAAATTCTGGTGCCAGTGTAGCGCGACAATAATTGTCTTGTTAAGAAAACGAAAAAATATCGATCGTGATTTAGGGGCTTG
Organism: Papilio elwesi; assembly: GCA_029849275.1. Classification (NCBI taxonomy): domain Eukaryota; kingdom Metazoa; phylum Arthropoda; class Insecta; order Lepidoptera; family Papilionidae; genus Papilio; species Papilio elwesi. The sequence goes on along the minus strand of CM056704.1, from coordinate 9,273,166 downwards.
ACGCCGTAATGTGGGGGTTTGACCCCGTCTTGTGGGAGCTTGACCCCGTCTCGGGGAATTTGACCCTTCTGAGGGTGAATTTTAGCAAGGAAAAAAGGTAAAAATCCTATGAATTCTGATTTTGAGGGGAGCCTGAGCTCCTTAGCCTTCAACCCTCCGGAACTTTTAAATGGTAGACAGTATACATGGTAGGGGGCATCATCTTCAGTCACGACAGAATTTGCCAAGTTGAGCCAGTTTCATGTTCCAAATTCATTTTTCTACCATTTTTTTTGTTTTTATTGATAAAATGACAATGTCGCGTTTCCTGTGGCGAAGATCAGTTCGGCGATTTTAATTCAGATTGCAAAAAAATATTTTTTTTCTTAAAATAGTATTTAATATACCATATTTCCTGTCGATTTTTAATCACAATCATTGCGGTGCTATGTGATACCGATGGCATAACCCTTCCACCCGACACTTAACAGACGACAGGCTCTAATTTTTAAACTAAATGCGTGCACAATCTTAGTTAGTGTGTCCATAATTGGAAACATACTTGTGCAGACAATTTCAGAGTAAGCCCTCCTTCAATGTTGTGATATGTGAACAATGATAAAAGAGCAAGATGAGTGCGCGTGCGCAATAAGTACGTGTGGCAGTGCAAGGGCGGGACGCTCGGACGCTCGGAGCGCGGGCTCTCACTTTCGCCTGTTGCGGTTAATGCGAGAGTTTTATTTGCGCTGTTTATTCGCTCCTATGCGGCTATTTTTAGGCGAGTCGCATCGCGGTTCACCTTGAGAGGCGGCTGCGGGTCCTCCGGCGACCCTCTGGTGTCGGAACCTTGCCATTGCACTATCTGGTTCGCTACGTTCTATCGTTTGCATTCACTCTGCATATTTATACACTTAAAATTGGCAAATATAATTTATAATCCAAGCAAGAGTACAAAATGTAGACATTAACTTAAATTCTAATTGTAATAATATGGTTAATGTAATGAAACAAGTAATAATTAATAATTAAAGTTATTAAACAATTTATAACTTCGTTCAGTTCTTAGCAAGATTACTGAATTTTTACAAGCTTTGGCTCAATTATGCTTTTAAGTTTGTAAAAATTATAATAGTTGGCGTGACTGAGTGTAGGTGCGTGTGCATTGTTGTGCGTGCGTTGTGCCTATGAGGGTGTTTATCTGTAATGTATACCACAGTACAGCATACCATGTATACACATATAAACCCACAGATGCAATGGTGCCCGCCTGACTGCGCTCCTATTAGCTTTCTTAAAAAAATCTCAGTTCATGTAATGCGAAGCGCGCTGGCCACGTACTAAGATATTGTTGACAGTGTGCCTATACTGGCTTGCTTTTCAATCTTTTTGGTAGTAATTTCTGTATTAACTAAATCTGTAGTTACTGGAAATAAGCAAAAAAACATCAAATATTTGCCGAGGTTTTCACATCTGCGTATAGTGGTACTCGTGAGAGAGTTGTATTGTATTCTATTCTGTGGTGGTTGTACTAGACAAAAATAAACTTACGTGATAGTGCAAACATTCGACGTAATGCATCAGTGTGTCAAGAGATGGCGTTGCCCCAGCAGCCGTCTACCTTTGACCACCGAAAGATCAAGTGGAATGTGGAGTTCGGGGATCTTCCGGAGTACTCTTTCGCCCCATATGAAAAACATTTAAGTCACACCAAATGTACGTATTAATTTCAACTTATGGCAATTATATTTTTAAAAGCTTCTGTGTAACATATTATCAAAGCCGGGCACTCGGTACTTCATCAAGTAAGGCATTACAAGCACAATCGTTACGATATTAGATCCGTCAACATCACTGCAATCATTCATTAATTAGATGTATTAAAGAGATGACTCCCATGCCGTATTAATGAATAAAACATTCTTCAAAGAACAATGGGAACAGGGAATACATTAAACAGAAATGTTATAATGTTAAAAGTGATTTAATTTCCATTCAATCAATTTCCAATTCACTTCACTTTAAATTCTAATCAGTGAATTATAATAGGAAAGTACCCATAAGCAAATCACAGTATATCCAAGATATTGCAGTTTATTTTATTGTGTTAAAAAGTGTTTTGCGTTAGTTTTTGTTTACTATCTGTACTGCCGACAACATTCACACAAAACATATCTTCTCAGTTTTTTCAGAGAGAAACCTCGTATCCTTATGGGGGGCTTATATTATGGACAGAAGTATCCCTAATTTATATTACAGTTTTATACTATGGTATATATTTTTACATTTATTGCTAAAAGAATAAGCTTGCCATAATAATCATAGATAAACATCAGAATAATATGAGGTCAAAGAGCTTTATTTTCTCAAAGAATTTACATAATCTTAAAGGGAATTAATTACATTACAATATAATTCATTTCACCTCAGTCTCTTCTCTTTGCCAAGAAAAATATCGTTTGATTTTTATTGTTTAATCTGTGGATACATTAAACGTCAGGCCGTCAGGCGTCACTAGAGCGATACCCGCCCGCGCGTCGAAACCCCTTCTGTCGCCTTCCGTAAAGTTGTGTTTGTAGTTTCTCTGCCGTCCGAGATAATGCCTTAAAAAACATTTTTATATTTTTACTTATAGTCACAGTGCTAAAGTGCTAAACATTCAAGTGAATAAAGTCTGGCGTATTGTATGCTGTTAATTTTGACTTTAGAATAGTTTGAAAAAGTTTATAAAAAGTTTTAAAAGTGGTGTGTTTGTGTGTTGTCATGTTTCAGAAAGTTTTTGTCTTCACAAAAACTTGATTGTAAACAGGTCGTCGTAAGGAGATACCACTTTTGGAAAATGGAGACGAGCACCGTGGGTAAGTTTTGTGGCTGAGGGCGGGTGCGCGGCGAGCGCAGCCGTGCGGTGTCTCATCTGTACGTTACTTAATAAGTTAGACCTTGAGAGTGTAACTTGAGATATGATGCAATGAAATAATGCGGGATGACATTACTCAACTTCAAATTATGTACATAGCAGCAATTTCAGTTTTTTGCAGCCAAATTTATCTTATCATTGAATGTGCACACAACTTGATAAAGGTGTAGACATTCCTTTACCATCTCATGGATTATCTCAATAGTGTTGTATGAGCTTACAAATATGTTACATCTTAATTTGCTGGCTTAAATAATTGAATATAATTTATATAATTGTTCTTAATTTTTTAAATAAGAATAAATATTTTTGTAACAAGTGGTTAGTTCCTCTCTTTCTGGAAGTAATAGAGGTGCAATGTGTAGCGAGAAGTTCGGTAGAGTGTAGACAATATGTATACTGCACATTTCTTGCACTAAGCAATATGGTTGTCACGCACTAGTTGTGGTGTGTTGAAGAAAGCTGTATCTAATGCAATCTTGAACATGCTCACCTTTCAGTAGATGAAGTTGTTCATGGCGGTTATTGCTTGTTAGTTTACAACAACATTAGAAAGGACTATTATTTTGGCCCCAAGTTAATGCAATATGAAGCCATAGGAATCTTGTAGTAGTAGGGGGCTACTTTACCGCAACTCCATGACTAGCGCGTATTTTGCGTGCATAGGAATCTTATTAGAGAATCAAATTGAATTGATGTTTGGTTATGGTTTTAAATTATCAATAATAGACAATTGAAATTACTTGCTTTTATGTTCTGTAAACTGACTAATTGAACAGTCCTCCAAGGGTGTGTTAGTATGTTAGGTCATTCTTAATAAAATGCAATGTAATATTAATAGCCTTTTTAAATAATATTGTTTAGAGGTTTTCTGATGTACTTACAATTTAAGGTTTGAAGTCTAGTTTTCAGTGGAAATTATATTTATAGAAGCTCATGAGACTGGCAAGTTTTTAAAAATGATGTAATAAAATGTTTGGATTAGAGCTGTGCTCTGTGTATCTGTCATATTCATGTATGAATGGTGTAGTGAAACAAAACATAGGATGAGAGAGTGAGACAGATAGAATGTTAGAAAGGAAGGGAGCAGAGATTAAAGATGGCTGCGGGTTAGCATATGTGAAAAAGTTATATTACAATAAAAGAAGATTTAAATAGTTTGCTTTCGTTTGATTACAAGCCCATCCCAAAAAATTCATTCACTACATTCATTTTATATGTTTTATAGGACTTGAGTCAGGTACTTGTGTTTATATTAAGCATGTCCACTGTGCAGAGTGCAGTAGCAAATGATATGCTGACAGGTAACATAACAGTATTAGGAAGTACCCGCCCAATTTTGATTTAAAAAGCAAGTCCTGCTAAGAGTTTTGCTATATAATGTTATCTACATTATATCAAGTGATATCATAGAAACTTTGCGAAGTTAAAATTTTGCAGCACAATTCGCCTACTTAAAAGTGGACACATATCAGTAATTTACAAAAATTCATTCATTTGTTCGTTTCAGCCGATATCTGTCCACTGCTGAACGTAGGCCTCCCCATTGATCGCCACAAAGATCGGTCCCCTGCCACCCTCATCCAGTGGGCTCCCGCAACTTTGACCAGATCATCGGTCCATTGTGTGGAAGGCCTACCTACGCTGCGTCGACCTGTACGTGGCCGCCACTCTAGGACCTTTCGGCCCCATCGGCCATCCGTTCTGCGAGCAATGTAACCGGCCCATTGCCACTTAAGGTTTGCAATTCTTCGGGAATGTCGGTTACATTGGTTCTACTGCGGATCACATCATTTCTGATGCGATCACGCAGAGAGACTCCGAGCATTGCCCTCTCCATTGCCCCTTGGGTGACCTTGAGCCGTCTAATGGTACTCGCATTGAGGGGCCACGTCTCAGTGCCATAAGTGATCGCTGGCAACACACACTGGTTACTGGACTTTCGTCTTGAGACACTGCGGTAGATGTTGGGACGTGAGGATTTCTCGCAACTTCCCGAACGCTGCCCATCCGAGTCAGATTCGACGATTGACCTCCTTCTCGAAGTTGCACCTACCTAACTGGACAGTTTGCCCTAGGTAGACATAATCATCAACAACTTCGAGAGTATGGCCTCCGATCGTTATTGGAGTGGGTAGAACATGGAGGTTTGACAACTTTCGTCTTATCCATGTTCATTTTGAGACCCACTCTTTCGGACGCCCTATTGAGGTCGTCGAGCATTGTACCGAGTTCCTTCATGGTCTCAGCCATGACTACAATGTCATCAGCAAATCGCAAATGGGTGATGTACTCGCCGTTTATGTTGATGCCAAGTCCTTTCCAGTCCAGGACCTTGAAGATGTCTTCCAACGCCGCTGTGAAGAGCTTCGGGGATATAACGTCTCCCTGTCTTACACCGCGCTGCAGTTGGATAGGTTTCGTGTCCTGACCCTGTACTCGGACTGACATAGTGGCGTTTTCGTACAAACACCTCAGCGCTGCGATGTACCTGTAGTCGATTTGGCACCGCTGGAGAGACTGCAGTACCGCCCAGGTCTCGACCGAATCGAAGGCTTTTTCGTATTCCACAAACGCTAAGCATAGTGGCAGGTTTTACTCCTCGGTCTTCTGTATAACCTGCCGCAGTGTATGTATGTAGTCCACGGTACTAAAGCCTTTACGGAACCCGGTTTGTTCGGAAGGCTGGAAGTCGTTAAATCTGCAAGCGAGACGATTCGTAATGACCCTCGAAAACAACTTGTACACATGGCTCAGAAGTGCGATGGGCCTATAATTCTTCAAAAGGGCATTATCGCCCTTGAAGAAAAGGACCACCGCACTCCTGCTCAATGCCCGTGGCGTATGTCCCCCGAGAATGACGGAATCGAACCGCTTTTGGAGAACCTTAAGACCTGGTCCTCCAGCTGGCCTCAGTAACTCTGCTGTAATTCCGTCATCCCCTGGTGCCTTGTTGTTCTTGAATTGTTTGAGAGCCATACTAATCTCGTCGAGACTAACGTCCGGGATATCCTCGGTATAGTGTCGAATCTGGCTCTTGGGTCTTCTGCCAGATCCATGACGGGTTTCTGCGATGCCGCATACAGGGTCCATAGAACATCTCAACCTAACTCAAGAGCTCCGGTTTGGAGGAAACAACTCTGCCATCCTCAGTCTTCAGCTTCGACACCTGGCTTTGCCCAATAGACAGACTTCGGGCAAAGACTTTGGAGCCCTTATTCCGCTCAATAGCCTCTTTAATACGTATTGTATTAAATTGGCGTATATCGCGTTTAATGCTCTTCGAAATCTGTCTATTTAGCAGCCGGTAACGTTTCGCATCATCCGAAGAGTGCAGAATCATTTCTCGCCTTTCCTTCATGAGCTCTAGAGTATAGTCTGAGAGCTTCTTGGACGCTTTTGTACGGTGGGTCTTGAAGACCCTAGAACCCACCGCCCGAAGAGCTTGCACGAACCCGTCGTTAATATCGTCCACGCTACTCCCTAGGCAATCAAACTGGTTCTGAAGTTCAAGCTGAAAGCTTTCGGGATTCTGGATTCGGATGGGTACTGGTCGGAGTGTAGACCTCATCAGTCGACTTCGCTCAAGCTTTACGTTGATATTCAATATGCCTCGGACTATTCGGTGATCGCTCCCGGTTTTCACCGCATTGATCACTGAGACATCATTGAATATTTGCTTCTTCGTCGACATGATGAAGTCTATCTCGTTTTTTGTAGCACCATCGGGACTCATCCAGGTCCACTTCCTTTGCTCTTGCTTCCTGAGGAAGGAGTTCATCATATAGAGTCCCTCCTTCTCCAAAGCCAACAACCAAAGCCGGCCAGAAGGTGCCCCGGTGATTCCGGTATCCATATCCATAATTGCCCACTGGCAGCTCGTCTCGTATCGGTTGCCTAGTGTCGCATTGAAGTCCCCCATGACATTGGTGTAGTAGGTTTTGGAACTATGTATGGCTCGTGATATATCCTCATACACAGTTTCCACCTCGTCGTCGGAATGCGCCGTCGTCGGTGCGTAGACCTGTATGTTCTCAGCGAATACCGTTTGGTTATTCTGAGTATCAGGTACGCCACCCTAGTCGACACACTCTCGATCTTTACCAGGTTGTTCACGAGAGACTTGTGGACTATAAACCCGACACCACCTTGGGACTGTTGGTCGCCCTCCCGGAGGAAGAGAATGTTTCCGGACTTGAGGACTATCGTGTCCTCCCCCTCTCTTCGGACTTCAGATAACTCTATAACGTCCCCTTCGTAGCTTGCTCAATTCTTCTTGCAGTTCCGCGATCCTCTCGTCTGTCCGCGGTGAACGCGTGTTTAGTGTTGTCAGGGCCAGTTGTCGGTGAGTGTGGTAGCCGGATCTCTTCCGGGGATTCTTAGCACCCTCTGCCCCGCCGTTGTCCTGACTGCTACCGTAGCCAGGAACGACAGGGCCGCCGAGTACTGGGGGCCATTTTTTTTGTTGTTGGTAGGGATGGGGGGGGGGGGGGGTTATGCCATAATCGCCACGCTTGGCAGGCGGGTTGGCGATCGCAGTATTTCCACCGTACTGAATGGACGCTGCTGCCCGTCCTTGGTGGTCCTACACGCAGTTTAACGACTAGTACCCGGGTTAAACTAGTACTCGGGTCAAAAAAAATCATTATATATCCTTAAATGACCCAGGTATGACAGTATTTTCCTAAAAATGCTGAAAGCTGGAGAAGGTTTAGTTGCAAGCCCGCGTGGATCTTTTCCAGTATATGATGGGCGCATGGCTTAGTACCGGAAGATTGGTGTATAGCCATCATCATCCCTTTATAAAGGCAAAGGCTTACAGCATATTGTAAGAATTACACAGGAATCAACCTTCTCAGCATTGTGGAAAAACTGTAACAGAACAACAACGCACAAACTTTAACAGAAACAGAAAAAAGAATGTGGGATGTGCAAGCAGGTGTTAGGAATGGAATGGATCACAGAAAAGTTACTGGTTGTAAAGCAAAACAAATTCTGCAGCTTCATAGATTTAGAAAAGGCATACAACAGGCAGTGACATTGAGTAATAGGATTTGAAAATAGCATTATAAGGGAAAAGTGTGGCTTAAAAGTGAATGTTGTGACTTGTATGGAGAAAGGAATGATTTGGTTTCGGGCATGTTGAAAGGATGTATGAAGAGAGAGAGAATAGCAAAACAAATTTATGTTGCAAAAGTGATTGGCGCTGTTGGTAGGGGACGCCCTAGGAGAACTTATATTGATCAGATTAGCGGCTTATTAAAAAAGGGTGATATTAAGAGCACACAGAGAGTATGTATGAAGCAGAAGCAAGAGAGGTGTGCCAGGATCATGCCAAATGGAAATCCATGATCTTCGCCTACCCCTCTGGGTTAACAACGGGAGGGTGACAATATTTGTTTATTTATTCATTATATCCTTAAACAAAATAATTTAATTTGTCTTAAATATTGATAGGAAATGTAAAATTATTTAATGTTGGCACATTGTGGTCATTTCCTTTATTGATATTTATTATGTATTCTTACTTTCATCTAGTTATTGCATTGAGTTGCCAGTTACTGGAGTACAGAGGGGCCAAAAATAACAGCTATTTTAAATAAGCTGATAAGGGTCAGTAGTTAATTTACAGTAGTTGCTGCGTGCTAACAATTGCTCACTGGTGATGTCATCACACTAATTTCTTCCAGTTTGGGCTCCACTTTATAGACACTGCTATTATAAAGATAATTAAGCCTAATTTATTCAATGTGGACATAAATCATTAATTTAGTTTATTGACTGCTATATTATGTACTATCTATTCTAATATTATAAAGAGAAGATTTGATTGTATGTTTGTTCTGGATTAACTCAAAAACTACTAAATTAATTTTAAAAATTCTTTCACCAATAGAAAGCCTTTCTATCGGTGAATACATTCACAGTATATTGTTCTAATAATAATAATAACGCTCTTTGATGCCACGCTCATCAAGGATGGAGGCATTTGTTCGGAATTCGCTCCAGGAGACCCCGAGAATTTTCCTCCAACACCACATCTCCAGAGCGTCTATTTTGCGAATTTCGGTTTGCCGTAGGGTCCATGTTTGGGCGGCGTACCTTTGTGGCTTTTGTTATGTTTCTGTTCTTCTATATTTTCTTGAGCTTGTCCATTGCACTTCTGCTCATAGCCATGCGTCTTTTAACTTCCCATATGCAGCTTCCTAGGTTTGAGATGAGAGCCCCAAGGTAGATGTAGGATTGTACGACGTCGCAGTTTGCTACTTTGGTTATGTTTTGCAAGTTGTTGTTAGCTCTGTCGACAATTAGTGGCTATTCTCCGCAACTGTTCAACTAGCCTAATTCTAGTTCTCTCCCCCTTCCCACCCTTTTCTTATAAGGAAAGGATAGAAAGGGGAAGAAAAGTTGACAGTGGAGGAGATGTTTAGGAATCGGAAATAACCACTTTCTGTTTGTCCCCTCCTCGGTCCATTAAAGGTGGGCAACGCATCGGCAATTCATTAGTTAGTTGCAGATTTCCCACGAATGAATGAGAGAAGAATGGAAAAGCAAGCCATTCAGCTACAACTTTATTTATGGCAATATTAAACTTATTGATATTATTAGACTGTGATTTTTATTTTATTATTTTTATCTGCAGTTATTATTAATTGCAGTAAGCGTCCTTGTGTCGGCCACGTGCCTCAGTCCAGCTTTTGTGCTGAGTAATGTTTTCATTAAGTTTACTGTTAATATTAATTTATTCTTACCATCCCACTGCTAATAAAATATTTATGAAGAATAGAAATAGTAATTGAGCGATGCGAGAATAGCTCAATGAACTTTCTAGTTTCTTCAATACTGTGTTGTCAATTTCGATTTATTAGCATGCTCATATTAGTTTTACTTGTATGAATGAATGTAACGGAAACTTTGAACGCGATTTTGCCCACCTTTGAATGGTCAGATTTGAATCAAACTTTGCACACTTGTTGAGGCCCCATGACAATGCATTAATTCTATCAAAATTACAAATTATCCTGATTAGATTTACCAGTATTCATAAATTTATTTTCTTATCCTTTGTTGTAGACACTAGCGACATCTATTAAGGCCGCTACATAATTAGAAACAACATTGCCATAACTTGACATATAAGATGTCGTTACTTGCAAATTGATTGGTTGTAAAAGGTTATTTTAAAGCAAATAAAAGTCGTTTTCTATGGAAGCCGGTGGTGGTAAACGAGCAAGCGGATCACCTGATGTTAAGTGAGCGCTACCCATAGACATCCGTAACAGGCAAATGTGTTGCAGCTGCGGTGCGAATGGATAGAGGAGGGCATAGACAGGATAAAGGAGGTCTTCGTTTCGCGTTTATGTCGCTTTAACCCCCTACCCGTGCAATCCTGTTCCATCCTCCTTTAGGAGAAAGGGTGGGAAGGGGAAGAGGACTGAAATTAGGCAATTTGTAAAAATTAAATTATAGTTTAACAAAACTAAAAACACGCTTTTAGCGATAATTAAACTGAAAAGTAAAGAATAATTATAAGCATAAGAATAAAGTTACTGTTGAGAAAATTAGTGTATTCTAAAAGCGTGGGGTGCTTTGTATGACATTTTTAAAATATTATATATAAGTCATTTTGTAGTAACGATGGCACGTTCGGTAGATATTACAGAAATACAGATTTATTGGTAATTAAATAATTAAACGGTGGTTACAAAGGTATTATAAATTTAAAAAGTTAACAAAATCTACTTTAAGCTACAAGCAATAAATAACATAAATAAAAACACTACATTATTTGTTTATATTAATTACTGGGCCCAACAAGCACTCCTGAACTTATGCTGACGAGCCCTTGCTCCGTTTTGTTCATGCAATGAGATAACAGGCGACAGTAAGTCGCACAATCAACAAACGCAAATAGGAAAGGTCATCCGACAAACGTTGATCAGCGTCAAGTTAACGTTACTTGCGGCTTGGCCCCATGGCGTTCAACACTATGCTGCGTATGGAACGCCGTCACATCTAACATTACTCTGCCGCGCTGCGTGTTCACGCACGTATGCTAAAAACTCGTAGATCGTGACAATAAACAGACAAACCGCACGCGACCGCCGCAGCAAAAAATGTACTGCAAGTGTTCGTTCAATGCGCGAATGCTCCTTAATGTCGGATTAAAATGCTGTGCCATGGTCATTCTTTTGAACGGGAGGCGGGTGAACACTGCGGCCAGCTAGAACGTGATTGACGTAGATCCTATAAAAATCCTGGAGGGGACCATCCAAAACCTAAATAAAAACCCATACCCAGGCGGTGTTGCATCTGTAAATATGTTTTTACAAAGTTCGATGCGGAGGACATATTTAATGTTGCAGGAGTCTACCACACCTCTGCCTCGTTATCCTCTCACAGCTGGCAGGAGATAAATGAGACGATTGGCGTTTCAACTGGGTACAGTCGTCGCCACCCGGTCCCAGCTTGTTACGCAAGGCGTCAGAGCAGGTGTGAACCGAGCGTACAACGTTGCAAAAGCCGAAGGTGACACTTGCGGTACAACGTGTGAATGATTTCCGAAGGTCGGTGCGGTCTCGCTCGCCGCGCTCGCCTTACCGTCCCTGCGCGCCTCTCCGTTGAGCCACTCCCTGACGGATCGCTCCCAGCTAACTTCCGGGCCCGCAGTGTCGTCTTGTGATCGGTCGGGTGTGGACAGCAGTGTTGTGTGACGATGTTATGTTGAGCCTGCTGAAGCTGTGTGAGGCGCTCCTCGGCTCGCCTCTCGTTCAGGAGTCGCCGATAAGTAATTAAGCTTCCACTTCATTCGGAAGTCAAGGTCATGGATTGCAATCGATTTGCTCCAAGAAAACGTAGGCAGGGGATCGCTATTAGTGGCGTCTGGTGTTTGAGACAACAAGGCGATACCTATCCTTTCTTTTTGTCCACATTTTTTGGAACGAGTTCCCTTACGTGGCTTGCAGAAGTGGGTACTGGTAGAAATTGTCACGCACGGAAAATGCCTTAGTCGCTCACCCCTCCAGGTGACCTTTGCCTTTCTCTCTCTTGCTATTTATTATATATGGCTGTGCGCGTGTGTGTTTGCGAGTATCGGAATTCGATCTGCGAGCATTGTACGCAGTACTTTACAAATTTATAATTCACTATTTTATATTTTGTTAAATAAATTACTAGCCATCATACAAAATCATTTAAAATGACAAATGAAATCTTACTTGGACACGGTATTCGATTATCAAAGTTTGAGAACAAACTTCCTCGAACAATGGGATATGATATGGCATTCGTGATTAAAGGGGGGCCTTTCTTTACGTGGAAAAAAGATAACTTAAGGTGACAAGGAGAGTTTCCGTGGCTACCTTGATCACATGCCGAAACGCGGGAAGGTATCTATATTCACGGTAGTAAAGGCCTGATATCCTTCAAGGAAGTGCCAACCATCCGTCCACGTTCGGGTCTCTGGTTTAGTTATAGCCGCTGTTTAGTTTTAATAGACTGAAAAGAATCGAATTTGACAAGCGAATGTAAGCTATGGGCTTATTTTGTTACCCCCGTATTACCTAATACATTATAGGAGACCCAAGCGGGGTTGCCGTGAACGCATATTTATTTACATTATGGGAGTGCAGAGTGTGAGCTGCAGGGGAGGGGGGGGGGGCAGCACTAGCCAACGATGTATAGCCGCAACTAGATGATTGTGGCTACATCATGCTCTATGCTTCACGGATTTGTTCACTATATCATGAACTTAGCCAAGTGCTTTCCAAAAGAGATATATTCTAGAACATTATAATTAAATATGTTAACTTTACTAGTATTTTTTTATAGTGGTTGCACTTTGTAAGTTAGTAGTTCTTAGTATATTTATGCGATTTCAAAAGTCGGTACTAGTTGACTCCAAGTTAAATTGTTGGCGTTGTTGCAGACGAGCGGGAGGACGTCCAGAAGAAGACTTTCGCCAAATGGATCAACTCGCAGCTGGTCAAGGTGCGTGCGAAAAATGTCTAAATAATTTTGTGGACATCGGTCAACATGAGCTGTAGGGTTTACCTTGTATGTACGGCGTAGCTACCGGACACAGAGCGAGGTATCTCAGAGCACAAAATGTTAGACTCCGCATATAGCTATACGAAGTTCTTTGGTTCCCAAATGTGAGTATGACTTAGCCTCGAATCGACCAGACCTGATCAATATTATTGGCGAACTCTTAATAAAATCGTAAAGTCTGTGAATTTTAGCTGTAACGCGCGGTGCCAAGCGGTGGAGGTACCCAACAGATAATTTAATCTCAATGATAACTATATAAAAATTGTAACAGTGGTAGAGCCCGCAACAACAACATCTGTCGCACTGCGGAGCCGGCTCAACCGGTGAAATACCACGGCCTCACAGAAGACAGGCGTGAAGTAGAAGTACTTTGCGTTTCGACTGAGTGAGTTGCCGGACGCCTAACTTCAATCCTCTTCCCTTTCCCACGCTTACCTCCTAAGGATAGGATGGGAACGGGAAAAGAATTTGACAGGGAGGGGAATGCCCTCCTCTGTCCATTAAGGATAGGCAACGCATGTGCAACATACTTGCTCGTGGCAGATGTCTACGGGTAGAGCTCACTTAACATCAGGTGACCCGCTGTCACCGTGTGGTGGTGACCGTTATGTTGATAAGTTGAGATGTGTCGGTTGCAGAACAACAAGCCGCTGGTGCAGGACCTGTTCCAGGAGCTGCGCGACGGCGAGGTGCTGCTGTCGCTGCTGGAGATCCTCACGGCGCAGCAATACGTGAGCCCTCCCCCGACATCTTCGTATAAAACACTTGTCTAAACATTAGGGACCCTAGTTCTGTACCATACATAAACGGTTATTTTTAAATAATTTATCCTTATAAGTTCTTTTAACCATTTCAACTAAGCACAACAACACTTACTACAAGCTTGGATTGAGTATTCGAACGGTGGATTCGAACCCAGGACCTCACAATTAGGATTCCGTGCCCTGGTTATTGGCGCTTCCTTTCAAGCTATGTTTTGTTTGCAGTTTTATTTTTATCTTCTAAATGACACATTTGGTTACAGAAAGTGGGACGCTTGCAGATCACCTGACGTTGTGTGACTGCCGGTTCCCATGCCTCTGCTTTGCTGACAAACTTATAACGTACCCGAGTTCACATAATTTTATTTTGTATAAGCATATCTACGGTACTAGTACAAATTTATCTTAATCCACACATTAGACTATCGTCTTGTTGGTTTGCGAGAATTAACATAGCCCTAATATGAATTGAATTGAGTATATCACGCTAAAGATGTATGTTTGTACGTGCGCGTTGCAGAAGCGCGAGCGCGGGCGCATGCGTGTGCACCAGCTGAACAACGTTAACGCGGCGCTGCGAGCGCTGGAGGCGGCCGGCGTGCGCCTCGTCAACATTAGCGGCGCCGACATCGTCGACGGCAACCCCAAGCTCATCCTCGGTGCGTTCCCCGCCCCTACGCCTCCTCGTCCCCTCCCCACTTACCACCTACTTTTTACTACGTAACTCGCTTAAGCGGAAACAAAATAATTTCATTCCTTTACTTTATTATTCAAAAGTACTTGTATTTGGGTTATCAGTAAATATTGTGTTGGTAAGTAGCGTTAAATACAATAAAATATATATGGATACATCACGGCTTATTGGGAATAACATAGAGAAGGGTAGATCGGCATAGATTAACTTATGAAATCAATTCTACGCGAAATTGATTTTATTCTGAATTCGAATCCACGTGGTAATCTGTGCATGCAACAATGAGTTACATTAACATGTGCTGGTGTTGCAGGACTGGTGTGGAGCATCATCCTGCACTGGCAGGTGCACTGCCACCTGCGCGAGCTGATGCCCGACGTACAGCAGAGCAACCTGGAGAAGACGCTGCTGGCGTGGTGCCGTACCCACACGCAGGTCACTACCATGCGCTATAACTTCATTAACATACAAACACAATACATACCTACAAGCGAGGTTTTGCAACCTAGTTTCAATATTGTAGTTGGGTAATGCCATGGGATCCGGCGATTTTCACACAAACGCTAAGACAAAATATTATTGAATATATATTATAGTCCTTACAGATTATTTCTCCCTGCTATTTGTTCCTTGTGTTCAGATACACTAATATTTAATAATGCAGCTTTAGAAAATTTATGATGAAAACATGTAGTCAACATGTTATTATCGCGTCGTGTTGCAGAACTACGCGGGCGTGAACATCCGCAATTTCACGACTTCGTGGAGCGACGGGCTGGCGCTGAACGCGCTCCTGCACCGCTGGCGACCGCAGCTGTTCGACTACGCGGCCGTGCTGCGCGCCGAGCCCCGCGCGCGCCTCGAGCACGCCTTTCGTCTCGCGCACCACCACCTCGGCATCGCGCGCCTGCTCGACCCGGAGGGTGAGCCAGTCTCGCCCCGAAATAATCCCTTCCACTCCTCCACAACACGTCACTAAAACCAAAAAAAATACAGCTAACACTGAAGATGCTGAAATTCTATGCAAAACTTTACTCTATCGTGCAATATCGGAGCATTAAGTCTCCGACCTCGAGTGAATGTCGTAACGTCTTCGTCGGCCTCTACAAAATACTTGTGTTTAATAAAGCGATAATCTCTCGCGCGGCCCACCAATCGCTTGTACTTGTTGCAGATGTGAACACGGAGCACCCGGACAAGAAGTCAATCATGATGTACGTGATGTGCCTGTTCCAGTCGCTGCCGCACTCGCGCGACGACCTGCGTGCCGAAGCTCACGACGCCGCCGACCAGCACACGCCAGAGGTACCTGTACCGACTTCTCTTCCGACTTACAGGATCACGGCAGTAGACAGCTTCCGAACAGCGTCTCGATCTCCTTCAAATTTTCGTGCTCGATGGAAACCAAGGTCCGGAGCGGTCGGCGAATCGTTGAGACCTCGGAGACCTTAGTTTGTAAAAAAGGTAAATAAATGTAGCAAGAATGAAAAGAACATGATTAGTTAATTTTATGCGTTTTTCACCTTAACTAATAACTTAACATGTTGTCGAGTGGAAACGCGTTCAAGGTTAAGGTTACTGTAATACCAGTGTGAGTAAAACTTTGAACGGTGGTTGTATGTGAAGGCGCCGGCGTCGCGGCCGCTGTCGTCGGCGACGACCACCTCGGAGCTGGGCGGGTACGGCGCGGCGCTGGAGGAGGCGTTGGCCTGGCTACTGGAGGCGGAGGAGCGGCTGGCGGCGCGCCCGCTGCCGCCGCACGCCGACCTCGCACTGCTCAAGGAACACTTCCACGCCCACGAGGTGACACAAATCTATGAAAGATCAATCTTTCAGATCAGTCGACTCCGATTGCTCCATAACAGAGTTCCTTTTCTACTAAATGTACAATTGAGATCGAAAGCTCCGCTCCGCGTCTCTTTGGTCGCTTTGGCGGTTGACCACTTTTACAAGCACAGTGTACAATAACAGCGTGAAGTAGAAATACTGCGTTTCGTCTGATGAGTGCGGTGTCGGGGCCTAATTTTACTCTTGTCCTTCCCATCCTTTCCTCATAAGAGTAGGATGGGAACGGGAGAGGATTAGATAGGGAGTGGGTTAACGGGAAGAAGCAAATCTCCCTTTTCCCATCTATCTCCTTCTCTGTTCATTAAAGGTAGGCCGTTGCCTACCTTTTTTGCGTTTGCCACAAGCAAATATGTAGCAGATGCGTTTATCTGCTACATATTTGCTTGTTGCAGATGTCTATGGGTAGCGCGTAACATCAGGTGATCCGCTTGCTCGTTTGCCAACTTCTTACATAAATTTATTAGTATTTATTACCAATGTTATAATGAAATAAATTATAAGTAACTGATTGAATTCAAGAAATTAAGTATAAATATTTTCCTTGAAGTTTTCGTTGTCGGGTGTTTTGTCGCTACGTTATTGAGTAGAGGCTTAGTGTGGAATGTCGTGGTGTCGCAGCGCTTCCTGCTAGAGCTGTCGGAGCAGCAGTGCCGCGTGGGCGGCGTGCTGGAGGAGGGCGCGCGGCTGCTGCGGGACGCCGCGCTCTCCCGCGACGAGGCCAACGAGGTCAGCGCGGTGCACTGCACTCCTACACCTACATTTACATACATACGCGCACGGACACGTTATAAGTACATCTGCACAAGTGCATTGGCCTATTAAAATGCGCACTATCAACGCGATTTTTCAGAAAAACATGACTGGTGGACAATGGAAAGGGAAAAAGGTAGGAGGTGGGAGGCGGGAGGGATGAACCAAAGACAAGGAAGAATGTAAACGAGTATTAACCGGCAATAAAATCTGACGTTTTTAATGGAAAGTTGACAAAGATTGAAAGGGAATTAATTGTTTAACTACTGTGCTGGTGCTGGTGCAGGTGCGGTTGCAGATGCGACTGCTGAACGAGCGGTGGGAGCAGCTGCGGCTGGCGGCCATGCAGCGCCAGGGCGCCGTGCACGCTGCGCTCATGCGCGCACAGCACCACCAGCTGCAGCGCTTCCGGTACGCGACACCGTTCACTATTGCTTTATATGTTCCATAAATAAAATACTTCCCTCGCTTTAAGTTAGGAACTGACATTTTTTTTATAGGCAATGGCTGACGGAGACGGAGGACCGTATGTCGCGCATGGAGGCGGAGGGCGACGGGTGCGAGGGTGTGGAGGGCGAGGCGGCTGAGGAGGCGCTGCGGGCCGCGCGCGAGCTGCACGCCGACCTGCGCCGTCAACAGCCGCTCGTGGACGCGCTGGCCGACTGCGTGGTGGTCGTCGATGACGACGCGCACGACGACGGTGAGCAGTACTCGCGGTGTCGCTGTACTACGATGTAATTTGAAGGACCGAGCATTGTGAACATTGTACGCGTGTGTCGTGTGTTACAGCTGGCGTGGCTGAGATCGAGGACCAGCTGCGCGCGCTGGGCGAGCGCTGGTCGCACGCTTGCCAGTGGACGCTGGCGCGGCTCGCGCGGCTGGCGCGCGGGGCCCGCCGCGGGGCGCGCCGCCACCAGTTGCAGCGCCGCCGCCCCGCCGCCGACCGCCTCGAGGACACACTCAAAAAGGTAATACAGCGCGCCTCTCCCTACTTGATGCCACTTCTTTGTATCGATTGTAACTTTTGCTGTTGTTCTTTTGCTCTCTATCGAAATGAATTATTTCAGTAATAAGTTATCTCGAGCTCCACCAAAAATAGAAAAACCTAACAGTATATTAAATTTTATAAAGTAGCTCTGTATAAGTGTGTCGTGGTCCGTTCCCGCCGCGAGCTAAACTTGATATAAACAATGATGGCTTTAGAGGAAAGAGTGACTTCAAAATTGATGAAAATCGGCGTAGACGCTCGTGCCGATGTACGTTTGTACCGTTATAATCGAACAAGACTTACAACTTTGAAAAAGAATAACAAATAAATTGTGCCTTTAATAGATGGAAGCGAACCCCGTGAGCGAGATCGGCGAGGTGCTGGTGCGGATCCAAGAGCTGCAGCGCGTGAAGCACGCCGTGCGGCTGGAGCGGCGCGCCGTGGCCCGCATCCTGCAGGACGCCGCGCCCGAGCCCGCCGAGCACGAGCACGAGCCCGAGCGCGAGCGGGAGCCCGAGCCCGCGCTGGCCGAGGAGGCGGAGGCGCTGCTCGACCGCCTCGACGCGCTGCTGCTCATACTGGACGTGCAGGCCTCGCGGGTCAGTGCGACCGCCCCACAACACACACTTCCCCCCGAATCCGCTTTACATAGAAACTCGTTACCTCCCTCGTCAATACTCCGTATATTATGTATTTAATTATTTTTTTCATGAAATTGTAAGAAACCCAGCGTGCTCCTATGGGAGCTGTACTGTGAGCTGATTTGTTGGTGGTGATTTTTTAAAAGCGTTGCCTAGATATAAATTAATTTAATTATTTTATATAAAACTGTATAAAATCAACTTATGACAACTGCAATGTTTAATTGTTAAAAAAGGTACTCTATTAACAGATACGGGAACTGGGATTCGAATTCGATATCGACACGACTGAGGAGACGTGCGAGTCGCCTACGGAGATGGAAGCGGACACAGGCACGGTCACCACCACCATGCGCCTGGAGACCAGCGCCGGCGGCGGCACG
This sequence comes from Papilio elwesi, assembly GCA_029849275.1. Taxonomy (NCBI): domain Eukaryota; kingdom Metazoa; phylum Arthropoda; class Insecta; order Lepidoptera; family Papilionidae; genus Papilio; species Papilio elwesi. Next base: position 9,254,158 of record CM056704.1, on the reverse strand, counting down.
GGAGATGACCCGCACACGGCCAGCAAGAAGCCGCGCCTGGCGGACGAGGGCGCGCGTGACTTCCAGGCCGGCTACAGAGCATTCGACACCTGGGCGCGAGACACGCTGGTCCAGCTGCGGGACGTGAGTTCTCCTGTCATACACGCCGTCCTCTACTAGCACATGATACAACATAAAACCGCGTTTTACATTGTATCATGTGATAATAATTAATCTAGCTTGCAGATTCTACTACATTTTTAGGGTGTGATTCACTTTGTGTAATGAATACTGAAAGCGTTGCAGATATGTGTCCACTTTCTTTCCTAAGAAGGATAAGATGGGAAGAGAAAAAAGAGAATTGGACGGGGAGGGGACAAACGGGGAAAACGAAATATCCTTTTTCCTGTCTATCAGCTCTTCTTTCCATTAAAGGTAGGCAACGCATCTGCGACTCATTTGCTGCGGATGCCTATGGGTAGCGATCACTTAACATTAGCTGACTCGCTTCCTTGTTTTTCACCTTCTTACATAAAAAAATATTAAAAGAACTGCAGATTGTATTACTTCCTCGCTCCAGTCAGTAAATTTTCTAATCTCTTAATTATTTGTTTAATCCTATAATTGTAAGAAACAAACAAAAGGGAGTCAGTATGTGATCGCCCAAAATTTAAAATGTGATGTAGTGCGAGAGCGAACTGGAGGGGAGCGAGGCGGCGGCGGAGGCGGCAGCGGGGCGGCGCGAAGCCGCGCGCGCGCTGTGCGAGCGGGCGCGCCGGCAGACTGAGGAGCGCCGGCAGGAGCTGGCGCACGTGCAGGAGATCCAGCGCCGCCTGGCCGCCGAGCCCGCACTACAAGGTACGCCGACATGCAACATTCATAACAATCTTTCCTTTCTCATGTAACCATGTGCTCAACACGTTTTAAAATTGAAATATGTGAAATTTCACTTTTTTTCTTTATAAATCATCAACTCGAAGTCGAGAAGTTCACTTTCATTGTTTCCTTTTTTTGTAAGTCTCGAGGTAAATGATCGCGTTTAGGGCCGGCTCAGGGTGCATAACATGTGTCGACAGGGATGTCGCCCGCATACGTGTATGCCCGTGAGAGCACGAACGCTCCGCTGACTAATCTCTCCGTGTGATTGCTGATGTGACTTTTACCTCACCTCATGGATGTGTTCCAGATGAAGCGCAGCGCCACGCAGAGAGCATCTCTGAGCTGCAGCGCCGCTGGGAAGACGTGCAGCGGCAAGCGACACGGTTGCAGACCGCGCTCGACCTGCTGGAGGACAAGCGCGAGTTCGTCGACAGCGTAGCCGGCCTGCGCGCGCAACTGGAGGAGGCACGTGACTGGCGGCGGCGCATGCTGGCCGATCGGCCCTCCAACAACCAGCTCATACACCTGCGCAACAAGATCCGCTCGCTGAAGCAGCTGGAGATGCGGCTCAAGGAGCTGAACGCGCAATCTATCATACTTCTCACGAAGGCGCTACCGCAGCGGCACAAGGACGACGTCGAAAATGATACGAAACGAATCAACGAGGAGTACGAGGAGATTCTCACACACTTCATCAAGAAGGAGGTCGAGATCAAGTTGACCGTTAACCAGAAGACGCAGGAGAGGCACGAGGAGGAGTTCAGGGCGCTGCAGGGCCAGGTCGCGGATATGGAGGCGCAGATCCTCGCCGAGCACGCTGTAATTTCCACACAGGACGAAATGGAGAACAAGATTAAACATTTAAAACAGCTGCAGTCGCGATTCGAAGAGTTACAATCGACGTACGATGCAGTCGTACGGGAAAGACGAGAGAAGTACGATACTGGCAGCGTGCCCGACCTGAACCTTAGGAGTAGTGTCGAAAATTTGGTCACCAGGGTCAGCGACTGTAAAACTATTCTGCAGCAGAAGATACAGAAACTGGAGAAAGGTAAAACTGACTCAGGGACTCCTCCTTATATTTTGTCTATTCAAATTTCTCACCGTATACAACGGCAATGCAATCTCTAAAATTGACTATATAATAAGCTTTGTGTGCACTGCACGCGATGTGTCTAGTTAGGTTCGTTGTGTTTTGTCCCTTGTGGTATAAGTTTGTCGGTGCTGCTTGCAGGCGTGCTGGCGGTGTCGCGGCTGGCGGCAGCGAGCGGCTCGGCGGCGGACCGGCTGGCGGCAGCGGAGCGGTTGCGAGAGCAGGCGGCGGCCTCGTTGCCCGGCGACCTGCCCGCGTTGCAGGACCTGCTCGACCACGCGCAGGTAGCCCGTCTGTCCTGCACAAAAGCAATGAATCTGCACTACCAAAACACTATTTTACCCCGTCTGTCCTGCACAGGGGCCGACCGGTGAAATACCGTCCCCTCACAGGAGACACGCGTCAAGAAGAAGTATGCTTCTGCGTTTCGTTTGTAGAGTGAGGTGCCGAAGTCCCAATTTCCGGCCTCTTTCCCTTCCCATCCTTTTCTTGCAAGAATAGTTTGAGAAACAAAAGAGGATATAACGTGCAGGAAGACAATATAGTAGGTCATTTAGTTTTTCCCTCTCCTTAAAAGGTACGACTCACCTACGACTCATTTGGTTATTGCCTGCCTCTGGGCAGCGGTCACTTAACATCGGGTGAACTGTTTAATCGTTTGCCACCTTCTTCCATAAAGAAATATCTACTTGCTGCGTACATGGACGAGCTGCCATTGTCGCTAACCCTCGCTATACATTATTAAAAACTTAGTACCGCCATTCGTATTGATGGGTCTGGACAACTCTATCTCGTTTCGGATAAAGTAATAAGTAAGGTATCATAATAGAATATATTTTCGGTTTTGTTCGAAATAAATTGAAAATGTAATCAAATTGGAAATCGTAAAGCATAAAGTGAAATCATTCAAAAAGTTTTAGCGCACAACTTATGTCTACTAATGTTACACACCACTCAGGAGGTGGAGTCGGGGGCCGAGGAGCTAGAGCGCGCGCTGGCGGAGGTGGAGCAGACGGAGCAAGAGATGTCAACCGAGGTGGGGTCCGGCAGCGCGCTCGCCGATGTGCTGAGCGGCGCACGCGCACTGCGGCCGCGCGCCGACGCCCTGCGCCGCGACCTGCCCGCTGCGCTGCAGCGCCTACGCGACGCTCACCAGCGCACGCAGCGCGTCTTTCAAGGCATCGACGATGTACGTCACCTCGATTTACATTATTTTAACCACTCGACTCACTGTCGGTGGCTATGTTTTGAGGAATCCAGAAGAAGGTTTTTAGTTGACATGAGTTTCACAGCTGGAGCAGTTCCTGCACGAGCTGGAGCAGCAAATGCCGAGCGAGGCGGAATGCGCGATCCGGGACTCGGCCGAGCTTTACCGCATGAAGACCCGCTTCCAGACCCTTAAGGAGCAGTGCGACGAGCGCACTACGCAGTTCCGCAGCCTCAACGAAGAAGGTACCGTTGTATCGAGCAATAGTTGCCATAAGATATTATATTTATTTGTGGTAACGGCTAATCATTTTGTTACAAAAATAATAACAATAGAGGTGTGTGTAGGCAATGAGATAATGCTGTCGGCGGAGCGGCGCGCGGCCGCGCTGGCACGTCGGCTGACGCAGCTGTGCGCGCTGTGGTCCCGCGCCACGCACGCCGTCTACGAGCGCTACAAGTGAGTGACGATACCGACCACTCCAACTTCTTTCATCTAACGAACTGATAGAGGATTTAATAGAGAATGTGTATGATGGCATGAACATTTGTCGAGTGTAACGCGTTGTGGTGTCGGCAGGGTGCTGGCGGAGGCGTGGCACGAGTCGGGAGAGCTGCGCGCGTGGCTGGCGCAGCAGGCGGCCTGGCTGGACGGCCTGCAGCGCCGGCTGCAGCGTCGCCAGCAGGACACGCACGACGCGCACCCCGATCGCCCAGAGCGCCCCGACGCAGAGGACATCTCCGACCAACTATACGTTAGTCCAATGCACTCTGGACAACAGTAAAACCTGTTCACGACACACGAAGACACGAACCCCGGCAAAACAGTTTGTAAAACATAATCGATGTAAGACAAAAACAACAACAAATGTTTGCAAACAAACTTTACACCAGAGTCAAACAATGATCACTCACAACAACACATCACGAACCCTGAGTCTGAAACACATACTCACAAAGATTTCTTTGTTTTTTTAGACCCTACTTTCTCAGCCCTGCTGTTATTAGGTTACTCGCTCTTAATTCTCAGTAAATACGTTTGGATCGGCAAATATAATTAAGAGGCGTCGGTGTGTGGCGCAGGATCTGGAGAACTACGTGCAGAACCACAGCGACGAGCGGCTGGCGCGCATCCAGGACATCGGGCGGCAGCTGGTGGACGCGCACATCATGCCCGATTGGATCCGCGCCGAGGTCGACGCCGTCACCTCGCGCTGGCACGCTCTCCGGGACCAGGTGCCGCAGCCTTCACTCCTCATACATTTCAACCTTGTACTGAATATTTTGTATGTCTGGTCTGCGGCGGCCGCTTCTACGTCTTGAGAGATAAACACCTAGAGGTGGCCAGCGTTGTGCAATATGCCTGCAGATGAAATATTTTTAAATAAAAGCGAATTTAGTTCAGTTGAAATAGAAGTATATTTTAGCTGGTTCCATATCAAAACTTCGTGAATTCTTTTTGTCAAACAAACAACTTTCTCTCACATTACCTTATGACATTAGCTATCTTTATTAAACAAACGCACTCCACTTGATCGTGCAGTTTTCACTAAATTAGATATCCGCTGAGAGTAAGAAAAGTGTAATGGTCGCCATATATAATAAGTGACTGTTGTTTGTTTACAAATTTACTTTCTTGATTTGGGAAAAATTAAACGAGGTTAATTCTGATACGATATATTACACGATATATCAACTAAATTAATATAAAACTTCCGGTCGGGTGTAAGGCGTTAGAGCGCAGTCGCGAGCTAGAGGAGGAGGCGCGCGAGGCGGCGCAGTGCGAGGTGCAGCTGGAGCAGCTCCAGCAGTGGGCTGCGGGCGCGCGGGCGCGGCTGGCGGCGCGCGACCCTCGGCTGCGGCGCGAGCTGCCGGAGCGGCGCGCCGTGCTGCTCGCTCTGCGCCAGCGTGCCGACCGCCAACGCCTGCACGACCAGCTGCACGACCTTCAGGTAACTTTCGGCCTCGATTCTCATGTAAACCTTTATAATAATTCCATACGTTTCACGTTATGGACGGTCCGAATCAACGTAAGTTTACGTCAGTAAATTCTATCGTTTAGTAATTATATGATTGTGCTATGTAGGAAAAATTGGATGAAATCGAGGAAGAGTTGAAATCGGTCGGCCCGGAGGAGGCGGAGCCGTACTTGGACGCGGCGGAAACGGAGGGCGAGGCGGGTGGCGCGGCGCGGCTGGAGGTGCGGCTGCGGCGCGCCGCGGGCGTGCTGCAGGACGTACAGCGCGCGGCCGCCTCGCTGCCGCCCGCCGCGCCCGCGCCGCCCGACCCCGACGCCGTGCGCGCGCAGCTGCGCCGCTGCCTGGTGAGTATCAGTCATACGTACACACCGACAAGATTGCGACGTATGCATATCGAACAGTACCAATAGAGTTAGAAGTCCGATTCCCGTGCAATAGCCAAGTACCGGTCGCTGAGAAGCGCAAGTCGTCGCACTGAGCTCGTATCATTTATTTGCCTATTTTTCAATACGCTACACAAATTCATATATTTATATTTATTAGTTACTAGTGCCCCGCCCCGGCTTCGCCCGGGTACCACTAATTATGTTGATCCGATCGCTACCAAACACAGGAATGTGCCAATCTGGACAATCTCTGTAAATTTCATCGAAATCTGTCGTTTCACAGTCTTAAGGAACAAACATACTTCGCTTTTTATATATATATTTTTCATAAAATGTATCCATGTTACTTCTAATACCTCCAAGAATATGCGTACAAAGTTTCATGATGATCGGTTGAGTAGTTTTCGCGTGAAAACGTAACAAACAAACTGACATTCACATTTATAATATTAGTAGGGATAAATCCTATTCCGAAAACTTTGTTATAACGAGAAAATATACGATGATTTCGGAAAGCTTAATTAAAAGCGCAACGGCGACGGCTCGCGTGCCACTTGCGGGGATTCCGCTGCCGCCGCCGCAGGCCCGGCCGAGCGGCCCGTTCTCTCTGCATTAGCTCTCAATGTCAGCAACCTAACGGTTCACCGCTTTCATCAATCGAATTTAAATGTTTTGTTTCTGTAAAATCTAAGAATTTCTCTTGCAAATTATATTTTTATGTACAAACAGAATCATAAATTTCTTTTTATTAAGCAGAAGTCATGAACAGATCCTTGTTCATAAAATAACTATAATATTACATTTCCACATTAAAAAGTCATTACACAATTTGGAGAATTGAAAATTGGTATTTCAGTGGAACTTTGCCGTTAATATCTTCGCGAGCGTCGGTGACGCCGCACGCAGCTCCATACGCAGCGTCGTGCGCGGCAACTACATTTTTAATCCTCGTTAACCCGATGTTGTTCCTACAGAAATTCTACCGAACGTTGAGCGAGATCAAGTCCGAGGTGGAGTCGATCATTAAGACGGGTCGCAAGATGGTGGAGGAGAAGGCGGTGCCGGAGCCGCAGGAGTTCTCCAAGAAAATAGACAGCTTGAAGGAGCTGTACAACAAGCTGGGCGCGCAGATCACGGAGTCCAAGAGCAAGCTGGAGAACGCGCTACTCACTGCGCGCGAGATACAAAACGACCTGCAGTCGCTGGCGGGCTGGCTGGACGGGCTCGGCGCCGTCGGCCGCCAGACGCTCGAGCTGGAGATGTCTCGCATGGAGGGCATCCGCGACAAGCTCAACGCCAACTACGCGGATTTCTCCAGGTGCTGCGAACAGGCGTACCTAGAGAACCTCAAGGAGCAAATAGACGACATCAACTCGCGCTGGGACAGGTTGCGGCGACACGGCGTAACGGGCGCGAGTGGCGAGCCGGGCGAAGCGGTGGGCGGCGCGGGCGAGCTCCAGCGCTTCGTGCGCGAGGCGCAGGCGCAGTTGGAGGCGGCAGATGGCGGCGAGGCAGCGCGCATGCGGCTGCGGCGCCTGCGCGCCGAACTACGCGCTCGGGGCCCTCAGGTGACCGCCGCGCGGGATCCGCAGCTGGCGCGCTTGTGGGAGGCTACGCTCGAGAGGCTCGTCGTGAGTACATTCCTCCGTTACACACAGAGACAGACTTACATCCTCGGTTCAGTTTCAACCAGATATAATTATATACTTTTGGAGAATATATATATATATCGACATTTAAAGTTTCGATTCCCTTATTACATGTGTACCATGTTAAAATTACTATATATAATATTATAATTAAAATAACTTTTATGCCATACGGAGCGCTCCGCCGCGCGCCGGCCGCTGCAGGCCTGCCTCTGTGTCATAGTCCCTATGGATTGTCGTGTCATCCGACGCTTGCCAATTCGGTCGCGGGCCGTCTGCGCGCTCGCGGTCGCGACGTCGAGCGCTTCACATCCATCGCCATTCCAGACAATCGCCATTGTTTTTTTGTTTGTTTTCGCTTTTATTGTTTGAAGCACTGTTTATACACTCACACGTAGTGCACCGGTGAATGCGGTACGTCGGTTTCTTCTTTGACTATGGTATTTCATGACTCGCTTGGAAACCAGTGGACGTCTAATCGAATTAAAGTAATGAAGTGTGTGCCCGAGGCCGTGCCTGCGCGCCGCGGTAACCGACGAGCGGCGCGTATATCATTGCAACTGTACATACTACCATGCATATAGTTAGAAGTCGGTGTCGGTGCTAACGCTGCGGCTGTCACCCGAACGCTTTATGTCTCACCGCATCGAAATCATTTCACATTAGCGAAACTCGAAGCTTTGCGGGCGCATCGCTCGGGATCATAAGCCTAACCACATCTCACCGGACGCCTCGGACTAACCCGTGCATAACTGTCGTGTGGCTTGTAAAGTAATGTAACTCTTCGCTAAAGAGAGATAAGACGTGCCGCGGTTTGTGCTTGCAGGCGCTAGAGGCGGAGCGCGAGCGAGCCGATAGCTCCTCGGTCGAGTACGAGAACGTGACGGACACAATCAAGCGACGTCTGGAGAGCCCCAGCGACGCGCCCGAGCCTGAGAGGCCCGAGCTGAAAAGATCTAAAATACCTTTAGCTCTCAAAAGTCCCGTGCCCATTAAAAAAGAAGTTAAAGAAGGAGGTATAAGGAGTAGAGGTTCTTCTCTCGAGAGAAGGCAGCAAAAAGTGAATAGTCCCTTGACGGACAGCATGAACAGCATGAACAGCTCCAGCGTCGCGAGCTTGATGTCGGCCGACTCGGTCGAGGCCGCCGCCTCCGTCCGCTCAGTGCCCTCCGCGCCGAGCTCCGTCCCCTCGACGCCGGACACTTCTAAAAAGGACAGTAGTACATTTAACCTTCTGAAAGACAGCGATCTTTTTACGCAAATATCCAACAACGAAGCGGTCGCGCAAAAACCTAGAGCGCAGGACGAGCGGCCGCCGTCAGACCCCTATCGCGTGGTCGAAGTCAAGGAGCGCGAGATCGTAAAGTCGACGGTGAGCCCCGTCGAACTTAAGGAGATTTATCCCTCTGAAGCCATCGAAACCGTAGTGGAGTTCATCCCGCAAACCGTCGAAAGAGTCGAAATTATCGACGACACCGAGGGCGAATCGATCTGTGATTCCGATAACGAAGAGATGCGAGCGGAGAGCCCGGAGGACTTTTGTACCGTCACGAAGACTTTCGTCGTTGAGGTGAAAAAATTCGAGGAACGAATGAAACCGACCTTCGGAATATTGAAACGTCGAACTTCCGAAGACGATAATCCCAGGCCCATGAAAGTGACTATGAATGTACCGGACCTTATATCGACTATCGAAACTAACAGCGAGGAGGACGTATCGATGAAAACCCCGCCGCCCACGCCCATGTGCGAGGCGGACGCGCGCACCGAGTGCCCGCTGCTGCACGACTTGGCGGCAAGGCAGCTGGAGGCGCAGAGGAACTTGAGGCGAGACGAAGTTAACGAGTATTTGATCCTGGACGAAGTACCGAAAGACCAGGCCGCCCTGCCCGAGCCGTCCGCTACGGAAGAAACATTCGCAAATAAAAAATGTGAAGCCGCTGCGGCCCAGGCGGCTGGCGATGCGGCCGGCAGCGCGGGGGACGAGGCCATCTACTCGGAGGTGGAAGACGCGTCGCAGGTAACTAACGTCGTACAGATCTCGCATTGTCACTTTTATTTATTACTTTTATTCCGCAGGAGCACCAATATGTATCGCAAGCGAAACACAATTTTTAATATTAGGTCATTTTAGTTAAAAAAACTTTTAGTAAAAGTAACAAGTACACACAAAAGATACTCGTTACACTTAGGTAAGTATAGAAAGGACCAGGCATCATCCACGTCAGAATACAGGTCTACAAGAGTAATCGAAGCACATGGTATTTTGTTTGGTATTAAGAATTATATTTTATGATGTGATATTACGTTGTTGCGATGCTGTTATTAAAATTTGCTCTCCAAAGGCAATGTATAAAATTTAGTCAATATAAGTGAAGGATTGTCACGTGAGAAGACGCTGTGAACGGAATTGAAAATACACCTTCCACTTGTTTACGAAGCAAACATACAACGGAAAGGCTTGTACAGTGGAATTGTAAATCTTAAGGAAAAATAAAGTATCCCAGTCTCAGATTAGCAAGCTTTAGGTCCTGACGTGCACAGACAAGGGAGCGAAGATGTCAGTGGACTGACCAAACGGGAATTCGTGATCCAAAACTAGATCTCCCTAAAAATCGGTATGAGTTCGATTTTTACACTTAATAAAAATAATAATAAAATGAAAAAAAAAACCAATTTGGACCGCAGATGTCGATGTAACTTATTCAGTCTCATTCAACGATCTAATCACTGAACCTAACTGAGGATTAATGGCGGTTTTCTTTGCGGACGTACTTCATCCTTTGCAAGTTAGACCGTCGCCGCGTGACTATACCAATGTTCCGTCCGTACTTTATACATACTTGAGTTTCTTAGTATGTTTGGAATTTATTATTTAGTCTTTTTTATTCCAAACTATGTATGCGATCGCGACCTTGCAGGCGCGGGTGGCGTCGTCATCGGAGTTCGAAGAAAAGGAACCACTGTCAACGTCGACACCGATCAAGAGCCAGGAGGCGCGGCAGGCGCAGGTGGTGGGCGTGGCGTGCAAGCCCGTCGCCCGCGCGGCACGCTCCGCGCACCTCGAGTCCGACTTCTCGCCCCCCGCCAGCCCCATTCCTTCCAATAAGTCTTACTCTCCGAATAGTAAAGACAAGTTTAAAGTTGTCACCAATGAGAAGTATCAGAAGACCGACGAATTTGAACAAGTGAGCAAAGATTTTAGACATTTTTTTACACAATTAAGAGTCGTCCGATTTAAGGTTCATTCAAACATTGGCCCCGCTAACTACTCAAACATACCGTGTACTCTTAACAACTGACAACAGTTAATTGAATGAAATAAAATTGAATCGTATGTCCAGGAGGCGCACCCAGTAGTTGCGGCTAGCGGCGACGAGGAGTGTTTGTCGGGCGAGGCGGAGCTCCGCGATCGGTTCCCGGCGGCGTGCGCCGCAGACCCGGCGCTCCTGCGGTTTGCGAGCGCCGCCTCCGGCATGGCGCGCCGCCTGCACGTCGTGCTGCTCACAGTGCGCGGCGTGGCCAGCGAGCGCGACCCCGCCAAGCGCCGTGAGGTCAGAAACCCGACCAATATGATCGACTTAATCTTTAAAATGGTGACGAATGAGAAGACTTGCGCGGCACAGTGATTACATGTTTGCGTGTTAAAAATCACGTACACTACGCGCAGTGTTAAGCTTTTTTTATGTCGTTTTTCCTGCTACATAGCCTGCTCTTGCCAATTTGCAATCGCCCACGTCAGTGTCGGATGCCGCAAAGTACTCAATTTAATGTGTATGGACAGATGCTGAAGAACCAGTTGGCGGCCGTGGCGCCGGACGCGGCGGCGCTCATCTCGCGCGGGGACAGCCTGGTGTACGCCAAGCACAGGGAGGACCCTGCGCTGGCCGAATTCCTGCGCAAGCACTACCAAGACGAGCTGCGCGGCAAGTGGTCCACTGTAATGGCGGAGATCGAGGCAAAACGCAGCGCCGCGCTGCGGGCCGAGGACGGCGTGCGGCAGCTGGCGGCGCTGGCCGAGCGGCTACGGCAGGGCCTACGCGACCTCGAGGCGCGCCCTCACACTGACGAGGTCTGACATTAGGGACACTAGCATTCATATTATATCGTATTTACGTTTCTTTGTGTCGCGACTGCTGGGACTATTTGTTTTTATTTATTTATTTCAGGAAAACAACAGCCATTAAACGGTTCTTTCATTGTTTAATAGATTGATTACAATATCTATATATAGAGTTAAGGCCAGAATCGATTACCACAAAAAAATCTATAGCTTTTTAGGATGAAAGTGTAAAACGGGACCCTATTACTAAGACTCCGCTGTCTCCGTCTGTCCACGTCGTCTGACCAGGCCGTATCTCACGAACCGTGATAGTAAGACTGTTGGAATTTTTACAGATGATTAATTTTGTTGCCGCTTTAATAAATAAATATTTAAGGGGACTCCCATACTACAAACGTGTTTTTTATAGGTAATGGTACGGAACCCTTCGTAAGCGAACATATCACGTCCGTCACGTACGTCATATAGATAGAACATTTCACGCATTGTCATTACATGGGCAAAATATAAAATAATTTGAAAATATTTCAACCTCACTGAGTTGTTGCAGAAATTAGAAAAACGATGAAAATACGAAAGAAAAAAATAAATTGTCCCGGAGAATGTGACGTGCAACTTTTGATTGTGTATTAAAATATGCTTTGAAACACTTATAGTCGAACTAACACTAGAACGATATGTAACTGTCGGTGAATGCGGTGCGCAGGGCGCGGCGCGCCAGGTGCGGCTGCGCTGCGAGGAGGCGGCGCGGGTGCGCGCGCTGTGCGGCGAGCTGCGGGCGCAGCGCGTGGCGTTCCCCGAGCGCGCGGTGCTCGAGCTGGCCGCCAGCGCCGAGCGCCTGGCGCAGCAGCACGGCGTCGCCGACACGCAGGTACCGCGACGCCACCGCACGCGCCCCATTGCTGCCACCGACACAATGCTCCCTTATTATGTTTTAAAGCTTGCTTTAGCTTTTCTTCAACTAGACATTTACATATATGTCATTTATTTTTTTAATATAAATTCAACAGACATTTTGCAACCTTTAAATAAAAAGCTATGATGGTCCATATAATTCGTAAATTGTGTATTACTGTTACCAGTGAGGTTTGTTCAATGAAATGAGCAAAATAAATCAATAATCGATAAATAATCATCGACATAGTTTGCTGTTTATATAGTGTGACCGTACGGGAGAGTTACAATAAATGAACACTATGTGCGGCTGGCAGGCGGGCCCCGGGGCGGGGTCGGGGGCGGAGGGCGAGGCGGAGGCGCGTGCGGCCGAGCTGGCGCAGCGTGCTGACAGTGCGCGCGAGGCTGCAGCCGCGCTGGTGGGCGCTGCGCCCGGCGGCCTGTGTGCCGGCCCGCTCGCCGGACGCGACTACGACGACTTCCCGATGCAAGAAGACGCCTTGGCTGTAACTAACTTTCGTGTTTAAATACCTTATGTAGTGATACATCCAGGAAAATAAGTTGGGTCATCACATCAACAGACGTAGATGGTTGTCTTCCTACGAGATATATTATCAAGAGACGCCTAGTCCGACCGACGTCTGCAAAGGAATCTGGTCCCCGCGTACCTAGATCGTAGGCAGGACGTGACCGGTGACTGACAATTGATATTGTTTTATTGTTTACATAGAAAATAAAATCATCGATGACGGAGCTGCAAGTGACGGTGGGTGACATAGAGCAGGAGTACCTGTGGCTGAGTCGCCAGTATCCGGAGCGCGTTGGCTGCGCGACCGCCGCACGCGACCGCCTGCGAGAGCAGTGGGCCGTGCTGCAGCACGCCTATAAGGAGCGCTACGAGCGGTTAGATGCTTCTTCTTTCTTCACAACGCCACACCTTAACGCCACAATACCTCCTTAATCTATCTGTATATCTATATATCTTAAACATTGTATCCGCTGCAGCTGGCTGAGCTGCCAGAGCGACTGGGTGTCGTTGTATGCGGCGCTGGAGGAGGCCGGCCAGCGGCTGGACCGTGCGGAGGAGGAGGCGAATCAGCGCGAGGCGCAGGTGAGTGCGCGCCGCGGGAACTCTTACTGCCCCGAGCTTACTGGAATTTGATGCCATGTGTTATGCCGTGCGCAGGTATCGGCGGCGCGCCAGCACGCGGCGAGCGCGCGTGCAGCCGGCCGGGTCGTGCTGGCGTCGTGCGGCGGCCAGCTGGCGGACGACGTGCGCGCGCAACTTGACGCGCTCGAGCGGCGCCTGGCGCACGTGCAAGCACACACGGCCACACAGATCTCTGATCCCAAAAACAGGTGACTTAAATAGTCTGTTGAAAACGAGGAGGCTGATTTTCTAATTTTATCGGTGCAGGTGCAGGTGAAAGATATTGCATCTTTTAAAGAGTGGGGGCGAACAAACAACGTGTCTACTAAAGTTAAGTGATCACCGCCGCCTATGCACATCCGCAACAACAGGGGAACTGCAGACGCGGCGCCGGTCGGTTTGGAAATACCGCTAAAACAGTTTCCACAAGCGTTTGTACGAGGCGAAAGTTACGCGAAAACATCGCGGTAGTGTAATGCCAACTGCTAATTAAAATGAAGTGGATGGAATTTGGATCTCTGTCCTGTTCAGCGATGACTTGATCTTAAACTATGGTACGATGGTCCGGTGGTCCGATTAGCACAGTCCTGATATGGCATCAGATTCATCGAAAGTATTACAGGTCGGTGTCAGAGTGAAAAGTATTTGTGCAGAAACGTGAGTGGCGCCGAGGCGCTGAGCGTCACCGAAGCCGGGAGCACGGCGGCGCCGCTCGCCTCGCCCGGCGAGCAGCTGCAGCGCGTGCGCGAGCTGCTGCTCACCACCAGCGCCAACCCCTCCGACCACACCAGTCTCTCCATAAGACTGAGCCTTGTCAAGGTAAAATTTTTGACATTTTTCAATTTAAATGGTACATGCATGCAGTGCGAGAGCACCCAACAACACTTGTTGCACGAATGGGCCGGCTCGACCTGTGAAATACCACGACCTTACAGAAGACTAGTGCGAAGTGCAAGTATTCTGGGTTTTGGTCCCGCCCGCCGCCACGTGGGGGATGATCCATCTGCCGATTGTTGCAATTCCTGCTAAGGTTGCTAACGATACTTTATTGTACACGAAATACTTTTTTGCCTTGTTAGGGTAATGCCTACTATGACTCCGCTGTCCATTCGTCTGTCTGTTTGTCCGTCTGTCACCAGACTGTATCTCATGAACCGTGATAGACAGTTGAAATTTTTACAGATGATGTATTTCTGTTGCCTCTATAAAGCGAAATACAAATAAAATAAATATTTAAGGAGCCTCTCATACAACAAACTTGATTTTTTAAACATAATGGTACGGAACCCGTCGTACGCGAGTCCAATCCAAGACATACAATGTGTCAAACCCTACAATTTTTATTCCCCGCCATACTAAAATATTTTAAACGATATATAGCAATCACGATAGGTACCGGTAGCACGCGGCAGATATTTAGCGCATAATAACACTACTAATTTGAACCGAGAAATGTTAACTTGATTGAACAGGATAGCGTTAAATTCGTAACGTAGCCCGCCCTCCCGCACTTCGTCCTTTCTGGACGCGCTGGATCGCGCCTCTATTTCTGAAACATTCGAAATATCGCGAGAGCGCGTCGTCCGTGGAGGGGGCCGGGGGGGGGGGGGGTAGAGAGCGCGTGCACGCCGCCGCGCCAGTCGGCCTCCGCATTAATAATCTCTTCTTATTTCTGTAATTTATAAAAGTCTTGTCGCAAAAGTATTTTGACGCGAGTGTTGGGCGTCCCGGGGGCGCGGTGCGACGCGCGAAGGCGGGGAGCTGAGGTAAACACGGAGCAGATCGTATCGGGCGTACGTCTCCGGCCAGCGCTTTTGTGTTCGGGGCACTATAGAGATCGCGACGTTACTGCTACGAATGGAGGATAATTATTGCCTAATCACAGAACAGGCAGAAAGTTCACTTTCGAGGTAGTCGTTATTTTGATATTGATGATGTAGCTGTATTATATTTGTGTTGTTGACGGGATGACGAGGGCTACATGTGTGCTGTGCGCAGGCGCGCGAGGAGGAGCTGGCGGCGGCGACGCGCGCGGCCGCGCCGCAGCTCGCCGCGGACCTCGCACAGGTAATGCTCTTAATATGTAAAGTCAAAACTTCGGCAACATTTTTAGGAATATTGCGAGCACTAAGGTGTGCGTAACTTATGTTTCCACGTGAAGAAGCGAAGTAAGGCAAAATGTATCGCGATCATATTTTACAAATATAGTTTTTTTCTAGACAGAACGAGGCGACCGGACCGAGCGCAACAACCGCTCATGTCGTGATCTTGTAATTAATAAACAATCGGCACAATCATTTATTGTTTACATGATACCGCAGTGACCGCTCGGTTACAAACCCGACATACATAACGTAAACGAGTTGCTGTTTCATGAGATCGGGTGAGAAAGAGGTGGCTGAGAGGGCGAGAGTGTTCTCACCTCGGTTGGCATTCGGTCCTCTACCGCGGGTATTGATGTAAGTCATGCGGTGCGCAGGCGCGGCGGCAGCTGGCCGAGCACCGCGAGTACGTGGTGGGGCGGCTGGGCGCGCTGGCACGGCTGACGGCGCGGCTGGACGCGGCTCTGCTCTGGGCGGCCCCGCACCGACACCACACACAGGTCACTTTTCATTTTTGAAGTTATTAATCTTACTCCGTCTTGCATATTTTTATTTTGTGATTGTTTATGGTGAACGTGCTCTACGATGTGGGTAGCGCACGTTAATGTTAATGACCAAAGGAATAAAGTGACAAAAGGTCAAAATTACCATCTATTTTCAGTTTATAAATACTATCATGGCAAATTGACAGATATACAGATATAAATTTACTTGATGAAATAGGTACAACGTCTTCCGTATAAAATATTTCTGGTATATGGATATTTGTTAATGAAAAAATATAAGGTGACGGGTGGCGATGTCCTGCAGGAGGAGGTGTTGGAACACGAAACGGAGGTGACGGAGGTGCTGGAGAACTTCAAGAACCTAGAACGCGAGTGCGCGGGCGCGGCGCAGAGTGTGGCGGGCGACGTGCGCGAACGCGTGCTGCGCCTGCGCGACCTCTGGCGCCGACTGCGCGACCGCGCTAAGCGCGCTCCAGCCGAGCATTCGTCTGCTGCAAACAACACCTCGGCTGCCAGTGAACCCGTGGACCTGACCCGTGGACCTAGTGTGAACAGTGAGAGTGCAGTGATGTCGGGCGCGGGCGAGCGGCGCAGCTCGGCGGACAGCCAGGCCAGCGGTGAGTGCAGCTAACGGGCCGTGGAGTGGGTGTGCACCGATAACGCTTTCTCTTTGCTAACATAAATGTATGCTAATTATATGTGTGTTACTAACATAAATCTATCTAAATAACAATCTGTTTGTTTTTGTCTGTATGTATGTGCATTATTGTTCCCTTATTGGTGTGGGGCTGGAGTCACAATGTAGCTAATATATCTCAAGCGACAAAAGGGAACAATCATTAACATAAACATTTCCATGACGTAGCAGCTGGCGCGGGAAACATTTCCATGACGTGGCAGCTAGCTTACCTGGCTCCGCGACTACCCATCCATCTGAGCGAAGCGGCAGACATTAACTTTTTAATTTTTTGTATCTTTATTCACTGAACGTGGATTCCGGCTTTCGACACTAACAATGCGAGAGGGCGTTAGCTGCGCCTTCGCTAACCCCAAGATCTAAATGCTAACATTACCACAAACATATGGAAATATCGTTAGGTCGGTGAGCACAGTCGCTGGTCACCGGAGATTGCGGCCTGCTTCACGCACGGGTCGCGTTACCTCACCGTCGGCTGTACGCGGCCACTGCGTCTTACTTCATCCACCTTATTTTTGTTCAATAATTATGTCGGTAGCGCGATAGTGGCTAACTGAGGGAACTCCAGTATATAATATAAACAGCATACATTGAGCGAAACAGATTTGTTTTAAAACTAGACGGCTCTCGACGTCCGGCGCCTGCGAGCCCGACGGAGGGTCCTGAGGGCCCTCGAGGCACCGGCTAATTTCTTTCTCCCGACTGCCGTGCTTTGTGCCCGAGAGTGCCCGAGCTGGCCCGCTCCCGCGCTCGTGCGCTGAGTGTGCGGCGCGCCGCTACCCGACAATACTGTTAGGTGGCGTCAAGCGTTTCCTCCCTCTCTTGTTTCTCCACTTCATACGATGAGATGGAATCCTTATCTCGTTTCTATTTTATTTTCTATGATATGTTATGCCGCGATCGCTGCCTACCCGTCTGTGTTACGGGCGTGGTCGCTTATTTATTTTTAGTAATGCAAATGATCTTTAAATTAAACAAGTGCTCACTACCCGTAATGCCCGACCAGCAACGGAGCTGGTGCCGGCGAGGTGAGGCCGCGCTGCTGTCCTTAGCTTAACTCTGTGAGGAAGCATTCATTTTGTCTTTATTACGATTTATTTTGGTTTGTTGTATTGGTGACAGGAACACTTCGCAGCAACTCATTTACTGATTTTAAATAAACACCTTATTTATACGTCATAATTTTTATCCTACGTTAAAAATTAAATACTGTACTTCCCTTTTGTTGCAATTACACGAGGAAGGTACTCACGAAATGTAGGGTCTGGAGAGACGGACGAGAGGTGGGGCTCCTGAGTGCTGCGTGTGCTACCGACGCGAATGATTATTTATTCATTTTTTTGTTCAGTTTAAGTGCAGCAGTGTACAGCTCCCACCAGCTTGTGCACTGTTGTGATAATGTACGTACTCCACTGCACTCGACAACGCATCGCCACAGTTTATGTAGATTTTTTAGGGAAATTTCTGAGGAGGTATCGGAGGTATAGATATAATCGCAGAGAGAGAGAGAGAGAGAGAGATGTAGGACTAAACAAAGATAAATAAAGCCGTAACTTAATGTTGAAAATGCGCGTACCGTGCTAGACTCGATCCGGAAGCCCAGTGTTGATGCAAAGCTCTATTACGTTATGATTCGCCGCCCGATATTAACGAAACCTGCCCTAGCTAATGCGAGGGGCTTGTGTTTATGGAGCCATATCCTGCAGATGCACCCCGGAACGAATCAGACCTCGCGGACCGCCACGCAATCATGAGCCGTACTGTATCGACGTAGGGGTCACTTTTTAATACAGATAGCCGCTTCGTCGGCGCTTCCCTCGGGAGCTATCGGAAATATATTACGGCGTGCAGTAAGCCGCCTGCCCTTCGAGCGCAGCGACCCGAAGGGAAACACGATTTAAACTTCTGTTATAGGAAGAGGCGTCAATGGAACGCCGGGACATTGAAAACGACCACGGTGAGGCTCGCGCGAGACGGCCGCATTTGAATGCCGTAGGTGCGGCGGAGAGCGAAAGGCGAAGTTTCCCTCTCGTTTGGGCGGGCGGCGTGCAGTGAGAGCTGGGCGGGCGCGGAAGGCGCACGCGGCGGGCGCCGGCAGCAGCGGCCACGTGGCGGCAAACATCGGTTCGCGATTTGTGATGTTTCGTGTGCGGTGAGGACGAGCGGCGTGCGGCGTGCGGCCAGCCACGGCGCCGGCGGCTGGCGTGCGGCCGCGCTCTGCCGGCGCTAGGTCGTGTTCCACTCGTACCTGCATACCGACCCTCAAATGCTTTATGCAGTTTACAGCAAAATAGAAGCTAAAAGTTTTCAAGGCGCCAACCATTTTTTAGACATTTTTTTGTTGACATTTAACGTGCAGCTTTATTTACACGTTAAATTTAAATTTCCTTGCTTGCTATTTCTTAGTTTGAATATCACTGCGTGCTAACGAGCGACCAGTTCACACTACATTGGTGGAGCCGGCATCATATCTTGTTGTTCCTACGCACTACGGTTGGCGCCGTCACCTTGTGTACGATACTCAGACGAGGAAACTCGTAAAGGAGATGATATTTTGAATAAATCACTAGGGTCATGTAGGTTAAAATGTAAACACCTGGAAAATTCAGAAAATGTAACCGCTCAGCGGAGTCAGCAGCGCGGCAAGCCACTGTTAGCGGGATTTTATATTTGTTTTCGCTATCTTACTTTTATTTCCCAATACTAAGGTCATAATAATTAATGAATGAATAGTACTCCATTAATAGTGCGACGCGACGTACACTGAGCATACAAGCGACACATTTTGAAGACAAGATAATTTAAACTGATATAAATTATGTATAAGGGAGTAGTGCCGCCGAGGATTTTGAAATATCCCGCGCGGCTCTTGAGTTCCAGCTAGTCGCGGCCAGCCGACGCCGGCTCCGGAGGAAACTGTACAGACCGATCTCAACGGCCCGCGCACATTGAACTCTATATGTCCACACTTGACCGCTGGAGGTAGAAGTCGATCGCCACCTCCAATGCCTCTTCATCAGTTAAGCTTTTGAAACTAATAATATCAGTACACGCAAATATAAACGGTGTGTGACCATTAAGTAAAGTTGGGTCGTAACAAACCCTGAAGAAATTTGTAATTCTACAAAAATATTTAGTTAATACAGTTACGGTATTGCGAGGAAGTTTGGCAACATTTGTTTGTTTACCTGCTCACAATCTGAATAGATGATTACCATGGATAATAGAGCTATGAAAAAAAATGAATGCGGCTATAGATACAGTGGTGAGGAGTCAGAATGTGTCTATGACGGCTCGGCGAAGTGAGAGCTGGGTTTGGCAGGAAAATTATGCTAGTAGAGTAAGTGCCGTTGAGATGCGATCCTTAAGAAGTATGTTAGGCGTGACATTGAATGATAGGATTAAAAAATAGCATTATAAAGGAAAACTGTGGCTTAAAAGTGGACGTTGTGACTAGAATTGAGAAAGGTATGTGTTAATGCCGAGCATAGTTTATGATGAAACCACGCTTGACTTCGTTTTAAAAATGACATTATAATTGATATATATTTTCACATGAAGAGAAATTTAAACGCGTCATCGCAGCTAATTACGCCCTTTCTCTTTAACATTATGCTTCATTGGTTCGGGCATGTTGAAAGGATGAATGTAGAGAGAATATCGAAACAAATTTATGTAGCGAGTGGCAGCGTCGGTAACGTCCAAGGAGAACTTATATCGATCTGATTAGTGGCTTATTAAATAAGGGCGATATAAGGAGCACCCATAACCGACGAGCATGTATGCGTGGATTTGTGAATGTAGAAGAAGCGAGAGAGGTGTGCCAGGATTGCGTCAAATGGAATTCCATGATCTCTGCCTACCCCTCTGGGTTACGGGCGCATATTTATTTTATTTACTAGAGCTATAGTTTACAATATGCACGTGAACTAAAGAATATTACTCAATAATTATAATCTTTAGTATTTATTATCAACACTATCCCTTTTAAGTCCTTCCGAAAACTTTCCCGCGTAGAGCAATCGCCGCATATGCGACCGGGAACGTTCCCACGGCCGCGAGGGGGCCCGCCTCCGTCCCAGAAACTGTTAAATTCCTTGCGGTTAAAGTTTATCTAAGTATAGATAAGTAACTTTATATATAACATTAAAAGTTTTCTATTGGCTTCACTTAGCTGACGATCAGCACACAGGTTCTAAGTTTTTGCTAAATCAGTGCTTTAACTTAAAATGATTTGTAGCACTTAGTACGGTTTATATAGGGCTATTGTCTCCAGTGCGAAACGGACTTCGATATTCATAAAAAAGTGCAGAGAACAAGCTTTACACTTATCGGTAAACAACATTAGTGACACGTGAGCACTCCGCCGTATTGTCCTGAGACCGGTGTCCGCAGCGGCGGCCCCCCTCGGCTCGTCCTCTGCACCATCCCCCCGGCCCCGGCCGCCGCGGTCCCCGCCTGCTATTATCTTATAATTTATGGTACTCCGTCACACCCTTTTCTTCGTACAAATCGCAGGAAGGGCTGACTGATTCGCCCCGTCGCCCCCGCGTTACCTGCAGGATGACGTGTGCTTTGTTACGGAACTCGGGTTGTTGTCTGAGAGCACTGACCGGATCTCATGTTTCTTTGTTTGAATTGGCGTAAAAGAATAATAAAAATAGTCTATGGCTTATATACGAGTATGTTGCATACATATTTGAGGTCAAATTTATTAGCAGGCATAGCGTGTTCACATAACGATTTTCGAGTTAGGATTTTTTTAGAAATAACCAACCGCCGTTTTACCTGGACTTAGTAGTTCCGTTTGAACAGCCAAGAAGACCCGACGTCGTTTAATTACCAATACATATTTATAGGTAATTAAATAATTACAGGTCAAGGAACAAACCAAAATCAAACAAAATTAATAATTTTCTTAATTTAATCCCTCGACACTATAAAAAGCCTTCTGTTACCTGGAAGCCAAGACACAAGGCTCGCATGACGTGATTCTGTCAGTTGTAGACGGCGGGCCCCATGACTTGCGTAGTCTTCGCGCTCCTCGCCAGTCTGTGTACCGCCAGAGCCAACGCGTCCGCGCTGCCAAGACCATCCCACTGCTACCGGTTGCTTCGCGCGTTCTAAAATCAGGAAGCGTGTCTTGTGAATAGGGCCACCGGGAAAATAACTGGTGATGGGATATCGTAACAAAATAACCAGGCTCACAACTTTATAAGTCGCTGAATTTTTTTTAAGCATACTTGTATAGCAATTTTTGGAACGTCCTTGGTAAAGATATTTGGAATTGGATTCCATTAATTTTGAGGCTTAAGGGGAAAATGTAAATGATCTGCGAGCTTATTACAGTCCTTACGTCATGTCGCACAAATTGCATTAAGTCGGAGTTTCGAAAGTAAACATGTGCAATAAATAATAAAGCTGTTTGTTTCCCGGCCGAGTGTAGCGGCGTGCTGCATGCCTGCATAAACATTCGTTACGGGTCGGGGGGTGACGGGGGGAGTGCATACCGACGCATCTCGCCCCCTATCCTACACAAAGCAGTTGAGACTACTTATTTCAAAAACGAACTTTCTTATTTCAAGACATTTCGTCGGCTGTTCCTTAGGGCGAGGAATACGTGGTAAATACGTGACCTCGAATATGTCTGGTATATGAACAGGCGCCGTTTCGAAGATATGGCACAAAGGCTCTTGCGATTTGTGTGCGTTTAAAGATTTCGCCAGTTGAATCTCTGTTCTGTTAGCCATTTGAACATGTTTATTGTCGCCATGTCACCAGTACACGGTTTGCGACTTGCTTCTCCTGTTTTGTATACATCTATTGAGTAGCAAAGATACACTGAATTAACACGAGAGTAAAGTCGACGGCCCACGGCGGCGCCTTGGCGTGTGCTCATGTCGTCGCGGGTAAACATATACGTTTTAATTTACGCTTATAATATCGCAAACTCTAACACTTATTCGGGTTCGAAGCCCAGAGGTAGACTTGTTAACGGGGCGGTAAACTCGGTTCTCGGCGGACTGCGACAGGGACGATCTAATTGAAAATACATTTTTTTTTACGAATTTGTTTATTACCTTACGTATTGGAGAACATATGTGTTCAGTTCATAGCAATGCAACCTCAATGTGGTAAAATATTAATCACGCGTGTTCATACACACTTACTTTTTTGAACACACACACACATTTGTGAATGCGCTTTGTAAAATTTTTATTTCACGCGAGATTACATGGACATAAAGAAATTGCGATTGTACGGCATGTCAGCTCTCCGACGCACGTCGCGAGTGCGGAATGCGTTCATTCCATTGGTGAGAGGCGGCGCGGGTGATTATGCGTCGGCACGTGACAAACGGACACAAGGAGCGCTGCGTGCGATGGTACCGGGCGGGGGCGGCTCGGGAAGGGCGAGGGTCCTCAGAGGCACAAAGAGATTGAATCTGTTTCGATATACCTCTCATCTTCTGCACATCGTATTCATATCAACGTTACGTTACCGCGGCTATGTCTTTGGTACTAGTTACTTTGAGCTCATTAATATACCAAAGGTTAAATAGAAAATTAATAGTTTTAGGAGCAGTGGTGGCTCAGCGGTTTAGGCCCCGACTTGCGTACTGTAGGTCGCGGGTTCGAACCCAGGCAGGCGCTTTACTTTGTGTAATTTATTTCATCACTGCTCCAAAAACGGCGAAGGAAAACATCGTGAGGAAACCAACATGTTCTTAGAACCATCAAATTCGAAGACATGTGACATCCACCAACCCGCACTGGGCCAGCGTGGTGCATTACGGCTCATTCCCTCTGTTGGAGAGGAGCCTGTGCTTTCCTTCCCTGCAGTGGGAATCATTCTAGAAAAGGCCGATTTATTATTATTATTAAATAGAAAGTAAACAACTGAAGGCCTAGTTAAACAAGACGCTGAAGTAATATGTTGTATATATGTTGATGATTTGCGTAGCTCGAACTGAGCTCTTTGAAATGTAAATTACTAACAATAATAAAGTGGCTGTCATTTGTACACACGTACGTGCAGACCGAGGTGTATTGTTTTATACATTTAGATAACTTACAACATAATTTTTAAACCTTTTAGGCTCATATTAGGAAATTGTTGTAGCCAGAAACTTAGTCATATAATACGATCACGTTTAAAAATATTTAGGTAACCTCAAAATAAAATGACGATTAGATAATTTGCCAGCGTCTGCAATTCTCCTATTTAATTAAAAACAACATTTCCAATACGAGTCGCGCTTTGAGTTGTGAGGTCGTGACACAAAGCAGTAATAAGGCCGCACGCTGTGACCCAAAACCGGCGGAAATGACGAAGGCGTTTGCATTACGCGCGCACACAGCGGCCCGCCATGGTGCCTTCTGTAGCGGTGGCGGTGACCGACATCACCCTATTGTACGACTTCGTAACATTTTGCTAATTACTGCGTCTATGTTTTGATCTTTCCTTCCATTTCGATCTAAATATTTAAAAAAAAGTTTAATGTTGTAGTTTAAATTATATAAAACCAGTTATTCTCTTTTGGTCAAGATTAGTGAAGTATTGTATCGTAGCTGTGTGAATATCAGTTGGGGATGTAGCCGCTGTGTGTCAAGGTCGCGCGGAGGTCGCGCGGAGGTCGCGCGGTAGCGGCCCGGCTCCTGACCTAGCCGGTCATTGATACAGTATTAGTCACAAGCGACCTCTGTACGCTTGGACTTGGACTCCGTGCCCCTGATGTAATGTTTATTAGAATATTTTAATAATCCAAGTCAGCATCTAAAAATAAAAATGTTCACCAGTTACACAAACAAAATATTATTGTTTAAATTTAAACAATGCATTAAGCCCAGGATTAAATATTGTAAAATGTAAGTGGGATGTGATACAGTATGAGAATAGTCTCTTATCTATATTAACAATTGTGGTATTTTGGAATAAATTGGCAATAAATTCCGCAATGTGTTCTATCACCGTTGGCCGCGGTGGGGAGCGACGATAAGGCTACCTGCCTTCGGGTGGGAAGTAGAGACGACATGTATATCGGAGCTTGTAAATAACAGCATCTAATCCGATAAAAGGTACCTATCGAGCCGAGACTCGGCCCTCTCGGGCACCCTCGAATCGGAATGCTCAACGCGTAATTAGTGACAGCACAAGCCGAGGATCCCTCTCTGGGGCCCCTTGAGCCGGGTCACTCCATGGAGCGTCCGCCGAAGCGACCTAAGAGCTCGGCGCCCTCCCAATCCGGTAATATTAATAAAGTAACGGCCCGAGCCGAGGTTTCCTCTACAGAGGGAGCCCTCGAGCTTAGTTACTCTTAGAGGCTTAGGCTAGGTGCCCTCTGTGCCCTGCCGCCTCTTGCCCGGTGTAGCTCCTCAAGGCAAACAGGCAGACAAATGGTCCTTCGTGATGCTTAGGTAAAAATTATTTTATGGGAAATGCGACGCCATTTTCCTCGTTCACAAACGTTTTAAAACCTTTCGTTTTGAAAGACTTTTGTCAACATACAATGCTTAAGGTGAAGATATTTTTTTAAAATACAAGATAAATTGTGTACTTCTGTCAAGTCTAAACAACGGGTATACATTTTGTTTTGTTGATTTGATGTTGTACACCGGTTACGTTAATACCATATTAAAAACGTTATAAGGGGAATATTTACTTGCTTTAGTTACAAGTTCGAATAAAAATGGTGCGTGCATTTTGCACAAGAATATCATGAGAGCCCCCCCCTCTCGGGCGGTCCGTGTTGCCATGGCACCGGCGCCGGTGTATTATCAATGCGATGCTCGGAGCCCGACGCCCGACGCCGTCGCCACTTGGATACAATTCAAGGCTCTCTTGTACCTTGAACATTTCTAAATTATTTATATTTTGAATTAACTGAAATAAAGCTTATTTAAGCTTTACATGCAGCTTCACACGCGTGTGGCCTCACCCGTTGTTCGCCACAAAGATCGGTCAACAAGTGTAACCAATTAATTCCAGTTGGCAGTGCTAGTGCTATGTGTCCGCTGCACTGTGCTGGACTATCAGACGATGTAGTAGTGTAAAGCGCAACGCCCAGAGCCGCGCCGGCATGGCGAGAATTTCATTACGGTATCGGCGGTGAAAAATGACCCCCCCTAGCAAGTCCTCTACTATGAGATTTTACTTCCAAGTGACAATCTCACAGACGGCTTTACATTACTGGTGTTTGTAAAATGCCAACATGTGTTACTACCGTAGTTATTGATTGAAGCGTTAACAGCATTGCCAGATCCGGGGGGTGGCAGACCCCCCGAGCATATTCACCTTAGGCCGTAGTTACTTCTGCTGATCATACAGCACCAGCAATGTATTTATGTTCTGCGAACACGCAGTAAGTTAGTACCAGGCGTCGGTGTTCGAAACAGCGACAGGTTCCCATTTGCTGAAACTCCAGAGAGAAGCGATTCCGACGTTACCGGCAATTACCAACGAAAGAGAGGGGGGGAGGGGAGGGAAGCTTCCTGAGCTTACGTTTCCGTTTCGAATACTATAAAAACATTCCTACGTTTATTTGTTTTATTTTATACAATTTAAATAAAATATTTTACACAATATATTCGCCTATGGGTTACACAGGGTCACGACCTCTTCACAATACGCAGTCTCTTAAATCACTTTGTGTATCGAACTCTTAACCCAACTGTTCAGAGTAAATGTAATTTGTACACATAGCTTAGTACGTCTAAAACAAGTAACTGACATATCTAATTTATATCTCACACAGGTTGTAGCCTAATATTTCCACTACATAATATACTGTACACACTATATACGACTACTTATAACAATCAGTCAAAGCTTGGGCCTCAAGAGGTGTTGTCACGACCGTTGACAGAAGTACAAACTGAGTCTCCTTCCTTTGACAAGTGCTTATAAAGACTCTTGCTGTCTAAAGTCACCTACGCAACTTCAAGTTTCAGTACCGTACTCATACATTTCCGGCAAACCGGAACTGTGAGCGACAACATAACCTATTTCTAAATAAATACACGAACGTTACGTTTTCCTGAAGCTGAATCTAATAAATGTTTTCAGTCAAGTTCTTAATTGTCAACATATTTCAGTACCCACGCGACTTTCCGTATAATGTCGAAATTTCCGAATACAATTTAATCGGCACGTGCATACGACGCGACGGAAAAATGATCTTTAATTAATTGGAATAAGGTTCAAAATAAATTAATACATTGCGCGTTACATTTCTGCAGAGGCCCGCAGACTGGATGATATATTAGTCGAGCGGCCGCACCTGCGCTGCGCTAATTCTATGATTCGTTCGGGAATGGGGCTGGTGCAAATAATATTATTATAATTCGTATTATTTTAAATATAATATTTCTACCACTAAGAAAAGGAGTAGCCATAGCTTGTATGGTGAGACGTCGGTAACCCCCCCCCCCTCCCCCAAACTTGATTTGTCACGGCGATTATA
Organism: Papilio elwesi; assembly: GCA_029849275.1. NCBI lineage: Eukaryota > Metazoa > Arthropoda > Insecta > Lepidoptera > Papilionidae > Papilio > Papilio elwesi. The sequence continues at coordinate 9,227,113 of CM056704.1, read as the reverse complement.
TAACAACAACAAATTTGTATGGAAGTGTCGCGCGCGGCTAATATTTGTAAATTTCCAGCTGTAAGTTGGTCCACAACTCAATACAAACTACTCCACAGAAATTGTATACCGTAATGACAGGGTTTAATAAGAATTGCCTTATTGCATTTAATATTATACTTACTCCGTTGATATCCGGTTTCCCGCCGTCAGGTTCCACTTTTTGTTTACGATATCGGACATGTTTTTTAATTAAACATTGTACCTTATGTTACCAGCGCTTGGAACTTAATGAAAACAAAATAACATTTTTGTACAGTTCAAAAGAGAAACATCTAATGTCATCTTCGATTTCAGCACACAAAGGCACGCTTAACTTAAAGATATTATAACAAACCTGTGTAAAATAAATTCCGAAGAGATTCGTGACTTTCTTTAAAGTATAATAACAAAGTTGTTTCAAAGGAAAGATTCACGCCGTGACGAAGTCCTATCTTCGTTAAAAATAATGTAAACAAAACACGGATTTGTTACGCTTTCTAACGCAAACCTTTTGCTATTGTAACAAGTAACAATACATCGTTTAATATTAATATATGGATGGATACCCGGGACAGGAAGCGATTTATAAAGAAATCTACCTGAGATGTTGAACCAAGGGATTATAATGTGCTCAGAAAGTATTGGAAAAAATCTAAATGTTCTGTGTGAACGAGCGAGGGTCTTGCGGCGAGCGCAATATCGCACGTGTTTGCGGATTAACTGTCGCCGCGGCCGAGCCGGCTTAGCGACCGCGCGGTGCCTGTACTTGTACCTGACGAATAGTTCGCAGGATCGCGTCGTGCCAAGGGTTCAATTTGACACAGTCTACTAAAACACCGAAGCTTTAGTCATTACAGAGTACAAAATTCTCTAACGAGAGACGTACTCGACTAACCCGTCTCATTAGCTGGCAGCAAGAATTTGCTTTGACGTGTACAGTTCCACCTGGTGGGATTGCTGGAATGAGGAGCGCGAAGCTCGTAGGCCATGTCGCTACGTCGTAGACACTCCCAAATCGCTGTACGATGGTAAGCATTAGGTAATTGGGTAAATTCATCTGGTACATAATTCATTCGGGAACTGGCTGCTGGGACAATTTAAATATCCACCAGCAATGAACGCATAGCATGGTGCATGCTAAAAGCGGGGTGGGACGGACTGGCGTTTATGCGTGCGTAAATCGCGGCCGTGCGGGGCAAGGGGGGTGACCCGCAACCGTTCGCCATGATAATTATATGGCGATGACTCAGAGTGAGTTATGGAGATTGGACTTTAATGTAAATTGTTTACATTTACATTAAATTTCAATCGATTGTTTTTTAGAATCGGAACGTAGTCGTTAACAACTGTGAAACGTTAGCAAAGAAAGGCTGACCCCTGATCAATATGCATAGTATAGTATGGTACCAACTTCGAGCGGTGTATTCTTATTATTATGTATTGGGTAGAAAAGGCTTTGTACTTTTAAAGGTCGGCTCACAATGGCACTCAGCAACGGGTACGTGGCGACGCAAATAGGGCGTGAAGGTTCGGCGCGCACGCTACCTTGCCTTCTGCGGGTTGTATGTGAACACAAACATCAACCTTGTCTATATTAAAGTGTAAAATATTAACCAATCGAATCGTCGTGAAGCTATTCATCGTATCATCTCTCGCGTGCCGCGTACGCTCCTTCCAGGGGTTACAAATTCCGTTCTAAACACTTTAGGGTGAGGTAGAGTTCAGTTCAGTTGGACTGGCATAGAAGTAAAACATTAGAGACAGCATCCAGTCGCAGGGCGTTGTATTAAAAGTTTAGGTTGCCTTAATTTATCGTAGAACTTTGCAAGAGGATTGCACCTTAACAAGATGACCGGGCATGACCTGCGTCATCCGAAGCAGGGCATCCTGCAGCGTAGGTAGCTAGAGGATGACATTAGTTGCTTCAATTGGTACATAAATCAGAGAAATATTATTTTACTAACACCTCAAATATTAATAGGAAAACAGTAATTATCCCAGCGGGAGTACTTTCCCAGTTCTCTTCCGTATTCGTTATAGGCAGTAAATAGGCCGCTGCGGCGCCTTTGTTCTAGAATCTGTTCGGGATTACTAGAGCGTGTGCCGCCGACTTGTGCGGCCGCAGCAGAGCCGACAAAAACATTGTCATACCTCCATTATTTTTGTATGTAAAATTCCAAAAACTATTCCAAAGTGAGTAATGCACCATGAAAGCTTAGACTCCACAGTTGATATCAAAACGAAGGTGTGCACTGTCCCGTTGTATACATTTTATTAAATAACTGAACATTTACGAATATATAAGTATACAGCGAGTATCCCACTGACTAGGATACTTGTAACCTCCAAAACAACGCCTTCAACATATTTCGTAGAGCCTATGACGGTTCATTAAATTTTCTTTAGAAAAGTGCTTTTAATCAACGATGTACCGCTAACCCCTATCGCCGCCGTGATGTATGCCAGAGCGGCTTGGTCGTGGCATTCCCTAGGGACCCAGGGGATCCGTCATACTGGCGAAAGGCTCTAAAGCCTCTCTGCCCCGCTCCCCGCCCCCGCGGCCTACCTCGCGCCATGTATCTGGGGCGCGCTGTGTGCTGGTAACATTTTTAAATACAACCAAACAAAAGCCCTCATTTGTATTATTCAACGAACAACCTCCACAGACAGATTGCCTTGTTTATTCGCCACTGAGTTTTTAGCTTTAGTCTAGTGAGATCGAGGAGGAGAATGTGGGGGAGTTTTTGGTGAAGAAAACCTTGTTTCTACTTTCTTAACATGATTTTTTTAAAAATCATTAAAGATATTCAGACCCGAATTGTACAGATTTGTGGTGAGATGGTTCGGTTAACGGTACTTTTTATTAGTTATATTGTTTTATGTTGACACAAAATTTCCTAATACAACTTTAATTCCTTCTGTGTTAGTGCGCTGTGTTTGCAACAAAAGACGATATTTAGGTCGTCAGCTTGTATCCACCCCCCTTACCCCCCGCCGACATTCCCGCCCGCCCCGCTGCATACTTTTTAATACCGACTACGTTTTTTTCTTGTTCTCGCGCGGTTTTCATTCATCAAATATCAGAAATCATCGTAAAATGCATTGATGATTAAAATATTCTAGCGCACAATAACTTGCGTGCATGTTAATTTGTAAATCTCTGGAGCATTGAGTCATCCGGTCGGCCGAGTTTCCGCGCTGTGGGTTCACAACATGCGGGGGTGCACGGGGGTGCGCAGTACTGCTGTAGTGTAGACTTACGGTTGTTTGAGCGGTCGGAGCCAGTGATCTGTGAATTAACAACGGCCAATATTTGGAAACCATCGACACGCGTCGCATAGACCCGCCTACGTCGCTTAAATACAATTTGTTTTTTTTTTTAAATAAATGGTGGCAAACTAGCAAGCGGTTCTTCCCAATTCCTTAATAGTAAAAGATGGGAAGGGGAAGACCATCAGAATTAGACTTCCGGCACCTCACTCATGAGACGAAACGCAGAATACTTCTACTTGACGCTTGTCTTCTGTGAGGTCGTGGTATTTCACCGGTCGAACCGTTGTTGTTGCGTGTTCTACCACTGTTAAAAAGTGGCGTTGGCGCGTATATTTAATGCGTAATGCGCGAAACGCAATTTTAAATTAACAATGTTTTTTTTTTCATAAAAACTTTCATTTATAATGTTCTTTTACTTAATAAAATCTTTACGGGTTTGGATTTCGACGTAGTAAATTCTTGGTGTTCCGTGTGGGGCCACGCAACCGGCGGGCACATGTAACTTGCTACGAGCGGGGCTACGCGGCGGGCGGGCGGCAGCTGTTCAATAATTTCGATGTAATTTAATTACTGCAGGCTGGTTGAATTCGCTTTGATTTGTTGAATTTGAAGTTAATTTTGAATCTTTGTTGTTGGATAGTGAGAAATTACTTCGTGCCTTAACAACGAGGCATATATTACAAGGTTGTCACTTCGTGTCTTATCTTTGAAATAGTCACTTCTAGCGATATGACAAAACATTAGCTCAATGTTTGTGAAACAAAAAGCTATCGATGCTGGTAACTACAGATGCTTTGCATTTGTCATATTTGGAATAGTAAAACCTCATTGGGAATTATATCCACATGGTTGTCATCACGTTACTCCGTCACGCGCTTAGATTACTCTGCGCGATCCTTATAAAACCAAAAATCCTTGACGATCCGGGGGTGGACAGAGAAGCTAATGAATAAAATACCTGTTAATGAGATAAGTTAATAAAATAAAGTACAAGAAAATTGCTTACAAGCTTAAGTGATGTTTTGAAATTAGTCTCCAAGCGGCTTGTCCTTCCGGACGTCGTATGTAAAGTCGTATTGTGTTGTGTGTGTAACATTTTGCGTCAATGTCCGCAACGACTGAGTGGCTGCGGCGGGATTAGGCAGCGTATAAGCAGCGAGACCGCCGCCCGCCCGCGTGCGACCGCAACGATTAGCAGATTATGACGGCACTAACGACGCCGACAAGCGTTGCCCGTAATCTGGATTTGTGACATCTAGCAATTTGGGGTTACCTTTTGGGGAAAGAGTGATAATCACTTATTTCCATCGAGTTAAAAGTATTACACGTGCAAAAATTAACTTTATACATTTTGAATTTAAAGTATGAAAGGGTGTCAATGCAGTTATTACTCAGGAGCCATTCATTGAGTGTATGGATGAAATTTCTGTTGCCATTTTGGACCTATTCGGTGGGCGACACGTCGCCACGCCGCGCCGGTCACTGCACTGTTAATCCGGCCGCTGCGTGACCGCTAATTGCCTGTCAGTAGTGACTCGCTCCCCCCTGTCCCGCTGCCGGCGCCGTCACGCTAATCCGAAAGAGGCCGATCACATACGACTTGTCGATTGACACGATTGCGACTTGATTGAAGTATTACCTTACAGCTTCAAGATACTTCAATTGAAAGAATCTAGGCCAATAAGATACATTTGAAATATATACAACTATCTGCTGAGCTGGATTTACCGCTGTCACGAATATTCTTTCGCATCACGCTAACATTTACGTGTCTTATCGGTGATTTATTATCACTTCGACTTAAACTGTTGACTTCTCTAATTGTGTGAGTGGCCTGCGACGAAGGTGGCGTCTCTAACGGTGGCTATGTTGGTTGCAGAGCGGACGCGGCGGCAGTCGCAACAGCAGGCCGGAGGCAGCACCACGCTGCTCGCAGACTTCGACACCAGCGTGCAACAGGTTCGCTCAATATTCTATTACCATTTCCCCTCTACATGTCAATATTATCTTATCTTCTTCTAGCTCCCAGGAACTTATTAAAAAAGTTAACCTATTGTAAGAGGTTAACAGTTACATGTAGACATTGAACTATAGAAAAATATTTTTGACGCATTACTGTCATTATGAAGTTACTAAGCAATTGTTAAAAAAGAAGTCCCGCGTGCGACTCTCCCGTAGACTTGTATTACTTCCGCTCGGTTTGACGACATGACGAATGGAACTCCGAAAACGATATGGAATTGAAGCGGCGTTAATATTCCCTAACGTCAGCGGAAATAACACGAATGAGTACAGCATTGAATAAAAATTGATGCGGAGTCAGCGAGGGCTGGCGAGGGATGGCGACGACCTTTTTGTATGTATGTAAATGTATGTACTATGTACGTACGTGTGGTCAGATTGATATTACAATGTGGGACAGGTTGGCTACAGTCCTTTGCATCATAGACCTACTAACACATATGTCTTATATATATATATATATATATATATATATATATATATATATATATATATATGTATATAGTTTTAAGTCAATCAATACAGTTTTGTAACAAAAATACGCAGATTTTTATTGTGTCAGTCCGCTTGCTGTTCAATTCTAAGGTCAATTGTTGAAATATATAATGACAATATGCTTTGGTGAAATAAAGACAAAATTGCGTTTTTCTGAAATATCGAAAAAACAACATTTAAAGCCTTTACTTCTATAGTTTAGTTTAATATACTGTTCCACGTTTTACTTTTAAAAATTAATTATGTCACTGATATGACACTGACGTCTATTACAGTAAAAAGAAGAAATAAATCTTGTAACGGGTGTCTGTCTTCAGGGCGTGGCGTGTGAAGTGAGACACAGATTTAGTAAACGTCAGAGTTTTATTTTACACACAGAGTAGATGACAAGTTAGCAACTAATAAAGCTAAGAATAACGAGAGACGTACAACTGACCCGTCCCACAAAGGAAGCAAGTAGGTGGCCGTCAACTATGAGTATTTCTTTGATATCGAGGAACATTCCCACAAAGGTGGAAGCAGTACCTAGATAGCTCAGAGAACTTCTATTATACAATGAGCAAAGTGCACAGATACGTAGCTGACTTGAGAATTTATTATGATTCACATGGCACTACTATAGCGCGTTGTAAAGTACTAGTGGCGCCATCTAGTCCACTTATAACACACTAACCACTTGATGGCGCCATCTATTTCCCTTATGATACATTTCTGGTGTTACAATCTTTAAATAAAAAAACGACATTAGTGTAAACTCTTTACATATATTATATTAGATAACTTCATCCTGTCAAGAGGAAAGGTTCAGTTAGTTCTAGTGCAGTCGGTTATCGCTGTTGTACGGTAACTGTACGTGTCTGGTCTGATTTGTTCAGGGCATGTCAACTAGCAGCACTGAGCGTGGGGGGTGAAGGGCTTTAATAAAATGTCACTAGATTATCGAAATCATTTACTAATATCTCTTTTAACTGACTAAGCTCAAGCCTTTGCTAGGATATAGTTCACAATAGTCAGATGACGGATTCAAACTCAGGACCATGTTATGCATGTTTCACAGTACGTACCAATAACAACGAGGCGCCTCGACGGCTACCTAGTGTTCATTATTCTTACAGTATAAGGAAACTTCATCGTATATATATATATACATTTATTTTATACAATTATTATAGTTTGTGTTTTACATGCCAACTAGTCGACGACTGTCAGTGAAGTGTATATATGTCACCTTCTGTCATTGTCTTAACTCTATGATTTTCGTCATGCGCAGTGGTGGTGCAAATATGTCACCGCCACACCACCCCCCCACGCTGTAAGATGACCCATTACAAATCGAATAAAAACCTGTATGAATGTATTTATGATTTCTAAATGACATGACTGTATATGTAATGCTACACATCTATGGGCATCTTGAAACGCACTTTGCGACCTGAACGTGTATTATAGTGTTGTGAAACTGGGACATCTGATAAATCGTAAGAATCTAAGCATGGTTGGAATGGAACTTTTGACGGAGGGGGCGATATTATTTTACGTTGGGCACTCGGGAGAGTTGGATTTAAGTTTGATCCCGGACACTCCTGTACGTACGCTGGCTTAACACGGTCTAAACTTATTTTTGTGTTCTTATTTCCAATCGTGATAGTGATAGTTTTCTCATCACGGCCAACAACCGGGTGGGGGCCAGTATACGGTGGTTTCAAGGATGCTCGGACCGTATCGTCACGCAGGAATACGTGACTTGCTTTTTGCAGGTCCTTAAAGACAAATGGACGTCGTTCCGTGTGGTGTTTGGGTGGCACAGGATTTATATCAGCCATGTGCCTTCTCAGCTCTGAGGCAAAATCTGAAGTTACTTCAGTGTAGGTTGTAGGTGAAGGGGCAATAAACTCCCCAGGAAGCCGGAGCGGTTCGCCGTAAACAAGATCTGCAGAGGAAACTCCTAAATCTTCTTTGAGTGCGGCTCTCATCCCGAGAAGCACCAAGGGTAACGCCGTGCACCATGTGCCTCCATGACACATAAGGGCCGCTTTTAGCTGACGATGTAGTCTTTCTACCATCCCGTTCGCACAGGGGTGGTAGCTAGTGGTACGGGTTCGGCTGACTGAACAATGCTTAAGTAAAGCGTTGAATAGGGCCGATTCGAATTGGCGACCCTGATCCGTAGTGACAATTGTGGGAACCCCAAAACGAGCAACCCATCCTGTCATAAATGTTTCTGCCACCTCCTCCGCCGTGATACCTGTCATTGGCCATGCCTCTGGCCAGCGGGTGAATCTGTCTACTGCTGTGAGGCAATAGCGATATCCCTTGTTAATAGGCATGGGGCCGATTATGTCCACATGGACCTGCCGGAAACGGTTGGTAGGAACTGAAAATTTTCCTAAGGGAGTCCAGGTATGCCGGGACACCTTGCTGCGCTGACATGCTATACATTCACGGGCCCATTTCCTACAGTCTTTATTCATTGATGGCCAAACAAAACGATCGGCCACCAGCTGTGCGGAAGCTCGTGCGCCTGGATGGCTCAAGTTATGAAGTTTATTGAAATAACTGCGACGAAAAGAGGGCGTTATGAATGGACGTGGTTTGCCAGTAGACGAATCGCAGAGGAGGAACGTATTGGAATTTGGTAAATAAATTTTTTCTAATTTTAGTGAGGAATTTGCTATAGCGTTTTGAATTTCTTCATCGGTCTTTTGCTCATCAGCCAGTGCGCGATAACTGTCTTCGAATGAGATGGATTCAATTCTAGATAGGGTATCAGCAACGACGTTATCGTCCCCTTTAACGTGTACGATGTCTGTGGAGAACTGGGATATGAAGGATAATTGATTGAGTTGAACCGGGGGAAGCTTCTCCCGTTTTTGAGTGAAGGCATATACTAGAGGTTTATGGTCGGTATAAATAGTGACATGGTGAGCTTCCAAGAAATGCCGAAAATGTTGTACGCTCTCGTACACTGCAAGTAGTTCCCGATAATAAGCAGGCCATTGAATTTGTTTGGCAGTTAATTTCTTGCTAAAGAAGGCTAAGGGTTCCCAGTGTTTGTTTACCATCTGTTGGAGACATGAACCGACTTGCAGAGTAGATGCGTCGGTGAAAAGTCCAAGCATGGGATTTTGCACTGGGTGAGCCAGAAGAGTAGCATTGCAGAGGCTGTCTTTACATTTTTGAAATGCCAGTTCTAATTCAGGTGTCCACGGCACTGGTTTGGCCCCTTTTAGCTGCGAATTGGCCAAGACATTGATTAGCGGAGCTTGTAGCTCTGCGGTATTAGGAAGAAAGCGCCGATAAAAGTTGACCATCCCCAAAAATCGTCGGAGCCCTTGGACGGTCTTCGGTAGAGCAAAACTTTGTAGAGCTTCGATTCGCTCAGGCGGGGGACGTGTACCCTGTTTACTGACTCGGTAGCCCAAGAAGGTAACTTCTTTGGCACCAAAAACACATTTTGATGCGTTAACTACGACACCATAAGCTGATAAGCGTTGGAACAATGTACGTAGGTGTTGCACATGCTGTTCCTCGGATGTTGAGAAGACCAGCACATCATCTACATAGGGGTAGCAGAAATCGAGCCCCCTCACGACCTCATCGATGAAGCGTTGAAACGTTTGCCCAGCATTCCGAAGGCCGAAGGTCATGAAGGGAAACTCGAATAGTCCAAATGGCGTAGTGATGGCCGTCTTACAAATATCAGCTTCGTTGACAGGCACCTGCTGGTAGGCTTTAACTAAGTCGATGGTGGTGAAAATAGAGCAGCCTGAAATGCTGTGGGAAAAGTCAGCAATGTGTCTAACGGGGTACCGGTCTGGGATGGTTCTTGCGTTAAGAGCTCTATAGTCTCCGCATGGTCTCCATCCATTCTCACCTTTCCTTGCCAAATGCAAAGGTGAAGCCCAAGGACTCTTCGAAGGTCTGGCAGTACCACACTTGACCATGTCTTCAAATTCCTTCTTCGCCGCGATTAACCTGAGAGGAGCCAGGCGGCGTGGGCGGCACGAGACAGGCGGGCCATCAGTTGTTATGATGTGATGTACCGTCGTGTGCTTCACATGTCGTGGAAACCCTGGTGGTCGAGTTAAATCTGGGAACTCTAACAGTAATCTGGAGAAATGTGAGCTATCATCTACGGACACTGACTTAACACTGACCTGATTTACCTGAGCGATTGATGCGGTGGTTGTCAGACTTGTGTTTCCATCGATGAGCCGTTTATTGCGTATATCAGGAAGTAAATTGTAAAAGCCTAAAAAATCTGAGCCAATTATCGGGGTTTCAACATCAGCGATAATAAAATTCCACGAGAAATCACGGCGTAATCCAAGGTTTAGGTGGAGAGAGATGCTACCATACGTTTTGATAAGACTTCCATTTGCAGCTGACAATTGGTAGGAGGATGCTGTGCGACCCTTGGTTAACCTGTAAGGAAAACAACAGAGGTCGCTACCAGTGTCTATTAAATATCTCCTGCCTGTTGTTTTGTCTACTACAAACAACCGGCGGCTAACACTTGTATCGCAGTCAGTCGCCGCTTCTACTGACCGCTTGTCCGGTTTCCCAAGCTCTCCCAGTTACATGGAGCGGTACATCGCTTTGCATTAGTACCAAACTTGGCGTGGTACCAACAGATCCCTGTTGGAGCACGAGAAGCTGATCGGGATCTTATATTTGCTCTTCGCAATTTTGAGCGTGATCTGGAGTCCGTAGTAAGCACTTCAACGGACCTCGATAGTGCTTCGACACGCACAGTGAGTTCAGCTAATTCTGATGATGATGGCTCCTGTGCAGCATGAACGGCTATTGGAGCAGCTACCTCAGCAATTTTGTCAGCTATATCCGCTGCTTTCTCTAGAGGTAGGTCCTCCTGTGTAGTCAATATTGATTGTATACTGGTTGGAAGTCGCCGCAACCACAGCTGACGGATGATATCTTCGTTTTTTAAGGAAATACCAGCTAGGCTGCGTAAGTGACGGAGAAACTGGGATGGTTTTCTATCCCCGATATCCTCATCGCTCAACAGCCTGCGAAGTCTTTCCTCCCTGGATGCGGAGAGACGTTTGATAAGTTCCGTTTTTAAGTGCTGGTAACATTCCTCTTTTGGTGGATTCTCAATTATGTCTGCTATTTCGTTCGCCACTTTACTATCTAATATGGCCACTATGTGGTTGTACTTCGTTCGTTCCTGTGTTACACTAGAAATCTCAAATTGTGCTTCAACCTGCCCAAACCAAACGGAAGGTCTATCGGTCCAAAATGGTGGCAATTTGACTGCCACACCCATAACTTGTCTTTCATTCGCCTGTAATAATTTCAATTGCTCTTGTAGAAGGACAATTTGTTCCTCTGCCGTTGCCATTGTACTAAATTTAAATTAAAAATAAAGATGTATTGATGTATTTTATGGTAGTATTCGTTCGAGAGTTGTAAGGGGTTATGCTACTTTGTCACCACTACGCAAAACTAACGAATAAATGTATTAAATAAGTCATAATATTAACAAAAATAAAATCATTTACCAGAAATAATCTATAGGTGACTCTGCCTACCCCTTAGGGGCGTGATGCTTATTTACAAGGTATTACTACGAAATATTAATTCGTTGTCAACGAAACAGCAAATATTTGAAATGGGACGTTAAGGCTGCTTTTTTTGTAAGAAGAATTGTAAACAAATTAATTATGTAAATATGTACAAACGTTGATCACTTCAAACCGTCAAGCAAGTATACAATATTAAAGCCTCCTTTGTCCTTCACAAGTTTTTTTGACGCGTTCAATTTTCTTCGTTTTTATGTGACACTGACGTTACAAATGAAAACGTATTTTCGAGATGTGTTCCTTCCTGGTCTAGTTTAAGATGCACGCCGCTGCAACATCTGGCGCTAGCGTCAATGGAAATTGTGCATGATATAAAACATAAAGATGGATGATGGCGGCTAAAGTAAAAATGAAAAAAAACTTCTAATGATTAAGTCGTTCGCGTGAAGGATGACTGTAATATTTACACTCCCGCACTCCTCTTGATATTAGTACGCGTTTTAACGAATAGTAGAGTCGAGATGGTTGAAGCTTAGTCGAGTAACCGCGCACCCACAGCAATCCTCCGTCGTGGTGCAGAACGAACCCAACTGGATTTCGCCTTTCCAGATAATGTGGGTGAAGCTCTCGGTGGATGGCGACTTCTGTTAAGTAGTAACTCCGGTGAATTGTGCAGTGTCTCATCCACGATTCTTGATCAGCCGGTCACATTGAACGTCGGTTGGTCACCACTAAGGAAACTTCATCGTATATATATATATACATTTATTTTATACAATTATTATAGTTTGTGTTTTACATGCCAACTAGTCGACGACTGTCAGTGAAGTGTATATATGTCACCTTCTGTCATTGTCTTAACTCTATGATTTTCGTCATGCGCAGTGGTGGTGCAAATATGTCACCGCCACAAGTATTTACGTTTTATAAAAGCTTTCATTTTTTATATTAGAACTGGAAGCTTATTCTAAATTCGTATCATCGTTAATTTAAATGAGGTATTGTCGTCAAGCGCCGGCCTGCAAAGAAATGTCTTAATAACACCCCAGCTCGAGTAGCCGGCGCTGCGGTGGCGCCCCATTAACAACTTTACTATGGTAATTTGCTGTTATCGATGTACACCGACCTCCCGTTCTCGAGTGTTTTGGGGGGGGGGGGAGGTTGTTCCATCATTTTATAATCCGTGTATCGACCCTGGCTTAGTTCCGTGCCCTTGACCTCGACGTCGGGCTTTCTTTACTAATATTAACTTGCAACTGTTGGTTAACTTGGCGTTGAATATCCTCCTATTTACTCGTTTAGTTACTATTATTGATCCCTATATACATCACCTAGCTGTCTAGTAGGAGAAACGATCACCTAGCTGTCTAGTAGGAGAAGCGATCTCCTAGCTGTCTAGTAGGAGAAGCGATCACCTAGCTGTCTAGTAGGAGAAGCGATTACCTAGCTGTCTAGTAGGAGAAGCGATCACCTAGCTGTCTAGTAGGAGAAGCAATATCCTAGCTGTCCAGTAGGAGAAGCGATCACCTAGCTGTCTAGTAGGAGAAGCGATCACCTAGCTGTCTAGTAGGAGAAGCGATCACCTAGCTGTCTAGTAGGAGAAGCGATCTCCTAGCTGTCTAGTAGGAGAAGCGATCACCTAGCTGTCTAGTAGGAGAAGCGATCACCTAGCTGTCTAGTAGGATAAGCGATCACCTAGCTGTCTAGTAGGAGAAGCGATCACCTGGCTGTGTAGTAGAAGAAGCGATCACCTAGCTGTCTAGTAGGAGAAGCGATCGCGGCTCACCTGAATCGGAAGCCCGATATAATAGAAGCTGAAAGATTATTTTGAATTCATTACTTGGATGTGGCTGAGAGAAAAATGTGCGTTTAAACTTTGACTAGAATTGTGAAAGGAATACACGCTTTGTTCGGACACACTGCAATACTTGATAAAAAACGAAATACGAGGGAAATAAATGGACTTGTATTTTATTACTTACTTTTGCAAATATTTTTTATGAGTTCTAGTTACTTACTAGTTTTACTAGGTTTGTAGTTTAGTAGTGTGGTGTTGTCAATACAAAGTGATACAAGTACTTAAAACAGAAGCAGTCAGCTGAAACATTGCATTTATTTAGATTTTCCTTAGTTCTCTAGTAAAGCCACATTGCAGCCTTTGATATCCAACTTCTGATCGCCGAAATAATTGCGACGCGCCTGATTGTTTTCCCGCCTTTTTGGCGATAATCGGTCGGCGATAGTAGATTGTGCTTCTTGCTGATTCTTTTCGATATATTTCGATACCTTGAATGTACGCAATAATATGAATTAATTCATTTACTATAATTAGTTTAGTTTCATGAGGTCAACAGTTATATGAATGAAACGTAATTGTCATGACAAATATAACTAACTTCTTATGATTTACAACGTCGCAAATTCAATCTTTTTTCTCGAAGTAACATTGTATTCGGATATCGCGGAGTAGAGTCCGGCTACGGCAATATACGCTGGCGGCCGAAACGACCAAATTTAACGCGGCCTTTCGCTCTCTCTGGACACTTTTGTTAACAAATATACGAGAGTAAAATAGTTTCGAGTCGAACCCTTAAAACAAATGTACTTTCAGAAACGTTGTATTGTAAACTTTATTCCGAAGTCGATTAATTTAAAAAGAGATTAGGTGCGGAAGTTTGTGTTAAACCTGTTGACGTTATATAGTATTGTGCAAGCCTCGTACTAACTGGATATCTATTACCGTGGACTTACACTGCTCAAAACATTTACATACGACATGACATTTCATCTCTGCCTACTGGCGTGAGCGCATATTTTTATGTCATTTCAGTTTTGTTCGGAGGGAAAGCTTGTATCGCGACATGATTTTACGGTTCCTTTTCGTTAGTCGCACAGTTTTGTTGAAATATTCTGTTGACATTAATAATAAGAGTGCGAGAGAGATTTACACATTTCTATTTACTTTTGCAATAAATTTTCTTTATTTTGGTTGCGTTTCAACCGAATGAAACATGCGATGTTGCGAATGAACGGAGCTTGCAAGTAGATGCTGCAAAAATAAAATCTAATTTTAATTGTTTATTTGAATTTCATCCGCCGCGAAATAACACTATGTCTTGATGTATTTGGTATCCTTGTCGAGAAGTTAGTACGGCCAACTATGAACGCACGATATATATGTGTCTCTATTACATCATCATCCCACAATAATAAGGAAATGTGCAGTCGTGATTTAGTGCCGTGTGTTCTCCGCGTAGTCTGTATGGAGGCAGCGTACGTTAGTATTCGTAGCGTATGACCAGCCGCAAGCAGGGACGGACTCGGACACGACCTGACCACAAAAATAATATAATTTCTAGATTTATAATAAACTAAAACAACCGATGTAGCTTCGACGACTAAGTACGGTGAAAGATCCTACTGGGTGCAACTGTTAATGGTCGAAAAAAATTGCATAACCTTATTAGGTAGACCCAAAGTTCTTATTTATATTAAGCATGAATAGAAGAAGAAATACTACGAATATAAAAAAAGCATAAGTATCGCTGGATACACTTAAAACGGCTCAGGCGTACTGGAGTAGGGTTTGTCTACGTGGATATCTGGAAGACGGATGATGAAGAAGACGAAATTACTATGCAGATTGATAATTTAATATACATTGTTACAAAAACGTAATATAACATTTATAGAACTTCACAAGTTCTTATTACTTAATTGTGTATTTTTATCTGTCAGTACATATCTGTAAGGGTCGACTCCCCGTTGGAAAAAATAGTGATTTGAGTGTGTAGTGTGTAGTGCGGAGTGCGGGCTGTCTGTCCCCGGTCCGAAGTTTTCAAATTGAAATCCAATAGATGCGGCGCTCCAGCCACGGCCCGGGCTCGGCGCACGGAACATTGCCGTTGTTTCGCTTCTTGTTTACATTATGTGCCTTTGCATTGCGTAATATCAAGATATTTCACGTTTTAAAGTATTAGCTCTAAACCATCTGACACAGCAAACTTCGTTCGGCTTTAGAATTAATTTATGTTGTTCACATTACAAATCTTCGAATTTCTCTGCGTTTCTCTACTATAATACACATGTGCTATACATATTAACTTTCCTTTTGAGTCACTCTGTCTATTCTTCTAATAATAATAAAAAAGTTAATCTTAAAATTCGTTGCATAGTTTGATAGATCTATGGGAATAACAGCGGAAACGACTTTGCTTAATACTATGTAAAGATTTGAAATGCTTGACGCCATAGTAACCTACACATTGTGTACCAACATACACAAATTACTTGAGAATATTGAAGAGAATTTAATTTAATTAAGTTTTTCGCGGAGCAGTAGTGGCTCAGCGGTTAAGGCTCCGGCTTACGTACTGTAGGTTGCAGGTTCGAACCCATGCAGGCGGCTTTACTTTGTGTAATTTATTTCATCTTCCGCTCCAAAACCAGTGACGGAAAACATGGTGAGGAAACCGGCATGTTCTTAGAACCACCAAATTCGAAGACATGTGACATCACCAACCCGCACTGGGCCAGCGTGGTGTGCATTACGGCTCATTCCCTCTCTCGGAGAGGAGGCCCGGGTCCCAGCTGTGGGGAACATTTTAAAAAAGGCCGATTTATTATTATTCTATGTTTTCATCCTAATCTGTTGGAAAGGTGTTTTTTTCTTTTTGGTTCGTTGGCGTGTACGTGGTCCATATAGTTAGCATGATACTCAATTTTACACATTTTCTTCTAAGAACTTAAATCATAAAAAATATTTTCATCTTAGGGTCGTAAGAAACACAACATTTGACACATACACATACATACATTTCGTGTAAACCTAATACCGGTATACTGAACAACCTTGAAATTCCTCGAGACATTAGCACGCATTCTCCGAAACCGTTTGTACTTGATGTCGGTATATTCCCGGCTGCCGACAAACTTAGTCGATTGTAGTCAGTCACCGCCGAGGCTGTAGAGCTCGCTAACTTGAGCTTTCTCGTCTCGCTGTGTACATTAAACGAACCTTGCCGCTAGCACGACTACGACTGATACAATAATCAGGATTTAAACTGTTTGAAAATGTTGCGTTAAACTATAGGGGAAATGTTATAGGTTCGCAATCATGCGACTTGCCTTAGAAACATGCTTACTTGGATTTGGAACAGTTTCAAAGTTTTTTTATTTAATTTTGAACTTTATTGTTAAGAGGAAAGGATTTATTTTTAAACTATAGTTACATTTGTTTTGTCCTTTTGACCCGTGTTTTTTTCTGTGGAACTAAAGCCTTCTTTTGCATTTATTAATTGATCATAAAATTTGGTTCTGGAGGGAATATATTTCTTGTGTGACTTTTTGTTCCTGCGCATGCGCATGTTTAATGAAAGGAGGTTACGTCTCACATCTGATGTCTTCCAAACATCCCTTACCGCCCAACCGAGCAATTTTGTGTACAAAATATAAATATCACTCCGAGCACTGACTATCCCAGAACTAGTAGTAAGTAGATGTTAATTACCTGTGTGTGTGCAGATCCGAGACTGGGTGTCTTTGGAGTCGGAGATGCTGCGCGCGCAACCGGTCGCCGTGGGCGACGTCGACGACGTCTTGCACCAACTCGACAAGCAGAAGGTACGTCCCAGGGACTAATTCCCCGGTACCCCATGGAAAAATATCACATGGGTCCGTCAATGGTGAAATCTACGTCGGATAACAAACTGTTGAAATACAAATCGTAAACTTTGTTCTCAACATGCCGTAGTTGTAAGCCTAGTAGAAGTAAGATCTTTATGAAATTAACACAATAAACACAGACGGTGGGTCTTCATTCCGTGAGGCTCGTACCGGCGGCGCAGTGTAAGATCGCTATCGCGTCAACATGGAGCCGCCGTCTATTAGAGAAGGGGCGCGTGTCGACCGCGGCCGGAATCGATCCCCACACGATTCGCTCCTGATGCGAATTTAAATGAGACCAGCTCCCGAAGCTTTTGGGGCAAGTGAGAACTTGCGGGGGGGGGGGAGTCGGGACGTAATAACAAGTTGGAAACTTGTCCATTGATGACGCGAGTGAGTCGCTCGTGGCCGGAGCACGGCGTCGCTAAGTTTGTATTTGAATTTAATTATAGTTTTTCTTAGTCAATCTTACTCATTAAATTTTCATCCGGGCTATTGTTTTTGCATTTTATCCGGGTTGTAAGATGACGTTAAAATTATTTTTTTATAAGAGTAGCGTAGTCCTAAACCATTACCGGCTATTTTACGGATTGTAGCGAGTGGTCAAACCAAGCGTGCAACTTAAATCAGTTGCGACCTAATAGTTGCTTCAATATTGTCACACATCATTCGCGATTTCCCTGGCGGCAGATTATACTATAATCTCTTATATTATTAAATAAAAATCAGCAGACATCGATTGCGGTTTAACTAGCTAAGTCGGGCTGTTGCTGCAACACCAATATAAAATAATTATCCACAATACGGTTCTTTAACGTGGCTTGTAAAAACTATATGTAGATTTATTACATTATATTATAATAGTGAGTAATTAATTGACTAGTTCGTTAATAGTATTCCTTCAACTATGACATGCCCTCGGTAAGTCATCGTCCGGCTGAATACGTAGAAATAACTCATTCCTTCGCTAGATGGAGCTTGACACAAGACTTGCCTCTTTACATTATAAATATGGGCAATATTTGACGTCACCAATTTTAGCTTTACAATGCGACTCCATCCAACATTATTTTATGTTTTCCCTTATTTATTGTTTCTGAGTCTTGTTAGGCTACATATCCTTGAACAAAACCTTAACTGCCATCTGTATTCGATTTCATGAATTTAGCTCGGGGCACGAACTCACAGTAGTTACTGTAACTTGCGTTAGATGGCGCGCTACTGAAGATTTTATTTTCTTTTATATTCATTTGGTTGGAAAACGAAATATGCCTACTTGTACGTATTAGTTCTGTGCTTACTATTACGTACGTTCATGAAGCTTTTGTGGTGTGTTCATCATCCATAATACGATACATCTCTGTTAAGCCTCAGAGTTTCAGCTAACGCACAGTTACTGTGGGTTTCCACTGGCGTAAAATAAAAAAAAATATGCAAGGTTTCTCTTCTCCTTATCTTTCTCTATGAAAAAAACTGAGCTGACAATAAGTTTTGGGTGAATGATTTCGTCATTTTGAACCCACGGTTAGATAGTGTTGTATTCGTCAACAAAGGCGCGGGAGAGAGCGGCGCGTCTCCCGTGTCTCCCGTACTGTAGCACGCGCCGCCTGCTCGATTAGGGTGTCGCATTGTGTCCCGCTCCTTGACTGCCGGCTGCAACTACGAAGATCTCCCGCCCCTGAGAATTAATTAAAAGCTCACACATGCCTCCGCGATAATGTGCTCGAGGGTTGTTATGGGAGAGCTCATTGCAAACAATTTGACTGTATATATGACTTTTCTTAATGTATTGTACATGTTGCAACAAAAGTTCTTGCTGCTGCAGCTATATCATTGGTACTTTACTTTGTTCAGCCTGTTGGATATACTGTACGTGCTCTTTGCCTATAGACATGTAGACATCCGTTGGATTCAATTCAACTGGTCAGAAAAATTTACCTCAACCCTTCTTTACGATAAAATGTTTTTTCATCGCAAAGAAGGGTCCATCATTTAGTTTTTTAACTCATTGAAAATATATTTTAGTATTTAGTTTTTTTTTTATATTATTTACTTTTTATATATTAAGGGTTTGAGCAGTGGTGGCTCATCGGTATAGGCCCCGACTTACGTACTGTAGGTTGCGGGTTCGAACCCAGGCAGGCGTTTACTTTGTGTAATTCATTTCATCACCACTGCTCAAAAACGCTGAAGGAAAACATCGTGAGGAAACCGGCATGTTCTTAGAACCACCAAATTCAAAGATATGTTACATCTACCAACCCGCACCGGGCCAGCGTGTTGGATTACGGCTCATTCCCTCTCTCGGAGAGGAGGCCGTGGGAAACATTCTAGAAAAAGCCCGATTTATTATTATATATTTATTATATTAAGGGTTGTAAAATGGTTTGTCAAATTGTTATTCAACTAACACTCCTGTTAATTGTCTTGTCAAATCGATGAAATCGATATATATGTGAAAGAAGAAACTGACTGACTGACAGAGCAACGCACAGCTGAAACTGATCCGAGAGGCTTAACATTTTGCAATGCTAGAGCAACGCACAGCCGAAACTGATCCGAGAGGCTTAAAATTTTGTATAGAGATTTCTGTTATTACGTAGGCGAGCATCCCCTAAATGTCTAAAGTAGGGTATGAAATTTTGTATGGACAAATTTTAGACCAATGTAAGTTGACCTCAAATATATTATCTACTTAGGATCGACGTTTGTCGCTTAAATTAAAACAGCTATTTAATATCCCTTTTGATCAGCCTTTCAGAAACCGCGCTTAGACGTGTAGTCAATCAATTTGATTTTGACATCAAAGGCTGTCAAAATTATACATTTGAGTTCTAGCAACTGGATAACCATCTTTGTTTTTCTTTTTGAAACCGACATCAATTTGACATTGCGGTTACCTTGACTGAAGTGTTAGTTGAATTACAATTTGGCAAATCTTTCAACCGGGCGTTAGTCAAGTCGTAGCATGTCGTCGTTATTCACGTCCGAAGTCAATGGTAACGTCGGATCGAGTGTGTCGCCTTCCTAAGTTTTTATTTGGGATACGTGATCTGGGGAAAGCGGCGTGTGAAAGTTATTGCACAAAGGATATCTTTTCCACTGCGGCGACAGTCGACGAAGTCAGCGCTTAGCTGAGGAATAAACCCTTTTTTTGGTAAGTTATAAACTGGTTTGCTGTTTTGGAATAGAAACAACAGTGGACCTCGTTGAAGATAGGTGTGAAGGAGAAGTTTGCTGCGATTCGTCTTAAGAGTGAGATGCCGGGTGTTCCATTTCAGACCACTTCCCCTTCCCATCCTTTCCTTATAAGGACACCATAGGAAAGGGAAGAGGATTGGACGGGGCATAGAAAAGGGCAATATCCTTTTTCTTGTGTATCCCTTTAAAAAGCTTTAGGCACAAGTTAACACACCAACCTCATCTGTCTAGGGCATTGATCAAACAAAACACCAAATCCTCGGGCGAGTATTAATAATTAATATAAATACATATTTACTTAGGTTATGTTATATATATACGTTCCACGATCTTTTTTTACAGAAGATCCTTTGATCTGTAGGAAGTAACTATTACCATATTTACACCTGTCAATGTTGATGTGTATCGATAATTGTTGAACGTAGACGCATTCATCCTTATTCTTGTCACCACTGATACGCACGCGCCGCGCCCCTCCGCCATGTCGGCCCGCAGCCCTCGCGGTCACCCGGCTCCCCTTGCCGCCGTCCCGCGAGGCGGTTGCCAGGCAGCGCTACAAACGCGACCTGCTATCAGTCTAGTCACGGTCCTCGCACATCTTGGTAGTTTTCAAATGTATGTCAATTGTATTTGTGGTTTCCTATAAAAATCTTGATTTTTTTAACAGATTAAATAATATATTTGGGTAAAGAGTATCTTAAAACAAACCAATTATCTCCTTTTTTATTGTATACTTGTTGATTTATCCGTTAAAAAGATTCCGTCATTGCTGCCAGCGGCACCACGCGGTCACAATACAACAATTGCTCCATCCCGTGTGTGTGTTGCTAAGCCAAATATTTGCTTCAGTTAAATTTATAACAATAAACCCATCCTACAAATTCGTTCACGATACCACCGACCAGATCACATTGACCTCCCGATCGTCACGACGAATTTATCGCGCTTCTGATTTGTTGTACCGGGTGGCGGTTCTTTTCAAATGGCCGATAGAGGTGGGGTGGGGATCGATAAGGGTGGCCGGCAGCCGGGCTCCGGTTGTCAGGGGAGACAGGTGAAATGCTACATTACCGCTCATTTTATTTTATATCGTGAAGCAAATATTATTGACCACGTCTAGTCACAAAGAGTAAAGCAGAGAGGAGAACTAAAACCGCAGGGCTTGTTGCCGCCGTAAGAAGACCGCCTATATAATCATCGCCTGTTTCTTCTAGGGGACATAATGTTAAAAATGGGTCGGAAAGTTGTAATGTGTGATAGTTGACAATTCTCGGGATCATCCTGTATATTACAACAAGCTGTGCCCCGCGCTTTCACCCGCCGTGCAATTTAAATGTAAAAACATGTATGAACTATTTGCTGGTTGTAGATGGCAATCTATAAATATAGGTCGCTAATTATTAAGCGAACGGCTTTTTTCGCTTGTTATCTTTTCAAAAAATCATTTTTACGATTTTTTTTTCTTTCTGGTAACCAGATAACTGCTTCGTCTGTCTACTCTGATTGAAATAAAAGTTGTGCGTAATTCTTGTGCTCATACAAGCTTACTGCTCGTTAAGGAATTAAGCCGCGCCCGATTCCAGAATCGGAATGCCTCGTGTTTTTCCTCAAAGACGCACGGTATTGTCACGGGACGCCTCTTAGAACACAACGCCATTCCTCGTTATCTAGATTTACCGTCCACGGGATGGTTGACACGTGTATTGTGTACACACCATGCAATATTACACCGGATACTAGTAGAAGTATTTTTTTTACACACGGTCATCTGAACCCAAACTAAGCAGGGGTTATACTGGGGAATCCAGACTAAGGACAGACATGTCCATGCACTAATGTCTGTCCTGGGTGGGAATCGATGTGTGTGATACGTTGTCTGCGTATACCACATGTAGATAATATTAAAACGCTGATGGTTGTCTAGACCGTGGACTAGAAATTAGTTTCAAACTGTCGTAATCAGATGCAGGGATTGGTTTGGCTTGTATCAGGTATCGAATGAATGAACTGCATTGTATATGTAGTACATAGAGTGCTGTACATCTTGGTGTTTGCGCAGGGCGTGTTGCGCGAGCTGGAGCAGAAGAAGCCGCAGCTGGACGAGTTGCTGCACACGGCGGAGAGCCTCAAGGGCACCGAGAACCGGCAACAGCTGCACGGGAAAGGTCAGTCACACATTTATAGCTTCAATTAATTACTATTATGTTATTCTATCATATCGTTATATAATACTTAAGGAAGTGTACGTCATGATAAAACTATTGTAACATTTTCGACGAATAAAGGAATCGAATAAAAGCCGAGCTCTTCACTTCGCCGAAATCTGAAGTGTGTACAAATTGGAAGCTGAACGAGTCAGATTAAAACAAAAAGATTGATTTAAATGAAAGTAATCGAAGAGACGCCGACAGGAGTATCAATTAATTTGTAAAGCGATTTGCTGCCGAGACTATCGAGGGCACGCGCCTAGCTTTACGATTTAGCGATGTGCCGCGCTCTAGGGATGTGCGTTAATGATTATTTAACCCGTTTTTTTCAACGAACCGGTAAGCACAGTAACAAAACGCTTAGCATTTTCATATTTTACAAAACGAATGATTTTTTAATAAGTACATTAAACAGTGATCTAATCTTGAAGCCAATAGACAGCGACAATATTAATCAGCATGACTCACGGAACTTATTAAACAGTTGGTTTGTTGTTCACATTAACTAAACATCTTGGATGGAGTGTTGTAAAGACTTTTTTTAAGTTATGTACTAACTATAAAACACAGGAAGACATATTAAATTATGCGGGCGTGTTGTGTTTAAGAATTTAAAAATATTTTTCAAGGAATTGAGAATAATTGACGATTACAGTAAATTTAGAACATCGTTTATGTAAAATTATTTATGTTTTTTTTAAACAATACCTCAGATAAACTAAATTTTCAACTATATTGTATACAATGAGTAAAATTTGTGGTGATAATATAGTTAAAGTGCCATCTAGCGACAGGTTAGTGCTTCGGCACTACCAAAGGCGTTGCAACGCCTCGCTCTGCCGCGCTCTGCCTCAACCGGCAGGTTTGATTCCGTCCTCAGTTATTTGAGTTATAAAAACTAAACAGACTCCGTAGCGTCTTAACATTTTGAAATAAGATAACGTTTCTTACTGGGAAGAACCGTGTTCGAAACTTTTCTCATTTTCTCTCTATCAAAAAAAACCCTTGTTTCTGTGTTTCACTGAAACAACAGATTGTACAATAGTTTGACCGCTAGCAAAGAAACTTGGTATTCTATGTATTTTCTTGGTATTTCTAAGAGTGATATTATGCCTCACTCATCAGGGCAAAACACAGAACTAGTACTTCACGCCTGTCTTCTATTGGTTCGTGGTATTTCACCGGTCGAGCCGGCACATTCATTCAATAAATGTTGTTGCGGGCTCTGCCACTTTTAAGCACTGTCAGTTGTTAATTAATGGCCCTAGTGATGACACCAGCGGGTCAAATAACTTATATCTTTTTGGGTCGATTCTATCAATAAAATACAAGAAATTTATGTTAAAAAAACGTGGTAAGGTTTTGTAGGATTACGAAAGCTTTGAGGGCACTCGACGATTCCGTGGAGCCTTAACGAGGCGCTCGGTCGAGGAGCCCCGAACAAAAACCCTCGAGTTGGACACAGGTATCGGGCACGTTGTATAGATGTTGAAATTGTGCACATGGTGTATAGTGAGTCGTTGTGCTGACGTCCTAGCGCGCACAGCCGTGCAGTTGAGGTAACTAATTTAAAAATAATAAAATATCTATATAAAAGTGAAGCAAAACAAAATCAGAAAATTACTTTCGTTTTATTTTATCCATTGCCGGCAGCCATAACGCCGATGGCAATTTAAAACAGAAACGCGGCAATTAGGACGCCGTTACGCAATGATAATAAACAACGAAAGGAAAAGAGATATCCGTTCCACATTAGAGCCGGGCGCACGGTCTACGAGCGGTTTTTATGACGCTCGTTTATGCTGCACATTGTTAAGTGGGAGGCACATCTGACAGAAAGTAGTCGTTGCATTACAAATGTCGTCACAAACACGATGTTTGTGTGAACTGCTCAATTAATTTATAAATATGTGAATGAATGAATCCATTATAGTTCTTTGTGACATTGGTTGTTCATAATATTCAGGCCTAATTTCAGTCCTCTTCCCCTTCCCAGCCGTTCCTCGTAAGGGGGATAGGATAGGAAAGGGAAGAGGATTGAACGGGAAAAGGAAATATCCTTTTTCCTGTCTATTCCCTAGTTCCTCTGTCCATTAAAGGGAGGCAACACACGTGACCCACTTGCTCGTTTGCCACCATCTTTCATTAAAACGACAAAATAGTTCAGTATTCTTATATCCTCTGTGTTTCACTGTTCACACATCTTAGACAAAATGTTAGAAGAACTTCTAACGCGATGGTCTAGAATCTTGACAAGTGTGCGAACACGCAGGTTAACTTTTTAAATGTGACAATGTAATCGTCAAATCTACGTACATCATAGGAAGCGTTTGATAGTTTGGTAGGTAGGCCTCCGGCTTTACTTTAGTTGTGGCAAATTTTAACAACTATCAAAAGACACTTTATTTCGAGGCAGAATTGATTCAAAGACAATATCCCTTGAGTCATCAAATTAAAACAGATAATTAAGAACGTTGTGAGTTTCAGTTAAAATTCATTTTCTATACTGCTTCGTGAATATTTCAACTAATATTCTGACAACGTAAAATGAGTTTAATTCCCTAGTAATAGGTTTGATATTAGAATGACCGTTTGTATCTAAGCGCTGGGTGCGACAGAGGGCGCTGTACATGGCTGACGAGCGGACAATAGAGACGCCGCGAACTGCTGTGAGACGTATGAAGGTGAAAGTGATTTGTTTATGGCCGCGCGCATAACTCATCGCGGCTGAGCGGCCCGGCGCCTCGCCTCGCTTAATTTATGGCACAGATTTTACTAGACGAGTGGGTCAAGTGCTAATAAGTCGTTTGATCGTCGTTTGATGAAAGTTACACACGAGAATACAACTTGGTTTTGTTGTTGGGTTGACCTTTATAATACATACGCCCAGCTTTCTTTCCATGACGATTTTGACGTAAAATAATAATCAATGGTAACAGCACCGCTTTAAACAAAGTTGATGGGAAAAAACCATAGCAGTGTACCAATCTGCCAACATCTGTTGCGCGAACAGGAAATACCACGACATCACAGAAGACAGGCGTGAAGTAAAAGTACTCTGCATTTCATCTGATGAGTGGGGTGCCGAAGTTCTAATTTGAGTCCTCTCCCCCTTTCCAACCTTTCCTTATAAGGATAAGATGGGAATGGGAAGAGGATTGGACGGGGAATGGGATGACGATGAGAAGGAAATATCCTCTTTCCTGTCTATGCCCTCCTCTGTCCATTAAAAGTAGGCTAAGCATCTGTATGTAACACATGTGCTTGTTCCGGATGTCTATGGGTAGCGTTCATTTAACATCAGGTGATCCGTTTGCTTGTTTGCCAACTTATAACATAAAATAGCAGTATTTTTGCTTAGGGGTTGCGTCAAGGTTCTTGCTGGTATTACGAGTTTCAAAAATACTGTTATCTTTCAAATTTAATTTAAAAAAATCCAAGTTCATGATTTAAAACGTAAAGTAAATCTATTTAACCGTAGTTTTCCCTTCTACCGGACAGTAACACAGCGATGGCGTTAAGCAATTCCCGGCCAAGCTCCTGCCGCTCAGCTGTAAAATAATCTTTGAAACGAATTCGGTACTTCACGGAAGTCGTTGAGTACACGTAGCGCGTAGCAGACGGTGCTACGTCGCGCGCTACAGAGGCTCGTAGAGTTAAGTGCAAGGCTCGTAGACGTCTAGGCGCACAGTGCTAGTGACGCACGTCATTACGATTTTTAATTTTATTTCACGATATATCGTGATAACATGATTGTATTTTTTACATAATATAATTACAGCAAAGTATACGTCATGGTTCCTAAAGAGAAAAATCTTATATAGATATTATAATGAATTTTTGTATTTTTAACTTATCCTACACCTGGGTACAGCCATCGATACTAGTGAGAGTATTTTGGTCACAATGATTGCTACAGAAGTGACCCATCTCCGCAAACCAGGTGCTAGTTTATTGGTACGTGTACAATCCGCATTTAACAGATTATAAGTATTTTATACGTCTACCGCGGTGTAGTTGTAGTGTACGAGTTACAAATTTAAATTTAAAAAATATATATATTTATGGTTTTATTTTTTGTCGATATAGTCCCACTGTCTAGTTCGCACATCCCTAGAAATTGTATGGAGCGCCTGCTGTCTATATGAACAGCGCCCTCTGACGGTGGCCACGTTTTCTATTAACCACTGTTTGTGTGGCGATCGCGCCTGTGCTGTGCCGCGTGTTTCACACACCATTCACACGGACGGAGACACGCTTGGTTTTGTACATTACGTTTTTTATTATCTTACGAATCCTTCGTTATTAAAAAAAGAATTTATTATGTAGGTTCTAGATCTGGGCAAGGTAGAGATTTAGAATTTAGAGCGTTACGAAACGCTTTACATCTGAGTTCATTGTTTAATCAACGAACATGTCGTTCGTAACATTACAAAGATTTGTATCGAATATTTCAGGTTTTAGTATTATATTATTTATTATTTTAATAAATCACCAACGTTTTCAATTCATACGTATATCGAGTGGTAAAAAAAGTCATTAAAATTTTAACTTAATATGGTAACAGGGATAATATTATATAAAGATGGGTTAATTGTGAAAAAACTATCTGTTGGTGTTGGTGTGATTGACGGCGAGCTCGGAGTTGTTTTAAGCGTAAATCCGAGGCATTCGAGAGGATTGCTCAAACGCCGGCCGCAAACAATTACTAATGCATCAGAGTCCCCGCGCCTCCCCCTGGCCTAGCTATCGACCGGACAGCTGGCAGGAACAAGTTTATGTTTACCACTTCAGTCAATGCTCGTTGATTTCGTATAAGAATGTCATTGATCCTACTTATTTTGCAATGATTTATATTCGACAGGCGATTGAATTTTATTCCTCATTATCATCTCCCTACCCTGCACCCGTCTTATGTGGGGTGGGGTCGGCACCACAGGGTTTTCATTTCAATCTCCCTTCTTATTCATGTCATCTTTGACACCTTCCATGCATATTGTTAGGACTACCCCTACCGACATGTCCCTCATTCATCCCTATCCCTACTAATATTATAAATGTGAATGTAAATTTGTTTGTTACGCTTACACGCGAAAACTACTCAACCGATCATCATGAAACTTTGTACATATATACTTGGAGGTATTAGAAGTAACATAGGATACTTTTTATGAAAAAAATAGTACATAAAAAGTGAAGTATGTATGTTCCCTATAGACCGATAGACTACGAAGCGGCTGGACCGATTTCGATGAAATTTACAGAGATTGTCCAGATTGACACATTCCTGTGTTTGGTAGCGATCGGATCAACATTATTAGTGGTACACGGGCGAAGCCGGGGCGGGTCACTAGTCACACAATATTTTTTTTATACATGGTAGACATCGTGTCTGCAAATCACTAGCTTGTTGCAGATGCCTGTAGCGGTCGGCGGTCGGCGGTCGGTAGCGGTCACTTCATATCGAGTTAGCCGTTTGCTCTTTTGCCATCTACTAGAAAGAATAATGCTTTTCCCAATTGTTTGTATATGGATTCCATTTGGACCTTTATCTCATTTATGCTTAAGGCTCATGGATCATTGATTGTTGCTGTAGGTTGCAATCCAGACGGAGTTATTCCGCAGGTCAATAAAACTTATTGGCGTAAGAATTGCCAGATCACGCGCGCTCGTAACGCCGGTGCAACGCTCTGACGCCGTCTATTTTAGTATACTACATCTTGTGTGTTGACGCCGCGCGCGCTGCCTTCTCGTAATGTGCTATTTAAATTAAAAATCATTGAACTTTGACACAAATATATCTACTACTATTTACGGAGAACCACATCTGTATTAAAATATAATCGATTAGTTATATTTGAATTTATATTCGATAGAACGTATGGGCTCAATATAAGACTGGGCTATATTGTGAACAATACCTATAAACCTTTTCTCTCGAGTTTTTTTTTTATTTTCATTTAGGGAGCTTATCATACCGCGATCATTTAGGAACAGACCAGCCTTACCATGTGGCTCCGGCGGGCCCCATTCAAACCGTGGTGGTAGTACTCTGGCCGGGCGGCGGCGCTGGGCGGGCGGCGTGATCGTTACGTATGGCGGGCGGGGGCAGTCGCCGCCCGCCCTCGCGCCGCTCCGCACGCGTCGGCCGCCCGGCGCGCCCGAGCCAGTGGCCTCTAAACACACATATCACTGTTTACCCTAGTGTTTTTATAAGGTTCGATTGAGATTTGAACCCGTCCTGTTTACCTCATCAGCACAGTGAGCACTGCGTGCGGTCGCAGTTGCTACGTATTTTGTTATCGTCCTGGTTCAGGTGAATCTGGAACAAACCGGAAATGTTTCGTGTTAATTGACTAATTTCGTAAGTGGCTTGGGATGTAGATTGATACCATTTACGATTCAATTGTTAAGTCTACAAGTGACGCTGAGACGTGAGAGGAAATCTGTGCGATGTTATCGTTACGTATTTGTGTAGGATAACTGTGGGCGTTGCGTGTGCCTTTCCAATAAACATCAGTTTCCGTTATTAATACATTCAATATGTTATTTTCAAGCTAAACTGTTACAAAATTAGTTAATTTATAACGTTGGTATTAGATTTCGTGCCGGAAAAGCGTTTGTGTTATCACGATACACAAAACTAAATTACATTTCCCTTTATGTGCACTGTCTGCTGTAGAATATATTTAAAAAATCAGTTTGTATTTTACACCAAATATTATAATTTGTTTGAGGTCACTTCGGGTAGATTTCGGCTTAAAGTAGAAATCTTTCATGGGAATACAACTAAAACCTTAGATGAAAATGCAATCATAGATTCATAAGTGGTGAAGCACCAATTGTTTCTAGAGCTGGTACACTTTACCTTATACCTTGAAGGAACGATGTGATAAACATATTGCATGTTACAGATAGTTTTTGAAAAACTATGTTAATCGTTGTTTATATTTAGTTCAAGTTACTTTTCTTGATACTTTTGCGGTTTCCTTCAAGTTAACCGCAACTAGGTTACGCAAGTGACTTAGAAATTGTTGCAGCTCACTTAGCCTCTGTATTTACTTTTGATTTAAAACATATATGTTCATCTATTCAAAATACCAAATGTAATTAAAAATCTATGACTCCATTTCAATGTTGTAATAGTTAAAGTTAATAGTTTTTGAAAGTGCACCTGGTTGTAACCTATTCCGCCACACCCATAGTATTCCGATCAGTATGTTTTTTAACATTTATTTACACATATGTATGTAATGGTTTTTTTATATTTATGCGAATACTACGCATTTGAATTAAGACTATTGCGTTTATTTTACGTTTTTGATTCCAGACGTTTCGAGTACTTTACAGCGCTCACGGTCGGGAGGTGCTCACATATACCTATAACTATATTATAAAAATAATTAAATATGCAATGATGCCCGTGAACCAGAGGGGTAGGCAGAAATCACGGATTTTTATTTGACGCCATCCTGGCACACCTTTCTCGCTTACGAATTATTCGTATATCGACCGACCTTCTTTAATATGTCACTAATCTGATCGATATAGTTCGTCTTGGACGTCCTGTGTTACACTGATACTCTCTCACTCTCTCTTCATTCATCTTCTCACCATGCCCGACCCACCAAAGCATACCTTTCTCAATTTTAGTCACAACATCTTTTAAGCCATACTTTTCCCTTACAACGCTATTTTGATTCAAATAATTTAGAGTCACTAGCTTAGTCTAGTATAGTCGTAAAGGAGCACATCTCAACGACGTACTACTGACATGTACAGCACGCTACATTTTCCTCCTAAGCCCAGCTCTCACTTCCATACATTTTTGTAAATTATTTTTATAATATTAATTAAACTTGATAAGATTTAATTAATGAAAGCCGTTACACATAGCTAAGGTAGAAGGTAATTACGAAGGCCAATTTTGATATAATTTCCTTGAAAACAACTTTGAGTATTTCAACCAAATGGCTAGTGAGGAGACACTTCAATTATCTAAGATATCGAAGAATAAAGTCTCGAGCGCTCGGGAGTCAGGTCAAAGATAAATCAAATATTCATCCGATTTGAAGGACTTTTGATATATTTCTCTTTGTCAAGCAATAATAAATGATTCGATTAACTTTTATTTGGAAAGGTCAATTCTTTAGCACGCTTGTACCGGCTTGGTATGTATGTTTTTTCGGTTGGTAGTGGTAGAGTTAATAAAGCGCGGCAGAGGCCGTCTGGCCGCGGCTGGTGTAGTTGTAGTTTGTTTTGAATACCGAATAATTGTACTGATGAGCACTTCTGTAATCTGATCTAATCCTAAGAGGACGACCCGAGCCGGCGAGCAGCGGACTCGTGTTTCAAATGGCATTGTGACCATAAACACGCACTATCCGGGGACCATTAACGTCACTTATTCCGCTGCTGATGACCCGATATCTAATGGTACACAAAGGATGTTGTGCTAATGGACGAATTGACGGCTCGGTCAAAGACCCCAGATGCAACTGTTACCCGTGCTATTCCATAATCTGTGATCTTGAATTAAAGATGAGAATATAATGTTTTTGTATGACTATATTAATGTTGTCAATCAACAGAAAGGAAATCGACTCAGTAATAAATATATAATAATAAATCGGCCATTTCTAGAATGTTCTCCGCTGCAGGGACACAGGCCTCCTCTCCGAGAGAGGGAATGAGCCGTAATCCACTACGCTGGCCCAGTGCGGGGTGGTGGATGTCACATGTCTCCGAGTTTAATGGTTTTAAGAACAAGCCGCTTTCCTCACGATGTTTTCCTTCACCGTTTTTGGAGCAGTGGTGATAAAATAAATTACACATAGTAATGCCTGCCTGGGTTCGAACCCGCCCGACACCCGAAATCGACCTTGATTTATGTTAATTTTAACTTGTCAAAGTTTTTCAATTGACTTGTCTTTATGGCACTCTCGCATGAAAGATAAAAAAAAACCTTCATAAATTTTAGCTTACAAGTGAATAATCAGCTCACATCGAGGCAGTCCATACTACATATCGTATCGCGAACCGACATGTGTTCTAAATCGTGAGTAAATGACAACGATCGTTTTATGAACTACGAGTCGCCACGAGGGGGCGCGCGAGTGCACTCACCAGGGTCAAGTGTATCGACTGACTGCTCCAAATGGGTCGTTTCTATATCGCTTTCAACTCGTTCCGAACCATTCTATACTCGAATACCTCAACCCGCTAGCTTTTGTATTAAAACTCGTTGATTTAGCTATATTTTGATCCAATCTGTCAGTGAATCATTTATCAAAACAGGTGTCCTTGCCGATATAGTTTTGACATCATTGCAAAGTCTCGTCGGAAGTACTTCAGCGGGTCCGGTTTGAGTGTTTCAGGACACCTGTATCGTGCTACAGACGCTCGTAACGCATTTGACAAGTGGCCGCCGGCGAGCGCAGCGCCGCCGCGGCTCAAATTCGTTTCTTTGTCGGCCTGATTCCGTTGCAAAAATGAGGTTGCCACTTCTCTAAATAGCGCTTTAAATGGTTATATTCAAAGGAAATACCATTAAATACGCTTACCACATTTGCTTTATAGTTATACTAGTGACCCACCCCGGCTTCGCCCGGTCACCACTAATTATGTTGATCCGATCGCTACTAAACACAGGAATGTGCCGATCTGGACAATCCCTGTAAATTTCATCGAAATCGATCCAGCTGTTTCGGAGTCTATAGGAACATACATACTTCGCTTTTTAAAATACTATTTTTTTTCATAAAAAGTATCCTATGTAACTTACATTGACATTTATTATATTAGTAGGGATAGTTCATGTTACGATCAGTTTATGTTATGTTTTACATCGTAAGACGGTAATTTCGTTTACGCATAATTCCGAAGTAATTATAAATAATTTACTTTGAATAAAATTAAATAATTATGAATTATCACGAGAACTCGAGTTTACTTTGTCTGGCTGTAGAGCTCGTTACAGCTTGTGTTACGCCGCAAATGTGGAATTGATTGTTAGTAATTTGTGCGGTTTATTATAAATAGCTCTTATGTTATTTCTGAATGAATCAATCATTATTCAGCAAACGTACATTAACTGTTCATTCCCAATTTGCACTGACATTTGTCAGCGGCGTCTGCTGTAGTCTGTCGTTGGCGCCAAGTCTTATCTCATCAAGTCGTGTGTCGCTGCCGCCAGGGGGCGCGGGCCGCATACAAACTACACGCTGCATGTTACCGTGTACAAACCTACAACTTTTTATGTATAAAGGATATTTGAAGGATTCCTGCCTGCCGCATGTTTTGAAATTTGAAATTGACGTGAAGTGTGGACGAAGTCAAGATGCAGGGAAGTTGAATTCACCAATAACCTGATGGTTTTGTATGTGTATGCGGCCTACGAAATGTCACGGGTTCGAGTCTTGTCTCGTACAATCTTCAAGCACAAAACTCTTGTGATATGATTAAAAAGTAAATCACTATTTTTTTACGGTAGAATAAAATATTTTATTAAATAAGTCTAAAGAGAGTGCATATTTTAAAATTACATCCAGCCTCTCATCCTGAACTTTTCAAACAGCTCATATGACTGACCTCAGTGTGACTAGGCAAGGGCCTCCTCTAACATGTTCCATTGATTTCTATCTCTAGCGACCCTTCACGAATTGGGACCATGTTGTTCTGTGTCTATTCTTCGGACATCGAGGCAGATAAAACTTACTCAATGTTGAAATCCTTCAATTACACGTTACATACGATACTCCTGGTGAAACTTTCAAGAATATAAAGAATTGATATAGCTATTACAATTCAGTACATCTTCCGACGTCAGGCCCATTGCATACAAATACGTTGTTTCCTCCCCCCAAACCGGCCTTGATGGTTTGCGGTAGGGAGGGGGAGCTACGGGCTCAGCCGCCCGCTCCCGCTTCAGAAAATTCAAGGCGGGTAATATTGGAACTTAATTCAAAGTCTTCTTCTCTTTTAATATTCCAACCCATATATTAAAGTGAAGATTATAAAATGGGTTATGGATACATAAAGCCTTCACCGGTATGTTCTTTTAAGTTTTGTAGTCATAGTCATAATTTATTACCGCCATAAGACTGATCATAATTTTAAACTTGTTTTATTTATACATTTGTGATCTCTGCCTACCTCACAGCTACAGGCGTGAAAGGACGGAAATATTTTAGATAGAAATCCCGCTGGGTGTCAAAACTATCCACGAGACAGATTTGCGTACTGCGGTGTGATAACAGCTGGACACATTTCTTAGCTTCTCCCAACTAATCTTATAAATGTGAATGTAAGTTTGTTTGTTACGCTTTCACGCGGAAACTACTCAACCGATCATCATGAAACTTTGCACACATATTCATGGAGGTATTAGAAGTAACATAGGATACTTTTTATGACACAAAATATATATAAAAAGCGAAGTATGTATGTTCCCTATAGGCCTATAGACTTCGAAGCGGCTGGACCGATTTCTATGAATTTACAGGGATTGTGCAGATAGGCACATTCCTGTGTTTGGTAGCGATCGGATCAACATAATTAGTGGTACCCGGGCGAAGCCGGGGCGGGGCACTAGTGATAAATAAAAATATTAATCGCTTCGCTAATCACCATTACAATATATACATTTTAGCAATCAATTTATTGTTTATCTACAATCATAAATCGATAACGTAAAGTGATCACCGACTTCGGGTTACTTACAGTGACGAGGAGTGACCGCTGTCTCACTTGGCACATGATAAGCTCCCAGTTACCCGGTTGACGAAATCTTGTTCATTACTCAGAATAGTGTGCGATGAGATAAATCTGGGTTTACATTTGTAGCGCGCATGCCTATAGCTTAACACTAAGATGATATCATCAGAGAACAACCGAAATTATAAATCCATTACTATGTATTTAAACATGGCAACTGAGGATCTCCCCCCATCTCCATTGTGCGTCTCCGAGT
This sequence comes from Papilio elwesi, assembly GCA_029849275.1. NCBI lineage: Eukaryota > Metazoa > Arthropoda > Insecta > Lepidoptera > Papilionidae > Papilio > Papilio elwesi. The sequence goes on along the minus strand of CM056704.1, from coordinate 9,192,716 downwards.
TTATGTAGTTTTGTGTGTAATTCTTAGCAGAAATTACGCCGTTTGACGTAAGCGAACTGTCCGTCAGAAAAATTTTCGTTGTCTAACGTTAATATTTTGTAGAATAAGGTAAATGGTACATATGCCACTCTCATATCAATCGATTGTCGAAAATTAACAATTTAACAGTAATAGAGCCCGCAACAACATCTGTTTGCATGAATGGGTCGGCTCGACCGTGAAGAAGAAGTACTCTGCGTTTCGTCTGAAGAGCACCCCTACCCTTCCTACCTTTCCCCTACTTTCCTTCCCCCTTTTACCTTTCCCCTACCCTCCCTTTCCTTGTTAACATGGGATGGGAGCGGTAAGAAGAGGATTGGACGGGGAGGGGGTTAACGGGGAAAAGGAAATATCCATTTTCCTGTCTATACGGTTCATTAATGGTTAGCAACGCATCTCACACACATTTGCTCGTTTGCCACCTATTACCATAAAAAAATTACAAATATTTTAGGAATATTTGAATGCCGCGAATCTCACGAGTTTATATCGGACATCTTTGGTTGTGACTTACTCCGAGACTTAAATATATATTTAGTAGAAAGATTTATTGCTAATTAAGGTATTGCTAGTAAATCATTTTATAACGAAAAATGTCTTAGGCCTAGAACCGGCTATACCACTTATCTTTTACGTCTGCTATCACGTCTCATCATCTTTTTCTCATCACACACACACAAGCGCGTATAGAATTGAGTTCGATCTAAAGCTGGAACAGTAGGTTTACTGAGCTCACGGATCACGGTACCCACTTACCGAGTTCTCTACTCTCGTGAACGTCTGACGAAATGAAATGTAAATGTACCGAATTGAAGTCGCTAATTAGAGTGTAGCGCCTGCGTCCGCTCGCTTGTGCCCTGCGGTAGTTCCTCATTAGTAATTCCCGCCTAATGCTCTGTGCGCTGCGAGGAGCCAGTCTCACTTGTTGGACTCCTGTTTAAATTAACGAACGGAGCGGGTGTGGTAAGATTTTATTTTGTTATCCGAGCGGTTTTCGTCACATATTTTTTAAACCTTTCTTGAGGAAATTACACAACGGATAATAATTTAACTTTATCGCTCACTAACGCGTTCGAGTCGCAATTTTTACATTAATATTTGTAAGGCTAAATAATGAAATTAAATGGAATCGTTTCTCAGAGCTAGAAAGAAGGTCTTGGACACATTTTTAAAGATCGCTTAAATCGCTTTAAGTATAATTTGACAGACCATTTAGATTCCGTGGGAACGTAAGCGCTTGTGTCGGTTAGCCGACTGGAGGAAGTTTCATCCGCACGGAGTTGGGGAAATAGATTTATGGGCGAAGTTCGTACCGCGGCGGTTATGTTATTACTGGGTGTGGCGGCGACTTCGTGCTGTATGAATTACAAGCGTCTACCGCCAACATGTGAGCAGCTGCCTCACACTATATATAAAGTTATTACTCGCTGTCAATGGACTAGCAGCGCCCTCTGGCCTCACCGGTAGGCTGAGTTAGACGATTTCCGTTTAGCACGCTCCTTGCACACCTGATCTATATTGACACATACGTTTACATAAGTACTGGCTCATGGATTACGGGTACCCCTAAGGAACGTATCATTGAACCAATGTTAGTGGTCAATTTAAGGGTAATTTTATCACATATTCATCATTTATTTTAAAAATAGCGTTGTATGGGAAAATTGTGGCTTAAAAGTGGACGTTGTGACTAGAATTGAGAAAGGTATGCTTCGGTGGATCGGGCAACAAATTTATGTAGCGGCAGTGAGTGGCAGTGTTGGTAGGGTGCGCCCTAGAAAACTTAAATATATCGATCAGATTAATGACTTACTAAAAAAGGGCGATATAAGAAACAGCCATAACCGATGAGCATGCATGCGTAGATGTATGAATGTGGAAGAAACGAGAAGGGGGTGGTAGGATCGCGCCAATTGGAAATCCATGATCTCTGACTACCCCTCTGGGTTACGGGCGTGAGCGCATATTTATTTATCATATAAACTTTCTAAGATTCATTATACACATACTCCTGAATTTATATATATATATATATTTGAAGGAATATGATGATTGACCATGAATCTGTCATCGTGTTGTTCATTTTATTTAATTAAAAAGAAAATAAAGGTGTGCTAAATATACCGAAACGTGTAGAGGAATTTATTGTACATAAAAAGGACATTTAGTAACACCAATCCATTTGTAGCCGACAAGGTATATACGATATTAAATCAGCAGGCGTGGGTTTCTAGAGCCGACCGCCCGCCCGCCCGGGGAGCGGCCGCGGCGCCGCAAATCACTTCCACGTACAGCACCCAGCTTTTGAGACTCTTATCGTACATCTAATGTGAAAAGACCACGTTTACCTAAATACTATCCTTTATATCATGACTAGACAATTGTTAGTTTTGTGCAAGTAATTTTAAGTGAGGTCCGGACCTCACGGTATAGATGTTTTATTTTTTATTTTTCAAAAGACATCATTGAACCAAGTGTGTAAAATATGAAATGCGCAGATGATTCTGTTATTACGTAGGCGAGCACTTAAAAATGGATTTTAATTACATCCAGTAAAGGTTGAAAGTAGGGGCTGAAAGTTTATTTGTACTCACAGGATATATAACGTAGCGTAACGTAACGTCACGTCTGCCATTTCGCTAGTCCATTATCAGCCGGATAGAAAAACAGACAAACTGATTATTCTATGCGTCTTATATTTCAAGACATTTTTACACCAATTTTATTAAAGTGGAATTTCTACTTCACTTTTCTCCGTACGCCATTTTCTTTAATGCTATCGCAGATGGTAATCTAAGCCGTATCACCACGGTAGAAGGTCGAGATTTGCTGCGCGGCAGTTCCGGGGCCCTCTTGTACGGCCAGGCAGAAAATTCTTTATTGTGTTAACAAATGGCAGCGGATGATAGTATACATAATGTACTGGAATCTACGACTACAACCCGTGCACAGAGTAACACGCGACAGTGCCACCACTTGCCACCAACAAATTAAGTGTTCAGTCACTCAGAGTTAATACTCTGAAGTAGCTTTATAATAGAGAATTTGTACCTACTCTATGATTTTTGGAAATCTCTGAAATATTCTTTTAAAAAAATTGTGAAGTGCTGGAAATATTTAAACGCATCAAATTATTATATAACTGGTCCGGCAAACTTCGCTCCGCCCTATAGTAATAGATGGTTCACTATTTTGGCGATTACGACTTCACATAAAATATAGATATATGCTGTCGTGGGCTTTATTATAGGAATATTTAATGTAAACATATCCATTATACATTATATACGTGTAACTCTAACGGTTTTTGCAGCGGAACCAGAATAGCTCGCATATCGCGGAATTTTTTCTTCCTTACTTGATACTTATCGTTATATTTTGGTCAATTCACACAATATCTTCTCTATAAGTTATACCCAATGTGTTATCCTGATGTACAAGCTATATTACTGTAAAGTTTCATTAAAATCCATTCAGTAGTTTTTACGTGAAAGAATAACAAACATACATACTTACAAACTTTCAGATTTATAATATTAAGTAGGATTAAGATATTACAACATGTTATCTTAAAATCACTTCATAACTGATCAACAGTGCCTTGTATATTATTATTATTAGACAATAGGCTTATAAATTCGAAGACATGTGACATCCACCAACCCGCACTAGACCGGCGTGGTGGATTACGGCTCATTCCCTCTCTCGGAGAGGAGGCCTGTGTAGGGACATAGGCCTCAAGGGCAGTGGGGAACATTCTAGAAAAGGCTGATTTATTATAAGGTTTATCAATTTATTCCATTATTGGATGTTCTCTTCTGATCTTTTTTAAACCAACAAATTTTCCTTCATCGTTTATCTTTTTTGCTCAGTTATTGTGCGTGGTATATAAATCGTATTAAGATGATTCTTGTACGTACAGCGCGCAGAGTTACTCAACTCAGCGAATAAAGTAAATTACGCAGCGAAGATAAATAGTACCGGCGCCCCCGCACCGCGCACCCCGCACCCCACTCCACCACGTTAACAATGATAATGGAATGCTAACCGAGAGCCGAATCAAACTCGGAAACGAGAGCTTCCAACAATAACATTGCCGCGAGTCAGACATTTAAATACAAAAGTTAACTCACTACTTCGTTTAATGTCCGGAATACGGTGCGATCTGCTGGACACGTGAGAGACTCAGAATATCAGAGTTTCTGTGTACGACCTTGCGAGGTATTGGCAAAGTCAAATCGATCCTAGGGTAGTCCTTCTCTCGTCTGATTCTCTAAGTATTGCCTCGATAACATTTGCATTGTCTTCGGATTACAATATATGTATGTACTATGAAATTACTAGTCATAGTTATATCCATTTAACAATCTGTTAAAGCGTTTGCGTTTGAATCATTGACTCCGGGCTGTAAGCACTCAACTGTTACGAATTACAAATAGAGTTCAAGTATTGAACTAAGTATTACTATGTAATACTTCGGTTTAAATTACCTTCACCTCTTCACCGAGGAGGCCCCTACTCGCCTTGTGGATGCAAATTAATTGAACACTTTATTACCTCCGCGGTAATGTTACCAGGCTCGCAGCCCACTGATTTACGACGCTACTTAACTCGCCTTATCGGCCTCGTAAGCGGAGTAAACCTTGCGCTCTTGTAAAAAACTAAACTGAGCTTACGTTAATAGAAAAACTAGTGCGTACCATCTTTCGACCACATCAAGTGGGATTGTTGTCAAGCGCTAGTAAAATCTGTACACCGCCCAGCGAACATGGCAAAGCCAGACAAAAAAATGGAAAGCAACCATAATAAAGTTATCATTTATTAAGATTTAAATTAGCAGTTGAATTAAATAAATAAATATGCACTCACGCCTGTAACCCAGAGGAGTAGGCAGAGATCACGGATTTCCAATAGGCGCGATCCTGGCACACATCTCTCGCTTCTTTTTCATTTTTTGAATTAACCTTAAACTTTATCTGCAGTGCAATTCTACACAAAGCATGAGTTTCGCTTTTATAATATTGTGTTAGTCTCCCCTTCTTCCTGTGTCTGAAATGTCTCGTCACTCCAGAAGTTCATTGCGAAGGAGCAGTGTTTGCGCTGGCACTGAGCACGTTATGAAAAACGTGACCGACTCGGCGGAGTGCCGCTGTTCCTAGCTTTTGCTAGCGGCTTTCTGTGTGAGTGACATTAAAATAAAATAAATACATTTCATTAAATACTTGATACTGTGATGCACAAGTAACGTTCGGGAAATTTAAAGAAAAATGTTTGATATTAATTGCGAGGACGGAATTTTAAACGCTTTACATGCGCTCTCAGCTCCGTTTTCAAGTTCGTCATTACACCGCAAAACCTATTTACTTGTATTTTGTGCTGCCTTTGAAAAAGTTCATTACATTTTCATCAGTATTACTACTCAGGAACTCGCAGCAGCTTAACTTTAATGTAATCTTAAATTAAAATAATGTTAGGTATGAAAATAACGCAAAAGAATTTTCTGTGTCTTGATCTGTAATCTGTGGCACAAAGAGTACCGATGTTGTCGAAGAGTACATTTTTATCCTGATGAGGTAAACTAGGAAGGTCCGCGCTGCTTACACGAAGCCCCGACTCGACAACATAAAGGGACGGTTTTTCCTATTGCGCTCATTCGCCTCGCTGTTTACATGGGAAAATCCTCCATTTCATTTCTTCATAAAAGTCCCTTGACGTAATAGATTAATATTTCCTTCCAGCTCATTTATATACACGGTTGTGATTCTTTTCCTATGTTATGAATATATTGTAAATGTGACCGCGCGCTGTCCCTGCAACCGACCAGACTGTTTTATTGCCGTAGTGTTTTGATAAACTATTCTGTAGTCAATTATAATAGTGCTAGTGCTAGTGTATACAAGCGTTTTGATGTCGCTTACATAGTTGACGTGATCACGATGTCGCAACTACCTCAGCAAGGCTTCGTGCCCGACAAAATACAGGAGTTTAATCTTCGCTCTACTCAAGATGCGACCGATTCGCCGTCGCATCAAAAATTAAGGAATCCACAAGATAACGTGCCGAAAAAGGAACCCAGTCAGAATGGTACAGACAAACCGATGGCCGAGAAGCCCAAACAGGATGAGAAAGCAAAAGTCGACACGAACAGTCCCGCCCGCGTCGGCCACGACAGCAAGAACCCGTTCTCTCCCAACTTTTACCGCAACAGACAGCAGCCGGGGCACTTTGAGATGGGCCCGCGCGGGCTGGACTACTCCCCGCACCGCATGGGAATGGAGTTCTCGAACAGAATGCGGGACTATGGGCCGCAACGCTCGACCTCCATTCACGGGCACGAGCTCACGGATGGGCCGGTGAAGCCTGAGTACCTGGGTCACCGCGCCCACTTCGGCAGCCAGATAGCCCCGGGCGGCATTAGCCACCCCGACGTGGTGTTCCGGCAGGACTACTATGGACAGACGGGGTTCTCCCCGCCGCGAGCCTCCCGCTTCTCCTCGCAGGAGTACCTCGCAGCACCGGCGCAGTGCGGCCGTTGGCCGGACTATCGCGCGGAGTACCGCCAGCGGCGCCGTTCCCAGCAGGACCTGCAGTCCATCGGTCACAGTCCTGAATCAGGTACCATTTATCCGCTATCTATTCAATTACTCATACGTTCTGTAATAATTGTTGTTGTACAAAACAATTATTCAGAGATAGGAAGCACATATTTCTGTTTCTGGGAAATCAATTCGATATAAAATGAATAGTTTGAATGAGGGCGCTGTGCGCCTGCCAGCCAGGAACTTAAGATATTATTATTCATGGACGAAGTTTGCTCCACTAAATTTTTGTTTACTTTCTTTTCTGATTTTAGGAATCGCTGCCAGTGTGTAAGTCTGTGGGGAGATTTATTTGGCGAAAAGAAAAATATTTTTTGACAGATCTTTATTTCAGTTTCAGGATGATTCGACGACGCCCTTTATGTGTTCTGTATCTAATGTGTTCTGTACCTAATGTGTTCTGTACCTAATGTGTTCTGTACCTAATGACTCTAAACAATTGATAACATAATGGTTTGAATATTAATGATTTTATAATGGTAATTTTTCTTTGCTTAAATACTCACTGAACATGTCTGTTTGTCCTGAGTCTGGGTGTAGTAACTATCTACTTAAGTATGTATTTACAAAAAAAGTAGTATATGTTGTATATCAGTTATCTGGTTGCCATAGTACAAGCCCTGCTTAGTTTGGGATCAGATGGTCGTGTGTGAATATGCCCTAGGATACATCCACAAGAAGCAAATGTGTTGCAGATGCGTTGCCTACCTTAATGGACAAAGGCAGATAGGAAAAAGGATGTTTCCTTATCCCCGCCAACCACCTCCCCGTCCAATCCTCTTCCCGGTCTCATCCTATCCGTATGAGAAAAGGGTGGGAAGGGGAAGACGACTGAATGACTTGTTCATACGGTTCTTAACAAGACGGAGTGAGCTTAATATAAATTGGTTGATGCAAATAACAATGATTGTTAAAGAACACGTAATAGGAATAATACTTGGCACGATATCACAGCAGAAACTAATACTGGCATAAGTGCTCGGAAATCACCACAAGTCACCGGTACCGGCTGCCCACGCGAGACCAGGGCGCGTCTATCGTCAATAATTATACAATCTAAAAATTTAGGTAGTTTCGTTGTAAGTGAGGCCCTGAGTTAGAGGTCCCGTGGGATACGCTGTCGGCTCCTCGACAACTCCGCCGATAAATAATGCATTAAGGAGTTTTTACACTCTCCGACTTTGTCTCCCTCCTATTTACATAGACTTACATTTAAAACTTTTGTCCACTTCGTCTTTTTTTATTGATCCCCGTGGACATGTCTTGTACCAAAGGCTTAGAGTTTGTTCTATAGCAAGTTATTTAAATCTTTTAAGGGTTCCGTACCCAAAGGGTAAACGGGAACCTATTGCCGTGATAGATAGACAGTTGATTTTTTTTACAGATGATGTATTCCTGTTGCCGCTATAACAGCAAATACCAAACATCAGAATAAAATAAATACTTAAGTAGGCTCCCATACAACAAACGTGATTTTTTATAGATAATGGTACGGAACCCTTCGTGAGTGAGTTCGACTCGCACTTGGAAGTTTTTTTTGGGTTATTTAAAATAAGACAATAACGACCCAATTTATACACTTAAATTGTTTTAATGTTCAACAAAGCATTAATTATTTGCTACAAAATTATTATTATTAAATTATTTTCCAATGTGTCCATACTTTTGTATTTTGGTTATTTATATACAACCTATTATTTTATAATATCAACTAATCATAATGTTTGTTTGTTACAGGTAAGCGTTTCGTATAGTAACATTGTTACGGTGAGTAGTTTTTGTCGTACATTGAAACGTTTAACATTACACGGTACTATTGTGGTGGGTAACCCAATTAAAGAGTGGCGGGGTCAAGTTAGGATACAGAGCAGCGAGGACCAGAGGCCGCACTGGCCGGAAGTTCGGTGACCCGCGAGACTTATCGATCGCGGCGCGCGTCAAGAACGAGCATTGTACGCGGCGGCCGTGCCTGCTCTGTGCGCACGTAGCATTTGATTGCTCCATTCATCAGCTGAGAGTTACTTTGCGTTGTGTTCATTGACTCAGACAATGAACTCTATAAATCCATGTTTATTATTACCAAATGCGATCGAATTAATCCCTACTAATATTATAAATGTGATTGTAAGTTTGTATGTTACGCTTTCACGCGAAAACTACTCAACCGATCATCATGAAACTTTGTACACATATTCTTGGAGGTATTAGAAGTAACATAGGATTCTTTTTATGAAAAAAATAGTTTTTACGCAAAATGTACTTCAACGCCATTTTTATATTTATTATCCCGGATAAATGTACGGTTCCCGTGGGATAAGTTTTATTTTTTTACGGGCGCATATCTACATATATAAAAGACTATGTTCTGTATAGATTTCGAAACGACTACCCAGGCGAAGCCGGGGCGGAGCACTGGTATCCTATTTTTGGTGTACGGAGAGTTTTATTAAATATTAAAACTTATTTTATAAAACCAACTATCTAGTACGATAAGATTTGATCGGATCACTTTGCTCTATGCATCATCACGGCCGCAGCTAGAGTAGGTAAACAGAGAGTTTAGCAAACACGCCGGCGCCTCGCAGCGCGCCCGTCTGTCTGTTCGTCTGTTCGGCGTTGGTGTGAACACTTGCCTAGCCACAAATAAAACGGAAACTTTATTGAGCCACGAGTGTTGTGGCATGTTGGAGTAAATTTATGTTCAATGAAATTTGGTTGTTTGAATTCTTCAAAGAGGAACGTTCTCTCGTCACTTACTGATCTAATGTCTTGAACAAAACAATAAATCGCCTTCGTTTTTTCGTTTTCATAATTACTTAAATGAAACCGTTAAATCTGTTTCATTTTAAGTGTTAATATTTAAACGTTATTTTACATTACTTAATTTCTGTTTGTGTAATGTGGTGGGGAATGTTCATAAAACGCAAAACATTGTGTTGTGTTATACACAACCTGTGTACACGGTCGCGTAATTCCAAATTGTTTTTGATCCGCACAATAATAGCCGGCCGCAATCATGAACGTTGGTTTTTAGCCGCTTACGACTTTATTGCGTTTTAATTGTTGGAATGGTTTTTATTTTTGCTTGTATCCGCCGGCGCTAGCGTCGCTCAAAAGCCAGGCGGTGGCTTTGTTCAGCGCCGATGCCCGCTTTTGTCGCTGGATTGTGGTAATTCATGAATCAAGTAGGCGGCGGCTTGACGTTCCTGTGTTTTCATTTTTTGTTTGTTTTTTCCTGTTTTTATTTTTTAATTACTTTGTGTTGTAATTGATACAGATAATGCATGCTTTGTTTGTTTTTTACATTTAAAAGTCAATGACATCGACTGATTTATTGCAAGCGATGGGGTAGGAGCGATCGTAATTTCAAATGGTATTAAGGTAGCTGTTGTAGTCGAACCCGGGCTTAGTGGTAATTAGTTACTTGAAGAAAATCACAGATTAGAGAGAAAACAGTCCGGACTTATGTTTACAAAGTTAACGGTCAAGTTATTAATAGAATTAATATTCGCTGTAAAATGTACCAGGTGATTACCGCGTCACTGAACACTTGGTACACCTGATGTAACTTAACATACGAAGTGGTGTCGATGTTCATTGTCCTTTTTTGAACTTTAAAATTGACGTGTAACTACACAATCCAAACTTCAGACTAAGTATAAACTCGAAGTGGGCTCGTTAAAAGTCTACAAGCTGGGAACTGCACAAAGCTTGCGGCAACACTAAACCCGAGTCTCGAGTTGTAAGCTGTGGATATTGTGTCGATGATTTGATCGCAGTATGTACTGCAGTTTTACCCAAATGTCACTTGTTGCTTCGTCATCTCTTTAACCCTTTTAAATTTAAATTTTAAGAAGAAAATTATTTCTTTAATGATCACGTAACACCATTTTAAAATAATACAATAACAGAAATCGGTTGTATAAATATTAAATTGTTTATTTATTAATAAATTTAATATTATAGTAATCTTTGATGTATTCTACGTATTAACGACAAGTCTGTAGCTTGTCGTCGGTCGGTTTCGATTTACATATTTTGTTTGGTGTGTTTGAAATCAAATATTTCCGGTAGGTTTTGGTAGCATTCGGCATAACATAACGACTATGCTATTCGTCAACTGCAAAAAAGATAACACTTCTTAAAAATTAATAAATTTTATTATTATTATATTAAAAACTTTTTGTATGGAAAGTTTACGTAAAAATCCATTCAGGTGTGATGTTAATTGTGGGCCAGAGTTAAACTTAACCGAGGTATTCTCAAGTTGCAATGATTTCATCAACGTTTTGTGATGACGGATTGCCTAGTGCGGGTGTTGTCGAACTCTCTGCCTAAGTTTTGTGATGACGGATTGCGTAGTGCGGGTGTTGTCGAACTCTCTGCCTAAGTTTTGTGATGAAGGATTGCTTAGTGCGGGTGTTGTCGAACTCTTTGCCTAAGTTTTGTGATGAAGGATTGCTAAGTACGGGTGTTGTCGAACTCTTTGCCTAAGTTTTGTGATGAAGGATTGCTTAGTATGGGTGTTGCCGAACTCTTTGCCTAATTTTTGTGATGAAGGATTGCTTAGTACGGGTGTTGTCGAACTCTTTGCCTAAGTTTTGTGATGAAGGATTGCTTAGTACGGGTGTTGTCAAACTCTTTGCCTAATTTTTGTGATGAAGGATTGCTTAGTACGGGTGTTGTCGAACTCTTTGCCTAAGTTTTGTGATGAAGGATTGCTTAGTACGGGTGTTGTCGAACTCTTTGCCTAAGTTTTGTGATGAAGGATTGCTTAGTACGGGTGTTGTTGAACTCTTTGCCTAAGTTTTGTGATGAAGGATTGCTTAGTGCGGGTGTTGTCGAACTCTCTGCCTTTGTTTGATCGATTCACAAAAGAACATTTATTTTACGGACTGAATAACAATTTGGACATTTTACTATTAGCCTATACAAGAAAAGCACTTAAGTAAAAACTTAATACGTCTATGTTAGGGCAACATGTCATTCGGTGAAACACAACTTTCGAAAATATTTTATTACTTACATTCATGATATCTTCGTGTTGTGCTATTATAAATGATTTGATACATACAAAGTATTTCGCAGAGTATTTATAGTCGATTAATAAATTATGTAACGGTGTTCTGTAAATTATGTAATCTTGGAAGGATACAAGGAATAAGTGTTGAATATTTACACGATCGTATTACAAGCCAAGCGCGCCTGTGCTCGGCGAGCAGAGCTCCACCACTCACTCGGGATCAAAAATCAATGACAGCGGAGAAATCTGCGATGCAAATGATTACGCATATAATTATGCCCCCGGGCTCCACAGACCCTGCGCCTTGTTTGTTTTTACTTGACAATTTAGAATGAAATTATTTAATACTTCATATAAACAGTGTGAAATAATTGAAGGTTCGGTGTTAGATCTAGTTTTTCAACCTATTTGTTATTACCATTAAAACATTAACAAATCGCTTCGCTGTCATCGTAATTATGGAATACTAGTGACCCGCCCTGGCTTTGCCCGGGTACCACTAATTATGTTGATCCGATCGCTACCAAACACAGGAATGTGCCAATCTGGACAATCGCTGTAAATATCATCGAAATCGGTCTAGCCGTTACAGAGTTTAAAGGGAACATACACACTTCGCTTTTGATAATTTTTTTTTTATAAAAAGTATCCTATGTACTTCTAGTACTCCCAAGAATATGTGTACAAAGTTTCATGATGACCGGTTGAGTAGTTTTCGCGTGAAAGCGTAACAATCAGACTTGCTTTCACATTTATAATATTAAGTAGGTATGTATACCGCGTATTCATAAAGACAGTAAATGACATGACATGTTTATCAACACGTACATGATGTTAACAAACAATTTTCGGAACTCCGCAAGAAACGTTGCAACGAGGAACTGTAAAAGCTGAGCTGTCTCGTGTCTGACTTACGATCGTGAGTTTATCGGAACTTCATTTTATGTTGTTAAAACTTGAGCTCGGTATGTTATGACAGGCTTATATTTTGACACATTTGGGGACTCTAAATATTATAGAGTGACTATGCATGATCGGTGAGTCAGTATGTTACGGATGCAATTCCATATTCGTCTTTAAGATTTTTGGCGACGCGGTCACATTAGGTGACCAGCTTTGTTTGTCGCCTTATTCCATTGTTATTAAATGTTCCCTTCTATTTACCTTCCGTATAGCCGTACTAGCCACTCTACGCCGGCATATCGATTCAAATTTTAATCCGAGCCCGCCGCGGCAGCCGGGCGGCGCCCAGTTTTTGTTCACATGGCTTGTAATCCCGCAGGCTTAGCCGCCATCGCGCGCAATTAACACAAGCTTACGTGTACACGACGCTGTCCAACAAATTTAATACCATAGCATTTGGTACTAAAAATTAAATTATATTTTAGCTCAAAAATTGATAAAATATTTATAATTTGCGACAGTAAACGTTATTGTAGTAGCTGTCCACACCCGTCCGGTACAAATATGAACAAACACATCGCTACGTAGAAGAAACCTGCTTTGATATTGCTCCGCGTTGGATTCCACCCGAGCGCTATTCATGTACAGTTGCAATCAACAGTCACTATTCTTTAAAGAAATGAAAGTACAGGAATATTTTCACACACAAAATATTCTGCATATCGTACAGTTTTTCAGATCACCAGAACTGGACATCGTCTGCAAGCTATATAAAATTTAATCACAATTGGAAATCGAAGTCACGGCCCAAGAACATTTTTAAATTCGATAAAATTATTTAAACTATCGTGAGACCTTATTAACTAACTATTGATAAAACGGCCCCACTCACGATCGCGTATGTAGCTCTACTAGTGTCTTCTTCCTACAAAAATTTACGCCCTACCTTTCTTTAATACATTCTAATAACACGAAAAGCAAAAGTAAAATGTTATATTGTCGGACAATAATTGACCGACGCGTGTCGTGTGCGACTGTACCCGCGGCCGGCGGCGCGCTCATAAACCAGCAGCTACACTTTTATTGCATTTTTTTGTTTTACTGCATCCGAATTAGATTTAGCGTCTGTTCCGCACAGAGTCACGAAGCGTCTGTGATCCTCATTTGTCGCCGCTAACCCAGGCTGCGTGGCTTGAATGTTATGACGCTTGAACATTATGACTTCCATACAATTTGTTTGAAATATATTAGATAACATACGATAAGGTGTTGGTTACCCTGCTATATGTCATCTTCCGTATTCTGATAAGCAGTACAACAGTGGTAAAGCCAGGAATCTGTTGTACGAGTGGGCCGGCTCGACCAGTGAAACACCACGACCTACATGAAGTAGAACTATATTCTGCATTATCACTGATGAGTGAGGTGCCGAAGGGTAACTCTACTTCCTTTCCCCATCTCTTTCTAATAAGAAAGAGAAAAATATTTTGACAGAAAAGGAAATATCCTTTTTCTCTGTTTCCCCCCTCTCCCCTGTCTGCGGTAGCGCTGTGTGCTAGCGTTGTTTCTTCTTTACATTGCCTTAAAATTGCGCGTCGCAGCTCCTAATGGATCTGTGGGGAGGCCTAAAATCGATACTTTGTAAAACGACCCATAATTCTTTACATGTAAAGGTGAATTTAGATTAACTAAGTCGTTTCGGATTTATGCCGAGCAATGGCCTCACAAAATTCCATTCAGTTGAGGCGCTGGATCGGAAGTAAGTGGCAATTCCCTGTTAAAGCGTTGAGTATTAACAAAAACTCGCCTGTTGTACAGACGTGTTCATGTTCGATTTGAATACATCGCCTTTATTAACTTTGATCGCACAAACATTGACTTAATTACTTTTTAAATATATTAAAAGCTACTTAAGCTTACTAGTCATATATTCTTGCAATGTTTGTTATAAACTTGTCATGTAAAGTGTGTACACTAGTTAACAAATGGTTAGTAACACTTGCCAGCGCTGAAACACAGAACAAAGCTTATATTTAGAGCCGCGGCCGACTCAATAACATCCCGCGCACGAGCCAACCTAACCAGCTTTTCGTCAATACTAAACAAATCTATACGGTCTGTAGTACTCTTAACAGCAATAAATTTGTACAGCGCTGTCGGTACCACCGCCTTTAGTTGGTTTATAATCGAGACTTTTGTTCTTAGTTTATTGTTTACTTCAGGTCACAATTTTGTAGCTACATCAAATAATATTGACATTGTAACCTAAGCGTGAAAAGCCATCAAAGTGGGCTACAGGAAAACATTCGGAAATAAAAACGCCGAGGGTCCCTTCCCTCTGCGGGACGCGAGGTAAATAATTAATAGCCTTAGTAGAGGGTAGCGATTGTTAAAATGTCTCCGGATTAGAACCCGGGACTGCGTTTGAAGTTCCGCGGCTCTCGCGCTGTTGTCTTTTGTTCGGTAAGCCGGGCCCGCATTAGTGCTGCCGAGTTCACCTCCTTTGTGTGTTTGAAGAGTTATTGTATGATCTTAACTGATTCCGTATTAGTATCTGTGCTCTGCACCGCCCGCACATTATTTCCAAATAAATTATTGACTCTGTTTTATTGGTGAACTTAGAATATGCTACATATTGCCCGCGGTTATATGCCACGTATTGTTTTTTTTTGACGCTGGAAAATTTCGTGATGATTGGTTGAGCCGGTAAAGAGTTGAAAAACAAACAAACAAACGCACATTGATATTTATAATATTAAATAGGATTTCAATAGAGTATCAAAATGATATAAAGGAACTTATAAATACTGGCCCGTACGTGTTTTCTGTTTCACACGAATTATGTAAACTGCGCTCTACTATTTCAAACAAATCGCACGAGAGCAATAAAGCAGACCGGCTCTATACTTAGAAATGATACTCTCCGGCCACTAAATCACAAATAACTTTGTGTAGTGTTACGTTCGAAATAAATCAGTTCGAAGTAAGTAAACGGTTTGGCGTAACTCTGGTCGTGTTGCGGCTCTCCCGCGCGCTTTTACATACTAACGGCTTGAATGAAGGCGTATAAACATTGCGGCTAGTGCTCGGCCGAGTGCTTGCCTGAAAACAGCGAGACTAGTTCGGCGTACGTTCTATTTACTGGGTCGAGTACTGTCTCGCTCGTTTACTCGGTAAGTATCAAACATTAAACGATTCACGAAAGTAACGCAAAATCATAAACATATGATTACTCAACACGTTACTCCAACGCTCATTACGTTCATAATCATCCACGCCACGCATCAGCTGATCCCTTACTACAGTAGCGATGGAAGTAGATACAGTAACATTACCCGTACAAATAAAACCCGAGCGCTCTGGCCACTGATCTAATTAACTCGCTGATCCATCAGGCCGGCTCATCCTGAAACTAACTGGAAACATTTATTGCTTTATTAGAATTACCTACAACAATATTTATAACGCTTGCAATGTTTTCAATTCATTTGTATTTCTAAACTAAAATTGCAAGAGGAAAGATTTGTTTGTTTGTTCGCATTGAAAATTGAAACTACTGGACCGTTCAGAATTTTTTTTCACCATTAGAATCCTACGTTATCCGGTGAACATAGGCGATTAATTTTTATATTTATGAATTTGAAAAAATTGTGAAATACTCGTAGGAAGTCGGGGCGGGCCGCTATTTCGATTACGTGGTATATTGTATTATATACACTTTAAAAGTATGAATAAAAGAAGTTTAACAAGAGGATTTTATGTTGTGAAAGTGAGTGGCAGAGTTGGTAGGAGTTAGGTAGAGTCCTAGGCGAGCGTATACCGACTGGTGACATGAGAGTACTACGTAAGGAAAGGCGGTATTAAGAGTAAGCGTAACCGACGAGTATGCGTTGAATGTAGAAGAAGCGAGACAGGTGTGCCAGGACCGTGCCAAATGGAAATGCATAATGTCTTCCTGCACCAGTTGGTTTTATTTTATTGAAAACATGGTCTTCCGTTTGGTCGCTGAGCTACTGCGAGCGTCACTGTCGGTGGTCAATTATTGCAACAAAAACTAAACCTTGCGGCGTAAATTTGTCACTGTCCGCCGGATCTCATTAGGACGGGGTCCGGCGGCTGATTAGTACGGAACACAATGATGAAAAAAGGTAGAAAATGCAGTACGGATTAGCGGCCGTGTGGACAACAAGCTTGTGATAAAATGGGAGTATAAGAAACAGTAACAATGACTGATATTGTATGTTTCGGTTGCACACGAGCCACAACAAGCCAGTTGTTTTACGGCTCGGAAGTGGATATGACGTTAATATATTACAGCTATTTTTAAACAAGTCAGTAAGTCCCGTCTGCAAGGTGCCGCCTCCCGATGCAGCGGCACTTGTGTTATATCATTTTAAAATTTCGCGACTGCTCCTGACTCGCAGATTGTGGATATATAGACATTCGTGTTGAAATCTTTAGGGAATTAACGTCACGCACAATATCGAAAAACATAAAATACACGTGTATTGTGTATTTGTTCACTGTATAACTCTACACGCAATGACTGCAAGCTGAGGCAATGAAATGCATGCCTGTGTTCTGCGTCGTGTTATATCACGGATCGGAACAGATGTTGCGAGCTTACCATTGTTCTTGGAGGCTCTACCACTCTTATTTATTGGGTACTAATGAGGGCAAATTCAAAGTAACTAACATGTTATTTAATCTTTTATGTACGAGTAGGAATATAATTCCTAGTGGCAAGCAGTACATAGCTTTTGAAATATATTTAAAAGACATTCCCTCCGCGCCCACACTATCTGATCGCCCTTTCCCCGGGCCGTTTCATGTCGACCCCGTTAGCGGGCCCGTTCACCTTGTGTCCCTTTTTATTAGATTTGTTCGAACGAGCGCCGGCTGAGCAGGAATAATGAAATGCGTTTTGAATACGTCCCTGTCATTAGTTCGCTGTTCACATGTCAATGTAGCCCTTATATAAAAACCACAGATTAGATAATATTCATGACTTAGGTATGTTGTTTCTGTGAGCAGGACTCTTAAGACTTTTTTTTTATATTTTGACTTATACCTCTTGAACATGCATTACTTAATTACCTGAACTAGTAGTTTTTTTATAGAAGAAACAAGCCAGCTGATGCCCCTAATTTTTAGTGACCACTACCCGAAGGCGTCTGCAACATGAAAAATTACAAAATTAAAAAAATAATAGAAACTCATCCCCTTCTCCTTCAAATCATCTTCCCCTCTCCATCTTTTTCTTATTCGAAAAGTGTGGGATTTGGAGACCAGAATTACGCTTCCGGCACTACTTCCTGTCTTTTGTTGTAACAAAATGACCTCTTAAACGGGGAATAAATGGGAATGTATATATACTGTGTGTCGGACACAGCGCACTGTATTTATTACTTTGTTAAATCCACAAAATTGCAACGTACTTATACATTGGTTACAAAGTGCTGGGAAAGCGTGAAATAAATGTGTACAAATCTCAACACATTGTTCTAACAAAAGTAATGCACAAGAGCTCTGTACCACTCCCCACTGAGGACACACCTGCCCCCGTGGCAGTGGCGTGCGGCCCCGCCACTGCCTTTTCTCACCCCTTGTAATTGAATACGTGAGCGGCTGATATCGTCGCCCGTCAGGGGTGACTTATAAGACGAATAACTCTCGGAGTCTCGAAGCTGAACTTTTCGCAAACTTATTCTTCCGGCGAATTGAAGTAAGAACATCTCATGAATTCATATAATATCTTACGTTGTGGACACAAAAGATACTTAAAATATCACAACATATGGTGACTCGGGTATGTTAAAAGAATGAAAAATGAAAATGATTGAGTGGCAGCGTTGGTACGCCCAAGGAGAACTTATATCGACCAGATTAGTAACACGCTAAAGAAGGGCGATATAAGTAGTCGTAACCGACGAGCATGTATATCTGAGAAAAGTGTGCCACGATCGCGCCAAATGGAAATCCACAATCTCTGCCTACCCCTCCAGGTTACGGGCGTGAGCACATATTCATTTTATTTTAAAACTACGTATTTTTGTGTAAGATAAGCGCAGAATCTGTTTACAGACACTAATGTGCTAGCAGGTGAGAGGGTATAAACTGATCGATCCCCTTCAGTCGAGATCGGGTCTGATGACCCACTTGGGACACTGATGAGCGAGTCTGGATGGTACACACGACACGACAAACTGCTTTCTAACTCACAAATTATTTAACAACATTGTGTTTGAGAAACAGTGACATTCCTATAAACTATTTTTTCTTTTTTTAAATCTTTGATTAACTTAGGGAATAAGTTTTTCAAGACTGAGTTGGCAGTTATTTTTTTTTTCTTTCGTTTTGTTGTAACGCATTCTATTAGGCAATCGATTCTTGTATATTTCGGCTATCTAGGAAACGGCTAAAACTACTTAGATGAAATTAATAAGTAAATGTATATATACTTCGAAAAAAAAAACAGAGACAACGTAGAGCGAAGTTCTATTCACAATTAGTCATAGACAAATTGACCTATAATCGGTTGAAGTAAATTCCTTTCCATGAAAGAAGTCCCGCGGTGATTTTTGGAACTAAAATTGTAATACTTTTCTTTACCCTATTTTCTCATCTTTTCCATGTAAGTAGGTAGAACACCGCTTATATAAATAAATAAAATATACTTTTTACACAACAGAAATACAGTAAATATAGGTAAATAAGCATTTTTATATGTTACGCGCGTACAGCACTGCGTCTGGGGGACTTCTTTCATGAAAAGGACTATATTTTAGTAGCAGGTCGCTCTGTCCAACATCGTGCCGATGTCAAGTTTGAATAGCGTTACACTTTCGACAACGAAATTAAGTCGCCCTCACTAACTCGATCCGGGATAAAATTTGATTTGAATGTAGCCGAGGAATTCGCGCCGGCTTAGCGCCTTGGCGGCCGCTAACCTCGTTTGTCTGTATTGAGGACCTGCCTAATTGTGTTCTGTTAGAAAACTTCGAATTGCCGCGGGGAACAAGATATTCTAAATTAAATGATACATTTTGGGAAGTAGTGTAAAATTCCTAAAGACAATCCTACAGGGATAAGTGGATATAATTTGTAGTATGAATTCAGTGAAAACCTATCTATTTTTGCGTTTCGTTTTCACATTGAAATGTGCGTGCACTTTCATGTTGTTCTTGTGTTTTATTAAACTAGAGCTTAAAATTAAATTATCAACATCCGACTCTGTGTTCTATCGCTATACGTACTTCGCCAGAGCTGCGTTAACTCGTAATAATTCTATCAAGGCAAACTGGGCAGCATGTTTAATCTACACGAGTAAATACTCGTGCTCGTAATAATATAATTAAAGTAAAACAAGCGCGGCCCGCGGCTCCGCCCGGCGAATAACCACGCCTGTGTAGACCCAGAACCCAAAGGCTGATTGAAAAGTTCGCAATGCGCACCTGCCCTTATGTAAATCTTATGTGAGAGGTTGCACCTGAGTATAGGTGGGTAACCGGATGGCGATTGTCACCGGGCGATTTTTGAAAGGTTCGGCTTTATAATGATTGGTGTTGATGTTTGTAATATTGCAGGTGTTTATATTGTGGTGGATCAATCGATATCTAAACAAGATGATGTAATATTCTCTTTATAAAACGTATAACTTTGATTGTAAGCGACAGGAATGGACAGAGCACGTAATATTCCTTTCGGTACATGCACAAATGTCGGTATAAAATCCCGCAGTGTCACGCTGCTCGGGGTAGCCGGTCCGAGGCCACTTTCAAAAGAGACAGACGAAAATGTCGCCATTTTCGAGAACGGAAGGTCTGTAGGGAGGGCATAAGGGGTGGACATCCGGGCAATCGGAGCATTTATTACGGGGTAGTTTTATGAGTGTTTGAAATAGGCCGCCGATGAAATATATTGTTATACGAATGAAAGTTTCACTGCCGCGGCTTTGTTATAAACATAATTTTATATTAACCCATAACGTCATGTACATCACCCTAACTCCTGGGTCTGGACACTTGAATTTTCCACAGATATCTGCCATTACGTAGGAGAGCAATTTTTTTTTAATTTACCGCCTAAACGTCTATAGTAGTAGTAGTACCTATATGATTAATTATATAAAATAGGGTTCGGCTTAGGCTGGAACCGTCGGTAAAATTAAATTGAAACCACGAGGAGCAGCTGTCATTCCATATATATTATAACACACGCTGTATATTATACGGATATAGTGATGATCTCGTGAAATATTTTTCTGTAAAAATATATAATAATATAATAATAAATCGGATTTTTCTAGAATGTTAGTGGGGACTACAGGGACCTCCTCCTCCTCTCCGAGAGAGGGAATGAGCCGTAATGCACCACGCTGGCCCAGTGCGGGTTAGTGGATGTCACTTGTCTTCGAATTTGGTGGTTCTAAGAACATGCCGGTTTCCTCACGATGTTTTCCTTCGCCGTTCTTGGAGCAGTGGTGATGAAATAAATTACACAAAGTAAAGCGCCTGCTTGGGTTCGAACCCGCGACCTACAGAACGTAAGTTGGGGCCTTAACCGCTGAGCCACCACTGCTCCTCAAAACATATATTAAGTGGTAATTTTAAAGCGAACACTAATCTTAACGCTGTCGATTTAAGGCGATTGTTGTTGAGGTTGTACAAACCTAATAAGGCTCTATGCAATTTAACTTCGTGAACAAGTGTAAAGTCTACTTCGGTTGTTGATGTCACATTTCCGCAACAAAATATTCCAAAGATAGGTAATATTGAAGTTAGGAAATGTTCCATTTTGACTGACAGTTGATCCGTACGTTTCCATTGAGTGATTTTTGTTAGACAATTGTATCCAGTCAGCGAGTGACACGAAATAGTCATTGTTATAAGGTTACTTGATTATAAAAAATATCAAAAGGAAGACGTAACTGTTTCTTAATTAAACAGAAAATAAAACACGACAAGTGATCGCGTGACCAAGCATTAACACTCCGCAATTATCCGCTTTCTCAGACAATGAGTTGGACAAGCTTGCCGCAACACGCCTTAATAATAAATATCCTTTCTAAATAAACCTTTTTGCTTAAAATTTAAAAAAAATAAAACGCTTTTCGAAGTGAATGCGTAGTTATTTTTCCATAAAATTACAACATTTCCATTGAAATTATAAAAAGTGTAATAGCCGCTATGCATGGTCAATGACGTTTCTTTGTTTACAACAATAATATCTTGCAAAGAAAGGTACATGTCATAGGTCTATCGATTTGATTTAGTAGAGCTGTTACTTGTACAGTATTTATATCTCATGCATGTTTCCCGATGCATTAGCGATGGGATCATGTATGTCATTAGATACTTGCAACTTGAAAAACGCATTAAAAAAGTGCGTTGTGATTTGATGAGACACGTGAGAGTCTGGATAAGATGTTTGTTATGATCTTTGTCTGTCTGTTATCTTAGATATAATTTGTAATCAACGTCCATTGCGACTGCATGGACGTGGCGTATCACACATCGGTGACTTTGTGGCGAAGTCTAATGAACGAGGTCTCTTTCGTACGTCACGAATGCAATGTAATTGACGTTACTTTACTTCTCACATGAAAATTGTTTCTGTAATTCAAATAGTTCTTTAAGCGTATCATATCGACTCCACATGATAGCAGGCTTGCGTGACCTACGCAATAAAGACCAAATTAGCATACCTGAGTAATCTCTCAACTGCGATACCGGCCGCCCTAACACCCCGCCCCGCGGTACAATTACACGGTTCTTCACCCCGACGATGAGAAATGGAATTGGCAGAGTACCAGCCGCGATGTATCACTGTAGACATTATAAAAACAAAAATATATGTACTTCCCTTCTTACTGTCAACATTTATCTTTTAAACCGCTTGTCATATTACTCGAATCATATTCAAATATGGCCTGCGGGTACGTGCTTACAGGAACACCAGTATTATATATATATATATATATATATATATATATATATATATATATATATCATTATCAACGCGCTTGGTATTGAGTCACTACCTCGGGCTCGGAGTTCGCCTCCTACATTTTTGAGAGGCTAGAATTAGGTCTCCGGCATTTCACACATAACGCAGAATACTTCCAACTGACGCCTGTCTTCTGTGAGGTCGTGGTGTTTCACCGATCGAGCCGGCCCATTCGAGCAACAGATGTTGTTACGGGCTCTGCCATTGTTGAATAAACCTAATATTAAAAATGCGAAAGTTTGTAAGTAAGGATGTATGGATGTTTGTTATTCTTTCACGTAAAAACTACTGAATGGATTTTAATGAAACTGTACAATAATATAGCTTATACATCAGGATAACACATTGGGTATAGTTTATAAAGATATTGTGTGAATTGTCCGAAATGAAACGATAAGTATCTAGTAAGGAGGAAAAAAATCCGCCATATGCGAGCTATTCTGGTGTGCGCTCCAAAATCCGTTAGAGTTACACGTATGTAATGTATAATGGAAATGTTTACCTTGAATAGTTCTACAAAGAATCCCGCGACATCATATATCTATCTTTTATGTGTAAGCAATAATCGCCAAAATAGTGAACCATCTATTAATTAAAGGGCGGAGCAAAGTTTGCCGGGCCAGCTAGTTTCTAATAAGCCCGAGGTAACTTACGCTGTGAAAACATTACCCACATTAAATAAACTTTATTATCGTAACAAATTAGCTCAATTCAAAGGTGTGTTCAAAGCAGCGGCTCCGGACATTTTAGTGTACAGTACAATGTTATCCAGTCAGCGTAAAGTAGTGGGGTCATTAAAAGTCCGGTGGGGTGGTCAGACGCCCAAAGCTAATGCTATCCGACGGTGTTTTTGTTACCAAATGGAAATAGGTGCTTTATAGTAAATGTAACAAAATGAAAGCAGTTGAGTTAATAATGATTGACAAATCAATGACTCTGAATGTAGCCCGGGCTAAGGATGCGACCGAGCGATCCCTAGAATAAGTTTCACGGTTAATTTGCATATAGCGTACCGAAATATATAAAAAATCAAATTAAATTCAACAAAACGCGTTTCATACATTTTCCGCATCCGATATTATCTCTGATGAAATGACAGAGATTATCCCTACTAATATTATAAATGTGAATGTAAGTTTGTTTGTTACGCTTTCACGCGAAAACTACTCAACTGATCATCCTGAAACTTTGTACACATATTCTTGGAGGTACTAGAAGTAACATAGGATCTTTATTAAAAAAAGTAGTATATAAAAACGAAGTATGTATGTTCCCTATAGACCTATAGACTCCGAAACGGCTGGACCGATTTCGATGAAATTTACGGGGATTGTCCAGATTCGCACATTCCTGTGTTTGTTAGCGATCGGACCGGATCAACATAATTAGTGGTACCCGGGCGAAGGCGGGGCGCGTCACTAGTAATTTATAAATCATACACCCCGACTCATACAACTGTCATACATGAACATGTCGCATATCTCAAAATGCTTTAATGAAGGTTAACTTTGCCGGGTCAGCTAGTTACTTATAAAAAACAAAATGCAAGAGAACCCGAGAGTGGAAGCTCCTTTTCTTACATTAGCTTACGCACTTACAAAGTTTCGTGTAACATGTACTTACGTTCACGACTTTCAACGCGATTCCTCGCCGCTCCTCAGAATTGAAAGGTTGCGGGCATGGTGACAAGTGGCGCGGCCTTAATACTTAAATTACTTTAATATTAAAATGTGAATGATAATAATATTAAGACAATTACTTTGCTTTTTAAATCTGTGAAAGTCAAGGTTTTACATGTCCACAGTCAAGAACAGACTCGGCGACGAATTTACAAGTTATTTATTTTATTACTAATGTACGTCAGCTATGCGTTTGCACTATTATTAGAATTTAACCAAATTATTATATTATATTCTCGCTCCGCCCGTCACTGTGTCCGCGCCCTGCCCCTCCCCAGCTTTCATACCCGACGTCTTCTTGTTTTTTCCCTCTTTTATTCCCGTAATGCGGGAGTGAGTTCTGGGAGCACCGCGTACCGCGCGAGGGGATTTTTTTTTTTTTTTTTTTTTTTTTTTTTATATTACAAAGTGGCAAACGAGCAAGCGGCCCCTGGAAATAAGGACCGCTACCCATAGGCATCCGAAACAAGCTCATGAGTTGCAGATGCGTTGCCTACCTTCATGGACGAAGGAGGGGACAAACAGAAAAAAGGATAATTACATTCCCTGTCCATCCCCTCCTCATCCGTCAAATCCTCTTCCTCATCCCATCCTTTCCTTATTAGAAAAGGGTAGGAGGGGGAAGAGAACTACAATTAGGCCTCCGGCACGTCACTCATCAGACGAAACGCAGAATACTTCTACTTCACGCCTGTCTTCTGTGACGTCGTGGTATTTCACCGGTCGAGCCGGCCCATTCGTGCAAAAGATGTTGTTATTGCGGGCTCTACCACTGTTAGATGTTAGTTGTGTTCCCGCTTGTTTGGAAATAGTTTTCCTGTTCCTATATTGATGGGAAACGGGTCTGTAATATCGTTTATTCATTCATATGATGGAAAATGGTTACAGTATTTCCTTTTCCTTGTTTTTTTAAACCTTTATAAGAGCTTATGTTATATTGATAAGACGAAATATAAATAATAACATCATCGCTTCGCTTAATCCCTAAAATGATTATATACATAATTAAATAATTATTGAAGTTATTATTTAAGTTTTTTTATAAGACCAAATTCCATACTTTTCACTACTTCATGATGACGTATGACATTTGGATTTGCAGTTACAATTCCCATAAGTCAGAATAAATGACCTCTGGAATCTCACACTGCAATCATACATGTTGAAAGGATAAATGAATGAAAATTTAGTTTCGAAAGTTAGAAAGGCGAAGTTATATCAACCGAATTGGTGAAATACTAAAGAAAAGCGGTATTAAGAGTAGATGACTACGACTGCGTAGATGAATGAATGTAGAATAAGCGACAGCTGTCAGGACCAAATGAAAATTTAAAAACGTTATAACTGACTACCCCTCTGGGTTAAGGGTGTGATGCTTACAATCTTAAAACTTTAAATTTAAAACGTGAACGTATACACATTGTGTCAATGTTTGAAGTGAAACTTTAATCGACTTAAGTTAGCGACCACAGCTCAGGTCGACACAATGTCCGTTGATTATTGAGTGGAGCCTCGGTCGCTTTAAAGCGCTGCGATGTCCGTTGCGACTTAAATCAAAGCTTTGTAAGCGCTAATGGATATTGATGACAGAGCCTAGTTCAAATCTTTATTATTTACTAGTGACCCGCCTCGGCTTCCACTAATTATGTTGTTCCGATCGCTACCAAACACAGGAATGTGCCAATCTGGACAATCTCTGTAAATTTCATCGAAATCGGTCCAGCCGTTTCGGAGTCTATAGGTCTATAGGGAACATACATACTTCGCTTTTTATGTCCTATTTTTTTTTTCATAATAAATCCTATGTTACTTCTAATACCTCCAAGAATATGTGTACAAAGTTTCATGATGATCGGTTGTGTAGTTTTCGCGTGAAAGCGTAACAAACAAACTTACGTTGTCTATGTTCCCTATAGACCTTTTTTTTTCAAGGGGGAAATCTTAACCAAGATACCCTGCTTCTGGGGGAAAGACAGGGTTATGTGAGGTTTTTACTCACTAAAACCCCCCCGGTGGCCATCCTCGAGTGCGATAGATGGGGTTCCGGGATCTCCGTTGGAACGTACCGGTGCCCCTTGCACTGAGCTTGCGCGCCACCCTGGGGAGCAGGCGCTCCACTTGCACATAGCAGTGCAACAGCAACACAGGGCCACGCCGTGTTGCCGTCTTCCCGGGATCGCCTTGCAGGGCCCTATAGACCTATAGACTTCGAAACGGCTGGACCGATTTCGATGAAATTCACAGGGGTTGTCCAGATTGGCACTGCGGGTGTTCAATCTTAATTAGTTATAATTGATCACTTTAATTTACAATGCTTGAGTTATACTTGTACATCGCGTATATCGTCATTGTCTCTGAAAATGTCTGTATCACTATTTAAGGATGTATGTACATACATTCAAATTTAAAACAATAATAATAGATAAAAATAAAAAAATAATTTAGTTGAACTGCGTCATCGGCCGCGGCGACTGGCGACAGCTTGCGGGCTCCATTACGGTTTCACTGAGGACCTGCGCCATGTTCCGTGGTCGCTGGGGCTTATGATCCGGCGGACAATGGTTTCAGTTAGGACTATAACTACACTGACTACAACTCAATTATATTCAACTTTTGAGTATTCTTACCCCTGTTTTGGGTATAGCAGGACAACCGCAAACGGTTTAAATAATATCGTAAATTTCGTGGAGCTGCGTACAAGAATTGTTATCGAATATTTTTTACGCTTCAACCCTTTTTATATTCTATTTTATGTGACCGGTTGTTTCATGAAGTCAGATATTTATCGACACTTGCGGCTTTTATTGCGACATCGGTTAAATCACAATATTTAAATTGATTTTGTTTAAATTACAAATTGCTTTTAATGTAACTTGTGTTTTTATTTTGTAAGTAGAAATAGTATTGTGAACACACAAACAGACGTACCACTTTTTTCGTTTTTCGAAACGAAAATACTTCCGCGAAAAAAACAAAATACTACTCAATTTTTTACCCTTTCACTGGGCCACTGAAAACATGTTTAGGGTTCCGTACCCAAAGGGTAAAACGGGACCCTATTACTAAGACTGTGATGTCCGTCTGTCTGGCTGTCCCCAGGCTGTATCTCATGAACCGTGTTGGTGAGACAGTTGAAATTTTCTCAGATGATGTATTTTTGTTGCCGCTATAATAACAAATACTTAAAATAGGATTAAAACAAGGGCCTGTCATACAAAAAGCGTGATTTTTAATTAATAATGCTACGGAACCCTTCGTGCGCGAATCCGCCTCGCACTTGGACGATTTTTTAATCCTATATTTTTCTTTATATAATTCTAATTGAAATAATCTTCAATTTAAAAACAATGTTAAGGTGGAAGCAAGACAAAGTGGGAGGAGCATAAAATTTCAGCCATCGTAAGAATTAGGCCGTTGTCGTAATTGAGCGGGAAATTATTCAAGATGGCGGCCGTCAGATTACAGCTGTCAGTATTACATTTAATATTAATTATTTCTTTGGAACAGTAATTCTCGTTCAGGTCGATCCGTCCGTCTTAGTTTTAATATCCCATAAGTTAAATAATGTTACGCTGTAATGAAATTAATATTCAAAAGTCATTCATGTATATGTATGAGGTCCCACAAGAACGGGCGCACACATCCGCAGTGTGAAAGGGAACTTTCTAAGAACATTCCCTTTTAAAGTTGGAAATTACTAACATACAGGATGTTTCGGAACCGTTTCGTTAATTGTTTAATTCATTCATATTATCTTTTTTATTTATTTATTCATACGTCACATGCAATCGACCTCTGCGTCATATTATGTTACTATCAATGACATTAAAATACTAATAGTAAGAGATCGAAAAGTGAAGACTCGAAAGCGTCACAATTGGTACGATTTTTCTTTAGCTTACGTCATGTGTTTACTTTAACGCTTAAGTGACAAACATTAGCTGTCCTGTTTTTTCTTGTTATTTTAATGACGCATTAATTAATAAGAATTTGTCATATAATATTTGAGCTAAGGGACTTGGCGACAGCTCCGACGACTCAGCCGAATGTTGACTTCTCGACGGATCCTGCGTCATGTCGTCTCCCGCTCGAACACCGCGTCAAATATTAAGCTGACATGGCGGGAATTATCACGATCGGCATTGAGTAGATTAAGACAGTAATTAGAAAGTTTATTTTTTAGAATGTGAGATTGAGTTCGGCACTACAAATATTAAATGAATCGTGAAACTGAATTATGAATCGCGATAAATTTGGTACATTTATTATCAACAACGAAAACATGGGCGGTGAACTATCGCGCAGTTTACCACAACATTCGTGATCATTAACTCCTAAAAATTAACAATACGGCCGAAACCACATCGCTACATTTTCATCGCTCCACACATACGGAAGTTCTGTTCACGTTTCACACATCACTGGTAATGTACACCAAATTAATTTATAGTCTCATTAGGCGCGTACGTAATGAACCTAGAAATGGATACGGGTGTATCGTATATAATGACGTCACGTGGCTAGCAGCTACAAATCAATACGGCGTGTAATAAGATTCAGCTGATTTAATCGTACATAATATATGAATTATGCATTACATTGTTTAGGCAAACTCCGTACGTACATTATGGGAGTGTTGTTGTTTTAAAACATGTGTTTATGGTAATAATTTTACATATTTAAGGACCATAGAGTATCGAGAATCGCAAAAAGCGGTCATTATTAGTTCCGTTGTGAATAATTTGTTAAGATCTTAAAACGGTTCTCGTTAGATATCATGGACGTTGTTACGTAATTATCAGAGGGACGACGTGACGTCGTGACGGACCGGGACAAACTTTATCCGTCCAGGAGTTAAGTCAATTTGCTAATTAAAGTGCGGCGGCGCGGCGCGAAATATTCAAAATGGCGGCCGTCAATTCACAGCCGGCGGATATTTCTTATTCCCTTGATTTATTACTTTAACTCTCTCGAAATTGTATTTCTCTTTTCTGTCAGTCAACTTGTTATCTAATTATTTATGTATTTACAATGTTACATTGAAAATGTCTATTAAATGAAATTTATTTAATATTACACTAGCGACCCGCCCCCGCTCCGCACGGCTAGTTTCCCCTATACAAACTTTAATCCTATACTTTAGACCTTTAGGGGATGAATTTAGAAAAATACTTAAGACAGAAATCTCTGTTCAAAATTCAAGTCTCTAGGTCCAATAGGTGGGGCTGTGCGTTGATATATCAGTCAGTTTTTTATTTTATATATTGATAGAATATGTCTGATTATTTAGTAAGATTGCATAAAGTAAATGTTGATAATTATATAAAGTTACAAAGCAAAAGACCTAATAATTGTCACTTCATACGCAAGAATTGGACAAAATTATATCTATAGGTGTCCCCACAAGTCAAGCACAACACAATCTTAAAGCAAAACAAGCCAAAAAATATTAAATCATTTATGTTTTGTTAACAGGTAAGGACGGCACATAGAAATAAGAAGTAAGAGTACGAAGAAGCTGTAAGTACATACATATGTCTCCATTATGTAAATTTTATCAAAACACCAAGTCTGGACACGGGCCGTGAGAGGAATAGCAGCACAACGGGCTGAAAGCTGGTATATTCTTGAGTTATGTCTTATTAAATGTACCACCAGTGATAACCGCTTATTTCGGTGCTCTTGTGTAGTTGTAGGCTGCAAAATAAACAATAAATGTTTTGAAGAAGAGAAGAGAGAGAGAAGAAGGAAATAAATAATCGATTAAAGTGTGTTTAACACCTAAATTTCCCGTTATGCAAAAATATTGTTTTTTCGTTTCCTACTTCTACTGATAGATGGCGTTATTCTCAACTTAAAGTAAAATTATTTTTCTTATTTACTAAATAAGAAAAATAATTAACTAAAACAAGGTAAAATAATTCATTATCATCGGTCCTTAGACTGCAAACTTTCAAGTCGATCGGAAGTCTGTAAGTCAGTGAAAATACATCGTAAGATTCTGTCATACAAGTACGTAAATAAATAGATACAAGCCAAGCTACAGGTGTGCTGTCAAATGTAATTTCTTTTCATAAGAATCATCCTGGAATTCAATCGCCTCAACAGTCCTCGTCAGAGGAACACACCGTGTTATACCACCACCATAGTATATGTGTAATTCTCCTGTTTGATGTTGCTGGGACAACTGGGTATTGAGTCATTGGTGTTTATATGTTATTTATTTATCATATTTCTGATTATTTTCCAGTAGGTAATAGACCGGTGATTTAGATATGAAAATGTCTCTCCGTGAGTCCTCGGCGTCTCATCAGAATTCGTGTCGTATGGCGGCGCATAACATCTTATGTAATGCTTCTATTTATTAAGGGAAAGGGATATCGCGTAACGTCCCTTGCTTGAATAAACATATTGGATATTAACATTATTTCTATGTATGAAAATTTTATGATTATCGTTATTCAGATTGTTTGCGTTACGTTACGTTACGTATTTAAGTTACATTCTCGGGACGTTTACAGTGACATGATGATTTATGTTAATTATCTAAATGTATCTTGGATATTTTCAAATTATGAATCCGTACGGCCGGACTTTTTGGTGCTTCAAATCTCATCCAGCGATCTGATTAGGTTTGAAGTAAGAGCCTGGTTGTTTAGTTGATTTATTATAATAAGATGGTCACAACTTCAGCAGTATGTACATCATTCAGAAGGGAATACTTATTGTTAGGTTTCCTTCGATAATTCTGTTGATAAATTAATGTTAGACAATAGGCGATCGCCGGCCCTAGTGTAATTATTTCGGCTGCGTTATATTTGATATAATTTTAATGTCTCCCCCGCGGATAAAAGGCATATGTTCCTCTCTGTCGGCGTAATGAGCAGGAGTGAGATAGCACGCTGACTACTTTATCGCACTATTAGACGTGTAATAACGAAGCGCCTGGCTGCTCGTAAACACAAGTGTGCGATAAAGAGAACAATATGTGTTGTATCATTCGCACTTGTTATAGTCACAATTGCGATCGTTACTTGTAAAGTTACGGTTTTATTCGAAAATGGCGGACACTCAAAAACAATGTGTGGAAAGTTTTATATCCCCCGATCGAAACTTACTATCGTAAATCCAACTTCGAAAGACATCACCTAATGGAAACGACCAAGTCAATTAACACGCCGTCTAATGGTACGGGAGCCGAAGCGGGTACATCCCCGAGAGGGCCTGATTTTTATATCGGGTACCTTGGACCCTGTTACGTACCGTACGCCGCGCATCAGTCATCTGTGTAAGGCCCGCTTGCGTAGCACATTAATTTTTTTTTGAAATCGATCGTCGGACATAGGACATTGGGTTTTTTACATGTTTGTATTCCTTGTCCTAGTGATTTCACATTTTAGTATATTACTCAGGCATGTACGGCTCAATTTATCAGAGTGTATCTTGAATGAGAAGTTATTTAATCCAGTGGTGGGCGAGAGATTCGTCGACTGGAACATTAAGATATTGGCCTTCAACGAGGTCAAGTGTTATAGAAATAACCCCGGAGGCTTGGGGCGTTTAGTAGTTTATTTACACCCCTACTGGTCTGTGTACTAAGACCAAAACGAATGCATTTAGGCATTCATATTATACAAGGTTTTTACACATCCGATGGAACTCAACTAAAATCAACAATCGAGGTCAAGCG
The DNA here is from genome assembly GCA_029849275.1 of Papilio elwesi. Taxonomy (NCBI): domain Eukaryota; kingdom Metazoa; phylum Arthropoda; class Insecta; order Lepidoptera; family Papilionidae; genus Papilio; species Papilio elwesi. Next base: position 9,160,775 of record CM056704.1, on the reverse strand, counting down.
CTCGACTCAATGTCGGACTTACTCGACTTCGAAATCGTAGCGCCCACAGAGCCTACGCACTACCCCCACATAGTGGATCACACACCGGATGTTCTTGATATTGCTATCGTTAAAAATATCAACCTTACCCTGCGTGATGTCGAAGTAATTCACGAGCTTCACTCGGATCACCGACCAGTTATACTACGGCTAGGGTCTTCTGCACCAGCCTCGCCCCTAACGAAGACTATCGTGGACTGGCACAAACTTAGTGCTAAGCTACAAAATATTAACTCTCCGCAATTAGATTCCATTCCCGATCAAATAATTAATACACAAGATATGGGCGTCGCAATCGAATCTCTCACAAGTCATATCCAAACTACCATCGAGGACTGCTCGAGGCGGGTCCCAGAGATGGATAACCATCGCTGGGAGCTGCCTCCGGACGCCAGGGACTTGCTGAGACGTAAGAATGCGGCCACCCGAGCTTACGATATGTATCCCACCGAATCGCACCGCAAGCGGCTACGTAAACTACAGCGTGAATCGAAAGCACGCATAGCCGCCCTCAGGAACGAAAGGTGGGACTCAACGCTTAATAGTATAAAGCCATCCCATCTAGCCTTTTGGCGGCTTCCTAAATCACTCAAAGGCGACACGTATCCCACGATGCCACCGCTCTCACGTCCAAACATGACGCCAGCCATGCTGAATGAAGAGAAAGCAGAATGTCTGGCTGTCAGCCTCGAAGCCCAGTGCTCTCCCAGTAGCTTACCGGTCGACCCTGTTCACCTCCGAATGGTGGACGGCGAGGTCGATCGACGAAAACAAGAACCACTTCGCGACTCCGTTCCCCCGGTAACATGCGATGAAGTTGAGAAGGTAATTAAAAACTTGCGTCCACGGAAATCTCCCGGTTCAGACGGTATCAGCAATAGGGTAACCAAACTCCTTCCTGCTGCTATTATACAGCTATTAGTGCTAATCTACAACGCGGCAATGACCGAAGGTGTCTTTCCCAGCGAGTGGAAAGATGCTGAGGTTATAGGGTTCCTCAAACCATCGAAGCCGGCCACTAACCCCACGTCTTATCGTCCCATCAGTCTTCTCAAAACGTTTGGGAAGATCTATGAACGTCTGATTTTAGCCCGCCTTCGCGCCTTTATGGACACTAAAAGGCTCCCAATCCCCGAACAATTCGGCTTTCGCGCCAAACATTCGTGTACCAATCAAGTGCATCGCATCACGGAGCACATTCTCTCCAAACGCCAACGCGGCTATAACACTGGAGCCCTCTTCCTCGACGTGGCGAAGGCGTTCGATAAAGTCTGGCACAACGGCCTCATATACAAGTTATACGAGTACGGAATGCCCGACCGTCTCGTATGCATAATACGAGACTTTTTAAGCAATCGAACGTTCCGCTACCGCGTCGAGGGAGTGTGTTCTCAAGCGCATCCCGTTCGAGCCGGGGTGCCTCAAGGTTCGGTGTTAGGCCCAGTCCTCTTCACCCTCTACACCAACGACATACCGCGCGTACGCGGTATAGAGCTAGCCCTGTTCGCTGATGACACCTGCATTTTCTCGTCAGGTCGTCAGCCTGACGCTATATGTCGACGCCTCCAGACCGCAGCCAAAACCCTCGGTGACTGGTTCCGGAAATGGAGGATCGAAATAAACCCAACAAAAAGCGCGGCCCTTTTCTTTTCGCGAATCAAGGAGGCAAATCTCCCATCCATCAAACTCATGGACAGCCCAATTCCCTGGGAAGATAAAGTCAAATATTTAGGTGTCATCCTTGACCATAAACTTAACTTCGCCGCTCACGTGACCCGGGTCAGGAACCGGGCGGCTTTCGTACTAGGCCGCCTAACTCCGTTAATAAACAAAAAGAGCAAAATGTCCCTCCGAAACAAGGTGACGCTCTACAAAGCTGTAGTACGTCCCGTTATGACGTATGCTAGTCCGGTATTCGCGCACATTCCCCCGAAACAAATACACCGACTTCAGGTGATTCAGAACAGATTTTTGCGCAGGGCCACCGGGGCCCCTTGGTTCGTACGCAACATCGATCTACACGTTGACTTAGAGCTGCCTACCATAGCCCAACACCTGAAGTTGGCGTCGCGCCGCTATTTTGACTCCGTCGCCGATCACCCTAATTCCTTAGTTGTTGGTGCCGCCACCTATAAACCAATCGCACTAGGTAAGTTCCGGCGTGACCATCGAAGACCTAGGCACGTCCTGGACTTCCCGGACGACGAGACATCTATCGCTATAGCGAAGAATAAACAACTTCGCAAACAACTTCGACCACACCGTCCTCGCCGGCGAGGACGGCCAGCATACTTCCCCGTTAATGATAGAAGCGTTGCTGGAGTTTCTTCCGCCACTTCTTCTCCCAGCGCTAACGCTTTCCGAAGTGGTAGTAATATTAGTCAGACAATAGCTACCGATCGAGCCGAGGCTCGGCCCTCTCGGGCACCCTCGAATCGGAAAGCTAAACGCGTATTGAGTGACAGCCCAAGCCGAGGTCCTCTCTCGGGGTCCCTTGAGCCCAGTCACTCCACGGAGCGTCCGCCGAAGCGACCTAAGAGCTCGGCGGCCTCCCAATCCGGTAATACTAGTAAGGTAACGGCCCGAGCCGAGGCTCCCCCTACGGAGGGAGCCCTCGAGCTAAGTTACTCTTAAAGAGGCTTAGGCTAGGCGCCCTCTGCGCCCTGCCGCCTCGAGCCCGGTGTAGCTGTAAATGCCTCCTCAAGGCAAACAGTGACCTTTCAGTCAAAAAAAAAAAAAACAAGGTTTTTAGAACAATTTAGATATATAACAAAAAGTTATATGTAATCTCACGAATAAATGAATACATAATATATATTAAGTCGAGTTGCTGCCAATTTATTTAAGAAGAATAATTTTTTTCTTGATAGGTGTTTTTGAATGGGCTAATTTACTGCATAAAAATGGTAGCGATTTAATTTACCTTACATTTGGTAAGCTTGCTTCGAGGAAAGTGTTCGACGACGGAATAAATAAAAGCTTGCCTTCATGCTCCGTGAATTAAATATTCTGCTTCTCTCGCAGCATTACGCAAAACTTATTGTTTCGTGAATTTATTTTCTCTTCGTTGTTGATTGTCTGAATAATTAAATATTTATAGTGAAAAAGTGGAAAGGGAGTAAGGGTACAAAATATTTTATTACGAAGTATTTTCATTAGAATTTATTTTATTTTAGTAATTCAATGAAATAAGCCTCGTCCCGCGCCACTCACGGCCCCGTCCCGGCGCTGATTGAGTGAGCGCCCCGCTTCACGATTGACGACCACTCTCTAACATTTAACCTGTAAAAGATTTAGTACTCAACTAGACCATACGGCAGTGTAGTGTATACATAAGTGTGTTTTACTCGATCAACTAGCCAATACGACGCGGATCCTAAAATCGATTTCGAATTGAGTGAAATTATTAAGCTAAGTTCTGGTACATTGAACTCCCCTATGAAACGATATTCCATCCCATATCTTAATTATACTTTACTCTATTCTTTTCATGGTGTAAATTATAGAATATTTTAATCTGATTCCATCAGTCATGCCAAAGCAACAAAGGTTCCTTGTGGCAAACATCCGTGACGTGACCGGCGGGACGCGGCGCTCGGCTCGAGGCTCTGCCGACTCGGCGCGCCGCTGTTAGGGGCGACACTAACAACCGCCGCAATTATGTATAAAAACGGCAATAGGTGCTATTTAAATAATCTAACTTTTTAATATAATAAAGCGGAAGAGTTCGTTTGAACGCACCATGAACTACAGATTGGATTTCAAAAAATCATTTTACAGTACAATTATTACAATATTTTAGGTTTTTAACATGATAATAAGACCCTTAGGAGCCGAGAAAATGCAAAATAACGCTAAGTGAGAAAGAGAAAGACGTAGATGTTATGCCCGATCAGGGAATTGATGCGACGCGGTGTATCAATGCAATGTTTTTTTATACATAAATAGTGGCAACCCTACACTGGGGTAAAGCCCAGTCTCCTTAAGATTCATCCCTCGCAGTGATACTAGCCATGGGATGTCCTTCGTTATTGTGACAAGAAAAGTTGTATTTCTTTTTATAGGAAAATTATGAGTTTCTAGATCCAAGTCCAAGTTCCGCTGTGTTATAGAGCAACTCGTCAATCGCAATGTTTACATTGAAAGACTTGTTTGACTTGAAACTGTGGTCTGTCCTCGGCGGTATTTCCAAGCCAGTACGACTTGGGGTCCTTCAAGAAGCGAGCCTATCTTTTTCTTAAAGGCCGGCAACGCATCTACAGTTCCTCTGTTGCGAGTGTCCATGGGCGTCGATGATCATCGTTTGCCCCCTTCTCCTATAAAAAAAAGAAAAACCATTGAACGTCGATATTTTGACACGATATCGTGGCTGACAAACTTAACGCGGTCTCTCGAGTTATTAACAAATTGGTTATTGGCAAAGTTAAACGAGGCGGCATGGCCGGGCGGTTAGAGGCCGTGTTACTAGTTAATGGCAACACAAAGTTTGTAGTGGCTAGTGTGAGAGCCGCGTGTCACGTGGTGTGGACGACATTATTAAAGTGGGTGATACGAACACTACTCAAGTAGTTTTGTACTATTTTATAGAGACTAATCTTAAAGCAAATGAGTCCTATTGTTCCTTATATACTAGTAACTTATGCTCTAATATTCTTTTATTATCTGGCTCTACCACAGCTAAAACTGTAGAATTACATAATTTGGTTTATCTAAATTGCAAAGATCTTGCCAAACAAAAATTCGTGAGTATTTTTTTGATATTTAGTGGCTCATTTTACGGAGCCGCTGAAAATTTACTTCGCGAAATAAATTTAGTGGTTCAATGGCCGCATAAAGCTATTACCGAATCGAATGCGTGTCGGCGTAACTTCTTGAAATAAATACGTTGAGAAATATTTTATTTAGATGCCAGTAAAATGATTTAATGGTATTCTACCGGATTCCAATATCGTGTCCAACGCCTCAAATATTTGGATTTCGGCCAAAGGACTTTGTTAAGTATGTCGGGAATTGGCCGAATGCAGAGTGACTTGACGCGTAAAACGTTCGGGCTGTCAGTCACTCTGACATAACCACAAGCTCTAGAACCGCGAACCTGGTAGCGGTCATTACATTACGAAGAGTGACGGTAATCGGGTTGCATCGTGGATACGCGCTACGTGTTCGGTGGAGTGTCGTCACATGAAGCCGGTCTACTTACTGTACTATCGATCCAACATTATATTTTGTAATGTCCTAATGTATTTCGCTACGTGTCATTCTCCTTGCCCTAGCGCCCGACTCCCGAACTATTCAAGATAGAGTTAAATGTCCAGTCATCCTTTATGTACGTTCTTATAAGTATAAGCAAAATATACTAAATATTTTAGTAAATGTGTAATGGCTATAGCGTTACATACATTATTATGAAGTTTTTCTAAGAAGTAAAATAAAACTCAAACCTTCTCAAAAATGACCAAAGTTATCCTGCTTATTGTCTTAAACAAATAAACACGGACGGACAGAAGCGAATATTGTTCATCATGGATTTATTTAAAGAATATTCTCGATAAAATGTTATATATTATTTGTTGTAATTAAATAACGCGACGGACGCCCTGGGAAAACTTATATCGATCAGATTAATGACTTACTAAAAAAAGGCCGATATAAGGAGCACACAACCGACGAGCATGCATACGTACATAGATGTATGAATGTAGAAGAAACGAGAGAGGTGTGCCAGGATCGCGCCAAATGGAAATCCATGTTCTCTGACTACCTCTCTGGGGTATAGGCGTGAGCGCCCCCTGAGTAGTCCCTGAGTTACTGGTCGCCGGGTAGCAGATACCATGTTTAGACTTAAGACCACTATTCTTAGTCCACCACGTCCGCTATAATACTGCTATTAAAATATTATTACGAAGTCTACAGAATATTAAAACAAGAAATAATAACGATAATTTTCATACATTTATATTTATACTAGAGACCCGCCCCGGCTGCGCCCGCGTACCACTAATTACGTCGATCCGATCGCTACGAAACACAGGAATGTGCCAATCTGGACAATCCTTGTAAATTTCATCGAAATCAGTCTAGCCGTTTCGGAGTCTATAGAGTACATACATACTTCGCTTTTTATATACTATTTTTTTAATAAAAATAATCCTATGTTACTTCTAATACCTCCATGAATATGTGTAGAAAGTTTCATGCCGATCGGTTGGGTAGTTTTCGCATGAAAGCGTAACAAACAAACTTACATTCACATTAGTAGACATAGATAGCTCAGTACTAAGCTATAGTACTGAAGTAATATGTTTGTATACGCATTGCTCATTTTTATCCACACTCCATACTCTATAAAAAGTTTTAAAAAACATGCAAAAGCTGTGACGTCGTCCTCGGGTTTTGTTCATATTGTCATTTTTTTGAATGAATCCAAAAGCGAGCACAAAAAAGGATACGCATGTCAATAACGAACACCCTAGATGAGCACTCATAGCTACAATTATTTAGAAAATTTTCATCCATTTGTTGCGCATGTTATGTGTATATGTACACATAATTCAATAATGATATAAACTGCTGAATAAAATCTTTGTATATTGTATAGTTGTAATACATAGACGTCGCATGAAAATAACTTACGTCATAAATAAGGAACGCGGATGTTGTATGGGGTGGGGGTGAGAGGGGTGCGCCTTGTGAAATATTGACACAATATCCGAGCGGAAGTGACGTAACTCTGAAGGGCCGCGCTCGCCTCGTATGGTTAAAGCTTATCTCTGCAACGAGATGTTTACTTTGCAGCCGGCAAACATGGTGTAACAGAAGCAACATTTCAAATTAATTTATAAAACAAATATATACCACCTAGTTTTGTACCCAAAGTATTTCGTATTTTGCTCGAAATTATTAATCCGTACAAGTCATCAATGTGTCTTCGGTGAAACTATAAACAGTGTGGTTACCTTACAATGCTCGAGCCACTTTGGGTCTTACCGTGGGCTTTCACTGCGGAAAACATATTGTCATTTTATTGTTATGCGTTCAATAAAAATGCACTGGTGTAGTGGAACTTAAACTTTATACATTTGTATTTATTTTTTAGTATTACGATCTCTAATTAGGTTTTTCACGTCTCCTCGTTTTACAGAAAGTTCAAAGGCAAAAGTGAAGCGTCTGCCACAGACAACTACACCGTCATAGATAATACGGTCATCTCGGATCTTTTTTTTTCAAAGACAAAGATAGACAAGAGAAAGCTTGTATTGCGACACGATTTTACGGCAGTGGAAGCCAACGGTTAGAATACACGGACTCTGTACAGTACCAATTTGTACATCTTTTGTATATTTGTGTTTTATATAATTTAAAACTAAATCAATTGTATTTTGGATCGCACCCATGTTAATTCGTAAAACGAAACGTTATGCTTGAAAAAGCCCGCCTTCATTAGTGTCAAACTTTTTTTTTTATATCGAATTCCATTTTTGAATCACAAATTCAAATTCGGACCTTGGTACAACTACTTAAGCCTTTTAAAAAATAAAATTTGGCTTATCATTTGCGGCCAACAATGACGACCATATAAGTTGTCTGTGATAGCGTGAGAAGAAAAGTGCGTTGAAAGGCAAACAAGGCGTATCCCTTCGAGATTTGGGAATTATATACAATATCTGACCTGAGTACATCCCCCGCGACCCCCGCTTCAAGCGACCATCTCCCAGCGCGCGTGTTTACGAGACGTAACGTGACATGAGGAGCGTTGGTCAGTGAACTCTGTTACCAGTAATTTTTAATACTCGCCGGAGATTCATTCAAAATAAGACCGCACAGGTTAATAAGATGTCCCATATCTCTTGGCGTTAACATTGCTTGTTATCTGTGGGCGTCTCACTTTTTAATTATCGAATGTTATCCTTGTACTGGCGGTGTCGTCTAAATCCTTTTCGGCCACTTGGAGGTCTTTTCATTAATTCATTTTGAAAACAAAATTTGTTAGTCTAAAGAATATGAGGCGTGATTCGGGGAACGAAACGTTAAGTCGATGGCGTATCCGCAAATTGCATCGTGTCAGATATTTAGTTGATAATGAACTCTGGGTTTATGGAATTAAAACTACAATTAAATTGTAGTAAATTGTTACTCTATTATCAATGTGATTCTTTACACTAACAATATCACCGCTGTTTCATCAAATACGACTGATGCGAGATGCACAGCGTGTCGTCTAACACGACCTACTGCGCTCGCTATCCCACTCTCGCCATCTAATTGTGATCCTAATTTTATGTTAATGGTATCACAGTGACGTCACAGCGGTGTTTCAACAAGGCAAAACTGATAATTATAAAGTGTCTGATGTTATAATGTCAAATCAATTGAGCGACTTGCAGTTCGACGGTGATTAAATACTGTCACTAGTGTGTATAACCGGCTTAGTTCCGTGTTAAACTATTGATAGACGAAACAAAGAAAGTGCCGAACAAAGTACACAATGATTTACAAAGCACACGATCATGAATAAGCAATGTGGAGACGCGGCCGCTCCTGCTCGCTCCTGCTCGGTCCTGCTCGGTCCTGCTCGGACCTGCTCGCTCCTACTCGGACCTGCCCGCCTTCGCCTTGGTTTTTTCCGATAATGTTATTTCAGGGCCAAAGCTTTTAGAAGTAAATAGATCTCTGAAGTTACAGTTCATTAATTTGGACGAATCGGTGTTCCTTTGTTTAAATTATGTAATCCCTGTTATATTCTATCATTATTCCGAAGACAATTTCTTTTACTTAAAATAATAAATAATTTATGGTTTCGTTTTTTTCTTCTTTATTTATTCTAGCAATAGGTTTCTTGTTTCTTTTACAGCATTAATATTACAAGTAGTATCTCACGTCACCAACAATAGAATTCAAAATTGTGCGCAGATTTCTGTTATTACGTAGGCGAGCACTTAAAAAGATTATTCTTTAACCATCCCCTAAAGGTGTAAAGTAGGGGATGAAAGTTGGTATGGAGTAAATCATATTTTCACCACTACTTGAATTTTGTATTAGACTGCCTCTACCCTCGCCCCGGATCGTCATCTGCACGCCGAAGCCGCGCATTTTTCATTTCGCTGAAAGCTAATTTAGATTTGTGTCCGTTGTACGCGGCTCGCCTTCGCCTCGGAGACTCCGCCGTAATAACAATGTCAGTTTGTCTTAAAATATAATCCGTAGTATTTTATTTATTATATCCGCTTATATGTTTCATCGGTAAAAAGTCTGTACGAGCAGTAACAATTTTATATGTACATAAATGAGGTAATGGGTAATAATTACGTAATTTAATGCGATCAGTCCTAAAGAGCCAAAGGCTAGACAAATACTTCCTGACAGAGCTCTTCTGAAATCTGTCTCAACTTCAACTCAACAGTTGTGGAGCCCGCAACGATATCTGTTGCACGAATTGGCCGGCTCGACCGGTGAAATACCACGACCTCACAGAAGGCAGACGTAAAGTACTCTGCGTTTCGTCTGATGAGTGAGGTTGCGGAGGCCCGGTGTTAGTCCTATTCCGCACCCCATCGTTTCCTACAAAGGATAGGATGGGAAGGGGAAGTGGATTGGACGGGGGAGGGGGTGAATAGGAGAAGGGAATATACTTTGTCCTCTCAATCCCCTTCTCTGGTCATTCAGGCACAACATCTGCAACTCATAGCATAGCGGTCACTCAACATCAGATGAACCGCTTGCTCGCTTGGCACCTTCTACCATAAAAAAAGGAATGATGATGTTTCCCGCACTGCCACGGTCCTTAAACAATGGTTAATATGCAAGGGTGATACATTTGTAGGCCGTCAGAACGGGGTCTATTTGCGCACCAATACGGCCGGCGCTAATCTCTGGATTAGCGCCGGTAATGAGGCACGTTTATTATCCTCTCCCCCTCTTCCCGCCCCTCCACTCTATCTCTTAAGTTACGTAGTTAGAGCCTCTGCCTCGGCAGCAGCTTCCTGCGTCTATACGAAGTCAATTAAGCGATCCAAAATTATTTATGCTGTATGTAACATTTATTAGCAACTTAAGTAACTAAATAAGCAATTATATTTCGTACACATTTTGAAAACAAAAATCTGTTATTACTATTGCTTAGATATCACTACGATGAAGAGGTTCAATCTTCAAACAAAACAATTGCTTGTGTTTTACCTCCTTCACTTGTTATATACATTATTCAGTTTGTTACAGTTTTCATTTATTTAGAACTAGTGACCCGCCCCGGCTTCGCCCGGGTAGCACTAATTATGTTGATCCGATCGCTACCAAACACAGGAATGTGCCAATCTGGACAATCCCTGTAAATTTCAGCGAAATCGGTCCATCCGTTTCGGAGTCTATACGTCTATAGGGAACATACATACATCGCCTTTTATTTACTACTAGCTGTTTCCTGCGACTTCGTCCGCGTGGAAATAAATTCGAGAAAGCAATTTTGAGGGTTTTTCACTTTTTGCGCGGAACCCTAAATATTTTGCTTAAATTAAATTAGCCTATTTGAATCCCGACAACATTAGCTATCTTTCAGTAAAAGTACCATCCGAATCGGTTCAGTCGTTTCGGAGATTACCCGGAAAAAACAGACAGACAGACAGACAGAAATTTAAAAAAAATATTTTCATTATAAGTACCGTTTATACATCATGTGTATTGATTATGGAATTGTTATTTTGATATTACATACAGACACTTCAATTTTATTTATCAGTATAGATGACGGGACCGTCGATAATACAGTGCAGCGGTATTACAGTACTCAGGGTTCAGGAACTTCATTACTGGACTGCTAGATGGCGTTGAAGTACCTAGATTTTTGAACATTTATTTTTTTCGTAAAAAAAATTTTTTCTTTATAAAAAGTATCCTATGTTACTTCTAATACCTCCAAGAATATGTGTATAAAGTGTCATGATGATCGGTTGAGTAGTTTTCGCGTGAAAGCGTAACAAACAAACTTACATTTATAATATTAGTAGGCATTAAATTTATAACAAACTGAAGACAGGAACACGGTTTTAATAATACAATAATAATAATATTTTGTTAAAGCTACAAACAATTAAAAACATATGTAAAAAACACCAAATTAAATATAATAATAATAATAAAAAATCAATTAAAAAATCCTCGACAGTATAAAAAGATAGTAGCTAAATCTAGTTTTAAAAGACGTAAGGCTGGTAGTCGCTTTGGCGTTATATTTACACTTCAATTGATATTGCAAGTTCAGTTCAAAGTAAGTTGTGCGAGCTGTTCCAGGCTGAGCGCGGCGGCGGGCCCGGCACCGGCAGCGTCGGTCCCAAAGGGCTTTATTTAAATTAAGCAATCAGCATCTCGCTCCCCTGACATTAGCTCCGTTATTATCCACTGCGTAGACTCAGTTATGTTTGTAATGTTGCTGAAATGAGTTCACATCAATTCTACAATTTTCCTTCTCATAGATAAACGAAGCTATCTTTGCCTCGTATCATAATTCTATCTATTTTTTCTTATATTATAATTTAATAGAACTAACCGAGTTTATTAGACTTTAAAGTTTGTTCATCGACTCAATTCAAAGTTCTTTGTACGCACGACTCTTTCTCTAAAATGTAATCTCGCGCGTGTCTCTACTGGGCTGGGCTTATTAATAACTTATTGACAGAAACCCCCGTTTCATCCACCCAAGCTTAAACTCCTTGCTACGTCCCCGCGGCCCGGGGGCACGCGTGCATTTTCCGACTTCCTTTGATGTAGCCCAAAAGCGCTGCACGAACAAAACAAAAGTCTAAAGAATTGGCACCAGATTTATTTATATTTTAGAAACCCAACCCTTTGAGTTTAAATGCGTACTGGGCCGGTTATTATATTTTATTATTATTTATATAGCTTAAATATAAATATACATAAATAAATATTACACACTGTTGGTTAGTCAAATAACATAACTTTACAGTGGTAGAGTCCGTAACAACAACATCTGTTGCACGAATGGGCCGGCTCGACCGGTGAAATACCACGACCTCACAGAAAACAGGCGTGAAGTAGAGTATTCTGCGTTTCGTCTGATGATTGAGGTGCCGGAGGCCTAATTCTAGTTCTCTCCCCCTTCCCGACCTTTACTTATAAGGAAAAGATGGGAAGGGGAAGAGAACTTGACGGTGGAGGGGATGTGTAGGAATTGGAAATAACCATTTTCTGCTTGTCCTCTCCTCTGTCCATTAAGGGTTGGCAACGCATCTGCAACTCATTAGTTAGTTGCAGATGTCTATGGGTAGCGATCACTTGACATCGGGTGAACCGCTCGCTCGTTTGCTACCTAGTGCTAAAAAAAAATAGTAAATTTTTCAGGAACTTGTTACCTTCAACTTCAACAATCTTTTTCGTTCTCTTAAACTTGAAACACCAATTAGCTACAGAACTCAGCGAACGGTAATATTTCACAAGGTCCTCTACATTACGTACTAAAACATTATATCGTAATGTAGCGACCAGCCGCAAGCCTCGGCGCGGCGCTGCGCACGCTCCGCCGCTCTGTTTAAATATTAAAGTAAATTTAATGTCAGTTCAGTCGTCCCTGTTGGCTTCTGAATTTACTCTTATATCAATAACAAACTGTTGTGAATACATTTCGAGAGATAACCCTAAGCAGCTTGATAACATCAGTGTCGGTGTAAAAGTTACACACGCACGGTATGTATACCAAATGTAAGGTCATTCCTGGGATTTAGACGTTAGCGGTTACCAACAGCACAGCTCTCTCGATTGCTGCTTTAATTTATTGGTAAGAATTGTGAGCGCGCCATAATGTTACCTCATGTTACGTGGTTAGTCTACTTAAAATCCTAATCAATATTCTCATTGAAAGCTTATAATTATATAAAAATATATTAAAATTACTTAATTTTCCGAATGAATTTATAATTGTCTTAAAACGATCATCCTTGGAGTATTAAAAGCGGTCCCAGATCTCAATTAAGAGGTCGTTGTGAGCTTGACCCGCGGGCGCGGGACCCTCGCGGCGGAGGAGCTCGTTGCAGAGACCTTTGTGTGCTAAGATAATTTATTCAACTGGCCATAAATTGTATATTTCATAATACTTGGAATAATAATCGTGTCGTAATGTTTCGTACAACGTGTCCTCCGTGTTTATGGCGGGATTATCTCGCGTTACATAACCCGTACCGCGGTAACAGTTATTCATTAGTATAAATAAAATGTTGAGCCCATATCGATAAAATTAGCCTTTTCTACGTATCATGGAATAAAACATATTGCCTCATTCAACATTGTAAATTCGTTAGATTGTACTATCGCCATACAGCAGTTTAATTCACTCGGGTATAACACACACCTTTTTCAATATAAAAGCTTGCGTTCAAAACTTAAATCCTCGACCTCGAGTATTAATTCGTGAGTCGGTGCAAACCCGTTTAATATTAAAGTATGCCCCGGCTTGCGTCAGTGAATAGCAGCGGAGTTAGCTAACTGAAGTCTCTCACTTAGAATATTACTTACTGTTACGTAAACTGATTCGAGATGTTTAACTTCTGAATAAACATATGTAATTAGTAAGTTGTAGAAGATTAACTATCACTCCTGCTAGTTATGTGTATCAAATTCACAATCCGCGGACAGTTTACAATATGGCTAGGGCCATTATAAACTGACAAAGTTAATATTAAGTGACAATATGCAGTATACATAGTATTTCCGAGGAGGACTGGCGTCAAGCTGCAAAAACTGTAGCCAAAATCTATACAGTATTTGCTTCATATACATAAGGTGGTATATAGTGTAAAATTATTCCTAACCAGAGCATGCATGCGTGGAAGTATAAATGTAGAAGATGCCAGGTGTATCAGGACTATACCTAGTGAAAATCCATAATTTCTACCTGCACCACTGGGATAAGGCGTGAGTGTATATATGCAAAAAGCTACACATCACCCAAAAGTCCAATGGTTCCGGCTCGGTGATTCTTGTGCGTATACAGCGCGACACGGTGTCAGGCTTACGTTAGAGCAACAAAGAAGTTCAAATTTTAAACATAAAAAGTGTCTCGACTTGTCTCTGTCCAGGGATGTGTGAAGATGTCAGTCTACATGTTTCAAGTTAATCCAGGTCCAGGTTTAATCATGTATGAAAATAAAACACTAGTTTGTAATACATTTTATTTGTTATATTAATATATGTAATACACGTGTCTACATACACTGGTATTTATCCCTTGCAGCGCACATTACCGGCTTCCCCGTGTCACAGACAAGCGCTCTGTTCTTACATCTGAGAAATCTGTTGAAAGGTTCGATTGCCAAACAATTAATTTAAAGCTACACTAATGTTTGCTGGTTTCATTAATATAGTAACGCTAGCGTAAGTGATAGGAAATTTTGTACTGTACAGGTGTGTTTGTGTGTGTAATATTTTATCTTAATTTAAGCAGTTTTGGACAAAACAAAGGTCGCATAGACGCAAGACACTAATACATAATAATTTATTAAGTTATTTCATATTTTTAAGTTCGCAAATAAACTTGGCTGTCGTTAAGCTCGTGTAAAAGTAAGTAAACGTTACAGAGTTAAATATAGAGAATATTTAATTAACTCACAACTTGATGAAGATGTTAATGAGGCTATGAGGAGTCGTTAACGTGCCGAGTGTCCGCCGCCCGCCCCCACCTGCTCCCGCCCGCACCCGCCCGCTATCTGTGATCTGTCGCGTTGGGCGCAGAACTTGTCTCTAGTTCTGATTGCTTGTTACGACATTAATTTATTTATCTTGTTGGATAAGCTGTGTGCACTTTCTAAAACATTTTTGTTAGTTTCACTGCTGTATGTATGTAACTGACTTTTCCGCTTGATTTTCTCCCACTTCCACGTCAGATTCCATTTTAAACCAGTCATCAATGGATCAATGACAAGACATTTTCATGTCTTAGTTCTGAGTTCGGCATCATGATTTATGCGAACCTTGACGACAACCCAGCTAAAAATAACAATACGTCACGAAAGATTTGTTATTACGGACTGCATTTTGTGTTTTATTCGACGCGTTTTGTTTTTTAATAATTATAATATAATTTATATCAGATGAATGCATCCATATTTGTTAGTAACAAAACAAACTTAAACTAGTGTTGGCGAAGGAAACTCATCCAGACATTTTAACATTGATTCGTTAACCGGATGGGATTTACAGTTTGCTGCGCAGTTTGATGCAGCAACGCAATGCTGGACTATCCCATCTGGTTGCAAAAACACTCGGGAGAGTATTATTACTCGATCTAATATGCGACATCAACTGAGCAATTCTCTGACGCATTATAGCGAAAAAAACATTAACTTGTGCTTCGGCAAACATTGTTTGAAATAACACTTGAACATCTTAATACTGCGTTTTAAAATGCTTGTGCGACATCTAGTGGTAGCGCATGGAACTAAATATGAATTATTACAATAATATTGCTACAAATCTTTGAGACTTAATTATTTAATATGTTATAAAAATACTGGACATTGTTGAAGCAATACTTTTTGTTCGGTGCGTTTTGTTTTTTGAACAACCAATATAGTTTAAACAGCTTAAGCCGTCTACTCTATTTATTGAATGTATACAAATACTTGTCGCACGCACAAAATATAAGTCGATCTGTTGTTTAACAGATTTATTCTGATCATGACAAATAATTGTATAAAAACAGCTTGTAGTCCTTGCTCTCTTAGTATTTGTCAAACAGAATACAGTACTTATTTAAAACAACTGCGATTTAAATGTTATAACATTCTTGTAAAGATTTTTACTCTTAAAGAAATTATATATCACTAGCTGTTTCCCGCGACTTTGTCCGCGTGGAATTAAATTAAAACATATTAATCACTTCGCAGGATAAAAGTATATAATTGTTTTTTTTTTTACAATAAAACGTAAAACATCAGTCTCAAAATTATATTTTGACATTACTACTAACAATTTAATTTTATTTATAGATTACCAGCAAACTTTACTTAAAATCGATTAACGCAGTTAAAGAAGTTTTCAGTTCAATAAGCATGTTGCTGACGCTGTCGCTAACACATGTTGCGCATGTCGATTTCGCGAACCTATAATATTTACCCCGACCTACTATCATTTAACGTGACTGAAGAGGTTTACCCTTCAATAGTAAAATGTTTATGTTATTTTACTACTTAAGGCAACCTTTGTAACATTGCAGGTAGTGGGAGTAGGTTTTTTCACAATTTCGAGAGTTTATTACTTTTTGTGCGGAACCCTAAATATTTTGCTTAAATTAAATTAGCCTATTTGAATCCCGACAATATTAGCTATTTTCCAGTAGAAGTCCCATTCGAATCGGTTCAGTCGTTTCGGAGATTACCTGGAATAAACAGACAGACAAACAGACAAACAAAATTCTTAAAAATTCTAATTTCGTTATAAGTACCGTATATACGTCATGTGTATTGAGTATGGAAATGTTATTTTGATATTATACTATTATACTATATATATATATATATATATATTATACTATATATATAGTATAGATTCAGAAGTCCCAACATACTTATAACAGTGGATTATTGCAAATACATATTTATAAATATATATATATATAATGAATCCCTATTTCTCTTGGTCACGACATCACGCGGGAACGGCTAAACCGATTTCGCCAAGTCATAATTTTGGTGTTGGTTGTCTGGAAAAGGTTCTTATGAAAAAGAACCTTACCTTAGAACGCCTTAAAGAACATATTAACTTCTCTTATGTAAAGTTAGCGGCTTACGGCATAACGTCGTTTTATAGTAAGCGCGACTACCTTAAGTAAGGGATGAACATTTGTATGAAGACACCCGTGCGAAGTCTGGGCGGGTCGCTCGTTTACAAATAAATATAAGTGTGTGCGAAAGGCGTTAGCGGCGCCGACTCGACTCGGATTGCATGCTACAGTATTCATGCACGATTTGTTGGTTTAGCGCCTGTACGTCTGTTAACTTAGAAACTTCCAACAGCAAATATTATACACAAATATTTATCAGAGTCTCCTGTATAAATGGAACGTCTTTTTTTTTTTTTTTTTTTTTTTTTTTTTATATTACAAGTGGCAAACGAGCACGCGGCCCCTGGAAATAAGTACCGCTACCCATAGGCATCCGCAACAAGCTAATGAGTTGCAGATGCGTTGCCTACCTTCATGGACGAAAGAGGGGACAAACAGAAAAAAGGATAATTCCATTCCCTGGCCATCCCCTTCTCATCCGTCAAATCCTCTTCCTCTTCCCACCCCTTCCTTATTAGAAAAGGGTAGGAGGGGGAAGAGGACTACAATTAGGCCTCCGGCACGTCACTCATCAGACGAAACGCAGAATACTTCTACTTCACGCCTGTCTTCTGTGACGTCATGGTATTTCACCGGTCGAGCCGGCCCATTCGTGCAAAAGATGTTGTTATTGCGGGCTCTACCACCGTCTTTATGAATAGAAAAACGAAACACAACAGGACGTGTACACGAGCCCCAGTTGTGTTCCTATTACTGAAAGTCACATTATATATCTCCGTGAACATTCCAGTCGGATAAGCGTTCATGAATGCCTTGTCCATCCGCGGGGTAGACGCTGGCAGTCGGTCTCATGGACGATTTTGCCAGGCGTACCTTTTTAATAGCAAATTCGAATCATTTTCATTTCAAATTTTGTGACATTAACATATGGTCCATCTCAAGATAGGTCCGTAAAGAACTTTGGCTAACATAACCCTTTCAATTTAAACTAGTATGTCCCTATTGGTACTGAAGCTATTTAATAGTATTTCAAACGGTAATCATTGATCTGCTGCAGAGTACTGCCGTCACGAGACGGTGGGATAATGTGACGTGTGACGGACGGATTGCCGCGCCGAGGGCTAGACTACCCGATGCCCGTCATTTCTTTTTATATTGAAAATAAAACGAATTGAATTCTCTTAATCTTTGGCCACAGACTGACGATCGATCGTACAATATTAACCTTACCTATTAACCTTAGAATGAAATTTATTTTTTCATCACTTTGCATGAATTTTGGTGATTTTTGTTTTGCATTAATAAAATTAGTTTTATTTGTCATGTTATATTTAGATTAATAAACGGTAAGTTCACGGGTGCTGTAATTTTATGATAGCATACAGAGCAAAGCACGAGATGTCGCTTAACGTCAGCGTCGCTCGCGGCGAGGGCGGGGGCGGGGACGAGTACATTTGAAAATTAATTAAATGAGGAGAATGCTTGTTCTATGTAAGCGTCTGTGAGCTGAGCTTGTTTCAAATTAACTTATATTTCAGCGATATAATGTTACACAATTTAATATATTATATTTTTATTTAGCGGAACGAGCGCTTTAAAGCTTTTATGAAACATTTGATTGGTACTAACATTAATCCATCATAGGCCTTATCTTTATATTGTGTGTGTTAATGAACTCCTCCTAAACGGCTGAACCGATTTGAATGAATTTTTGTGTATGTGTCCAAGTTGATTCGAGGCTGGCATAGATTCACAATTAAACCTAGTAGATGGCGCTGCAGTCTATACTGCAAGCAAGAACTTTTGTGTATGCATTTATTAATTTATTTCATTCACTCAATACATTTAATTAGTCTGCGTATATAAAAGGCGATGTTACCTGTAGATTCCGAAACGGCTAACCGGGCGAAGCCGGGGCGGGTCACTAGTTATTTATACAGCTTGTTTACAACCGGTGGCTCGTAATCTCCGGACTATTATAGCCATTCAGGTTTCATATAAATTCTTTTTTTATAGATTGTAATGTTTTTCGATTATTCCACCATCCACATCCACATCGCATGCCACAACGCATTTCTGTTTGTCCCAAAAACATTTTGGTGGACGCTAACAAAAGTGATGATTAGTATAATCATGAGACAAGACACGTTTACCAACATATGAAATGTGTGAGGCGTGAGACCACAGTGTCTATACCTCCTTCCAGATGTCAACATTGCCAAACATAACCTCAAAATGTTAACTTGATGTTTTATTATTATTATGATAATGTTAACTCTTTATAATACTTTTTTATGATAGTAAAATGATTTAAACTAAATCTTTGCATTAGTTAGTTCTTTAACGAATCTTTATTGAAATGTTTTTGTTAATTCGCAGCTCGAAAGTCGCGCGAAAACTGTTCCTTCACAACACTAGTCGCTCAGCCGCAGCTCTGTGTTCTGATAACATTCTAATTGTAACTACGAATTAATATTTATTTAGGTTAATTTCCGTTTGTAAATTGTTTTATTCAAATTCTCCCATCTCCAGGTGGGTAGGCAGCATAACACATATTTCTTTATATAAAACTAGTGACCAGCCCCGGCTTCGCCCGGGTACCACTAATTATGTTGATCGGATCGCTACCAAACACAGGAACACCCACTTTGCCAATCTGGACAATCCCATCGTAATCGGTCCAGCCGTTTTAGAGTCTACATACATACTTCGCTTTTTATATATTATTATTTTTTCTTAAAAAGTATCCTATGTTACTTCTAATATCGCCAAGAATATGTGTACAAAGTTTCATGATAAGGTTACGTTAGCCGCACGAGCCGAGCGAGCCAGAAGTGACTCTATGGCGTTCACGCTAACCAATCAAACCTCTTTTTTTTGTTTTTTTGAAATAAATGTAAGCTATAATTTTTTAACAAATATGTCAAAATATCGATTATTCGATTTAAAACGTAGCTACTAGGATCAGCATGTTATTATTTTTGACGTTTAGTTATAAAATTGCATGTGTCTGTCGGAATTATTTACTATACAATGCATGAAATAATTTTTAATTTTTTTCTGAAAAATGGATAAGAAGCGAGAGTTTTGGTGTTCATAATAATGTTAATAAGGTCATATTATATCGTTATAAAAATATTGTGTTCCTGTTCTAGAGTTTTCCCGTTTTATTAGATAAATTACACGTACACATTAGTTAAATGTGGAAAATGTGACTTACACTTTTTACATTGGACGCAAGTCTCTAAAAATCTATGCATATTGAAGATAGATTTAATGTTAATGGTGTCATGTATCTTGAAGAATAAGTAATGTGTTGTGTTACAGTGAGTGCGCTGCGAGAGCACTGGGAGGAGGCGAACGCGCGCGTGCTGCAGCGCAAGGCGCAGCTGGACGCCATGCTGGGCGACTCGCAGCGCTACGAGGCGCGCCGGCGCGACGCGGACGCTTGGCTGACGCGCATGGAGGCGCGACTGGCGGCCATGGCGCCGCCCGGGCACACCGCAGACGTGCTCGACATGCAGCTCAGGGACCAAAAGGTAACACCGCTACACATTCCGTACACTGAATACTGCCAAGTTATACGTACACGCAGGAATTACACGACTTTCCCGGGACTCTATTCTGTGATTGGCTCTTTAGACGCACGTATTGTACGTACAGTAAAGGAGGTGCCAGCGTCAGATTTTGACGTGCGTAATTGCAAGAGAAGTGTATTCACACTTCTCTTGCAATACTAAACTATTGTGTACCATGTTTCTATCACACCGCCACCGAACTTAGGTGGGATTGTGAACAGTACTAGTTAATTCAGCATAAAAAACAACTTAATAAAGGCTACATACACGCACAGTTAGACAGTGTGTTATAATTAGCAACAATCCTCAGCTGCAGCCACCTTAATGAATGAAAAACAATTAAAACAAATATATTCATATTTAGCTTGAATTTGCGCATTCAGTCGCTTCAATAGCTCGCGAGCGCTGCACAAACTTACTGTTAGCGTTTAATTCCATCTATTTCCTCGTCGGCTGCGGAAGGTCTACTTTGCATAGGGTTGACACTTGTTGAACATGAATCTGTTAGAATATTTGTGATCTGAGTAGTTACTCGTAGCCATTCCGGTCACAAATATCACTCCCAAAACTGCATTGCACGGTTCTGTGTGCTAGGAGCGCCCCATACCATCTTGGGGCGCGGCGCCCTTTAAAGGGCGCAGAGTGGAGCCCCATCCCGGGACGGCCAGTGGGAGTCGCAGTGTCACGTGCTTGTCCTGCTCCCGTGGCGCCCACACAATGGTCATGAGTTTTTAGTGGGTAGGCCCACCTCGGTGACCACCCCAGACCCCCCTGTTGCGCCGAACAGAGGGCGTGCATAAGGTCGCATTTTCCGCACCCACAAAAAAGGCACTCGTAGCCGGTAAATTACTATGTATTACGTATATGTTAATGTACGAATAACGCAGAGATCACCGACTGTAGCGGCGTATCCTTCACAGAGGGGAGTTACAATCACAATCTTCGTCTATGCACGACGGTGAATATGTATTTCATGAATGTAAATTATTAAACATTACATAAATTGTATAAGGTTTGTAAGAGACGGGATTCTTACCACGATTAGACTTTTTGAGGTCCCGATATTTCGGCACAGTTGCATGCGCCATGTTCACGGGCGTGTGTTTTGTCGACAACAAAAAATATAATCGAGTGCGGACTTAGCGTGCAGTGAGAAATCGAACAATAGTAGTGGTCACAGAATTAGAAAGATAGAAGATCGATACGGCTATCTATAACATTTTTTCGCACTACCGCATAACTCCAGTCGGCCCGTGAACATGGCGAATGCAACTGTGCCGAAATATCGGGAGCTCAAAAAGTCTAATCGTGGTAAGAATCCCGTCTCTTACAAACCTTATACAAGTAAAAACCACGAAAGTTTAAAGTTATATTACATAAATTTATATGCAGGCATAGGTATGAATATAAGATATGTTCTGTTCTACATTTAAAGAGCCTTAAAATTGTTGTAAAATATCTGTTCCAAATAAAAGTCAATTTGTCGAGGGTGACAGCCCTGGGTGTGGCAAAACATTTGAGAATGCCTTCAGTCGCATAATTGTTCCCATTTATTACGTCACCTTAAAGACTAGCGCCGTAACGAGCGGGGCGGGCGGTTGCGGGGGCGTGGGGGCGCGGTAATTAATGGCGATTATAGTTTCTAGACTCGTTCGGCGACATAATAAAAATTGCCATCATGTTCCTTCATAGAATTCCTTAGTCACAGCCGCCCCGGGCGAACGCTCCGCGCCTTTAAAATGTAATCAGTTTTTGTTCATTAACAAGCCAGCAAGGTTTCTCTTTGCATATTCTGTAGATATGATAGATCTGTACCATATTTTCGAACTTTACGAGACAACCAGTCCGTCATCTACGCTACTAGAGATAAAAGAATTTGTAACAGCGTGTTGTATATGCTTTCAGTCGTTCCACGCGGAGGTGCACCAGTACAAGCACCAGATCGAGCTGTTCGGTCAGCTGACACAGCGGCTGATCGCGGTCTACCGCAACGACGACACCTCGCGCGTCAAGCGCGCCACCGAGGCCATCAACCACCGCTACAACGATTTAAACAACAGGTCACCACTAACTGCTAACTAACTGCCGTATATCTCCTCCCCGTCCAATCCGACTCTCCTTCTTCCCATTCTGTCCGCATTAGCAAAAGGATGGGAAAGGAAAGAGGACTATAATTGGGCCTCCGACATACGAACCGCAGAAACATACTTCTACTTCTCTATGAGGTCGTGGTATTTCACCAGTTGAGTCGGCCAATTCGTACAACAGATGCTGTGGGCTCTACCACTATTAGATATGTTTTATTGCCAAAAAAGTAATTATAATGCGAATAGTTACAACTGTAGAATATAGAGTTGTGGTCTGCATTCCTCTTAATCGTTGCTGTCGATTTGACGTCGAACCCCGGTATGTTGAATCTAATTCTAAAAATTGTATTTACGCCATCTATAGTAGAGTTAGGGAAAACATTCATTTTCACAAAAATGCGCCATCTAGACGAAACTTGTCAAACTGCGTAGAGTTTACTTGGATGTGGAGACAATATTATTTTGTACATTATTTTCCATTCTATTATTTTATCCTATTCTCATTTTAATTAAATAATTATAGCGCATGGCCACTTACAGGTGGCAACAGTAACTAGTAATTAACGGTCGCGTTTCCTTTATAATGAATTTAATCGATTTATTTAAATTAATGCAGCTGTTTACATTAACGTTACGTCGAGAAATGTATTTTTAATAAGATGGTTTCTAACTAAAAAACGGGCAAATTTTCTGGTGGGTTCCTTTAAACGTGAGTTCGTCCTGCTGAAAGTATTCACATGATCTTGTCAATGTTTCGGCAATGCCAACGGTACGAAGGTAGCTTGACTGTCCCGCCATAAAAGTATGTAAAAAACTTACATTATTTTCATGTAATCCTATTTAAAAGTGTAAAATAAACGTCTGTGTTCTGTTTTTAGTATTGTGGCTCGCGGGAAGGCGCTGCATTCGGCGGTGTCGTCGCTGCAGAACTTCGACCGCTCGCTGGAGAAGTTCGTGGGCTGGCTGAGCGAGGCGGAGTCCTTGCTGGACGCGGCAGAGCGCGATCCTCATCTACTCAAGGTAAGTCGGAAATTGAATCGTAATTATGTAATACCTTTAATTTTTTGCACAGTGGTCCGCAAATACTCAGTTTCGGAAGCGAACAGTAGATGGCGTTTTTGTATTCCGTAGAAACAAACGAAGTTATCTATACAAATTCAAAATGGTTTCTAAATACACAATATAGGTGGCTCGTAATAATTTTAAAATGGAAGAATAGATGGCGTTGGCGTCTTTCCTAGAAACTGGCACAAAGTTACAATGTGAATACAAGATGTCGCTGAAGGATATAATAAATCGCCATCTTTGGAACAATTCATGTATGAAATAAAGCTAGGAAGTTAGAAAGGCGAACAAACGATATCTGATTGGTAGATGGCAGTTGGATTGCATTCTTTGCTAGCTAAACAATTTTTTTATGTTCTAATTATATTAATTGTAATAAATAGTTGAGAATGGAGTTGTTGAACAAGTGATTAACTTCACATTGTAATACATAATATTCATTACTTACCTTAAAAGTTAGTTGATTGTTGCTCGAACTGTTCAATTAAAATTCATTGAGTTTCTGTATCGGTCCGATTACTTTTGCGATGAGTCAATTATTTCATAGATAATTTAGTAGCAAGTCAGCATTCATTGATTGGTTAATCGTAGATGGTCTTATAATTAATTTATCTGTTGTAACACAATTGTCTACTGCACAAATATTGATTGGCTTACAAGTGCATTCTAAAGACAGTGGAGTGATAATGTATATATACACCTGCCGTATATCTAAACGTCTTTTACACCAAGATTGAACATTACAATAATATAGCGTGCGAGTGTGTATTTGTATATTTTTTATTGGGCTAGGGCTTGGTCACCTTATTCATGAGATGAACCACGGAATTCAAATTAGTTGTTAATCCATCCCAGCTCATAGCCCACCCGCACATCAAGTCGATTGGACGATGTAATCCTGCTAAGTATAGCTAACCGCATATTATCAATGTTATTGAATTCGTAAGAAATATTGTGAAAAGTTGTATTGGCTTATTTAATTAAGAGCGTAATATTATCTGAAATACTCGCTCATGTATTTTGAAAATCCGCAGCTAAAGGCTATGTTTTTCTAGGCATTAAAGTCCGTGGACGCAGAACAAGCTAGTGAAGTTCAGAACTTGAAATGGGCTTTAATGTATGGCGAAATCAAAACTTTGAAGTAGTTTTAAATGGCCGGTTAAAGTTTAGAATGTGCGCGGTTAAATGCGCCACCGTCTAGCGCATTACTCTAAAATCCTCCGCTAATGTTCAGTAATCGATACTGACGTATTTATGGGATAGTTCCATTAGAGATGCCCTAAATAAACCGCCTCATCTTAGGTGTACTACATATTATATTTTTATGTATAGATAATGTACTTTACGATAGCCACGAATCGCTAAGCTACCACGGCTTACACGGAGGATATTGAACCAGCGAGATGCTGTATCGGCAATATATAATTTTTCAGTTGACTAACATACGTCGCATCTGCATTTCTACTTAAGGTTGTATTTTAGGATTATAAATCACTAGCTACATAATAACAGAAAGCCGCATCGTTATTTAAGAAAAGTAAATCGTCAAATGATATCGCTTCGGGTTCATCTCGTAACTAAAGTCACAACATATCCCACTTCTGATTTTTTTAAATCCTGCTTAGTTGGATATCATAATAAAATATATGAGTATCTCTAACCAATCGCTTTATCGCAAACCTATATTAACTTATACTCACATTTTTACGATTTTTTTTCATATATTAATTTTGTATCGCATAGACGACATTTTATAAAAAAAATCTTCAAAAAGTGTTTGCAATAAAGGTTTTATTAAGCTTAGCAATGAAACGAAGCAGGTGTGGGAAACGAACTGGCTCAATATTCGCGAAACAGGGATGCCCCGCAGCCGAGTACGCATAATGCATGAGACGGTGCCGCCAGCGCCCTCTAGCGGTCCACAGGCCCTTTACGTATACTTAAGGGAATCGGTTTTTGTAAATTGAGGATGATTGATGTTATGAATAATTTAGATTACTTTATTGACTTGCAAATTGCTTAAAACAGTAATATGGCTTATATAAGAGTTGAAAGTCGAAAAACTACAAATTTATTCTGATTTTACATCGAATATAAATTTTAACGGCGTTTAGTGGTGGAATTCATTCTCTCTTAGCCTCTAAGAAGAGTTTACTGTTTGTTATTTCAGCAAGGTTATAACTAAAACAGGCCACTTAAATGTACACCCATGAATATAAAACAATGTTTGCTAACAACACTACGCCTCCAAATCATTCGTTTTTAAAAAAAAGCAACGCTCCGCGCACTGGTGACATTACAAGCAAATTCGTGACTCCGGTGACATCCAACAAATTTCGTCGACGACGCAATAATTTTCAATCGTTTCAATTCAATGTCCGACGAATTGTCTTCCATTGTGAGGGGCCCGCGGCATGAGGCGGCATGAGGCGGTACGAGGCGTCCGATAAATTAGAGAGCGGACGAGACAAAGGCCTGTGTGAAATCTGACGATTTCACAAGAATAAGAAAGTATTCGAGGCGCGATAATAACGCCCTGTTATTATCGCCCCATTCTCCGACCCCGTCGCTCCGAACTTCCAATTTCCTACTAAAACGGGGGGCGAAAGATGCCCTGCTGAATTCTCGTTCATCTTTACTGTTTCCGCTTCCTTGTACAGCGTAGGTTATACAAGTCTGAGCGGAGCAAAAAAATCTAATTTACATTAAACTGTTCTGGGTCCTCGACATTGTGATTCCTCTTCTCTTCTCTAAAGACAGAGTTGAATATACCTCCGCTGGTCGAAGAGGCAAACAAGAATTTGTTTAACGCTTAAATCTATGTTCCTATGGCTAGATATAAGCGAGTTGAGAGTCCTTCGTGTTTTATGTTGGCGTACGGTTCAAGACTTTAAGATTGCCTAACGCTAAGAGTTGAAACTAAACACCATGATATAACAAATTCATGGTGTCAGGATTGCACTGTTAAAAGCCAGCGCTGGAGATCGCGACGAAATCCATTCAAGATGTAACAAGACCTCCAACGATCCTGAAACAATGCGGTACAACAATAACATTGGTGAGCTACGATCTATTCTGAACTTTGCGCTTTTGGAATAGTGAACATTTTAGCGCAAAGCTACGCCGCTACGCCACGTGAATGTTGCCTCTAATGACTTTTTAATGTTAGCGCACTTGTTCATTTTCAAGTTGGTACCTGTCCGTGAGGTCGTTCTATCCTCTAAGTTATATAGCCCGAGTGTATTACGTTTCAAAATGTCAAGGATCGACGGATGCGGCTGGATTTCATAAATTCATTTCATATTTTTTGCCTGGCTCATATTTCTCAAATAATCAAAATGCTAACCTAAATTGAGATCTATGTGCCGAGAGCTAGTTACGATTTTTTTTAATTTAGGAAAATGAAGTCAGAAAATGTTCTATCACTTTCGCCGCGTCTGAAGACTCAATTTCACTGAATTACAGTGAAACATTTCTCGCAGAACATTATAAATGCGAATGTGTGTTTGTTACGTTTTCACGCGTACACTACTAACCCGATCATCACGACATTATGTGCACATATTTTCAAGAGTGTAATGATGAAAATGACATAGGATATACTTGATGGCATGACATGACAACTTGTTGCGTCAACGTTTTGGTATCGGCAAATCCTGTAATACCAATTAATAATACGAAATCAAGTTACAAAAAAATCATTTTTTAAAAGAGAAAATTAAGAAAGTTGCGTGGAAAACTAGAAACCGAAATCAACGACGACCATATTAACTTTTATAGCGTAACCTTAGCGCTTTTGACGTAACTGTCAGTTGACGCGACTTACAAAATGCGCGCACAACGCAAATATTATTAATATTTCTAATTCATTACTCATAACAAGTTATATTCGCTTAATTTAAATCGCATGGCGCGTGTAACCGCGGGGCACGGCTAGTTTTATTATAATAATCTTTAAAAATTCAAACACACGCTGGGCCTATGAAAACAGTGTATTTTTAATTAATCCCAACCTAATTATATAACAGTACGTGATCTGAGTGAGCATTTTAGTAACGTTACAACGAGGTAGTTAACCTTCGTAAACCTACATTCCTTTAAGCATCGTTCTTTTATTATTTGAACTGAGATATTGTATGTTTAACATACAACGTTTCACTGTTGAAAACATGGATTCTTTTATCCCACATAGGACACGTTTGCATAAATTCAAGTTGTAATGTCATTTATGTATTTTTTGTTTATTTTCTATACGCGAACTATTCCACCTGAGGGCTTTTTATAGAGGTGTCGAACGAGCAAACGGTCTACCTGGTATCAAGTGACTACCATAAGCATCTCCGACAAACAAATGAGTTGCAAATGCGTTTCCCCTTCTCTTCCTTACTTTTTTAAATAAAGGAGTAGACCACAATTAGGCACACTCATAGAGTGAAACGTAGAATACTTCTACTTCATACCTGTTTTCTTAGAGGTCGTGGTATTTGACCGGTCGAGCCGGCACATTCGTGCAACTGATGTTGTTACACTAATAAAGATTTATTTTCATGTTTTGTCAACATTAGACCACGCAGATGAATTGAAATGTCCAGCTTGAATGCCACGGAGTCACAGAATTCCAACAGATAGCAAATATACATGTGCAAAATCTACTGCGTTTTTTAAACGAGCGAAGTATCCGAACACCTGGATGTCGGCCTTGTCCTGAGGCTGCAACAATGTTCTTATTTCGTTACACAGCGAAGTTTGTGCGATCTCATCTGATTCTATATTCTTTATAAGATTTTTTCCAACAAGTTGTTATTATAAAAACATGATGCGAAATACGCTTATTTTATTGAAAAAAAAATTGCCAATCAATTTACAAAATTACATAATTGTTATCCAAGTTATGACAATAGGGGGCGACTCAGTTTTGTCCACGCGAAATGAAGATCCCGTGTCGAGTTGATTTTCAGTCCCTCTCTTAGATGTGGCGGGAACCTGGTGGTCCGAGGGGTCGCCATCGGATCGCCAGACACATATGGAAAATCAAAATTCCAATATTATTCAATTTAAATTGACACAAACTGCTTGTTAACGAATAGAAAATTTAAAGATTGTAATATGATATTTAGTAAAATTATTGTAATGTAAAATAAAAATATAAAATATTGAATGTACGTGAATAGCAAAATAATGTAAAACGACTGTAGATTTGCATGAGGGGTGCTATCGCGGGGAAATGTTCACATCGGAGCAGGAATTATTGAATAAAAATTCGAATATGCCTCTTATATTAACGAATTCCGGGGCTCCGTAAAGACATTTTATTTTAAAGCCCTGTA
The DNA here is from genome assembly GCA_029849275.1 of Papilio elwesi. Lineage (NCBI taxonomy): Eukaryota > Metazoa > Arthropoda > Insecta > Lepidoptera > Papilionidae > Papilio > Papilio elwesi. The sequence continues at coordinate 9,131,893 of CM056704.1, read as the reverse complement.
AAGAGATTCCGGTCGGCTCGGGCGCTGGCTGTGTCGGTACACTACTTTAATTTTATATCGTTCACTTTGTTCTTTTGGCGAGATGTTTTTGGAGTTTTTACGCCACCAACTATTTTAATTATCGTCCGAATGTAGGCGACGGCTTCAAACGAAATCGTCGGCGCAATAGAAAGTGTTTTTCCTTTATTTTTCAGCACCGATCTCTGTATAGAATTTACATTACTGCGTTAGTATTAACTCATTAGTCTTATTGTTAACATTTTTAACTAGAAAATGTTAATTTTTTTGACTTCAATAAGTCTTTCGCCACGTTAGACGATATGTGATAGGGCAAAATATAATAGGTTCGCCCCATTCGCGTCAGCAACATGCTTATTTGAATGTGGAACAGTTTTGATAAAGTTTTTTTTTAATTTATTTTTGTTGTATTCAATTTTGAATTTTATTATTTAGATGCAAGGGTTTATTTTTGTACATAACTTATGTAAAAGAAATTCTTCATTTTTCACTTCTGTCGTCAGTCCTTAGCCCTGTGATTTTTGAATAGATTCGATGCAGACCGAGCTAATAAATTAACATTCATTATGGACGATATAATGCCGATGAGATCTTCGAATTTTACCAGAAAGTAGGGAACATTGACACTTTGGTTGCGACAATCAATACGCTTTTAGTCGAAAAGGAAAAGACTTCCATAATAACAGAGCTGTTATCGGCTTTCCAACATTTTCGTAATCTCCTCAACTCGTAGAATTCCACGTAGGCCTTTGTCTCATCGCCGCCTTTTCAAAGCCTTTGCCGGCAGCGGGTGAAATTTCATCGGAAATAAATGTTCATCCGTTTTTAAAGATAACGACGTACTCGTCAATGTACATATTTATATTACATATACATTATAATAATTAATAAATTTTTATTTCTAAAATTCTTTGTGCATTTATGTATCTCGGGGACTGTGATGACGAGGGTGTAAAACATGTTTCATTTTCCTCGAAGTGTTTCCTTCTATATTTCTTAATTTTCTTTCTTCTGTATATGTCAAGAAGAAACTGAGAAAAAGAAGATTAGTTGAGTTTGGATTGAGCAGTGACCTAATACAAGCGTTAGTCTCTTTATAAAGATTCTACTGCTCGTGTTAGGATCAACGGGGCCTACTCAGACTGGGTTAGTATCGATAAGGGTGTAAGATAGGGCTGTGTGGGGATGCTCCCCGTGGCTGTTCAATCTCTTTATGGATGGTTGTTGAAAAGAATCAGCTCTTGACCATGGCGAATGAAACTGTGCCGAAATATTGGGAGCTCAAAAAGTCTAATCGTGGTAAGAATCCTGTTTTAATCTTTGTGTTAGTAAAAACTACGAAAGTAAAGTTAAATACGTTTAGAAAAAAGCTTTGAAAGACGAAGAGTGTGGATTTAGAATGGGTGAGCATGTTGTGAAATGTCTCTTGTACGCCGATGACCAGGTCGTGTTTGCGTCATCGGCAGACTTACAATTTTAATTGAATGTAATGAAAGATTCATTTGAAGGTAAAGGCATGAAGATGAATGTAGATAAGACGAAAGCAATGATGTTTGAAAGAAAACAAAGTAAGACAGTAACGGATGAATGAAGAAATAATGACGGTACAAATTTATGTTGCAAAAGTGAGTGGCAGAGTTGGTAGGGGACGCCCTAGGAGAACTTATATCGATCAGATTAGTGGCTTATTAAAGAAGGGAGATATAAGGAGCACCCATAACCGACGAGCATGTATGCGTAGATGTATGGATGTAGAAGAGGCGAGAGAGGTGTGCCAGGATCGCGTCAAATGGAAATCCATTTTATGCCTACCCCTCAGGGCTACGGACGCGAGCGTATATTATTATTATAAACTGTCGGAACGACTGATATATCAACGCACAGCCAAAACTCCTGGGCTTAGAGCAATGCCTATTACTAGATGCCAACAAGTGGTATTGCAAATGTTTTCTTATAGTAAGGAGAGGTCCAAGGCAACGCGCACCCAAATCCGTATGGAGTAGCACAAAGCCGCGCTACACCCAACTCCGATACAATCCTAGCCAATACTTGTCTTTGTGCATGTGATGCGATTGTGCAACCTAACTCATTGCCTTAGGGTATAGAATTGCCTGCACGTTGAAGCTGTAGCGATGTGGGTGCTAATGACTTTTTAATGCCCGCTCCTACTGTTTCACCTCGCAGTTTCTTTTGATGAAGTAACTGAATTTGTACTAAATGTTTTCCTTACAGTAACTATTACGTTTTTATGCTACATTAAATAAAACTAGTTATATCACCATACAAATGTTGTTTTCTATATTTATCCCTTACAAAACAGGTACAGTCATGACCTTGGTATAGTTCAGGTAATTAAACCGATTTATCCGACCATTTTTGAATGGATTAGTTATGACTATGCAAGACATTGAGTGGCAGTGTTATAATCCCTAGTGAATTTATATCGATCAGATTAGTGACATACTAAGGAGTACCCGTAACCGATGAGCATGTAAGCGTAGATGTATGGATGTAGAAGAAGCGAGTGAGATGTGCCAGGATCGCGCCAAATGGAAATCCGCGATCTCTATCTACCCCTCTGGGTTACGGACGTAGCGCATAATTTTAACTAACGAAATAAAATGTTTGCTTGTTATGTCTCGTAATGACTGTAGCTGCGTACCCATGGCAGGATGATAATATGTCCAATAGCTTAGTGTTAGCCGCCAATATAATCTAGCCATTGATAACATTTTGACGTATTTTTGTTCTTACGCCTTATTACGATATTTTCTTGCACTAAAAGCACTGTTAAGTGCGTAAAATATTGAAAAATAATTATATGTTCATTTTACAATTACGTACAATCTCTAATATTTCAGATCGTCTTGAAGTTTACGATTGTCTAAGATTCAAGAAGTTAGATTTAAAAGGTTCCTATCCACCCCAGATAGACTGTATCATGAAGTCTGCGGATTCTAACGACACTTTAATGTGCAAAGTTGCGGCCGGTCGCTGCCGGAGCAACGCGCTCAAGTTGACTATGATCGACAGGTGTCGCCATTTAATATCCAGTCCTAAGTTACTCGACATGGAAAACTTCATGAGATATTGGAGCGCTTCACGTAGCACATTATATTTACTACAATAAACAACGTGCATCCATAAGCGTTGCTTAATAAGAACGCCTTGCTATCACTGAAATATATTAATATCTAAAAACCGGGTACCCATTTCGGAATATATAGGGAACACATATACACATCGACGTTTATGTACGTAGATAGCACCTGTAAAACACAAAAATAAATGACCCAAGAAAAACGTATATTATTCCGGGATAAAAGTAACCTATGTTCTATTCCAGACTATTATCTAGCTCTGTGTCAAATTTCATCCATCAGTTTAGCGGTTTTTGAGTGAAGTTACAAACATTCATACATCCATGCATACAAACCTTTGTATATATAATACTAGTGACCCGCCCCGGCTCAGCCCAAGTACCACTAATTATGTTGATCCGATCCGATCGCCACCAAACACAGAAATGTGCCAATCTGGACAATCCCTGTAAATTTCATCGAAATCGGTCCAGCCGTTACGGAGTCTATAGGGAACATGCATACATACTTCGCTTTTTATATACTATTTTCTACCTCTCAAGAATATGTGTACAAAGTTTCATGATGATCGGTTGAGTAGTTTTCGCGTGAAAGCGTAACAAACAATCTTACATTCACATTTATAATATTAGTAGGGATATTCTATATATTCGTAAGCATGTACAAGGCGTACAAATGTATCGCCTTTTGTCCGATATTCTACCCAACTTTATACTGCAACTGCTTATCTTATTCCGCGCCGGCCAAATAAAACAAATGGCGTGGTTAAGTTTGTTGACGAGTGCAACAACGCGCCGGCCGAGGCCCGCCGCGAGCGCAACTTTCTTCCCGTTGTAGTCGTACGTGTTCAGTCTGAAAATTTACCTCGCGGCTGAAACCATTTAAATTTGACATTTGCACAAGAATCAAAGATCACTTTTCAATCGTTGGATTTAATGTTCCAACTTGTACGAGTCTTTACGTAACGTGTTTTAAGAATTTCGCAGTATTAGGGATGTAAACTTCGTTGTCTGTACCGACGGGTTTTGTTTTACTGTTTAAATATACAGATCTGACCCGTGGAAGTTGATGAAAACTCCGCCGACATGAACTGGTGTCCATAGAGCACAGCGTCCGCACGTTCCCACAGAGCGCGGTCATGCGGGACGCACGCTAGGGATTACCAGTTCTATCGATAGATAGGCTGTTATTATTATTACTTTCGCTATTGAACTAAATCTTCAGAGTTTATGTTTAAACACCCAGTGCATTTAACAAGAAAAGTAACTGTTATGACTATACCTGATGTGACTAGAGGTACAGTCGGGAACGAAAGCCTTACTAAGTTTTCCAATTTATTCCTTTGTCAACTTGCAGACATTTGTTACCTTTTGAAACTAAAGTACCGAGCAGACAACAATGTTTTTAATAGTAAACTTTGAATCAAATATATTGTATTAAACTTTGACCTGTTGCCAACGTACATGTCCGCGTATAAGAAAACAGTAAGTAGTAGCTTGCATTCGGATATGTGGATGTCATGATTTAATTTGGTTTATGGCCCAGCAAGGTAATTGTTAAGTACAAAGTTCGTTACGTCCTATTTATCACAGCAAAGATCCGAAAGTGGCCATTTGTTTTTTGGATAATCTAATCTTTTATCGATAACGCGCGCATCCGACGCCCGCACTAAACAAACAAAGACGTGCTCAGTGAGTCGACTCAGCCTTTCCGCGCCCTCTGCCGAATTGATTTATAGTTTCATATGAAAATCGCGTCTCACGCAATCCTAACATCGTATTAAGGCATTGCTAATAAGAGGCCCTTTTTCAGGCCTTTGATCCCCTCGCGGCCGGACCGAGCAGTTTTGTTTATGGTCGGGATTAAAAGGGATTCCGCTTTTACTTCTTTACGAATTACTTATTTTTTTCCGGTCGTATTAAGACGCTGCGGACTACATGCGAATGTTTTTTCTCTTTAATAAAATAAGGAATTTATTGTATGGTACGGTTTATTCCTTATTCGCGTTTAGATTTACAAGTTAAGCGAGTTGGCTTTAAGCCCGCTTAGGTTTTTATGTGTTGAAATAACTGAAGTATTTATTATGTCGACGTTTTCATATTGCACAACATGTCTAAGAAATTGAATTGAAACTGTGCCCCTACCGGGGTGGGCAGAGGTGGAACTCAAGTCTGGAACTACTTAAGACCGTTTATATTAAATTATATTCAATGGTCCGTTATATAGAAATGTTTACAATATATTCACGCACAGTACAAAGGGTAATGGACTTTAATTGATTCGGTAACAAGAATCAAACGTGCAGGAACGAAAATAGCAACAACTTGAGAGTATTGGAGGGCGCTTAGAGTTCCATCCGACCACTTCAGACTCACGTGTGCGTTCTCGAAATATACGCCTGAAAGATAACTCCCACAGCTGAAGTTATACAGAATTATAGAAACTATTTTAAATACTTTTTATTTGGGAATAATCATTATTTTGATATCATGCGAAATTCCCATTTGAGATGAATTCAATCGCTAGTTTATGATGACTAATATACGGTCTAAATTAAAGTAACATATCTTACGCAGACGAAGACGAAGAGACAAAGAGATTCGGCGGTGCGACTGATGATAAGGTCATCAATATATATAAGTTGAATTTAAATTGTTTAGCACTGAAGATATTTTGTGTGTGGTAAAGTAGAAGGTGGTAAATGAGCAAACGGTTCACCTGATAACAAGTGATCGCTACCCATAGACGTCTGCAACAAGCTTACGAGTTGCAGATATGTTGCCTACCCATAGACAGAGAAGGGGATAAACAGAAAATGGTTATTTGCCTTTCCTATTCATCCTGTCCACCGTCAAGTCCCCTTCCCATCTTTGCTTTATCAGCAAAGGATGGGAAGGTGAAGAGGACTAGAATTACGCGTCCGTCACCTCACTCATCAGACGAAACGCAGAATACTCTACTTCACACCTGTTTTCTGTGAGGTCGTGGTATTTCACTGGTCGAGCCGGCTAATTCGTGCAACAGATGTTGTTGTTGCGGGCTCTACCATTATTGTAAAGAGACTGGCGTGAGAACGTGTTGTCTAATGAAGTAAATACGTACGTAATACATCAAATAATATCCTGTATTTTGACTGACATCGTTGGCGTGCAAACATGCTTCAGAACTCTATTTGTTCTAGGTACAGAGTAGTGAAGCGGTTTACAATATGTTACGGCGCAGTCAGTGAATATTTCAAATAAACAATCTTTCATCGTTAAATGTTTCTCCGGGGCTTCACGGCTGTGCCTGGGACGTTGCCAACTCCCTCCAGTAGTTATGCGATAAAGAGATTGTACTCAAATTACTTATTTGCTTATAACTTTATAACAAACAAACATTATTTCATCTTGTATGATGACTTTTAAGACGCTTTGAGATTTTATTATTTATAGATAGCTGTCATATTCTTAGTTTATAGTCCGTGTTAAAGTAACGCGGTACGTTATACTACAAACAGCTTTTAGTTTCGTATGTAACACCCGGTCTACGTGATGTCTAGAAATTTAAGAAGCGATTTGCATCTTGAATACGTGCGATAAAGTCCAAATTCAATTGGTGGTCCTATACAGTTAATGTCACTTGATTTTTCGTCTTTTTTATCGTATATACATGACTGTGTTTTAATATGTTTCTACTTCCATGCTTAACTAATCTTCTAATAACCATTTTAATTGTGTCCGACTCTTTGGCATTGGAAATTACTAGTAACATCTTTCCCTCCATTTAATGTGATCGTATTCGCTTAACAACGTCAAAGTCGACTGTCTTAAATCTTTATGTTACTGACTGCACTCGAGTACCACGTGTGTAAAGGAGGAGTAACTTAAAATGCACTTGAATTTGTTGCCTGCACGGAATGCGATCGAGTGGAATTACCCCGCTGGCTGTAAACCGCTGATTTACGACACATCGCCGGATTGCTTTAAGTTGGCTGCACAGCGCCCGCTCCTTACACCTGATTATTATTATTTCAGCGAGGCATGTGGACAAAGTCCTAATAAAATATATTAAAAAACAGGCTCGTAAACTTGCTATTGTTCAAATTCCTTAGCAACACAGTCCATAATTATAAATTTTATTACGTATTTTAACTTCACGTATAATCTTTTTAAATGGATCGTCAATATTTTGAACTCGTCACAAAAATAGTTGAGAAAAAAAAATACTTAGGACTACTTGAATAATCGTCTCGTGAAAAGTTGTTTCGACTGTAAATAAAACACTCGAGTTCCTCTCGCGTGTATCTATTTTAATTACCTCTCCCTCAGTGGGCGTTTAAAACTAAAAAAACGCTGTCAAACGTACCCCGAAAAAATCAACCGCCCGCCGAAAACCAAAACATGGGCCGAAACTGCGTCGATGCAGGGCGGGCGGCGTCGCGACGCGCCAGTCGACCGGCGAACGCCGCGCGCGACGCACGTGCCGCCGCGCCATGTGACGCTGCCGGCCGCGGCCGCCATGACCGAAGGGGCGGGCAGGCCTCGGCCGGCGCCGCCCCGCAAGCCGGAGTCGCTGAGCCTCGCCTGGCCGCGCTGGGATGACCCGCCGCCGCCCGCGCCCGAGCCCAAGTCCACTCCGACCGCGATCACCGATGACTTCGGCGGCTTCACACCGTACTCCGCGTACACTCCTCCTAATCCGATCCAAACGGACAGACGAGTCAGGCGACCCCAGAGCGTTGTTTCCCCGCGGCCCCAAATCCAGCTCACGAGACGTCCGCACTCGATCGGCTCCATCGAGGATGAGTGGTCGGGGCAGATCCTGCAGCCGGTGCCGCGCCGGCCGCGGCCCGCGCCTGTGTCCACTCTCCCGCGGCCGAGTTTCATGCCGTCCTCGAGAAGCGATTACCAGTTGCAGCGGCCGGCCATCATGACGAACGGTTACGGCGCTGTGCCGCCGTCGATGTCTCGGCGCCTCTCTTTGCCCGGCTGCGGTGTCCAGAACCCCCCCAAGCCCTCGGCGACGTTTCACGGCCTGTCGGGGCTGGCGGCGCCGTACGCGTGCCTGGGCACTCCGCTCACCCCTAGCACGCCGGCGGCCGTGCGCGAAGCCGTCCGACATCTGCTCCAGCAGCCGAGAAATGGGTTCCCCATCATGGATCACAAGTTGTCGCTATTCATTGATATCTTGGACGCCCAGGAAAAGTTCTCACAGGTGACTACGACGATGTTTTAAAAAATATTCCAATCTTCGTTTCAAAACTCGACTTATTGTCTAGGAACATCGTCTCTACATAATTATGATACGGTGAAGGTTTCCAAGAGTTTTAGATCATTGTTCCAACTCTAGCAAAGTTGAAAGCCTTGAAGTGCGCACCGCCGGGCTAGGACGAGTTCCCTGAGCTGGGCTATAGCATAGTGCAACACTCAACTGTTGTTGTAGCAAAATAATAACAATTCAGCTAAATTCAAGACAAGTTTCTTTGCTTCATTTTGAGTGACGTTCGGTAATTATTACTTTAATGCCATTCACAAACCTGATAGAAAAGTGTTTGTATTTGCATAAAAGTGCTGCAGGTACATCACTATTCGTGTGTTTTAAATTTATAGAACATTTTTGTCGATAATCGATATTGACATGTTCTCACTCAAGTCGACGAAGCTAGTCAGTATGTTTCGTAAACCAAAGTGTTTTTTTTTATGTGAGTTGGTGGCAAACGAGCAAGCGGATCACCTGATGTTAAGTAAACGCTGCCCATAGACATCGGCAACAGGCAAATGTGTTGCAGATGCGTTGCCCACCTTTAATGGAGGGCATAGACAGGAAAAAGGATATCTCCTTTTCCCCATAAACCCCCTCCCCGTGCAATCCTCTTCCTCTTCCCATCCTATCCTTATGTGGAAAGGGTGGAAAGGGGAATAGGACTGAAATTAGGCCTCCGGCACCTTACTCATCAGACGAAACGCAGAGTACTTCTACTTTACGCCTGTTTTCTGTGAGGTCGTGGTATTCCACCGGTCGAGCCGGCCAATTCGTGCAACAGATGTTGTTGTTGCGGGCTCTACCACTGTAAAAATATACCTGTAACGTAACCTCATCATTCCGTTCCACAGATACTGCTACGCGTATTTAAAATTTTATTGGCGGGATGTCTTGTAAAACCGTGTGCTGTAAAAATAATTTCAATTTTCGTAATTACCGCTTCATAATGCAGTATTAAAGTCTGATGTGACTGGATGGCAGGCTATCGATCTTTGGGGGTCAGTCTCGAAGTGGAGCGAAAACGAAAAGAAATAAAATGAAATATACTCTTACTAGCACCTAACTGAGTCGCCAAACTTCGTTCCGCCGTATTATTACCTACCGCAATTTCGTAAAAACCATTATACCATATTACTTCTAAATTTCAAAACTCTAGGCCTATGGTTCCAGAGATATCGTGATGAGTCAATAGATATCTGGAAATCTGTATCCCGTATTGTAACACTATGTGCATATGATTCATTATCAATTACAAACATATTGTCATTTGTTTTCTTGCTCTAGTATTAACAAAGTTTCCTGAGACGTGTTAAACGTCGAATTCTGCGGGTCCACAACAATAGCAGGCCGTCAGTCCAATCACAAGCCAGCCGCTGAGTTTGAGGGACAATTACATCTCGTGTTCCAATAACGTTTATCATCCGTTGTCTTTCGCTCGGTAATTAGATATCGGGTGGCGTTGAGCCCGTTGTCGCGACAACCGCACGACACAGTTAAATAAAGAAAACTATCCCTTAATTGTTTTAATTTTGTCTATGTTGTTGTTGATTGGGAATGCCGTCAAAAAATACTTAAACGTAACGTTATTCCTTTATTACCTCGACTGTCATTTGAAAATTTAAAATGTATACATGAAATATGACAATCACAGTTTTCGTGTTGATGCTCACACATTTCCTTCGGTCAAGGTTTAAACAGACCACCGGATTTTTATTCCGAGCAGCTGTGTCCAATATCTGAATAGTTCGCACGAAAGACCTGTATGAGGTCTGAGGAGGTCATATGCATGAGGTAGAATCATGAAGAATCTCACATTACACTGTTTTCAGACCGTACTTCTATCATACAAAGACTTGTCCCAAGCCAAAAATTGTTCGATGACCTTACGTTTTCTTTTGTACTTTAGGCAGTATCTTTACGTTAGTATATAGTAGCGTTTAGTACATTCAACTTAAATTGTGTTCCATAACATTGAATTACACAAAGATTATACATAAAGTTTGTATTTTAATTCGTGGCAGATGTCAGCCGTGAGATAATATAAGTCGGGGCGGAGGCAAGTTCGCTAGGCGGCCGCGCGACTCCCCCGTCTTGTCTTACTCTGAATTTATAATACTTGCAACACTTTATTCAATAATCCGCTTCCTGGATTAAGTTCGAAGCGACTCCAATGCCTACTCTCTTTTTAAACAAATGGCGCACGATTAAAGAGGGGACTTAAACTTTTTACAATCGGAACAAGACGAGATTCGCAGAAGTATTACTAACATGGTTAAGTTGCTCGAATATTATTTAACTGTTCAAAGTTTTGATCTTGCAAATAATCTTTATTGATAACTGACAGATTAATGACCCATTTCTTCCAAAAAAATATTGATTGTTGCAGCTCCGAATACCTTGAAATCTCGTACCAGGACTTAAAACATTTGTCCAGCCCAGAGTGAAAAGTTCTAAAGACTACAGATAAATTCGTGATTTCGGATCCACCATTTAATTATTGCTCTTAGGACAACTGTGTGTATTTAAATTGTTTAAACAATTTGCTGATATTTTGACAAAGGAAAGTCTGTTAGGAAAGTTGTTTGTCTGTTTGTTCCTAGTAGCGTCAGAGGAACCCGCGAGGACTGACCGAGCGCGCCATTACATTCAGATATAAATAAACATGAACTCTGTGCCATTAATATTTCTTATTCTGGAGACGTATGACAGAAGCGCAATATACATTTTGTGTAATTTAAATAAATATTCAAGGAAATATCTCGCTGCAGTACATCCGGCTAGAGTACGGAGCGCATCGGTGTTTTAAATCATAATACCGTAAATATATTTTACATTATCTAATGTAAAGAATATTATATTTGTTATCTGTATTATCCATTGATAATACAGATAACAAATATAATATTAGTAAGAATAATTTCATCACTTTATTTCGTATTCTGTTAATTAAACTCTGAACACGCATTTAATTATTCAATTAGTATTAAATTAACTGAGGTTGGAATGAAAGTTAATCTGTCATCATAAAGCATAAGTTACAATAAATTTACTCCAATTACTTAAAGTATACATGTAAATGTAAAGTTGCTTGATACTCCACAGACACTCAAAGCACTTTGATGTTTAACATAGACTCTGCCTACCCCACTCACCACTCGGCGCCGTATCATCGACCTCATTATCTCGTTATAAAATCTTTTCAAATGAAAGGTCGTACAGCTGTGCTCAATGGTGACGCAATAGGTTCGTTAATATCTATAAAAGTCCCACAATGTCCGTACAGGAGGCGTCCCATTAAAAAATATGATTCAGTTGGAACGCTCGAGCTGTGAAAGGGGGGTCCCTTCTCCCCTTTCGTATTGTCGCTATTTCACGGACGCCGTCGTCACTTGACCCCGTTCTTTAAAGCTTTTGTTTCAATATGAAATACCGCCGAAACGAGAAATGTAGACAGTTGCGGTGAGAGGCCAACTTGCTTGTCTCGGCGAAATAAAATTTCAAGTGTGTTTTCTGTTAATTCATTTTATTTTTTACGCCTTATAAATCTTCTTCAATTTACTTCGGTCTGTATGGTGCTTACTTCCTAATGACCGCGTTACTCTAAATGACATACCAACGGTTGTGCCCAGTTTAACTTTTCCATTTATGTACGTAGCGTAGTACGTATATGCGTGCCGTAGAGCCTTCGTAGCGGCGGACACGGTCTTCTATATGGACCACAAGTCTGAGCCGACGCTCACAGGAGCATGGTAGTGGCTCAGCGGTAAAGGATAATACCATTTCATTGATTGTACTTATTTGTCGTTTATCACAACCTCAATACTGACCAAAAGTTTTTTTACTACATTTCGAGTATATTTTGTTAACACTGGAAGAGTAAACAATGACAAGCTGTATTAGATTTGAATCCGGGTCAATATTTGTGTGCCATAGCTCAGTATGGTCGGGACGCGGCAAAGGAAACAAAAAGAACAGCTGTCGACCGCTCTGCACCCAATTACTGCGCCGGCCGCTGGCATTTACGTCCTCCACTGGTGTTGTTTACACGTGGTGTAAACAACATTGTTAGCTCACTTTATCTCAGTGTTAGAGCGAGACTGGTTTTTAGGTCATATCGCAATCGAAGTTGATGGTAAACCGCCGACGACAGGTGTCGCTGTTGTGGCCTACGCGAGGTCCTGTAAAGAAAATATTTTTTCTTTAGAAAATTGTGTAAGCGCGATACAGCTTTGGCAATCATTGATGAAGGCTCGACTGTACTCATCAAAAACACCTTTTAATTTTTAATTAGGGCTGCGTATCCAAGGAATAAAACGGGAACCCTATTACTAAGATTCCGCTGTCCGTCTGTCTGTCTGTCCGTCCGTCTGTCACCAGGCTGTATCTCATGAACCGTGATAGTTAGACAGTTTAAATTTTCACAGATGATGCATTTCTATTGCCGCTATAACTACAAATACAAAAAAAACAATAAAATAAACATTTAAGGGGGCTCCCATACAACATGATTTTTTGCCGTTTTTGAAACTACGAGTCCGACTCGCACTTTGTCCGTTTTTTCTCTTTCACCCGTAACATGAAGTTATTATATTTTTATTTACTTATTTATTTAAAGCTCTAAGATGTTGTTTAGTATCACAATCACGTGGGGTCAAACATACAATGGATAATATCTCCGAATCACGTCCACTCTATTCAATTACAGAAGCCATTATACGCGTAGCGTAAAAGAATTTTTACGGCGCTGAAATGAAGTCTCCGCGATAAGTGAGCCATTATTGAGTCCCGTCTCGTTACAGTATCGTCACAGTCTCGTACGCCACGACCGGCCCCCGGCTAATCGCGAATCCTTCATTTTTGTTATCTACAAAATTACTACGCGATACGTTTACATTTAGAGGTTGTGTTTCTGTAAATAAAACAAAGCTTATAAGATCGATTTTGTGAAGACATGACCTAAGTTGAACTCTATTTAATATGATCGATTATATAGATGTGAGATCAACTTACATTGGATTACAAATATTTCTCCATACAAACTTTCATCCACTAACTTACATCGTCGCCTTAGTAGCTAACCAGTTCATTCATTAATTAATTTCATTTCATGAGAACCAACTTATAAATGTTGAATGTAATTACTTAATGTAATTGTTGCTATGTAACCTTTTAATTTTTCCTTGAGAGACAAAAACAATACTTAGCAGCCACTTCAGCGTATAATAGCTTTACGCGAGCCTGCCCGCTGCAACGTACAATCCGGGTCAACTGTGTGCAGTTGAACAAAAAATGACATATTTTTGAATTTGTTCCTTGCAACATTTTCAGTTCGATCCCCGTTTATGTTTTCTGTACAACTATTTACAACAATCCTGTCTTGACAATCATATTATCAGTTGTTGTAACAAATCCACGAGGATTGTATAGTACACGCTTGGAGTAGATGGCATTTCGTTGCGTTAAACATTATGGTGGCATTAAATTGCTGGAGGAAGTAGCCTAATCTTATTACAACAGATTATTACGCAGTAAAGTCGTTGAGTTAATCCTTTCAAGCTTACTGCAGGAAAGTCTGCTGTGCTGTAAATGCTGCAGTTAGCGTTTATCATTGCAAGAATTGTTAATATAAAATTACAATTTAATTAAGACGAGAGCTGTATTTATCGACGAGGCATATTAAACCAGGACTGACTGACCCTATTGTTATGAACTGAACCGGTGAAATACCGTATCACTTGATATCATGTTGTGCCAGGTTACTATGCTAGCAATATATAACATAGCTATATTTGAAGCTAGCGGAGTTGCTTCTGTATGATTATAGGACAGGTAATTAGTCATCCCTACTAATATTATAAATGTGAATGTAAGTTTGCTTGTTACGCTTTCACGCGAAAACTACTCAACCGATCGTCATGAAACTTTGTGCACATATTCTTGGAGGTACTACAAGTAACATAGGATTCTTTTTCTCTTTTAAAATCTAAAAAACTTGCTACTTCAACGCCATTTCTTTATCCCGGATAAATGTACGGTTCCCGTGGGATACGTTTTGTTGTTTTACGGGTGCATATTTACATATATAAAAGACGATGCATAAAAGCGTTATAACGGAAAACTGTGGCTTAAAAGTGGACGACTAGAATTGAGAATAGTATGCTTCGGTGGTTCGGGCATGTTGAAAGGATGAATGAAGAGAGAATAACAAAACAAATTTATGTTGCAAAAGTGAGTGGCAGTGTTGGTAGGGGACGCCCTAGGAGAACTTATATCGATCAGATTAATGACTTACTAAAAAAGGGCGATATAAGGAGCACCCATAACCGATGAGCATGCATGCGTAGATGTATGAATGTGGAAGAAGCGAGAGAGGTGTGCCTGGATCGCGCCAAATGGAAATCCATGATCTCTGCCTACCCCTCTGGGTTACGGGCGTGAGCGCATATTTATTTATAAAAGACGATGTTCCATATAGATTCCGAAACGGCTACCTGGGCGAAGCCGGGCAGATCACTTTATTATAATTACAAAATGAACTGCTTACAGGAATTCAAGTGTCTCGACACTCTGTATAATTGAACGCAATAAACATCTCTATGTATGCAACTGTGTTAATGATTAAAGTGCGCTAATTAAGCTTGTCGCTTGAATAAAACCGAGCGGCAGGCGGCACCAAGCGCGGCCCGCACCTCCCGCGCACCAAGCGCGGCTCGCACGCCATTTGTCATCGCAATTTATTACTCTGTGCATTCCCACTTGAAAAATTACTATCGCCTAGGTTTTTGTGCGCCACCGGCTCGCTCACTGAGAACGCTCCCGGCTTATTCATAAATTACTTAACTGTGGTAACAATTAACTATCAGGCTTTTCATCTAGTCGCACTGTACGGTACAACGTTAGCTTAGGGTTTACTTACGATATTCAATGTTCAACACTTACTTAGACGCAGTTTTAAGCGTCAATTTTCATGTTATAACTGTCACATCGTTCCACAATAAACGGCTTAGCAAGTCCGCATTGCATATTAAGAGTTGAATCTGAAAAAGTGTGCGGTCTGTTTGTAGTGCGTTTGCTATTTGTACGGGCTGCGAAGTTAATTCGAACCGTAGTGTTACCCGGTCGAGCCGCAACGGGGTCAAGTGGCGCCCCTTTGATCCGGGTAGTCCGGCTCTAGCCGGGCGTGCGAGAGTGTTTGTTTGTTGGCCTCCTGCGCTCACGTTTGCCTTCGATCCAGTTTGTTGCAAATTCACTTTGTGCTCGTAATTGACGATTGGTTCTTAATGTGCTCTAGTGAGACAAATGGGTCACTTAATTTAACGCAATAAGATATAATTTATATTATTCTTGTCTCAAGTCAAAAAAAATTATGACAATATTGTTTTATTAGGAAAAATTAGTCAGTAGCCTCATTAGCACCCACATTTATTCGCGGTGAACGGCTTTTCTTTAATCCGATTTTATAATATATTTTTAATAATTCAGCAACTGAGCGTCTCGGATACGTTAGTTAGAGCCGCGGATACGGTGCGAACGCGTCGTTAGCTAAATTTGCGACATTCCGCGTCACGCTCGGGGGAGCCCGCGGGCGCGCCTCAGTCCCGCTCTATTGCCTCTTGTTAGTCTCATTGTAAACCTTTGTATTGGGCTTTATACTTTTAGGGAATCGGATTTCGTTGAGAATTCTAAACGGAAACACCTAAACACATGTGAATTTCTGTTTTTGTTACTATTTCACTTTCAATTTATAAAAAAAAAGTTTTCTGGGTGCGACTCTAGTTTAGTATGATTGTACATTTATGTTGTTGAAATTTTTGCTTTCTCTACGTGAATACAAAAACATCAAAGCTTATATCTCTATTGATAAAATACCTGCAGAGCACAGTCAGTCAGTCACACCACTTCCGGCTTACCAACCTCCTTCCTTTGGAGTCCTATTAATTTGTTAAAAACATAAAGGATCCAAAAACTAAAACTAAATCGATAACTAATTATAAAATCAATTATAAAAGATAATCTGTAATTTGGCTTTGAATTCACGTATGATTCTAAATTATTACTACCAATATCAATATTGGTAAATATACTGTTAAGAACTTTTTACTGAAATTAAGCTATGATGAAACTGAAAATTTACTATGGCCTGATAGATGATATTGTGACATACATACATGCAAACACGCGTACACAAAACAAACACTCACACATACGCACACACACACTCAACATAGATAATATTGTGACATACATACATGCAAACACGCGTACACAAAACAAACACTCACACATACGCACACACACACTCAACATAGATAATATTGTGACATACATACATGCAAACACGCGTACACAAAACAAACACTCACACATACGCACACACACACTCAACATAGATAATATTGTGACATACATACATGCAAACACGCGTTCACACAACAAACACTCACACATACGCACACACACACACTCACACACATTTACACACAAAAGAAACAGTTAACACCTAGAACCGCACTATTCAAATTTGTGTAAAATAGCTCAGTACATTGTTAAGGAAAGGCGCCGGTGCTGTCACACAGTTGATACTATGACAGGCACCGACGCTTGACCTGTTATTGGTATAATTTTGTATAGTTGAAATAAGTAAATAAATAAATAAAAAAAAATTTAGAATCACACAGGCTTTAAGTATAATATATATATATACTTAAAGCCTGTGCCGGAGGCTTAATTTCAGTCCTTATCCTCTTTCCATCCTTTCTTCATAATGATAGGATGTGGGAACAGGACGAGGATTCGACGGGAGGGAGTTGGCGGGGAAAAGGAAATATAGTTTTTCCTTTCTATGCCCTCCTCCGTCCATTACGGTAGGCAACGCATCTGCAACACATTTGCTTCTTGCGGATGTCTGTGGGTAGCGCTCACTTAATATCAGGTGATCCGGTTGCTCGTTTGCCCGTTAATTCCATAAAAATATATGTATATAGAAAAGTAGTAGCTTTTATGGTGATGATGCCGGTAGAAAGAAGCAGTATACAGAGACCTATTAGTGAGGTGAGCAGTAGTCGGGCAGGATTACAATGCTTCAGAGTACAGTGTGAGTGCTGGCCATCACATTCCTACAGGATAAGATAACTGACATTTAGAAACAAGACGAGAGGTGGTCGATACAAATTAAATCCAATTGTTGGTAGAACCTTTTTGGAAAGCAAACGCATGGAATCCACTCAGAATCATGGTAAAATATTCAACATTTCAATCGTCACTCCGCCAGAATTCTTCTTATTAAGTCGTCTGAAAAGCAGAAGCATTACTTATTCGAGATACGAACTTCCCCTAAATGATTTTCAATTACAGACATTTCAATGCCTTGTCTCCGTTTGATTCCTTTGACAGTCGAATTAAAAAAATCATCCCCTCAGTGCCGCGCCCTTCTCGAATATTCGGAAAGTCGTTTGTACTTAGCGAGAGATACATTGTTCGAAATGCTTGAGGATTTTTAAATTATATAACTTTGAAGTTATCTAAACATGTAATTCATCAAAGTCTATAACTTGTATATCTATTAACTTATTTACTTGTTACATTATTCAAGTAAGCCAAAGATATACTAGACGTTTAGGTTTTGGATTCATCAAAGCGAAGAATTTATGTACAACCTCCCCCAATATTCTCCTAACCTAAATTCTTAATACGATTCCGTTGTCTTTTTTTATAGGTGAAGATGGCAAACGACCAAGCGGTTCACTTAACATTAAGTGACCGATACTTAAAGGCTTCTGCAATACCCAAATGAGTCGCAGATGCGTTGCCTACCTTTAATGTACAGAGGAGACAAACAGGAAATAGTACACAAGATAATTTCTGATTTAAACTTGAACGACGAGTGAGTGCGGGAAATGAAATGAATGGGGCTATAGGTACAGTAGTGAGGAGTTAGAATGTGTTTATGAAGGCTCGTCTGGCAATACACAATGCTGTACTAGTCCCCACTTTAATGTATGGAAGTGAGAGCTGGGTTTGGCAGGAAAAGCATGCTAGTAAAGTTAATGCCGTTGAGATGCTATCCTTAAAAAGTATGTTAGGCGTGACTTTGAATGATAGGGTTAAAATAGCGTTATAAGGGAAAAGTGTGGCTTAAAAGTGGACGTTGTGACTAGAATTGAGAAAGGTATGCTTCGGTGGTTCGGGCATGTTGAAAGGATGAATGAAGAGAGAATAACAAAACAAATTTATGTTGCAAAAGTGAGTGGCAGCGTTGGTACGGGACGCCCTAGGAGAACTTATATCGACCAGATTAATGACTTATTAAAAAAGGGCGATATAAGGAGCACCCATAACCGACGAGCATGCATGCGCAGATGTATGAATGTGGAAGAAGCGAGAGAGGTGTGCCAGGATCGCGCCAAATGGAAATCCATGATCTCTGCCTACCCCTCTGGGTTACGGGCGTGAGCACATATTTTATTTTTTTATTAATTCTCTTTAAATAAATTGCTTCTAAATAAGAAGCAATAGCCCCAGCTGGGGAGGCGTCGCCGATGTTTTTCACAGCAATTTAAAAAGAGAAAGAATAACATGTACAGCCGCCTAATGATCCGTGCGACAATTCTGTTAACTCATCCTCGACGTCCAAATTAAAAAGATCTCCCCAACCCCCCGCCGGACTTGGAAGTTGGTAAGAAATATCGGACGATAGTCTCGCGTCACGGCTCCGTTATAGCCGGCGGGCTTGTTACAAATTACATCTCGCTGTAAACAAGTTTAGTGGGGACGCCAGAGTAAGACGAATGTATTTTTAACTTGGCCATCCAACGACTATATTTTTTACAGCAGATTTTAAATACGCGAAGAATTCACGGTGAAGCTGAATTGAGAAAATCTAAGCTCCCTGAAATTGTAGGTAACAAATTGTGACATCTAAAACCCTTTCTTGTCAGAGCCGACGTCAAATTTATTGTAAACTGATTGTAGCTAGGAAATGAAATAGTTCAAATATTGAGAAAATACGTTTTGTTCAGCCCCATTCAATTTAATTTCCTGTTTGCCTGAGACTAAGGAGCCAATGAAGGGTCAATATTTAAAAATGAAATCGTCATTGCTTTATTAAGGGATCGAATTCTCGCTATTTGGGATCCCGTTTCTTCGTCTCGGATATCTTAATTGAAATATTTATCATTTCTGAGACAAATTCTCGTCTTTCCTTTAGGAAAAATTGTCACCTTGCAAATATCAAGTGTTTTAAATATCAACGATATTAGGCTTTTTTGATATGATAATATCAATTTATATCAGTAATACTGATAAATATATAAAGCATACATTATATGACTTAATACATCCGTTATACGGACCTTATTTTCCGAAAATATATTTGAGTTAGATGTAATTTTTTTTTGGGAATTCAACAAATAACTCAATAACGGAAGCAGAGATAAGTTTTTGAAATATGTGTATGGATGTTTGTATTCTTCCATGCAAAAACGGCTGAACGAATCTGCATTTGCATCTGCAATCTGCGAGCATATAGGTTACTTTCTATCCCGGGAAAATGTACGTTTCCTGTGGGATAAACTTTTTTATTTTTTGTCTACTTTCCCTATTCTGAAACGGCTACCCGGGTGAAGCTGGGCGGCTCACTAGTATATCATAAAATTACGAATACTTAATACAGACAGAAATAGAAAGGAAAATTGAGGGATGAGGCATCCGGCCGCATCTCATTAGGCTGCGTAGGATTTTGAACAAATTTGTCATTCATCGGAAGCATCAGTGCCTCATTGTCGGGGGGATGTCAGAGCCATCATTTTGTATTCATAAAAGTTTTTTTTCGATAACTTTGCAAACCAATTTGTCGTGAATACTGAAGCGTATACAGTACACAGATATATATGAAGTTTATACGCCTGTAACCAAGAGGGTTAGGCAGAGATTACAGATATCCATTAAGGAGCGATCCTGGCACGCCTCTCTCGTTTCTCCTACATCTACATCTACATCCTACATTTACGCATACAAGCTCGTCAGTTACGGGTACTCCTTATATCGCCTTTCTTTAGTATGTTACTAATCTGATCGATTTAAGTTCTCCTTTTTTTTGTTCCGGTGTGGAAAATGCGACCTTACGCCTCCTGTACAGGGCAACAGGGGTCTGTGGGGCTCTCCTCTACCCAATAAAAACCACACGCGTTCCCTCATGACCATTGTGTGGGCGCCACGGGAGCATGACTAGCACGTGACACCGCGACGCCCACTGGCCGCCCCGAGATGGGACCCCGCTCTGTGCACTTAAAAGGGCGGCACGCCCCAAGATGGTCTGGGGCGCTCCTAGGAGAAGGCACCGTGCAATGCAGGTTCGGGAGCCGGTATAAGTTCAAGTCTAGGCCCAGATGATCTGTGCGTTGATATATCTGACACTTAGTCCATGTAGTAGTAGTAGTAGTAGTTTCCTTATTTATTCCCTCCTGCAGACAGACAGACAGACTGCTGACGCTCAGCCATGCTAATGTTATGTTGTTTTATTGAATAGCTAAAAAGTCGCGAAACATTTTAACGACTTTCGTTTAATTTATTTAAGTGTAAATAGAATAATGAAATAGTCCGTTACTCACTTCGAACTCGCTAAATTTGTTGAGTCGCTTCCACTGGCGCCTTCGCGAAGTCATTACTATTTATTCTCGAATCTAGTATATAGTGGACTGGTACGAAATAAATTTGATTGATTTCACATGTTGAATATCTAATTTTATTTGTGCAT
This sequence comes from Papilio elwesi, assembly GCA_029849275.1. Classification (NCBI taxonomy): domain Eukaryota; kingdom Metazoa; phylum Arthropoda; class Insecta; order Lepidoptera; family Papilionidae; genus Papilio; species Papilio elwesi. Next base: position 9,110,776 of record CM056704.1, on the reverse strand, counting down.
GCAGCTTTTCTGGGCTAAGTACAGTTTTAAATGTTTTTCTATAATATAATTAATTTTACAGAGGACAAAGTCTTAACTAGTTTGAATTGCGATATGTCATTTGTCTTAATTTTTCTAAAGTGCAGTGTTAGTTGTAATATTTATATACCAATCTTAGGCAGTTGTCATAACACTAAATCGAGAATCGGTGGTAGGGGTCGTCATCAAATATTCAAGTACGACGCCGGGGCTGGTTCATTAAATTTAGATATTTCCGCCTTATTTACGGACGCCCGTGTAATTGAGCAGGTGACGAGATTTTAATACTTGACAATTTATTTATTCGAGTGCCGTCCGAACTTACTTTAACTTGGACGCAGCAAGAGATTACTTGAATGTGTTCTTTCATTTTATAAAACGGCTTTTTAACAATTTTGTACCATCATTGTGACGACCATTTATATCAAGTAGTAGTGGCATACAACTGTTACTGCATTCCTTTTTTTAAAAAAAAAAGAAAAAAAAGGAGGTGCAAAGTAACCTCCAGTCGACTTGACGAAGCGACCGCCTCTCATTGGTGTCTGTAAAAATCTAGTGACTTGCAAATCAGTTGCCTTCCTTTAATGGGAACATGAGGTCAGACAAAAACATTAATGTGTCCTTTTGCTATTTATGCCATTCCCGGCTAATTCTCCCCCTTCCCTTATTAGAAATGGATGGGAAGGGGAAGAGGAGGAGTACAATTAGCCATGCCGCTCCTCGCTCACTAAACGAAACGCAGAAAACTATTGCTTCACGCCTGTTTTCTGTGAGGTCGTGGTATAATACCGGTCGAGCCGGCCAATTCGTTCAACAGATGTTGTTAGTTCTACCGCTGTGTCTAGAACACCGCGTCATAAGAAAACTGTCGTGCTGTGTTAGAATTTTACATTTTAAAATGTTGAATCCTTCACCCAGGTGAACCGTCACGAATGTCTAAACGCAAATGTTATCTTTAAAGCAAGTGCGACTGATAACAATAGATTTAATCAATGAAGCTTTAATCCCTTTAGTATTTAAGAAATAATTTTGATTTTAATCTATCATCCAGCCGCGGTGTTCAAGATGTTAATAAATCATGCGAGGGCTGAGACTGAACAATTTTACAAAATACCCACTCGAAAGGAAGGCGGACATTTGTTAAATTGTTTTAAATTTAGCAGTGGTGGCTCTGTGGTTTAGGCCCCGACTTACGTCACGGTCACGGGTTCGAACCCAGGCAGGCGCATTACTTTGTGTAATTTATTTCATCACCACTGCCTCCCTTTTTAGACCTCTTTAGATTACAAACATGACAGGCTAATTAGATCCAATAAGATAATACATTAAATTGATTGCTGTGCAGTTTAATTAATTCTTATTTAACATTTATACCTCCCGGCGTTACAGGTCTGCGGCTTCCACTATTCATTATTCATCAGTACACTTAATATGGTCTCTTTTATTTGTTACAATCAGTACAATCATAGCTTTGATTTAGGCGTTAATTTTCTTAATCTCTCGATCGCCTGACCGGTATCCAGTGCCTGTACACGCCATTCGTTGTAAACCAGACACTACCGCAAATCCGGGGAAAAACACGGTCCGACGTCCGGTGTAAAAACGCTCTACTAATTCTTCTTTTGTTTACGTACACCGAGCCGTTTTTTTATTTTCATTTAATTACTAGCTAGTGGTGTCTCGGATAAGTCATCATACCTGAATGCTGTGTATCAATTAACTATACAACACTATTTTCTTTTCTCTACTTTGCACCGGGCCGGGTAATAGTTCAAATGGAACGAGGCTCCGGATCACCGATGCCCTCGTTCTATCATTCGCGGCGTGTTTGTTTTTAATTTCCGTTCGTTGCAAACACGTCGTGCAAATGTAGTTTTCATTCTTTTTAACATATCATCGAAAATGTAGTGTAAAATTTAATTTAGTTAGACAGATTATTGCTACAGTTTTTTTTAGGAAATAATGCAATTATTTAAACATTTCATGGTACAACATCACCAATATTACAGGAGCTTGGCAAACTTTATTATAGCTAATATTTTTGCTAATGTTTTGTCTAATTAGACTCATCACTTACGAAATATTTTACAATGTTAGTTATAAAACGAATTATTTCTATACATAAACACAAATGTTATAATGATACAGATGAACGGATATAGAACCTTTGTGTATAGTCTAATTCATGTGTTAAATATAGATAAGCAAAGCCATTTGACACAGCTAGCACGAGGCGAGCAACCGATCCACGAGCAGATGTCCGCGGCCGTTGTTTACGCGCCGCCTTGTGCCAGCAACATTCGCCAACACATCAACTGTGAAACTGAATAAATATACCTCTGGAGTTATTACACGAACTGGATTTACATCCATGTTATAATTAACAACACGCCCAAACTATAGCTTATGTAATATCGAATGCCGACAGATAAGTTCGTGAATTGTCGGCGGACAAAACTGTAATGAAACAGTTTGTTTATTTTTAGAGAGAAGGAGATAAGAATCATCAATAGAGTTATCAATTATCGGCTCCAATTTCTGAAATAATTTAATTTTGAATCCCCAAGGAGACGTCTCTGTAGGATTTTGTATTTCAAAATCTCATTTGTTGTACTTATACAATAGTTATCTTGTGATATATCTGTACTTATTATTACTTCTAATTTTAGTGTTACGGTAACCGTATCAATTTCCCTTGATGTTAAAACATTAGAGTTTTAAATAGCAACTTAAAATGACTTGTAAATTGTCATATGTAGTGCCGTGAACGTCGGAACTTATCTCATCGTGAACAGAGTGTAGTTTGCGCAGTATTGCAGCTACCGGTGATTACTTCACCTCGTCATGAGAATGTAATAGACGAAACGTGTTTGCGTCGGCATAAACAAATTTGCCTTCAGTGCCAATTGTCGTTGGCCTTATTTGGAGCGAAGTTACGAGCCTTAATATTTCCCCGACGGCAGTCTTATATTCTAATATTAAATTATTTGTCAGTTCTCATATTGAAATATTACGGACGGTATTTGTGAGACCGTCAGGTGTTGAAGAATATGCTGACGCTACGTCCCAGTGCGTTGGAAAAAACTTAAATATACATATTAGTAATAAAACTAAAACTGTCCGTATTTATATCTTTTACGATAAAAACTATCAACGATATCCTTTTGTGGATGCAGAAGCAGTGAAATTGTATTTTAGAATGGACAGAATCCAATTACATAGTACTAAAGAGAACAAAGACAATTCTGTAAGTTCTTAAAACTGCGATAAGTTTGCTCAGGGACTAACACTTATTAATAAAATTATCAAGTTTTCTTGCATCCTATGAATTTCGTCGTTGCTGTTACAATAATGTTTAAGATTTTAATAGCTTTTAAAGATTATCATACATAAAATATTGTAGGCTAGATGTAGCTCGCCTCACTGAGGGTCCTATGCGATAATCTTGATTCAGTAACATGCTAATTGGAAGTTTTAATGCTTATGCTCTACTCAATTCTTTATCCAAGCCGGTGCAGTGCAGGCGTTTTGTTCGCTCTTCTATCTTGGCCTCTATCCGTATTTTTATAATCTAAATACTTTTCTATTGCGCATATTATTAATATTGCATCCTTTATAGCGTTATTAATATGCGAATTGTATACCGATGTAACCACAACCAAACTTAAATTTTTTTATAATAATAATATAATAAATCGGGCTTTTCTAGAATGTTCCCCACTACAGGGACACAGGCCTCTCCGAGAGAGGGAATGAGCCGAAATCCACCACATGGTGGATTTCGCGTGTCTTCAAATTTGATGGTTCTAAGAACATGTCGGTTTCCTCACGATGTTTTCCTTCATCGTTTTTGGAGCAGTGATGAAATAAATTACACAAAGTAAAGCGCCTGCCTGGGTTCGAACCCGCGACCCCCGTACGTAAGTCGGGGCCTAAACCGATGAGCCACCACTGCTCCTTTTTAATATTTACATGGTATATTACATGGGTCAGTGTGAGGTCTGAGTCAGAAGAAAGGGAATATAGTTAATACTGTTTTAATGAATTACATAGAGCTCATGCACAAGGCCTTAAACACCGAAGCAACACGCCGGGTCATTGGGCGAAAATAAGTGCAAATCAAGTAAATATTTTTTGAACACGATGGAAGCCGTGTACCAGGACGCTCGCCGCACGTCCCAGTCCCGGGGGGGGGGGGGGGCACTTCCATAACCTACTTTAGAAAAAAGGTTTAAAATCAGTGTTCATAGTTTCGCACTGCAGTTAAGTTTTTCATTCCCTTTCTGTAACCTTAAACTAGGTTAAACTTACTTATTTCTACGTTTATTTATTTAAATAATTCCATTTTCAAAGAAAAAACTGACTGGCTGATATATCTAAACACCAAACTATTGTGCTTAGAAACTTGAAAATATGCACACGTAGGCCAGCACTAGTAAAGGCTTTTCTAAATTCATCTACTATAAGGCCAAGTTAGGGGATGAAGGTTTGTATAAAGAGACCACCAGTACGAAGCCGGGATTAATTGCGAAAGGCTTTATTAAAGACAATATCACTCGTTTTTCCTTGTGGCAAACGATTATCCACCGAGCTGTCGGCTGGCCCAGACCCCGTTGGAAGGGTGCGTGGGACCTACGCGACCTCCAAGCTGGCTGGCAGCAAGTGGAATGAGACATGCAGCGTTGGCGCTGTTTTCTGGCGGAGGCCAAGACCCACTTTGAGTTGCACCAGCTTCCTTATTATGGTAGCTTTAGAAAATTCACAAAACAATGTTTTAAATGTCACAATTATGCTTAACATTATGCACCATGGTCTGGTGTAAGCTGCCGTGACCTCCGCCAGCGATCACACGGCTCCAGTATATCTGAGCGAAATATTCTCAAAGAAGAAATTTTCTGCATAAAATCCGACAATAGCGAGAATCGACAGGCGCTGTATTATGCCGGGGGTTCCCCGGGCATTCGTCTTGTTGACACATCAATGGACGAACCCTCCAATTATTTATTTTGGGGCACGTTTGGTGGAATAACGTATAGATTCATATTGTGACCAGTAAATTACATTACGATGTTCGTACGGACGTCGGGTTCGAGGCGAATTTTTTTGCTCCGATATTATTTTCCTACTTTCCGAGCTCTACAGTTTATTTTCTAATATTGACAGAAACTAACGTGAGCACTTCATTGGTTGCCTTACAACACAAACCTTTCCGACATTAATGTTCACAGTGAGGAGGAACTAGCGTGTGTCAACCAGCCTGTTACCCGCGGCTTCGCTCGCATTAGTATCTAATTTTTCTTATTCCTAATTTTTGTAAATTTTTCTTAGTAGAAGGTGGCAAACGAGCAAGCTCTGGAAGTGACCCAATGTCAAGTGATTGGCCTTGGACATCTGCAGCAAAATAATTAGTTGCAGATGCGTTGCCTACCTTTATGGATATACTTTCCTTATTAGCACAGGACAACATTTGGCAAATTATCGCGGCATTGGCTCCTGGGTAGAAAGTGGACCAAATATAGATGTTGTTTAAGTAATTTTTAGCGCAAAGCGTGTATGTGACTTACAATTATAAAAATCTAAACAATTGTCATTTGTTAACATTCAATGCAGATCGCCTAGAGGGGCATGCAGGATAGTCAAAGGTATTAAACTAAGTGAATCTATTTGTTGTTCCCGGTTAGAAACATTACTATTAGAATTTCTGTTGGTTCAAATGTTATTTTAAAGTATTCTGCTTGGACAGGCAAAGTTTTCTTCCGTTGTTCTAAGTAAACCGTTTCTCAGACAAAGGAATATATTTAAAATGATACGATTTTATCAATATATATATAAGACAGGAATTCTGTGTCGCAAGGCAATTGAAACTTTCATCGGAGATTTGAGCGAACGCAAATGCATTGGAACATCCGGCGTTCCGATATTGAACCGGACACGAGATTTCCTTTTTAAAACTTCTTCCGGACAGTTTTGGATATGAATCAAGAGCGATGCTGATTCTTGCTCTGTGAATGTTCGAATAGATACATCGTTTGTTCACGAGATTGTCCTCAATACATCTACATTCTCGATATCTATTCTATGCTGCTATGAATACTTCAATTTTTTTATGTCAGTAGGTGGCAAACGAGCAAGCGGATCACCTGATGTTAAGTGAGCGCTACCCATATACATCTGCAAGAAGCAAATCTACCTTTAATGGACAAAGGCGGGCATAGTTAATCCCCTCCCCGTCCAATCCTCTTCCCTTTCCCATCCTATCACCCTTATGACGAACGGGTGGGAAAGGGGAAGAGGACTGAAATTAGGCCTCCTGTACCTCATTCGTCAGACGAAACGTAGAGTACTTCTACTTCACGCCTGTGTTCTGTGAGGCCGTGGTATTTCACCGGTCGAGCCGGCCAATTCGTGCAATTCGTTTTTGTTGCGGACTCTACCACTGTTAAAATTTTTGTTAGTTTGTTTATCTTTAGAGGTGAAATGGTATGTAATGTTTGTACAAACATACAAAGTTGTTAGGTAGTCAGCAGAAATATCGATTCCTTTTTAAAAATGAATTTCCATTAATCCTTAAAAGGAAACGGCACAGTGAGCAACATTTATGCTGTGGTTTTTGCAGCGTATCTAAAGAAGTATATTTTACGGGGTGGACAGAACACTGTCAAGATTTCCATAATAACAAATATTACTTTATACTGTAATAGCCGTAGTGTGTGGTATAAATTTCTTGCTCTAATTCGTATTTATTACGTATTTGAAGATAATGATCGTGGCTTACAATCTCGGGCTGTTCCGCAAAGTCAGTTATATTATTTTACGTACAAAGAAAATAGTACTTGAAATACGCTTTATAAAATTAATTCAATTCTTCGGCATTCGAATGAATCGTGGAAATGTTAAATACTTGTGAGGTCGTGTGAATTTATGCGGAAGCGACCCCTCTCATCCGGTTTGCTGGTAGCCTAGAAGCTCAGTTATCTTTAGAGCAGGTCCTGCTTTGTCCGTGCAAGCCTTGCCCGCGCCGGTCGCGGCCTGTAATTACGCACTCATTAAGGATTGTTTTTAGGTCATTCGTTCGCTCCCCCCCCCCCTCTCCACTCCTCAGCCCGCCCCTGACGAACTTCATTTGTAGTATTTACCGTATCTTTCTTTAGGTTAGGAAGCCGTGAAAGTGTTCTATTATATAGATAAGTTATTTACTTCATACGTGAGATGGTGTGTAGGAATAATATCTTTTTTTATGGAAGCACTTGATGTAAAGTGAGCGCTGCCCATAGACATCCGCAACAGGCAAATGTGTTGCAGATGCGTTGCCTACCTTTAATGGACAGAGGACATAGACAGGAAAACAGATATTTTATTTTCCCCGTTAACCCCCTCCCTGTCCAATCCTCATCCCGTTCCCACCCTATCCTCATGAGGAGGCCTCCGGCACCTTACTCATCGGACGAAATGCAGAGTACTTCTATCTCACGCTTGTTTTCTGTGAGGTAATTCACCGGTCGGGCCGGCCCATTCGTGCAACAGATGTTGTTGCGGACTCTACCACTGTTAAATCTTATCGAGTAATAGAACTGGGGTATGTCCCCGTAAAATTAATAGTCTTTTTAATCATACTTTAGTTATTTTTAAGCCCACATAAATCCTCTAGTACGCACAGAGAATTTATGTCGCTGATCGTAATGTTGTGAATTTTATACGCAAATGAATACTTGCGTAAATAATAATTCGATTCATTTACACACATTTTTTTCATATTTTAATTCATCGATAACACAATAAATAGCAATAGAATTTTAGTTTTAGTTAGTCAAAGATAAACATAAAATTAATAACGCGAGGTTACGGTATCATGCACTCTAACTAGCAATTGTTTATTGATTAATATTTGCTTAAAAAGTCCCAGGACATTGTTGTTAATTTAAGTCGAACTTTTAAGTGTAAAATGTAGTGTTAATTGTCTCTTGTACAACATTAGCACTCAACCCTTTGTCCGTGACGTTGACGGCAGAGCCTGTGCAAAAAGGCTGCTTGAGGTTCGTAATTAACCGGCGATCGGTCCATTACACGAACCTTTTAGGCTGCTATTTCGTTGATTATCATTGTAGTTATTGGTCGGGATTGTCGTTGTAATAAAAGTGCTTTCCGTACACATTTGCACTGGGAATATCGCCGAGTGGGTACGTAGGACTAATCGCCGTAGACCCTTCTTATCCTAACGATCTGAATATATTTTCTTAAACGGCACGACAGCTTTCACATCTGTCGTACTGACCCATGCTGAAAGGAATACTGATGTTAACATATAACCTACATTTTGACTGAACTTTGCAAATGTCAAGTATTATATCACAAGTTGATATCACACTTATTGTACGAAAATTAACGACTCACACAACATTTGTTGCACGAATTGACCGGCTTGACTGGTACTCTGCGTTTCGTCTGATGAGTGAGGTGCCGGAGGCCTAATTCTGGTCCTCGTCCAGAATTAAGGGGAAGAGGACTTGACGGTGGAGGGGGTGAATAGGAAAGGGATATAACCATTTTCTGTTTATCCCTTCCTCTGACCATTAAAGGTAGGCAACGCATCTGCAACTCTTGTTGCGGATGCTTATGGGTAGCGATCACTTGATATCGGTTGAACCGCGTGCTCGTTTGCCACCGTCTACTATAAAAAAACTCTTTTATCATTGTGGTGTATGTAGAAGTAGGCATTAATTTCTATTTTAACATAAAGACAACATTTAAATTAAAGCAATTAGTTCTGTATTGCGTGACGTTGGCGTCTATAAGTTGCTGATTGAAATGATTGTATTGCATGTAAATGTAAACATTTCGGGCATGTTGAAAGGATGAATGAAGAGAGAATAACGAAACAGATTTATGTAGCGAAAGTGTGTGGCAGTATTGGTAGAGGACGCCCTAGGAGAACTTGTATCGATCGGATTAGCGGTTTACTAAAAAAGAGCGATATAAGAAGCACCCGTAACCGACGAGCATGTATGCGTAGATGTATGAATGTAGAAGAAGCGAGAGAGGTGTGCCAGGATCGTGCCATATGGAAATCCAAGATCGCTGCCTACCCCTTTGGGCTTCGGGCATGAGTGCATATTTATTTATTTACCATAGACACAAAAACACACATTTCTGTACAGATGAGGGGAGAGGTCAGACTAGAGGAAGCGACACTGTAGCAATTAGAGTGGCGAGTTCATGTTTTAATTTATCAACATTTTAAATATATAGTAATACAAAAGTTTTTTTTTAATTATTTATAGCCCCAAGTAACGTTAATGCTGGAACATTTACACAGATGTCGTCAGTAACATGTAGGAGTATATATATGTCACTACGAGGTATATCATTTTGAATTTCTAACTGTACTGATCTCCGAGCACGAGCCGCGTTATTCAGCATTACAGAATACCAAAGCCGACGTCGCTACACGAACTAGTGTTGCCAGTGAACGTTGGTTATGGTAGAAATAAATCTCAACAACGTGTTGCCAGTTGCAACTTGCTGCACTTCAAAACAAAGCTCTTACGACCATGTACCGGAATGGGGTTCGTAGACGTCCGCCCGTCTCTGTTTGTATGAAAAATTCAAACACATTTATCGTAGGAAAATCATTGATGTTTAGCATTTAATAACTTCACGTGTAGAATAAATGCGCTCACGCCCGTAAGCCAGTGAGGTGTGCGTAGTTAAAAAACATTAACGATAAGTTATATTTGCTTCCATTAGAGGCGTATGACTGTAACAATGTGTGACTGGATGGATGATTATGAAAATAGGTAACATAAGCAAAAGTCCGCGCGGCGCCGGCTCGCAGGAAGTGGCGCTGTCCGGGTGTAAATTTAGCAGTTTATCGATCCGTCTACATCCAGCTTTGTCTCGCTATTTCATACTCATGCACTATTTTGTATCGGCTTAAATAAGGTTAAAAGTGAATCGATTTCTTAGTAATCGCTAATTCTAAGATTTATTCTGTACCACAAACTTGTATAATTTCCGCATCTCGCTGCAACTAGTTTAAAGTTGTCGGTGCCACCTGAGGGTGGAGCCCGACTGCGGGCGGAGACACGGGCGGGTTAATTACCGAAAGCAAAGTTAATCCGGCCATAGTCCGCCGCCGGCCGCCGCCCGGTTTACCGGACCACATGCAAATGAGTCGCTAACCGCGCTCGCTCGCTGCGGCGCGCACTGTGCTCTGATTCTGTTGTTATTCATAAAATTGTGATTGCATTGTTTATTTGTAATACATTTTGGTGTTTTATTTATAATAAGATGTGCCCCGCGGTTTCACCAACCGTGCAATTTAATTCAATCATTTTGGTGGATCATGACGGACGTAATGTAGTGTACGTCGCTAGTGGTCTGAAAACGAATGAAGTAATGAATTTTGTGTATACATTGGGTTATACCAGATGACCATTGAATTTAGCACGCCGAAGTTAGATACAGCCAGGATCTGTGGGACTGAGGCAAAACCAAAATATACACAGGTTATCCAACAAATAACAAAGACGTGACAACGTCTTATTTTGATGGTAGGTGGCATTCGTTAGAAATGTAGCGTTACGGTCGGGTCCCGCTGCGCTTGAGCCGAGAGTAACCGATCATGCACGATCGATGTTCCGCGTGTCTGATATGTGTGAGCGAGAGCGCGATATGAGAGAGAGAGAGAAAGTAGCGCCGATAGATAATGCTCATTGTTTTAGGAAACGTCCGAGTGCCTTGCGCCCAGACACTACTGATTTTACTTACGAACATCGCGGTTCACACGCAGGCATCTATCACTGGACCAAAAAGCTTAACATAAACGGGAAATGAGTTACAATTATAAAATGAAAGGCTAGCCTACAACCAGAAAAAGACATTTAAAAATTGTTAAGCAAACTTGGTACACCGGTTGAGATATGAAGTCTCATTTTCCAATAACCGGACAGGTGGGAATTTAATGCGGGAAATAAAATGTGCCTTCTAAAGGCTATTACGGCATTCCAAAGAATCGATTTCCCATTTAATTTTACCTACTGTCTTGTATGAGAGGGACACGGGATGCGGCTTTGTTATTATCCCGTAACATTACGTCATTTCGGGACCAATAAAAATACATAGTAATTATTGGTAGAATTATTCAACATAAGTTTAATATTTGAAGTCTTAGTTATAACTCCTGAGTGAGACTTTGTAATCAAAATAAACGACAAGATCAGAACCGTGTCGGTTCCCACCGCTTGTGTCTTTGTTACAGACATTTCCCGCGACGGGTGTTCCTAAATATTTTGTAAATACAATAGTTAAGTCATCACGACAAAAACATTTGTCGGATTAATAACTTTTAACAGTTAGTGTGGTATATTCTGATTGTAGGAAACAAAATATTAGTGTTATGAAAGAGGAGGTGGCGGGTGCCCGTACAAGGAGTTTTGGAGGGACTTATGGGGAATTTTCAAACAGGCCTCTAAATTTGAATTTCTTAGATTGATGCATGTGGCTGACACGTGGTCTGATAGGACTCATTAAGAGTTCTCTTGACCCCACGTGTCTTATAGAATTCGTAGGCATATATGCATTTAATTAGTAGGTATTGTAATATTTAGCATACGTCGGAACACAGGTACAGTATGACGACAAGGGTAATGTTGGTGGCATACCATGAACAGCTTCATTCTGGTTGACTTCGTTGATTATCCCCCCCCCACTATTTATGCATGTCCTATTTACATTTATCACCCCGAATAATGCATTCCAAACGGCCGTTTCATCCGATCCCATGCCCCGCACTCAGGGAACCGACATTTTTTTAATTAGCTGCGCCGTTTTCATTGCGGTGGGGGTGTTGAATTAAAATCACTGCAAGCTGCAACTGCAATTTGCACGTTAAATGCTACCGGCATAAAGTTCAAATTACCTCGTGTTCGAATATTCGTGTCCTCGACGAATCGGACGAAACGCGTAGCGTTTTGAATTTTTAAACAGATTATTTCGTACCGAGACCGGGAGACCGCCGTGACGCTGTGACGCCGTGTTGCCGAGACACTACGACTCTGTTATCTCCTACGCTAACTACGTCACGGGTCCGCACGCACCTCAAGATGTTACTAATATATTATTAAAGGAGAAAATACCCGCTTAAATTACGCCTCTTACGTACAGAAGTTACGCAGCTTTGAAACTTATCCGTGCTTAGAAAAAGTGGGCGAATTTTGTCCGTGGATAAATAATATAGCGCGTAATGCGTTGCTGTTTGTGGGGCCACGGAGGTGAGGTGAGTCAGGGGCTTTTTGTGTACTGACAGTTTTGAGCCTTTATTATGAATATATGAAAAGGTGAAATTGTTTCTTGAAAATTTTTTACACTAAAATTGAGACTCGGAAAGGATTTACTTGGATAATCCGAGTAATAAACTTTGTAAATGTTCCATAAAGGCAAATGAAATTTTAACATAACGTCGTAATTTCCAGTTCTTTATCAAAGGTTTGTCTAAACCGTGGAACAAAAACGAATAATCGCTTTAATACCATTATTAGTATTCCCATAACATAGAAGCGGCCGAGCTCGTAACCGAGATAACCGGCATTAAATGCCTCCCCCAAAGACGCTACGCCGAAAGTGTGGTCGAATTAAAAACAACTGATTTAATTTTCTCGATTTAATCAGTCACCGGAAGTCATACCATTTTGTGCCTTATTCTATTGAGTGAAGGGTGTAATTTGTTTGAAAGGGAATGGACAGGTTTTGGGAGCCTTGTCACCTGTTGCAGCCTCCAGCGAACTGTTATGGGTCAATAAAAAGTCTGCAATCCTAGGTAATGTCGCAAACTCGAGCTCGCTAATGAATTTAAAACATTCCCTAGACCGCGGGGAATGTTGGATTTAATGAACTTCGGCTGAAAGTTTCAGTTAAAGGTTTAAAGTATAAAGTAACGAACTCTCACTTAATTATTATTATTTTCATAAAAATTATCACAACTTAATTATTATTATTTTCATAAAAATTATCACAACTTAATTATTATTATTTTCATAAAAATTGTCACAACTTAATTATTATTATTTTCATAAAAAATATCACAACTTAATTATTATTATTTTCATAAAAATTGTCACAACTTAATTATTATTATTTTCATAAAAATTATCACATCTTAATTATTATTATTTTCATAAAAATTTCACAACTTAATTATTATTTTCATAAAATTATCAAAACTTAATTATTATTATTTTCATAAAAAATTATCACAACTTAATTATTATTATTTTCATAAAAATTATCACAACTTAATTACTATTATTTTCATAAAAATTATCATAACTTAATTATTATTATTTTCATAAAAATTATCACAACTTAATTATTATTATTTTCATAAAAAATTTCGCAACTTAATTATTATTATTTTCATAAAAATTATCACAACTTAATTATTATTATTTTCCCATTTTAATTATTTTAATTTTGATTTCAATGCGACAAAAAAGCGGTGACCTTGTGAAACTGTATTGAGAAATAATTTAGGATTTCTGAAAAGGGTTCCGACGATTGAAAAACTCCCAAAATCAACTGCAAGGAATAAGTCCGCACTACATTGAAACTTCAAGTAATTTATCAGTTAAAGGCGAAAATTCTGCAGTTTTTTCTACCTCCGCCGCGCCGCAAATAACTTCGGGGAAAACAAATAAGTCTCGTGTCAATTGAGTTTTGCTAACTTGAAACAACTTGCTATTTCATTAGAATAGGGTTTCGCAAGCTTGGAATCATTTAACATGGGAAAATTGTTATTTAGTTTCTTTTGTTCACAGTATTTCAAGTAAAGATTTATTTGTGAGTCTCATTGTAAATACGGTCGTATTGCGACGTGACACGCGGCTACCAAATCTCAGTTTTATTAGAGCCATTCACTCACATGTCCCTATTTTTGCGCGATCATGGAGAGGATATTTGATTCAAAATAATGTGAGTGTGTTTCGTATTTCCGTGGCATTAGCCGCCAACTGTTTTTATGTCATCGGGCGAAAGGGTCCCGCGGTGATGCTATGACCTCGATAAACACTTTTTTTTATCTCCCCTCTGTGTAAATTGTCTTTGTCTTTTGACTTAAATTACTTACAATTGTAATCGATTTCAATATAACAATATACGATTTTTTAAATGTAACAAAACTTGTAACCAAAAAAATATTTAATAAACTAACTTATGAAATTAATGTAAATAATACTTTCACAATATTATTAGTTAAGTCCCTTGTTCGAGTTAAACCAAGTCAAAGTTCGCACGAAACTGAACAAAGACTAAACGAAGTGAAAAAGAAACAACTCTGAAACTAGTTCTGTCAATAGAATAAGCAAAAGTTTTCGCCTCTTTGTTTTCTCTGATGGATTCTGTGTAAAACAATTTAAGTCCTAACGATGTGTTTTCATAAAGGAAACTCTTTTACTTGGAACTCATTTCTTCTTTGTATTGTTCTTAAATTAAGGTTTTAGAATGATTCGATTTATAATTATATATTTTACGGCGTCAAAGGAGCAAGCGGGCCACCGCTACCCATAGACATCTGCAACAAACAAATGAGTTTCAGATGCATTGTCTGCGTCGCCTGATAAGGATAGAGGAAGAAGAGGATTGAATGAAGACGGGATAGATGGGGAAAAGAAAATAGCCTTTTCTTGTTATCCATTGAAAGTAGGCAACGCATCTGCGACTCATTAGCTTTTTGCGGATGTCTATGGATAGAGGTCTATCAGATGACCTACTCGCTCGTTTGCCACTTGTCGTTACTTGAAAAATCGTTTCTTATCGTACACGCCGAAAATTTTACGAAAAATGCATAAAATATCAAAACGTTGTATTGGTTGCCATGGTAATTTATGTCATGCAACAAAGTGTCAAAAAGATGTTATATCATACATTGCCATGGTAACCCATATTGGGTTTTATTTTTCTTTGAAGTTTTGAGAAGTTTTTTTAGGATATTACGCCTATGTCATTTTCTGAACCTCTGATAATGTGGGTGCGAAATTTCATGATGATTGGTTGAGTCGTTAAGATGTTACAAACGAACAAACTCACATTTATATTAGTTAGGATCTGACACGTTACCTGTGTAAAAGACCTTGTAAGTGCATATGTAAAAACTAGTCCACAGTTCTATTGTTTCATTTCATCGCGTCGATTGCGAATTAATTACGCAGTTCATTTATTTCGTTCACCCTCTAAACACGATGCGATCGCAACGCGCGCTGTTACATGTATTTTAAAAGTGTCCAGGGAATTTCATACAATAATTTTACACACTCTTCTCGAACGTCTTGCGAGAGGACTAACGACGCGACAAACAAGATGGAAATGTTGATAAAGGGCAGGTTCTCATCGGACTATTTAAATTGTTTAATTTCTTTTCGGTTGCCCTGGATTTTAAAAATCGATTTTATATATGAAATTAAAATTGAAACGTTGGAAGCGTTTATTGAAATTTAAGGTCAAGTCAATCAAAGGTCATCAGTCAATGAAAAGTCGATACAATTCTATATATTAGTTGTATGATTCAGAAATAAAACAATAAAAAAAATAACTAAAAGAACGATTGTGAACTAGGTCAGTTTGTAATCGGAATAGGTATATTATAAATTGTCAGCAAATTGTAAACTAAATGATTTATTCAAAATTTGCCTTTTCATTTCTGGACCGTTTACAAACTGTCGTTGTTAAATCGTCAAACTGTGAACTGGTATTGCTTGCATTTTTACCTTAAAGTTTAAGTATATGTTTAAAATAAATAAATATCCTCACGCCGGTAACCCTGAGGTATAAGCAGATATTACGGATTTCCATTTGGCACAATATTTAAAATAAATAATTATGGTTTTTTTTCTTTTTTTATATGATAAGGTGGCAAACGAGCAAACGGATCACCTGATGTTAAGTGAGCGCTGCCCATAGACATCCGCAACAGGCAAATGTATTGCAGATGCGTTGCCTACCTTTAATGGACAAAGGAGGGCACAGACAGGAAAAAGGACATTTCCCTTTCCCTGCTAACCCCCTCCTCGTCCAACCCTGTTCACTTTCCCGTCCTATCCTTATGAGAAAAGGGTGGGAAGGGGAAGAGGACTGAAATTAGGCCTCCGGCACCTCACTCATCAGACGAAACGCAGAGTACTTCTACTTCACGCCTGTTTTCTGTGAGGTCGTGGTATTTCACTGGTCGAGCCGGCCAATTCGGCAACAGATGTTGTTGTTGCGGGCTCTACCACTGTTGAATGTATTTATTTACATTTATAACTAATAACTGTAAAATGAGTTAACTTAAAGGGCTTACACCCTTGAAGTTAGACCCTAGTCTAAGTTAATATGGGGGTCCGCAACGTCTTCAGTGTATGATTTACATAAAGTTATAATCGAGCCACCTGTAGCGAGAGGACGCGGCTCCCGGGAAATAATAATATAGTTAATGTACCTGGCTGAAGGGATTACCATAGGGGTTGCGTGCTACGGCATAATAATAGTTGGGGCCTTAATATCACGCACGTTAACAGACCGGTTTTGGAAAGATGAACGGTATTTTTTATCGGATAATGTAGGATTCTAATGGTGAAAGAATTGACATTAACCAATTATTTCTTATGTTTTTATTATTTGTGGTTTATAAACAAAATTCGTTTTATTACATCCCTACTAATATTATAAATGTGAATGTAAGTTTGTTTGTTTTGCTTTCACGCGAAAACTACTCAACCGATCGTCATGAAACTTTGTACACATATTCTTGGAGGTACTAGAAGTAACATAGGATACTTTTTATGAAAAAATACATAGTCTTAATACGTACTACTCTTAATACGTTCGCTTTTATATTGTGCATAAAACCTTACAAATAATGAAATTATAAATTGTTTTGGTATTACCTTTTAATGATTAAGATTATTAATGCAGTTTAAGACATGATTAAAGGAAGTTTGCTACAAGGAAGCGGTTGGAAGGAACGGAAGGGAAGGAAGGATAGCGCCCGATGATTCAGACAAATCGCTCGCCGAGTCAGCGCCCGCTAATGGCGGTGCATTATCCCCAACCCCCACACAGCTTGCTCACGTGACGAGTGATATACGACCGCGGCAACTTGTCTCTTTAAATCTTAGAGGTACTGCTAATCCATTTCCATAAGGTGGAGGCGGACCAATTTCGTTGGATTTCTTATTATCTCCTATAGTATTGAAAGTATAATAAAATAAATAAATTGCACTCACGCCCGTAAGCCAAAGGGCTACGCAGAGACCATGGATTTCCATTTGGCGCGATCCTGGCAAACCTCTCTAGCTTTTTTTATGGAATAAGGTGGTAAACGAGCTAGCCGATCACTTGATGTCAAGTGAACGCTACTCATAGACATCCACAACAAACAAACCAACACTTGCACTAACTTTTGCAACATACATTTGTTTCGTTATTCTCTCTTAATTAAAGTATGATGAACAGTTCCTACTTATTGTTCTAAATTGATATCAATGTAATAAAATTTTTTCCTTTTATTTCGTACTTGTAAAAGCATCTCCAACTAGTTTTCCAAACAACTAAGTTCATAATTATTAATATACTTGAACCAAACACTCTCTTAATAGAAATTGACGAAAACTTGAACCGTTTTGAGGTAAGAACCGTATTAGTTCGACAAGTCGACGAGGTTTCCGAGTTATCTCGAACGTTAGAATACGATCATGTGGAATTGAACTTTAAGTACGCTAGCATAGGATTGAAATTCGGTAGACGTGTTTGTGTATGGTAAACAAATTCACACGAGTGCTGACATTGGATGTTTGCGTCGACTGTTTCCCTTCGGATGCCTTTATACAGCATCGTACAGAGAACACGCCGCGGCAACTGTATTCACCGCATCTTAAGTTATTCCCTTAGCTTCTTAGAATCCGTTTCGATATTTTATTCCTTGGTGGTTAGTTGATTTAGTTTTCGAATTGCTTTTTACATTTATATTGACTACTTGTGTTCTACATTACGATTCCTTCGGCTGCCTACGAGTAAGCTTCCACGTAATTTAATTTTAAGAAAATCCTAACATGAAAATAAAATTAAACTTTAGCTCTAAAGGATTTTGACAGTGGAAAATGGTAAACAAAATATTCCGGTTGTACATAATAAGCAGTACGCACTTAAACAATACATTTAATTACAATCTATCGCCTTTTTGCGTGTCCTAAAAAACCATTTAGGATATAAGCTGGTACAAATGTATAAATCCGTTCCAACAAATATATAAAACGTAACGGACATACATACAAAATGTTCCATTGAAAGCGGAATCGCGTTATTTGCGGTAGAACCGCCGCGAGACTCGTCACACCGTGAGATTTAACTATTCAAGTTAAAAATGATATTGCATTTGCGAATCACAAAGCGCCGGCCACATTCCAGTGGGGGGGGGGTAGGGGACGTGCCGTGTAATGCTCCCGTATCCCACACGCTCTCATTAAGGCGCTTCCAACAAAGTGCCGCCTTTGTCTGTCCTCGGATTGTGTATACGGCCTCTTAATTCCGACTCCCATCAAAATACCTATTTGCCCCACAATAATCGTAAGAACGTTAATGTTTAGGGCCTCTGTCATTTCGGGTCGTGGGGAATTCCAGATTTGTGCGTGGGCCCCGCACGCATTTCTGCGATTCCTGTAATTGGCGTGTTTTTAAATTTGTCTTACATTACCGTATTTAACAAAACAAAGAGTTTTATTAAAGGAATTGCCGTGAAGACTTTTATTTCCATTTCTTTCATTT
Source organism: Papilio elwesi (assembly GCA_029849275.1). Taxonomy (NCBI): domain Eukaryota; kingdom Metazoa; phylum Arthropoda; class Insecta; order Lepidoptera; family Papilionidae; genus Papilio; species Papilio elwesi. The sequence goes on along the minus strand of CM056704.1, from coordinate 9,091,969 downwards.
AATCAAAATAAATGTAGACTTTTATACATTTATAAATTTGTGTGTTTTATGATAGGCATCAAGATCAGTCACTGGACATACGGAATATTGTCTTAATGCACATTCGTTAGGTTCTTCGTAATACAAAAAATGCGTTTTATCGTTATTTAAATTTAAGGCAAAATTTGCCGAGTACAAGAATCATGAATTACGATGGGATCTGTAAACTTATATTTTTAAATTCGTTTAAGTAAAAAAACCCTCATTATAACGAATCGTAGCCGAGGAACACGTTAACGCGTGTATTTTGCGAGCTGCAATAACACACGCCTGAACATTTATGTACAGCAATAGCAACCTAAGTAGTATTTACGTTGCGGCTGCAAAACTGTGGGCGCTTTAATTTTAATGAATTTAACATATCTGTTATAAAAATGTTTTTGTAGCAATCAATGACAGTTATGTAGCAAAATTATTCGGTTTATGAATAACAAAACATAGAGTAGTACAGAAGACTAGGCAGACATTTCGGATTCCAATTTGGCACAATCCTGGCACACTTTACATTTATCTACATTTTAATTATATCTACATTCATTCATCTGCGCAAACATCTGGTTAGTTTCGTCTAGTCTTAATATTGCCTTCCTATAGTGTAATATTTTCGAATTTCGGGCTGTAGAAGGAATGCATGACGGGCTATGGTCTCAAACGTGTTACATAAAATTTGCAATGTTCTTTGGAGAGTTGTCATAGATATTCAATACGCTGTATCAAGGACATGGAAGTACGAAAAGTTTAGCACCACACCTCGTGCGTGGACATTTGCTCGTAACATAAATCCGTCACGCGGGTGTCCCTTGATGTACAGTGTGTGCACGGTTAATCCGTCCTTTGTAATGACCAAAGTTGCCGGCCCTTCGGCGACAGAACTTCGGCTCCCCCTTTAAATTTTTCGGATGTTTTGTATGTTTCAAATAAACGACTTAAATTTGTCAAATTCTACTCTCACGTCCAGAATATTCACAATGTAATTTAAGTATATTTCGCTTTCACATTTATTATAAAATATAAAAAATATATATATTAATTTTAATTAATTCAAGTCTTAAAAGACCTAACCGTGGTGGAGCCCGCAACAACATCCGTTACACGAATGGGCCGGCTCGATCGGTGGAACACCATGTCTTCACAGAAGACAGACGTGAAGTAGAAGTGTACTGCGTTAGGTCTGATGAGTGAGACGTCGGAAACCTAATTTCAGTCCTTTTTCTCTTTCCATCCTTTCCAAGAGGATTACAAAACATATATAAAAACATCTTCGTCATTAAATCTTCTATTAATTGTACTATTTGTTATGTAAAGTGCTTTATATAAAAAATACCCAGAGATGGAGCCGATTTGTTTGTAAATGTTTGTTTCGGTTATACGCTAGTGTTAAAGGGTCGCTAATAGATGCTGCGTATAGTTTCACAAGAAGCGATAGCTAAAACCTTCATTATACCAGACGAAGTGTCTGGGGCGTCACCGAGGCCCTTCGTTAGGTCGGTAAGGGTCGTAACATTATGATAACGAGGCAGCTAGTAACAGGGTATCGGCAGAAAGTGGGCGTAATGCCGCTCATTTGGCGCAGCGCCCGGCGCCGGACGGCGCCAATACAGCCGATGCTTGTTGCGACCGTATATTAAATACTACGAATCCTTACTCTATAGTAAATAGCTTATTTACTACAACATGTATCTCATCTCTAGTATGATAAATAACACTGTTTATGGATGACTTACATCATTAATGAATACTGAGGTCCATTATTTGAATATAAATCACTGTGATTTAACATCTGAATATAAACTTAGACAAAAATAACAATTGAAATATAAGCTATTTTTAATAGTTATAATATTGTAACAATAATATATAGCATTCTTTTAAAAGCTTCTGACGGTTTCTAGAATAAATTACGCATTATATATTAAACTTTCAACTCAGCCGACGTGAACCATAGTAATTTAAATTAATATAAATGATATTACTCAATTCGTACACGGCATCACGTTGTAAATTGTCACAGGTAACGTTTGTAGATAAAGGCTTAGCATTCCACGGTGGAGCGGACTAGGACCGCGGGCGACCGGCCGCGATAACTCCGGAAAATCGCGCAAGTTCCCGATAGCTACATTTGCCGTCGCCCCCGGGCAGACTGCGACGCTACAACTAGTATTTGCTGTATATCAATAAATCTTTCTCACTTGTACAATTAACAATTGGCTCAAGAACACAAATTTCGTAAGTTAGACCTAAAATTAGCCTGAAAGTAACGAAACATTTTATATTGCTAAAGTGAGTTGAAGTGTCGGTAGGGGACGCCATAGGAGAATGTATATCGATCAGATTAGTGGCTTATTAAAAAGGGCGATATAAGGAGCACCCATAGATGTAGAAGCGAGAGGTGTGCCGGAAAATTATGTTATGGCCCTACTGTGGCGACTCCAAATTAAGTGGATAAATGGCAGAAATGAGAAATGGCATAAGAGATTATGAAAAAAAAATAGAAAATTCGTAGGTCTCATTACTATCGCGACATATTTGCGATACAAAATTAAAGATATATGTTATTCACGGTACCCAATAAAACCTGTCCGATATGACTGGAAATTGTCCTAATGCGGGGCTCGGAGGCACCTGCTGCCCCTTCCCCTCTGCGCCGCGCCCCGATACCTGCCCCCCCCCCACACCTCCCCAGGCGACAGGTGTGGAAATAACACCAACACATTCAATTCCATAATGCGTCTCAGAGAAAAGTTTTGAAATGTATTTTTGAAAAATACAAAGAAATGAATACGCCATTAGGAATTTTGTGACAGTGTCTTGAACAGAATATTAAATGTTATACCAGTTTATTTAGTTATTTGGTCACTCACTCACACACACTACTCAGTTTCCCCTTATTTTTTTATTTATTTTTTTTAATTTTCCTTTCCTTTTTATTTTCCCTCCTTTATTTTTTTTTATAAAAAGTATCCTATGTTACTTCTACTTACTTACTACTTATTGTTATTCCAAGAATATGTGTACAAAGTTTCATGATGATCGGTTGAGTAGTTTTCGCGTGAAAGCGTAACAAACAAACTTACATTCACATTTATAATATTAGGGATAGATTGCTAATTAACGAGGGAACTAAGAAAGGAACTAAGTTGGGAGACCACCAATTAATAGCCAATACTTTTTTATTCAGACAGATAAAAAAATATTGTAGAATATTTTTTAGATCTCATTTTTAATTGGTCCGTCTCGTGTCATCATCCAGCGTGGGAAGCAGATTTATTTAAATCTATGTAAGCGAGTCAAGGAACTTGTGCGCTGTTTCAAACGGGAGTCGCAGAGTCGAGTTGCAAGCTTGTCCTCGGGAGTTTGCCTTTGATATAAAACTTTGCGATCGTTTCTTGGTGATTTTGGTCTTGAGCGGAACTAGACGTTGCGGTTTTCGGATTATAGTTACTATTTTTTAAGGTCGCTGAGTTTGTTTTGCAAAGTTAAGGTGGATGGATAAATCATTCAAAGATTTTTTTATACTATTAGATGGCAAACGAGCAAGCGGTTCACCCGATGTCATGTAGCGATCACTCTACCCATAGACATCTGTAACTAACTAATGAGTTGCAGATGCGTTGCCCACCTTTAATGGACAGAGGAGGGGACAAACAGAAAATGGTTATTTCCAATTCCTATACATCCCCTCCACTGTCAAGTCCTCTTCCCCTTCCCATCCTTTCCTTATAAGAAAATTATGGGAAGGGGGAGAGAACTAGAATTAGGCCTCCGGCATCTCACTCATAAAACGAAACGTAGAATACTCTACTTCACGCCGGTTTTCTGTAAGGTCGTGGTATTTCACCGGTCGAGCCGGCCCATTCTTACACTTTTTATAAATACGAGGCTGCACGGCGGCAAGCAAGCGAACAGAAGAAGAAGGAACTGTTGACGTCTATATAACACAACGTTCTTTTTTACATATTATTTATGACTACTATTATTTATTTTTAATTTATTCATATAATTAATAGGTATAATTATTGATTAAGTGCAAAAATTACGTTATAACAACAAGCTACTGGTAAACACCATTCGAGGTTCGATCCGGGCCTAGATAGACAAAATGTTTTCTTAAACTATATTCTAAGTCTGTTGCATAATTATACAGCAGATAATCTTTTCCCTGCTTAAAGGAAATATAATACATTAATCCTGGGTCTTATCATATTGTTTGACAAAGGCGTCAACCAAGCTAACCTGGTACAGCAATTATAACTATTGAATGGCATTTCAATTAGTAAATTACTGGATTAAACATCCGCCAAGGCAAGATGTGTATTAATTTTTAAGCTGTGATCATATCAGGCCTAAATACGATAGCTTAACAATAAATAGCATTTTTAGAGAAACGCGACTTAATTCATGTATATAAATTTTGCAGCTTATCAGACTTTTCCCGGGGATTTCCCGATATAAAGCATGCTCAAGTCATTTGACGCAGACGAACAGACGCGTCACGGTTCCCTCACAGCGAGTCTATTAACACAATGCTTATTTGCCTCGCACCAAATCAATTGGAAACGTATTTGTTGACGGTTTCCCTCAGTGAGACTATTTACCCGTTGTTTGGTTGCTTCTAATGTAATGAGCTGATGATTAGATTGACGGCATCTTGATCTCCCAATCAGCAAACGCAAGAGCGTGACTGTACTTGCTGACGCTACAGAAAGGCAGGAAAGAAACCTGTATATATAACGTTCCTCGAAGCTCTACATAAAAAGAGATTGGGAGCCAATTCACATTATTGTATTTGCCGAGTTTTCATACGTCCCTTCCTCACTTGCGTATCGTATCTCTTGTGTCAATCTTTTTGAACTTAAGCCCGACCTATCCGAGTCTTCTAGAGCTGTAAGCCAATTTATTTCTTAAACATATATCACTTTAGACGTACATTGGTGTGGCGGTGCGATACCCTATCGCGCCGGTATCTCTTAGCTGCAATTTATTTTCAATAACGCCCCGGAGGTATTTGAAATAAAAATAACTGGAATTCTCCATTATTTTATGGTTCTACGACGTCGAAATGTTTACAAAGATTTCAGAAATGGAATCATAGCAGAGCTTAAGTTGCGGGAGGCATGTTTACGAGTAAAATTTTTAACGCCATTCAATGTATTTGTTATTTCATCAATAGATTCCTATGTTCCTATGAAAATATTAATTGGTGTAAACACAAAAATAGCTAGGAAAATATTTTACAGTGGAAAGTGACAAACGAACAAGCGTATCGCCTGATGTTAAGTGAGTACCACCCTTAGGCATGTGCAACAAGCAAATGAGTTGCACCTATGTAACCCTATCTAATAGACAGACGGAAAAAGGAAATTGCCGTTTCTATTCATTGCCTTCACGTCCACTCCTCTGAAAAGTGGACTGAAATTGGGCCGTCGGCAACACACTCATTAGACGAAACGCAGAAGCATTCTACTTCCTATCCGTGTTCGGGTGTGGTATTTCACCGAGTCGGTTTTGCAACGCTGTTCGAGGACTCAACCTCTATAAAAACTGTAAATGAAAAATTAGTTTTTTAAACGTTTTCTTGAATGTATAAATACTGTTTTAAAATTAATTACATGCTTTGTAAAAAAATCGATCGTTGGGACAACAGTGGTAGCGGGGCGGTGCGCACAGTATTGATTAAAAATAACAAGAGTCGGCGGCGAAAATGTTCCTTATAATTTTATGTTCAAAGCATTTTCAAAAGAACAATTTACCGTCGCATTGTCGACTTTAATGGACATGTTCACTCTTCAATGTTAAAGGACAGCTTATATTATTTTTGTTTATTTAAAAGTCTGACAGCCATTTAAAACGGCTGCTGTTAATACTTCGATTATTTTTGTTACCTTATTACCCTACTTTAATTTCATTTCTGTGTTCCAGGATAACTAGGCTTAACATTTTTATTTCAAAATTCGCTTTCACTGTCTCTTCTTTATAAAAATGAACATTGAGTTATTTTTAGTGTGTTTCTACGAAAAAAATACTCGTTGAAAGTAAATAGCGAGCAAATAATGTTATATTATGGAAGCAATTCTGTGGTGTGTGTATTTAAACTAGCAGTGTGTGAGCTGCACGAATAAAATAAAAATCTATTTCGCGGATGACACCACGTTTATTAGATTTTTCACCCCATCGAGTGCTCATCTCACTGCAAATAAGGTTTCAATAGTGCGAAAATTCTATTGTCTTCGATATAAGGTAGGCAGAGAAGTGCGATACAGTGACATGTTTACTCTAATGACATATTTCGTAGAGAATATTGTGTGACAGTTGAATAAATTATTCTAGAAGTCGTTTTTGTTTCGTCAGCTTTGCTTAGCGTTGTAATACATTGATTTCTTACCAAACAAAATTCTAATACACATGTTAAAAACGTAATTTATACTCAAATCCCCGGAGATGTATATATGTTTCTCCACAAAAACTAAAGCAGATAAATCTTTTTCATTCTAAATCTAAAGGTCAGATAAAAAGGCTGCGAGCTAACTCAGGCTTGGCTGCACACGGCAAACGTCGAGGTAGTCGCGCGGAAGGGCCGCCGTCATGTAACCTACTTATCCGGGAAAGTGGGACAGGCAGAGCCGTGTGAAATATTAATAAGTTTCGCCGCTACACTCTCGTAGCACTCTACGCGGCCTGCGAGCTACGGCGCGTTGGCTACGGCACTAATCCATAAATAAGGTTACGTACATTGACGTTCCCGACCGCTACGCACGGCTACGGAGTGGGAGGGACGTGTGCTTGTTCGTAGCAGATGTTTCGTAGCACAGGTAGGAGACTTAAATTGGGTCGACTTTTACTTGGCTTCTGATTTGGTTTTCAAATTTTCCGTCAGCCAAAGAGCCTTCGCTTTTAATTCTTAGACGTCTCATTACTACATCGGTGTTAAGTCCAGTGCTTCGCGCTGGTGAATACCAGACTAATCTTTGAATGCATTTCCGATTCTCTTCCTAATTACATAAATTCTCTTAATTGTGCTACTATAACGTTGTAAATAAAGTTACCAAGGACCACCTTTTATTTAAATTTGGGAATACTTATTATTTGTTTTCTTTAGTTATTAAATATGTCTGGGGCTGGCCGAATACAGAGTAAATTGACGAGTAAAACGTTCGAGCTGTCAGTCACTCTGACATAACCACAAGCTCTAGAACCGCGAACCTGGTAGCGGTCATTACATTACGAAGAGTGACGGCAATCGGGTTGCATCGTGGATACACGCTACGTGTTCAGTGGAGTGTCGTCACATGAAGCCGGTCTACTTACTGTACTATCGATCCAACATTATATTTTGTAATGTCCTAATGTATTTCGCTACGTGTCATTCTCCTTACCCTAACGCCCGACTTAATTTAGTGGCTGTAAAATGTGTAATATACAATACGTGTTGTAACAAAAGCGGGAAACTCGCCTCGGTGTAAAGGAGATATGTTTGTCAATACAGAGAGGTCAAGTTAAAGTGGTGAATGTGAAAAGTTGTCTTGATAGATATTCAAATATATGTACGTACTCTCTTATCTTTAACCGAACAAAAAGCTTTAAATTAACAAGGCTTTTTGCGCATTAAGCTTTGCGTTAACTTTTGCTTCAAACGGACTCCATATTTTAATGCGTAATCCTATTTCAGCGTAAATGGGTTAGGTAGAAAAAGGAAGCAACTTACTACGTCGTAATCTTTAGCCCTTAGTGGACTCGTCATTTATAATATCAAGCTTTAATATCCGGTCGTAATTGTAAATAATTACTCGGAAAAGCATAACTTTTTTTAACAAAAAGGTTGCGCTAAGAAATACTTGATACTAAGCCGGTCTCAATACCGCTTTATATTTTCAATATCATTGAACCGTTTCGATTAAACATATGAGTGAGAGTTGAGTATTCACACGGGGGTTTTTATCTTGAAAAAACTTTCTAACCGGATGATCAAAATTGGAGGGAAGCAAGGAACATCTTACAAGGCATTGATTTTTTATTAAATTATAAAAATAAATCTATTAGTAATTTCGGGTCGCCTGATATAAGAGATGCAATACCAATATTGTTTACAAATAATAATCATTACCTAATATTGGTACCTTTTGTGTAAACATTGGTAAATTCCCTGTTACATTTTTGGGCACAGGAAAAGATAAACAGCCATTGTGTCTAACAGTTCACCTAAGATGAGTTAAAACACGTGAGGCTCTTACGTAATTAAATTTCGATAACTTTGTTATGAAGTACCTTATTAATTTCGAAAAATAAATCGAACTAAACACCTATATAAATAAATTTCAAAATACAACCCGAATCTAAATACAATACTTCATGAAAATCGTTGGAGCCGTCTCCGAGATTTTGTATATATATACCACCTCTGCAGGACGGTATTGTCTGTTGTATATTTTTGAGATAAAATTATATCAACAGCGTATTCTATATGTAAGTCAGGAAAAAAGTTGTGATGTCGCTACCGTTTTTTTATGTCACATGACTTTGACAGAATTAGCAAGTTACAATACGTTAATTAACACCCATGTCTCATCAACTGGAGCGTCCTAAACGCTGCGTGTTATTTTTTGGGCCTCCTATTAACGAAAATTGTTTTCAGCGAGCACGCGCGGACCTCCGCCGCGTGTTCAATTATAAATAACACGCAGGAGATAACGAATGTTAGAAGTGCAGTTGTACGTTTTACAATGAGTTTCCACCGCCGGAAACATTGTCCTGGTAAAAACAACGTGTTATATAAATGTTTTCGGCAAGGCGAACATGCCGTCACATTAACACGTTGCTTAACAACATATATTATATAATAAACGTGATCTACATTACTTCCCTGAAAATATGGACAGCCGCCAGGACTGAAACACAAAACGGGTGGAAAGGCGTGAAAATGGTTAAAAAAATAACAAAAATAAACCCTCGTGTCTTAACAATAAAAGACAAAATTGAATACTGTTCCAAATTCGAATACTGCTGACGCCGGTTGCTAACCAATGTTATCCACGCAAACCCTTAAGATTTTCCCATAGCATATCCATAGCCTCTGACGCAGCTAAAGAAGTTTTCACTAAAAAAACACGATAATAGATGTAATTAGTAGAGTTATATGTGTAGATGATAAAATGAGTTGATGTTGGAGAATAGTTCGCGGACAACTCGCTGACGTCACTCGCAGCGTAGAGACGTATTATACGACTACTTCACAATGATACTCTTTTTTCATAGGAGTGACGAGAAATACGCTCACTGTGTAAAAAGTATATCTTATAGCGTTTACAGACTTAAACACACAACAATATTGTAAAATATTAATGTCTTGACATTTATAATCCCCATACAAAGTGTAACATTAGCAAATAATTGTCGAACCGTCACAAGGGCTCGGCTCCGGCAGTCCGTCAGTTTGTCATGCCCCGGCAATCTATTAGCTGACGAAAACGGCCCTGTGTGTGTGCTCATCCCACAATCACATCTAATATTTATGAGGCAACCTCCTGCGCCGCCAGAGCGCGCCGGTGGCGTAAACTGGCTCTCTTTATTTTCAAGTATCACGTATTGAACTGAAACTCCTTTTGTGACGATGAGAATTGGATTTTTAAATATAAAATGTGTGACATTTTTCTACTGAATCGAACAATTTGATATCTGCCTACCCATCTGGGTAACAAGCGTGAGAGATTTAATTATTTGATTGATTAATTTCTATGTCTACTGTAATACAATGTACGAGAATGACAGGAATACTCTATATTCCTGTCATTCTCGTACAAATTAACAAGAATACAAAATTTTACCACAATCGAATGTAAACTCACACTCGATTTCGACTATCTCTCTCTCTGTTTCTCTCTCCCACTTCGTTTTTTTTAAATACATCATTTATTTCCTTGAAATACCACATATATATACTAAAATATTTTTTTAAATCAAAAATTAAAAAATATAGGTATACAATGTAAGATTTGCCACCGTCTGTTTGAACCATTTATACTAAATGTTTCAGATTTCTTAAATCTTGACTAGTTTTCAAGTTATTTTAGTTTTATACGCTAGCTGTATATCAATCCTGAACTTGTCCGCTCGTGACCTTTTCTTGTGCCACGGCTAATACCAAGTGGTCCGGATTAAAGTCGGGTCGGACAAGATGCCGCCAAATCACGGCGCGCGAGTGAATCCCAGCACTTCACTGAAAACTCTTCCTGTGTTTGCGATAGTCGACGCTGCCCGGTTGTGCTCTCAATTCTCGCAAACTTGCCAACTTTGAATGTCAATTAGCTTTTTGTTTGTTCTTTAGTTCTAAAAAATTCAAGAACAATAATTAATAAATTAATATACGCCACGCCCGTGACCAAGTGGAGTAGGTAGAGATCATGGATTTCCATTTGGCGAAGTCCTTCACTTCTTCTACATTCATACGTCTACATGCTCGTCGGTTATGAGTGCTCCTTATATCGCCCTTTTTTAGTAAGCTACTAATCTGATCGATATAAGTTCTGCTAGGGCGTCCCCTACCAACACTACCACTCACTTTCGCTACATAAATTTATTCCATTCTTCTCTCTTCGATGATATTTAGTATGTAGGTTACGTCGACTACTTTACAACCAATAACGAGAGTGATATTTAGCGCAATAGTCCAAATAATCATGTGAATTGTAATAATAATGAACACGATACCATAAATATTTAATAACCTTTTTTAAGAACAGTAATCCCTATCCCTACTAATATTATAAATGTGAATGTAAGTTTGTTTGTTACGCTTTCACGCGAAAACTACTCAACTGATCATCATGAAACTTTGTACACATATTCTTGGAGGTATTCAAAGAAGCTATAGACTCTGAAACGGCTGGACCGATTCCAATGAAATTTACAGGGATTGTCCAGATTGGCACAGCGGGTGTTCCTGTGTTTGGTAGCGATCGGATCAACATAATTAGTGGTACCCGGGTGAAGTCGGGGCGGGGCACTAGTACTATACTTGTAAACAAACCTTAAAGATGTTTGAAACTAGTGAAAGTAATTATGACGGTAAGCTGAATTACATAATTGCATTTTTAAGTCATAACTTGTTGACAACAAAATTAACAATGCGGAAAATCTCGCGCGAGAAAAAGTATTGGCGCCGGAACTATTCGGAATGTGTTTACACCGTAGCGTCGTAATAATTGAATATTTTTTACTTTAAAAAGATTTACAGTCGTCCCCTGCTCGACGTAGGTCTCTCATTGATCGCCACAAATTTGCCCGTATTGCGTTGCTACCAAAAATATATTTAGTCCATCTTCATTATTGAATAAACTAGTATGACATATTAGGTATTGTTGTCATGACTTATGAGTAGAGACGTCGGATTTTTATATTGGGCCCCTAGTAAAAATTATTCGAATTTTAAGATTCAAGTCCCCTAGGATGGTATTGCCACATCAGTCTGTCACTGTCACATCTATAAGTAATTGTATTTATATTTGGTGTTCGGTGTGACGTAAGGCTCAAAACAAACGGCGTGCGCCAGGTGCAGATGTGCGCAACGTGCGGGTCGCCGCGGCGCTGCGGCCCGCTGATAGTAGAATGACACCTTGTTTTAGTGCGCCCTGGCTTATTCGCAATTCCGTTGGAAAAAAAACTGTACGACCCGAATTTCGCATCACTAATGGATGCCAGTTGGAGGTTTGGTAGGTTTTTTATTATGTATATGTTATTTTAGCCGTGTTGTTCATTTTATTTATAAACTTGTAAAGGCTGGCTCTTCCGTTATGTTATAAAATTATAAATAGTTTTTAGTTGTTAATGATTAACCTTTTTTTTGCAGGTAAGTTCAGTACGATTTGTCTACGTGTCTTAACTGCAATTTGTAAGTATGTTTTACTTAAATCCAGCTAGCCTGTCACTGTATAGTCAATTGTGTCTGGGCTTTTATGTAATTTATCATCAGATATGTACTTGTAGGATTGCACAGATATGTACACAGGTTAAAGTATCTTTAAAACTTAAATGAAGAAGTGCAACAACAACATTAATTGTTGTTGTTGCACTTCTTCACAAAAGAATATAATAATTCAGCTTTGGAGTGTTTGGAAAATGCAAGAATCGTCCTGAAGACATATAGTTTATTAATTACTCATTAATTCAATTTGGAAACCATTTTAAAATTCTACTATCATTCATTTACATTTGGACTGTTTCACATATTAATTATACGAACTCATTACATTACTAAATATCGTAATTAAAATGAACCAGTTTGTACTATAACCGCGCTTTAGTCACCCGGGCCGGGCCGGTTGTCCGGTTAATTGAGCGGAGCGCGCAGTGGGCCGGGGAGGCGTTGATTGGCCGGCGCGGTCACGTGGCACGTCATCGCCCGGGTAAGGCGCTTCATTACCGGCTTAAATTAGCCCCGGCGCTAACAAACCGGCTAACCGGAGTTAAGTTCACTTATCGTGATCGAATTTTAGATGTTTTTCGAAATTGTGTAATTATAAACACTTGTACAAATCTCACGGAAAAAGCGCAAATCACTCTTTTTGCTTTTTCTGTCAGAATTTTTTGATTGATCCACGCTGGAAATTTTCGTAAGACGAGTCCACGAAAACTCAAAAACAGTAGTTATTGCCAAAATATCAAACGTTGCCATAGAAACCTATTTTGTTAATGAAGGTTTTATTCCTCGGAAACACTATCATGATCCCTGACAGTTTGACAAACAGACAGACAAACAACCTATACATAATGTTAATTTGATCATTATCGTTCACTTAGCAATGTTATAAAGACGTGTTACGTGTTACGACGTGTTATAAAGACACTATGTTATGCGAAGGTTTGATTGTATGGCGAGACGTGGCAACTTGACGAATGGGCGAATATCGTCGACACCGCGCCATCACGTTCAAACGACCAAACAAACCGCTCATACAGTAGACCTATCAATCCTGTTCACAACTACATGTTCAATTATAATCGTAATACACTAACAAAGGAATATCTACGAGTGTGAGTTGCTTGAAGTACGTAAATACTGCGAAGACAAGTACACAAGAAAAGCTATAAAGCAAAATTCTTATTTTCTACTCATTACTATGCATATTGAAGTAATGTACGTTATCGTGTGTTGGGATTATCAAAAGTGAACGCTAAGACCTTTTTTCTCTGTATATTTAATATATATATGTAATGATTATTTAATCAACGGTGTCACATATGTAATGTTCAACTTGAAGCCCAATTGCACGTATCAATGACATCTTCAAATCCACAAATTTTATGTGTCACAATCTCTTAGTGTAGGTAATGAAGTTCCCACCGCCTGGAACGTTCCCGGCAGTTCCCGGGCGGAATATGTTTGCGCGGTACAGAGGGCTCCAAACTCCCCCTTAGCTCCTCACTAGGAGCGCTTCTTTCAAACGATCTCTCAGAGAAAATTTACATAATAATTGCTGTTCGATAAAACATACACGTGTATCGTGTTTCAAATGTTTCGTATTTTTCTTCAGATGTCTTAAATGCAAAGCGTCCGGATAAAGCTCCAATATCAAGGAGTACTCGACTAAGTTATCAATTGAATGGTCCAAGTTAAACTTACGGTGCGGACATCATTGACCACATCTAAACTTGTAACAACTCTAAACCATCTTTGTAACGACTTTGACAATACACCAGATACCCTGCGAGACAATGTTTCTTCAATTGATCAATTCAAGGAGTTGTATTTGACCTGCTAGCGTGACAATCGACAAAACAGTACCGGAACGGCGTGTATTGTGCTCACGAAAAAATAATTAATGTGGGGAACCGCACTAAGTTATTACGGGCTCATTATCCCGCCCATCGCGCTCCAACAAAGAGGCAAATAAAAATACGCTCCCAGCCTCGCGCCACACTGTATACATCGCACGTATTACAATTATAGGGTGCGGTTACAGTGCGTTAGAAAAAACGTTATTTATTTAGCATCTTAAACTAACCGAAAACTAGAAATCCTGTATGATTTTATTTAAATACTATTACAATAAGAGTGAGCAGTGGTCGCTCAGCGGTTTAGGCCCCGACTTACGTACTTTAGGTTGCGGGTTCGAACCCAGGCAGGCGCTTTACTTTGTATAATTCATTTCATCACAACTGCTCAAAAACGGCGAAGGAAAACATCGTGAGGAAACCGGCATGTTCTTAGAACCACCAAATTCGAAGACATGTGACATCCACCAACCTGCACTGGGCCAGCGTGGTGGATTACGGCTCATTCCCTCTCTCGCAGAGGAGGCCTGTGTCCCTGCAGTGGGAAACATTCTAGAAAAGGCTGACTATTACAATATGTGTTATTAATTATTCGTTTCCTCAATTGTTTTACAAAAAAAAGATTATTCCGCTTCCGGTTGCTTAATAAGACTACATCATAACATTGTTCGCATCGAGTATTTTCCGCTTTGAACCTTTTTCTAAAGAGATTGTGCGTTACCCGGTTTTTTCTAGAAGTATACACTTAGTTATTTCTGGTTGTTACGTGAACTGAGATCATTGAATTAAAATAAAATACGCCACTCCATTTTTATAAATTAAGACGCCAGTGAAGCATAAAAACACCGCATACATTAATTAATTAAAAAGCCTCCCATTCCTCGCCCCGCCTCCGGCCTCCCTCAAGCCATCAGGCTGATGCGCGACGTGTGAGTGAAACGTTTTCGCACGTAACTGGATTATCGTTCACCGTGCCTTAACATATCGACGTGCCGATGCGAAAACAAAGTAATGCAACAACGCAGCCTTTAAACTCTTTCAGAAGGACCATTACCACCGCATTTACTCCCGCTTACGAAACTTTGCTGAGTGAACTTCACCCTTATTCCCATAGCGGAAGGTTCATTGCGACGGTTATAGTAAATCTGTCTTGATTTTTCACTTTGCAAGCACAAAAGAATGTTTCAACAAAGAAAAATGAACTATATTTCGTGGTAACAACGCTAAGATGGAGCGCAGATACCCGGCGGCATCCACCGCGCACTTAGCGTCGCATTGTATCCGACCAACTGTCTGTTCTGTTCGTCTATGACAAATTACTCGCTCCCATACGATTAATGGAGTCGTGACGTGCTGTGGATTTATGGGTATAGGTAAAAGGCGGTGTATTGAATGTACGAGTTGTCACGTCTAATTCCACGTTGATTTCATAATCTGTACTAAATCGTTAACTGCTGTTTACATAAAAAAGAGAATACGTAATAAAACACCAAGAAGGTTGTATTTCACTGGAATCTCCAAACGTCTATCAGGTCAAAGTGCAGGTATAACGTCAGTCGGTGTCGTCGGGCCCCTCCGAGGATGAGCTGGAAGCGCTCTCGTCGCTGAGCACCACCTTGTACTCGTAGAAGAAGTGATCACCGTGCGGCCGCGGCTCGTTCGGCAGGTCGTCGTTGCACCGCCCCTTGTGAATCTCCACGAACACTGCAAGACATAAGTCATTCAGTCATACAAACATTGACAAAGTACTTGAGTCTTGCAGTGTACTCTAGGACAATTTCCATACGAACCAGTATTGATTACTTCTTAAGGGAAACAAAGCAGAAGCTAGTGCCAATAGCTTAGGCTTATGGCACGGAATGAGAAATGGCACACAAGAATGCGCTTAGTTGGAGTATATAAAATTAATACTAGTAAATTATACAGTTGTTTGCTAATACGTAAAACATAAGCGTTGTTCCGTGAGAGTTTATTGTATAAACAAGGATAAAGATTTGTGACTTACTAGTGCCGTCCTGGCAATTCCTGTAGTACATCATGCAGGCGCTCTTGAAGGAGCGCCGGGCGCGCTGGTAGGCGCCGCAGATCCACTGGATGGTGGGGTCGCGCCACTTCTTCATCATGTCCTCCGTGCAGGTGTGGCAGTTGCGGTGGAATTTCTTCCTAATAGCATACAAAATAGACAAACTAAAAGCCGGCAGCCGGTCTTTTCATAACAGGAACTATAAGAAGCTTACGATAAAAATTGTAATAAAATACTTTTAACTTCAATTCTTTAAACTTTAACACCACCACTACAAACAACTCTCGGAACTGCGCCGTTAACTTTTGTCATATTTTCTGATACTGTTGATTCCCCAGTTATATTGGTTGAAATATTATTCACAGCTCCGTCGCAAACAGTTGCATATAAAGGTACACTTTTATATATTCATTGTAGTAAAAATACATCCATACGGCGCGCAGGTAGCTTCAATAAGCATTATAAAGTAGGCTTGTTCAATACTAGTTTCATTGCAACAAGGCATTGTTACGATACGGGGAGGCATCATTAACGTTACGTTTGTGTTGATTTAAGTTAAATGCTGTTGGTTTTACAAAAGCAACTGACCAGCCAGATTTCTCTGCATCAGTGAAGCGGTCTCCTTTCTTAACCTTGAACAGATCACTCGCACCGTCAGACTCTGTTAAGTCCATGCTCTCCGCGGATTGCTTACTGGTGCTTACTGAAACACACAAAAACTTTGCAATAAGCTCAATGACTGGCATTATAGTTGTTCATAATCAACACTTTATTCATCTAGTATCTTTATATAAGTCAACCTTTGAACATGGTCTAAGCGTCCAATGCACTTAGCTTTCTCAATCGCTCTGATATTTGAAAGGAAGGGAAAGAGGATTTCACTGTGATTGTGAAGACAATGGAGAGGAAAAGGAAATATCCTCTTTTGTGTTTTACCCCTTTATTGATTAAAGGTAGATGCATATGGTTAGTGGTCACTTGATATGGGGTAAACCGTTTGCTCCTTTACCACCTTCTATAGTTGAAGGTTTTTATAGCTGACTAACACCATCACACTGTACGACCTCCACGATGCGGAGTGGGGGAGATACTTGTTGTCTCGCTCACACACTGCAGAGTGAACATAATAATGTACTCTATTATTATGTTCTAAACCCCCTTCTGTAAACTACCTTTCTCTCGAGCATAAAAGGAGCGTTTAGGCGAAATAAAGGAGTCAGTCAGCAGTCAGTTCTTGAACTAGTCTTTTTACTTAGCTACATCTCGTAAATTTTGTTTATTTAATTCAGTATATTAGCTCTCTAGTATAGTGTCCGACTTAATAACTAAAATTGTTGATCGATTGCTTTTGCATAAGGGTGTATAGCTAACCTTGTCGTGATCCCGAAGACGAAGTGGACTTAGGTTTTCTGGTCTTGAACCGTTGACGCCGCGCCTGCATCGTCTGACCGGTGACGTCACTCTTCGGCTCTACCGTTTTGTTTTCTGATTTCTCCTGGAGAGATAACGCTACAAGGGCTGACAATTTCATTTTATTTTAGTATATTTTTACGTTACTTCGCTGCGCTAGGGTCGTAACTCGTATACATCAATTTCTAGGTGCAGCTAAAGAAAAAGGACTTATTAGCTGTACATATTTTCAAACATAAGACATGTGATTAAGTACCACCTTCATATTTGTGCAACTCTTGTGCACCATCCTTTGGATGAAAATTGTTGTTACATTGTTCTGAAGCGTCTATAATGATATGTAAAATGAAGTGTATTCTGTCCGTGTTGGTAACTTACCTAAAGCAATGAAGAGGATTATCCGCGCCGTCAGCAGCCGTCCCATGGCCTCACTCTGGCACAGAACCGATCATTTCATTTTATTCAACTTTGGACATTTCTGAACGGAAATCGTAAATCCACTCAGCGCGTGCGTTTATCGCTGTTTCGGTTTTATGTATTTGCGAAATGTTACCAATTGAATGTTTGATTCTTTTATTTCATTCGTATTTTTCAATATTGCATCACTGGTCGTGTAAATTTTCACACATTCTTTTAGTAGAATTTTAATCGTCTTAATTTCCAAAAATGATAGATTTTTCTAAATTTTTATATTGGTTGTAACCGTCTACTGATTTACACACTACCGCTTTCGCTTTCTCTGCTATACAATCTTTGCGAATGTTTTGTTTCTGAGAATAAGTTCGTGGCCTGGATCGAAATCAAGTAGCATCTAGACCTCCTGAGCAGCCAACGCTCCAATTTAGTTGGACATTCAATTGTATAGCACGGTAAACTTCTTGGAATATAATTTCTAATCATGCTGTATAATTGAATGTAAGCTATACCATCGACTTGGTTGTAATAAATGGACAGTAAATATACCTCGCTTATGTCCTCCTCCTAATAATGTTTAGTATTCCCGGCGGCCCTCCTGCGGGAAATTGATCGCCTCCCGATTTGAGCGCCGTATGTTTTATTTATCGCATCTTTTCCACTGCATTACGTTTCGGTGTAATTTAATTTTATACTCCTAGTATTTCGTCCGTTACGCCGCAGTTTTACATTGTGGGTCAAGCGTTCCAAGATGTTTATTGTTTTTTGAATAGAGCAAGATGTTTGGTTTCATAGTTCATAGAACTTAGTGATACCTGCTTAAGGCCTGTTTCTATATTATGTACTAATTTTAGTTCCTAGTCATGAGATAAGGTTTAGTTTTACATGAATTGATAATTTCAATAAATATTTTGAATTCGTATCTGGAGTTAGATTTCATTTAACATTTTACTCAACTAAAATTGCGACCAATGCGACGTCAAATAAATATACATATTCAACGTTTTCCAGGAACTAGTATTCCGTTAAAATGAATAAAAACTGTTTATGAAAAAGCGCGGTCAATGGTTTATTTGGTTGATATAATTAAGTTAGACTTGGTATATGTAGAACCAGTGGCGGCCGTGGTAGGAGTCGTTCTTGCAGCGCCGGTCCGACACCTTGACGAACACTGCAACAACACAAATGAGTTGATCATAGTAGACAATGACCAGTTTACTTTTGAATAATTGAATTTATAGCCTTAAGCAAGAATAATTCCATCCGAAAACCTTTCGCGAGAATGATGTAAAAACGTAAATCATGATGTTTTTTTTAAGCTCTCATTATAAAAACCTCGGAGACGCTTAGAAATGTTTCGAAACCGAAAACAGTGGAACAACTAGTTACAATAACTGTTACGTCAAGAGATATACTATATTAAACAAGCTGTCCGTTCCACCATTAATGGTGGTTCACTATATTGGCGATAATGATTTACACATATAATATAGTTATGTGCTGTCGCGGGCTTTTTTGTAGGACTATTTAAGGTAATCATTTCCATTATACATTATAGACGTGTAACTCTAACGGTTTTCGCAGCGCACACCAGAATAGCTCTCATATGGTGGAATTTTTTTTCCTTCGTACTTGTCACTTATCGTTACATTTCGGACTATTCACACAATATATTTATAAAATATAGCCTGTATGTTATTCTGGTGTATAAAGTATAATAAGTTTTTGCGTGAAAGAATAACAAACATCCATACTCCAAACTTTCGCATTTGTAATATTAGTAGGATTGACAAACTTGCAGCTACAAATTTGTAACTTGTTGCAATGTTTATTTGTTATCGACGTACACGTGCCGTCCTGGCAGTTCCTGAAGCGCATCATGCACTCGCTCTTGAAGGTGCGGCGCGCGCGTTGGTAGCCTGCGCAGATCCACTTGATCCCCAGGTTCGTGTACTTCTTCAGCATGTCGTGCGGGCACGGGGTGCACATTCTGTATGCGCGGTTGCTGGAATAATACGATACAATCAGGTAGAAGCTGCTATTAGCTTTGGAAAAAAAAATCCTTTGCCGGAATTCCTTATACCTGATAAATATTTATTCATATCAACCATGGTTCTCGTAAATTGCCAATTCTGGAAAGAAGCACTTATTGACCTACTTTCTGATTCCCAAACTTTGTTTTACCCATTTATTATTTATAATCTCTTTATTACCCTTAGTGTCTAGAATCTGACACTGTCTTGGAAGTTTTCCCCTCCATTATATGTATTTATTGTAATTATAGCGATTTTATTTGGTAATGGAGGCAACGTCTATTATATTGGTACAAATCAGCTATAAGCTATGGTGAATGCATGAACTTTGGTCAGCGCGGTACTATTTTACGCACATATCGTACCTTCGTATTACATCGAATGGAAAGTTTATTGAACGTCTTAATTCCCTAAAATCATTATTTAACAATAGATCACTTGTTACACTTACGCTATCTTCTCTTCTCTAGTTTCCTGCGATGACCCGCTGGCTGATTCAGTTTTTTTGCCCGAACTAGAACTGATCGAGCTGAAAAGAACGTATTTTAATTAAAACTTGAATTCTGCTGTACAATTAGTGATTTTTTCTGGTGTTTTTAATGTTTTACATACGTACGTGCTGCTTGGCACATCAGTTAGCTCGGAAAGCGGAAAGAGTTTTGGTTAGACACCTATAGCCTTAAAGATAAAACCAGTTGACCGAAATGACCGGCAGAAACTTGATGGATACTGAGAAAACAGCTTAGAGAGCAACATGAGTTGTGTGAACAATTGCATAAATAATGGCAACGAAACAGGCGCACTGCTCATCGAAGAGAAAAATGAAGATATAGACTGTGATATTTGAAAATCATGAGGTACAGTTTTGTGACCTGCTGCTTTGGCTGCTGTTCCTGTCCATTTCTTTAGAGCTTCTGTCGTACTCGTACCAGGCAGGGCCGCGGTGCTCTGCGTCACCGAACTTCCCCTCGTCTTCCAAGTCCTCCATTTGCGACCAGTGCGGTGTTATTCCCCTCCTCCGACATTGTGATACTGAGATTAAAGTAGTAATTTAATATTGGTTAGAGAATAATTCTTTGATTCCAGTTTTGTTCTCTTGACTTGATTCATAACTTCAATCAAAGGAACGTTTAGTTTAACCGAATCTACAAGAAACGTGCGGTCCTTGTTACCCTCTTGTCCTCTTCTAATGTTTCAGCGTCACTTTCAATATGTTAGTTATGGAAGAACGATTTCGATGTACTAAATTTTACTCTTGTCTCTCTAGATGTCTGAAATCAAGTCACGAATAAAAACGTTACAAATGCTAGTTGAGCGTGAATGTACACAGAACTTACAGCTGGCAACAAAAATCACTATAAAAGAAATACTGAACATGGTTATTTTCGATCAAAACTCCTCGAGTTCACATCCCTTACCAACCCCCGCCCGCCCGCGCGCACCCCTCCAGCGCCCGCAGCCGGGCCCGATATAAAAAGGCAGCGATACGCGTTTAATGGTTATTGTGTAGTTAAAGTGCCGGTCGACATTTTCTTGCAATAAATCTTAAATAGATGTTTACGCTCTCTGTTCCTCGCAAATAGAAATATTTTGGCCGACGTATACAATGGCGGCTCGTCCGTTTTGTGTCGAACACGCTTTAAAAGTTTTTGTGGCCGTGTTACTGCGACCGGCAACAAGATTCCTTGCGTTTCTTCTTAGTCCTTTTAATGAAATGAAAGAATTAGTTTTACGTAAAATTTGCTGTGATTGTAATGATACCAATGTTTATTTTTGATCGCGACTTGTTCTACGTTCCAAAACATTTATTTAGGTCCTGTTTTGGCAAGTTTTGTAATGTGAGGATTTTTAATCGGCAGAAACTCAAGTGGTTGTAATGAGAAATGAGACAGGCAGAGACTGGGTGCTATTTTCTTTTGCAAAAATCGATTGTTTTGTATTGGAATTAATGCGTCCTTGTTATGAAACATTTTCAAAGTAACGCAATTATAGCAGATTTTTTAAAAAAATTAAATAAATTTACCCTAAAATGTATTAATTCCCGGAAATCACCTTGATAATTGTTCCAAATGAATTGGTCGGGGCTGGCCTCTCGTCTACGTAGAATTATTTGATTACATCCTTGAGGTGAAATTAACCTCTCATTTAAATTTATTCCAGGGCCTTGTAGCAATTTGTGAGTCGTTTAAAATTAGTTTTTTAATTGAAATATATCATAATTTCTATGTAGATATATAGATATAGGGGCCTATGTTCTGCTAGTAAGATTTCAATACACATTATTGAATTATATTTAGGCACAAAAAAAATAAAGTCAGTCAAGTGAGGAAATGAGAATTGAGGCAGATTCTCGTAATGACTTTCTCACCAACGAAATTGCAATCATAATTATTCGCACATTTCTGAGCTCTTGAAGTTCATACATAATAAATGATGTTTGAAAGTAACTTAAGTGTAAGTTTTCTTATGGAAGGGGCAAACGAGCAACCGGTCGCCTAAAGCTAAGTGATCGCCGCCCATGAACATCCTCAACACCAGAGGAATTGCAGACGCGTTGCCGGCCTTTATGGAAGGTGTACTCTCGCTTCGTGAAGTACTCTTAGTCGTATAAGTGTGACAATGATAAATTAAAAGCAAATTTCCGTGCCTATTAATTTATTTTTAAGTATACTTTGCCCTTGTGAAGCGTGCCTTGTCTTTGCTCATCACACCAAATTAAAAAAAAAAGCAAAAGTTCCGTGTTCCTCGCAGTTTGACTCTTGTGTTGGTTATACCAGATCATCGTCATTTTCGTCTTCGTAGTCAGCTGTAACAAAAATGTATGCTCTCATTGCGCCGTGCTCGTGTGTAAAAATATAACACGAAGAAAATGAAAAATAAGCTGATTAATGATATTATAAAGAAGGTAAAACAAAGACAAAGTGAAAACCTGAAGACACGATCTATTAAAATTTATTTCAAAACAGAAACATTTCGTATACATTGACAAAGATTTTCTGATCCTGCCATACATACAGGCGAAGGAGCAATAATTGGCTTCCTGCTATGCAGCCAATTCTTAACATTTTTATAGATTCTCTTTCTTTTGCTGATGTTCCTGTATCTTCACACATGGGTGGCGAGAATGACTGTGAACCATTCGGCTCAATCTAGATACTAATTCATACATTAAATTGGCTTTTTTTAAAATTTGCTGCACCGAAGAAATACACCTAAATAACGAGCCTAAAGAAGTGTTGTGTTATGGTTTCTGTCATAATCTTAATACGAATCGATTTATTTGTGCAACTGGTCAGCTAGCTGTGTAGTTCTGCCATTATTGGAGAAAAAAACATGTTTCGGTTATTATGGTAGCAGAAGGAGAGAACATCAGATAAAGTAGTTGAAAATCGGAGCAAATAGTAAAGGCCTTGATATCAATGAAAGTTGTGACTTATTACGCGCAAGGAGTGCCCAGGCAGTAGGCGACGAGGCTGCCGTCGGCGTCCGGGAGGCAGTAGCAAGCCTGACAACTGTGGTGATACTTGTCACCAAAGTACTTGCACTGTCCGCGCCCTACGAAATCGTAGTTTCATTTAGCTACTGCTTCACAGATAGATATAGCGGTGCTGGATGCAGTCCCCAGTTATCACTTTATCAAGTGTTTTTATATGGCATAATAATTGGATGGAAATTCTGTAGAATAGTTGTTGCTTGTTGTTTGTTGTTAAATTCGAATTTGTCTATTTATAGATAAATATACATAAATGAAAGTGAGTTGCGCATTTATTTCGTCCCTGTTTGATTTCATCGCTGTCTCGGTCCGACATATTTCAGTGAAAATGTGTGAATATTTTCTTGACGGCAACAGACTAGGAAAATGTTGGCCTATTGTTTTCTATTTTCGGCAACATTATAGCACGGTCTCTAGTGGGATCATAATAAATACAAGTATGAACTAGTGAGCTGAGCTAAGAGGTTTTTTCTTGTAAGAGGTTTCATTTCGAAAATATTCAACAGCCACGGTGCCCTTTCTGATCCGTACTGTATACGTATACATATACGCGATCTGTCCGTGTAATATATTTTTAATAAATGCGACAACTTTGGCAGTAGCAAGGGGTATCACGTATACTTGTCAAGTTAAAAGTAACTTTAGTCGAAATATCCTGTGCGTTCGTCAAACTTAATATTGCTCGAAGTCTTACAGGGGAAGTAAGGTTTAATAATTCATAGCATAAAATATTTTTTGCTTACCGGATTTTATTAAAGGCCGTCCCGACAATGCTGATGCCTGGCTCAAGCTTTGCGCATCTACAAAATTCAAATATTTATTTTTGAACAACCTTATATTCACAATTTTTCATTCACATCCTTATCACATGTCTATCGCCTTTCAACTGTTTGATGCATCACATATTTATTTCATAGTTCAATGGCAGAATCAGATTAAGGAATCCACATCGAACATCTCGTAAAAATCGTTTTTTTAAATTATGTATCGGTATCTCGTAGTGAGTCCAGAAAACAAAATTTTATTATTAATTAAAAATATTGTTTCCGTTCATTCGTTAAAACATAGGTTAGAAAAAGAAACTTACTCCCTTGTCCTAGGGCAGAATTAGCTAAAGCCTGTGCTGTGCTGGAACCTCCTAATCCGGACGCATATAACGGGCTTGCTTGAGGACCATATCCAGAATATACATTGGAGTTCGCTAGTGCTTCAGCCTCTGCGCTCACACTCGATAGGCCACCGGAGTAAGGATACGAGGAACCATACGGCGAGTTACCAGCAAATGGATAGGAATTGACATTGGAATACGCGTCAGACAAGGAATTGGCAGAGCCATATGCTTTGTTGGGAACTAACGAGTGCAAACCAGAGTTCGCGTTGGCTATAGCCTCTGCCTCAGCCGGTGATACAGAGCCATACTGATACCCAGGGAGATATGCATTATATCCTAAATTAGCATTAGCTTCAGCTTCCGCTAACGAGGAAAGGCCCGTTCCCGGATATACTTGATTATGACCCGAATTAGCACTAGCCAAAGCTTCTGCTAATGCAGAAGAAGCCGTTCCGTATCCAGAATTATAGCCTGAATTAACACTGGATAAAGCATCTGCTACGGATGAACCGGATCCGTATCCTGAATTCGCATTGGTATTCGCAACGGAGGAACCCGATCCATATCCAGAACCTAAATTAGCATTGGCTAAAGCATTCGCTGACGCTGAACTCGATCCGTATCCGGGTACTGAATTGGCACTGGCTAAAGCGTCAGCTAACGATGAACCTGATCCATATCCTGAATTAGCACTGGCTAAAGCTTCTGATTCCGCTGATCCAACTGACGGTTGATAAAGATAGGATAGAGGAAGGCCATAATTGGCACTGCTTAAAGCTTCCGAATTTGCTGAAGCTGATCCAGAGCTTCCTGGGCCGTACTCAAGTCCAGATAATAAGGGGTTATATCCGGAATTCGCACTGGCGAAAGCATCGGCTTGTGCCCCTGATTGATATCCAGGACTTAGATTTGGATAAGACCGTAGAGGGTTTACTCCTACATTAGACAACGCGTTAGCCTGAGCTGATGACACAGAGCCAAGTAATTGATCATATCCAGCGTTAGCGTGTGCAGCCGCTTCAGCCAAAGCTGCTGATGATCCAGGTAGATAGCCAGGACTAGGGCTCACTTCACCGTCGATCAATAAAGGTGCTGGTACATATTGGCCATACTCTGGTCGATATGGCAATTCTACTGGATTATACCCATATGGTAGGCCTTGTACATTGCCATTTACATATGCCTCTGCTCCGGCCACCGAGTGAGCGTTTTCAATCAAAGGAGAAGTAGGATAATAGTTTTGTGGTAAAAGTTGGTTTATTAATGCGTTCGATTGCGCGCCAGCACTGCCATAGAGGCCTCCGGGGTACACGGGGCTAACACCTAAAGAAAACAAAAGGAAACGGATATTAGAAGAATAAACGAATAATTTTTTATGTGTATCCAATATTGGGATCTTGAATTTAATATAATGTTAAAGTATTTAGTGGTGTCAAGTAACAGTATTTAAAGTTAATTACCGCAGCCGGGCTGTCTGTCGCACTTGGCGATGACGTAGTTGAAGACCGTGAGGCACGTGCACACGCTGCAGTCGGCCACGAAAGGCTGCAGCGGAGGCTTGTAGCGGCAGCGAGGCTCTGCATTGTGAATATTAATTCACGTAAAGAGGCACATTAACAGATAAGCTGTGTTTCGTAGTCTTAATATCATCAGTCAAGTAATTTTGGATTTAATATTAATCAATCAATTTAAAATTATAATGCAGGCATAAAACTTTTAACGTTATTCTCGTTAACTATGAACATCTAATTGTAAAGTTACATACCGATATACACGACGTTCTCATGAGGCTCTGGAATTAAAATTACAACAGTTATATATTGTTTTTCTATTATTGACTGAACTGGAGTCGGAACCTTTAGTGCCAATATACTCAGGGGAAATAATACTCGACAAATAGCCCCGTGAACATTTCGACCGCTGACATTTATTGAAGTGGTTTTTCACCCTTTTTGTATCGACCGTCATTTGATTGAGAGGGACATACCTCGACACGGGGAACATTTCGAGGCAAAGGCGTATATATCGCCGTCGGAAATATCACACATTCTGCGCCTTGGTGATTAGGCTTTGTTTGGGAATACCTGCAACGATCCAGCGGGCCATCTGACTGGGTGTAATTTTTTTTATTTATCTACTTTTATATAATACCTATATTGGATGTTTGTATATAAATTACCTTTGTTTTTTTTTTCATTTGCTATGTATCTTATATCGGACATAGTTGTTCCAATTTGCATTTGTAATCTTTAATTTTATCTATTTTAGTTTTTACAATAAAATGTAATTACCTGGTGATGGCAACACGTATGGCGGCTGTTCGGGAACCTCGATACCTAAAATGGCAAATGTATCAACAACTGAATATATTTGTATATCTTCGTGTAATTTTTCTTGTATCGTCTTTATTTTAATTGTGCGGAAGAGAAGCAATACCAAAGTACTATACAATTAATTTTTATTTTTGTTACCTTTAAAAAGGAAATCAATAAACTTAGTTGACACTTACAACACGATCTCTTGGTGTAGCAGTTGACTTCAATGTTGACGAGGCCCTGCGTGAAGAGTTCGCTGCACACACACTCCTGGCACTCATCCCACGGGTGTGCGAAGGGTTGGTTAGGAACGTACGGCCGGCAGGACTTATCTAAAAACGATTCATTGCTCTTGTCAAAACGCTTAATTATGAATGGGATTGTGGTGTTTGTATTTAACACACAGGTGTGAAAAACAGCCAATTCAATTAGTACACTATGGTTGAAGTCAAATCTCTGTATTGTAAATTGATAACTGTTAAAGGTTTTTAACAACAGAAAAATCTGTATGTTTTATGTTGTAAATACAACTAACGTATTTTAGTGCTGATTTATTATTTATTTTAGTGCTATTCTAATTCAGTTTAATATTGTAATAAAATAAAATAGCGGCATACATGAAATAAATATAAATAAAACAGGTAAGATGGCATTAGAGCAACGTAGAGAATGGCCCGCAGTATCAGTCGTCGGCTCGTTATGCGATCGCGGCCAGAGCTGCCGGTGCATTCGCTCGCTGCACGAGATCTTGATTATATTAAAGTCTTCATTTCGCAATGAAATTTAACGAGAAAACGACCCGCATGCCAATGCCATTCAAATCTACTATCATTGCCAATTCTCTGTTCTATTTTAGTGTGAACTAGGCATATATGTTATACCAAAAAACCTATCTTTCTGGGACGGACTGCTTGTACTTTGGACTTTGATATTAATTCTTATTACATACGAAATTAGTATTTGAAGTAAGGGTTATTGCTATTTAAAGATGTAAGCGACTACATACATGTCATGCCTTCATCAAACATGATGATGATGTAACATTGATGATTTATTTCCACGTTGTTGTATATTGGTATTTAATTTACAGAATCATTTTATTAATTGTGTTATGTACTCACGTGGCGGTGGTCCGGGCAGAGGTCCCGGGGGGCGCGGCGGGACGGGTACCGGCGGGTTTACATGCGGCCGCGGAGGTATCGGTACGTCTGACAACAGATCGACATTAGGTTTTTCGAAGTTATTCTAGGGAATCCGAATTGATCCAATATTTTTTAAATAATTTACGTTTATATATCTCGACATGTAAACTTTGCCTTATAACTTCAATTCCTTACCTCGGGTCATTTGTCATTAGCCTGAGGGTATCTAGTTAAATTTTAATCATGGAAGCGTCAACAAACTTACCGCAATCTTGTTTCGTATAACAGACAATCTGCGGCGCACTAGAGTCAAAGTCGGCGATGCATTTGCACTCGGAACATACGTCATGAGGATGGGGGAAGATGACATTGGCTGGAAACCGCTCGCACTGCGCCACTGTGGAGATACTGCGATGACATACGACGTGTCTGCGCCCAATGGCCTTACACCCAACTCTGGGATTCTTATATTGATGTACGGAAAAATACGAGTACGATACCGGGCTGCTAAGCAGGTCGTTGACGTTTCCTAAGCTATATAACGCGTCTAGACAACTAGTACACACACGCGAGTAGATATAAATTATCAATTTCCAATTGGCATGGTCCTGGCACACTTTTACCTTTTCTTTTTCATACATATATTAAAACCTTCTAAATCCGTCTAACTTGTACCTCAACCACGCCACTTTTGCAACATAAATGCGTCGTCTATATCGTACGTTAACGCACCAAATAGCTTTGGATATAACTCTGGACTGTGTTCTGGACTGTAAATATGTCTAATTCCTGTCTGTTGTTATGTGTTTATATTTAATATAAAATGGGCTGACCTGTAGGAAAGCTGCGTAGTGCTCCTCCTAGTGACAATAGGGTTGCCAATTTTTGCTTTAACTTTAAACTTAGTGGTGATTTATCCATGAAGTAGAATTTATAAGTCTGGAGTTCAAATATTAGACGAGGCTTGAACTAGAGATGTGATAATTGAAGACTGCTTAGCTACGGCTCTGTGATACGGCTAATATAGATCACCGGAATTGGAATAGTCAAAGGAATAAGAAAAATTTATGTCTTTCATTAAAGCATTGTAATGTGTTATAACTAAGTTACTTACTAGGAATCGGTACTGGTGGTAAATGTCTTGAGGCTATAAACAAATAACTTGTACATAACAATGAGACTCTAAGAGGAAGACAATAATTTCCTAGATAAAGGTCAACACTTACGTATCGGTACGATTATATCTGAAATCGCTGTAAATGAAACACTCGTGATTAATACATCAGATAACAAAGGCATGGATACTATCCATATATCATTTTTACCTAATAAAGTATATACAACCTAAGCATCAATCAAATCTCAGAATTCGAAGCCTAAGAAATAAGTACGTTGGTATACTTTTCCTATCGACGGATAACGATGTTCAAATCGCTACACGAAGAACAAATGACCCTTCGGTAAACCTTTACAAATATGCTTTAACGTTAAACGAGATATACTCACGCTTTTTGCTGAAATCTGATGAAATTATCGTACAATTAGATGTATTTGATCACATTATGAAGTATTCGGTTTAGGTTATAATCTTAAGGCTAATATTTGATACTGTGGCACATCTAAGCTCCTTTTAAAAGAGCTTTTCTGAGTGAAGTTAGTTTAAAGTGTGTTTTCAATCAAATTAATACTGTCAATTCATCCCAACCTCGCGAAAAATACGCGATGTTAGGTGAGTAAAGGAAAACTATATTCGCAAACACTCACAGCACTCGGGATTTTCCTGGCAAGCAATCTGAACATCGCGCTGCCCGTAGCCGTCGAGCGTCAAGTGGCACACGCAGATTTGACAAGGGTTCAAGGGGTTCTCGAAGGGCGTCTCCGTGGGTAGCGGGTAGCACGACACTGAAACAATAGCCCTGTCAGTTTCGGTGTCCACTTTCTTGTGTTGTATTTGTGAGCAGAGAAATATGCGAGATACATCAGTGATTTTAGTCAACCAGATCGGAGAAACATTTTAAGAATGTACACATGCGCTTAGAGCCAGAGTATTTGACGACTAATCAAAATTTGAAATTACGTTTCACAAAATGACACTTTTGTTGTTACTTATGTTTTCTTTGTACGATTAGTTTACAAAAATCGAATTGGTTTACTTAATTGAACAAACCTTGAGGCTCAGGTCGCGGAGGTGGTATGGGTACAGGCGGGGGTACGGGCGGGAGCGGCACTGGAGGTTGTGGGGACACTGGTGGCGCGGGGGGCTCGGGGTTGTACGGCGCCAGGCAGCCGGCGCAGCTCGCGCAAACCGGTACCACATAGCCGTTCTGGTTGACGCACGCGCAAAACAGGCACTCGAACGTCGACGACCAGAAGTTGTGGAGCTCTCCTTCCCTCGAACATCTTACTACGTCTTGACCACCTGGGAACACGATTCACTATTATTAATACATTTACAACTACTAGGTTGTAGACATTCGTGTCTGAAAGGTGTCAAAATAATGAAAATATTGTACTACGGAGTTTTTTTTATATATAGACCATGTTCACATTTAATTGTAATGTCGGTATGTTTAAGATCTCAATAGTTTTATAACATGCTATAGTGCAAATGTCCTTTTCTCATTGAATATTTGATTCAGTAAACAAAAAACTAAATACTGAAATGTCTTTATAATATATTTTTACTAATGTACCTGGTATCTCGTAAGGCAGTACGTACTCGTGGTACGGGATCACTCTGGTTCTAGCATCTGTATTACAATAGAATAATTATTTTAATTATAAATTATACGAAAGTAGATTAAAGTTTAAACCCTTAATTACCTGCAAACGAGTTTGCTACCGAGGAACCGTACGCACCTATAAAATAAAGCACAATTTTAAATGGTTAAATAGCAATGTGTTTTCGAAACATTCTTTAGTATATAATGTATTAATGGTAGTAATTCTGTGAGATAGGCCAGTCGTAAAACTCGTTTTAATAAATATATTTTATTGATGAACTTTACGCAATCAGTACACTCAAGCAGTCTGCACCAATCTGACATGTGACATTAAATATTGACAAATGACCGTGCTGAGGGCTACCAGTTCAGGAAATATCAAAACTACTGTCCCACAACATTTATACTACAAACACAAAAAACTAAATAAAACACTCGCTTGAATCTGACTCGGCCGCTGCTCAGTCCTCTTTCACATTCTCATTCACGCTCTTGTTGTAGTCGAACAATTGGCATTGATTTCATTAACATGTTTCTTCTCTGCCTCTCTCCATTCTTAAAGTTTTATCAGTAACATAACATTTACTATGTATATTATCTCGGAACATAAAGACAACATCAGTAGTAAGTACACATTTGCTCACATCAAATCACAAATTTTCAACCATCTTATTGAATTATATAACCTTACCTCCTACCGCTTGTGAGTTCGCCAGTGCGTTCGCAAAACTACTCGCTTGCAACTGTCCCAACCCTAAAGTTTGTGCCTGTGACTGCGACTGGGCTTGTGATAGTCCCTGTCCTAATAATTGCGCCTGGGATTGTGCCCCTGCCAAGCCATATCCTTGTCCACCCAATAAGGAACCTGGACCAACGCCGCCCCCGAATGCTTGAGCCAGTGCGTTAGCTTCAGCAGAACTAACAGCCCCACTCGGGTAATCATTCACAAGCGGTTGCGACTGCACATTAGACAGGGCTTGTGCGAGTGCCTCTGCAGTACTGTATCCTTGGCTACCACTACCCATAGAATGGGCGAGCGTATTCGCTGCAGCTGAACTTGAGTCGACGTAACCGGGGTAAGGAGTCAGTAAGCCTCCACCTCCTTGGCTTAGAGCTTGAGCTAAAGCTAGCGCCTCCGCTTGTGAGGAACCACCAGCACCTCCATAGGCATTCGCTAATGCATTGGCTTGAGCGTCACTCAATACAGAGCCTGGATTATAAAGCTCTAAGAGCCCATGATTCAACTGCGCGTTTGCAAGTGACTGCGCCTGCGCTTGTGCTTGACCCAGGCCTTGGGATTGAGCTTGAGCTTGGGCTTGCGATAGAGCTTGATTCGAGCCATATCCAGAGAGTGGTCCGTATAAGCTAGGTGCATACGAATTAACGTTTGATTCGGCAAAAGCCTGCGCTGCAGAGTTTCCGTAACCCGGACCGTATAGAGGACCATATGCGACTCCCGGATTCAATCTCGAATTAGCCCTCGCTCGCGCTTGGCTCTGTGCCGACCTTTCTTCGACATCATCGTCATCTACTTTCGTCTGCGGACCGAGTCCATATTCTACTTCTGAATTATCGAACAGTTCTTGTCCACCTGTATATAAATAAATTCGATTATTTCCTATTAATAAGTAACACAATAGGCAGAGATGCAGCTTCTAATACTTCATTAAAATGTATAAATTTTACATTCCGTTAGGATAGTATGAGTTATACTTGAAAATAAGAATGACAAGTATAAAAATACTTATATCAATAGCAAGTTAGCGCCAGATTATATTCCAGAGTCGGAATCATTTCGCGTTCAAATGTTTGTTGTTACAATCTTATTTCTACTGTCAAAGGTCAAAGTGGTTAAGAATTATTTAAAATTCTGCTGAAAAAGTTTCCTGTTAAAAAGTGACTCACCGTACGCTTGATCTTGTAAGTTTTGACCTGAACCTTTTACTCCTGAAGATAACAGGAAGGCAAGGAAGCAGAGGCTTCCGAGCGCGCCCCCCTGCATCTCAATTTTCCTATAATTTCCACTTTTTGCCTAAAGTCCTAACAATTAAGTACAACGAAACTTTTTCCTCAACTGCAAATATCCGATGCCGCGCGGCATTTATAACAACACATCGGCTAACATTCCGTGAAAATCGTTGGGCATATTGATTTATTGGTAATATATGATAGATTAGTTTTGATTCGTATTCGATTTGCGACGCATCGACTTAATTAGTTCCATCGCAGTAATTTGCTGCGGCGTCGCGGAGACGTGCGCCGCAAGCAATGATTTAATTACGCTTCTTTATTGAGCCAACAACTACCGGATTCGTTTCTCGATTTAATACGACAAACTCGCATTAGGACACATAGTTGGTACTAAATGAAAGAAATAGTTTTGTATATCCCACTATATTTATTTTTAGGAGTTTGAAGCGTGTACATTTGTCAGTTTGCCGAGATTAATATTACTTAAGCCTATCGATTCCGAGGATTTCGCCGTGTTATTGTTGAGAGATCGTTGAGAAGTAACATGACCTGTAACAAGATACCAATAAATAAATAAACATAATAATTAATGGTAACATCCCATTCTAAGATTAGACATGGTTTTGAATCCGAAGAGCGGATACGTTAGTTAGTCAGTAGTCAAAAAAATACAATTTCTTTGTACCATACAAAAATCGCTAGACAAAGATGATTATCCAATAACACTTAAGCATGTGAACGGCAGATGAAACGGTATTTAAATAGTAAACAACAAATGTCATTTTATTATACCACTAGTCTATGGGTCAAGATAAGGAGAGAACCATCTTTATGTATGAAAAGTGTCCGACAAAATGAATAAAATTAGCGCACGGGACTACTCTAGTACTTACAAAGAAAGCGCTAAAATTAAAAATTTACAATCACTCTTCATATTTTGTCACAGCAGTTACTTTAAGGTATATTTACAAAATGAAAAATATATAGTTAGGTTAGGTGACGGTCTGAACGAATATTTAATTTATTAATACTGCTGACTTAACATTACCTTACTTAATTAGAAGATATGCCTCTATTTTCTTCTCTCTTCACCGCTTTTGTACCCAGCTGCTAATGTTTGGGCTTGAGATTG
This sequence comes from Papilio elwesi, assembly GCA_029849275.1. Classification (NCBI taxonomy): domain Eukaryota; kingdom Metazoa; phylum Arthropoda; class Insecta; order Lepidoptera; family Papilionidae; genus Papilio; species Papilio elwesi. The sequence goes on along the minus strand of CM056704.1, from coordinate 9,058,399 downwards.
TGATTGAGACTGGGAGGCGCCAAATCCTGGCCATCCGCCGACTTGATTTTGGCTCTGCGCTTGTGCTTGTGACTGAGCTTCGCTGCCGCCGTAACCTCCATAGCTTTGGGTTTGAGCTTGTGATTGTGCTTGCGCTTGTGAATCAGCACCACCCCATCCACCATAGCCTCCATAACCACCCAACGCTGCATTGGCTGCAGCATTCGCTGCTGCACTTGCGTCACCACCTGACCAACTTCCTAATCCACCGTATGTGTTAGTAGCGGCATTTGCTGCCGCGTTAGCGTCAGCACCTGACCAGCCACCTATACCTCCATAACCACCAGTAGCAGCATTTGCTGCAGCATTAGCATCGGCGCCTGACCATCCGCCTATTCCACCATAACCGCCGGTGGCAGCATTTGCTGCGGCATTAGCTTCAGCGTCTGACCAGCCACCTATACCGCCATATCCGCCAGTAGCGGCATTTGCTGCTGCATTAGCATCAGCGCCTGACCATCCGCCTATCCCACCATATCCGGCGGTGGCAGCATTTGCTGCAGCGTTAGCTTCAGCATCTGACCAGCCACCTAGTCTATTATACCCACTAGTAGCTGCATTTGCTACGGCATTAGCATCAGCACCTGACCATCCGCCTAATCCACCATATCCGCCAGTAGCAGCATTTGCTACAGCATTTGCATCAGCACTTGATCCACCATATCCTGCAGTGGCGGCATTGGCTATAGCATTAGCATCAGCACTCGTTATACCACCGTAACCTCCAACTGCAGTATTGGCAGCGGCGTTGGCATCAGCGCTTGAAATCCCACCTTGACCACCGTATCCCCCCGACAAGGCGTTTGCGATGACATTGGCATCAGCACTCGAACTACCGTAACGATCCAATCCTCTGGTTGCTGCGTTTGCAATGGCGTTTGCGTCGGCACTAGATATACCACCGAAGCCTCCATAAGCTCCAGAAAGAGCATTAGCCACAGCACTAGCATCAGCAGTTGAGCCACCGTAACCTCCAGCTATGGCGTTAGCTGCAGCATTCGCGTCGGCACTCGATATGCCACCAAAACCTCCACCATATCCTCCTGTCACAGCATTGGCAGCGGCGTTGGCATCAGCGCTTGAAATCCCGCCTTGACCACCGTATCCTCCCGGCAAGGCGTTTGCGATAGCGTTGGCGTCAGCACTCGAACTACCGTAGCGGTCTAATCCTCTGGATGCTGCGTTTGCAATAGCGTCAGCAGCAGCATTCGCATTGGAACCTGACCAACCACCAAAGCCTCTCGCTGCAGCGTTAGCTATTGCTTCTGCTTGGGCTCGAGAAATTCCTTCACCTATTCCTCCAAGTAGTCCATTGAACGCACCCGCATTTGCATCAGCTGCGGCGTTAGATGCAGAATCTCCTATTAAACCATTTGCAATTGCATTTGCGTGAGCTTGGGCATTGGCATTAGAGTTACCCCATCCACCAACATTTGCTAGAGCGTTTGAATTTGCCGATGATGGAATGGCTGAAATTTTACATTACAACACTTTAGCTTCATTTTCGTAATTTATATTGTATTATAAATTAAATTTATGACATTTAAAACTAACGCAGAATTTCATATGGTGATGGCGAGATGTCGGGCGTATCTGAAAATTGGTGAGAGCATATAATAAAAAGATTAGCTTATTTACTTAAAAAAAAATAGAAAAGTCACTTCTTATATAATAAACTTACTGCAAATAGGATCATCAGAAGTTTCTATGTAGACGAAGTTGTATTTGACCTTACAGACGTGGATCTTGCATGGGGATCCAGGAAGACGGAAAGGTACCAAAGGCCTTTGGCCTCGACACAGCGGAGCTACAAAAAAGAAAAATAAATCACAACATTTTCTATAGTGTTAGCCGAGTTAGGTAATTCAATAGATCTAGATTATTATTTGTTTAAATACACGAAGTTCAGCTGATAGTGATAAGAGTAGTCACAACAAGACCGGAACTGTTCAGGATCGTCAACATGGAATCCCTCTAATAGATAGACGGAAAACACACAATCGCTACAGAGGAATCTGGACTTATTACAGTGCATGTTACTATTCTCTCTTGTTAAAATAGACTTAAGAGTGTACAATAGAGTCTATGTAAAAAAATTTATTTGGACCTTTGTGTCTTGTACAAAATTATAGTAAATACGGCAATGCTTCTGTAATGCGATGTTCTCTTATTCTCAATTGTCTCCTCGTTACATTCAAAAAATTGATAACACCGAAAGTATTTTAAATATATTGAAATGTAAACTCGTGTGTACATTATATTAGGTCTTTTTTGTTTTATTAATATTATCTATTACTTCATAGATCTTTCCGAAACTTCCCGAAAATATTGCACTATTTTTAATTCGATTCTTAAAGAATTGACAAATTAAAAATATCTCGAAATGTTAATAGATTAGAAATAAAAAATTGTAGAGAAAGAAACGTGAACTCGTGATAGCACAAATTGCACGTGACTGCACATGTTGAATCTTGAATATATTTTTGGATGACGTCGAAGTAAATTTTGAATCAAACGTGATCATGACTGCATTAAAACGATTAATATGCAATGAGCAGAACATTAGTGCGTAGGTTCGCGGGCACCATGCCACCGATAGTTCGGCTCGATTACAGAAATCGTTTTCCACGCTTTATTTCCTCCGATAATTTATTTTAATATTTTTCAATAACCTCTAAGAGGTTTGTCGAACGCCGGAGTACTGAGTTAAACACCGTCCATGACGTCACTGTAAAATGTATTATGATTCTTACCAACATAGATGATCACTGGCACTGGGTATATTTTCGTTTCTGAAAAATATTTAAATTATTTTACTTGTGCTATTTCCGCACTTGTTAATCTGTTAACATTAAGTCTTAATGTATAACTCGGAGGTACGATCCTCTATGGCTTAAATAAACGTGAGCATGTTTTTTACAGCCTCTATCATTTACACAATATGGCAATTCATTAATTTAGCAGTATAACCAACGTTAACGCCGTAAATTAAGCGTACTGTAAATTTGTTAAAGCAACGTGAAACATGGTTTTCTCTAACCTTATCACGAACTCTCCCTTTTCTGAATTCTCCATTATCAAAACATATTTATCCTTAGCTTATGTATAAATAAAGATGTAGGTCAAATTCAATACAAGTGTACACTTACCGGTCACTGGTACGGGTACTGGTACTAATCTGTCTTTACCCGGAATGGTGATGTAACGGTTAACTGGGTATGGAACGGGTACGGGGGGTGATGGAATTGGAATCGGCACCGGTACATCCCTGACCGGTCCGGGAACTGGTACCGGGTATGGTAATTTGATGGGCGGCGATGGCACCGGTATCGGTACAGGGATCTTTCTTTCCGGACCGGGAATGAGTTCGGGTACGGGGTACGGGACCTTTACGATCTTCGGTGGCGACGGCACCGGGTACGGCCTGTTGACCGGGTACGGGACGGGCACTTGTTTCTCATAGGGCACGGGAACCGGGACTGAGGGTCCACGGATGTAAATCTTCTCCGGCGGTGACGGAACTGGAACCGGTACGGGGACCAAGATGCGTTTACCTGGCACCGGGACGGGGACAGGGTACGGGCGCGGGGGGCCGGGGATAACTATCGGGGGTGGACCTGTAGAAAATGTTTCATCTTGTAACTTGTTTACATATATATCGTCTGAATATAATATGAAATGGGCTTATGATCTATTAAATTTACTTCACCTTTGACACTATTTGTACAGATTATGAAATAGGAACTGTTGCGGCCACCGCGGCCACGCTCAGCGCCGCTACATCGGAACAAATATATTTTATTATTCGCATTACTTTGAAATGCACGCTGATGGTGATTGCAACAGTCCTGTATTTTACTTTTACAGTGAGAGTAAACCGGATAGTTAAATATTTCATTACGTTGTCTCACCCAAAAAAGCAATCTGTCCGAATTTATGGGGCTAAATGTCCCACAAAATCGAAATCTCTGGAAATAAAGCATCAAAGGAAAGTAATTTTGTAAACATATTACATACAATAGACTTACATATCGGGTTCGGCTTGGGGATGGGCACGGGCGCGGGCGCGGGCGCCGGCGCTGGTGTCGGCAGGATCCATGGCGGATCAAAAACGATTGGCGCTAGAAGATAAATTATCATATTCGTAAACGTAACAAATATTGTTCAGTACACATACTTTTATTAATAAATAAACTAGCGTTTGACCACAATCCCAAGGGAGCATCTTGAGTTTTCCACCGATGCACCGATTAAATCTCGCTCGAATGTATTAGGTAGACATTAACAGAATTTTTAGAGGAAAGACATGAAATAACACTATGGCCGCGTGTCGAACTGACCCCATTGACCTTTTTTCACGTCTTTTGACTAGATTCTAGATCTGCTTGCATCGTGAAAAATATCGTCTAAATACTAGAATATCTTGTATGGGATTTTGTAACGATTATTTCTAACGTTTACTAACGCTTAGTACCGCATCATTGTTTTTAAAACCGCAATAATATAGCTTGTATCTATTTATAACAGACCACCGGATTGTACCGCGGTCCGGGATACGACTCTGCGGGTGACAGGACTATAAAAGGGATACGGAGGTGAACGGGTCATTCTACTCTTACCCCCTCTACCATGGGACACATAGTGACACTGTTATCTCCTATACGAGACGTACGCTTGTAATGATTTTTTTCAGAAAGTTGAACTTGTCTTATACACAAAATGCCTTGGCCTTGGATTAACAGCTATAAGGCATCACTAAAGTTGAAAATATAATAAATAATTAAAAACGTGTTTTAAAATTAATAATAGAATTATTACCTGATAGTTACCATCATCGTTCCTTCATTATTAAAAACGATGTATAAAAATGATGGAGAATTGTGAGTATAAGAGTGTATGCGTACATATTCGATGGCTTGGCTTCCCTCTCTCTCATACTCATAATTTAAATATTTAAATGGAAAGAATGTTTGTATTTAAAAGAAAATAGTGAAGTTAATAATGATAATTTAAGTTTTGTTTTGGAACTGCGCTTGTTCTTAGACGGATTAGTTACGACCATTTTTAATGATCCGAACACTATGTTACCTGGTGCGGGGATCGGTGGCGCTGGAAAAGGAGAAAGTACCTGTTAATATAACATCGTTGGCGAAAAAAACATTTTTCAGTTCGTTTCAAATTTAAGCATTATTTAAGGAAATTTATTGCGATAACATTCTAAAAGCTTCTGACAAAGTATATGTGATTTGCATATCGATGAAATAATTGTTTCATGCTCCAAAAACTAGATAATAGTTTTTTTTATGTTTGAAGTGATAACTTCTAATTGGAGAGTAAACCGCTTCGTTACGTAACACGTTACTTCGCCAGTCGGTCTGGCTTCCCTTTCTGTCACGCATACGGCAGCGGTAAGCAGGCTCCGCCCCTCTCACTCTAACACAAAACGCTAGCCCTATTTCCAACAGGCGCTACCCCCTCTCTCTCTCTACTCAGTATTTGTGCGATAGCATATATTGTTGACAAGTTTTTAAAATGAACGAAGTAGAAAATGATTACCATATATTGGCACTAAGCTTCTTTTTCTTTTAGTCAAAATAGATTTCATTGCATCCGTGAGCCCATAGTCAAGTATAATCATTGGTGATAACCATAGAAGAAGTCTTTTCAACTTGTAGGAGAAGGTGGTGTTATAATACTCACAGGGAGGGCAGTTGCTGCAGCGCGCGCACTTGGGGTAGAGGTTGCCGTAGTAGGTGAAGCAGCCGCAGATGTAGCAGTCGCTGCGCCCGCGCACGTAGAACATGTCCCCCTCTTGGCTGCATCGCTTTTCCCCTGCGCCCAGACATTTTAAATTACTGGGAATATCGTTGATCAAACCAATATCTGCTTTGTGCACTTTTAGTTTACTTACAATTTTCAAAAGTCTGCTATGTGACTCTGATTTATTGATGTAAAGTAGATTGTAGTTGCTGCTATGTGATATTTAACTCGTCGCCAGATCAGATATTGGTTTAACAACGACTATGTATGTACACTGTTATTTCTTCGAACTGATATATTTTATTTTAAGATTAAGGTTACTAAAATATTAACTGTATCCATAAAGTTACGTCCTCTGAACGGAATACGGGCGTGAACATATGAGTTGTTCAAACATCAAGAGAAAAGGAAGCGGATGAACAAATGATGAAATTACTAAAGTTATGATTAGAATTGCTATCGATAAACGATATCAAATTTATAAATCGAATGATAAAGTTTTATTTAAGAAACAATAAGCCTAAAAAATAAGTATCTAGTGACCCGCCTTGGACATGCACGGATAGCGCTAACTATATTGCTCCGATCGATACCGAACTTCAGGAACACCCGGTATGCCAATCTGAACATTTTTAGAAAATTTTGATCGAAAACGGTCAAGCTGTTTCGGAGTATATACGAAACATACATACACACATCGCCTTTTATATATATAGAAGATTAGAAATATTTATGACGTACCGAGCGGTTCAGGGTTGTATATCAAGTCTCCGGGCGCGATCAGTTGGGACTCAGCCCTGGCGTGCGCCGATGCGTCGGCTTCAGCAATGCGATCCTCTGTGGCTGTTGACAGAACAGGAATAGACAGGACAATTATAAGAAATTTTGCGCCCGAACTTCCTTACGTGTGAAAATTTACGAAAAGTAATGTTCATGAAATGTTATAAACTACAGAAAACGTAATGAAGGCCAATGCTTACCTTCTGGCTCGGCGAAGGCCACCGCAAAGCAGCAAAAGACGAAAATTGCTTTTTGCCACATGTCTCCGGAGTAAGGCGTTCAGTGTTCGACCCAGTGAGCGTTGCCCACTGAAGATGCCCTGGCCACCCGGCCGGCCACTATATAACGGGCATTCCAGTAACGCGTTGATAGGCGCAGAGAATCAATTCACTTATTAAAAAGTTTGATAAGTCCTAACCAGGCGTTGCGCACTAAAACCAAAGTCCCGTGAAGAATTTCATTAGACATTAATCTTCTTTTAGTATATATGTTAACGTATATACTTATTACGTATTTACAATTTGAAAAATTCGTTGTTTTGGAATTGTTTCATTCGTCGTCACTCGCAGCTCTAATTCCACATTGTGTTTCTATGTATTTACAGAAATAATTCAGTACAACTAGTTAAAACGATGGTATAATCCATGGTAATCTAAACTTCTGAACAAATTTGAAAAAACTAACAAAATTGCAATACTCATACTCATGTATCGACCGGATACACCGGAAGCGGTCTCGTCTACCGTAAAAGAGCCGCTAATGACGTCACACGAGCTATCTTTTGACAAAGCTTCCGAATGTAAATTAGTGATATTGTAAAAAGGGTGACATTACGGTGTTGCCGCAAGGATAACTGTAGGTGAAGCCAAAGAGACTTGTTATGTCCGTCTTAAATGGAAATCTGAAATGGTGGTAGGCACCCGTCTTGGTTGAATTGAATGGTTATTCATATAATTTTATCGATTGTGAATTTAATTCAGTGTTGTAAACCGTAAACTGTGACAGTTGTGATAGGTAGTTGTGTGATCTTCACACTTTCATTGTCTCCTGTCTATTAAAAGGTTGGATTGACGTATGTTGCTACGTACAGTCGAGTCGAACAGAACAGTAAGTACACAAAGTATTAGCGGCGGCGCGACTCACTTAACTTGGAAGACGTTGATTGATTGAGTCGGCGCGTATGCGACAAATCGCTGCCAGCGCTCACGCCAGCTCCTTCTGCGGCTGCTGTTTTATACTAAACTAATATTTCCTTATAACAGTGACAAACAGTCAGGTTTGGGTAGCTCCAAGTTGTTTAACAGATAATCCATTGAAATATGTTACTTATAAATATATATCTTAAGATCTAATTTCATATAGCGTTGTATTTTCTAGTACGTAATTTATATTATTTATGTATGAAGTTAAATTAAGAGATTGCAATTTAGATATAGGTCATGGAAATAAATGCATACAGGTTCAATACGCGGCGCATACGAGCGCTGGTGAGACTTACATTCCGGTAGCGGAACCGGAAGCGGGGCGACTGTGGCGCCTCCCGCGCTGATTGCGGATATCGCGCTCACAATTGTTTGCGGCTGCTCGAGAACTGTGGAGATGACTTGACATAGCATTTTTATGTGCCTATGTAACTTGTAAAAAAGTAACAAAATTATTCCATTTCTCTTAATACCGACACCAACTATTTATCGACATTCATTCAATATTTAGTTTTAAAGTAAAAATATAGATATTAACGAATTATCTTCTCTTATGGGCTATATAAATAGCATAAATAAAATAGTTTATTTTACGGAATTAAGCGATGAACACCATTTAACTATTCGTATCCTAGACGTGAAGTAATGCGTAAAACTATGGTCAAATAGATAAACCACGCCTTTAAGAAGTCAGTCAATAAACCTAACAGATAAGAAATATCTACATAGTAAATATACATCCACCTTCCGTCTGTGAACGATCTGTACGCGGTGTGAGTAAATAGGTCGATTTGTCTGTACACGCACGCGCTACCCTCGCAATCGCTCCATCAGCGTATACCCTTGACTTTGTACTGCGAACGACCTACTCTATTCGATTGCACGTATATTACAGGCGGCCTTTGGTAAGGGCGCAACAAGAAACCGTCTCTAAAAGAGAAATCAGCTACTAAGTTTAGTGATTGGAAGGAGTACATATTTAGTATCCCAGAGGTGGTGTCCACATAAACTGTGTTTTTATTATTAATTAGCTGTTGCCCGCGACTTCGTCCGCTTGGAATTAAATTAAAGCAAACAATTTAATTTTGTTTATAGATTACCACCAACTCTACCTAAACGCAGTTAAAGATGTTTTCAGTTCAATAAGCATGTTGCTGTCGCTAACGCATGTTGCGCATTTCGATCTCGCGAACCTATAATACCTACTTACTATCGTTTAACGTGGCCAAAGAGGTTTACACTTTAAATAGTAAGAAGATTATGTTATTTTACTACTTAAGGCAACATTTTTGACATTGATGGTAGCGGGCGGCGCTTTCGATACGGTGCCGCATTGGTTTTTTCACAATTTCGAGGGTTTTTCACTTTTTGCACGGGACCCTAAATATTTTGCTGAAGTTAATAGCCTATTTGAATCACGAGTATTTCTGCTATCTTCCAGTAAAAGTCCCATCCGAATCGGTTCAGTCGTTTCGGAGATTACCCGGAGCAAACAGACAGACAGACAAAAATTTAAAAAATTGTATTATAGTTATTAGGTACCGTATATACATCATGTGTATTGAGTATGGAAATGTTATTTTTATATTACGTACAGACGCTTCAATTTTATTTTTCAGTATAGATTTAAATATAGCCTTTTAAGTGAATTTCTAAAGTTTTGGCATGTCTACGTCAATTCGTCAAGTCCTTATTTAAAAACTTAGATCTATGTAATGAAATATAAATGGTTCTTGTTTACTTCACACCGGTGGGTCGCGGTATACATGGCACTACTTAACAAATTTCACTTAGACATAAGACTTAGTCGAACTCGCGCAGTAAAGTCACCAAGATATTTTATGTGGGAGCGCCCGCGGCGAGGGGTACGGGGGGGCGGGGGAGTATCGTTTTCAGGAAGCCGTCGGAAAGCCTTCCTGCACTGAAATATTCCAAAGATGCTTTGCACTCTGCCCCATATAATGTTGCAGGCGAGCCTTTTAGCAGATTCTACATTTTTATTTATGTTTCTTAGTGCGGCGATGTTTTCGTCGATAACTTGCGTAAATAACCAAATACGGGACTTTTTAAACTGAACGTAATGCAAAATATTTAGAGGATTTTAAGATTTCAATCTAAGCTCGTCTTCTGTTTATCCTTTTGGCACGCGTTCATTATCTGGCCGTATGTATTTGGTTAGCTTTAGCCAAAAATAATTCACACCAATGAGTTTTATCTAATCAATCAACATTACAATTACACAATATAGATTTAACAGGAACAGCGCAGCGGCAAATAAAGTAAATATTATCATAATACTAGTGACCTGCCCTGGCGTCCCGACCCGATCCGATCGCTACCAAACACAAGAATGTGCCAATCTGGAAAATCCCTGTAAATTTCATTGAAATCGGTCCAGCCGTTTCCGGAGTTTATAGGTCTACAGGGAACATACATACTTCGCTTTTTATATACTTTTTTTTATAAAAAGTATCCTATGTTACTTCTAATACCTCCAAGAATATGTGTACAAAGTTTCGTGATGATCGGTTGAGTAGTTTTCGCGTGAAACCGTAACAAACAAACTTACATTCACATTTATAATATTAAGTAGGGATTTGACATTTTCATGTTATACTTTATTGTAAGATGCGGTAATTATTACCCCTCTGAAAGTAAAGATCGTCTTGAGAATTTTATTTATAACGAGCCACAAGTAGCGATTTAAAGTTCATTCGTTGGTTACCTTCTCCGATGTACATGATTGTTGTTTCGTTTTGTTTTGTAAAATTCGCCTGTACATACATTCCATACATAATTAGACATGCACGTTCATTTTGTTAACACTGACTTGATAACGTCACATATAGTTCTGATTGTAGTTTGTGCAAATTTAGTTACAGTAAGAGCGGCGAGGGGTTTGCTTGAGTGACTTAGATTTGGCGAAGTTGGCTGCTTGAAATTCATGTTGGAGATACATTTATATAATTGTTTGAATCTTTATATATCTATGCTCTTATATAATCATACCATAATACAATACATTAAGATTCTCTGCAGTATCCCTACTTAATATTACAAATGTAACATTACATTCGTAAGTATGTTTGTTACTCTACGCGAAAACTACTCGACCGATCATCATGAAACTTTGTACACATATTCTTGGAGGTACTAGAAGTAACATGGATACTTTTTATGAAAAAAAAATAGTATATAAAAAGCGAAGTATGTATGTTCCTATAGACCTATAGACTCCGGAACGACTGGACCGATTTCGTTGTACATATTTAATGTCCTTCAAATAAATACCTCAAACAATGAAACCCTCAAACGGTGACAAGCTCGAAAACTATTCACGAATTCACTCCGACTCTACAACTGCGCAGTTTGCGATTTCTCTAATATAATTACCATTCCAATGCTAGTCGGAGTCCGTGGCCGCAATATTATAATCCGGGCTACGTTCCCGGCCGCACCTGTCGGCGGCGCGGCGCAGGTGCCGCGTAACTCCGCGCTAAATGGATATATCCCACACCGGGAACTTCATCAGACGAACTAAGTCCTATTATGAACTACTACCTCTTAAATATCATGTCAAGTATTCTGAATTCTATTTTATAACGTCGGACTTGATGTGCTGATGGAATTGTGTAGATTTCACTCTGTAGTAACATTTATTCCAGTCGTTGCTTTGCGTTATGTTAAAGTAATAATCATTAAGGTAACTTCAGAAACACAATCTCATCCTCAGGTTCATATTTATTTCGTTTTATTATTTTTTAGTTGTTAAACATAAATAGAGCGAGGTGAACATGCAGATAACGCGTAGTATTACTTTGTAAATCACGTGCACTGGACGCCAAACTCATTCGCTTTACGTCAAACACGATACACGATAGTGTCTAATGTGTAATTCTTTAAAAACTACCCCACCCGGACCTCGGCCACAAATCTTCTGAAATATGACCCACTTACCTGATTGGTTCAGGCCGATACAGCGGCGAGTTATGCCGGGCTTCAACCGCACGCAGCTTACTGCAGGACTTAGCACGCGCCTTCTTTATTTTGTATTAAAGTTTTAGTATGTTTTTTTGTTTAGAGATGCGTTGATTGTACATTCAGTAGTGATACAAAAGTAAATATAAATCCGGCCAAGTGCGAGTCGGACTCGCCACGAAGGGTTCCGTACCATTATCTATAAAAAAATCACGTTTGTTGTATGGGAGCCCACTTAAATATTTATTTTATTCTGTTTTATAGTTTATTGTGATAGGGCCAATAGAACTACATCATCTGTGAAAACATCAACTGTATAACTATCACGGTTCATATGATACAGCCTGGTGACGGACGAACAGACAGACGAACTGACAGTGGAGTCGTAGTAAGACGGTCTAGTTCTACCCTTCGAGTATGGAACCTTGGAAACTAAACTAAGAAAAACAAGACATGTGATTTCTTGTACTGTTTTTTGTAAGAAGTCATCGATTAAATATTAAAAATGCTTGCGTTGAACAAGTAAATGAATAGTCAATCACTGTAAGACACATTAACAACGCAGATTCAAAATTAAGCTCGCCAAGTTAATACAAGTCAATAACATAAAGCAAGACAATTAGCTGCGTCACACGACATTAGGTTCGCGTGTACAACATGCCCATGTTACGTCAGCAACAATGCAACATGCTTATTTAAATTTGGAACAGTTTCCACGAGCTTTCTAACCGACTTCAAAAAGGAGAAGGTTATCAATTCGGCTGTATTTTTTTTCAATATAACTTGAAATGGTTGAATTGGAATTGAACCATACAAGTGTAGTATTTAAATAGGTAGTGAATATTAGGTAATATAAGAGTTCGTTCGTACGTGTTCACAAACAATGGCGGGGCAACAAATCAGTCGGCGGTGCAACCGCGGCCATTGCGACGCCCAGGTCCGGACTTTCTTTTGCGGAGGTTTCCTGTCTTCTCCCTACTGAACGCCGCAAGGGATATTTATTGTTGTGTAAAGTTATTCTTAGACAAATACTTTGCTGAAATGTATCTTTTAAATTTGTTTCACATCTTTAATAGATTTATATTGCAAAAGTGGTTGTCAGTATTGGTAGGGGACACCCTAGCAGAACTTAAAGGGATAAGGAGCACCCATAACTGCATGTATTGTAGCATGTATGTGTAGATGTATGAATATAGAAGAAGCGAGAGAAGTGCGCCAGGATCGCGCCAAATGGAAATCCATGATCTCTACCTACCCCTCTGGGTTACGGGCGTGAGCACGTATTTATTTATTTCATATCTTATTCTTGTCAGTTACTTTGACTTTCTTTAGAGGTTATGTTTATTTTATCGTTCAAAACGTTTTGAATACACTATAAACTAACCGTACGACAACAGAAAGTATTTATTTCAATTTAAATTCCTATAAATTGTTGCAGGAAGCTCTTTGCATTTGGATTGCAGAAGGCACTTACTTAATGAAAGTATCGGCTCCTGTAACAATTATGTTAAAGTTACTTTAGCTTCGCTCCACTACATCTGTGTATCAAAATCGTTTGTTTTTATTTTCTCCGTAACAAAGCAAAAGTCGTAGTTACGGTCCCAAGATTTGTTTATTCTTTCCCCCAATAAATATAGTTTCGGTTGCGCGCGTGAGAAATTAGGCTCGTTAGGGGTCCCTGCCGACTCGGCTCGGGTCATTATTTCTTGTGAAAGTTTTTTTCGCGAACGTAAGTCCGCCCATTCCATTTATTGCTAAGTCCGACCCTTTGCTATTGGCACTGTATCGATGTCCGATCAATTCGTAACGGACCTACACGATATTACATTGTTTATGTTGTTTTATGACTAGTTTTTGTCCCAGGCTCTGTCTACATTACGTCACTACGTCATCATAACTAACTACACCATAGAATTAAATCATTTTTTGTTCCTGTCTTTATCCCACTTTATGTGGGGTCGGCACAGTACGACCGTAGGTTTTGGCTATAGTTTGTACGGCTGGCCGACTTTCTGACACAAACCCTCCTCGAACATATATATGAAATATTAGTGGAAAGTAAAAAAGTATTCCCTAAGCAAGCTTAAACTTCATTGGACATGGTTCACGACGATAGTACTATGGCGGACTCGAACTCGCGGCCATGTTGTACACGATTTAGTCTGTATATTTAACAATTAGGCTATTGGCACGCTGTTGGCACTTTCATTTCATTATTAAATAATAAAATACCATGAATACAATAAAAAATTAAACCATTATGGTTGAGTATGAGTTGAATAAAACATGTTATACGATAGCCTGTATCATGTGCTATATTACAAACATTGACAAATATTTCGGCTGTCGTGAGCCGCCTTGGCGTAGATGCCATATGTCAAATGAAGCGGAGCGGTGAGCGGTTTCATGTGTTTTCTTGCGTTGGAATACAAAACCTCAAATTTATATTTATGACATATCCTAATGGGTGCCATTAATATGCCGCTTTGAATACGTTATTCTTTTTTTTTGTGCTTAGGAACCGTGACTCGAATGCCAGCCTTATTTTTGACCTTTACGATTTTTTTTATTGACGATTGAAAACGTATTTATTACAGTTTAAAATAATATTGTTACTGATATATTTTTATAAATAGTCCTAATTGAATCGAACCAAATCATAAATAATAGATTTTTGGTCATAATTTCTATTAAAAAATGTCTTAGATAATAAAAAAAATATATACAAAACGGTAGGCGACAAGCCTATACTTATAAACCACCTAAAAGTCTTCGGTAAATATAAACGTCAAGAATTGGCACAAATCTGTTTGAAATTATACTTGTGTTCAACATCAAAATTGTACTTTAAATTAATATATAAAATGATTGTACCATCCAGAACCGTCTTTAACCATTAAATAATAATGTAAACAGCAAAGAAAGCTCACAACAAGCGTTAATTACGCGCCTGGAGTTGTTGAAGAGCAAGAACAAAACGCAGCGGCGTTGCCTTCAGATTCCGGCAGGCGCTCGTTAGCATTCAGAATGCATTTTAATTATAGCTTTATAGGTTGCGTGTGATTTCGAATTGTTTAAGAACTCACTACAAGGTTTGTCTACTTTCCATTAAATGATTAACAAAAGATACCTAAAATGTTTGCTAGTCAGCTTGTGCCAGTGCCAGAATTTGGGCTAACAGTGGTAGAGCCCGCAATAACAACATCTTTTGCACGAATGGGCCGGCTCGACCGGTGAAATAGGTAATATAAAAAAAAAGGCCTCCGGCACGTCACTCATCAGACGAAACGCAGAATACTTCTACTTCACGCCTTTCTTCTGTGACGTCGTGGTATTTCACCGGTCGAGCCGGCCCATTCGTGCAAAAGATGTTGTTATTGCGGGCTCTACCACTGTTAAATTTAATAAGATTTAACAACTGATAGACAGAAGGGCAGCAATTGTTACGTTTGACTATTTTTGAAGTTACTAGTTGGCCTGTAATACTAGTTTACAGTTATGCATGAACCTATATAGAATACGTTCTCTAAATGTAATTTTTGGCCGACGGAATGGAGGTTTAGGTCAGGTAGGTACGCGTGTCCCTTATCCTAGTTAGGTCCGTTATCGATTTTAAAAAAGTGTCATGAGATTCACATTTTTCTTCGGAGTGTCGTCGTAGGTGTGTGGTACAGTCAGAGGGGCTTAGAGTTTTTTATTAACTGTTGTTAAATAATTGTGTATGGAACTATTTTAACAAACTTTTTTTTGTTACAGGTATGTCCAGTATCTACAAACATACAAAGGTACAGTGACGTTTATAACTTAAATTATATTCACTTTGCTCGATTTTTTTTTAATTTATTCAGAAATTATCTAAAAACTAAAAATATATTTTAATATGTTCCTTACTGTATCTCAGATTCACTTACTTTTATTTCATTTTAGGTTAAGAATAAATAATTTTGTACTCGTTAAAATTTAAAGGTAATTAAAAATTAAGTATGGTTCTATCAACTATCGCTTGCTCACATAAACATGCCATAAACAAGAAGTGAGTAACGTTACAAACATACTTGGCTAATTTATTAGCCAAAGAAAATATTTTCCATTCTTTTTCTTTATGGTAAATTGCGATAATATTTTAAAAAATAACTTTACGTTACGTTTATGTAACGTAACGTTGACATTTAACAAATGCAGCATTAATTTAACGGTTTGTTTAAAAGCTATATATATTTGAAACGATGTCTCGACATTTTGTTTTTCGTAGAAAGTGTTAACTTATGTTGAAACTGCGCGGCCAGACACCACCACAAACTCCCACGAGCCGCTCTGATATCGTAAAACGATCTTCATCCATTTTATCAACATTTTGTATACGGAAGTGCACAGAGCAGGTTTCTCTATCGGCCATTTGCTACAGATTCGTAGCCGAGACCGCGGGTACAGGCCATTGAATAAATAGATTGTAACGGTGAGCCGTGGGTGTGCGCCCACGGCCCTTGTTTGCTCAATCAAGCTGCCACGGATTCGAACTTGTGTACTCTCGTTATGAACTATTCACCGCAAATGAGCTTAGAGTTATTCGCAAGGCAACAACGAGGCTGTGAAGATAGATGATTTTCATTCTTTGAACAGTTCATAATGGAGTATATATCAGTCACAGTGTTGCCATGACAACTTCCATAGACAAACACAGGGACAGCTATATATAAATTATATTAAATATAAAAACTGCATATTCCAGCGGATAGTAAAAAACTATCTATACCCTCTTAAAACCTCCCCTTATGTTCCGTTTTTTCTTTAACCGGGAGCTTAAAACGGTCTAACTTAAGCAACAGCTAAATAAATCTTAATAAATGTGTAATTTTTGGTCATCATTTCTAAGAGTAAAAGTCGGTCAATGCAAGTGAGGTCCAACGAACCTGTCTCCAATCCTCAACCAACTCATCCATCACACCCCGCCCACGCGAGGAATTTGTTACACGTGTTACTATAGTAATACTTTTGTAAACAGGTCTGCGGGCGAGGGGGCGAGGTGGTGAACGCAGATGGAGCGATACGGCCCACTCATGTGACGCTAGGCATAGTTTTGTAATTGCTGAACCTGAGTAGCATTGGGCACGTCTTGTAACAGTTACAAGACATTGCGTGCCGCACAATTTCACATAGTTAACATAAATTAGCTTCTCTCCCCCCCCCCTGACCCCCACCTGGAAATCCAGCCCAGGTCCGTCTACGCAATGTCCCTCTTTAGTCTTTACGGTTAATTTCTCATTTCTGATTAGTATTACTCAGGTCTGGAACCTCTACGATAGACACAGACATACAAACCGTTTCAATGAAGGCGTAATATTTCAAAGGAAAGTTAATTCAAATTGATTTACCGGTAAGAAGTGTAATTAACATCGCGAGAGCAGAGGGGGCGAAGAGTGCGGCCGGGGAGAGGGCCAGTAACTTGATCAAGTCACCGCTCAGTGGCGCGCCACTTTCAATGAACTTCAAAGAGGTTGCTACTTGCTTGCTATTTAAAGCTTCCATTTGCTCTGACGTTGGAATTTCACTAAGAAAACAAATTCGGCTTTTCACTCTTACATTGAAGCATTTGTACATCAAGAAATACTTTTGAATATGATTCTGGAAGGACACAAACGGAGAGGCAATAGACTGAGATATTTTAGTATCACTGTAGAAGCTATCTCTTGAACCAGGTGAAGTCTATTTACCCATAATCTTTCTAGCATGTGTAGTTATCGAACCATTAAATTATATAGGATACCATAGCGTCTTCCTGTCATTCATAGCCCCAAACTACACGAGACCAGATCAAGCGAGGTCGGATCTCAATCAGCGCAGATATTAGCGAAAAAACCGTGACCTTTCGCCGAGGTTCCGCATAGTTTAGCAACTCCTTCAAACGATATTACGTAATTTAGATCCGTATTCCCGATGATTAGGGTCTACATTTGAATATTTTGTGGAACTGTGGCACTCTGTTTCTGTAGGCATAACTCGTTCAAGGTTAGTGTTTAGTTGCATGATATTCATTGGTATCTCTTCATCAGCTAATAAATCAGCTTATGAATGAGATTACATGATGTAATTGCAAAGATGTTTTATATCTCTACAGCGTGTATGTTTCCCTGGTACTCCTGGATAGTTCTAACTTAGTTATATGCTACGAGGGGTGATATCATTTATGCTCAATTAACTTATCCCCCTTCTGTTCCTAATTATTCCACACTTTTTTATTTAACGTAATATTTTTCGACTAATCTATCATTTGTCACTGATGACCGACTGAGCTGCTACTGCTACTGCTACTGACTGAACCATTTTTGACGTAATTGGAAAAGGGACATTATTTGATTCGCGCCATTATGACTTAAAACTAAGATGAGTATAATCAGTTTATAACTTTAACCTCTCGGTACTACTCTTGGCTCTTGGTTATAGTTCAAAAGTAACATCTAAATATCTATCTAAATACGAGAGAGGGGAACACACGAAAAATTGAGTTTTATTACAAAAAAAATGTGAACACACGTACGTAGGTGAACACAAAGAAATGATTTTTCTAAATCCTCCCCTAAAGGTCTGAAGTTGGGGATGAAAGTTACCCTTGCGAAGCCGAGAGCCGCAGAAACACTTTAAATTCTTCAGCCAGGTAACTTTAAGGTGATTCCGTTAGTATCCATTGATTTGCGCTGCGGCTAGCCTTGTAAAAACAATGTTTTTAATGATCTGTGAACTCCAAATTCACAAACCAACAGATGTGTAAAACACAAACCCAGCAATTATATAATTTAAAGCTTCGTTTATAATTTCCGACGGACTCGAACTATCAATTAAACTAACTGCCCGCTCTGGTCCAATACCGACGTGTTCTATATTCATTTATTATAATTATTCACATAACACCCACGTGTAAGAATTGTACACAGCCTAAATTATTGCTTTGGGCATTAAGAAGCCTTCTCGCAGTATACAAAGATTTGATTACTGTCTACTATTGATGAGGTAACTGTTCCGGTGCGTGTGGGTGACGGAGCGTAAAGTTTTACCACAGAGATGACCCGAAATACGTAAATTTTATGAAATGTAATGCAGACCCTATGGTAGCATACTATTACGATCAGAAAAGCCCAGCGCTACGTAATTTATCCTACTACTAATATTTTAAAACGATCCCACGATGTTAAGTACCGATGTGGTATCATGCGTATTACTTTAGATTAACAGCCTATTCACTCTTCTGAAGGTACCCACGACCAGTTGATGATGCTTTCAACTTGTTACAATACTTTGTACACACGATGAACGAAGATTCGAATCACTTCGTAAGACCGTGCGGTATCTCGTTGGGTATGGAGACCAGTTGTGTGGCTAAACGTCCGATGATAAAATAGACTCTGCGCCACTCCTTAGAGTGCTCTTGTTTCTAAATTACATGGTCCTGTCACACCTGTATTGTATTGTAACATGCTATCTTTATGTGATCTCTTAACAAGACTTATAAAGTTAATTGCTGTCACAAATAATAGATCTATGATTAGTTTTCTGCTTATATGAAGGTACGAACTGATATATCAACGCACAGCCAGACAGAACACAGAAGGTACGAACTGACTGATATATCAACGCACAGCCAGACAGAACACAGAAGGTACGAATTGAGTGATATATCAACGCACAGCCAGACAGAACACAGAAGGTACGAATTGACTGATATATCAACGCACAGCCAGACAGAACACAGAAGGTACGAACCGACTGATATATCAACGCACAGCCAGACAGAGCACAGAAGGTACGAACTGACTGATATATCAACGCACAGCCAGACAGAACACAGAAGGAACGAACTGACTGATATATCAACGCACAGCCAGACAGAACACAGAAGGTACGAATTGACTGATATATCAACGCACAGCCAGACAGAACACAGAAGGTACGAACCGACAGACATATCAACGCACAACCAGACAGAACACAGAAGGTACGAACCGACTGATATATCAACGCACAGCCAGACAGAACACAGAAGGTACGAACTGACTGATATAACAACGCACAGCCAGACAGAACACAAAAGGTACGAACTGACTGATATATCAAAGCACGGCCAGACAGAACAGAGAAGGTACGAACTGACTGATATATCAACGCACAGCCAGACAGAACAGAGAAGGTACGAACTGACTGATATATCAACGCACAGCCAGACAGAACACAGAAGGTACGAATTGACTGATATATCAACGCACAGCCAGACAGAACACAGAAGGTACGAACTGACTGATATATCAACGCACAGCCAGACAGAACACAGAAGGTACGAACTGACTGATATATCAACGCACAGCCAGACAGAACACAGAAGGTACGAACTGACTGATATATCAACGCACAGCCAGACAGAACACAGAAGGTACGAACTGACTGATATATCAACGCACAGCCAGACAGAACACAGAAGGTACGAACTGACTGATATATCAACGCACAGCCAGACAGAACACAGAAGGTACGAACTGACTGATGTATCAACGCACAGCCAGACAGAACACAGAAGGTACGAATCGACTGATATATCAACGCACAGCCAGACAGAACACAGAAGGTACGAACTGACTGATGTATCAACGCACAGCCAGACAGAACACAGAAGGTACGAATCGACTGATATATCAACGCACAGCCAGACAGAACACAGAAGGTACGAACTGATTGATATAACAACGCAATATTTTTTTTTTAAATTCATCACTTCAACGACTAAAGTATGAGATGAAAGTTTGAATGCAGTAATATTTGTTAGCCACAAATATGTATGAATCATATTTAATACTTCAGCTAAGGTTTAACAATCGTCCGTGGGACACGACTAGTATACATGTGAGTTAGCGTGGAATAGGCCAGTAGTAGACTTCTACACGGTACAAATAGTTAAAGACCGTCAGATCTATGAAATAAATTCTTAGGGGAGAATAGTGTACAAGTGTTCCATTCTACTGAGTGACGTAATGCCTGATTACTCTCGATCGTAACTGATCAAACAAATTACTCACTCGATTTCACTAAGCGGCAGCCTCTTAACTTCAAAGATAAATAACTTAAAGTGTGGATACTTCGTGTTAAATCTTTCAACATGCGCGTAAGCCACATCTATCTCTTCACAGATAACAAATCCAATATTGATATAATTTCACCGAAGCCCAATAAGTATACCGTTCTGTACATTATAATGTACTTACTCTATGACCCGTTAACATTACGCAACGCCAGAGAGGGACGGACGGACGGACAAACAGGCCGTTATTCAGTCAATGTTCCCGCCCGCGCGAGTTCACACCGCGTACTGTATACAGCCTTAAAAATAAATAAATAAAACATCGTGAAAATATCCGAACGCGAGTCGATAGTTCAAGTTTTTTTGTTCCTACATTGTGTGTTTAGTGCAGTGCGGTGTTTGTTGGCATTTTTTCGAGGCGTCATTGATAGAGGGATTTGTGAATGGAGGCTGCGTAAGCGCACGCCCCGCGCATTCATCCGTGCGTTTTGTTAGGTGCGTATCAGCTGATTGTCTTATCAATTTATCTTGAGGTGGTAGTAAGCAATATAATTAATTTAAATATAGTAATGGTCACTTCCTAACTAAATCTAATTAGGATCGAATTGTTTATGATTTTATTGATTTAATGTAATCCTTTGGTTTATTCGTTGTACAATCTTGCTTTGTTTCTGCTCCTAAACTACTGAAATTACCAGTTGACTTGACAGCCTTGCCTTTGCCTTGCCCACCAAATAAATACATGTAACCTTTTTATATAAATAACAAAGCATCAGACTAAAGACTGAGCAGTACAAATCTGATCAACAGCATTACGGAGCATCATGCACCCTCTCCAATGTTCCGACATTAATCTGGAACCCTTATCGGTGCAGTGGCCTTCTGTTGAATTAAGCTGTAGTTGATATGCGGTGATTGTCTACCAATGGGTAGATTAAACCAAATAAAAGTAAATAAAAAAAAGTATGACGGACATCAATTCCGTACCTAGCACTATATGCTATTAAACTGTAACCAATTTCCTTAGCGTGGTTGTTTTTGGAAAGGGAGTCAGAGTTTTGTGTCATTTACTTCCCGAAGTCACATAAAGTATGTTGGATTTCTTATTAATTAAAATTACTTTATATGCAAATTTGACTTATACAAAACAACTGAGCAAATATCGAATGATGTTTCCGTAGCCCTGAGAACAGAAAGGTCGAGTAGAACTCATTTGATACATTAATCGTTAGCGCTCGCTCGTACAAAATTTATATCATAGTATAGTTTCTAGACTAGGCTTTGGAGTCAGGCCATGGTCGAAGGAGGTTTACTACTTGATGGGACTCTTTTCTTATATCCAATCAAAATGAAATGTCTCCGCTAGGAGATAGCGTAAAGCAATAAACTCTTATTCGATCAATCGATTGATACGGCTAACAACGCTAAACTTCCGACAAGTTGCTTAAAAGTGTACCGAGACCAAAGTGTTTTTTTTTAAGTAGGGTAGGGTCATCGACCCTCACGTTGACTCATGACGGAGGTTTTTTTTAATTTCTTCAGTTTGTTTCGCATAATTACATGCTACGTTACTCCTTACCATTGTGTTGTACTTACATTACGTAGGTTGAAGGTCGAGATAAGTGGGCAAAAAGACGGCTCATTGTCCTCCGTCTCATGAGATCTATTCGCAATGTGACCATATTAGTATTGGTAGAATGAAGTTTTTATATCAAAAAATGATTCAACTAGCTAAACTTAAACCTTATAGGTTAAATATATTTATTATATATGTTGCCTTGGATTCTAAATTATGTTCAATGTCTAGATATAAAACTTTTTAGACAGTAACTTGAAAATTTAACAAGCACATTACGTACCTGTCTAAATATTTATGTTACTATATATAGGAAGTACATCCCGGCAATAGTAATAGGCATGAATTATCTATTCTATTTATATTATTTTCGAAACCAATTACATATTTAATGAAGCATTTAAAAACCGACATCGTATGAAATCGACTTCAATCCGGCCAAAACCATTTCAACAGCACTCCCATTGTGCGTGAAATTAATGACACTATCCAATTAAATTGTTCTAAATCAAATATTCATTTAATTACCATATAACAATTAATAATGAATTACCCGCGATGTCACCTTCCATTAATTTGTCAGCGTCGTGTCATGTCACATTAGGACAGATTTTTATAATAGAAACAGGCTAACTAGCACGAGCGCACTAGCACCAATCAATTTCTATCAATTAAAATAGTGACCTGGATACGTTTTCTGTCTTCGTGGAGAAACGACAGTACGAATCGATAAGGGAAACGAGATGACGAGGTGATTGAAGGGAGAAGCCTGTATTCTGTAAGGTCACGACCTCACAGTATACCAGTGATGATAGACGGCAACAAGAACATCTGTTTGCACGAACAGGCCGGCTCGACGGGTGAAATACCACGACCTCACAGAAAACACAACCTTTCCTATATCCTATAGGGATATGATGGGAACGGGAAGTGGATTGGACGGGGAGGGGTTAGCATAGACAGGAAAGAGGATATTTCCTTTTCCCCGTTAGAAGAGGAAATATCCTCTTTCTTGTCTATGCCGTTCTCTGTCCATTAAAGGTAGGCAACGCATTTGCACCACATTTGGTTGTTGCGGATGTCTATGGGTAGCGCTTATTTAACTTCAGGTGATATGCTTGCTCGCTTGCCACCTTATAACATAAAAAAAAATCTCGAGTAGGAGTCCATTCGTACACTAGTCGCCGCTAGCTCTACAATTCATTTGTTTTTATTTTTAGATCATCCCGGGTGTTATATTAATTAGTGTCGGTAACTAAATTAATTGCTCTTAAAGTATTAGTTATGAAATAACGTATAAAAAAGGTAAAAGTCATTGTGGTGCGTCCATCTTGTTACCGGTCGAATCCACGATGTTATATCGTGCGAAAGAGAGATGTATGTGAATGGAAGTAATCGCTTCACGGCTCACCGGCCACGGCCAAATGAAACTGCAACACATAATTAACCATCTAATTTCATTCATTAATCAAACGTAATTACAAAATAACGCACCGCTATAACAATTTTCAAAACCCATTCGCATACTTGACGTCATTACAAATCATGATTATTGCTTAGTGATTTTAAATAACATCTGCTAAGATAGTTCCCGTCACAATTAGTACGTAAATCATTTAAGTGCACGGCGTGATTGATTCTTTGGTTTATTTAATTTCATGCTTAATTAGGCGATTGGTTTACCGTAGTGCACAAATTTAGTCCATCTTTAAACTGTACTTTGGTAATGTATTTAGGCTCTCAACGTTTACGGATCAATAGAGGAGGAGTCAATAGTGCTTTACTCCAATTTAATATCATTCAATACAACAGTATTGTACTACTTATAAAAATTTGTATTTTTCTTGTATCTCATGTAGGCAAGTCGCATACTGACACCGAGGCTGTCCTGTGTGGTCAAATCAGCTCTTGTCTTTGACTTGCGCATAAAGGTTGACCATGATATTCAATAAATATCACAACCAAGACGTTGGTCACAACCAAAGGAATCCTGTATACGCATTTTATAAGCACTCAAACTCGCCGTTAATTTTCTCGGTATTGAATTGTGAGTCCTTAAGCTCCGCTAAAGGTGTAGACGCTGCTTTACTAAAAACAATTCCTTATAACATCGGCCCATTTCTTTAGTTGGGCAATCGTTCCAAAACCGAGATTTTAATACATTTAGAGATACTAATTTGAACGCATTACAAGTTTAAAGTGAAATAGATTTAATTTTAGAGTAATTTGGAAAATTACTGTACATTAAAGGGGCCGCCACTGTTCGCGAGGGGTCCGTCACGCCCAATTGTACATTTACACGGTTAGTAATTCGTGTTAGTTGAATAAAAAACATTTTCTGATAATTTAATTATTGCTTGTATCGAAGTGTTGGTTGGACTCGAATGACAGTACAGACCTGCCTTACCGTGGGTTTCCACTAGCTTTACACCATGTCACGATACAAGCTTTCTCTCTATCGTTCTCTTTGAAAAATCTGAGATGACAATATGCTTAAAGTGAAAGTTTTCGGCAGTGGAAAAAATTGACTGAAAATAAATTCTGGTTGAAGATAGGTTTATAAAAGTATAGAGGTTGAATACCCCTGTCCACACCGGTTCCGATACGGCCTCTATAGCTATTATGTTATTTCTTACACCTTACTAACGCGAAGTAATTTTATTATGATCGTCCGTGGCCGCACCTGACTCATTCTCCCGAAGGAACGCGGAAAGAAAGGGCCCTTTGTGGTTCGGGATAATTGTCTGCGGGTCTAAGTGACCGTATTGTTTTATTAATTAATATTTATGGATCCCTTGTACACTGAGCGGCGGAAACATCTGACAAAGCGAGCGGCGTTGGCGAAATAGGGCAATGAAAAGAAATATATTCAGTTAAGTGAAGCCGCCTCTAATGGTACTTGTATGTCTGTAATAAATTGTGAATTTTAGTAAGTAGGCATACATTACCGGGCGTACGCGGGCGCGAGTGACTTGGATCGGTCAAGGAACGCACGTCTCCGACGGCCAGTCCTTTGACTCGCCGAGGGTTGTCACAATTTTTTTTGTTTTAAATTTTATGGTTAAAATCAATTGATTCAACTAATTTAAAGGTGAGACATAAATTTTTGAGTTCATTCCTTAGCATGGAGTTAAATTTGTAATTCAATGTAGTCATTGCCTTACATTTTTTATTTCATTTGTTTATTTGTAGTTAATTAATTCTAATATGTGTGTATTCTTAATTACGACTTCTAGAATATATCAAGCAAAGTGTGAAATGGTTTTCTGATGTGTGAAATGAATTTTTAAAACTTGTGTTTATTAAATAAATTATACTTTGGTACGACTATTAGCACAACTTTGTCAATGATAAATAAAAACCGGACCGGTCAAGTGCGAGTCGGACTCGCGCACGAAGCGTTCCGTACAGTTCTATCTTATATTTTATAGTATCTATAAAAAATTACGTTTGTTATATGGGAGACTCCTAAAATATTTATTGTAATTTGTTTTTTAGTAACAGAAATACATCATCTGAGAAAATTTCAACTATCAGGGTTCATGAGATACAGCCCTGTGACAGACGGACGGACAGCCAGACGTTTTATCCTTTGGATACGGAACCCTAAAAAGTCGAAATTGGCGACATGTTGAATTAAATCGCGTCTTTAATAATTTTGTCTATTTTAATTTACAATTTTCACTTCAAGCGAACAACTCTGGAAGCGGGAGACGAAAAGTTTTTTTTTAAGTTTTCAAACCGCAGCGCTTGTTGCCGTAATAACTCTCTCCCCCCCCCCCCCCACCCTCGGGCAAAGGCTAATGTTTCTTTTCATCAGGTTCGCATTTATTTGCATTTCTATTGGAAATTAGTTTCAACTGTGTTATTTTTTTGTATGAAATTTCAGAATTCTGTATTCTGTTCACATTTAATTGTAATAATTAATATTCCTTCTATTGTTAATAAAATTTGTGAATTCTGTGAAATTTAACTATGATTAAGCCGAATTTACTAGCGTGTAATTTCTTATGTATAAAATGTATTAAAAAATTTGTGTGACGTAAACTCATTTCAGTTGTGTTATTTAATGAATAATAGATCGTTATGTTTAAAATCTGACTATTCTTTGTCGGACAGTCTTCTTATGCACTGCACTTTGTGCAGATGTAACAAATCTCCATGATGTACCTAAGAGGTGTCAACCCGACGCATGTTTCCGCGCGGGCGATTCGGTGCGCGGCAAAAAGTTGTAACAACCCTGACGCGGGCGGAAGAGATCTCCAATGAAGCGCAGGGCAGGGGGGAGGGTAGGCAAATTCACCATTTGTTTTCCAGTTCCCGCGCCCGGCAGCTCGGACATTTCTGTTCGTCGCCACGTGAACTATTATCCTTACGTTAAGTGAAGGTACGTTAAATGTAAGAAGGAAACATCAGGAATCGTACGTATCAGTAGACGTATGGAATAGGTTAAAATATTTTCATAAATTTAAAAATAAAGCCACATTAACGAAAACTTAATCAACATTGACAATCTCTTGTTTAACATATAATTTGCCACAATGTGATAAATGTTTTGCTCGGCGATGCATTGCGAGCGTCTAAGTTGTTGTGCGATCTCAGCCAACGAGTTAAGATAATTTAACCAAACATACCTTAACCCTAAGCAATTGTATAGTTTGTTGCACAGAATTAATACGACAATTCCGCTACCAAAATTGATTTCTACTCCCAAGTAATACGATCAAATATCGTACAGCAAATTCGTTTTCGAAATTCCATTATCTTATTTGTGCAGAGCGGTTCGGAGATCACATTGGATCATGCTTTTTCACACGAAACAAAGGAGTTGTATTTTGAACTTTATTCTGGTTGTGTAAAGTTGCAAAGACAAAATCGCTGCTAATTTTAGTTCACTTTATAGAGTAACAGCAACTGTCAAAGGCATGCGTTGCAAAGCAACTATACAATATTTTAGGTGAAGGAATTCGAATCCGTAACGTATTTCAATAGCGTTAGAGTAGGAATTTTCTCGGCCGAGTGTTTTAAAAACTTCGGCAGAAGCCGACTTCGGAAAATCCGGTCGCAGATTCGACTATGGCTCGCACGATCATTAGTTTCGACTTCCATTTCGCCCTTTCGAACCGGTTTTCACCGCTTTCATCCGGATACATCCGGATTTGTTCCTTTTTGCGTTGCATGTTTTCGAATTCCATGGGTGAATTTATGTAGCTACAAAAAGCTGAATTTTGCTAATAGCGGATTTTATTCGTGAAATGGACGGGCCTTCGACATGAATGAGAGCCGAACAGTCCGTTCTATGGCTCCTACCCATCTTGTGAACTAAAATAAAAGTGCAGATAGTTTTTAGTGAGTTGTTTTCAGAAATAAACATAATACGTATACGTCTTACACATTGAATAAAACCAGAAGTCATGTCTGCGCTAAAATTCGTAAATTCAAAAATATTCTTGAAAAACAACTTTTTCACACATAACCTTATAACATTAGCTATCTATATCCAATTCTCTTCAAGTTTCCGATAATTAGTGCAATGTATAGTAACTGACGTTTGTTTGTTTACGAAATTTCCATTTTGGTTTGGAACAAATTATAGCCATCGTTTTTGACTACGATATAAAGAATAATGACAGAACTATATCAACTTGCTTTTGTACATAAAATATTGCCTTTGTTAGTTCTATCCAATCAATCAAATACGTGAAAATGAAATTCCTGTCGTTTTGAGTGGCCTGCAAATATTTGTTCTCATAACTACTTACAGAGGTAGAAATTATTTCCTTACTTTGTAAGTGGGAAAATGTATCTGTCTACAAATAAGACTATAGTTACACTACAAACTTCTCGGATCTATGTTTCAGCTGTCTCATATGCTTATAATTTTGATTCAACTCTGACGAATATGGTTTAATGAAATGTCCCAAATTGTTAAATAAAATAGTGTCTAACAAATAGTTGAATTACTCTTATTGGTATCAATTTGTCAAAACGATAATGGAAGGAAGTGAGGATCACCAATCCCCGTGACAAGTGATAAACAGTTAGTGGCTCTCCAGGTCTATTGCACGTAATATCAACTTCCTGGATCACGTCGAGTGGCCTGGACCCGCTTCCCGCTGCGTCGACGGTCGCATTCCCGCTACCGATAATCGGGAAGTCGTTCATATTGATACGGGTAGAGGGAAAGCACGCAATGTAATCCTTTCGAACATTTTTATAAAACTTTGTGTTATTCACCAGGAGATTTTCCTTTCCTTTCCCAAAACGTTTTTGTATGATCTCTAATAATCATGAGCCAGATGCGAAGACTAAAGTATCATCTTGATTGTCTTTCTCAATTCCTTCCTCGGGTTTCAGGTTTTCCCCAGTTTAAGATACAGCAAGACATGTCGCTACATCAGGGCAATTTGTTGAATCATCTGCACTTAAGTTTTTGTTCTCTTGAACTTCATATATTCTATGATAAGGGTTCTATTTAAGTAAACAAGTTGAAAAAGAACATATAAAACTTAACTTGTAAACAATTTAGGTAATAAATATCAATTAAAATACTAACCTGTCCACACATAGTACCACTACTAGGCCTGATATGAATATAAAATTTAAAGAATAAATAATATTTTTCGATTGTCATGCAAAGCGTTTTTCTCTGTTTATCGTGCGCCTGTCTCCCTCGCACAAAGTCATCGGCTGAGGCTTTAAATTTTGGTACAGTTATTAGATGAGGCGGATTAAGCTTAGCGCGCTAACCTAGCGGCCTTGATAGCGGTGATCTCGTCTTTAAAATGATCGCGGCGAATGAAAACGTTATGGCCATAATTAAACGCACGATTATCGCACTTTAACGGGTTACGGGGCTCGCCGTCGCGCGCTGGTTGTAGAGTATTATCGTCGATTGCTTCTATGTAGAGATACTTTCGGGGAGACCGTTCTGTAAGCATTTCTTTGAATCCAACATTACCTACTTCTGACCTGATAACAAGGCGTTTTGTATAATATTTTTGACAGTATTTTTAAAGGGTGTTTCTAAAGAATAGAATAATATAATGCTTAAATGTAACCGTTAGAGATTTCATACCTTTTACTTAATTATTTCAGATATTTCATGATTCTTATAAACTTGAGTTAGTTAGCTAATCTCTAATAAACAAAATTAATCGCTTATAAAAACAGTATACGTTATCTAAAGTTTATTTACAATAGTAAATGAATTTTATGCTTGAAAGATAACAAATAATCAATGGATAAATTGGTAACGTTGAGTTTATCGACATACACGGACTTATAAAACAATAATTAACATTTTAACATCCAATTGTTGACTAAGATTTTCCTAATCTCGCTAAGACAGATCGATCGGGCAGCGTTTACTTCGGCGCCACGATAAATGGCCATCCTATAATTGGTGATGCTAGTTTGGGCATTATGCGGGCTACAGCGACATTGGCCATTGTTTCGTGTTCTCTGCAATTACGGCCCACGCTCAAGCCTCGTAAAACTGCCGGGAAACAATGTTGTGTAAGAACTCACCTGTTACGTCGTACGTTCCCACACCACTTAATGTCTATAGCGATAGGAGATATTGTAATCTTAACTAGCTATCCACCCTGGGTTCGTACGGGTAAGACTAATTATCTAGAAACAATTATCTGACCGTTTCTACATTTATTAGTAAACCAAATTTCACACAATCCGCTGGTCCAATCAATTGGTTGAAAATGCCAGTAAAGTATTTGTGACGTCCATAAGGAACATACAAAAATTCTGCTGACTGACTTCACTTGATGAACAACTTTGGACCTATGAAGATGAGTGAAACCTCTATCCATAGTGTTTACCATATGAGCTGCAGACGGTTGCCAGGCTTTCGCCAGGACCCTCTCTACCGTCTGTCATTACCAAAATTATCTGTATATTTCAAGTTACGAATTTAATTGTGAACTCCTGTCAGTTGTCTTGACTGTGATAGATGGTGAAGGTATTCACATACCGCAGTGATTAGGAGCAAATTACTCACACTAGCATCGACCTTCGCGCTTAAGTCATCGTCTGTTTGTTCAGTGGCGGAATTATCTCGGCTTCTGTTGCTTTTAATTATAATGCACGCTATCGAATACAGTCAGGCGTTCATGGATAATATACTAAGGAAGTCTGTTCATACACACATGCTTTACTTTTTTAACTTAGTAATATTTTATATTTTTAAATTTTATTTTTGTACTCTTAATTTAAAAAAAAACACGGTCTGAATGTGTGACTGGTGTATAATAGTTTAGAATGCTCTTTAAAGATAAAAAGACAAATGTAGAATAGTTTGTGATAAGATCGGAAATAGATGCGGTTTTTACGCTTATTCTTTATTCGTTCCTCAGCATACAAACGCATTTTAGAGTGAGTGATTTCATAGCAATTGACGTGAACTGCTAATCTGTATCTAAGATTACTGCTGAACGTCGACACGTGAATAGTGCCACCAAAAGTTCGTAATATTTTGTGATGTGATGAGTTCGCTTCAGTTAAAGAAATAGGCAAAGTCACCAGAAGTACAATAACATTTGCGGCGGCTTTATGTAATACCCGCGGTGGATCACAACAATAAAACAACAAATCTCACGCCGTTACGAGCCGCAATCATAATTAAAAAGCTTGTGTCCCATAACATCACCCTAAATAACCCATAACATGACGGCCATCGGCTGCACGTCACGCGACCGGAATTTTATAGCTCATAGTGGACCTCTGAACGTGGCCTGCGCTTATGTAAGCGATTATAACTCGAAAGATAATAACGTTAAGAATTAAAGTGGCCTGTTACAAAGTAATGCTGTGGTACCGACTTAAACATTCTTCGGCTCCTTTGAACATTTACGGTCGTTTCTAAATTTGTTCTTTCAATGCTTAATACATTTTACACTCGAGGAATTCATAGCAATTCTTTTTAACTATTGAAATAAATGTTTTCAAGACCCCCTTAAAATTTATTGGATTAACGAAAGTAAGGCACGCAGTTCATTGATACGAGCAATATCATTGGTCGCTCGAATGTCCCGGGGTGTACAGACAGACGATAACTCCGACGATAGTTTATAACTGCGATATCGGCTCATACCGCGGCGTCACATAAATCGACCTCCACAGCCTCCACCGCGCTAAGTGCCTGCCAATTAGCGCTGCGGTACTACTACCATAGATTAGCGACGTACAGATACGGCGAGGCATTCACAAACTCATGCTAACTGATTATGTTGTCATCAATGTTTATTTCTTCATTTGTAATAAAAACAACCTAGAGGCTTTATGAGGCTTTAGTTTTACTGCTGCTGTGATTCCTTTGGAGATTTTTTATACAAAAGAATTCAACTTTAAGTTTGTATTTATTAAGGTATCAGACAATTTGTGTTTTATTTAATTAACAGTCAATTAATTACTATTCATTGAACTTTAACCGATTATTTTATACTCTATGTGTACGAAATTAAATGTCATTTACATTTTCAAGAATAACAAGAAAACTTCAAGCATGTGACACATTAATGAGTAGGTAGTAAGATTAATAACCCAGGGCAGTCACATATTGTACCATTATCTTGAAGACATGTTTACACTTTTGTTAAAACTTTTTTTTAAGATAAATGCGTAAAACTGATTTGAGAAATTTCAATTAACAATGAGTGTTGTTAATGCGAGTGTGACACTCATTCTATTCTCCGTTAGTCATCTCGCAACACAATTAAAGTTTAATGCCAATCAAACTCGTGTTCGCTCCACCTGGATCACATGCGACGCGTTAACGACACGGCTACGACATATTTACGATTATAACGGATTTTATGTTCGCAATCGATGTTTGTTTGTATCGAGAATCGGTTCTGTTGTCTCTACGATTTATCTTTGACATTGTGACAGTTGTGCTAGATGTACTCGTTAAAGAGACTTTGAAAATATTCTTGTCGAAATTGACGGCATACTTTCACTCGATAAACAAGTTTTATTATTAATTTGTTTGGCCGAACAACTATGTGTATTCGAGTGTATTCAGTAAGATAAATTGGCCGCAATATGTATACTGTAAAATGTGTACAGTGTCATTTTTTTTCGTTTGTTTGTTTTTATATATCACACATTTAAGCGTGTTACCTGCTATTATGTCACCATCTTATTCAGCTGTACAGCTTCAGCTTACAGAACAGATGGTGACCTAGAAGAGCCATTTCGTTGCTATAGCAACAGTCGTGGAGGCTTATGTACTAGTTAAACACAATTTGTGCCATGATCATTGTCGTTTCAGCCGATATACTTTAAATGTTGCATGTCGGCCTCCTCCATCGATTGATTGTCGGCTCCCTCAACCTTGACCAAATGAGGTGTACCTTTTTTTTCGTGGGGAAATGCCTACGCATATTTGGCTCCATGGGGGAGACCGAGAGCCGAATTATGTCGGGCTCGCACCGACTAAAAAGCCCACGCTGGTCGCCAGCAGCCCTAACGAAGGGTCACGGGATCTCCGTTCGGAACGCCACCGCGACCCCTCAAGTGCTTCGCTACTTAGCCCATGCCGAGGTAAGATGGGTCACTGATCTCAAACTCTGGGCCGTTTTGTAGACGATCAGGGACTCTACCCTGAGCACCCGCGAAGGATCAGGCTCTTTCAGAAATGAGGTGTACCTAGGCTGCGTAGACCTATACGTGGCCGCAATTGTAGGACTTTTCTGTCCGTCTTTAATGACCCCTAATAAAATATATGTGTATTCGGTTCTTGTCCAGTAAAATTCTATTATAAGTAATATTCGCGACTTAAAATGTTTAAATACTATTTCTTAATCTTTTATATCTTATCGTATTTAAATTTATAAGCGTTGGTTACATATACATGGAGACAATGTTGTTTTATAAACTGTTAAAACACTGCCAACAATAGCGCGCGTTCGAAGTCAAACCGTTTCCCGCATAGACAGTGACCTGTCTATGCGGGATTTGTTCTTTTAGAGAACATGTCAAATTATAAGACATTTTTGAAATAGTTATTGCTTTAATAAACCTTTATCTCTTATCTGGTTATACTACCAATAATTCCTACCGTTAACTACTAAATAGTAGAAACAGTTTTAATCTGGATAATTTATAAAGATATCAAGACAGTGGGACAAGTAAGCAGGAAAAAATTCCACCATATGCGAGCTATTCCGGTGTGCGCTGAAAAACCGTTACAGTTACACGTATATAATGTATAATGGAAATGTTTACCTTAAATAGTCCTACAAAAAAGCCCGCGACAGCATATATCTATCTTTTATGAGTAAGCCATTATCGCCAGAATAGTGAACCGTCTATTAACTATAGGGCGGAACGAAGTTTGCCGGGCTAGTGAAGAATAAACATAACAATGTATAACTTCAGTGCGTCTATTTCATCGCCAAGTAACATTGCTCTCGACTTTCTAGATGCGCCTAATGCCTACGGGTATAATTATGAACTTTCTACCACTTAGCCCGACAGCCTTTTTGCGCGGTAAATCGTGTTAAAATATTAACATAAAATTACACGGGTTGTGTCTATTAAAATTACAGCGATAGTAAATTTGCATGATAAAATAGATTGTGTAAATGACGAGTTCATACTTCATAAATGTAAGCAGAAAATACCTAGTATCAATCGTTGAAGATTTTCCATTGTGAACTCGGGCCAATTTTGATTTCGTGGTTCACCTTGTGAGCTACTACCGCATGGTACATTTGGAGCCGCTATTTGTCCTGGTAATTAATGTGGATTGTACAGATTTTATAGCACGTTCGTTTGTTAAGCATTTAATGGCCTAATTGCTTACCACATTACAACTTCCTTTCATCCACAATAGAACATTGTTAAACATCAAAAAGTAATTAAACTAACACAGTAGTTATAAATTACCAAAGAAGTCTAACAAGCGGACAATAACACACACAAATCGCAGATTATTGCTGGCGGCGCGCCAAGGCGGGAGAAGTGGCGATGCCTGGTTAGTGACCGCTAACTGCTGTGTTAACTGTACGGAGGATAACTGCCGGCAGATTATAAGGCGCTGAGTAATTCCCCTATAGACATGCTGATGGAGCCATAGAGTAAGCTATTAAACCGATACTGAAGAAATTTTTAAAAAAGCCACTTCTAGTAGAGAAATCATATATTCTTTGTTGTTCTTTGAATTGTAGTTATTGGAACCTACGCTTATTGTGCTGATTTACATAATAATTAAATTAGATTGATAATTAAAATTAGTAATAACCGTAGCTGAGGGTTGTGTTGTGAAAAAAATTCCTGGCAAAGCCTGATTTATTTATTTGCCCCGTTTCCCTAACTCATGGTGTTATTTCCCGTATTTATTTCAATGGAACTTAATCGGCAAAATCTTTTAAAATACTTACGAACCACGATAAGGTTATGTTGACACGCTCCAATAACTATGATCGCTATTTACTGTCCCTACAATGCGCGTGCGCATGGTCGTACACGGACACGGAGTAAGTAGGTCGGTATACGACGCCTGCTGTTGAAAGCGGGGTAACGTTAAGTGAGTAGAACGACTTTAAGTGAATAAAGTACAGTACGTAAATTATGTTACTTTAACTTTTTTGCACCTCGTAACCGAATTCTCCTACATTCGGATGAAAGCAATAAAGTTTGTAAACATAATAAAGTAATAAATTCCCATCTTGACGGGAACCAGGCAAGCTTCGGAATCATAAAACCGATGAAGAGATGCTTTTATTGCATTTTAAAGTAATTTTAAAATATCTCAGGCTTGTTGGAAAAGTCGACTTTCCAACGATGGAGTTATTTTTATGATATATTTAAATTATCTTTTAGCTTAAGCTGGAAAGATTTACGTTACCTTTTATTATCTCTTAGCTTTAGCTGGAAAGATTTACGTTACCTTTTATTTGGCGATTGATTTTTATACCATTTTCTCTGTTTTGTTTATTAAAAAGTCTTATTTCACGTAAATCTGCTTTATAATAATAATAAGAAATAATGAAATACTTTGCAAATGTAATTATAATGACTGACTGACTGACTACTTCATCATCTCCATGCCCTTTCACTTTCTGTGAGGTCGGTACAGCGTTCATCATGATTGCAGTCATCACTCCCTTCTCAATCATCAATGAAAATTCTTAACCATGTCTTTCTCGCAATCCATCCATCATTTCTAAGCCTATATCTACCAACATATCCCTCCACATTCATATCTAAAACTCTCTTTGTTACCTGCCTTTCTTCCCTCTTTATAAAATGCTAACCTTTGGCCCATGGTAAG
The DNA here is from genome assembly GCA_029849275.1 of Papilio elwesi. Lineage (NCBI taxonomy): Eukaryota > Metazoa > Arthropoda > Insecta > Lepidoptera > Papilionidae > Papilio > Papilio elwesi. Next base: position 9,022,709 of record CM056704.1, on the reverse strand, counting down.
GTAGCAACCATTCTAAACTTTTAGAAATAGCTTGTACGTAGATTAAACATTTTTTTGATAGTGGTAGAGCCCGCTACAACATCTGTTGTACGAATGTGCCGCCTCGACCGGTGACATACCACGACCTCACAGACAGACGTGAAGTTGAGTATTCTGCGTTTCGTCTGATGAGTGAGGTGCCGGAGGCCTAATTCTGGTCCTCGTCCCCTTCCTATCCCTTGATAATAGAGAAAGGAAGGGGAAGAGGACTTGACGGTGGCCCCTCCACCGTTGAATAGGAAAGGGATATAACCGTTTTCTGTTCATCCCTTCCTCTGTCCATTAAAGGCAGGCAACGCATCTGCAACTCTTGTTGCGGATGCTTATGGGTAGCGATCACTTGATATCGGGTGAACCACGTGCTCGTTTGCTACCTTCTACTGTAGTACTCTACACAAGCAAAATACCACATTATATAGCAGGTAAAACTTACGAAAAGTCAACTATTACAAAATCTGTGCAAGCATTTATCTATTTTAACTGCCACATCCAGTTACACAACAAGAGCAATGAGTATTTCTACGCTTGTTATATTTCTTTGGTGTCGTGACATGTCGGACAATATCTACACAATTTTCTCGCCATAAAAGGCAAAGGGCCGGAGGAATCTTGATTTAAAAATGGTGGCCCCAATATGGCGCCGGCGACGGACGCACGTGTGTTCCACATCGTGCTAATACGATATTTATTTAATAACTAAGACACAAAGAGCTTATTTCCCGATTATATACTATACACTTTATCATTTCGTGAAATTTCTTGTGTGATGTATTATAAAATATTTTTTTTCAATATTAGATCTAATAGAAAATGGCCCACATCACGTCCAATTCAAAGCAAACTACAAAGCAGACAAAAATCTTCGAACTGTTTTTTAACTGATATTAGGTTAGACTAGTTAAATAGACGGAAGTTCCTTCAACTGCGGGGAGCGCAACGCATAAATTAGTCAGTGCGTAATTTAGAAATTTAAAAACATAACTCAGCGGCGCAACAAGTTATTAGATCATGAATTTCGTTTTATAAAACGTCCGCTCAACACAACTTGAAACAACACTTAAAGGACACGCCCGCGCTGTTTATTGTTATTAAACAACGGAAAATATAACTGTCAACGGTAAAAAAGGGAATTCTCGTAAAAAGTTTGTGCCGCGGGGAACATTGTCACAGCGGTACCGCGCGCCGTGTGCTCGTAAACTCGTCTAATGGCGCCGATATCATTCTATGGACATACCATGTTGTGGATACGTTAAGTTCAAACTTAAGTTACATAGTCGTAACAAAGTAAAGTAAAACCGATATTTAGTTGTTGAGTTTTTTCTATCGTATATTTTTTAAATCAAGTGAAACGAGTCCGATTTTCAAATTTGAAACTGGACATGCGTCTTTAGAAATAAATAAATATGCGCCCGCAAGCCAGAGAGGTACGTGGAGATTATGGATTTCTATTTGGTGGGATCCTGGCACACCTCTCTCGCTTCTTCTACATCCATACATCTAGGCATACAAGCTCGTCGGTTACGGGTACTTTTTATATCGCCCTTCTTTAGTATATCACTAACCTGATCGATATAAGTTCTCCTTGGACGTCCCCTACCAACGCTGCCACTCACTTTTGCAACATAAATTTGTTTTGTTACTCTCTCTTTATTAATTCTTCCAACATGCTCGAACCACGGAAGCATTCCTTTCTAAATTGAAGTCACAACGTCCACTTTTAAGCCACACTTTTTCCTCATAACGTTTAAAAGTTCCCAAAAAATATTTCCTTGGATATCTCATGCGTTTTTAAATCAATCGGGATTGATGGGTTTATGGGTACAAATAGTTTTACTTTAACAGTAAAGCCTGAACCGATTCCTACTGAATTAAATAATAATAATCCATTTAATCCGCTCAACATACAACACTTCAGACTTAAAGATAAACAGGTTAAAGAAAGAATAGGTAAAAATAACAAAATGGGAAAGAAAGTTATACAAAAATATAGATACCTAATTACTAAGTATTGCAATGCTGAACGAATAAGGTCCTTGCTCAGCTATGTGCTGGCTACCCGCAGGTCTAACCAGCGCTGGTGTTATGCAAAGACCCTTGGGTCGTCCGTGCGCCAGTGTCAGCAGTAGAAAATCATCCCTATATATGATTAAGTTCTGTTGCTATATTATATTATACTTTATAATTTAACTTATCTATACATCCTTATTGCAATCAGGTACAAAGGAACTGAGTAAAAGTAACCGTCGTCGCTGGTGAAGCTTTATGTAATGTATTCAGCACTGTATGTAATTAATTAGATACTACTATGCAGTCACTACTTTTAATATTAAAGAACAACAGATAACGATTTGCCTTTTGGAAAATTCATAATTAACTATGTTACACGACGTGTTCCAATATGTATAGTAATTTTGGGAAAAACGTATTGAAATAACAAATGTATTTATGAAAAAGTTACTTACAATGCTCCCTACATTTGTTGGGGACAGGACTCTGCGCTATTTACACATACATGCGCCCGCACCCGGCCCCTCCCGTGAAATATTGAGGGCGTATTTCAGGGCGCCCATAAAACTGATGTTGCCGCCCGGCCGCGGCTATATAACCGCCGCTCGATATTACGTATTTATGACCGCACTTTTGTGAATTTGCTCACTGGCCATTCGGCACACGTTGAGTGTGCGAGTGGTGTTTTAAAGTGCTTTTAGTTCCAATATTCATTTTTATAAGTATAATATTAAGACATTTGGTTGAATTAAATTGCACTGCAGACGAAACCCCGGGGCTCAGCTTACGGTAAACTGACTGATATATCCACACACAGCCCTAACTACCGGGCCTAGTGACTTGGAATTTTGTACGGAGACTTATGTCATTACATAGGCGAGGATTTTCCTAAATTCATCTCCCCTAAAGGACTAAAGTAGGGAATGATAGTTTGTATGGAGAATCTACCGGCGGGTCGCTAGTGTACATGTATAATAGATTGATACAGAATTGATTTTCGAGTTTAGCTCGCGGAAGGTGCTCGACATAAACACCGTTATGATATTCCGTTTCCGAGTGCATTGTTTATCAGTAAAAAATCATATTCAATGTATGTTTTCCATTTTACTGTATTCAAAATCTGAATGGAATGTAATGTGAACATGTTAAACTCATTTTTGTGAGTGATCGACTTGCCCACGTCATGAAACCGCCCGCTCGCTAGTAGTGACTCCACGCCGCGCATACCGACATACTTTATAAGCTAGTATTCACGTAGGGTACATTTTAAGATTACTCGTATGCGTCCGTTTGTTATTTTCCTCACGGGAAACTTATGCAACTTGATTTCGCGTGTAATAATTAGGAATACAAAGTCGCAAAGGCGTATAATCGTTGTTATCGGTTGCCATGGTAATGTATGTCATGTGACATTTCTAAAAACAGTAGTCATTGTCCGTACCCCTGACTATTTGCGTGTAAAATATCATTATGATAATTCTGATAAGTCTCGTTAGGGAGTTTAAGCGAAAACAAACTCATATACGTATTTACACCCTTAGTTAGAATTAGGATTTTTAGATTTTGGGGTAAAAATGAAACGTCTTACTGAGATTTGATTTAATCGTAACATGTAACATTTTGCATTTAAATTGCAACTAGCGTATATTGCGATACCATTATTACTCAAATGGTCGTAAATTCATGATTTATCCGCTTTCATCTAATGCAGGCCATTTGCATATACTGGGCAAACTAATGCAGGCGATACGACGGTCCCCGCTACTCCGCCGCAGGAATGTCCGCGAATTTATCTAATTACCTACCCCACGGGACTGCGGTGCTATTTAAGGAAACGTTGATAGTAGACCACTTTAACTAAGCCTTGATTAAACACAATTGTCACGGGAATTAACATAGTCGAGAGTTTTAGAAAATACCCTGAACGTTTTAAAACAAAATTAATTGACGTTTTAAAATATGCAAGATTCACAGTGTTATTATTCGACTATAGTCTATCATGATTCATCCCTGACTCTATTAATTGTTGAAAGAAAAAGAATGCAATGAAAGGTGTTAACTGTTTCTTTTGTGTGTACGTGTTTGTATGTATGTGTCACAATATTATCTTGTGACGCATTTAATGGTAACAATTAAGCTTGTGGACCTATTGCTATTGTATTTATGAAATGAAATTGAAGTAAAAGGGATAATGTCCGCTGCATCGTGGCGCGGCGTCAGAGAGCTCTTTGCAGCCGGTATCCGATTGGCGCGTCGCCAACTGCCTGGGACTAAACGTCGCTGAAACACTCTAGTACTATCTACGTAGAGCTCATTGCTTGTATACTTCGACACCATCAAGATACTTCTTGAAGAAGCAAAAGAAATATCTATACAAATAGGAATACCATTAAGCTTGGCTGATTTATAACTAAACGCGCCAACTTCTTCTAGCTCTGCAGCCCTTTATGGGCCTTGACAATTTCTACCACTATGCTTAGCTGCAGTGCTCCAATTCATTATTTCAACTTTCTTGGCGTCTCGATTCACACCGTCCCACCAACCAAGCGTAGCTCTTCCTTGCCTAGTCCCTCGAGATTGGTCGCCATAGAACACTTTGGCGTCCTAGCTTTATACACTCGCTGCACGTGGTGAGCCTATCCGAGTCTGTTCAGTTTAATGTCTACAACCACTTGAAGCTCTAGGTGGAGGTCATAAAGCACCTGGTTGTAATGACTCCACTATTGGTTGTCCTCGCATGCATCTTTGATGCGCCCCAGGATTCTTCTCTCGAACACCGTCGACGTCACTCTAGAGTGACAAGAGTGACTGACAATTTCGGTATCAGATTTCATTTTTGTAAATGGATAGTAGTTCTGGTATCGTATTGTTATCATGTCTCTTTGGAACAAGAGGAACAGATCGACAAGTTATTTCGGCATTTTATATATTCCCTTATCAACAAAAGGTAATTAAACAGGTATACTTGTTACGAAGAAAAAATGTCACTTGCTCACCGCATTTTATTGTGTTTTAATAGGTACTACAAATGAACTAGTAATACAACGATATCAGGAGTTATTTAACTAAGAGCAATCTTGGAAGTACTAGGGTCCACATACGATACATAGTTTTTTTTCTTCGTGATGTATTGACTAGTTTCGAGAGGTGGGAAATAGCCTCCTGAGGCACCTCCTTCATCGCACGACACGAGGTTGTAGTATTACACCGGTCGAGCCGAACCATTCATGGAACAGATGTTATTGTTGCGGGCTCTACCACTGTTAAAAATGGCAAATTTGTGGTTAAGCGCTAGTTTATTCGTGAACAAAAATAAGTAAAAACTATTTCCACTCAAGTCTATTTGAAAACATTAGTATTTTCAACTGGAATAAGAAAGGGAAACCCTTAAATAAATACATAATAGTAAATTTATGCCGGTCATATTTACTGGACTAAATCACATCACACATATGACAATCGCTCGGCCCCACTGGAGCGCGCGGTCCTTCCAATTACAACGGAAATGAAACCCGAAAAAACATTGAAGCATCGAATCTCATACCTTCACAATCAGAGAGGCAATCCATCACTGTCCGGGTCCGCTACGCTCCCCTTAATATAATAATGTACTCGTTAATCTGCTTTATTTTGGTTTCGCAAACGTGACCCAGAAATCAACGTTATTCCTTAATTACATTGTGTTATCCCATTTCTGGGGAAGTGTTGACAATAATCTTACTTTTTTATAATAAGGAAGGAAGAAGGAATAGCGCTTGACAACAACCACATGTAAAATGGTGACGTGGTCTAAAAATGGTACGCACTAGTTTACTTGCCTATTCTTCACTAGAAGATACCCATGTCAAAGATAAACGTATCATTTCGGAAACCCCCTTTTTAACTGCTTATCCATGTGTACTAATAACTTCCTAATATCCAGGTATATTGTTATAGTACACACAACATAAAATGTTCTCTAAGGTACAAAATTATACTTGCATTGATTTATTGCGTTGGGCCATATGTTCTGGATGCGCCGGCGCACGCCCGCTCCCTTCCGCGCTCATTCAATGTCTGAATATTAATGCAGCTTATCCGATAAACACAATTGACCGCTCCCATATCTTTTACACTAAGGGATTACTTCTGTGAAATGCGATTATCAGTCTTAAGTCAAATGCATAAGGTCCACAGCTGTATATCGCAATGCAGTTTTAGCGTGGGACTCGTGGCACTGAAATCTGCTCCGCATTAATGAACCAGATACTGCAACATACGTACTTCAAGTGGCTATGGCTTACTATTTATAATGAAGTTTCAATTGTTTGAACAGTTACCGTTAGGTAGCGCTGTTGAGCCAATCTCTAGTTTCAAATACATTTTTTTTATTTAATCCGTATGGATAGCAATTACAATGAAAGAGGTGCGCCACGTTCGCACAACATCCGACTGTAGGATGTGTTTGCTGGGGGTCATAAACATCAAACTTAGTACTTATTTATAATAATAAAAAAATCAAATTCTAGATGTAATACATCACTAGCAGTGTTGACAAATTAATGCCTTTTAAATGAAAGATTGTGTACTGTATCGATGGGCTTAATTACAATTATTTATTTATTTATTTTTTATGGAAGAAGGTGGCAAACGAGCAAGCGGGTCATCTGATTGTATTATAAATGAGCGCTACCCATAGACATCCGCCACAAGCAAATGTGTTGCAGATGCGTTGCCTACCTTAAGGGACAGAGGAGGGCATAAATAGGAAAAATAATATTTCCTTTGCCACTCTCTCGTTCTCATCCTATCCGTATGAGGAAAGGGTGGGAAGGGGAAAAGGACTGAAATTAGGCCTCAGGAGCCTCACTCATCAGACGAAACGCAGAGTACTTCTACTTCACACCTGTCTTCTGTGAGGTCGTGGTATTTCACCGGTCGAGCCGGCCCATTCGTGCAACAGATGTTGTTGTTGCGGACTCTACCACTGTTAAAAATTTTGACGAGAACTGCGTCGTCACGCCCAACGGCTACTTCAGCCTATCCGACAGCCTACCCGAATTGAGATAAATACGTTACAACTTCAATTAGATATAGATTCTATATTATCTGTATACAAAAGAAGAAATTGACTAGAGACTTGAAAATTTGCACAGAGTTATGTATTTGTTTTCATTTATTATTATTATTATTTCATAATTTCATTACGTAGGCAAGCACTAGAGGATTTTTTTTAAATCAGAGGTCTAAAGGCGATGAAAGTTTGTATGGAGACATAATATTAATACAATGTAAGTTGACCTCAGATCTATATGACCAATGATATTTAATTGAGTTCAGCTTAGACTGAACAATTGTCGCTTAAGTTTCATCCGCAGTGCATCTTTAATAAAAATTCGGTGTCATTTAATTAACAAATAATGTAAAATAATGATTCATAATATATTTATCATATAAATTATGCCTAATGAAACCGTCGCCCGCCTCTCTTTGCTTTTCATTATTTTGCGACGCCCATAAATAATACAAAATGGCGTCGAACACGTTGTCGCCCAAACTGAATACACACCGGCAATTAATTGTTCATCCGATATATTGTAATTAAATATTGTCGGACATCAATGAAACTAATTATAACCTATCAAATATTTAAACGTGTCAATTATCATGACGTGAAATGTGAATTTCAAAATTCTATTGAAAACAGTTACTGTACGATATTTGGCGTTAGTTTCTGCTGATGTATTATTTATTGTTTCAGACAAAACAGCATGCCAACTGATTCAATTACAAGTCAACATTTAGTATACGCTCGTACCACATATTAAAACCTAATGTTTATCCCTACTAATATTATAAATGTGAATGTAAGTTCGTTTGTTACGCTTTCACGCGAAAACTACTCAACCGATCATCATGAAACTTTGTACACATATTCTTGGAGGTACTAGAAGTAACGAAGGATACTTTTTATTAAAAAAAAATAGTGTATAAAAGGCGAAGTATGTATGTTCCCTATAAACCTATAGACTCCGAAACGGCTGGACCGATTTCGATGTAATTTCCAGGGATTGTCCAGATTGGCACATTCCTGTTTTGGTAGCGATTGGATCAACATAATTAGTGGTCTGGGCGAAGCCGGGGCGGGTCACTAGTATAATTATAAATGCGAAAGTTTGTACGTCAATATGTACGTACGTATGTACGTCAATACCAATATTTTTATTACTCTTGCAAGGACAAAACGGCTGAATAGATCTGGATGAAATTTGACACATAGATATATTATAATCTGGAATATTACATAGGCTACTTGTTATCTCGGAATAGTGTAAGGTTCCCGTGGGATACAATTTATATAGGTTCACTAATTGTTAATATTGTAGTTGCTTTGGGAAGCATTGTTACAATTAAATTAGTGATTGCCTGATTTACGATAACTAACATTTCAATGGGTTCAAGTGAACATATGTGTCAAATTGTATCATTTTATTACTTAACAATTTAAAGTTGGTTCTAATTTTAAATTAAGATTAGTGAACACTATTTAGTGTTATTGATCCTATTGCTCTAAGGTCTACTTACATTGGATTAAAATTATTTCTCCATATACACTTTCATCCCCTACTGCAGACCTTTGGGAGATGAATTTAGAAAAACCCTTAGGGCTCGCCTACGTAATATAAGAAATCTCTGTGCATAATTTCAAGTCCCTAGAGACCAAATCAATATATCAATCAGTCAGTTTATTTTTTTATAAATGCTATATCTATCCAGATATTACTGAATTATCGTTCAATAACAGGGCATAAATGCTATCATTTCTGGTACCCACTATATCTGCAACAGTAAATCACAGTAATGCGATAGGCCAGCGTTCGCCTAACGCCTAGATATCGATCTAGCATTCCGCAAGAGGCGAGGTGAGTCACAGCGGCTCGGGTTGCGGGATCGAACCCGCGACCGCACGCACCGCTTCCTGCTCACGCTGGTCGACCCTTTCCGGGAGTGGGATATGTTTATCAAAAGTTTTATAGCCCGAGATCTGGTCTACAGTGTATCTTAGTACTCGCACTAGATTTTGAACTTTGAAAATAAAATAGTTAATATAATTTTAAAACGTTATTATGGTTGCTGTTCCTACGACAACTGATGCTTTTTGATACTTGAAAGTTTTTTTTATCATAAGGTATATAGTATTAGTTTTGTCATGCGTAATTACATAATAAAGCCATTTAAAAACCATTCACATACACATTTTTTTTTTAAATTCATAACATCTAAAAATCTTAATCTGTCTAAGAAATATTTGCCACAAGCATCACATAGTGTTATATATAGCGATTTTGTGCAGAAGACAGGATTGGACTATGAATATAAACAACAATATTTTAATTCAGTCAAGTCTAACCAATGACAGCGTTTACGTTCGTTAGCATTCGCACTGTAAATGGCTGCCAATGAAAACAAATGGCATCTTAGGCCAGTTTTTACACTGAAATTGATGATACGTCGTCAGACGCACCGCTGCGTCTCCCGCACCATATATAGCGCCCGGCGTCGACTGCACTTCCCGATCGGGTTAAGATTCCTTTGCCGTATTAGGGACACGACTATCGGATTTAAATGGTTCCGAATCAATTAGGTATTATGTATTCGTAACGGCACATATATGTAGTTGAGGGCGGTTAAGGCTCCGAGTTACGTACTGTAGGTTGCGGCTTCGAACCCAGGTAGGCACCTTACTTTGTGTTATTTATTTCATCACCACTGCTCCAAAACGATGAAGGAAACCGGCATGTCGCTTATGACATGCACCAACCCGCGCCAGGTCAGCGTGGTGGACAGACCCTCTCTCGGAGAGGAGACCCGTGTTCCTGTAGTGGGGTAACATACTAATAAAATAATAGATTCATGAGTATTCTAATATATTAAATATGGTTAAACGTTAAGACTTTTATTTTGCATAGTACTACAAACTTGAAGCCTAATCTGAAAGGAGAATTAATCAATTCAATCTAGATATAGCTTAATAGTTTGTTTGGTTGAACGCGATAATCTCAGGAACTGTCAAAAATTTAAATTAAACCTAACCGAGAGAAATGTAAATGGAATCGGGCGTGCGTTTCACGGTAAATTAACTTGACACTTGGAATTGGCGCCCTTATCGGTTCTAAGTTTGCCTTCTATTCTTGTGGTAGTTGTATAGCCTCAGTTCCCTTTAGAACTCATGACATAAGAGAGTGCTTCTCGTACAACCGGCGACGGCTTCGCTTGATGAATGTTCAACTACATTCAACTCACAAATATCTTGTCATAACTTCGAAACGAGCTCCAAATTTCGAACAATGGCCGAAGACAAGTGTTGCCCGATAGTTACCCAAAACATCCATTAAGTAGTCCGTCAATCATGACGTCCAATAACCCTCAGCACTAAAATTCATAAGCTAATCCGCTGCGGATCCGTTCCACTCATCATTTATCTCCAGACAATGATGAATAGGAAGTCTTGAATACTGCAAGCGATCGTGAACCTTGTGCACTTAATGATACGGAGAAAGTTTCAAGGTTCGTTAGCTACAGTGAGGCTTGCCTTTTGTTATAGTCTCAGGGTGGTTTATCAGCGGATCGTTTTGGGAGTCTGGCGACGGGTTAAGTGTTCACTATTATTGATCTTGTTGGACACAAGTCGATTGTTTTAGGTCGAAGGACGGTACTTGGGGCTTCAAACTGTGCAGCTGTTCACAATATAACAAATATTTCATAATAAAAATCTATTTAGGTATAACATTACTTTATCACTAAAGATATATATATATATATATATATATATAATAACACTAAGAACGGACGTAACAGTGATATGTGTACCTAAATATCCATACCTACATGTACATTTGTAGGTCATGCCAATAATACGATATGCTGTCCAGAATCTATACTATGTATAACAGAATAAATGAGAATGTAAGTTTGTTACGCTTCACGCGAAAACTACTCAACCGATCGTCATGAAACTTTGTACACATATTCTTGGAGTTACTAGAAGTAACATAGGATACTTTTTATGAAAAAAATAGTATATAAAAAGCGAAGTATGTATGTTCCCTATAGACTCCGAAACCGCTGGACCGATTTCGAAGAAATTTACAGGGATTGTCCAGTCATGTTTGGTAGCGACAGGATCAACATAATTAGTGGTTTCCTTAAGTAACAGAATGTATCTCTTATAATCTGATATAAATATTTATCAAACCTTAAGTCTACAATTTCCTTCAAAAATCTCGACTCTCGACTCGACTCGAAGCTCGGTCTATTTCGCCGTTTTGAAAACAATACAAAGTGTTAAATATACACAACAGGCGCCGACAGACTCACAGCGTCGTCGATATCGGAAATTGAATATGAAATCCGCACATCTCGTCCACGAGACGGAACGAATCAGCCAAATGCAACTGTATCACTTAAGCGATAAAGTCTAAATCATCGTAACAGATCTCCGAACACAAACCGAGCTTTTATACCGATACAACCTGGGTTTTCTATTGATTTTCAGATTTTTTTCCCGTCTCCTTTTCCCAGGCATGTTCACAGTTGACGGGAGTGGTGTGCGCTGGATGGCTTTAGACGTATTTTGAAAGACACGTTGAAGAGTTTCATTTTAAATCAAAGCTCCGTTGGCGTTTAGTTACCGCGGCTTACGAAATAGTGTTATTTAGAAAAACTACGCGACTTTTTGCATGATGGACAGTAACAGCACGGATATATCTTCTATATATGATTGCAGTTAACATATTTTATATATTTACCAAACAATTACAACGACCCAAAAGCAACCACCATAGTGTCACCACCACAATTCTTGTGTTGTCGCCCATTTTTGAAATTGTCTTTTCAATGAAATTGTGACACTTCCCACTGCCGTAGTCTCAGGCATGCTATTACAATAAAAGCTATTTGAGGAAAGATAAGCGAATAATCTCCGAATCGCTAAACTAATACAATCCGAGGCAATTACAAAAATTAACACGCAGTCCCCGACGCCGCAATCCCGCTATCCCGCAATCCCGCAAATGTTTCCGCGGGATCGCTTATTGGATTCCCGGGAGACGGCATTGTTAATCACGCCGGGATTATGAGACGTAACATCCCGCGGTGGAGGATGGCCACTCCCATCTTATTTATTTACTCGCTTCTCGAGTGTTGCCTCGTTTTCTTTGATGATACGAGATAAGTTATCTTTTTTATTCTATTCATGATATCGTTTGAAGCGCTTGGAGTTTTGAATACATTTCTAAAGAATGTTTTTAATAACGCAACCGCCGGGCTCGCGATTTTTCTTCTATTGTTGCGAAGATAAATGCTATATATTTGTTTCTTGTGATAAACCGTTACTAATAGCTTTACAATATCTATTTAGATTATTCAGCTTAGGTTTTGGTTCAGTTGATAGTTTGCAGCACTCAATGTGAGCTAGATTACAGATAGACATTTCAAGGAAATCATCCAATATTATAATCCTCTAAGCATAACATAAATATGTAATATTAAATCGCACCTAATTCTGGTCCCCGTCCAAAGCGTAACAATTCCCCGTGGTTTCAAAACATCTCAATTATCCCGCCCGCTTGTCTGGTTGTCTGTCCAGCTTCGGATTACCATTTAACTTACTAACAACTTGACGTTTTGACACACCAAGACGAGAATTGCTTTTTTTATCTTACTTTATCATAAATTGTTTTAAGATTTTTTATTCTGGATCTAGCCCTGTTCTTATTGGACGGACTTTAATAATTTCTGCTCTCTAATAAATGCGAATCCATCCCTGTTCGCCCAATCCCATAGACATAAAGCCAGCTTTCATTGAAGAAAAATGATTGTAATGAATCGAAATATCAAATTAAAAACCAGATCATACTTAAGTAAATGGACAGTACCGAGCAGCCCCGCAGTACCCGAGGGAGACTCGTTCCCATTCAGTGTTCGTGCTAATATCATTTGCCAAAACAAAATCCAATACCGTCGGGAGCATAATGGATTGTTCTATAAAGATCCAGTTATTAAATCCGGGAGGGTTCCCGATTTTAATAAAGTATACCCGCGGATCTAGAGGCCGGCTAAATGAATTTCCCCAACGCCACAAGCTTTGGCAGCGCACTAACAAAGTGAAATTTAAAACCAAATCGGTTATTTTTACTTAAATTTAAATATTGCACTGTAACAATTGTTTTGTATCAATTCCTTTCTCTTATTTCTTATCCTCTCTTCTATTTCTCTATTTAAAAAAACTACTGCGACTCATGAAAGCTCCCGTACCGCGGTGACCACACAATCTACTTAATATCCCGCGCCTTCATCAATTTGAGTACACAGCTTTATAAATCTCGTTCGTTACACAAATATACTAATATGTTTTCTGTAAAGTACTAATTAAGCAATAAATGTAAAACTTAATGATGACTTAACAAATATTTGCCGTTTGTTTCGGGTACGTTCCCTAGTCATATTAAGTTGTCGACGCAGAGCACTCCACATTCTCGCCTTAAGTTAAGTGTGTGAAAGTGTTTATAGTAGCTCAAGTTTAAGTAGCCTTTGATTCAAACAGCGTGGGAATGAAAACCTTACATTTTGAAGTCTGTAGCTACCAACTTACATACCAACAAAAGGTACTTTGTAACCTACTCGAAACAGTGCTAACTGGATTTCCTAAACACCAGCGAATTTTAAATGAGATGGCGCATATATATTTACTACAATAGTACGAAGTGAAAAGTAAGTTAACGTTAATCGTTTCTTGCAAAGAAAAATATGTAAGGACGAATTATGTTATGGCGTGAATTAACCGTTGTGACGGGCAACGGAATAATTAGCTAGATACAAGTCAAATGTCCGATCAAATGTCATTTGAGTTGCGAGAAGCTAAATTATATATTTTTTTCTTTATTCGATCAAATTAGTGACGTGTTAAAGAAGGGCGATATAAGACCCCGTAAAAGAGGAGCATGTATGCGTATGAATGTAGAAGGAGCGAGAGAGAGGTGTGTCAGGATCGCGCCAATTGGAAATCCATAATCTCTGCCGACCCTTTAAGGGCAGGAGCGTACATTTATTTATATTTGGTGGTTAACTGGATAGGAGTGTTATTGAATAAAAATTTGACAAATCTTTTAGAAGCCGGGCATAAGATTATCAAACGTCGTATATTGATTCACACGTCACGATTTAATGTGTTATTTATATTAACGTCAATACATTTGGGCCGCTCGATAGTTGCTCGGCCGCTGTTTGTGGGAACAATTAATAAGTTTACGCAACAATTTCACTAAACCTTCATAAATCCGCAGCGCCTGCCCAAAGCCACTCGATTTAATTAAATTAATTAGCGGAAGCGTTCACAACAACCGACAAAGGTGCGAGATACACGGTGTTAGGGGGTAGCGTTTTTCATATAATTATTTTATTTACAATTTTGTAAATATTATCCACATATATATATATATATATATATATAATAATAATAATAATAAAGCCATTTATTCCAAATCTTCACTTACGTTTTACATTAAAAAGGTTTTCTATTGTTTTTTAATTGTAGCTAAAATAATTAAGAAAAACTATTTATAATGTTTAAATTACTTATGAGATATGGACCCCTGCTTGGGTAAAGGCCTCCTCCATCCTTTTCCATGACTCCCTATCCTTTCCTAACTTTATCCATTCGTTTCCTGCGACGTTTGTTATGTCATCAGCCCACCGTCTTATTTGTCGACCAACATTCCTTTTCCCCTTTGGTCCTTTCCATCGTGTGGCTTCAATGCTCCATCTTCTATCTGGGTATCGTGAGATGTGTCCTGCCCATCTCCACTTTAGTGAGAGTGCATGCCTGAGAGCATCGGTAAGTTTAGTTTTTTGACGAATGTTTTCGGTCCTAATTTTATGTATTCTTCTAATTTTCAGCATGCTCCTTTCCATTGCCGTTTGATTGCATTTGATTTTTTGTTTTATTTTGTTTGTAAATACCCAAGTTTGACAACCATACAACAAGCAGGGTAATAGGCATGTATCAAAGACTGTCCTTTTCATGTGCGAGCTGTAGTTCCCTTTTAGGATTTCTCTTAATGCCCAAAATTTTCTCCAAGTTGCATTGATTCTTCTTGTTACTTCTTCTTCATTGCTTGACGTTTTGAATGAAATTTGCTTTCCTAAGTAGATGTAGTCACTGACATATTCTATATTGTTACCTTTAATCACAATCGGGCGTTCACGGTTGTTTGTTAATATCTTAGTTTTGTTTACATTCATTTCTAGGCCGATTTTGGAGCTTTCACAGTCAAGTGATCTCATCATTTCCTCTAGATCTTTGGCAGTTTCAGCTAGTATAACAATATCATCAGCGAACCTCAGATGGTTTAAATATTGTCCGTTCAGATACACTCCCCTGTTTTTCCAGTCTAGTTTTTGAAAAATATTTTCAAGTACTGCAATGAACAGCTTCGGGGATAGAGGATCTCCCTGTCTAACTCCTCGTTCTATATTTATTTCGTCTCCTCTAGTTTCTAATTTTACTCTGCTCGTACTTTTTGCATAAATATATTTCAAGATATTGATGTATTTGTTGTTAATATTTGATTGTTCTAGAGCGTTCCAGATTGAACAGTGACTGATGCTCGCCTTATATATATATATATATATATATATATATATATATATATATATATATATATATATATATATATATAAGGCGATGTGTATGTATGTTCCATATAGAATTCGAAACGGCTAGACCGATTTCGATGGCATTTTCAGGAAATGTTCGGTTTGATCTAGGGTATTCCTGAGAAGTTTGATAGCGATCGGATCAACATTATTAGCGCTACTTAGATTATCAATTACTTAATCTTCTTATTTAGCCTTTTTATTTGACTAATTTAAATGATGTACAAATTATTTATTAAACTAGTTTCGATACAGTGACAAACAAATTTATTTTCAAATCAAGATTGATATTTGCGCTTAATCAACAGGAATACTAGTAAGTTGTAATGTATATTAAATTTTGCATTGTTTTTTTAATCGCTATTTGCTCATAACTTGGACCGCGCGCAAAACCCAACTAATCCTCCATTTATTATAAGCGATGTAAATGTGTGTTAGCGTGTCTACGGCGTTACAACCCCTGTTCGAATTAACTCGGCGCGTAAATATTTGCGTTGCGCAGAAAGTTATGCGTGCGAAGGTATTACGTTTAACATGCGGAGGACACACTTGTTTTTGCTGGTATCAACAAAACATTGTATCCAGTCAATGTGAAATATTGTTGGCAAATTACAAATATCTTGTCAATTAAATGTTTTTTTCGCTAATAATATTATTACATCCTACACAACCATTGAAAGGATGAATGAAGAGAGAATATCGAAACAAATTTATCTAGCGAAAGTGAGTGGCAGTGTTTGTAGGGGACGCCCTAGGAGAACTTATAGCGATCAGATTAATGACTTACTAAAAAAGGCGATATAAGGAGCACCCATAACCGACGAGCATGCATGCGTAGATGTATGAATGTAGAAGCGAGAGAGGTGTGCCAGGATCGCGCCAAATGGAAATCTATGATCTCTGCCTACCCCTCTGGGTTACGGGCGTGAACGCATATTTATTTACAACGTTCTGTTCTTATCACTTTCAGCCTTGGTTTACATACTTTACTTGTGTTTTAACTTACGAGTATCTTCTCATTACGAAAATTGTGGTTTTTCTTAAGTGAAGCCGAGTTAGACGATATTTGGTAAGGGAATTTTATAGGTTCGCTTGAACGACATACTCGATGCGTCAGCAACACGCTTTATGAACAAGCTTATTTGAACTTGGAACAGTTTCTACGAACTATTTTTTTTTAAAAGAAACAATCGTTTATTTCTGAACTATTTTCGCGCCTTCCTATTTTTAATTTTCGCTTCTGTCGGCAATCCCTATTTGCTGTATTCTTTTCCCTTTATCGGCATGAATCGATTGCATGCCCTGTTTCCGTAGATGAGGTAGAGCGACCTCCGCCGGCGTTCCCGCGGCAGTTTTTAATTGCTTTTATTCGAATGAATAAATAAATTGATGTAATGATTTCAAGCCGTCGAACGAATGTACGGATTGATTACATCACGAGCGGGCGACTTCCAGAATTAAATTTGACGCTTAAATGTTATCGAATTGGCCCGCTGTTTACTTAATAGCGAAAGTTTGTCGAATTGTTTATTGGCTTTGGAACGACGCTAATAATCGCTCAACTTTGGATCTCTTAATACCATTTAAAGCTCGGCGCACGTGGTACTGGGTATTTCTGCTGCGCATTTCACTCGTTTTACTACTGGGTGTGGTTACGTCTTATCCTGTCGAACTGGCTCATTCGTTCAACTGGTGCTGCTTCTGGCACTATCACTTAAATACCCTTTATGTTGTGATACACCGACGGATTGTGAACTTAACGAATCATTGACAATATTGGCGTATCATGTCAAACGCAACAATCCATTTTTTTAATCAACTTTCATTTGATTTCACTTCGACATTTTGTAAATTGTTAAGACTTGACATATCAAATTGTGAATGATTTAGTTCGTTTATTCATTGGATAGAGACTAGGTGTATTATACGCTTTGTCTGTTTACAAAGTGACGAGATTCACAGTCGATCGGTGACATGTATTCCGTAAATAATGTAATCGCAAGTTGAGGCAGTTGAATAATAATGTAATATATAAACTTTCTATTAATAGAGTTTGTAAATTCATTTTGCGCACTGGCAATTATCACGTAACTAATTCCCTAATCCTGATTACCCTTAGATAAATCAGTTTAATAAAAAAATATTATAATTCCATAATTAATGATTTAGCCATAAGCCAGACCCGACGACCATGTATACGTTGGTGTAT
This sequence comes from Papilio elwesi, assembly GCA_029849275.1. Taxonomy (NCBI): domain Eukaryota; kingdom Metazoa; phylum Arthropoda; class Insecta; order Lepidoptera; family Papilionidae; genus Papilio; species Papilio elwesi. The sequence goes on along the minus strand of CM056704.1, from coordinate 9,004,759 downwards.
GGATGTAGAAGAAGCGAGGGAGGTGTGCCAGGATCGCCAAATGGTAATCCATGATCTTAAAATTTTGTTGACCAATGATAGCTAGACTTTTATGTGTATGAAGGAATAATATAACTAATATACTAGATTTTTATAAGTCTTCAGCACTCGTGTGGAATTAAATATCAATTTATTTTTTATTAATAAAGTTTTATTGACTTAGTTATTTCAATTTAGTTAATTTAGCTGAAGTGTGGTTAATTGTAAACGGTTTGAGAGGCGGCGGTCAACCGGGCGTTAATCACGGATAACCGGGTACTGCATTAGCACCGGTAATTGTCAACCGGTTGCCAGACAACTCGCCGGATACTCGGCTCATTTCTGGCTGCAGGTGCGGTGAGCCATTTTAAAATATAACTATATTTACTTGAGACATAGTTCAATATGTCGGTAGCTTCGTGTTTACGTGATTTAAATGTTTAGTGTAAACAACGCAACAAACACCTTACTTTTCATTCCAACCCTTATGAAAATTATGGTAAATATTATAAATAAATAAAGCCATAGGTATCGGTTTTCAACAGCATTCACTGTTCACCTCCTAGCTGTAAATCTCACATAGACTTTGTAAAGCATAATTTATAGTTAAACGTACAATATTTCAAGTAGGTATAAATCGGCGACAGATTACAACAAAACGGCTTGAAAAACAATAAACTAGAGACAAATTTGGCAAAAATCTTATTCCTCCAGCGTCAAGACACCCCTATAACCTCTTTTTTTAATAAGGGTCAAGAAGGTTCCACTCGTTTATTACACGAAATGTCAGTAAACAGCCTGCAAATAGTGTACACTGTGCAATAAATTACTCTCAAGGGACGCGGGAAGGGTTGTTGGACGTTCACAGCATTTTTGTTCCGACTTTACCCGGATTAACCTGTCCGCAACCCGGATTATCCGGATTGCCGTTCCAACGTCCGGCTAACCGGGTAATGGTACAAGTGTATCATTAACGCGAATTTAGTTTTTGCTGTACTTTTATCGTAATAAAAATGAGATTCGTCTTTGCGCTTAAAAGGACCTTGTCCTGACAAGTTAGCTTCGATATTTCGAAACACTGCTGCCTACTAGATACCGCCATATAACATTTGTTACGGATATAAGTTACATTTTTTAGGTTTAAGAAATATTTATGCAAATATATCTAAAAAATATATTTACGTGAGTAGAGTTATTTTTTAATTATAATTTTGGTCGTGGATTCAAACTGTAAACTCAATAAAAAACTATTATAATTAATTACATTACGAATTCAGTAAATATCAATTAAGTGGTATGAAACAATAACTAAATTATTGTGATTTAATGGCCGGCACTCCGCGCGGTGCGACGTGTAATGGAAGTCTACGCTCAACGACGCAGTGTGTAGTGTATACCTCCCCCCTTCAACTACTCTCCGCCTGTACCCTCCTCCAGTCCTCCTCCCAAATCCTTCCCCGTGCCCTCCACATAATCTGTTATTACACACTCATTTAAAGTTTTGTTATTACAAATCATAAGTACGTACACTGTCGGACAAAAGTTTGAGACCACCTTGAAAAAATTACAATATTGAATAAAACTCCAAAAGTTAGTGCTCTACAAATTATTTATTTTCCTTATTAAATAGGGAACTTTTTATGTAACATAAAATAATTTAAAAACTACAATAATTGCCATTATTATTAATAAAAAAAAATATTATTTAAACTAACTTGTCGTCGAAAAATCTTCCCTTACTTTTTATAACTTTTTTGACCAATCTTGGTAACCGGGCTATTAGTTTATTGATAGTTTCTTGTGAAACATTGTTCCAACTCTCTTGTAAAGTCCTCCAGAGGTCTTCTTTTGACGTCGGACAATGACTACGGACGTTTCTGTCCATCTCCTCCGCCAGAAGCTCTATCGGATTGAGATCCGGACTCTGAGGGGGCCACTCCATGTTTTTCAAAACTCCTTCCGTCTCTTTGTGCTCTAAATATCCCCTGCATAATTTAGAACTATGTTTTGGATCATTATCTTGTTGGAAAATGAATCCATCTCCAATCAAACGTAGCTCGGAAGGAACAGCGTTTCGCTCCAGTATCTCTTTGTACTGCTCCTTTTTCATTATTCCTTCAATTTTAACCAAATCTCCGGTCCCATAGCCAGAGAAACATCCCAGACCATAATAGAGCCTCCACCATGTTTGACTGTTGGCACTACACAGTCTGGCAACATCTTTTCTTCGGCATTACGACGTACAAAAACTTCTTTTCGAACCGAATATTTCGAACTTTGATTTATCAGTCCAAAGAACTTTTTGAAAGTCTTCTTCAGTCCAATATCGATGAGTAAGAGCCCACTGCAGACGTTTCTTTTTGTTTTGTGTCCGTAACAGTGGTTTACGAACAGCTACGCGACCAAACGAATTGGCATCTCGAAGTCTTCTCTTTACTGTTGTCAATGATACAGGTTCCGGTCGAGTTTTATTGAGTTCATCTCGAATTTCTGGTGCTGTTAAACGTCTATTACGCTTGCTTGTTACAACAATGAAGTTGTCTTCGCTAGAAGTGGTTGCTCTCGGCCTTCCCGAGCGCGGTAGGTCTTGATGACTGCCGGTTGTCTTGTGTCGAGTTATTGCGTTATGAACACAAGTCTTCGATAACTTCAGCTTAGCATCAATTTCTCTTTCAGACTTGCCTTCGTCGTAAAGAGTAACGATGGCGGAACGAATTTCACTGGAGATTTCACGGACTTTTCCCATTTTTGGAGATCTTCACTTGACAAAACAGTAGCTCAGACTGAATAGATTTAACCAAGACTAACTCCTTAAGTAGCCATGCTATGAATAGGATTTATGGCTGAAAATATTCCTAAATATTTATCAACGCAAAACAATAACCAAACAAGTACAAGGGAGCCGTCCGGTCCTAACGCGGCACTCATCTGTGGTAAATAAACAATGCCCATTTATGGCATAGTCATTGTGTAAAAGATAAGAGAAATGGTGTTTAGACATTCAAAATGATTAGTAGATTACACAGGTGTTTATATTGTTATGTTATCATACGCAGATTTAAAATATTTTGCAAATTATAACCTGTGTACAAAGTGGTCTCAAACTCTTGCCCGGCAGGGTAAGTGTAATCATAAAAAGTTACTTTTGCATAGTAAATAGCATGATTCGAACAATTCTTAATTGAAATTTCAAACGAAAATGGAGTAGTCAGTAACACGTACCCATACAATTTCAATCCAGTGCCAATTCATCCTTTATTTTTAAACTAGTGACCCGCCCCGGCTTCGCCCGGGTACCACTAATTATGTTGATCCGATCGCTACCAAACACAGGAACACGCGCTGCGCCAATCTAGACAATCCCTGTTAATTTCATCGAAATCGGTCCAGCCGTTTCGGAGTCTATAGGTCTATAGGGAACATATACTTCGCTTTTTATATACTATTTTTTGTATAAAAAGTATCCTATGTTACTTCTAATACCTCCAAGAATATGTGTACAAAGTTTCATGATGATCGGTTGCGTAGTTTTCGCGTGACAAACAAACTTACATTCACATTTATAATATTAGTAGGGATTACATTTTTCAGACTTATATAAATAAAGTAACTCTGAAAACCTTGGACTCGCCACTTACTTTACAAAACGCGGTGGCCGGGTGGTCGCCGAGTCAAAGTTATCACTAAAGTTAATATACATAATATGCCGGGGCCACGGAGCCACCGTGCCCTATCTGCGCCACAGATCTGCACCTGCCGACGTTGTCACGCGCCAAATCGTGTCCCTCACAAGTGCGGAATAAAAAATAAACAACCCCCAGCCTATTGAAATAAAGACAATATTACACAAGGTTAGATGCTTCGCCGACTAATTCATTGTATACAGAGTTCAATATAGAAAGTACTAGAATCAACAATGAAAACGCTTACAAATGAGAGTTCGTGCTACGTATAAATTAAATAGAAAATCACCAGGTGTCCTTTTAGGTTCAGCCTCCCTGGAAAGGTGCCACCTCTCCGGCCTGTCGAATTAGTCCCACTGATATCGAGCTGACGAGCGCAATGAGCAGTGAATGTTTTCTGTAGTTTGTAAGGTGATACTTTAAGGCTACATTTATTTCTTATTTTTGTGCGAAAATGAAGTTTTCTAAATCTTTACGGCATTGTCCGAAGAGCACGTGCGCGCTACGGACCGCTTTGCGACGAGGTGCGATATATACCGTCCCCTCGCTTTTATTAGAGCCCATAACTTATAGCTGAAAATAAAACTGGCATTAGACATTTTATTGCGCTATGCTTTCATCTTACGTCTTTGGAATTACTGAATAAGGATTCAAGTAAAAGACACTAAAATTGTAGTTTTATTTTATTACAAGCCGGAGTCAAGTCTACTCATAACATACAGTTCATTGTTCATCATTTTAAGATTAGATATGCCGCTAACATATTTACACGAGACTACAAATTCTAACCTAAACGGCTGTATTTCTGGATTTATTCGGTCAGAGATTGAGGCACGATGTAGAAATTAAATGTAACAAAAGATGTGTAATTATTTTGAAGAATATTATAAAAATATCAATATTAATGAGAAAAAATCGTTTGAGGACACTTACATACAAAGTATGCAACCGATTGCTTGTAGCTTTGTACTAGTTAGAAGTAGCAAACGAATGGTTGCAAAGTAAATTAGTTTAAAACTAAACCAGTTAACACAAGTGATCTGCGGCTGTACTGTTCGGTTGCGTCTAATGAAGTTGTGTCCATAGCGTGCTGGTGATAAGGCACCGAGCTCTCCGAAGTCCGACCTCAGTTTAGGAACAGAACTCAACGGATAGGAGTTTCGCGAACTGTTGCCGGCTACATAGATTTATAATTTCCTTCCGCGGCGTCGAGACCGTGAATTATCGACATATTGTAAGCTTCTATTGCGTTTACACTATATCTGTGTAAACTTGTTTTTGTTTTAAAAAAAGATTAGTGCTTAAGTGCAATAGAGCTTGTTTGCTATTTTATTATAACAGGCGCACTCAACATTTTATGCACACTGTATGAATGTGTCATTATTATTAAGTGAAAAAAGAAATATTTAAAAATGATAATCTAAAGACAACTGACATAAAACATTAGCCCACACTAAAAGGAATTCATGTCAGCAATGACAGACAGACATTATCATCAGACGACGTAAGATGCAGCCGTGTCATCTCGAGCAGACAAGGACTGCTGATGGATCTGTAACGGCCTTGATGGGGGCTCGATGTCCGCATCCCTCATCCCCTTAAATAAATAGCGCGTGAAACATTTTTTCCAGAGCCCGGTTTGTTTGACTGTGATTGATCTAAATGTTCTGTTGTAGTAATTCTCTTTAGTGGAAACATGAATTTTCGGTGTTTTACAAAACTGTAAAACGAAATGCCGTGACAAATGTGTGTCGGTTCAGTTGTATTCACTTTGTATTCGTTGTTGATGTCATCTATTGTTGGCTTACTACATATTACTCGTACAGTCAACCTACAACAATAAGTTCCTTGTGCTCGCATTTTGGATGAAACTGATTTAAAGTAGTAGTGAAGCATAGAATACGACAATATCTCAGGTTTATCGTGTTTTTTTTTTCAAATCTTAGTCTACATTTTTTCTGTACTTAGATAATCGTCATTTTGTCATTTGTTTGGTTTACTCAGTGATCTTACGAAATGTTTTTCTGTAAACTTTCCTACTACAGTCCTGGTCATGCATTTTAAATAGCTAGTTTTGTGTGTGTGTGTGTTTTACTAATTTATTAAGTTATAAATATATATATATCCGTTCTATTTAATTTGCATATTTCTCTAGGCGCGTAGGCACCCCGTGCGGCTAAGCCCCCATGCGCGTATCAATGTCAACATCAACTGTTATGCTTCCGCCCGCATGCTTTCCCGGTTCACTGCTCGCGCCCTTTGTTCATATTGTATAGATTTGTAAATGTATTGCATTTTATTGCTGATACTCAAAAAGGTCATTCAACCTCGTTACTGTTCCAAATAAAATTAATGTTATAATGTAGTTTGTAGGTAACATAAGAGATAAACAAAGACAGTGTGCTAACCACATTTCGTTACAATAACTCGTCAAATTAATTAACTTATCTCATGAGTTGTCTTAAACGTAATTTTTATTTTTTCACCCGATATCCATTGATCGCTACCCATAGACATCTGCAACAAGCTAATGAGTTGCAGATGCGTTGCCCACCTTTCATGGACAGAGGAGAGATAAACAGAAAAAGGGTATTTCCCTTTTCTATTTATCTCCTTCTGCATCAAGTACTCTTCCCTTCCTATTTAGAAGAGGCGAAATTAGGCCTCCTGCACCTCACTTGTCAAATAGAACGCAGACTACTTCACGCCTGCCTTCTGTGGGGTCGTGGTATTTCCCCGGTCGAGCCGGCACATTCGTGCAACAGATGTCGTTGCGGGCTCTACCACTGTTACGACTGTAAACGTTGTTACAGAGTACTAAAGGAAAAAACAGCAATATCAAATATAGTGAGATATTTATTTATTTTAATTAAGTAATTAAATCAGTCCCATTACTGCCATAACACTACAAGACCGAGCAGAACCGGAGGTCGATTGTTTTTAATGGCTTTTAGGACTGACTTATTTTTGATTGGAAACTTTTTCTTACGTCTCTCTCTCACTCACCAACGCTTACGCAATGTAAATGCATTTGGCTTAAGAACCCAATGAGAAGAGATTTCCATTTTTTACATTTCGGATAAAGCGAACAAAGAGCCCCTTTGTAAATTTGAACGGGATTTTCGTCGCGAAAATTTAAAAAAAAAGATTTTTTTTGGTCGCTAATTCCTGGAACGAATTTCCGTCTAATCTTAGTCAATGGATCCAATGAGGTTCGGGAAATATCTCCGGATGTAAAGTACCTACCGTAATATTGATTTTTTTAAACACGCTTAGGTATTACGTGATTCCGTTAAGCCAGAAGTAATATTTCATTTTATATATTTGTTTTGCAAAATATTTAAATTTAAAAGTGGTAGAGCCACACATTTAAAGCAAGTTTTTGATGTATCGCTGAAATGGAACCTTATCGCTTTCAAGGTATATAACTAAGCTATTCTCATTGGAAGCCTTGACATTACAAAAATATTTTTTCAAGCTATAGATACATTTTCAAAGATTCAATTCAATTCATGTTGAATGAATAACGATCCTTTGTATTTCGACGCCAAAATAAATGTTAATTGCATTTAATCGTTTTAAAATTACTCACAAAACTTAAGACTTTGATAATATACAGCCCTGAAAAAAATATAATTTACTTTTTTAAAATGAGGTGGGGATTTGAGGCTTGGCACTGATCTACTGTAAGCTGCCTCCTTCAAATGTTCCTGAAACGTTTTTAAATTGAGTATTTGAATGCTTAATATCCGAGTAGTCCCAATTTCTAAGAAAGATGTTTGTAATGCATAATTTAATGCAAAACTGTTGCGAATGTATGTGTGAGTTTGCATTGCCGAAACATTGTGTGATCCCAGTGTTCTCAGAGACAGAACATGTTTAATGTTAACATTTCGACAGTGGGAACTCACGGCTTCGAAAACACGAGACACAAATGGTAGGTACATATAATTACGTCATTTGCTGTATTACTTTGTAACTGTTGTTTCTGTATGTACACTTACCACGGTAGACTTGTTAGGCTTTAATTTGTTTCCATTACGTCTTGTGGTGGTATCGCGCGGCTCAAAGTTGTTAATCATAATATATTAATGAATTATCATATTTATTATGTATATTAAGGCGGGCATGCACGGCCGACACGATAAAGCACGTAGATCACGTCGCATGTGTCCACACGCTTATCGGCTAATTGATACCAACGTCCGCTTCGGTTAGGATATATATTCCGTCAGTAACATACAAACACAGATCAAACTCTTTGACATTAATGTCTAAAAAATTTAATCTCAAATCCAAATACACGAATTGTTATCAAGCAGTTGCAAGCGTAGGGTCCCACGGGCAATGTTAGGTTTGCAATGGCGGCCTGTGTAAACTAGGCTACGTCGTAGTTTGAATTTAGTGAATTTGAAATGCCTTAACTCCGTTGCCTTCGTTGTTTTCAAATAACTAGTAACTTTGGTAGTATTTACTTGTTTATTTTTCTTTGCATCGGATGTCTTGTTTAGAAATTAAAATCATCTGAACTCATCAATGTATCATAAAACCACGTCTAATCCTGTTTCTATGGCAACTCATCAAGATTATATCGAAATTTATGTGGCAGATATTCGGACGGCGGGCTCCATTGGTGATTTAGTAAGGGTGAAATTGGCACATAAGTTAACACGGTCGGTAATGTACGTCGAAACGCATAGCCTGTATTGGATTTTATTGGTTCGATTAATTTAGAAAGCAAAAGCTATGCTTAAGACATAACATAACAATGTTTGCCGTGTACAAAACCAACCCTTCGCGAACTTGACGGTTCTTAATATTTTTTTTAACGAAGAATGTGGTAAACGAGTAAGGGGTTCACCCCATATGAAGTGATTGCTAGCCATATGCATAACAAGCTAATGATTTGCATATGCGTATACTTTAATGGAGACGAGGGATTGACAAACAAGAAAATTGTTATTCCTTTTCTTATTTCCCCTCCCCCATCAAATCCTCATCTCCTTTCCGTCCTTATTAGAAATGGATGGGAAGGAGAAGAGTTCATTAAGCGGGACCCAAATACTTCTATTTCATGCTTATCTTCTGTGAGGTCATGGTATTCCACCGGTAGAGCCGGCCCATAATATTAAATGCGGAAGAATCACCACGTTTATTCCACCTTACAATATATTTTTTTTGCTTTGGCGATGTATGTAAGTAAGATAGTTTTTTAAAGTATATGGTGTACGATACGACTATGAAATTCTGAATCATGACATCCAAATCGTACATAGTGGATCCACGAATATTTTCCCTTTGATTGCCGCTGGTCCTTTGCTTACTATCAAGATGGCACATTTCGCTTATGTCTTGGCAAAGCTTGGAATATCTCTAAAAAACAAAATTCCATTAAAATGTTGTCTTCCAGGAGGAAAAGTCCTAAACTAATATCACCCGACAGTACCCCGGTCAAGTGTTGTAGATTATAAACAAACATACCGTTTGACAAATCGCGGACCCTGTCAACATAGGCAAAACGAAAGGGCAAGAGGGGAAAGGTGATTGATGCTTTAGGGTCCCAGGTAGTGGATTGAAATTCGAGTAACTTTAATAGGGCTATGACATTGAGGATGGAGGTCAATACAGGTTGTTTTTATTGATAGGTTTATCTAAAGTTGAATATAAAAACACTTACTTGATTACATGCTCGTACTGAAATTGTTTAGAAGACGCGAGTCGACAGAGGCACGAAAAACGAAATCAACACAACAACTTATTATTATTATTGGTAATTAGAATTTAAACGTTCAAACGTCGCCGGATCTTCATAACGAATTTATATTCAACACAACAAGCTATCAACTTGATTCACATGCGTGTATATAAAGAAAACCTAACATTACACAGAATACTAACTTCAATCTACTCCGTTTCTAAAAACAACGTTGGAAATCGAACCCTGTTTTGGGACATGGAAGCAAGTTAAACTCACTCCTCGGCGCAAATTTCATAAAAGTTATAAACTAGCGCCTGTCAGAATCCTTACAGCAATATTATTTTCAATAATATTTGCTAAACGTTAAATTAAGGTACATGTGAAATTAAAGTTATAAAAAAATAATCATGCCTTAACTGATACCAGTGATATAATGTAAAAATGGCAACATAGTCGTTATACGTAGCCCGGGTTAACAAAGCCGGGCGGCGCTTGACCGCAATAGCTGGCAGAATGTGTGGATGAACTTCACTCTATTGAACACGAGAGAGAGCTTGTAAAATGATTGAAAAACTATTCTTGCATACTCCAACTTATGTACATTGTTTTATTTTTATTGTACAATCGACGTTTTCTACTTTAATAATATATAGTTCAGAAATTGATTCCAACAGAGTTGAAGCGGATGGAACTGTACCTAATTTACACACAATATTTTATCTGAAGCAATTGATACCAGCTAATTCTAGCTTCCATTCTGAGTGGCGAACTATCCATTGATTGGGTTTACTGTATACTATGAATTAAAAATAGAAAATCAATCTACGGTATTGTTACATTTAAATCAATTTTCTTTCATTACGGTGACCTTTTACCTTTATCCAATGTTATAAAAAAAAATCATCCCTAAAAGCGGTAATAGTTTACTGAACGGTAATGTTTGAAGGGTATTTCGTTTATATTTTTCTAGGTAAACACAATAACAGTATTCTGAAGTTAATAAATAGGGATTGTGTGACAATCGAAAATGTACCTGTCACAGGAAGCAGCCGGGGGCAGAGGGGAACGGGTGAGGGGGAGGGACAAGAGCTCGAACACACGAGAGTGACCCGAAAGAATCGTTGAGACGAAACGAATTACTTGACGTAGACAAATTGAAGTTAAGTGTGGCATTAGCTTCGAGTTGGTATACAGTTCCGTTAGTAAACCATTTAAACCGCACGCAAAATAAAATCCTAATGTAATATTGGTATTACAAAAATATACATTAGTCTCATTGCAATTACCGCCGCGTTACAAAGCCGCCTACGCCGCTACGAAGTAAATAAAGCGATAGCTTCCACGTAAAGTGAGTAATTTTGAACAGATAATTGAAAATAATGGCCGTCACCTATTGCACGCTACCATGATTAATTAAAGCCGAATTAATTACTATTATCTGTGCTTAATTTGTCCACGGTCTAGCTAACTTACGTTATTTATTTGTGTATTCGACCAGTAAAAAGTTAAATAAATGAAGCCTGTCGTACAACTACTATTTACGACTACACATGAGTTGGTGTTATCAAGGTAATTTCAAGTTATGTTTTTTTTTATGTGAGAAGGTGTCGAAAGAGAATCGAGCAAGCGCAGCACCTGATGTAAAGTGAGCGCTACTCATAGACATCCGAAACAAGCAAATGTGTTGCAGATGCGTTGCCTACCTTTAATGGACAGAGGTGGGCATAGACAGGAAAAAGGATATTTCCTTTTCCCCGTTAATCCCCTCCCCGTCCAATCTTCTTCTCTTTCCCATCCTATTCCCTTATGAGGAACGGGCGGGAAGGGGAAGAGGACTGAAATTAGGCCTCCGGCACAAAATTCGTCCGACAAAACGCAGAGTACTTCTACTTCACGCCTGTTTTCTATTGTATTTCACCGCTCGAGCCGGCCAATTCGTGCAACAGATGTTGTTGCGGACTCTACCACTGTTACGTGTTGTGTTTCTGTGAGCGTATGTAAAAATCACAGTACCAAAAAAGAATGGACAGTGCAATCACAATACTGTAGTAAGCAATAAAATAGAAATAAAACTTAAATGCTATTCATATTTTAAAAATATGCTGCATTTATCATCTCGAGGATTTGTGCAAACAGTTCAAGAATGTCCCAAGCCGTGCCGGGCCACGTCTCCGAGCGCTGAATAGAACAAATCTGTCTCCGTGGCGCTTAGCTCTTATTTCTATCTACTTCCCAGCTATTTCCTACTCAAGACACGGTTTAAGTCATAAGCTGACGACTGACTATAGTAAAATAAATATTTTAGCATTTTCCTTATCATTTTACGCAATATTTTAATACTATATAAGTATTTTTATGAGTTAAATTAAATATAAACCTATATTTTAATTAATTAATTTTATTACCTACATTTATATATGTTTAGTTTTTGCTGAATAGTAATATATAATATTGATAACTTTGTTTTTTTTATGGCACAAGGTGACAAACGAGCAAGCGTCATCTGATGTTAAGAGTCCGCTATCCATAGCTATACGCAACAAGCAGATGAGCCGTAGATGAGTTGCCTATCTTTAACGTACAGAGGAGGGGATGTCTATCCCCGACGGGAAAAGGGATATTTTCTTTCCCCCTTCGCCCCATCCCTGTCCAATCCTGTTCCCTTCCTATTCTTAATAGGAAAGGATGGGAAGAGAACTAAAATTAGGCCTCCGGCATCTCACTCGTCGGACGAAACGCAGAGTACTTCTACTTCACGCCTGTCTTCTTGTGAAGATGTGGTATTTCACCGGTTGAGCCGCGGCACATTCGTGCAACAGATGTTGCTTCCACTGTCAAAGTAACTTGCGTTAGTAAATAGGAAATTTAATGTGTATTGTGTAAGTTGTCATACAAAAATTTACATTAATATAAAATATGAAATATTCGCCTATACGATTTATTTAGAGTCCGTCCTAGAACTTTGTTTATTACTTTGCGAATCACCCTGCCGCCTGTGACGTAGGACAAACGCCGCTATTTCCTCAAGCTAGCAGTGTAACGGTCGCCAACTATTTCTCGTTTACCACATTCTTACCCTCGTGTGTACTCTGTGTCACAAACTCTCACAGACCTGTCTTTACTGTTTTAAAATCAATATTTCAGTATGTAAGGTGCTTACCGCTTAACGTATGAAAAATATTACATACAAACGCAGAACATACATATCCAATCACATTTCGATTTTAGAAGAACATACTTTTCGTATATGTCTTTGTGTTCTTAAACAATTCTTCGCACTCTGCGAGCCTTCTCCGTCAAATTGTCTGGAATTTAAGTAAGTGCAGATAATGATTTGCACTCACACTCGCTTCGCTTTCATCGACTGAATAAACTCGAAGTCTTATAAGGATAAGAACTCACAGAGCGATTTTCACTCGCGCCCGCCGCGGTTGTAGCTTGCGGGTTTATTTCTAAACACACCAGACCAGAATTGTGTACGGTGCGACCGCTGCCGTGCCCGCCGGTGCACCGAGAGACGTAATAAACACGTAGGAAACACGTCACGTAGAATACATATCTGTATTCACAAATCTGTTTACACAAAGGTGTGAGTTATTTCATCAACACTGCTGCGAAAACGGTGAAGGAAAACATCGTGAGGGAACCGGCATGTCTTAGAACCACCAAAATTCGGACACATGTGACAGCCACCAACCCACCCAGCATGGTGGATCACGGCTCCTTCCCTCGCGGAGAAGAGGTCTGTGTCCCTGCAATTGGGAAACATATTTAAAAAATGCTGCTTATTTTCGCACTGAGAGTAAATTACTTTGTATGGATTTGGCAAGACAAACAGTAATCCCATTCATCTGTGTCCCTCATTCCTAAATTATAAGGTATCATTAATATTGTCACGACAATAAGTTTCGGGAGCGCCTCGAAAGACAAATCTCTTTCATAACAAGCGGCGATCGCCCGGGGAAATCTTCTTAAAACGCCGCCTCCTAATTCCGTCCATCTCGGGAAACATATATTAAATTAATTGGACCTATCCAGAATTACTTGAAATTTAGCCGCAAACCTTGGGATCGCACGGAAATTACTCGACTAACTCTTTGGAATTGTTTTGTGTAAACTTTGCTAATGGAATTCGGTTTGATCCGCCGCTCCCTGCGCCCGTTTACTTGATGCGCATATAATCTGGATTCCTGGGGACATACTTGCGTGAATTTGGAATTAAATAATCTTGAATTATTTCCGCAGATGTTACAACTTAATTAAGCCAACATTAATAAAAGTTAAATTGGTGTTAATATTAATTTAGCTAGCGCCTTCCTTAAAGGGGACAAACAAAGACGAAAGACAGTTATAACTAGACTGGTTTACAGTGGTAGAGTCAGCAACAACAACTGGGCCGGCTCGATCGAAATACCGCGACCTCACAGAAGACGCGCGTGTAGTAGAAGTATTTCATAATACTGCATTTAGTCTCGGTAGTGAATGGCCTCCGGCACTTCACGGTGTCAGACCCTTCCCTTTGCCATCGTTTCCTCCAAAGGATGGGATGGGATGGGAAAGAGGATTGGACGGGAGAGGGGATTAATAGGAGAAGGAGATATCCTTGTTCCTGAACATCTGAAATAAGCATGTTCAAACATGTGACACTGAAATATTTTTGCCTTACGTTTACAGAATAGTGTTTGTTAAAATTACAAATATTAGATGCTTAATACTTTATACGTCACATTATTTTCATATACATTTTATGCTTGTTTCAGGTACAGTCGTAGAGCAAACTGATTCTCGGTAATAGAACGCGCGAACGGGCAAACAATCCAATCTCGCAGCCGCGCTGCGTTCGACTTTACGTGACGGATCACGTCGCGGCCTGCTCAAACATTCCCAACCTCTCCCAAGATATACTTTCCACGTTATATAGCGATTAACTCTTGACTATCATATTTTCCGTATCTGTGATATTTACATTTAAATGAGTATGATTTAGAAGCATTCTCTTGTCTCTAAAGTTCACTCCATCGTGTATAATTTGTCCCCTCGGTGGGTAGTAACAACCGAATTGAATTGAGGACACGTCCAAAGTAAACTTGCAGCGTAATGTTAAGTATTCAATGAGTTTAATGGTGCTACAGATGCACTGTACAATCTTGGCGATCTTCCAGCATCGCGCTCAGACCAGCGCCTTAACAAGCCCTTTGATAGCCACACCCTGTCCAACAATTTCCGATATATAGTCGACATTTTTTTGCGATATAAAATATAGTGTAGATCAAGTTGTTCTAAGATTCATTACAAATAGACAAACGTAAATCAATTCTTACAAAACAGCGTCTGAATATTTTAAATACGTGTGAATATTTCACACTTTGTACAATATTCATATTGTGTTTATCGTACAAATCCTTAAGTTACAAGAGGAGACCAAATAGATACAGTTTAAAGTCTGTGGAGTGAACTTCAAAGGAGCGAGCGAGTTGCTCCGGCCGTGCGGTCGTCCGCTTATCGGAGAGAAGTGAGCCTACGACCACGAACAATCAAAGTCAAGTTTCAACTCGCAACACGATGTGGCCTCGCCGCTTCCTTTCGTTGTAACTAATAAATACCATAGTCCCTTTTCATTCAGTCTTCAGACAGTCTGCTTTGGCAAATTATTTTTGTTAGCAATTGGGCTACGTGCCAAAACGTTGAACAAATACACTTCCTCGCTTTTAAATACTTTCAAATTTAAACTGTTATAAAATAAAGTTGCTATAATTTATATATAAATTTTTAAATATGCATGCTTGTTACTAGTTCACGCAAAACCTACTGAATGGATTTTAATGAAACTTGACAATAATATTCCTTATACATCAGAATAACATTTAGGCTATAATTTATAAAGATATTGTGTGAATTATCCGAAATATAACGATAAGTGTCAAGTAAGGAGGAAAAAATTCCACCATGTGGGAGTTATTCTGGTGTGCGCTGCAAAAACCGTTAGAGGTACACGTATATAATGTATAATGGAAATGTTTGGCTCAGCTAGTACGAATAAAAATATTGCAAATTAAGTGTTAAGGAATCCCGTCTCTTACTAA
This sequence comes from Papilio elwesi, assembly GCA_029849275.1. Taxonomy (NCBI): domain Eukaryota; kingdom Metazoa; phylum Arthropoda; class Insecta; order Lepidoptera; family Papilionidae; genus Papilio; species Papilio elwesi. Next base: position 8,989,277 of record CM056704.1, on the reverse strand, counting down.
CCTCACAACAGTTTAATATTATATATTGCAAATGAATTCTGTGAAAGGGATATACATTAGTAAAAACTTAAGAATGAACAGCCATAGAAATTAATATAAACAGAACTCATATCTTACCTTCTGATGAAACGCCTAGTAACTAAACTAAACTAAATTTTGTCAAGCAACAAACGAAATGCAAGATAGTGTCACATAAGCAGCTTTTCTAAATACCCTGATACTCTGTGTATTTTCCTTCTAATTAACACTAAAGCCGATTACAGTATGTACAGCTGTATTTATGTACGAGGCTTTAAATTAAAAACTTTCGCTGGATAAAGATCCTGGACAAATAGAAGAAATAACATTTGCGCCGAGGTTCGTAATTAAGTGCGGAGTGCGCCTGTAAATCGGCAACTTGTGCGGGCGGATGGCGTCCCGGACGGGAAGAGGATTCCCTTAAAATTTATGCACTGACTAAACGCTCCTCAGTAACAGGTGCTCCGTTGTTCAGTGACGTATTAAATTCTCAAGGAGACTTTTACATTACGTCCCCGAAATGCTCCGTCAGCTTTTTGAGTGTGCTCTGCAGTCGTAAAGTTTGCAACTTTTTGAATAGATGTTCCCTCGGCGCAAATACTATGACATTTTTGATTCTTAAAGAATCTTCCTGCCTCTATATATATATATATATATATATATATATGTGAAGAATAGTGAGATTGGGCAGCATTTTTATTTATTAAGACCACCCCTTTTTTCGCATTAAAAAGTAGCCTATGACAAAGTACAGAAGATAAGATACCACAACTAATCTCAAACGGTATATTGATAGAACCCACGTTTCATTTCTTTACATACTAACACATATTGTAATTAAAAATAATAAAACCAACTGTCAAACATTCTGGACCTCACGGAATGTGGCCGTTGAGTACGATGTAGGCTAACAACTCAAACGAACAAAGTTGAACCGCCGACAGTGCCCGGCGTGAGACATACTCGTAAGGCATTCCTCTCGATAACTCAAAGGAATCAATTGAACATTAAGGCGGACAACTTCGGCAGAGGAACTAGACAGTTAGTTCTCGGACTTGTCCGGAATTCTGAAGCGATGGCCGTCCGCTGCGGAGACTCGAACTTAACTAAACTGTGCGCCAACTTCTAACGTTCCCCGTGTAGAGACGGACCTAACACTAACTATGTATAAGAAAGCAAATTACGGACTCGAGGCATCAATTCTATATTATTGTTCTAAATTTAAAAAAAAAACGCGGTTTAAATCTTAGTTATGTTAGGTAGAGGTGATACCGACTCGTAAATCCTTACTAATGATAATAAATGCGAAAGTAACTTTGTCTGTCTGTGTGTCTCTCTGTCCTAAACTACTAAACCGATTTAATATACAATTATAATTTGTATGTAAGATAAAACTATTCAACCAATGACCATGGACAATTCAATTAAATATTGTTAAATTGGGTCGTTTCTTACTTTACATGTAATTCTACCAATTTAATAAACTCTCATCTCAAAATTGTGAAATGGGAATTTGACATAAATTTGCCGCGAAAATGATCGCCCGAGGCATTTTTCATCGTCCGAAGGCTGGAGGAAGATTCCATTAAGACGCCGACCTACGGACCGGATCTCTTCATTTCCGAGGGGCTCTGAACGGACGACTTAATATACTCAAGCCTTACTGTGTTCATAGACATTTTATTGACATTTCGGATTTGTATTCCGTTCCGTGCGTCCGAGTTCATGAAATCTCGGAAGTTCGAAATAATAAGAATTAAAAGATGTTCACGAAAAGATTTACTATAAAGAAAAACTGAAATCTGGTTACTAAATGAAATAAGACCTTGAAGTATTTGAGCCAAAGTATAATTAAAAGCAAACTCAGAGTAACATTAAATTCACTACTTGCCCGCTGTGAGAAGTCCAGAGAGCATAAATAATTGACAATGAAGTGATCTAAGCAGTGATCCCCTGTGTCAGTCAGTCAGTCAGAAATGTGTTGTCAACAAACACCTACGTCCTAGGAGAGTAGATTGATTTCCTTTGGAGAAATCTATATATATGTATATAAAATTCTCCTGTTACAGTGTTAGTCGCCATACTCCTCCGAAACGGCTTAACCGATTTTAATGAAATTGTGCATATACATTCGGTAGCTCTCTGAATATATATATATATATATATATATATATATATCTCTGAGAATAGGTTTTTATCTATCTCTCTATCGCTACTAATATTACAAATGTGAATGTAAGTTTGTTTGTTACGCTTTCACGTGAAAACTACACATCCGATCATCATGAAACCTTGTACACACATTCCTGGAGGTATTAGAGGCAACATAGGATAATACAACATACTTTTATGAAAAAAAAGTGTATAAAAAGCGAAGTATGTATAATCCCTATAAACCTACATACTCCGAAACGGCTGGACCGATTTCGATGAAATTTACCGGGATTGTACAGCGGGTGTTCCTGTGTTTGGTAGCGATCGGATTAACATAATTAGTGGTACCCGGGCGAAGCCGGGGCGGGTCACTAGTTTACCTATATAGGATTGTTATGTATTTTACAATTGTAGAATAGATCAACTAATGGATGTGAATGTTCAAAAGAACAATCCCAACGATATTGCTTATTTTGATTTTCTTCTTATTACCCGGTATACATTGACGTGACGACCGCTGCAAGGGTTCCGCCAAACACTAGACTGACGGACCCTTATTGCTACGTAGCAACCCCGACGTGGCGTAATAAGTCCGCCAGGAAATTTGCTACTCATAAAATAGATAAGGGGTGAGCGCTCCCGTAGGAAAAATCTGCAAAAGCCGGGATTTGTCCGGACAGATCCGATTACATCTGGCATAAACTCGTTATAGAGAACATATTTTGCGGTCCCGATGTCCGATTTCTTTATGGAAGTCGAGTTATCCCAACGTCCTAACTTCTGTATATGTACTGTATATATTATTGTATATTATATAGGTTTGGAATTATAAATTTCTGCGTATAGTGAATTGTGTTGTTGAATTGACAAAATGCCAAGTTTAGCACATAAAGCAAACTTTCCTTTACTCATAACGTGTCCTCCCAAGTACACTGTAGTAAAGTTTATACTTTATTTAGACTAAATAGCTTTACTAAAATAAATTATGTCAGCTTGTAATTAATTCTTAGACCTAGATGTCAAAGATATAAAGGGAAAACCTCTGAAAGTACAAATGTTTCATAAAGGCTACGTTTATGTTTTTAAATATCGTAGACAAAAAGTTGGCGGGTTTCCAGTGGGGGGTAGTAACCCGGGAGCTCTGCAGCCCGATCGGCTGCGGCATCATTCACTCTGCTTGTGTACTGGGAATTCCCCTAATTAAGCGGCCGTCTCAGTCGCAGCGGCGCTCCGTCTTGCGCTAATTGTGCAGATTTAATTGCAACTCTAAATGTAACTGTTCCAAAACTAAGGACATATACAACACAAAACAACTTAAATACATATCACAGCCAAGAGTGATATGATCTCAGCCAATTTTTTTATTAAACAACGCAGTACACAAGTTCATTTGGTATAAAACCAACGCCTACGTTTACGTTCATCCCTTATGTATGAAACAGTAGAGTTCGTGAAAAACGAAAGGGGGATAGGTATGAGAAGTAGATGCGGCTTCCGGCCCTCACTCACCGCGAAACGTGCCATAATTCCTATACATTAAGCCAATACCTCACGTTCATTTTCTATTGTGGTTGCCACGGAAAACTTTTATTCTCCATTGTTAATTTATCTGTGCACAAAAATTGCATGTGGCTAGGAAGCTTGAAGTGTGCGCAGGAATTATACTAATTAATTCCCCCTTCTCCATTCTACCATCGGACGTTTAGACTTACGGCAGCTCTCCATTTTTCCATAGTAGAGATACCGTGCGCTCGAACTAATCGATTCGAGTCTTCGTTCGTCGTTTTCTGTCTTGACCATTGACAATGTTAGCAGGAGCTAACAAACAAAAACACTTGCCTCGAAAAATGGACGTATTGAAGTAAAACGCTTATCAAGATTAAAAAAAAAAAACGTAAATTCCTTGGATGGCTTTAGCACGCCGCTGTACAAAAAAATACTTCATTTTCCAGTAATTTATTTAATAAAATAGAATTTAAATCAATCCAGAGGATAATTTCAATCCTCCAATGAATTGTTCCGTTTTTCTGGAGAAAATAAAATACCCAGAGAATTATTTTAATCTGCTGTAACCGGGATTTGCGAATCAAATCATTTTCTCATTAAGGACAAGGAATGGAGGGAGTCCTGCCCTGGAAGCAGGATATAATAACTTCTTGCGTTAAATCTTGGAACATTTTAATTATAAACGTTAACTTTATAGAATTTCCAATTCAAAATGTACTTTTAATAAAGCGCTGCTACAAACTATCCCACTTAAATACAGACGTAATACAATAATTTTTTTTTTTTTTTTTTTATATTACAAAGTGGCAAACGAGCAAGCGGCCCCTGGAAATAAGTACCGCTACCCATAGGCATCCGCCACAAGCTAATGAGTAGCAGATGCGTTGCCTACCTTCATGGACGAAGGAGGGGACAAACAGAAAAAGGATAATTCCATTCCCTGTCCATCCCCTCCCCATCCGTTAAATCCTCTTCCTCTTCCCGTCCTTTCCTTATTAGAAAAGGGTAGGAGGGGGAAGAGGACTACAATTAGGCCTCCGGCACGTCACTCATCAGACGAAACGCAGAATACTTCTACTTCACGCCTGTCTTCTGTGACGTCGTGGTATTTCACCGGTCGAGCCGGCCCATTCGTGCAAAAGATGTTGTTATTGCGGGCTCTACCACTGTTAATTTACCCGTCGACGTAACATTATGACTATTTCGTATTCAAAGTGAAGCTTCTGGTAGGTAATGACACTAGCGAAACAGATTTTTTGTGTGATACATTAGCACGGAAATGTTTTAATCGAGACATATCGTTGTTATTCATTCAACATTTTAACCACGTATAGATAACACCTCTATCTTAATTGTCCATTTTATCTCCAATTGGGTTTTCCTTAGCGAGGCCGGAGGCCTATTTCTACTGTTCTCCTCCTTCCCACCCTTTTCTTGTAAGTAAAGGATAGGAAGGGGAAGAAAACTTGACGGTGGAGGGGATGTACAACTCATCAGTTAGTTGCAGATGTCTATGGGTAGCGATCACTCGACATCGGGTGAACCGCTTGCTCGTCTGCCACCTAGTACTATAAGACTTAAAACTACAAAGCCGTAGCTTAACCGTAATCAGAAAAACTATATGCGTGCTGATTATCCCACTTCTGCTTGAGATTTATGGTGGCTCCCTTATTTCATATTGTTAATTTAATTTAAAATAAATTAAGAAAATATTTGCAATTAACGCTGTAAGTGCTCGTTCATTCCTGGCCATTAGTCGCCTGCGTCAGTGTACACGCCATTGCTAATGTTAGCGATCTCCTCCATAATTGCTGATTTTCTAATTAATCACGCGAGAGTTATTTGATTAATAGACATCCGATGCTATCCCCCTCCCTACCCCCCTCACCCCACCCGCCGCTGATCCGTGCACAATGATTTAGTGGTCTCGTGAAAGCTCGGCTTACTGTAGAATTTCTCTATCCGAATTACAAAGTAGTTTAGAATTTCACCGACAAACATTTGTCCTCGTCCGATCCTTTAAAAAAGGCTCTTACAATTTTCCAGGGACCTGTCTCGTCGATAGGAATATTTTACTTTTATTTAACTTTTATGGTCCAATTGAGACATAGACATTTATAGAAACTTTGAGTTTTGAATCTATCTCTACCAAACCGAAACCGTGTGATACCGAAAGCTTTAATTAAGTATGTAAATACATTAGCATATCCCTTCAATGACGCCTCTATGAAATGTCTAGAAAACGTTGAGCGATAAATGCAAGTCTCAAAATACAAGAGCGACGCGGTGACGACCAGAACTCTGGACTTCGTAGATGAAACACTGGACTAAGTGACAGTCTCGATAGAGAATAAGTGATCTCGAAATGGAGATGGCGCCCGCCAGCTGATACCAGAAGTCCCGAAGAGTGGAAACTGCAAAGAGCCCCACCGGGCTTACGGCCGAGAGACAGCTCAGGGACATGGCCTCGCCCCCGCAGCGGTCATGCGGGGGCGGGCCTCGGAGACGGCCTTGCGGGGGCGGACCTCGCAGACGGCCTTCCTTGGCCCGGCAAGGCCTGGGAGAAGTTCGTACCCAAAGGTGTCTGCTATGGCTGCGGAGGTGACTGGCAGTTCAAAGGTGGTCTTAAAGTGGACATTAACAGTTCGGAATATACGGGTTACAAATATTTCTACAACAGGCCCGGCTATAGGGTTAAGGCGAGGTCTTGCGAAGATGCGAGGTTCGTTCACGTCAACTTCGTGCTCCTGGCTGAAGTCATGCACTTCGAAAAGGTAAGTAGTACGATCCTTACATTGGGATGTATCATTCCTGTATCAGTTGCTTATAGATTTGTTAATCATACATTTTATTATATCCAATGTTAAAAAAATTATATACTACATACTTGGTTTTTACCTAGTCCCTGTAAACAACGTCAGTTTATAATCTGTACAATAAACTATCGTAAGATTGTGAAATGAATGAACCATTTGTTTGGACAAGAGAAACAAACTGTACAGATTCTATCAAACTCGACAGTAGTGAAGTCGTAACAATTACGCGCAGTGTACAGGCTTCTCGTGAATGGATTTAATTGTGATTGAACCGACTGAAGGCTCGAGCCCACTGCTACTGGGCGCGAACTAATTATATCCGTTAGTGTTAATTGATGTTCGCATTGAGATGAGCCTTCACTCCAAGCTTAGTTCACACTTTGACACTTAAATGTAATTCCTGTGTCTTAAGTTCATGTTCTGTCAATAACTTGATGCTAGACACTACTGGGTTTTATACTCTGACTAGCTGTTGCCCGCGGCTTCGCTCGTATTCGCTTTTCCACGCTTTTCCACGCTGGAAAGTCAAATATTATTACTAATAGCCTATACGGTAACACCAATAAATGCTTGCGTTTTCCAAATTCGAAATGTCTAGCGAGTGATAATCTACAAGGCGTCTACTTTAACCCTTGTGCACTCTCCCCTACATTTAGGTAATTAAATTTAATTAGCGCTGTGTGTGCACACCGCCGGCACACGGCACTTCTACTACCGGGCTAATATTACAGTAATTAATTACACTTAATGGGATTACTCGTAAATCTAAAAATGTTAGCAATGTAATGATAGTTGATGGATTAACTAATATCCTGTACACTATAGATGCGTCCACAATAAGATTAAATAATTCAACTGCGTCATACTGTTTCCCTAGCTACTCATTCAAGCAGGCCGCAAATCAAGATTTGAAAGTTTGAAATTTGAAAGAAGATTGATTGCACAAATGGGCCAGCTCGACCGGTTAAATACCACGCCCTCACAGAAAACAGGCGTGAAGTAGAAGTACTCTGCGTTTCTTCTGATGAGTGAGGTGCCGGAGGCCTAATTGCATTCCTCTCCTTCCCATCCTACCCTTTTAAGGATAGGGTGGGAACGGGAAGTGGATTGGACGGGGGAGGGGGTTGACGGGGAAAAGGAAATTTCCTTTTTCATGTCTTTCCCTCCTCTGTCCATTATAGGTAGGCAACGCATCTGCAACATTTGTTGCGGACGTCTATGGGTAGCGCTTACTTAACTTTAGGTGATCGGCTTGCTCGTTTGCCACCTTCCATAAAAGAAAAACAATTTTTGCTACACACTAATATTCACTCAAGCAATATGAAAATAACCTTTTAAAATTTAGATTTTTTATGAAAGAAGGTGGCAAACGAGCAAGCGGGTCATCTTGGACATCTTGGAGGAGGGGATATTAAGAGTTCGCTTTCTATAGGCATCCCCACCATAAGCAAATGAGTCCTAGATGCGTTGCCTACCCTTAAAATGGACAGTAGAGTGGGAGATGGGAAAAGGAAATTTCGTTATCTTCATCTTTCCTCTCCGTCCAATCCTCTTCTCGTTCCCATCCATCATTACTTATCATGATAAGTAAGGATGGGGAAGGGAAGAGAACTGAAATTAGACGGAATCCAAAATTCTGACTTAAGGTCGAAGTGTTGAAGAAACCGACACACGATTTTCCGTAAATATTGCCCACTGCGATGCAAACATCCAAAATCACGTTTAAAAAAGTCAACTGTATCCAATTTCAAGTTTCAATTGCACTGACTACATCTAGTCTCGTGGTAGGAACATTCAATTCACACGAGATTAACAAAAACGGTAGCTCTATTGGAAAAATAATTATTTCCGCTTTAATAAAGAAGGCAGATTAATGGTTTCCCATACTGAAGGCGAAAAAGAAACTTCGTTATTCGTTCCGCACTGAGTAAATAGGAGGTGGAGGAGGTGAGGAGTAGTAACGGCTGATAAAGTGAACTATTTTCTAAACACTTGCTTAAAACGAACTTGGTGTTAAAGAGATGAAAATTGATCTCGAAAGCCTAAAGCCTCGCATCGAACTATATTCTGCGTGTTAAATGATGTAGAAAAACTCAAAAACAGCTAATTTTACAATTAATTGAGAAAAGTTCACGCATTTCGAAACCGAAAATCAAATGATAATTTAAATTACCTCCCAACGAAATTTGGCAATTAACACCCACGCGTATTGACTAAATTATTCTCACTACAGCTGAAACTAAGCAACGTTGACGTAGACCTCAAGTGTGACGACAAGTTTGAGGAGTTACGGGTCAACATATAATGGTTGATACAACTGGTGTCGATATCGAGTGGAGGCCCGAGGGAGTATGGCTATGGGGGGTTCATACCCAATTAGATTGCGGTAAGCGAGTTAGTAGGTACGCCTGATGCACAGGGCTATCAATTACGTGCAAATACTGCATCGCAATATATTTATATCGCTATATCAGGATCATTTCGAAAATAGGATAAAAAAATTACCCACTACGATTGTCGACTAATTTGTAATTGACAATTTAATTGGTTTTAGAAACTGCTACTCTAATTTTAAACTTCCTCGGTCATAGACTTGGAACTGAATCATTATATGAAAATCGATTCGTTGCCGGGGGATGCCCCGACCGGGATAACGGCGAGCCGGACACACCAAGATGAATGCGTCTGGCGGCGTGTTCATAACTACATAGTCCCAGTCGCAGACCAATCACTTTACTTAAAATTAACTATTGTATTAATTAATTATTTTAACATAAGATAATATCTTCGTTATCTGACGTAATTCATTGTAAAGTTTCATGCCTATCTACATAACATGATGATGCTTACAGGCTCTCAGAAACTCGGAGCGAAAAACGGTGTTACCTTAGTTGGTGTAATGATTGACGTGAATATTTTAAAATGTTCTTAATTCACTTTGAGGTAACATGGATTAGAAAAATTACCCCATACAAATTGATTAAACTTTAAAATCTAAACTAGTTGCAATATTAAATTAAATTGACTTTATTATGTCTGTATTTATAAATTTCTCACCATAAAAATATCGAAAATATTCCACAATACATTGAATAAAGAATAAATATTCTGAAATTGGAAATATGAAAGCTGAAAAATAGATTTCAAATCGAGCCGGATGTACAGTGGTATACAGCAGCTTTACGCCATTCCATTGTGAACCGGTTTCGTCCGGTTTCGACCGGGTCGCCCGGGCGTCACGTCGGGATCCGGTAGACGTGCCTCTCGATATAGCGCTTCTTTCTAAACCCTCTCTTGAATACTGAACAGGCTATTGAAACACGGAAAATTATGCCATATTGTTTTAGACTTTAAAATTCAGTCAGTCTATTTCACTCTGGATTATTAAGTCTGGCGTTCAGCTTATTTAGTTCTGAGATTTCTACATTCATTTGTATTACTTATGTAACCAAATGTATTTGTATTTTTAGTTAAATCGAGGATTTTTTATATTTTTTGAAGTATAAGCTTCTTTAGCCGCGTCAGACGATATTCGCAAGGGGAAAATTGTTATAGATTTGCGTGAACATGATCATTTGAATGTGAAACGGTTTCGATGAACCTTTCTATGATTTATTTTTCTTGTATTCAATTTTAATATTTATTGTTAAGTTACTAAGGCTTATTTTTGTCGATTAATTATTTATTTGTTAACTATTGTCGCGCAATTCATGTCATAATTTTTTCCTGATTTAAATTAGAATCCTTAACGCGAGTTCATAAATTCGGCAAAGCAATTTTGTATGTAGCCATTTTGAAACAACCAGTTAAGCTTACACGTACGTGTAAATTTGTATTTAGCTAATTTTGTGTTAAGCAGTAAAATTAAACAAATGATAATACACCTCCATACATGGATTGTAAGACAAAGCCGCAAAAACAGGATTGAACAAAGCACAAGGCGGTAGCGGGGCGACCGCGACACCGGTCGTTATCGCAGGTGCCCGGGCCGGGTATATCCGGTTAAATCCCGTTACAACCCGGCTACCAGGCAGGGGATTACCTGTCTGATACGGTTCTGCAGTCGTTTGCAAGTTGATTTATTCACTGCGGCTTATGTGAAGTTTTTACTTACGTTGTCTTGTTTCAGATATTATTGTAAAACTCGGAAGCACGGCAGTGACCCCACCAAGTCTTATCGTAGCCACTCATAGCTTGTGTAATTTTGTTGTGAATAAAGAAAGTACAGTGACTACATTGCCTAATAACTTTTCCATGTAGGTAAGGAATAATCGCTAGTCAGAGTTCCTTAATTTTGTCACTGGCGCCATCACCAAACAACTCTTTACAAAATTCAAATGTGCTTCCAGCTTCAAGTTTTTGACGGGGTTATATATATTCGGAACCCTTAATCGAAAACTTCCTGCTTTAATGTGATGGACTTGTTTAATTTAAGAACATTCGTTTAGTGTATTCCAAATTAATCTGCTAATAAATTGTGTATAAAAAATCAACTTGTTCAAGATTTTAAATGTATCATTAAAACATTCTTTTCTTTGCATTTAAATCGATATGTCGCAGCCGCATTGTACATCGGCCATAATTCAAACGGGATCTGCCCTGTAAAACAGCTAAGCGGCTTGCTGTAGGAACGACGTTCACGATATGACAGCATGCGATTGTGCAGAGTATTCTTTATTTGCAGTAAATGCCAGGTTATGTTTGAATTTGTGCCTTTAAATTAGATGATTAACCCGTAGTTTAATACTGTCTGCCATACATTAAATGAAAACTTACTTAGTAAAACCATGTGCTTAAAACCTTGAAACTTAATCAGTCTTCGTTAAAAAACAGTTACGTTACGTTTAATAACGTTACACATTTAGTTTGATTTTTACAGTTTACACCGATGCACAATGCACGGTAAAACAGTTTGTTAATCAGCATTCCCCTAGGGACGCCTACTGCTGTAAGGTTCCCTAGGGGAATGCTAGTGCTAGTAATACAGCGTCTGCTGCCGCCACACATAATTACTCAAACACGACAATGAGTGAGACATGTTATCACACATCCCAAGTGCAAACGCTATGTTAACACAACATCTACACCGTTTTTATAAAACGAAATAACCGAAACATGAACACAATACTTTATTTTAATTACGGACTTTTATTTGACCGATTAAAACTGCCAAAAGGAACAATTTTAATTTTGTAAATTCCGTATAGAGGTTTTATTCACCACTTACCATCGGGATAGCATAAAACAGTACTGTTTTATGATGTGTATAAATAGATTTGTAATGAAATAAAACGTGCGGTCGTAGCAACGCAACAGACAGGAAACGAATAAAAAACAGAATCAAACTGCAGGACGAGCTCGGCTGATCGTGTCGAGTGCTGCCCTTTGTGACGTTGATGTCGAAGCCTTACGCTTTGTGCGGAAATAATGAAAGATGATTAAGCGAAAGCTTCACAAGAGGAGAGAGATGGGGAGGGAGGTTGCGGGCCCCCACTATCTCAATCAACTCGACAGCGATATTGAATCAAACTCATTACTAAAGGATCTACGATACGCGTTTTTATTTTGTCTCTAGTATAAAATCGTCCTGTTTGAAACATTCAATCTTAATCCCAAATAGATCTCTAAGCAGGATGCAGCAGTCAACACAATATTTTTATTTTCTTTCGTAATGTAGTACCAGCCTATTAAGTCTTCTTTAAGGAATTATCGAGCAGTGGTGGCTCAGCGGTTTAAGCCACGACTTACGTACTGTAGGTTGCGGGTTCGAACCCAGGCAGGCGCTTTACTTTGTGTAATTTATTTAATTTATTTAAAAACGGTGAAGGAAAACATCGTGAGGAGACCGTGTTCTTAGAACCACCAAATTCGAAGGCATGTGACATCGGCTCGCTCGGCATGACATTACCGCTCATTCTCCTTCACGGAGAGGAGGCCTGTGTCCCTGTGTGTCAGTGGAAAACATTCTAGAAAAGGCCGATTTATAATAATTATTATGAGAAATTATCATATTTTAGCCAATTTATCAAAACTTTAATGAATTATGTATGTTCCTTAACTTTCCTCGTGTATCATTCCATCTATTGGTGACAACCGTATGAAAAACTCTACAGTATTAAGCAAACAGAATCAGAAGAGGGACTTTGTCTTAAATAATTAAATATATAAAGTTGTAACACCAGAAATGTATCATATGGCGCCATCAAGTATTTAGAAGAAATACTCATAGTTGACGGCCACCTACTTGCTTCCACCTTTGTGGGACGGGTCAGTTGCAGGTATCTCGTTATTCTTAGCTGTATTAGTTGCTAACTTGTATTCTATTCTGTGTGTAAAATAAAACTCTGAAATTTTCTAAATCTGTGTCTCACTTCACACGCCACGCCCTAAAGACACCCGTTACAAAGTGAAAATAATTCAAAACATGGCTTACTGAATTAAAAAAAAATTTAAACGTGTCCTCTATCTCGGACACGTCGTACCCACTTCTACGTCGACATAGCAATGATAAAATTAAGTCAGTCTTTGCGCCGAAACGTCGACTTTTGTCCAGGCCCGGTTGAGACCGGTGCGAACCTGCGAGAACCGGTTCATTAGCGATTCAGATCGCGCCGCGATCCTCTTCACCCGGCTGACAAATTTCACCCGGTTAATTTAAGCTGTCTTTAAACCAAACGTCTGTCTCTGGTCGTGTGCGACGCTTTCATAATTCAGTTAAGGTTAATCTTGACCCATCCCATATCAGATAAAACATGCTTAAAATTTTATCACATTGTGCTTGAAAAAAATGAGCTTTCATTTACAGATAATTTATTACAAAACCTTTTCGTATATTCGCGCCACAACAAAATGTACAATAAACAGCCTTTTCTAGAATGTTTGTTTGAGGGAATGAGCCGTAATCCACCACGCTGGCCTAGTGCGGGTTGGTGGATGTCACATGTCTTCGGATTTGATGGTTCTAAGAACATGCCGGTTTCTTCACGATGTTTTCCTTTACCATTTTGGATCAGTGGTGATGAAATAAATTACACAAAGTAAAGCGCGTGCCTGGGTTCGAACCCGCAATTTACAGTACGTAAGTCGGAGCTTCAACCGGTGAGCCACCACTGCTCACCATCCAAAGCACTTAATGCATCACACTTCGCTCCGTTCACATGAGAATTATAGTCTCAAAAGATATCTCATACGGTATCATATAAAATTAGTGTATTTATACTTTTCCTAAAACTAAAACCATCAACACTCAACACCAAGTAGGTTTGTAAACTAAACTGAATAAAATAAATATAATATCCGCTTCAAAGTTTTCAATCCGAGCCAAGAACACTAGATATCAACGCAAATAAAAACTTTAATCCCGAATTCCTCACTTTTAGACAAGACAAGTGGGCTCGCTTTGTTGCGGTCCGCGGGCTTAGCGGCTCAAAAATATTACTCGAAACTTTTCCCGAGTGAACTTTACAGCGAGAAAGAAAAAGATGATTAGCGGAAAAGAAGCTTTATATTAAAAAAGCTACCAACAAATAGGTTGCTAACGAAAATAATGCGAACCACTGACTATTGCTTGATATGACGTATTTCGGAATCTATACTGATAAATAAAATTGAAGTGTCTGTATGTAGTCAAAGTAACATTTCCATACTCAATACACCTGATGTACTTATAACGAAAATACAATTTTAAAAAAAAATCTGTCTGTTTATTCCGGGTAATCCGAAACGACTGAACCGATTCGGATGGGACTTTTACTGAAGATAGATAATTGTCGAGATTCAAATAGGCTAATTTAATTTAAGCAAAATATTTAGGGTACCGCGCAAAAAGTGAAAAACCCTCGAAATTGTTTTCTCGAAATTATTTCCACGCGGACGAAGTCGCAGGAAACAGCTAGTAATTAATAATCTCCGAAGGCACTTATACATTCTTATATGGACGGGACGAAAAAACTTTTAGCCATACTAGTGTGATTTATACTTCTTCGTTAAGCCTGTATTTCGCATCCCTCTGCATCTCAACTTCCTCCCTCTTCAACTTCTTTTGCAACTTGGATTGTATTCTAATTTTTAATGGATGACAGTAGTCAGTTTAAGCACGCTATAAAATCTTTGTCCGATAAAACAAGTTGCAATAACTTTCACGCATTACAAATATATTTTAAGAAATAATAACAAAATTACAAGGTATATAAAAGCTTAAAGATCTTTATTTCGCATAAGAAACAATTTCACTTGTAATGAGAATTAGAACAAAACAATATGGCACCGCGGGTACATACGTGATACGTTATTAAAGTGAAACACAGATTAAACATAAGTCAAAACGCAAGAACAATTTAAAAAGTCAGAAATGTTAAAAAAGGTAACTTAAATTAGGGTACTTCGGCAGTAATATGTAACTTGAGTTTATTTTTAAATATATTTAAACTGTCACAATCCTATATTTCGTTTGGCAATTGTTTAAACAATTGGACACCTTCAAATATAATAGTTTTGTTACCGTAATTAGTTCTTGGTACGATTGACTTTAATTTATTGAGTTATGTGGGTTGGTTTTTTTCAATTTTTATGTTGGATTTAATTTTGTTGCAATACTCTTTATTAGAACCCATTTTGTATTTAAATATTTGAGTGACGTTAAAAATGTCTGTATAAAGTTCTATAGTTGGAGTTCGGTAGTCATAGTGTAGTACCTTTATAATTTTATTGTGTTCAAATCAATATTTAATAAAGATTTGTATTTACTCCTATTTATTAATGAACGAACGACGAACAACAAAATAAATCCTCCGGCCTCATTAAATCAAACTAAATATATAAATAAAAATCATACCTGGACATCCTGAAGAACACGAAGTGCGACCGCGCGGCATAAAATGTAAAGCTAGGGCCCGTCGCTAGAGCCGAGGAGTTAGACCGCGTCAATATGCCAAAACCGCACCTGATGCTCGCCTCGCACAGAGTACTGACGTCTGACAGAGACGCCACACCATAACATTTAATAATTTAGGCTATGTCACTTTATTAATTTGTATTGATTGCTGGATGGTTGCACTCGGGTCACACTGAAGCACTTTGAGACGTACGACATTTTCCATTTTGTTGTATATGATTTTTTTTTTATTTAGGCGAATACTACACGTCGGAATTGAAACTAATTTTACGGATGTTATCGCGTTTACCTTACGTTTTTTTTAATTCCCGACGTTTCGAGTACTTTACAGCGCTCATGGTCACGGGGGGACTGAGGTGTTAGACGTCCCAATGTCAAAACTTGCTGGCGAAGTACCCACTTATTTTGAATTAATTACTTCTGCTCCGATCTACGCAGTATTCAGTATGATGTTTATGTCAAGATATATAATTAAAGCCGCTGTGTAGTTTCTGTCATTTCAACAGAGATAACGTGTACGCATTTTCTTGATTTTTACTCCTGGATTTTTTAAATTTCATGTATCTCTTTTATTTTTTACATTATATTTTGTTATTTCAGTAACACTTTACTTACAAGAACCGCGACGCTGAAGTATAGAGTATTAAAACTTTTAATTGTATTTTTTTCCTTTTTAACGATAAATTCTATTAAATAATCGACATAAAATGTACCTTATAATAAAAACAATTTTTATTTGTACAAAGTAAGAAGGCTGATCGTTTAATTTAATATAATTTTTAAGATAAACTTTTAATATTTTTTTTAATAATTTTATAATTTTTTAAGATTACATTTTTAATACATATTCACAAAAACACGCTAAAACTCTGGTTAGAAGATTGTTTATGACCAATTTCAATAAAAAAATAAAAACTACAAGCTTTTTGATTTGCACACCGTACCTTAAATCATTGCATTTTTATTGTAACCAAATGAATTTAATTTATTTTTTTGCATTAAGATAATAAACACGGAATAATCTGTTCTAATATTACTCTGTGCAAGATAAACATTAGAAGTAGGCAGGAAACCTTACAATAAATCTCTGTTCGTGCGGCCCTGAGATGAATCTACACGTCCCCCAATAACAATGAAGTGCGCCTCCGAAATCAGACCGGGTAATGGATCGCGGCAATGGATTGCTTAATGATACAACGCAAGTTCTAACCATGTTCCTTCCAATAACATTAATGTCAAGCTATTCATTGTATAATTTCTTATTCATTTCGCTTCCCATTTCCCACTTTACAGCATTCAAAGTTATGATTCAATGAATATAGCAGGGGAGCCGATAATGCTCAATTTTTAACATTCCCGAGCGTCATACGAACCTATTGGATGGTGAAAATTAAATGGTAACAAGAAAAAAGGTTAAATGACATTATTACCTTTGGCGGTGGGGATGAAGTGTGCAGTCTTTATGATTCTTGTTATTTTGGCGTGTTGAAAGCCTTAGATTACTTACTATTAATTACTTCCTTTAAAATAAAATTAATGCCGCGCTCGAGTATGTCCAGGTGACGGTATTGTGTAACAAATTTGTGACGCCTTCCCGCTGAGTATTGAAAAAATACACAGTGTAAATGGATCAATTTAAAAACGCAGCGTTTACGCGCCGGTGTGAAGCAGCTTTAATATTTCACCGCGCGTCACAAAGGGCCGGGCTTCCGCTGTTACGTCGATTTTTATCGATAGCATTTTTTTGTTTTGCTCTTTTTGAACAACGTTTATTTTATTTGGTGTTGCTTATTGACACGCTTTTGTTATATTTTATTGCAAATTTTACTATTCCAACTAAAACACAAAACAACTAAACAATAATGACAACTAATTTGTAACGCTCATTGCATTTAATTTAACCAATGACATCAAACATTAGAATCTGCTAAATTATATATATTTTTTATGAAGGTACGAGGTGGCAAACAAGCAAGCGGTTCACCCGACGTCAAGTGATCGCTACCCATAGACATCTGCAACTAACTAATGAGTTGCAGAGGCGTTGCCCACCTTTAATGGACAGAGGACCCCAATAGAAAATGGTTACTTCCAATTCCTATACATCCCCCCACCGTCAAGTTATCTTCCCCTTCCCATCCTTTACTTATAATAAAAGGGTGGGAAGGGGGAGAAAACTAGAATTAGGCCTCCGGTACCTCACTCATCAGACGAAACGCAGAATACTTCACGCCTGTCTTCTGTGAGGTCGTGGTATTTCACCGGTCGAGCCGGTCCATTCGTGCAACAGAAGTTGTTGTTGCGGGCTCTGCACTGTTAAAATACCGGGACTTGGGAAATTATAAATGTGAAATATCAACGCACAGATGTTCTTCTGGTATACCCAGAAACCAGACACTATTCCTTTGTTCTTAGCTTTGTTGTTAAAATGGAGATTACTGAGATTTGCTAGATAACGTAAGATATACGGAACTTATCACGAACGAAATTCTTTGCTCGTTTCGTCGCCTGTCAGTTTGTCGGCTTGAGTCGAGCGCTGACGTATTTTTTGCGTACCCATTGTGTAATATACATACGTCACTTGTACACATTACTAGGGTAGTGCCCTCCCACACGACTGACGTTTCATCGGAGCGTGAATTGGGGCTCTTTGAATGTCGCGATGTTATGTGACAGCCACTTACCCTTTGCTACGTGTATAGGAAATGTTTTTCTGAGGTTAGGTTAAGTTTTATTTCAGTCATTTCAGCAAAAGTATCGTGATATTTTTTTCGAATTTAATACCTCGCCATTCATCATTCCGCTTGAAATTAATTAAAATGTTTTCTTTATCAAATAAACAATAAATAAATAAATATAAAACCTATAGCGACATGATCGAATCCACGTCGGTAATTACGTTTGTATTGTTTCAGGACCTGCAATCAGAGATCGAGACGCACCGCGATGTGTACGCGTCGCTCACGGGCACGGGCCGCCGCCTGCTGGGGTCGCTGTCCTCGCAGGAGGACGCCGTCATGCTGCAGCGCCGGCTCGACGAGATGAACCAGCGCTGGCACCACCTCAAGGCCAAGAGCATGGCCATCAGGTAATGAAAGTAACCTGACAAAACTAACGCGCTAACTCTCATACTAAAGAATGGACCAAGACATACACTGTTAATACTATTTATTACTTCATCAGTGGACTAATATGCCGACCATGATGACGACGAAATCGACGACGAGAATTTGTCTTTTGTCGCATTTAGACGTAACACTTACATATAAATGATCACTGCATACCATAGACGTTTTCATCTGTCTCCGACCACAAACAAAATACGAAATCATTTAACAGTGGTAGAGCCCGCAACAACAACATCTGTTGCACAAATGGGCCGGCTTGACCGGTGAAATACCACGACCGCACAGAAGACAGGCGTGAAGTAGATTATTTTGCGTTTCGTCTGATGTGTGAAAATCAGAATTAGGTTAAGTTAGGTAGGTAGAAGAGGACTTGATGGTGGGGGGGGGGTGAATAGGAAAGGGACTTAACCATTTTCTGTTTATCCATTCTTCCGTCCATTAAAGGTGGGCAATGCATCTGCAACTCTTGTTGCGGATGCTTATGGGTAGCGATCACTTGATATCGGGTGAATCGCGTGCTCGTTTGCCACCTTCTACTACGAAAAAAAAAACTGTTTTGTCTGTATCATATCATATCATTTAGTTTATGTCAAAGTCTTACTTTAAATTGTTCGCACAATGAAAACGATCCTGGAACATCCTTAATAAATGTTTATCGATGCTTTTAAATTGTTTACACGTAAAATTTATTAATTCCATCATACGCGCGACATTTTAACATCAAACGAGAACAAAAATGATTTTCGCTGTTATGGTGTAACGGAGCAGCGCGTTGCCGAACGCATTTTTTACAAACGTCACACTCAAAATGACAGATCGCTACTCAGCGCGGGAAAATGCGACTGACCATCGGAACTGTTGTTAAAGTTTATCATACACCGGACTTCTATAAAATTTTGTGACTGTCTAAACGCGTGGAAATTCATTTTAGGACTTGACGTTTATCTTATAAATTTTTAAAATGACTACTGTTAGAGTAGTCATTTTAAAAATCCGTTAAGGGATATTATTTCATTTTCCTACCTTACCAACAACCACGTACCCTCTGAATATATAATTTTTGTATTGCTTGGAGAAAGAGTCGAAGTTCGCGTCAGTGTGTCGGAGCCCTAACGTGGCTGCCAGCGAGCGACGCGCGCTTGCTATTCACATTGGAGGCACGCTTAAAAATGTTTCACTTAAATCACTGCTCGTCACACATTTTTTGGGCGTATGAATATTAACGAGGGACTTTTGTATTTGCGTTTCATTTTGACGTACAGTCACCAGAGCGAACATACCTCGTGCCACGTGTTCAACATTTAACCTTACCGCAACGCAATATGATTCATAGTTTTTTTTACGGACCAATAGTTTTGCGACTGCACATTGTTTTTTTGTTTTGTTTTAATTCGTTGTCGCATTTTATCGAAGTGTATTATTTATTTATGGTAAAACGTTGATTTTTATTTGTTTCACTTCATACGCGTGTTGTTCATGTTTTGTTTTTAATTTAACGTGCTGTTATTTTGAACAAGTGCTCTGACACATGACCACAACTAGTAAGACTAGGTTCATTTAAAAATAGTTTTCCCCAATAAAGTCTAAGTAGATGAGAGTTTTGCAGAGCTATATGATCAATATTAAATAGGTTTCAGCATAGGCTGGACAATTCGGTAAAAAAATTACAAGGAATAAGGGAATAAAGTTAATCAATAAATAGATATAAAGCTAATACTGGTCTGATGATATTCGAATAAATTTCAGCAAGCAAGCAGTCCTATTTAAGCTTACCGTGCGACGTGAGGCGATCGATACAATACAATGCACGTTCCAATTTAGCCGCATTATCATATACATTGACAATCAGCCGCGACGCGCCGTGTTGGCTTTGTTGCGGCTAATTAATGGCTCTGGAATTACATCTGTTGTAATTGTTGTTTTCTTATCAATTGATAACTAATCTTTGATCATGATAACCGATTCTAAATCCGACTAAATGTATCGAAACAAATAAGATATCGCCGTTATGGCACAGTGACGAAGCAGCCGACTTCGGTAAGAGTTCGGTTCTTTCGGACTTCGGTAAGAGTTCGGTTCTTTCAGACTTCGGTAAGAGTTTTATTTTTTCAGACTTCGGTAAGAGTTTAACTAAACCAAATTCCCACACGGAAACCGAACACGGAGTTTCAATATACTCTACCGCATAGCGATTGTAGGGTAGACTGAGGCTACCCGAGTTGAGTTGAAAGATAGATTTTTATAATCACAGTGAGATGCAAATGCGACCTCTGCCAACATCGATTATTGGGAGATACATTCATTGACACTTTCGTGTCTTTCACTTTGATCTAATTACGCTTTAACATCCGGATATTTAACATCGAGGACATGGTCCAAGAATAACTAACTATTGAACGTCAAATCGTTGTTTAATTGGTTTTATTAGGGAACAAGGTGGCAAACGAGCAAACGGGTCATCTGGTATGACGAGGTCGCCACCCGCAGGCATCTGCAACAAGCAAACGAGTCGCACATGCGTTGAAAATGGAAGAGGCGATAGTGCCTTTCCTCATTTATCCCCTCCCCATCGAATCCCCTTCTCTTTCTTAATAAGGTTAGGATGGGAAAGGGAAGAAGACTGAAATTGGGCCTCCGGCACCACTCTCATCAGACGTAATTCAGAAATACTCGACGCTTGTCTTTCAAAAACAACTTTCACAGAAAAAAAAACAGTTGATAAGTATTTGAAGAACAGTTTTAGTTAGAAGATATACAAAAGGTGTAACAAATATGGATTTCAATAACATAAAGACAAAAGAGGTGTACTCACATAAAAACATATAAGTCGCTACTTTTTCTCTTTAGCGAATATACAATTGTATGTTGGCGTAAAATGGCAGGACCTTACCGCTGCCCCCCTACATTTTAATTAACACCCCCAAAATTAGTCAATTAATAATCGCCGGGCTCAATTGACAGCTCGATAAATAGCCGTCAGAAATTTCATTTCCTACTCGTAACGGTCATTCTTACCGGCGAGTATTAATTTTGTCGTCGGGCCACAAAATAAGCGATTTGCTATAATCTCTGTTATAAGTAGCCGATTGATTGAATTTGTCTAAACAAGCCTTGCTGAATTTTGATTATAAGGGCCAACGTTTTGTTTAACATGAAGGGTTTTAAATGGATACACAAATAAATAATTTCCTTTTTAGAAGCCATTTTTTTTAAAATGACTTTAATTTATTTAGAACTAGTGCCTCGACTTCGCCCGGGTACCACTAAGTATGTTGATCCCATCGCTACCAAACAAAGGAATGTGCCAATCTGGACGATCCCTGTAAATTTCATCGAAATCGGTCCAGCCGTTTCGGAGTCTATAGGTCATACATACTTCGGTTTTATATACTATTTTTTTCTCATAAAACGTATCCTGAATTACGTCTAATACCTCCAACAATACAAAGTTTCCTGATAACCGGTTGAGTAGTTTTCGCGTGAAAGCGTAACAAACAAACCTACGTTCACATTTGTAATATTTTTAGGGATTGCTTGATTTAGTAAAGCTTAAAGTTTAAAACTTTTATGTCGCTTAAATAGTAGCGTATATTTCGCTAGCTGCGCGGACGGAACCGAAACTAAATTAATCATTTCAACGTAACGACATGTCATAAATCTTTTTGCGTTAAATCGTTCGGAAAGCAGCCGTAACTCACTCCGATAGAGCTCACTTTGTAACGCTCCACTGTGCGCGGCGCGCTCTAATGTTTCACCCATTTAATTAATTCATCGATGTTTTTATTCTATGATTAATTAGTGCGTCTCTCGAAGACTACAGTAGATCGCTCATTGTATTTTATCGTCTTATAAACTCCTAAATCCTTCCGAGACGTTCAGATGCTAACTGACTTAATATCACCGTTATACAAGTTTTCGTTGATAATTAATGAAACAGACGGAAAAATTTATTTCTTCGTCTATATATATAAAACAAAACCGCATGAGCTGCACCATTTATAACTCAAGAACGCCTGCACAGATTTTCTTGGATTTCGCTCCGCCCTGTATAACTAATAAAAATATGAAAAGCTCACTAAAAAACAAAAATATTAATAAGGCAGAATGACATGGATGACGGAAATAACAAACAGCGGTAGAGTCCGCAACAACAACGTCTGTTGCACGAACTGGCCGGCTCGACCGGTGAAATACCACGACCTCACGGAAGACAGGCGTGAAGTAGAAGTACTCTGCGTTTCGTCAGATGAGTGAGGTGCAGGGGGCCTAATTTCAGTCCTCTTCCCCTTCCCATCCGTTCCACGTAAGGGGTATAGGAAGGGAAAGGGACGAGGAGGGGATTAACGGGGAAAGGGAAATAGCTTTTCCTGTCTATGCCCTCCTCTGTCCTTTATAGGTAGGCAACGCGTCTTCAACACATTTGCCTGTTGCGGATGTCTATGGGTAGCGCTCACCTTACATCAGGTGATCCGCTTGCTCGTTTGCCACTTTGTCACATAAAAAAAGCAGTATATTATTTTTTTATCATACATCCAGACTTATACAACATAACGAAATATGTCGTATATCCGAAGGGGCCAATAAAGATTCGATTGCAACCCATTTACGCTTAATAACATTTTCCTTTTCCCAAACTCTTATGCTCTTGCGTCATCACCTTCAAGAAAAGAAAATGACGGTAAAACATTAAAAAATAAAGTTTTTCTAAACTATTTTAAAATCAAGGCTGACTATGCAAATACTGGCGATAAGATACCCTCAAGAACATCAAACAAGTTAAGCCGCTCTTGTGGAATCTGCCAAAAGTTACACTCGATCCGTAAGCCTGTGAAACCCGAGGCGCGGTCGAAATGCCGAACACCGCCTCAATACACAGAATACCCCTAAGGCCGACCCGACTGAAGTATCCCGATGTACGTAACATAACATACTTGTGAAATTTTCTATGAAATTTCATGTGAGTTTATTCGGAAAATATTTGCTGTCTTTCAGAGCGCTCCGTGGGGTAAAGTATGCCGGGAAGTTTTGCCTTCCTTGGATTGTAGTCGAGATGAATTCCAGTACTTTGTCGTTGTTGTACAAGTTTTGTTTCGATCTTCTGAAATATTTGCGATAAGATTTAGCATAAAATAAACACATATAATGTTTAGAAATGTATATTTTTATAACAACGTTTTTTTATAATTTCTAATCCTGCAATTTAAGATGATATTAGGAAACCATAAATGGTCATAATACATAAAATTTGAACTAGAGATAATACGAAATAAAATTAATAGGACACGAAGATGCAGTTATCAATCTTGTAACAAAGATCCTATTAACCAAACATAAATTAGAAACAGATTAAAGTCACAAGAGACAAGATACGAAAGCAAAATACAAAAAAAATTAAAGACACTGAATGGTGAAACAAAACATTATATTCCAAACAATAACCAAGAAGTTCCGCAACATAAAATTGATTTTATAGGCCAGTTGACACGAGGTGAAGAACCGATAAAAGTTTAACAGTAGGCCTCTTGCAGCCGCAACCCACACCGCCACCCCGGTGGTATCACTATTGAAACCATCACATGTTTTATTTTCCCTGTCCGACATAAAACGGCTCCCTGCGGACTAGAATAAACAGCCCAAGCTCAGTTAACATTCCAATTTAATAAGTTATTATTCGTCTTGCAAGAACAAATGCTACGATACCTAAATTGATTTGTTAAAGACCCACCAATTTTTCAATATGTTAATGACTGAAAGTTAACAGTAACATAATGTTGTCCTGGTCCGTCTTATTTGCTGTTGTACCGATCCGTCTTAAATATTGTTGTCTTCGCAGTCGCCTGATACAAAAAATATTGAATAACTTTTTGACCTAACGTGATATAATATGTATAATTACTCACTTATGTTTGTCGTTAATTATTGTCATAAAAGAAATACATTCTTCCCGCTACAATTATGGCCCGAACCCCAACCGCGATCTGCATACGTAGCGCCGTAAAGCGTATAGTGATTTCAGAGTGATATAAAATGTCAATTTTACTGCGAAACATCTTTATCGCTCGTTTTATAGCCCCACATATAAAATCACTTTATGTGCGTAATATATTTAAAGTATTTTATGTACACTCACGGTCCGTATATTTAGATGATTGCAGCATTTTTATATAAAACATATTGCACATTTAAATGCAATGAGAACAATTCTAGACAGAGCACGGTGCTCCACTATGTAGCCTATATGAAAGTAGCATGCCAGGTAAACTTAAGTTGGTTACAGGTACTTTAAATACCACTTTTCTCTGTCACCAATCGAAACCTCTACCAATACTTCCATTGTCGCTCTTTAGACTGTCCTTTTGACTTTGAATATGACAAAAAGGACGAAACGGTAACACACTTCTAGCAACCTAACTCTACTATGGCAACCTATATAGTAAGTTATATTCTATCCCTCGAGAAGGTTTTTTTTTCAAATTAAAGTTTGCCTATGTCATTTTCTATACTCTTACAAATATGTATGCAAAATTTCATGATGATCCATTGAGTAGTTTACGCGTGAAAGCGAAACAAACACACAGTCACATTTGTAATAGTAGTTAGGATACACATGTGTGACAACCCTAGGGATCCGGTAAACATTAAGTATGTTCCAACATGTTTGTACTCTAACGTGTTTAACTTGCACGGCGCGGACGGCGAGCGTAGGGCAGGTGGGGCCTTTGTTACCTCGCCAGACGGTACGGGCTCTGAACCGCACGGAACACACTGTATTTACACTGTACACCGCGGTGGAATTGGAACGTGTTTATGATTGCCACATTTAATGTTCCAGTAGGGTTGCTAGCTGTGAATAATTAACAATCGATAAGTAAACAAAATTAAACGTAATCTATCTAGTATCTCACCCACATTTTCAAAATACGTGTGTACATATGTATGTTACCTATAGACTCCGAAACGAATGTATTTCGATGAAATTTTCAGCAAAAGTTCAGATTAGCGTAGCGGGTGATCCTATGAAGTTGGTAGCGATCGGATCAACATGATTTGTACCCAGGCGCAGCAGGGGCGGATCGCTAATTGATTTATTAAATTGATCCACTTTTTATAATTTTTCTACCTTACACTAATAGTTTAAAAGTCCATAGATAAATAAAATTTGGCTAAAAAAACATATATGCGCCGAAATGTAATAAGCTGCAATAAATTTGTCTGCAAGGGTTTAAAAATTACATAAAATATTAGTTATTCGTACGAAAGTATAACTTAGGCATATGACAAATGTTTTGTCCCAGTGAATTTTGAAGTCTGTGTACAACTTTTAATGTTTTTAAACCTCTTATCTTGGCCTTACTAGTGCTTAACAAAGCAAAGTTATTAAAATTAAGTTAATTTGAATTAAGTTACTGTACAAAGTTGGGGCTATATCGTCTTTATTTAATTATGGCTAAAGTTTAAGGGATTGCATGTTTAACTTACTCTTACTTTAAAGTGAAATGAGTCCGCGCGAAATTTTAAGCAAAGCGCACGATTTATAGATATTCCGTAGTGATGTGACTCACGGGATTCGTATATCGATGTTTACAAATTATTTTTAAGGATCGTATATTGCATCTGTTTTTTTTAAGTTAATTTCTTCATGTTTAAGTTCCAATACTCCCGTGTCTCTGCAGTGGGGAAACATACTAAAAAAGGCTGATTTATTATTATATTAAGATTTAATAGTTTTTACTATTTCGTATGAATGGTAACATAAGATGTTTCAAGTGAAGCTAAAATTTAACTGTGTATTGCATCTATGTATGAATAACTATTTATTCATGAATAGATAATTACAACAAGAGTGACCATTGATTATTTTTGTAACTGGTTTGTATGTATATATACGTAAAGAAATAAACTTTCACGAATTCATTATCTCGACTTATCGATACTCGACGATAACGATATTTATATAAATGGCATTGGGGCGTCAGACACCTCCGTGCCCCCTTCGTCATGGTTAACTTAGCGCTGTAAAGTACTCGAAACGTTGGGAACAAATAACGTAAAATAAACGCGATATAATACGTAAAATTGGTATTTCAACATTTATAACATGTTACATTTTTTAGTTGTTTCATTTCGAGTTTATCGATACATCTTGGTCGCATCACTATTTTTATCTAAAGTAGCAGCTTAAACATATTATGGAGCTGAGCCGCGGCCAAATTTCAACAATTGCAGGCATTCCGCGAGCTTTATGCCGCCGCCAAGGTTTTGAAATACCACCCGGCTACCCTGTCCCCGCTTGTGAGACCGCTATCATTACGCTCAAGTAATTGTACCACTCGATGTAATCTGAATAAATTTGATTGATGACTATGTATGTCACGCCTCGCCTAGACGTCTACAAAAAGATCTTGGCCTTGTGCAATATTATATAAAATATTTGGGAAATAAATATTGTAATATTTATTATATAACTAGTTGGCGCCCGCAGCTTCGCATACATTTTTCGTTTTTCTTCGCTAGTTTTTCTTAACTTGATTTCGAGTAAACTTTGAATTATAGGTAAGTGAATGAAAAATTACGTCATGAAACATGTGGTTGCCATGGCCATCTTACATTTTGTATTTCTTTCCCTCAGGAAGTTTTTTGAGGTTAAAAGGTACCCCATGTCATTTTCCGTACCCCGTGTTTCCGTGTGTGAAAATTTTTATGATTATCGGTTGAATCGTCAAGGAATTAAAGCGTAACAAACAAACAAACTGACATTTATTATATTAATTACGATCTGACTTGAAGTCAAATAACATAACGTATCTTTACAGAAACCGTCTGGAGAGTAACGCTGAGCATTGGTCGGCACTCCTGCTGTCGCTCCGGGAACTCACCGAGTGGGTGATCAGGAAGGAGACCGAGCTGAGCGCGCTGGCGCCCCCTCGCGGTGACCTCGCCGCGCTGCTCAAGCAACAGGTAAGACTTTACACTTTGTAGTAGAGCCCGCAACAACACCTGTTGCACAAATGGGCCTAAAATACCACGACCTCACAGAACACAGGCGTTACATAGAGTATTCTGCGTTTAGTCTGATGAGTGAGGTGCCGGAGACCTATTTCTACTCCTCATTCATCCATTTATAATAAGGAAAGGAGAGGAAGAAGAGGATTTGACGTTGGAGGGAATAAATAGAAAAAGGAAACATTTCAACATAAATACAAAGAAAGACCAAATGAAACCCAAATATTTTTTTATTTAATTTTCGAAGACCACAAAAGTAACTTTACGTAATGGACAATAAATTAATAACGAAGTTTCGGTAACTCATCACATCCATTAGGTAGTGAGCTCCGAACGACCGCTACAAGCAATAATTTCTGTGTATGTTGCCAGCCTAATACTGTCAAAGCGCGCCAAATCTCTGACCAAAATCAGACGCCATTTTGATTTTTGCCTTGATGGTTGCGGCACATAATGGTGGGAATATGCGCGTATTACAATTGACTTTTAGTAAAATATTACTCAATCAATAATCAATTGAACTCGAGAATTGTTTAATGTGACTTTCTATCAATTCACTGTTAGTTACATGCAGTCTTTCCCCAATACATCATCTCCCAGCCGCCCTACTTATGTGGGACTTTTAAGTTTCATTCTTGGTGCCAGGAGGCCGTGTCTTTTGATGAATAAGTCTTATCTTACCAGTGTGATCAAAGCCAATTCAATTGCCGAGATAGTCACCGTCATTCGAAACCGTAGCGGAAAGCATTCGATCCTCCATAAATGTAGCACTCGCATTAAAAAAATGACATAGAACAAAGTTTTTGTACAGTAATGGCATTAACATAAAAGTGTGAAATTGAGATATAACGTGAACAATCGAGCCGGCGCACTCTGCTCTCACAGCATCCGAACTCATCTCGACGATTTATGTTTTCGGACGCGCCAAGAAGTTAAATAATGGTCTGGGATACGATATCTCATCATTATTGCCTATTTTCTTGCATATGCGAGCTCTTTTATCATGAAAATATATCATGTATATCAGTGCTATTGGCATATATTATCGCATTTTCTTACTCTATTGCTTGTTTACTCAAATTTGTACATACTAGTGACCCGCCTCGGCTTCGCCCGGGAACCACTGATTAAAGATCCAATCGAACACAGGAACACCCACTGTGCCAATATGGACATTCCCTGGAAATTTCATCGAAATCGGTCCTGCCGTTTCGGAGTATATAGGGAACATACATACATACTTCGCTTTTATATACTATTTCAAAGTTTCATGATGATCGGTTAAGTAGTTTCCGCGTGATAACGTAAAAAAACAAACGTACATTCGCATCTATAATACTATATATATATATAAATATATTCTTAATGTTATTTCACGTCATTGAAAAAAACGCGCGAAACGCGCTGAACGCGTATTTTCTTTTTTATTAAACCAGTTTGAAGTTGAGCTTCACTAACTCTCACAGGATGATCACCGCGCGTTCCGGCGTCAGCTGGAGGACAAGCGGCCGGTGGTGGAGAGCAACCTGCTGAGCGGCCGCCAGTACATCGCCAACGAGCCCCCGCTCTCCGACACCAGCGACACCGAGCGTGAGTACTCAACACTATAAACGTAAATCGTAATCGTTTAAGTTTAACATCAAATTTAAAAACAGAGTACATAATATTCCCTTGTAAATTAGTTGCATTTCACATGGTGGTTACAGATGGATGAGCACCCATCAGAAATGTTAATAATGCATTCAACACAGACATATCAAATTCACTTACATAACACAAAACATAAAGACTGGCGTGGTCAGTAAGATACTTGCCTTTCACGGCGCAGGCCGTGGGTTCGATTCCAACTCAGGACAGACATCTGTGTACATGAACATGCCTGTTTGTCCTGAGTCTGGGTATTATTATCTCTTTAAGTATGTATTTACAATATAAATGTAGAATATCACTTATCTGGTTTCCATAGCACAATCTGTGCTTAGTTTGGGATCAGATCGCCGTGTGTGAATAATGTCCAGGATGTAAAAAAAAGATTCATTCAGTATCTGCCTTAAATCCCAGCAAAGAGGGCAACACCGTGAGATACCATACACAGAAAGGATAAAATTGTTCGCAAGACATAAGTGACCATGGTAAATTATGTATTGAAGCTATGTACATAATGCGGCGGCTAGAAATTGCAACAAGGTTGTGTACTAATTTCTCAAGTTGCATCTACCTTTGACTAGTTCAGGAAATGTGCTCGCTTATTGGTTATTTGTGCATTCAGTTGTACACGTACAACAGAGATGGCATGTAAAGGGAAACACACAGAATGTGGCCAAGTTGCAAACATCTAAGACAAAAAGGAGCCCTGTTTCTTGCTACAAAGGGTCTGCAATTAGTGTCGACCTGGATGCTTGACGCATTAATTGGGAATTCCGAGCCGTGATGCGTCCACCGGATCTCTCGAGCGGCTGCAGTAATTGAATCTATTGCCACGTGACCATAACGAGTGGCAAATCGCTCTTACTGAGTTACGAAGCTACGATGCTACGGAAATTCGTAGCTACTTATTAGAAGCTACAATATAAAGTATTTTCGAAACATTTTGGCAACTGCATTTATTAAATTAATTAATAATGTATTGCAAGAGAATCGAAATGAAAAAATATGTATTACATTTGGAATGAATAATCCAAAAATATTTCCAACTCGAAGAGACAATTCTTTACATTCAAGTCAATCTTTGCGAACAGAGAGCTTCCGCCCAAAATGAATGCTCTTTGAATAAAACCACTCCATGAGACTTGAGCCGTTGCATTCATTAGAGCTGCAGGCTGCCGAGGAATTTTTAATTAATTCTTAAAAAAACTATATTTCATTTCGAACAAAATTTTATGATGAAAGAATTGTTCATACAACAGTTCAATGTATATTAAACCGGCGTTTGGCAACACTCAGTCACTAGAACAAATGGAACTAGATCATTAGACCATTTTGCACACTCAAACTTATAATTTTGTCCGGCGACATATGTCGGCTTTGGCTGACAATGAAGTTCCAAGGTATTACAATAGGTACAATTATATGGGATATTTTCGTATTACAAGTTCTTTTCTAATCAGTGTCGGACTGTATAATAAGTTTGTAAAATTAGACCGCTGTAAATCACGAAAAGAATTGCGTACACGAAAATCATATATTTTATGACAAAAACTTATACGGACACTGAAAACACTAAACTTAAGAAATTAAAAAAAACATTGTGACGTCATACGAACTCCGTTCATACCAAAAATAATTCCTAAACTCGTTAACAAGAATCCTCGCTCTGAGCGAGACAAGGGGAATGTAAACCAACGTTGTAATAACTGAAAAATTTGCACACGGGAAAAACCTCCAAAGTATTCACGATTTGTACCACACCAGTTGCCTATGCCGCGTTTACGCGAGTTCAAGTTGTTGCACGAGTACTTGTACACAATGAAAATGGAATACCTTAATCGTATAAAAATATTATGGACATCGTCTATGACATAGCATCCCAACGATGGATTGGCGGTAGGGGTAGTGGGTGCTATAGCTTTCGTGCGAGCGGTAGTTGGGATAAAGGCAAATGGGGGCGCTATAACAGTCCAGACAAGTAATTAATAATTATATAATTTAAAACAAACGGAACGGGAAAATTTATGTGTAATTTGAGATTATTAATAGATACTAGTCCTACTATAACATTATAAATGTATTTCACGAAAGTACGAAGTACTTCATTGTGGCAAAGGAGGCACCCATAGGCATCTGCAAAGGTAATAAGTGATTGACAAGTCGTCTTTAATAGACAGAGGTTCCCTCCTCTCTTCCGTCAAAACCTCCTACCCTTCCCACTCATTATCTCATTAGAAAAGCGTGGGAATGGGACGAGGACTAGGATGAGGTCAGACGACACGTAGAAGCATACTTCTAATTCATACCTGTCTTCTGTGAGGTCACGGTAATTCACCAGTCGAGCCGGCACATTCGTGCAACAGATGTTGCGTGCACTGTTAAAATATCCTTTTTATAAGGAAGTACAGTCAATACACTTCAGAAATGTGATAGCCACGTACTCGTGTATTATTCACATTAAAAAATGTATTCCCATCGCAGCCGCGATAAAACAGTTCCACATCAGTCCGCGCCCCGCTGCACTATCAACGGTACTCCTGTTTTATTCTCGATACGTATCATTTGGTGCTGGTAATGATTTCAACTCGCAGGATGAAATGTAATTAAAAAAATCAATCTCGAGTGACTAACGATCAAAATAATTATTTGCACTGAAGGACGGCGGAACATCGCTGTATTTTTCTTTCTATTTATTCTATTTATAAGGTGAGGTTTAGGTTTAAAAAATATACACTATGATACATTTAAATAACATGACACAGCTTTACAAATACAACACAAAAAAAAACAAATTGACAGTTGAAATATTAAAAAAAAATACTATATAAATATAATCAAAGCTAGACAGCTTCTAAAAAGTATTTTACTGTGGGTACTAAATACCATGTAATATTGTGTTCCCGTTCCCGCACATTCTGGAAGCTGTGTGCTTACACGTGTTTGAGTCAATAATTACGGTAATTAAAAAAATCCTTTCAGGCCAAAAACAATGTCATCTTAATTACAACAAGACCAAAGATAGTTATCACTACGGCACAAGCTTTATTTCGCCTCAAGGCGAGCACTTTTTACATACATACACATACAGTCAGCAAGCTTCAGAGGCAAAGGCTCTGAAAGGCGGAAGATGCTACGAAGCGGAAGTTACGCGATAATTATTAAATTCCCGCCTTTTTCCCGCGCAATATGGCCGCCGCGAGAACAAAGAGATATTGCGCAAGACGCTGCCTTTGATTTTACTAAAACATAAGCTTACTCAACTACAAGAAAATACATAATGCGTACTATCTACTAAACTCGATCTGAAATCCTACTTTTTTTGGTCTTGTTGGATGGATAGACCTATATGAAGGTAGAAATCGCTCCTTATTTGACAAATAGAATTGAATTTGCCTCTAGACTGTGGGTATGGATCTGAGCGAGTGATTTCTGGTTCATAAAATTCACCTTTTGAGCTTTGACCATCGCATTATGTACATAACAAACCACTATATTTTCACCATCATAATTAGAACCCGTTTTTATCGTACCAGCGAGCCGGGAGAGCGAAGGCGACTCGCGCGGGTACCGGTCCGCGGAGGAGCAGGCGCGCGAGCTGGCCCGCAGCATCCGGCGCGAGGTGGCCAAGCTGGCTGACACGTGGAACTCGCTCGTCGATCGCAGCGATGCCTGGGGACGCTGCCTCGACGACGCCGTACAGGTAAGCCTTAAGACTTTATCTTACAAACTAAATATTATTAGAACCTAAGTACTATAAACTCAAGTAAATTTAATTACTGCGCCCGTATAGTTACAGATATACGATAACGCCATCTTTATGTTTGACCAGTAAATGGTTATTGTGGGTAATAATAATTATAAAGATACGTCGTAACACTCGACAGATGTCGCTTGTAAATTTGTCTTATCACATGTTGATCTAAAAAAATTCTGTACAATTTCACTGTAGCAAACTGGCCAAGTGTTTAGCATTTCAGTTACTTATAAGTAAGCATTTTAATGGGCATTATAATAAATCACGGATTCTTTAATTTGTATTGGACGGTGGCCCAAACTTTTAGGTCGCTTGGCCTACTCGCCATTTAATTATTTAATAGGCATCATTTAGTTTCATACATTAATAACTTAATACCGTCCATTAATACATGTAAACATCGCTGAGGGCCGAGCCCTAGCATTGAATCGTTCAACCGGATATCCGGCTAGAAACTTACAATGGCATTTCAATGATCAATTAATAATGGCTTGCACTAATCGAGTAGTCGTGACCAGGCGCACGAATAGCTGCTTTATAAAGGACTTTGGTGATTCAATCGGACGCTACTAGATGGCGGTGTCTCACCAGACGTTATTCTTTCAATTTCAATGTATGAGAGAAAATGGAAAAGAAGCAAAGCCGTTTTTAAGATATTTCGGCACTCTAACCCGTGCCTCTGCAATCATCTGTTTATGTAGATTTCATAAGTGTATGTCAAAAATAAATGAAATCTTACCAAAACATTGCACGTAAAATTTGTTGCCAAGATAACACAAGCTCATAATTATTTATAAATATAAAGTTATAAGATGATATCTGGTGGAGCCAAGCCCTTAGCTGATCTCCGATTAGCGCTGAAAAGTTTGGCTTTGCCGTTTTTGTTCCTGGACCGTGACATTAGCGTGATAGCGCTTTGTTGCTTCGCTGTATTAGACTATGGACGTT
This sequence comes from Papilio elwesi, assembly GCA_029849275.1. Classification (NCBI taxonomy): domain Eukaryota; kingdom Metazoa; phylum Arthropoda; class Insecta; order Lepidoptera; family Papilionidae; genus Papilio; species Papilio elwesi. The sequence continues at coordinate 8,955,410 of CM056704.1, read as the reverse complement.
CACGTAACTGTCGGATTTAAATGTGGAAGTGACATCTAAATCTATATGGAATAACTTATGCCAAATCAGAACCAATCGGAGCTCAGCTGGCGGCTTCGCTGTGTCAGACATCTAATAACTTTTAAACAATAAAATCATTCTAAGTTTAAATTCTTATTTTGGTTGGGTTATATCTCAGGCTAGAACTGTTAACGTAGATTCTTTGCTAGCACAGAACATTCATTGCGCGTCAGGTATTTAGGTCGCTGCGCGGGCGTGATCACCGCGCCTCAATGGTTAATAAAGCATTCAACAATATTGCTTACTGCACTAAGCTTTGAGTAGATTGAGGTTTAGGACCTTTGATGCAACGACTTGTTACTGTGGGTTTTCACTGGCGTAAAATTGGGTCGGTACAAGGCTTCCATCTATCTTTCTCTATGAAAATATGTTTTATGTCAATGTTTTCCACAGTGGAAACCCACGGTAAATTAATTACTATAAAAACATGGATTTAATTATTTCACTTTCATTAAATGTTTCTTTTATTTGATAGATTGTAATTCCATATCTAAATCTGTACAATTTTATTATTTATGAGTAAATAAAGTGACAATAACAGGGAACAACAACAACACATAGTGTGCAATCCAATACCAAGCCTTAGAGCGTTCGTTTGAAATTGCAAGTAAGCCTACCACGATTCACGGCTATTCAAATTAACGACCACGCCGCGCCCCGCTCGCGATCACACAATGGTGTTCATTTTGCGGCGCTGCGTTTGAAAGGGTTGCGGTCTTTTCGTAATGAACCAACTCAGCATTGGATGACGAACTAACTGGGCAAGTTATTACTTAGAAAATATTATTTTTTTAGTAAAATCGATAACACTTACTGAGACTACCAAACACAGGAATGTGCGAATCTGGACAATCCTTGTAAATTTCATCGAAATTGGTCCAGCCGTTTCGGAGTCTATAGGTCTATAGGGAACATACATACTTCACTTTTTATATACTATTTTTTATTTCATAAAAAGTATCCTATGTTACTTCTAATACCTCCAAGAATATGTGTACAAAGTTTCATGATGATCGGTTGCGTAGTTTTCGCGTGAAAACGTAACAAACAAACATTCACATTTATAATATTAGTAGGGATAAGTACAACAAATAATGGGACATCTTTCTAAGTCTAAACTAAATTATTTTGAAAAAAAAAAGATGGACATATTTAGATAATGGACAAAGGTGTTTTTAATCTAAGCTTTCAAATACTGTGCTTCATTTATTAGCAAATAACTAGCATCACAGGGTGTGTCTGGTCGCCGGCCACCGCGCGCGCCGCGGACCGAAACCAATTGAAACAGTTCTCCAACGGATTCGAACCTTACATATTGCTCCGGCTGCAGATTCAATTCAAATATTTTCATTAACACACTATTAAAAATTGAGCTTTGCTCTGATAACTAACAGAGTCGCTGAAATAGATTTTGACGTCAAGTCAACGTCAAGAATAGGTAGGTGGCCATGGTCAGGTTGGCGCAGCCTTGGTCTCCCACAAGATTGACTGATAGTTACTGCGCTTTCTAAAAAAAAGATAGATTAAAAAAACGCATTGAACAACCCTTCTGGAACCTGGAATTTGATAACGCTTACTGTATTGTTTTTGTAGACTATGAAAAACATCTAGCGCTGCATTCAGCAAAGAAGCGCCTTAAAACAACGCAAGCGCTGCCAGCGACGATCGCGTTGCATTCGTCGGTACTCGGTAACAATGCGCGGCTTCGTTATCGAGATCGTTATGCCGCCACTTGCGGAAAGTGGCAGCTAGTGATGCGCTTGCATGACATTATCGATAATTGTATATTTAATTATGTACTGATTACTAAATCAATATTAGTTGAATAAATCCTGGTACTGCTAGTATAAAATTAATAATGTAGACCGCAGGGATATAATTATGTCATACTATCTTTGATGGATAGAGGAAACGGCTAGCTAGAACGTTAAAAATAAAATATAGCAGGCGTACAAAATAAGCTATTAACGTAATTCAAATTAATTAGGGCATGTACAGATAGTTATTTAGTTATCAGCAATGATACACTGAATCAACATTTATCATGTATTCTTTATTCGAAAAACTCCCATTGTTTAAGGGTTTCTAAAGGTCTACCATTAGATCGGAATGTCAAAGTATGGTATTAATTTTATTCAACACCACTTGAGTACCAACGTCGATATCGATATCAATGGAATACTTACGATGTTCCGTCACTAGTGTCCCAGCTCGTTATAATCGGGCCGCGAACGCATTTATAATTTCGTTACTTTTCTTATTACTACCATCACGAATCAGAGCACGCATTTTCCTGGCTGCTGAGAAATGCTAAAAATTATTTTAATAACTATTGGATCCACGCCAGATGGTCTGTGTTGCACTGTACCATTTATTATGATGCTATTTAAGTTGTATTGTGATTACTTCCTGTATCTCACTTTTTTACAGTAGAAGGTGGCAAACGAGCACGCGGTTCACCCGATAGCAAGTGTTCGCTACCCATAAGCATCCGCAGCAGTTTCAGATGCCTACCTTTAACGGACGGAGGAAAGGATAAACAGAAAATGGTTATACCCTTTCCTATTCACCCCCTCCACCGTCAAGTCAAGGGAAAGGATGGGAAGGGGAAAAAGACTAGAATTAGGCCGCCTTCACCTCACGCATCAGGCGAAACGCAGAATAATCTACACGCCTGTTCACTAGTTCTCCTTGTAATTCGCCTGTTAGGGACCGCTCTGTGGTTGAAATTCGACCATAAGTCATTAAGTCACGCACTCCCGTATTTGAAATATTCCAGAAGTATTCACTTAAGATAATATAGATCCTCAAAGAAATAACAACTGGTTTTTTGTTTGAAAAAAAAGCCATTCAAATTTGCATCATGAAAATGTATGGGTTAATGAATGGAGCAAACAGTCCCTGGAGTGGTTGACGCACGTAGGGACACACGGGCGTGCGCTCGCATACATTACTGCGGCATGACTCGCTGCTCGCTCTACACAAGCTTACGCGAATATGCAACCGTATGTAATCAAATATGTCATATATATGTGAATAGATTTACTTTTTGAATTATTTATTAAGATAACTATAGTAGTTCTAGGTTTCGATTGTGCGTTTTTGGAAATCCTAGATAGTACTTAGATAGGTGGGAAAAGAAGACCTCACAGAAGACGGGCGCAGAGTAGAAGTACGCTGCGCGTTACACCTAATGAGTTTGACGTCGAAGGCCCAATTCTAATCCTCTTCCCCTTACCATCCATTTCTAATAAGGAAAGGATTGAAAAGGGAGGAGGATTTGGTCGGGAGGAGATAAATAGAAAACAAAAATATAATTTATCTGTCCAAAGGCAACGTATTTGCAACTCATCACCTTGTTGCATGTGCCTATATGTCGCGGTCGCTTAGAGTCGGATAGACCTGCTTGCTCGTTTACCTCCTTCTGTTATAAATAAGAACTGACTTGCTCACTATTACTTAAACGCGTACTTCCTGCTGATGTTTAGCTAAAAAATAATGCTCAGCTTTCAACTACAACGAAAGATAAGCGAACAATCATAACAATGTCTGCTATCTCCGTGAATATTACACATTGATTTAATTATATTTCTCTCGTAAAATACTTAATAATTAATTCCTCCCCGATAATGTAATCAAATCAGTCTCTCGCAATGTTTCCCCTGAACTATCGGGAATTTTCAATTTATTGCTAATTTCAAAGAAAAAGTGTGGTTAAAGTGGATGTGACTAGAATTTAGGTATGTTTCAGTGGACATGTCGAAAGGATGAATAAAGAGATTGACTGGAAGTGTCCCTGACTAGTGACATACTAACGAAAGGCGACTTATAACTGTAACCGACGAGACTGTAGGTGTAGATGTACGAGGAGAGTTGTGCCAGGATCGCGCTGAATAGCAATTTAAGATTTATCGATAAATGAATTGAACATCACTATCAAACTAATCACTTAATTAACTAAACCGTTAACTATCCGTGAATTATATTACCTCAAAGGCGGGCTGTTACAAGGTGACGTTACAAAGCGTGCGGCCCGCGCACACCGCAAGGATTTGAACTCTCCAAGGGGACAGTTGAACTTGTGCTTACATTAACCCGAAGGAATCCTCCTTGTGAACGTTGTGTTGTTTAAGTTACGACCCGTTTGCTATTAGTCACAAGAAATACTGAACACACATAACTGCCGACGGGAGTGAAAAATCAAAACACGCGAGAAGGCGCAAAAAATCAACAAAATAAACCCTAGAACTTTAATAATAAGATTTAAAATTAAATATAATAAAAATATATCGTCGAACCTGTTCCGAATTCAAATAAGCATGCTGCTGACGCCGGTGGCTGAAGCATGCTGAGCATGTTGCCCACGCGAACCTAGAAGATTTTCGCCACCAAATATCTTCTGTCGCGGCTAAAGAAGTTCACTTCGACAATTTGAAACGAAAAGTAATACCTATTCGTCTATCTATCTATCTATCTACCCGTCGAGTTGTCAATGATTCTTTCAATTCACAAAATACTGACAGCTTATTATATTGCTAGTCTGATTATAAACCAACGAAGCTCACGATCTGTCGGTGACATAAAGAAGCAGAAAGCAAATTATACACAGAAAGGCCTTTTTTTCTTCGGACACCTCAGTTACACGAAACGCTAGAACTATACCTTGATTTACAGCACGATAGAATTTCTGTAAACATACAAACGTCATTGACTAAACATGGCGGCCATTACAGATTTTATACTTTCATCGGAAATGTTGTCATTTTTTGGAAATCGTGAGATAAAGCGAAATAATATTGTATAATATGGCTAGCTAACGTTATAAGGTAATGTGAGAAAAAGTCGAAAATATTTTGTAGTTTACGGATTTTAACGTAAAAACAATTGTTTACAAAAATTCCATCTTGCTCTGAAACAAGGCAATAACTATTCATCCAATAATAGCTTTACATTATCCCAGAATACAAAGTTTTGTTTAGTCAACTTTTGAATCAATTCGATCAAAGATTGAGGCATCGGCAAGAATAATTAACCGGCGTAACCGCATCAAACGTTGCGGTTACCCTGGAAACCGAATTGATATCATTAAATATTAAAGCGTGATGATATTTGCCCGGGCTGGGGGCCCGCCGCCGCGCGGTAACCGACCGATCCGTTGCAGTTTGCGGAGCGATCCAATTTGCGAATTAATAACATTTTTGTTAACATACCGATGTTTACTCGTGTTTATTAAACACATTTTTGTTTTTATTTGAACGCTTAAATGTTATTTGCTATTGATACTGTATTGGAAGGTAATATTTGTTATGGGTCGGCCACGGTCAATCATTTTATATTAGCTATGTCCTATGACTTTGCGTTGAATTTAAATAACTAGATTTTTTACGGAGATTTATTTTCGTGCATGTACACGTGCACCATGAAAAATGTTCCGAAGAACTGTGCAGAACAATTCCTGCCGCTGGTTTTCTCTTGACAGAGCTGTAATTACCATCCACACCATCTTGATGATTGGCAATCCACTGCCCTGCGAGTTCCACGTCATATCCTTTCTCGCATAACCGCGATGAGGCATGACCTTAGGGTCCTCCAAGAAGAGTGCGTATTTCTTCCATAAACGCTGGCAGCGCATCTCCAGCTCATCTGGCTTTGCAGATGGTCATTGGTGTCGGTAATTCCTTAGTATCAGACGAACCGCAGCTCGTTTGCCCACTTATGCTATTAAAATATATCCTAATATGCCGCAAAATTGAACGTCTCCAGCTTGTCGGCATTCTAATTATATACTGGCTCTACTGTCATCATTGTGACGCAGTACATGCCGGTGGCCAAAAAGGTCATGGTCAACGCTTAATGTTATTACGAAAATATGAATTTAAAAAGTTAATATGTTTAAATTAATTACAAGCAATAGATAACGATTACGGTTTCGATAGTGGCCATTGTCCGCTCGGCCGCGTACTCTGGCTCCGTTACTTGTAATCGAGTGGTTTATGGGACCGGCTTTATGACGTCATAAAGGTTGATTTACGCTGTGTTTTGGTTTTACTGCTATCTGCTTATTGCAGCCGGTCATTTGCTCTGCCATTTGCTGGTGAAATTCGAGCCGTGGTGCAATTTTGTGGTATTCAATTTGTTGTGAAGCCACCAAGTAACATCAATATACGAACTTACCTATTTCTAATATACTTAGGAAAATATTTGTGAAAACTACATATTTTATTTGTACAACATTTTTAAATTTTCCAACGTCTTCACCACAGAAACTATAGTGCGTATTAATATTGGTGTGATACTTATATAAAGGAAGTTCAAACCTCATACATACAAACATACAAGGCGTCATTTAATTGTGAATTACGCGATCTAGATGCCGCCAATTGGCAGACGCTAGAGGGCGGCGCCGACGCGCATTCCATCTCCAGTCTGTCTGATATTAGTCAGTCTGTCTGTTGGAATACTTGACATGCTGCGATTGGAAATAATATTGAAAACTCTGTTAACATATTATTTAATATACATTATATTTTAGAAATTTCTTCTTGCATATGATTGGCTTTTAATTAATTTAATGTTTCCTTCTGTATCAGGTAAGATTCCACTCACGAGACAATTGGTAAGCGGTAAACATTAAGACTGGTGTTAGACAACTTGTATTGAACTAACAAACTTTCACGACTTCGTTAGCCATCGTTAAAAGGGTAGTCAGATAAAGGGAAAAGTTGCTTTTGATAAAATTTAGTTCCTTAATATAAATTCTGACACAAACACTTGTATCTGCGGACATAACTAACTTTGACTCTACACCACTGGTTTCTAGTAAATAAACTTGAGTATGCTGTGTAGCTAACTTGAACTTGGACGTTGTAGTGCCACATGTTAAGTCCAGTGATTAGACTGTAGTTTGTAATCTAGACTGGATTGAACAGATGGCGGTGTGATCGCATCGTGAGACCGTATTGAATTTTACGTTACGTTACGTACTGTTAATTATCCGTGTTAGAAAGAGAAAACATTCTTTTAAATATTGCTCCATCGTCGACCTACCTTTACCGTTCTCGAATATTAATTAAGTCGGTCATGCTTCTAGTTCCTTCTAAATATTTTTATTGATTATTTAATACCACGAGCCATATCAAACAGCTTCTCACTTCAACCGTGTGATTTAATATGCATTAATCGAATCAGGGACCGCTGGATCGTACCCCTAATTAATACGCACCGCAATCGTACGACGCAAGCGATTTTAGCTCCAACATTGGAAGCAATAACAACGTAAATCGTATGCTCATTGTCTAGGTAACGTCGTGTTAATTGTGCAGTATTCGTGAATGGGATTTTGGTCTTTATTGCGGGGACCGGTGTATTGAAATGAGGTCGAGAATTATGTGCGAACGTTCCGGAAACGGGACCATTGTGCAGCTGTACTGAGGCCTATCAGTGCCGCACAACATTTTTAATTGGCGACGTATTTACCAACTCGTATAGCTCTTATTACGTGTAATTAAAGAAATTTGTCATAAAGACAATTACGACCGTGTTTTATAGGTAATTGGAGTTTGTGTCTTTTTGTTTCATAATTTGTGTTTTGGTAAAACAAACATTGTTAGGGTTAATGCCTGAGGGATGATTTATGTATCGCATAGAAGTATGGTATGATAACTGGAAATGTGCAATGTCTACACACCATCTATCTATTAATCCAATAACTAATAATAAATGCGAGTGTGACTTTCGTTTGTTACGCTTTGACTTCTTAACGAACATCTCGGGCACATTGTCTGGGGTACAGAAGGCATGGGGTATCTTATATCCCGAAAATAAAATGTTCCTGAGATATAGCAAAATACATTAAACCTTCATTTATAAGATCGCCATGTCAATGTTACGTTTTTTGACATGTCACCTATAATCCGAACTTATACACGGATTTATCTTACAAAAAATTCCATCGTGGAAAATTAATATTTAAAAATAAATAAATATACGCTGACACCCGTAAAGGAGTAGGTAGTAGATGGTTTTCCTTCGCACGATCCTGGCACAGCTCTCCCGCTTCTACATCCATACATCTACGCATACATGTCGTCGTCGGTTACGGGTACTCCTTATATCGCCCTTCTTTAGTATGTCACTAATCTGGTCGATATGAGGTCTCCTTGGACGTCCCCTGCCAACTCTGCCTCTCAGTTTAGCAACATTTCGTTGCGTTACCTCTTCATTCATCCTTTCAACATAACTCACCAAATTTAGTTGATATTTTTGTAATTACGCCAGATTATGTGTTTTATCTTCACATATCTCGTATTTAATTATTTTACGATGTCACATAGTGTGTATTGCATGCAATTGGTTACAGCACCAATACCGATTAAGTAGTAATAATTTATTCTTATTTTGGTAATAAAAAACAACTTAAGTGGTAACGTGATTACCGACACCAGTACACGGGTTTTATTTATGGTTCATGAAAATTAATTTACGATTCGATCTCGTCCCTTAAAGCGTAAGTGCACAGGTTGCACTGTGACGTCACGGTGTCCGATGTACCAACACTATCGAAATTGAATCGGCAATTGCTTAACAAAAATACTTTCCAACGTGCCAATATTTTTATTATGAATGTTGCGAAACAATCAACAATCTTACAAGATTCTTACAGCCTTTAAAAATGTCAACTCATGACTCAAATAGTACCTCATGTCTGAGGATCGTGGTCAGTATCAGGGTTGCATCTGGAACGGATGATGTGCTTCCACCGGCTTCTGTCCAGCGCGTCTCTTACGACCGTGTCTGTTCTTTATAGATAGTTCAAATTAAATTGGCTCGTGACGCGTGTGTGCTCATATGGTGATTTGATTTATGTGTCAGGGACGTGTCACTCGTCGCCCGGTCCACCTCTTTTACTCACATTACTGTATTTACTACAACACACGTGCACGTATATGGCGTGGCGCCAAGATAAATTGAACAATGTGTATTTCATGCTCTTCTCTTAAGTTGGTTATAAACCCCCCCAATTCACGTCCCCCTAACTTTAACTTTACCCTTTTCTTCCCTCTAGAATATAGCAAAACACTAAGCCTATAATAATGTCCTCTTAAATCAGGGCTACCAGTTCAACGTATTAAATATTAACCTACCCTGTAAATAAATGCGTTTTATAATGCATCTGTCAAAATCCAGGTCCCTGAAACGCGGCTCCATTATTTATTTAGTTCGCTGTAAGTGCCACTCAAAACAGTGTCTTAATTAACCAGAACTGAGAGAAGTTGCAACTTAATTAGGGTGCGGGTACATTACACTGCGAGCAGCGTTTAGCGCGGTAGCGGAAGTCTTAGTCTAGTCTACAATACATTCTCCGAATCAAAGCGTCGTCTTATTATGAGGGAAAAGTACTAAGATATGGCCACGATATTTTTAATGTTAAGATTAAATTAATTCAATTAATCTTCGTCAAAAATGTTATAGGTAGCCGTATCGATCTACCTTCTTTCTAATTCCGCGACCACTACTATTGTTCGATTTCTCACTGCACGCTAAGTCCGCACTCGATTTTATTTTTTGTTGTCGACAAAACACACTCACTGTGTCCACACTTGTGCGAGTATTCGAAGTCGGCTGCTGTTCCATTTCATTATATTGCTGTATGACTGGATTCCAGACACTCGACAGTTTAAACCCGTCTAAAAAATATCGGGAGCTCAAAAAGGCTAATCGTGGTAAGAATCCCGTCTAAAAACCACGAAAGCTTAAAGTTAGCTATCGTCTTCGTTACGTTGACGATCTTTGTGTTTAATGATAATCGCATCACGTTAATGTCTAAAACTGTTCTTGTGCTGCTGCGTAAAATGGAAGAGGGGAAAGAAAAAGACATGTGGCTTGTACGGCAGGTAGTAAACATATTTTCCGAAGTACAAAATTATAACTTACTCTATTGAACGTCTATATTCTAATTACGGCAGTAAGTTTACAACTCTTTCTATTCAGCATCTGATTATATCAGAAACAAGTGGACAGGAACTGCTATCCCTTCTACCTAATTAAATAAAAAGATGGGTGTTTTCATTCTATGAAAGTGAGACATAATGAAATGCATAATCCACACTTAAAATGCTTATAATTATTTTGTTTAAGAGCATTTTATTTATTAGAAAATAGACGCTTCCGCTCGTGAGTATGACAGCTAGCTGCCGCCTAGCTTTGCATTTTGCCCGCCGCTCATAAATTCATAATTAAATAGCGAGGTACGGCTTTGCCTCGTTACTGAGCTCGATTTTATTTAATTTCAACTCCTCGGTGCTCCAGTAGCGCTCGGGCTTTCCACCGACCATTCTTTAGTTTTTGCTCAGTTGAAACAGATACATTTTTACTCAATTCTTGAATTATTACATTGAATGGGAAGTCGTATTTCGACATTTACGCCGAATGAAAGCCGGAGCATACCAATTGCAAAATGATTTTTCGCTACTGTTTAGTTGGCATGCTTTTTTACTACAACCCGTATAGAATTCCGTTCGGTAGAATACTGGTGGGTTGAACACTTGAATTGGTATGAATTTCCTGTCGTAAAGTCTAGTTGCGATACAAGCTTTCTCTCTGAATTAAAACTGACATGACAATGTTTTGTGTTAATGTTTTCGGCAGTGTAAACCCACGTTAAGGCAGACCTATCAACAGGACGGCTGTGTCCGCTTCTATTGATTGTCTTACTAATATCCTGATAGCTGATATCAGAGGAGTTTCATTAACCTTGAGTAAAAAAGGACCTAAGAGTACGGTAACGAGTAAAATGTCAAAAAAATTGATACCGAGTAATAGTACTATAAAGAAATATATAGCCAAAATCTCGTGAGGGTATTACAATGGAAACAAAATACTAGCTCATCCAGCAAAGGTCATCAGCGAGCGACAATCAATGATTGACCCAATTCGCCGCGTCTATCATTGCCCCACGTGTACATCGGTCTGGTCTCGACAACGGTTTAATTACGAAAGCTTCGGTCATCCGCCCCCGCCGACTGCAGTTTAATGCAGCTTTGCCATACGACACGCTCTAGAATCAAAGATTTATCAACATTGTATTCACAGATATATAACATATTTATATTTGTTACATCATACATTTTTTATATAAAGTTTGTTTTTTAAATACGGGAGAGGCCGGGGAGGGTCTGAAGGGGGAGAAGGAAATATCCCATATCCTGACTATCCCCTCCTCTGCCTTGTTGCGGATGCCTATGGGTAGCGATCACCTTTCATGGAAAAAAACGTTTTGAATTTTGATCCCTTCATAATTGTGTCCTAAAATACGACTCCATCTAATTATAATGTTACTACACTTACTACAACTAGGTAGGTCGAATTTTTCTTGAATTAGTTTACCAAAACCCCTCTGGCTTCGACCATGTGGGTCTACTGAACCTGATCAGACACAGGACCTTCGATTCCAAGATTTGATTCAAAGAGATTGCTTCAACAAATCTTCCTATCTAATAAACTCAATGGTTTTGTTTGTTCACAACCTTAGAAACTTTAGTCAATTTCACTGCTCACTTAAGCCCAACTCAAACTTAACGGACTACTAAATTCAATACGAGTTTTAGTTTAAATTAAGGTCTCTAACGTTAAATTCATCTGTTTCATTCATTTACTAGTTATTGACTTGACTTAATTCATATTCCAGGCCTTTTCTCACTCATGTGAGATCGGCAGAGTATGATTGTAGTCCATAAGGTTTTGGCCACAGGTTTTACGGCCGCCTGATGCCAACCCTCTTCGGGCATTGATTGACTTAATTAAAAAAAAAAAATAAAAAAAATTAATGTTCTGTCACAGTCGTACATTACCAAAGCAACCTATATTATCTGTTATTTTGCTACCCCTTGAGTAAATTTTATTTTCGCTACCAAAGGTTGCAGGACCCTCGTCATTGTATCCCTGACAATGTGTGTACCTAATTCATGATTATTCATTAAAGAGTAACAAACAAACTAACTTACATTGCATTAATAATATTAGTATATGCGCTTTTAATTAATAAGATAACTTAAATAATAAGATTATCTTGACCACAATAACTCGGTACGTATCGTAATCTTGATGACTTAACTTGAGTTTAATTCTTAGTATCGCTTAATAACTTAAAAGTTTATTAACTTAAGTAATTCATTAAAAAAAGAACAAATACACAAGCAAACAAAAGCAGTTAACTATCATAATATTTCATCCAGTCTCCATTACCCCATCAGTACCCGTTTCTTTGTAAGCACACTCCAGATTTCCAAGTTAAATAGCGCTCCGAGTTTCCAGCGGACCTCACTTAACCGGGCGCCTGATTAAGTTTAACTTAAACTTCATAGTTCGAAGTATATTAATTAATATGGGCGCTGTTGTTAAGCATCAGTTGTTTTAAGACGCTGCAAGTTTTGCTGCCGATGAACTTACGTAAAATGAGAAATTCAAGTTTGTTTTATACTTTAACTTAAAAGCAAAAAATGCTAATCGTTTTTAATGAGATTTCTATCTAAATATTAAATATGTTTATAGTATAGTTATATACTAGCTGGCCCGGCAATCTTCGCTCCGCAGAACAGCTCGCATATGGCAGAAGTTTTACCTCTTTATTTGACATTTATCGTTATATTTTGGTCAATTCACACAATATCTTCATAAACTAAACTAAAGTTTCATTAAAATCCATCCAGCAATTTTTGCATGAAAGAATAACAAACATCCATACAAACTCTCGCATTTATAAAATTAGTAGGATTAGAAACTACATTTAAAATACGTAAATTATGTAAATCCTCACATGATTATAACAGACCGATGTATTTTAAATACGTTTTATTAGCTTGGTGTGTATGTTTGCTCGTAACGAAATCTTAGAACGTGATTTTAAATTAGTTTGAAACGTTGCACACTTATCAAGGCCCGATGACAATGCAATAATTTAAAAATAGATTGTCCCATTATCTTTACCAGGATCATTAGGATTTGTGATTTTGATAATAGCGCCATCTATGTGCAAGTATAAATAACGATGGTATATTTTAGTAATTCCACCCGAACAGTAAAATCTCTTACCGGACTAATACCGTAATAAGCTTTAAAGTTTATGTTAATATAAATAAGAATAGAAAATTATATCCGTTTCACGTCAAGGTGTAGCTTCACAGACAACGAATGAACAAACAAAATTTACATTTAACCCTTGCCATTAATGTTGATTAACGATTTACTTCGTTTTCCCCACTCATTACTATCATTGTATATATATATATATAAGAACCGAACATCCTGTATATGAAACAACCAAAATTACTTAATAATAATAATAAATTTCTTTATTTTTCTCCCACATATAACTAAAGTAACAAGTTTTATTTACATAATATTCTTGAGATTGACAACATAAGTTAAAGTGGGAAACAGGAGCTCAAACTAGGTTGCCCTGTGCTGTGAAGGCTCCTGGCTCCCCTCTTGGAGTCACATTGCCTACAAATCATAGTAACTTGCATGTATAAATATGTGTGTTTGCGTGGGTGTTTGTGTGTTGGAGTGTGCATGAAGATGTGTGCACATCCGTATGATTATAAGAGCGTGCGAGTTATTTTTTTAAATTACATTTTAACTTATTCTTGTCATGTTCTTTGTAGAAGTTGTTCAAGTATAACCCCAGACAACTCCAAGCAAGTCCGTAACCAACTTCGATCATTGAATAATCATTATAATGCGGACAAGTTGGTGACAATCATCGCTGCGAAGCGGGCTTGCCAGAAAGGACATGAATTGCCAAATTTACTGCCATTAAGCTTACATCCGTTGAAATTCCATCGGCAGCCGTAATGGCGGACTGTTATGTTATGCAGCGCGGCGCAGTTGTCGGATTGGTTCGGCCAATCTCTTGTCAATTTGCATTGCCAATCTAAATCGGCGTGGTGACGCATTCGAAACCTTTTCATTCGCTCCCGTCTAACTTTATCTGCAATATTCAGGATATTTGGTGCTAGATTGAAACCTTCCATTCCACATTGGATGTCACAGCAGAGCGTGATGTTTGTGTGAAACCAAAGCTCTTTTTATTTAGAATATTTTTTGGAAAAAAATACAAGGCTAGTTGGTCGGCAAACTTCTTTCCGCCCTATAATTTAATAGATGGTTTACTATTTAGGCGATAATGATAAACATAAAAGAGCACTATTTAAGGTAAACATGTCCATTATACATTATATACGTGTAACTCTAGCGGTTTGTGTAGCGCACACCAGAATAGCTCGCATATGGCGGAATTTTTTCCTCCTTACTTGATACTTATCGTTATATTTCGGACAATTCACACAATATCCTTATAAATTAAAGCCTATGTGTTATTCTGATGTATAAGCTATGTTATTGTAAAGTTTAATTGAAATTCATTCTATAGTTTTTGTGTGAAAGATTAACAAACATCCATACTTTCTCATTATATCGTTGCTTGATTTCAAGGCATCAGGACGGTACAGAAGGTACCTTCCTGATGCCCAATAAACGGACTACAATGTGGATTATTAATTTATCAACTGTAAGTTAACAACAACTTATGTAAATGTCTTGCTCCTGCAACATTTCGCAATACAAATCTCGATATATTCGTCTGTATGTCTGTTTAAATAATGGCAATATCAACTCAATTGCCTGCAAGAGATTTTATTTCATTTATGATTGCATTTTGCACAATCCGTTGGATGAATATTAATGGTCGCGTTACGTGATTTCTTATTATCGGACTCGAATTGAAAATAATGTTTTAAATAGTCGGATTAACGTATACATGGATGTTATATAATTAAAAATGGGTAGACTGCGTAATGTAATGTACTGTTGATTTTAATTGTGAAATGCGTACAACATGCTGGCTGTAGTCGTACGGTGCACACAAACGACTTAACGAACGGGAGCCGAACCCATTGTAGGTACGCTTTGTGAGCGATCTGTTTAGCAACATCCTGCGTCGCGCACGCCGCGCCCTCTGCCGCCGGGTCGGTGAACCAAACCAAGTTGATGCAATTAAGCAACTATGTGCTACAAGTTTTTCTACTTAAACTTGATTGATACACCAATAATGTTTCGACATCAGAAAAGTACATTGTCTGAACAACAACACAATTTTATGTTGATCCGCCACAGTCAATGCCTCTTATCTTTGCTAAGAAAGAAAGGGGAAGTGGATTAGAATCAAGCCTACGGCACCTCACTCATGAGAAGAAACATAGAATACTCTACTTCACGCCTGTTTTCTGTGGTATTTCACCAGTCGAGCCGGCCCAGGGCCAACAGATATCGTTGTTGCGGACTCTACTACTGTATCAAATCTATTTTTTTAAAGTCTTACTGATCTTTAACTAGGGAAATCGATCGGGAAACTTCGGGTAACGTCTTATGATAGTCCAGACATTGTACAGAATATATTGCTTGTGGGTCTAATTATAAGCTGTCTTTTTCGCATTGTTTATATACAGCTAAATTAAGTCTTACTTATAAGAGTCTATGTTCATGTCGGTTGATTATCTAAATATTTTGTTGGTGTCGTCACTACGAAGGCAACGCACACTTTCAATTGGTCGACATTTGCCAAAAATTATTACACTATTATTTAGAATATACGTTACGAATCCCGCGCACCCCATTTAGTATAAATGCTATATTTATTCAAATGAATTAACATTAAAACTTAACTAGTGGTTATTACTACAATAAACAAAATAAAACGTCAACGTAACGTAAATTTATTATTAACCCAATGAAAGCAAACGAAAGGTGTAATTCTGAATATATAGTTATTGCAGAAACCCGTGCGTGTCTGGGGCGACCTGATAAGGATGCCCTCGTTAAATTATCGATATTTCAACGATATAAATAACTTAAGTTTACGACCCGCCTTATGCCGTTAACTTTATGTTGTTTGCTCTAGATTCCTTTTGTTTTTTCTTGTCTAAATATAACCGTGTAACTCGATGTTTTATCTATTTTTCAGTGGTAATAAATCTTCCATACAGGAAGCAACCCATATGTCAGGTATTAGGACTATGTCTAGTGAAAATCACTATTATGCAAACAGCAATTGTTTTTGGACTATCGATATGTGTACCATTTCTTTTTATAAGACGGGATTTCCTATTATCATGGGTAGGTGAATCGCTTGGGTTAAACAAAATTTTACATGCTTACAATGCTATAATTCTGTAGTTTTTCTTAGATGGCCCTTATACCGATTGCCACACTACTAGTTACTAGCAATAGAAGAAAGGTTACCATTTAGATCGCGTGCTTACTAGAATAAACTAACACCCATTTCAATTATTCTCTCCACCCGTTTCAATCTAATATCTGCAACACACTGCTCTTACCCTAATTTTAACCCAACCATTTCCTTTTGACCATCTAACTTTTGTATTATTATTGCAATATTTCAATCAGTTTTAATTTGACACGTAGGTAATTGGTTGTAACTTCAGTTACATATATAAATGGTATTTATATTTGTAAAAAAAATCTGCGATTAAATATCAATAAATAATCTAATAAAATATCGATAGAGTAAGTCCCGACTCTACCCGTGAGATCACGCATGGCAGGACCAAGTATCATGATTATGTAAATACATGCGCCGGCGCAGGGCGTGTTAGCTTTTGCATGTTGCGGGCAGTGTCATGGCGGCCGGCTGCCAGGCGCCCGTGCGCTCGCCTACGCCATATTGGAATATCGATTATTTAATTCGTTTGCAAAATTGTGTACTGAATATTAATCGTTTATAGTGATTTTGGTTATAAAAGTGCAACGGATAATTTAATGAGGCATACAAATTTTTATAATTTTGTACAAACAAATTTCTTTAGAGCTTTCGTTAGGATTGTAATATTTTGTATGATTATAATTTTTGTATGAGTTGTGTGGATCTTATGTAATGTGTATGATATAAATTGTCTTGTTGTTATCAAGTGACGGTGTTATTTCATGTCTGCGTCGACATTGGTTAGTGTTACATCGCGCGAATGTTTCTGACCGTCGAATGCACTTGAGAGGGATTTTAAATAAGCGGTGCTACTCATTGAGCTGGGTTTGTAGCCGTAATTATCTGGATGAAAAAGAACACCTAAACTACGCCTTTATTCCTATTATGTTTAGGACATTTACGTTGTTAATTTGTTATATGTATATTTGCAATTTGGATTTTATTTCACGTTTAATAGTGCGTTATTTTAAATGGAATCGTATCGTAAAAAGTTTGCTCTTACTTTGTATGTAATAATTAAAAAAAATTATGTAGGTAATAACTGTATTTATTTATTTCAAAGTTATAAAACTACTAAGATTTATGACAAAATAAAAAACTAATATCATGTTTACTCTATGCATCGTTCGTTCAGTCTTTGGATTAATAATTCAAAATTCAAAATTATGTCCTAACTGAAATTTAATAAGCATATCCCGAGACATTCACAGCCGTCCATCTGATCACAAACTAAGCAGAGCTTGTGCTATGGCAACTGATGTACTACATATACTAATTTTCTTTCGTAAATACATAATTACACCCGGACTCAGGTCAAACAGACACGTTCCTACACACAAATCTGTCTGTAGGAATCGAACCCACGACCTGCAGCGTGAAAAGCAATCTAACTAACCACGCCAACCGGCTCGTCATAATTTAACAATTACAGAGTGAAAAGAAACAGTTACTGAACAGTTAAGAACACAAGCAATGCGTATGTTACCAGATTACACAAGTATTTTACGTGATCCATGCAATTATATGATTCGTTGGATGACGTTACAAGTTCGTTTAATCTAAATGGGGTAGATAGTGATAGAAACAATTAGATTTGATTACATTGTTACCCATATGGTACAGACAGCGAAACATTTAAGTTAGGAATTCGTTATGTGTGTTATGTTACGTTATGTGTAGTCATATGAGACGAGAAATACAATACGAATGATAAATTTAAGAATTAAACTAAGTATTTAAACATTTTAAAAATATTCCTATCACGGCTTTTAACAAAATTGTAATAGCCTGAGATAGTTTCTGGCTACAAAGGTTGGTGACAGTTTGTAGCACCAATTTTCTAATCTGTAGTCTAATCTGGATGAAAATGGGAATCGTAATTTGAATAATCCATCATAACGATATATATATATATATATAATACAATAAATAAGGAAATGATATAATCATAAAGATACTCTCAGTTCTAACATTGTAAACAATTCCCAGTACCAGTGCGGTGTGTACGGACAATGCGACCGCGTAAAGCAGAGGTCATCTTACCTTGACTGTGGACAATGAGCGCTGGTGATACAGTGGCGGCCGGCGACCGCGGTCCCGGGTTCAAATCCGTCACGACCCGCGGCGCATTCGGTGTGGAAGGTCGCGGTCTATGCACGAGCAAACCTGTCTGACGAGATTAGAACGGGACGGCACGGATTATATTGTTATTAACACTGGAATTGGGACGCATTTTCTAGTTACCTAGTGGACGTCCAAGCGGTGAAAGTCTAGTACTTTAGTATACGATTTGTAAATGCGAATTCTAGTCAGCTTTTATAACGAAAGCTATTGATGCTTCTATAACCATTTATTCCCCTAAACAGAAGGTGTGTTTAGTCAGTCTATTTATATATATATATATACCTATATATATAAACATAGCTTTGATAGTTTATGATACAACAAACTCGTATGCTTTGCGATGCAGTATACGAGTATACCACTGACTGGGGCAAACGAGCCATGACGGGACAGTTCGTAGATCCATTGTAATGGATTAAATTAACAAAAAGCTTTAACATATTATAATCCCATTGAGTCACACGTGATTATATCTCCTGCATAAAGGCACATCCACACGGCCGAGCATGACTCACGGACCGCGCACTTCCGGACCGGCCGTACGCCGTACAATGCCTTCGCTGTTTGCTAGCCTGATTAATAGACATATGGGATATTACGTAAAATGATCTGATTTTGAAAGTTGTGTAACGCCTGCTAACTCTACCAAACTCGTCGTTTATTCAAATTCAAGTTGGGCAAGCAAGCAAACACCTTGCTTTCTCAAGTGTCAAACTTATTAAAGTTTCAAAATATTCAGAGAGTAGTACCAAAAATCGAAACCAAAAAATATTTCCTGACGCCTTATGCTTTCAATATTTCGGGTCATAGCTTTCCCTCACTTAGGGAAATGCATTACTTCATACGTGAGGATGTCGGGCCGACGTGAGCGACTGCTGACGGGTCGCAGATGGGACGTGGCCAATTCATGCCCACTTTACTCGTATGTAGCGCCGCGTCCAGTCGCCTCTCGCATACAAAGCAATGCCTCTAGTGATGCCTTGCGTGTAAATTGCCCACCGTGAGAAATATTTATCGATTTATTTGCAAATATAATTTTATTTAATTCTTATAAATTAAAACGCATCGTATTATTTTATTAGGTTGAATTATTTTGTATTTATTTTACAAAATAGTTTAGCTATTTGTAAAATTATCAGTATTGGCAATTCTTTTCTAAGAATTCGTGACGTTCTTATTAATGACGAATACCAATTAATGAATTCATTGTAAACTACAGACCTATCTACACACTGATGGTTCTATTGTCAATCTTACATTTCTTTATAAAATTTCACTGACGATTTTGTGCGCCGCGCAATTTTCGTAGCATTTTAATATAGTTAATTACTTACGCTAACATAGGCATTCGCTATTGCCATCGCATTAATTGAACTATCTACCTAAGGAAACATAGGAGAAGACCCAAAATAACTTGTATGTTATACAAATATCAACATTTGACAAACCTGATTTCTAACTATTAGTGTACGACATCATTACATATATTAACTGTTAGTGTTTATGCATTGAAAAAAATTAAAAAAATTATCGACATTGCGCAGATCTTACGGAGCCACGAACATCACTAGCGTTCTCTGTGCGAGCGTGTCTCAAATATCGGCCGATTTATTTTCACTGGTTGCAAACGAACCTCACTTTCCGCCCGTTTACCGAGAACAATCTATTTTCACAGAGGACCAAATTGAAAACTCGCCTCCAGCTCATTTGGAACGGACTCCGGGGACGTCTTTTGATGGAGCGGCGACTTGACGAAATATTATATGTCTCCCGTAATTGTTTTCTACTCTCATGTCTTTATATTACTTTTTGATCAACAAATAACTTGGATACTTTTTGCTACTAGTCATTTATTATTATTTATTATTATATACCATTTACTAGTATTTATATACTTTTTATTAATAGATACAAATGTCATACGTTATTCTCGTAATTTTAAGAAATCTTTTCTTTACTTTGCACAGAAAATAAATAGTATATACTAATAGTGTTGTCTATGAATACCGAATGTGAACTTCGTTAGTTTATATTCGGACTAGCAATATTACAAACTGTCAGCAAATTGTGAACCGAACGAATCATTTACGATTTGACGTGATTGTATATTTCATGTCTTAACAGTTTATAAACTTTAAAAGTCCAATTGTGAACTTTGCTTGCGCTATGACTTTAAAGCTTAAGTTAGAATGGAAGATAATCATAAGTTAGGTTTTAAGTTGGACATATAATACAAAAAATATTGTCAAAAAAACGGGTTGGTTACGTTTGCCATGATACATCACATTGCCAATGATTCCTTCAGTTTACGATTTGTTGACAGTTTATAATATGACTAGTCCAATTATAAACTGACGACGTTCACAATCAGTCGGTGACAGTTATAATTATTCAATACTTCTCCTTCTAGTGCCATCTCTTAGCGAAGCTTGAACATTATGTGTAACTGGTCTCTATTCAGCGTCCTGAACAGTGATCTCGTACTCATGTTGTACCACTAGAGTAGATGATCTAGCCAGGAGATTCTTCTACGACCTGGTCTAATACCATCTAGGTTTCATAGTCAGACAATAATTATAATCTTATGACAGTTTGTATTTAATTCCAATTCTAAAAAATCCCCTTGTATCGTATTCCATTATTTAATTGTGTAGCAATCATTATTTCGTTGTTGGCCATAAAAACAGAGTCGCAGACTGGCCACAAAACGGCACCCTCTGTGCTCTAAATTACCCTAGCATTTCCCCGGACGACACTCAAGCTTAATAAAGAAGACATTACTTGCACTCCGCCAACGTTTTATGTTTTTTTATCTCCTTGACACTTAGTGGCCAGTTATTAATAACCTATTTAATTAGTACCATGGAGGTTCGTAATGTCTGCGTCCTGTGTTACTTATTATTGATATGTGATATGACACGATGAGGCATTACTTTTATAAATAGTCCAATTTAAAGTCAACATGCGCGGCTACAATGCTTATGCAACACAACTTTAATAACGTAGAGAGAATACTTATCATATAATAATGATAATTATTTACCCATTTCTAAAAGATACTCCGATCAAAAATGTTACATACCGCTGTATAGAGCAACCGGGACTCAGAAGTGAATCCATCTTAAGTCGCCAATCGGCGACTTAAGATGCAATATCCAACAACAATCTCTGTGTTTGAAGTTAATAAATGGCTGTTTGTACTACGAAATCGTGTCAAAACTCCGTTCGATCAAAACTCTTAACGCCGTTTTCTAAGTGATTGTACTTAGACTTTTACCACAAATCTAATTCACCCAAAGGAATTGAAACGTAATCGCTTAGCGCCAAATTCAACGGCTTGAAATTAGAGATGCCTTCTCGAGCGCTGGCCGCGGACGCAGCGATGTACAACAAATAAGATGTATTTGTCGCGTCGCAATTGCCAATTAGTCACGTCAGCTTAACAAACTTTGTAAAGTCCCAACGAACTTCCGGCACACAATATTCCACCTAATTACCAGGTAATTAAGTCTGTTACGCAATGAGAGAGTACGAGTTACTTATTCCCAGCCCTGACGCAGCTAAGTCTGAGTTAAAAATGTTTTTCTGCTAATTAAAATAAAGTCCCTTTGCTAAATTACAGACTGACGGAGAAGTGCGTGGTGTTAGTGTTATTTGGAAACGTTTGAAATGTTTGTGCCCGATGTTCTTTTTTAAAGCGTTACAATACTTGAGAAAATTAAAGATAATTTGACCAAGATGGTGTAAATCTCGGGCGTACTGCATCATTTTACATTGACACACACGAATGGGAAAATGTACTAAGTATTTGTAAGTTTCTTTCGCACTACTCTACGATTACTCAAGTATTTAACGAATGTGCTAAAAGACACCTAATCAATTTCGCTCTTAAGTGTCTGTTCAAAGTTTACGAAAGAATAATATACCATGAAATATATTAGTGAAGATAAGCTGGTGATACACATACATTGATGCTTACATATTAGATTTTTTTTGTAAAGTATCTTGAGCTATCAGTAGACTTGTAACAGGTAACATTAAATCGCAGCTCGACTCTTTCAGTCGTGCCATTTCCTCTCATAAATTCAACTTCATTTGGTCTATTAATAAAAAATCTAAACAGTAATGACGCACTTCCTCTCCCCCGTCAAATTGTAAGTATATTTGCGCTACGTACCGGCGGCCCAAGTAAACTTCTAGGCATATTTACGACGCCCGGCTTCGCTTCGCAAAACAACTCCTTCCGCTGCAGTAAGGCCATTTGCCACTACGAGATCTATGCTTTTCTATGTTTGAATCAATATTTAAGCTTCAGAGAATGCAAAGTTATATGTCTTGCTTAAGTTTCCATGTCAAAGTAACTTCCAAAGCTTTTCGCGATTGTTTTCAACCGAAAGTATTAATTAAAAAACTTGAATGCAACAGACGTAGCTTAAATAACTATCTGTTGTAATTATGAGGTTTTGTGTTTAATTTTTCATCTTTACGTAACTAAATACTCTCGCAATCCATTCGACTGGGTAGACAGACTTCTAATGTAAAATATGATATTCTGAAATTGTAACGCAAATATTTATTGCCTTACGAACAGGACGAGTAAAATACACACAAATATGCGTTTATTACTGTAGCATATGAAAATAAAAGATTCCTCCATAATGAATCTCACGACGCAGCAACACTTGCCAAGGGAGGGATCAGGGCGATCTAATTAAAGTCTGAGCCTCTCGGCATGCCAAAAGGAACAACCCGAGGGCCCGGCCGCGCTCGCCTCGACGCGACGACGCCTCAGCTCGAAATATTCTGAGAATGTATGGGCACACAAATATAAATACGGTTACATAGATGCCGCGAAAGGTCTCTGCCTTTGTTGCAATATCAGAGAAATCATAGAGTCGTCATCATCTGTTGTAGACTCGGCACATGACCAACGCGTCCCTAGAAGTACAGCAACCTTACCGTGAAGTGGTTTATTCACATTCTGCGTTTCCGAACGCATCGTTCCGTTGATTTCTCTTTCCGTTTACTTATGAATTCTCATCTCTTCCGCATAAAGTCAAGATTCTAGACTAAACAGTGAGGTAAAGAGAAATCCGAGCTCGATGCTTTTTGGAAGTCCGCCAGTCAACGCGCATTGATCTACGTGGCCCGAGCTCGGCTTACCTTCATTAAATCTCGCTGGTTTTGTCTGCACAAGCCTCATAAACTGTGTGATTTACATTGCTCATTGATATTAGAGCATTATAGCTTAGAGTTTAGCTTGAAATAGTGTAGTAACTTTATATGCGTTTATATGTATTTTGACTCGTTCCTTTGGTGTGATTGACCGAGTTATAGTGGCGGCATCTTGGGTAATTTCGCAAAATTGTATTATTATTATTTTAAATTCGTGACTTACCGTTAAACATTTTCCTTGAGTTTCAACAGAAAAGCTCTCTGCTAAAACTCATCGCGCGTCGCGTGTGAAGGCTGCAGGATTTGTTTATTACCGGTTATTAACTTGGGACGTTACTGGTATAGAGTTCATTGTGGACAGCCGGCGACAAGTTGCTTCGGATCCTGCGTATGATTCATAACTCGGCGAGTTAGCGACGCGCTAAAGGAATTTTAAGCTGGATTCACATTGTAACCAAAAACCAATGATTTTCTTTAAGTGTGAATATCGTCACGTGTATTCTCACCTTTAAAGATTTCTTTAGTGAAAATATTGGCAAACACGTATGGTATCGGCTTCGTCCTCATATGGACATCAATCCTATCGTAGCCTTTCTTTATTTGTGACCCTTGCTTTATATAAAGACGTTCAGGTATAATTTTAATAATCAAATTAATTGGCGAAGCAAAACTTTTATATTTGGGGCATAACTTCCATCAGCCCGTATTCCCCTACGTTTATAAAAAAAATGTAATTGGATTTTTGTTATGAACTGTGAAAAAACTACACGTGAATGCTCAACACACTCAGCATTCGATTCCCGATGACCATCAAAAATGAAGGGTGAATGTCCTCACATTCAAATGAGCCACGCTATATTGCTAAATGCTGCGCGTGCGCTGGTTCGCTAATAAGTACATATTGGTCCTTAAATTGACTGCACAAGCACACGGAGACTGCGACATGTCATATACACACGTATGAAAAATGTTTGGAACTATTCAATACTTAGGCTGCCTCTCCAACGAACGGAGCGCGACTTCGGAGCGGAGAAACTGAGAAATATTAACAAATACGATGTATAAAATCTCCGCTCCGCGTATTTATGGAATCCTATTGGTTAATATTCCTCCGTTTCTCCGCTCCATAGCCTCGGTTCACGCAGGCAGTCTGAATCTCACTTACGAGGAATATCTGATAAACTCACGCAGTTAAAAAAGACCCTTCTGTAAACCATATCATTATTATGTAGTAGTAATATTACACCCACTATTACAAGAAGTAGCTTGAAGTTGTGGAGACTGTCTCAAGAAAGCGTTTTAAGACCAATGTGTCAAGTAATGACCGCGAAGCCATTTTATGCATGTATTTTTAATCAGTATCCACTGGTCCGATATAATTATAGTTAGTTATATTGGCGATAACAAGCCGGTTCCCGCATGCACACTTGTGGAAGCTCTAATATTGACTTTACGACACAAACCAGTTTCCACTAGTTATGTTCTTATGCTGAGCTGAGATGCTGGTCGAAGTATATTTAAGACATATATAAATATTTCTTAAAACAAACAAATCAAACTCAATATTGAATATAACGCCTAACTATTGGTCAGGATTTCCATTTGTCACGGTCCTGGCACACCTCTCTCGCCTCTTCCACATTCATACATCTACGCATTCACGCTCGTCAGTTACGGGTACTCTTAATACCGCCTTACTTTAGTGTATTACTAAGCTGCCACTCACTTTCGCAACATAAACTTCTGTCACCAATCTTCTTCCATTCATCGTCTCAACATGCCCTGAGCACCGAAGCATACCTTTCTCAATCCTAGTCACAACATCCACTTTTAAGCCACACGTTTCCCTTACAACGCTATTTCTCATCTAATTCTGATACTCAGTGTCACGCCTAGCGTACTTCTCGAAGACCGCATCTTAAGTGCATTAATTTTACTAACATGCTTGTCCTGTCTCCCCAACTCTGACTTCCATACATTAATTTGGGTAACTGATATGGCTATGCTAGACACATTCTGGTACCTTTCACTCACTCGCTATCTATCTAGGGATCCCGAATTGCGTCTGTACTACTGACGTTTTAAAATAATCCACTTTGTTGCTTAATAAGTGAGAATCCATGATATATTGACATTTTAATATACATGTATGCTCTCTTCAATAGGATTACGCAACAATTAGTTTTAATTAAAGTGTTCAACATAATAATAATAACTTTGCGTAAATGATACGCCACGTTGTAATTACAGGCGTTGTTAATATACGTGACGATTTACAACAAAGGTGCATGTTTGCAATGGCGTTACACAATCTATAGCAAGTGAACAGAAATGCGTCTGAAACATATTTATCACCACCATTAACGGACTTTAAACTCGGTAATGTATGCTGATTGTTGGTGAAGGCTGGTGTAACAGTGGTAGAGTCCGCAAAAACATCTGTTGCACGAATTGGCCGGCTCGACCGGTGAAATACCACGACCTCATAGACAGGTTATAAATATATTGTGTGAATTGTCCAAAATATAACGATAAGTGTCAAGTAAGGTGGAAAAAATTCCACCATATGGGAGTTATTATGGTGTGCGCTGCGAAAACCGTTAGAGTTACACGTCTGTAATGTATAATGGAAATGTTTACCTTGAATAGTCCCACAAAAACGCCCGCGACAGCGTATTATCTATCTTATATGTGTAAACCATTATCATATAATAGTGCACTATCTAGTAATTATAGGACGGAACGAAGTTTGCCGGCACAGCTAGTATATCGGTGTTACTTTTATTTTATATTGTATCAATTAGTAGTCAGCTAGCTTACGTTGTTTGAATGAATCAGATTCACGATCAGATATTAGGCCAATGTCAACAACACTATAAGTGGTTACAAGATATAAACAATGCAGTTATATCAAACCAAACGATTAAACAAACATACGGACACAAGGACGTAAATACGATTAGTGAAGTGAAGTAATATAAGTGTGTGTGTCAAAATAATCATAATGCACCTACAAACGGACCTGCCGTGCGACATTTCGCGCAAGAGCTGCGAAGTGGAGAAGATACAGATCTCCCGCGAGGCTGAGATGCTATACTACGAGCTCATACGAGCTCTGGAGGAAGAAGAAAAGGTAATATCATCGATGTTGGTTTTGACAGTGGTAGAGCCTGCAACAACATTCGTTGCACGAATGTGCCGGCTCGACTAGTGAAATACCACGACCACACAGAAGATAGTCGTAAAGTACACGTGCTCTGCGTTCCGTCTGATGAGTATCGGAGGCCTAATTTCGGTCCTACTCCCCTTTCCACCTTTTCTTTATAAGGGTAGGAAGTGAAAGGGGGGAGGATTGGACGGGAAAAGAAAATATCCTTTTTCTTGTCTTTGTCCAATAACGGTAGGCAACGCGTCTGCAACCCATTTGCTTGTTGCGGATGTCTATGGGTAGCGCTCACTTGGCATCAGGCGATCCGCTTACTCGTTTGCCACCTTGTTATCGATTCAAATCTTCGTTCGCCTTGCGCACGCCAAGGGATTGGAACGTGTTGCCAACGTCAGTATTTTTATCCAATTATGACATGGGGACCTTAACTAAACTTGTGCGTACCATCTTTCGACCACATCACCACTTAACAACAGGTGGGATTGTGGTCAAGTGGTTTATTCATACAAAAAAAGTAGCTTGGGATGTTTGTCCGCCTTAAGAAACTTGTACCAACTCTTGACATGTAATTAAATCGATTCCAATACCCATAACATACCAGACGGGTAGTACGTGATGTCCATAATAAATTTAATAAGCGAGACATTTTACATAATTTAAATTTTCGTTGCCCCCTACTTTGCATTCTGCACACACGGTTTCAATTAGCAGCTAAACTTTCGAGTTCCCGTTGTTAGTTAAATCTTCGTATTTCAATAATAGAGAATTGGTTTGCGGATGTTTGCGTTGTGTAGTTTAACATTAGAATGAAGCAGGTCTAAACGTTGAACTAATTTCAACGAAGTTTGCAACACTTTTGAAGTGAAAACTTCTTTAGGTGCGTTAACAAGCGCAACATACTTCAACAACATGCTTGTTTGAATTTCGAACAGTTTGAGACGAACTTTTTTCATTTGTTTTTCTTGTAATCAATTTTGAATTTAATTGTTAAACGACAAGGGTTTATTTTTGATCTATTGTCGCGCCTTCCAACGTGTTTTGAGTTTTCCCTTCGGTCGGCAGTTGTTCCGACTGCCTGAGTTTTTTTTATTGTGGCGGTTTTATATAAAATTTATTTTCATTTAGTTACTCTATTCGAATGCAATAATTAATTTTTAAAATGATTGACTTTAATAAGACAATCGATATTTACTTAACATTATTAAGTTTTGTCCCGTTATTATTTTAACATGGTAACCCTACATCGAAACGATTCACATTCTGGTCCAAATCCACCGGCGTGTCCTCACCAAACCCGTTCCGTGTATTATGCAGAACCGTTGACAAGTTGTTTTTATCCTTTAACCATAATTAATGCAAGACTGGACGAAATTCAACCCGCGACCGGTACGAGGATTGTGACCATACATTATTAGTTTTAAAACGGGACCGGAAATTTTTTTTGGGCTTACTTCATAATTCACTTCACATAATAAATATGCATTTAATGCAATACGTGTGTGTAATATTGACAATAGATAGATTCGCTTAAATACCCTCGATCAGTTTTGTTACCTGTCCAGTTCTTCAAAACTGAATGGTTGCTTGGTACAGTGACCAATCGTTTTTATTTGAAGGAGAATTTTTTTCTTTTAATACAGTCTTTCTTTTTTATTTTATTTGAACAAGCACAGAGCAGAACATCCCTACTAATATTATAAATGTGAATGTAAGTTTGTTTGTTATGCTTTCATGCGAAAACTACTCAACCGATCATCATGAAACTTTGTACACACATTCTCGGAGGTATTAGAAGTAACATAGGATACTTTTTATGAAAAAAAATAGTATATAAAAAGCGAAGCATGTATGTTCCCTAGAGACCTATGGACTTCGAAACGGCTGGACCGATTACGATGAAATTTACAGGGATTGTCCAGATTGGTACAGCGGGTGTTCGTATGTTTGGTAGCGATCGGATCAACATAATTAGTGGTAGCCGGGGCGGGTCACTAGTAATTTAATAAATAATGCAAAAATATTACATTTTAAAATAAGTATTAAATAAATACATTTGTGTATTAAAACAAGATAGTTCCTACCAAAGTTTAATTCATGGTCACATCAGTTTTTGATCCGGTCGATCGCTGGACTTTTTAAAATCAGTTGGGAAATAATTTCCTTTCGCTGTTTAATGTATTTTTTCTTCACTTTAATTAGCATACGTATTTACATATATAAAAATTGAACTATTTTTTGTAAAGGGAGTTAATTATAGCTCACTTGCTTTAATTTCTTTTACTGTTGTAAATACACGTATCGATGATAAAATTGAATTGGAAAACATTCCTACTAATATTATAAATGGGAAAGTTTGTGAGTATGGATTAATGGATGTTTGTTATTCTTTAATGCAAAAAGTACTGAATGGATTTATATGAAACTTTACAATAATATAGCTTATACATCAGAATAACACATAGGGTATAATTTATAAAGATATTGTGTGAATTGTCCGAAATATAACTATAATTGTCAAGTGAGGAGGAAAAAACTCCCCCATATGCGAGGTATTCTGGTGTACGCTGCGAAAACCGTTAGAGTTACACGTGTATAATGTATAATGGAAATGTTTAACCGTAAATAGTCCTATAAAAATCCCTCAATTAAATCTTACATATGTGTGTAATCCATTACCGTCAAAATAGTGAATCAATTATGGGGCGGAACGAAGTTTGCCGGCACAGCTTGTACACTTTTAAAGTTGAAATTCTCATTTCGATTTTAACGGGGGCTTATACCTACGGGGGAATTAATCAGTTGGCCCGTCTGCTCAGATGTTCGCTGCGGCCGACTGCCGACAGACTGGCCAACTTTGCACTATTTCCAATAAATATTTGCCTTCCCTACTCCCCATTCTGTTTGCTTTCATCTGTTCTGTTTAAACTATTCTGGATTTGTTTGAACTAGCTCTGAGGTTACTTTCTTCATGTAATCGACTCACCGAAAATGTGTTTTAAGTTTTTTTTTACCGAATGGTTTTTATTTCTAATATGGTAGCAGCCGCGTTCCGTTAAAAAGTTTTAAATTCTTAGTAAATATTGTCGAGACTAGATCGTAGCCTAGCTAGCCTAGTTTAGTTAGGAATACTAAAAGCTAGGCCAGGAATTTGACATACGTTTATTTTTGAGTCTATTCCCATTTTACTTGCAATGGTTATACCAGACACCAAATAAATACGAACAAAAGTGAAGAGGGAGGGAATAAAAGTTATGTATTATGTCTTTATGTATTTACCTTAAGTCGACAATATAAAGATCCTGCCATTTATGTCCATTCGGATTTCAGATATGTAAATGGAGTAGCGAATTATTTATAAATAAATGTCTATAAATACTAAATAGACGGTTGATTTTATTTTGAAAGCCCCCACTATGGTGTGAGGGGGGGGGGGGCTTGAACCCGTCATTGCATTTATTTTATTTTCACTCAACTGTACATGACGCTTGGCGCAAGCGAAACGTTGCGAGCGTGTTTTGCAAATCACATTAAAATCGGGGAGAATCACTTCACACAATGTACATCTAATATTATTTTACGTTTTACTTCATAATGTTTTCAATCAAACCGCCAAAATAAATCCTTTCAACTTAACAAATTTTGATTTTATATTGAATTGAAGCTTTAAGTTTATAGTAATATCAGTGTTTTACAACGATGTTCAAATCTCAATCAGGTAGTCGGGAAGCCTGTACAAATAAAAAACATAGAAGCGGGACCCATTAAAAATGTTCGCGTCATAAAAAAACAAAATTTAAATCAGGAGCGGAGCTACGAATTAACAACCATAAAAAACTCCCTCCACGCGGCCGTAACGCTTTTTCGCTACAGAAAATTCCTAATACCTCCCATCGTGTCCCTGCAGTGGGGAACATTCTAGAAAAGGCAGATTTATTATTATATTTTTATTAGGTTAAAAATATTGGTTTCTAATGTATCAATCAATACAGCGGGGCTATAGTTCAATTTTAACATGGATCAAAACAAATAAATTGATTTATTTTTCGTCGAATCGCTTTGTACTTGCACCACGCGCTGTGCAGTTGTGTGAAACTAATTCGTGGCAATTTTCAGAATAGTGGCGATGTGTCTGCTGATCGCCTGCTCTGTGCTCTCCGTACCCTCTGTGGTTCTCTACGTGCCATCTTGTTCATTTATCATCTGCTTTTTACATTAAAGCTTTTAACTAGAGTACATAAACGATAGGAGTGCATTCTGCTGCAAGTATATTATATATATATATATATATATATATATATATATATATATATATATATATATATATATATATATATTTATATATATATATATATATATATATATATATATATACATATATATAATACAACACCGTGGCTACAAGTAAACATGTCACTAATACATGCCCCAACTCATTTGTAATTCAAACCCGCTATATTTGACACTGATCCATCGGCGGCGCATGACGGCCGGTGTCGGCGAGTCGCTGCGTCATGACGTCACAACTCGACGGCGATGAAAACACGGCCAACTTAATAAGTTAGGTGTGACGCAATGAAAAATGAAAGGTGATTTAACATGTCCCTCGTCCCGACACTCTGACGTGTCCCATTATTCAACTCTAATGTGTTTTAGTAAATCATAAAGCGACGAAATAATCAGGACATTCACCTTTTGGTATTTTTCAATAATATATTGCAAACAGAATACATAAACAAGCACAATACTAATTTATCTCACTGAGGTACAAGACAATGAGTCAACTTTAAAAAAAAATAAATCCCTACTATCTATACACATAAATAAAGTTGAAGTGTCTGTATGTAATATCAAAATAAAATATCTGTACAAATATTTTTTTTTAATTTTTGTCTGTGTCTGGTTATTCCGGGTAATATCGGAAACTGAACCGATTTGGATGAGAGTTTTACTGGAAGATAGGTAATATTGTAAGGATTCAAATAGGCTAACTTAATTTAAGCACAATAATTATAATTCCACGCAAAAGTTTAAAAACCCTCGACATTATGAAAACCAGCGATGAGGGTGTTTACTGCTAGTATAATAAATGCGAAAGTAGCTCTGTATGTCTGTCAGTAACGCTTTCACGCCTAAACTACTACCTCAGGATCCAAAATCTGGTACAGACATAGTTTAGACCCTGAAGAAGGACATAGACTACCTTATAATGCGAAAAAAGGTTTGATATAAAAAAATTAAAACGTCGCCCAATGTCACTTTTACGCAGACGAAGTGGCGGCCACATCTAGTTAAAAAATAAATGACGATTACATTTTTTGCATCGCAAATCCAAAACAGCCAATTCGATAACACTTCATTTAAAATCAATAAAAAAACCCGAGAACGTTTAAAAGTGCGCAATATGCAATTAATGGAACAGCAAAGAGTTTTTAATTAGCGATCGATACGGCCTGCGCGAGCGCTGAAAACCTGCGACATAAAAACATAAACAAATTGACAGGCGATATAAGTGGTTAGCGGTCACCATCGACCGTTCACTCGTACATCTGATCTCAGGCAGTGATCACGTGAAGAAAATTCACGTGTAACAACATGTTTTTCTATAGCTTGTTTACATGGCCACGACATGAGCTCACTCTAAGCCATAATTTGAGACTTGTTCTTGGAATAAAGCGACCCTTGGGTACTCGCAACTCACATACATAGCTTTGACAGTTAAATACATTAAATTAAATTAATTTACTAAATAAATAAAATACGTAAGCGCTCACGTTGTAGAAAGTATCCAAACACCGTAATTCTAAAAAAAATACATCTAACTTCTCACAACCTGATTAAACCACCGAACAGTTAATTCGAACCGTTACTTATTATTCCGATAGTCTTAGCTACATATCACGAGATAAAAAAAATCGACATGTTGTATCATTTAAGCAAATTCCATTCGACCGGTTCGCATCCAGCATCCGTTGTGAACAGTTAAATTAATACGTAATTTTTTTGTTACAGGTAAATATACGAGACTACTAGTGTGCGGTTAACGGTTATTTGTTTACAAAGGCGGTCGGGAACCGAATCTCGGTGTGAGTTAATGTTTGGAAAACTGTAGACGGAATAAACAAGGTAAGATGTAGTTTTCCTTAACCAGACGCAGTGCAGCTTCCGTGAACGAAATAATTCGGAACGAATTGTCCATGCTTAAACAAAATTTATAAAACAATAATTTAAGTCTTTATAGGTATACTAATGTTATCATTACGCCCTGTTATCAGCCGCAAAATGACAACGAGCCTAAGTTTACGGCGCTATTAAGCTACGACTAAGTTAAGACTATGTTACAACGATTTTTGCAATTTAATTCGTTAATTTAAGCGTTATAGTTACAAAATTTTGCCAGGACGATAAGAGCTGATGTGCCAATGACTA
Organism: Papilio elwesi; assembly: GCA_029849275.1. Classification (NCBI taxonomy): domain Eukaryota; kingdom Metazoa; phylum Arthropoda; class Insecta; order Lepidoptera; family Papilionidae; genus Papilio; species Papilio elwesi. Next base: position 8,922,183 of record CM056704.1, on the reverse strand, counting down.
TTAGTTTAAACAACAGCTTTAAATATAATTTAATTTGACAAGTTTTTGTGATTAGTAATAATTTGTATGACAATGTTGGCAGCCAGTAAACTGTAGCCAAAACCTATACAGTATGGACTACGGTCATACTGTGCCGACCCCACATGAGTGGGAAACCGTCAGGGAGATGGATAATGTTCACTGAAGTTAAATGATTTTAAATTGTACTTACAAAACGATTGATACGTTGTCTGGACGCATTTGAAAATGTCTCTAGTCTTTGTTAATTTATTGAATACTCTTTCCCTCCGTCTTCGATATATTAATATATAAGTTAATAGATAGTCTGCAATATTATCTAAGACCAAATAGTAAAATAGAGGTAGGAAATGTTAAATGATAACTCTGTCAACGTAACAGTGGTAGAGCCCGCAATAACATCTGTTGCACATATGTGCCGGCTCGACCGGTGAACTACCACGACCTCACAGAAGACAGGCGTGAAGTAGAAGTACTCTGCGTTTCGTCTGATGAGTGATGCGCCAGAGGCCTGATTTCAGTCCTCTTCCCCTTCCTACCCTTTCCTCATAAGGATAGGATGGGAACGGGGAAATGTTTGGACAGGAGGGATGACGGGGAAAAGGAAATATCCTCTTTCCTATCTATGCCCTCCTCTGTCCATTAAAGGGAGCCAACGCATCTGCAACACATTTGCTTGTTGTGGATGGCTATGGGTGGCGGTCACTTAACATCGGGTGATCTGTTAGCTCGTTTACCACCTTATTCCACAAAAAAAAATCTGTCAGAAGGAATTACTTTTATAAATGTGATTGAAATACAATATAATACACGTTCAAAGGATATGAAATGAAACTTGAGTAGTTAATTTCCTAAGTAAAACGATACTCGATACGAATCAAGTCAACACAAAAGGTGAGGTGAAACCGTACTAGTCCGCAATCCTCGTGAAGGCGCTGACTCACCACAAACATACCGTCAATGGCCCCGCGATAACGCAAAGTAAAACACATTCCTTATCAGAAATACAATAACACTGCACACTAATCCACCGAGGATTATTGTTAATTGTTCTGACAATTAAATTGTTATTAAATTCAAAACTAAAAGTAACAAAAACTCACTGATTACCAGTGGACATGGCGCCCGTAACTAAAACTTAAAACACTACATTATATCGTAAATAGTTCAATTTAATTTGGCGCGCTGTCCCATGTGTGTGTGACATTTGTATAGGTACAGTGATAGCGTATACATGACGGGACGGAACGTAGTATCGCGTCTCTGCCACACAAGTCAAAGTTTCTTTGACAACACACACAAAGCGTCGCGTGCCAACTTGAGTTGAACTACAGATTTATGATGTCAATATACTTTAACAACAATTATATCTGCCTATCCTGGTTGGTATCGCATAAACTTTAAAAAAACAGTTGTGACAGCATAATCTTTATCAGCTAAAATGGGTAAAGATTACATATCGCACAATAAACATTTACACTGAATTATTACGTATCTTTCTAATATGGCGGCGAATCCACCAAATCCCCGTCCGGACATGGATGTCATAAACAACCCGACATGGCGGCCGGTATAAACCGGATATTGCCGCGCGAAGCCGGATTTGCGCGGGAATACAAGCACTCTTTGTGGCGTTATTACAAATTATATTGGCGCAGAAATGATTTGTAGGTTAGGATCAAGATTGCAGTAAAGTTTTGTTCTGTGTACACGGCCATAACTATAAGGTTATTTTTCAATGAAATGATATTTTCAAAGACATGTCCAAAGACATTTCACAAATTTTATCTCATTTGAGAATCGTACTTGGGCTTTTGGATCTTTATCCTGGGATTAGTTTCCCTTCCATTCATTTTTATCTAGTTATTTTATTATGCTGTTATTATTATTACTCAATACGTTTTCAAATTTCAGTTGTATAATGTTTAGATGAATGTATAGCAGAGTCAATTTTCAGTTTACTACGAGTCAGATTAACGCCATAAAGCACTTTTTTCCGTGAATTATTATTACCGCGAGCGTCGAAACGGCCACAGACGATATAAAACTTTCGCTCTAATTGACGCTCAAAGTCGAAAATTGGCCAATTAGGAAAGCGGGATGTTTTAGTACCACTTTAGTTTACGTACAAATTGGACATCAAATGTGGAGTCCTTTGGTCTGTTATAGTCTTCGGGGTTAAATGACATTCTCTAAGTTAATACGCAACACTGCTATGTGCCAACTGACGTTTAATTCCCGTCGTTTAATCCTACTAATAATATAAATGCGAAAGCTTGTAAGTTTGGATGTTTGTTACACTTTCACGCAAAAAATACCGAATGGATTTTAATGAAACTTAACGATAATATAGCTTATACATCATTGGGTATCTTTATAAATTATACCCAATAACACATTGGGTATAATTTATAAAGATAATGTGTGATTTGTCCAAAATATAACGATAAGTTTCAAGTAAGGAGGAAACCGTCCCGCCACATGCGAGCTATTCTGGTGTGCGCTGCAAAAACAGTTAGAGTTACACGTTTATTATGTATAATGGAAATGTTTACCTTAAATAGTCCTACAAAAAAGATCGCCACAGTACATATCTATGTTTTATTTGTAATCCATTATCGCCAAAATAGCGAACCATCTATTAATTCAGGGCGGAGTGAAGTTTGCCGCCCAGCTATTACTATAATAAAGGCTTCATGATAGGTGTGTCTATTTCATAAACCAAGTTAGTTGTGGACTTATTCCTGAGCAGGGAGATTTGATATAAACAGTGCACTGTAAACTTTATTGTACCAAAAACAAAAAATAACAATTTATTTTCCAATATTCGTAACAGAAAGAGCTCGTATCACGGTATGTTGGTCACAAATTTGCGCAATACAGTTGTGTTAATGTATTTAGAATTTGCATAATACAATTAGAATTCCACCAAAACGAACACCGGTATACTTATAACAGCTATTAGTGCGAAAATAAGGAAATACGCAAAAAATTGCACGTTTATATAAAATGAAATACGTCAAAATAACTGTTGACATAAATATGATTTGTCATTTGATTTTCAATATCCGAATTGACAGCGTTATTTACACACAAGTAATCGATTTGTCCGTGCGTCGCGCGTCTTTCCACGTCACTACACACCACCGCCACCTACGCAGAGAAAACTCGAAACCTGGCAATCAACTCCCGCTCACCGCTCTCTATTGCAAAATCTATTCGTAATATCCTAACTTAATATTATAAATGCAAATGTTAATTTGTATGTTTGTTACACCTTAACCGATCAACATGAAATTTCGCACACACATTGTTTCCCTAAACAAAACTGTTCCCGATGTAAATAAAACCTTAATTTACAATATCGGTTGCCATGGTAATGTTTCATGATTTGACATAATAATCGCGGAATAATCTTACAAAAAAAATCAATGAAAAAATTAGAAATTAATGCGTACGGAGCCGCGGGCAAGAGCTGGGATTTTTAGAAAGGTATATTAAGAAAGGATGGGTGAATCTGCCTACCCCTTTGGATCCCAGACATTGCTGCTCACATTCAAAATAACAATTAAGGAACACTGTTAGTATTTTATATTTTCTTCTAATAAATATCAAGATAAATGAAAATCTTATGTAAAGAGGAACTCAGCTAGAAATATCAAGTTGATTGTTGTCGGAGTCAATGGCGCAGCCAGATATATACAAAACAAGTTCTTGCGGCGGCCGCGCTCGCCTCTCGCACCGTTAGTTCCCCGTTTGGTAACCAACCACTGCACTAATGATCCCAAGTCATTAGGGTTGCCACATCGACATAATTAAATAAAATACTCAAAAGTGGTAGGGCCCGCAACATCTGTTGCCGAATGGCCTGCTCGACCGGTGCAATACCACGACCTCACAGAAGACAGGCGTTAAGTAGTGTATTCTGCGTTTCGTCTGATGAGTGAGGTGCCAGAGGCCTAATTCTAGTTCTCTTCCGCTTCCCTTAAGGAAAGGATGGAAAGGGGATGTCTATGGGTAGCGATCACTTGACATCGGGTGAAGCGCTTGCTCGTTTGCCACCTAGTACTATAAAAGAAAACGAAAAAAAATCATTGTTTTTGACCCATCATTAAAGTTACAGCAATTAATAATTACTGTTTGTACTGAATAAAAATAATCACAAGATTTTCAGACAGGTGCCAACCCTGTCTGCCGATGACAGTAATCGGTGCATAAATAACTAAGCCCTGACTTACCACAAGCTCTGTGTTTTAACTTTCGCTTAACATTCGCAAAGCTTACATATTTTTGAGCTTAAATATTTATTAATCATAAAATAGTAGGAAAGCCTGCAACAACATCTGTTGCAGGAATGAGTCGGAAAACAAAAGCCAAGTTATACTACGTTACATCAGGCGAACCCCTAGCTAGTTTGCCACCTTCATGTATAAAAAAAGTAAAATTATTTCACACAGCACGCGCCACATGTTAATAATAATTTCTCCTTCATTCACTTATGGATAAATATTTTCCATAAGAAATTAAACTTATGTTACAGTTTGTACGAATGTTGGTCATAAAACAGTTGAAGTAAATCCAAATGGCGTTGTCTGAGAATCGATCTCGCATCAGAACTCCACCCATCTCTTCTATAATGTAAAGGCTTGCGATTCAGTTGTAGCTACCATTACAGGGCTAGTCTTAATAACTCTAACCATGGACCACGCATGCACCGGTCCATAATCACATATATCGGCGGCGTGTGCGGCTACAGCGCCGTGTAATCTGGACTACGCCTGTTGCATGTCGACTTAAAGAGAGACCTACACGGGATTTCGTTTTTTAGAGATTGGGAAGAAATTATTAATTTTCTCTTTATGTTACAACACGTGTAGGAAGTATGGATGGATTGTGTGTCTTTGTGAATTGAGATATGACCACCGATAGAGGTATACGCAAGAGAAGTGGCACCTACAGTGGTGACAACACAATGATGAGACAAGGGAACTATCTATACGTCTAAACAAGTCCTATATTCAGTCAATTGTGATGAAAAAACTTGATTAAAATTTTAAATAAGTGTCCTGTTTTTTCTCGCTAAAATTTCGCAACAACTTTGTTCCGCACAAAGTTTGATAGCACTCCATAAGAAATCGTTTTCGCCTTGCCACCTGGCACCTCTCAGCGCCCTGCTCAAACATTAATAAGTTCATCAAAGTTGACGCCTTAACAAGGGTTGCGCCCCTGATCAGTAATGAACGCGACCACGGGGGGCGCAAGTAACGCGCCTAGTGCAACCCGCGGCTTTGCTCGCTCTATTATATTCCAACTTGTTTTACGTGTTATCAACGTTCAACGTGCAATCCATGTCTATGCATATATTTGTATATAAGACTAACAAAATAATAATTTTAATTTATTTCATAACGCATTGTGCATAACGCAATAGGATTACGACATTACACATTACGCAGGTAACAAAAGTGATTGGCAGTGTTGACAAGAGCCACCCGAGATCAAATGAATAACTCGCCATATACCTGAAGAAGGGAAACTTGCAATGTAACTTGCTAAAATGGGTAATTTATTCAAAATTCTAATAAAAAAATTGTATAAAAATGACGTAAAGAAATAGATATTTTGTAGACACGTCAAAAAATATAAAGTTTCCCACAAAATTGTCTATGATAACCCCCGAGATGTGGGACATTTTCTTTATTTATAGCAACACTTAAAAGTATCCCTCGCGAACACAAATATCCGTCTGGCGGGATCCCGCCATATGTCTCCCACTTCACCTGCTAGTAGGAAATATCGGTCTCCTGGCATTAGTTGCCGCTGACTGATCGCCGCTGTTATGAGGTGGAAGATTTGTTACTTATTCCCGTTGGAACTGAGCTTGGAGAGGTTTTATTAAAGTATAATATTACCTCTTCATTTAAAATGTTAACTTATATCATCTTGTTTTGCTAACAGTACGCCAATATTAAATGCATATAAGTTCGTAAACGTATACTGGATGATAGCATCCTGGAAACTTTCTTTGCTGCGATCCTGTGGGCCACGCCCTCTAAAAAACCTCTCGGTGGCCATCCTCGAGCGAGACCAGCGGGGCTCCGGCCCCTGATTTAATACGGCCAGACGTCTTCGCAATTCATTTTTTTATTCGAAACTCCGTTTTTATTAAACGGTTCCTAGCATTAAAATACACATTTATAGTATTACTTATGATAATTTTTACCATTATCTCAGGAATGCCCTTTTTGCCTTGCACTATTAAAAGGTGCATGTATATACATAAAAGGATTTACTAATAATTATATACTATTCGTACATAGAACTCGCAATATCTGGGGGTGAATGCGGGTAGTTATCTTGACATGGTATCAGCCGGAATGGACAGATGACGGCATACCCGGCTTGGCTCTGCCCGGTTCAAATCAGACGGTTATCCGGATGAAAAATCTCTTAATAGACATGCAAGGGATACTCGCTGTACATTTTCTTTATACGTTTATTTTGTTTTTATCTCGGCCAATTTCTGTTTATTTTTTGGTACGAAATGAACAAACATATCCCTAAAATGTTACTATAATACTTTCAAGATAAACCAACTGATTGCAACAATATTATAACGATTACTTTACCCTCTCCTTCCGTGAGATCGTGCAATCATTTTCGTAATAACGGATTGCGCGACGTAAAAGGCACCAGAGTAATTAATTTTCATGTTAAACCATACTAACCTAGGTGTATAAATTCTGTAACACTTTACTAAATGTTACCAAAAACAAAATAATTAAACGTGCATAGACAAGCGACATAAAAATGTATTGTTACAAATGTTGACACCAACTATCCCACTCACCCTGAACAAGGATATCCGACAGGTCCATAACTTGTGCCCACACCGAAGTACGCAAACTTGAGTTAGCCGTTTAATTTACCTAACTTTCTTATTACCATTGAAAGCATTATTAAGAACACTGATATTAAAAATAAAATTTATTTTCGAGATTACATTATGACAGCTGTCAAGGGAAATGGCGGGAAATCTACATAAATGATGCAGACCATAAATACGTTCCCGTTTTGTTTTGTTGTGTTTTTCTTTAAGTTATTTGATTACATTTAAAAAATCCAAAATTTAAATTACGTATTTGATAATAAAGCAAATATAACGTCAAAATGGGATTTCCGGATATCGGAGTGACCGATCTCGGACCAGCTGGACCGAATCAACTCCGCACGGTAACGTGACCCTTTTGAAACTTTCATATCTGGTACATTTTATTCATTCTACCTGGACACATGCTTCTTACATAAAATACTCCACGGTAAAGCTCAATGTCAGCAGCTACTTGAGAGTCTATTCTTTACAGTACCGAGACCAAACAAACGCAAAAATAGGAACAATAAAGTGTTCTACGTCAACAACTCCAGAACAAACCTCGGCCAGCAGTCGCCTCTCAACAGGATTTGTAGAGAATACAATGGAATAGCTGAGCTCGATAACTCAAATAACTTAGACTTGTTTAATAATAAATATAATCTTTTCAAGGAAACTGTAACGAAGTATTATATAAGTCAAGAAATTGTTTAAAGTATGTTAATAGTATAAAAAATTTACATTAAATCACTAAAGTCGTAATTTTATAAATGTTATGTACACCGTTGTTTTCATATATATAAGACTTAATTCAATGTTAGTTATAGTTAATGGTAAGTGTGATATATATATGATGTGGATGTACTAAATAAATAAATAAATAAATAAATTCTAGTATCGTACTTTATTTTATTTAAACTGTAGTTTTGTCTGTATGTGCTATTTATTTATTTTACAAAGTGTTTACCATTATTTTGTTTAAATTCGATTACTACAGATTAAAATTGTCATAAGTTTACTAATGTATCGGGTTGTTACTAAATTTCTTTAGAATTTTTTTTCATTTATTCATGTGGTATATAAATGTATGTAGCACCGGCTGGCATCGTGACTGGGGCGCCGCTATCTCGTCGTGGATCTCTCCTCGCGCCCAGGAAACCTAACTAGGTGGCGCTCGTGCTCTCCCGGACATTTCCTCGATTACACTCGACTGTTAAAGGAAATGTAACCTTTTTAATAAACGGCTTTGTTTATCACTTGCGCGCTTTATACATTCCGCGTGGGTAGACAGAGCTGTAAATGTCAACTTCGGGCATAATCAACAAGAGGTTTTCGCATACGCATCGCATCGCCAATATTCAGATGTCACAAATATGTTTTTTCTTGTCTTTGGCACGCTTATTCTATATTGTGTACTGGAAATCCATTACGCAATATACTGTTCACACTATATACGACTACTTATAACAATCAGTCAAGGCTCGAGCCTCAAGAGGTGTTGTCACGACCGTTGACAGGAGTACAAACTGAGTCTCCTTCCTTTGACAAGTGCTTATAAAGACTCTTGCTGTCTAAAGACAGCTACGCAACTTCACGTTTCAGTACCGTACTCGTACATTTCCGGTTTGCCGGAAATGTGAGCGACATTAGCATTCACCAGTTAGTTATGAAACAGAGTGGCTTCAGACAAATTCAACTATATTTTTTTTTATTTCCTGGCACATTTTCCAATATAATTTAATATATTACATAAGCCCTGTATATAAATAAAGCACACCTTTGATAAGTTTAATGGTCATAAAAATGATTAGGTTAACAGTATATCAAAGACACAGTAGGGGGCTAACAAGCAAACAAGAAACTACTTAATTCGACCAATTTATAACGCCAATCATTCCATTAAGCTTAATTATTGCTCGTAACTTAATTACAGTTCGAAGCTTTTTGTTACTTCAAGTGCCAAGTTACTAATTACTGTATACAAAAGTCGGTTAAATTGTCTACTAATAAATTATTATATAGTCTAAAGTGAAGTAAAGTCTTTTTTTAAATGTTTCCCACTGCAGTGACACAGGCCTCCTCTCCGAAAGAGGGTATGATATGTAATAATGAGCCGTAATCCACCACGCTGGCCCGGTGGCTTCGAATTTTGTGGTTCTAAGATGCCGGTTTCCTCACGATGTCTTCTGTTTTATCTAGCTGTATTCAAGACATTAAGCTATCATTCGTCGCGGGGAAAAAGCGTATCGTAGGGATACATTCTAGTATTTATAATAAACACTAAGCCTACCTTTTACAACATGGATCTGTAGCGCCGTGCTTGGCATTCAAATAGATGATAAATGGTAAAGTATCGGTATTCATAAAGAAAGTGGGAACTTCGCCAATTGGACCACGCGGTCAAGTCAATGTTCGTTCCTACGGAAGTGCCTACGCTGTAAAAATTCTTTCACCATTAGAATCCTACATTATTAACATAGGCGATGGATTTTTTTATTTATAATTGTTGTTAAATACCCGTGCGGAGCCGGGGCGGACCGCTAGTTGTACAAGCAACATGTAAATTTACAATTATTTGGCATCGTACGGATATCTAATGAATTTTAAAGCGGGTGACATACTGTAAAAAATCATACAACATTGAAATCTACTAAATATACGCCATACACACAACACCTTTACATACAGAACACGAACAAACTATAATACAAAGCTTGTGTTATGTTTTTGGCAGGTTTGTATTAAAAACGTTTGCGCTGAGATGGAAGGTGCACGAACGAAGAATTAATGCGGGAAATAAAATGAATGGGTTAATGAGGAGCCAGAATGTATCTCTAAAGGTACGTCTGGCAATACATACTGCCATATTAGTAACCACATTAATTTAATAAGTATGAGAGTTGGGTAGGAAGGTCAAGCATGCAAAATAAATGCAGGTGAGATGCGGTCTCCGAGAGGTATGCTAGGCGTGACACTGAATGATAAGATGAGAAATAGCGTTGTAAGGGAAAAGTGTGGCTTACAAGTTGCTAAAATTGAGAAAGGTATGCTTCGGTGGTTCGGGCATGTTAAGAGGATGAATGAAAGATTGGCAAGACAAATTTATTTTGCGAAATTGACTGGCATTGAAGACAGGGGTCAGCCTCGGCATACTTATACCGACCAGATTGGTGATATATTGAAGAAAATCGGTATTAAGAGTAACCGGCGAGTATGATTGTAGAAGAAGCATCTCTCTGCCACACTGTTTGGTTTAGTGGCGTGAGTATAAACGTATGAGTGCGTCGTAAATATATTTTCTCCAATCGAATCTAGATGTCACAACTTAGCAACCAAGTGGATCATTTTAAACACACATAAACTTTTGAATTGAAAGCATAGAATAGTATAGTAGTTAAGAATTTTGAAGCGATGAACTTACGATGGTGAAATCGTCTACCTATTTAAATATTCAAGCTACGTCGCCGTCTAATCTTTAACATACATACAAACAAAAATGTTACTTCATAATTGAATATGTGAATTCTATTTGTAACGACAACTCCAAGGCTAATGTAATCTCGGAATGTTTACTAGATAAGCCAATCCGTGTTCCCTTCCATAGGGTATCGACCTCAGATATGTCGATGAATATAACCAGGTAGAAGGTGATAACACCAGCGATAGCAGAACCCTATTTCCATTAAAAACTTTCGAAAAGAAAGTTGCAAGTTAACTGGGCATAAGATAGTTCAAAAGCAAAATATGGTGTAATTGTAAAATTTATTAAAGCAACGTGGTTCAATAAATGTTGGCAGTTTTAATATATCTCCTAAGATGTGGTATACCTCGGGTATATACCCGTATTATTTCGTTCGTTCGTTCGTATATACGAATACGTACGGCTTCGCCCGGGTGCCACTAATTATGGCATTGAACTATCAGCAGTTATAGCGCTGCTTTTAGCATTACCACTTCAATTTCTCTAAACATTAAGCCAAGGCAGAATTAGCTGTTTCACAACTAGCTTCAACGGAACGCTTTATTCGCTTCTAGTTTCGTATTATCTTTACTGAAGGACTCAAATATCTACGATTTAAAAAAAATGATGTGGTTATAAATTGTGTTATTTTGTATTTTATGCATTTGCATGGTCCATTAAGCAGGCGCTGCTCACATGTAATAATAAATAACAGTATGTGGTGATCGCGGGTCCTAAAACCGCATATACATTATTAATATTTAAATTAGTATCGAATATTATGAATATATGAGGATTAATTAAATAAATGAATTAAATTTCAAAAATTAAACTTATGCAGTAGTAATTTTAACAACTAATTTATTAGAGCAAAATCCCTACTACTAAAAAGTAGCTAGGAAGAATATTATAGCATGGCGTCATAAAATATTTATATTAAAATAATTATTTCTTGTTAAAATGTAAAGATATACATGTTTTAAAATATAAAAAAATTACATAATTATAAAAAATAATTATAATAATAATAATTCAGTTGAATGCGGCCCTGTGTATAAATACCCTAACCAATCTGTTGGCGGCAATCGGCCAGTGGAAGCTATATGTTAGCGGTTACCGTAAATATTGCATCCAGAACATGTTGCGAAAACAGATTATGTAAAAATAACTGAAATATGTAAAAAAATGTGTTTTCATTTATGTCTGTGTACATTTAACAATTTTATTACACAAGAGAATCTATTGTTAACTCAAGATGCTAATATATTGTAAGATATGAAACCTCAATGAATTACATATGACTTGGCTTAAAATTAATAAAGTTGTGGTGCAGAAAGTATTATTGCGGTAAGAGACCGCATTTTGCATCATGCGATGATGAAACCAACGCTTTGAAAAACATATGTTGAATAAGGTAACGCCGCGGTAATCTAGGAATTGACATAGAGTAAAAGATGCGTAGAGTCTACCCGAATATATTTTGTTTAACGTAGCTGTTATATTTAACCAATTTACGATTAGTAAGGTTATCCATTAGGTTATTTTTAACCGACTTCAAAGAGGAAGAGGTTATCAATTCGACTGTATGTTTTTTTAAGACCCTGTATTGCCGGAGACAATCCCTTCCCCTGATTAGTTTATAATTTAGTACCAATAAACATAATAAAATAACTAACGAAAAATGTAAAATTGTTAACATTAGCCGAAATAAATTAACAAAGTCTGGCTAATGACATAAGAAAAGTATGTGTGTGATTGTGAGTGATAGTGGTAAATAGATTAACTGATGTTATTTTTATGGTACTCTGTTGCTTAATTAAAAATTAACTTATTAAATTGATTAATCTAATAACAATATAAATAAAAAATCAAAGCTTCGATCAAGATGTAATGTATACGGTACATGATAAGAGCAGCGGCCTCTACGGTCAAGTTACTCTGTGCACGGTAACCCGACCGGCCCACGCAAGGCTGGCCCTTACAAGGTCACTGGCAGGCTCTGGACATTAGATCCCGTCGCGGTTTGCACGCAACTTATAACTCTCGTAAACTCGTCGTAAATCTTGTTTCTTAGATAATCCGGTAGAGGGCAAGCGTACATGTGTACATGCTTATGTATACGGTATAAAGCTTAGTAACTTATGTATTATGCGAATAATTTCGGCAGTGTGAACACGGTGTTTGGTGTATTTTCAATCAAAATAAATTTTAGACGATCAATATAAGTTGAAAGTTTTTGTTTAGTTTTACCTGTCTTACATGCTTGTTGCAGCGTGTACGAGCGTTCACGACATCAGTGGAGGAGTTGGCGGCGCGCGTGCAATCGGCGGAAGCTGCGCGTGCGAGCTGGCGCGCTCCGGGAGACGCCAGAGATGCGCGTGCGCAGCTCGACGCGGTCTCCCGCGCGCGCGCGCAGATCCCGCCCCTACGCAGGCTGGCCGACGAGTTGCGCGCGCAAGCGCAGCACCTAGCTCGGGATAATGTGCAGCTACCTGAACAATTGAGGGCACGCCTCGATGACCTTAACGCGAGGTAAGTCTCCCATATTGGCTCGTACTTTAGAATATAAAGCTTTGGGCTCTTAAAACTTTCCTATAATGAAAAGAGAATATCATAGTATCCATTATGACACGAATGAAATTAAACTGTACGTGAATGTAAACCAGTATTCCCGACGCTGGCGACGTGAGTTGTTTGAGAAGACCTTGTCCTAGAACCGGCGTCTTTCACACGCCCTGAATACCTAGCTGATGTCAGGCGGATGCTGTCCGATGCCTGTCATGTACACGACAGCTGAAGCTTCCTTACACATTAATTGATTCTGTTGTTGTATTGATGGAGTCATAATGAATGAAAAGGCTGGTACATACACTAGTGTTCTCAACCGCTTAGATTGTCTAATGTTAACATCAAATATTCTTATAAATAAAGCGATTATGAGTTCCTAATACAGCATACCCATTAGTTTTGCTTACTTCACCAATAAGGCTGGCATCACGCAGGCTGTGAAAACTTTAGCCTATATATAGTGCAGACTAGGATCACACTGTGGCGACACTACATAAGTGGGCAAAAGGGCTGTGAGATTTTTTTCGAAAGATGGTATGCACTAGTTTAGAGTAACAGCCTATTATATTCACTCTTCTGCTGTTATTTACCGTCGTAACTTCTGCAGGGTGTCCGCACTATCAGCTGGCGGCGAGGAGCGTGCGCGGCAGCTGGCGGGTGTGGCGCGCGACGGTGGAGCCGGCGCCGCGCAAGGCTTCCTCGCGGGCTCGGTGCGCGCGCCCTGGGAGCGCGCCGTCACCCCCGCCAACGTGCCCTACTACATCAAGTTAGTTCCACCACCATTCATAGCAGCGACCTTCAAGTCACACGGACGGAGCTCCGCACGACGATGTTCGATACTGGATCGATGAGTTACCTACAAATATACATATATAATAATCACAATTGTAATGTATTCCAGTCATGAATTGGAGACGACACACTGGGACCATCCGAAGATGATCGACCTGATGAACTCCCTCGCCGACCTCAACGAGGTCCGCTTCTCCGCGTACAGGACCGCCCTCAAGCTGCGCACCGTGCAGAAGGCGCTTTGCAGTAAGTTGTTCATGATAAATTCCCAAAGACTATTCACTCTTAGCCGATTACCGTACACGGTGCCTATGCACTATCGCTATCGACTGCGTTCATATAAATAGGAACTTGTAGATTTTTTTTTAATTCGCGGCACTATGCGGCCCTCTCTAAGTCTTTGGTGGTCAGGGCCATTCTTTGCTAGGCACGTACAGAAACTAACCTGAAAAGCGAATTCAGTAGTTATTGACATCGGCTACAGATAAACGTGGTCTCAACATAACTCAAAAGAGACCCAAAGTACATGAATTTCAAGTCAACGCGGACACAGTTCCATGTTAGTGATCCTTGGAGCTGCTGAATACATTATCCCCGGCTCGCAGAACGTGCCGCGCCATGAATACGTAGCAACGCATGCATATGCATGCAGCTATGCATATGCATATAAATGTGTACATGCAGGGTAAAGATTTTGTAGTTTATAAGAAATTTTATGAATAATGTCACAAGGCTTTATTATTTTTGTATTTCATGATTGCAGATGCGAGTAATAATCTACCAGGTTAATTGTTTCTCGATATTCTTGTCTATTTTTGACAGATATCATTTAGTTTTTTTGAGTTTTATTATTGACTAGTGACCCGCCCCGGCTTCGTCCAGGTACTACTAATTATGGTGATCCGATCGCAACCAAACACAGGATTGTGCCAATCTGGACAATCTCTGTAAATTTCATCGAAATCGGTCCAGCCGTTTCGGAGTCTATAGGTCTCTAGGGAACATACATACTTCGCTTTCTATATACTTTTTTTCATAAAAAGTATCCTATGTTACTTCTAATAACTCCAAGAATATGTGTACAAAGTTTCATGATGATCGGTTGAGTAGTTTTCGCGTGAAAGCGTAACAAACAAACTTACATTCCCTTACACACACACATTATTCACATATATTTTGATTTAAACAAAACTAAAGATGTTTTAGAAATCAACATTCTATAGAGGAGGCTCCTGATGTTTTGATTTTGTTTTTACGTCTCGTATGGAATACGAGTTTATTAATAGCCATTAATGTTCCGCAGTGCACATGCTGCAGCTGGGCGGCGCGCTGGACGCGTTCGACGCGCACGGCCTGCGCGCGCAGAACGACCGCCTCATCGACATCCCCGACATGATCACCGTGCTCACCTCGCTCTACGAGGTACCTGCTGCACATCATTACTAAAGCTCCGTAGGGCACATCCTGCAGCTTGGCGGCGCGCTGGACGACTTCGAAGTCTCGTGGAGAACCTTGTTTGAGTCTGTTGTCTACCATTGAAAATGTTTGTCTGACTGGGCCTTATACTATTAACAAATTAAACGGTTGCGATTATGTTTCCAGGTGATTGCTGCGGAGAACCCTAGCCTGGTTAACGTGCCGCTGTGCCTGGACCTGTCGGTCAACTGGCTGCTAAACGTGTACGACAGCCAGCGCACGGGTCAGATCCGCGTGCTCAGCTTCAAGGTCGGCCTCGTGCTGCTCTGCAAGGGGCACCTCGAGGAGAAGTACAGGTAATATGACATGTTACTATTACAACGATATATTATACTTTTTTATGGTAGAAAGTGGCAAACGAGAATGCAGGTGCTTCTGATGTTAAGTGACCGCTGGCCATAGACATTCGCAACAAGAAAACGAGTTGCAGATACGTTGCCTACCTTTGATGGAGAGAATAGAAAGGGAAAGGAATATTTCCTTTTCCTATCTCCCTACAATCCTCTTCCCCTTTCCATCCTATACTTGTAAGGAAACGATGGGAAAGGGAGGAGGACTGAAATTGGGCCTCCGGCAAGGCACTCACATCAGACGAAAGAGTACTTCTACTTCACGCCTGTCTTCTGTGAGGTCGTGGTATTTCGCCTGTCGAGCTCGCCCATTCGTGCAACAGAAGTTGCCGTTGCGGACTCTACCACTGTACCATATATCCACTTAAACACTGTTTGAATTAACGGGATATTGCAGGTACTTGTTCCGTCTGATCGCGGACCCGTCGTGCCGTGTCGACCAGAGGAAGCTGGGCCTTCTGCTCCACGACTGCATACAGGTATTTTTTACTTCGTTCCAACAAACGGATGTCCACTGCTGGCCTTAGGCCTCTATACTATTTTACAATTACAAAGTGCTGTGGTAGAACAGGTTCGTGCTCTAACACACTAAAACACTAACCTAAACAACGCTTTAAAACCCAATTGTTTTTATATAAATGGAACTATGCCAGCCATCACAGACTCCCTGCTGTGAGCCCCCTGAACATTGTTAAGTAAAAAGACGGAGGACTACGAAACTGGACTCCTAGTATAATTATTTTCTTGATTAAAGGACACTCACCCCTACAAAACTAATATATTAAATTTATAAAGCATTTTTTTTATTACTGAAATATTATTGAAAATTATTCACAGGTTCCAAGACAACTTGGCGAAGTGGCTGCGTTCGGGGGCTCTAACATCGAGCCTTCAGTGAGGAGCTGCTTCGAGCAGGCCTCCGTCGCCGGCAAGGAGGGCGGCAAGGGAGGCACCCTCGACCGGAAATCTGGTGAGGAACTACGTATTTGATAATATTTTCATTGACTATCACTGGCCATATTTGTAATTCAAATCTTTCTGGCCAAACATGAGAACCGCCCCTGCTGATATATCAGTCAGTTAGTTCTTCTTTGATATATGTAGATATACCTATCCCCCTTTACATAAATCGGCGTGATATATAAGTGAGAACCGTATGAAAAGCCGTTCGGTTAGTTTTTCAGTTAAACACATTTCCATCCGTCCATTCCATTGTCCGGGTGGACTTCGTTTTAATATTTAATCAAATAGCATATTTTGTAAGACGTATACATTTTTCAATATCCTGTATGTATGTACATGTATGTAAAAGTTAAAAAAACTAGATAAAACATTATTTGGATAATTTATTATTGATAATATAATGAATTATAAATTGCAAGAATGTTTACGTAATTCATATATTTTTAAATAGTTGGAGAAAAAGAGAAAGAGAAGGAGAAAGAGCGGGAGAAGGATGAGAGCAAAGAGAAGAGCGTGGAGCGTGACGCGGAGGGCCAACTGCAGTACATAGAAGCGTTCCACTTCCTGCAGTGGCTGCAGAAAGAGCCGCAGAGCATGGTGTGGCTGCCAGTGCTGCACCGCCTGGCCGCCGCCGAGGCAGCGCGGCACCAGGCCAAGTGCAACATCTGCAAGGAGTATCCCATCGTCGGCTTCAGGTATTTACCTCGAACTTTAGATAACGGGCAGTCAACAAAAACAACAACAAATCTGTGCGTTTTATGGCAGAAGAATAAAAAACAACAACCTTCTCTTCTTCTTGCTTCTTCCGATGATGAGTGGATAAGAAAATGGAAATAAAAAAGACCTGGGCATTACCCTTTAGGCGAAATCTAGTGTTCTGATATTGTGGTTGCTTTCCCTCTCCAGCAGGTCCATTCCTGCAACAGCGTCTAACGCTGTCGGCTCTACTATTAAACTACTTCTGACTCAATCTTAAGCGCAGCTTTAAAATATTATCTAAAAAAATTCTAACTCGCAGGTACCGCTGTCTCAAGTGCTTCAATTTCGACATGTGCCAGAAATGCTTCTTCAGCGGTCGCAAGGCCAAGAATCACAAGCTGACCCATCCAATGCAGGAGTACTGCACAGCGGTGAGTTACATGTCTTTTGATCAGCTAACGAATTCCCCCTTCATGTTTGTTAGATTCATAGATATTCCAAGGTCTACTAGTGTTATTATGCATCTAGGTCGCCAGCGTAATGTTCACTGTTGTTGTTCATAGGTCAGTTGGCTTCATAATTTGAAAATATATTGCAATATTATTTGTTCATTAGACGACGTCCGGCGAGGACGTGCGCGACTTCACGCGCGCGCTCCGCAACAAGTTCAAGTCCGCGCGCTACTTCAAAAAGCACCCGCGCGTCGGCTACCTGCCCGTGCAGACCGTACTAGAAGGTGAGATAACCCAAACATTTGTACACGTACAGTCTCACATAACGTGTTACTCCAAACTCTCGTACATGTACAGTGCGTAACAAAACAATACCGTATATAAAAACAACAAAAAGAACTTGGCCGACTGATCTTCTGGCATCTTTCTGGAAGGTGACCTTACACAAATATCTGTACGTGTACAGTCACTGACAGTAATCATTAAAACAGAAATCTGTTGAAAATTGAATCGATAGATGGCGCTGTCGTTTAGCTGTCTCCGCTCCTCTACGAGTACGAAATTCGATATAATTTAACTGAAACTTTAATAATGTCACATTTTATAACCTCCATACAGGGAAAAATGCAATTTACAAATGTATTCGAAGTTTTCGCTTCACGAATTTGATGTGAATGTGTATTTGTGTAACCAGGAGATGCTCTGGAGTCGCCGGCGCCGTCACCTCAGCACGGGGGCGCGGCGGGCGCGGGCGGCGCTGCGGGCGACGACATGCACTCACGCCTCGAGCTGTACGCGTCGCGCCTGGCGCAGGTCGAGCTCGGCGCGCGCGCAGCCGACACTCCGGATAGGTAACAGCTGTCAACTCTTCTCTTATACCTAACCCATTCCTAGTCTTATCTAGTAACTATCACTTTATTAATTTTCTCAACTATATCCAGAATGATATTTAGTTTCTCCGTATTTTTTTCAACGTAAACAGATCCAAACCAACGAGGATTGATTGAGCACCCATAACTATAAACATTCCCAGCAATCACGAGAGTTAACGAATGTGTTGCCAGTCTGGAGAGAAAAGGAGAAATTCATAAGGCAATGAAGAGGAAAAGTGGATTGGTTGGATGGATTTATATCCGTGACGCCTGTATTCTGCGAGGTGGGACTTTCCCGGATAAGCTGGCAAATTTGTGCAACCTCTGTTGGTACTATGCTTCTGATCTGCCACTATTCTGGCTGCAGTTTGAACACACGTCCGGTGCCTTTAAGTGCATAATAGTATCAGACACTTGGAGTTTTGTAAATACAAAGATACATTTTCGACTTGAACGTTTTCAGTGACGAGGAGCACCAGTTGATAGCGCAGTACTGCGCGTCGCTGAACGGCGGCGGCGACGGCGAGGAGGCGCCGCGCTCCCCCGTGCACGTCGTCTCCGTCATACACCGCGAGCAGCGACACGAGCTCGAGGCCATGATACGGTACGCTGCCACTGCCACCGACTTGCACGCCGCGGCGCAACTAGTCTGCAAACCAAGTCACACTGTACCTGTCGATGTTAAATCCTTCCTTCATTGACATTTATCGGAAATCATACGTAACAATGCCTAAAGTGTAAAAATACAATACATAGCTAAGTAGCTAAAACAATTTAGGAAAAAGTAAAATAAAGTGTTGCCCTTCGAGGGTTCAAAAATACTATTTTAAAAGGTTTTTAGGATGTCTTCTAAAGCTATTTGTTCATAGGTGGCTTTAGATCCCTACCAAATTGAATATATTTGGCGTTCATGACAATCTTTTCTTAAATATATTTTTAGATAAAGGTATGTTCAATGACCATTCGACCAATTGTAGCGAGCTGGAGGAGGAGAACGCGAGCCTGCAAGCGGAGTATGAGCGGCTGAAGGCGAAGCAGACGCCGGGCTCCACGCCCGAGGACCAGCACACCCTCGCCGACAATAGAAACGCGCCCGTGGACCAGGACATGATGGCGGAAGCACGCCTGCTGCGCCAACACAAGGGCCGACTGGAGGCGCGCATGCACATCCTGGAGGAACACAACCGCCAGCTCGAGGCACAGCTGCAGCGTTTACGCACGCTGCTCCATGAGGTACCTATCCCCATGGCATATTTTTAATGGGTTACCCCCTTGGTGGCCTTCTTCAAGTGAGACGCGAAAGAGCTCCGGCATATAGGGAATGTACCGTTACCTCTCCTTCACACCTACTGTCACTGTCACTTTTATAAAAAAAAATATGTTAAATATACATTTTAAAAAATTAAGCAAGGAACAAGCCCTTCTGATGTTAAGCCACCACTACAAATAATCAAGTAACCACTAGGAGTAGGACTGATTTGTAATCATCTTAGCTTTTTATGTAGGAAAAAAGGTTTAACGCAGAAGTATAAACCTAAGGCTATCTAATTCTTATGAATACTTGCTATGCTATCGTCACAGTCGTCCCTGCTGACGTTACAAACGTCTTATTTGTTCGTGTTGTATTCGTATGTTAAGTTGAGATATTTGCGTTCTACAGCCGTCGGGGTCTCCGCCGGCGCGCACGGGCACGCTGCAGACGCGCTCGGTGACAGCCTCGCAGCTCGCCACCGACTCGCCCGCCAAGCTGCACAATGGCCTCTACCACGACCCTCATGCCAGTCAGTATTGTTTATTATATATAATAGAAACGTGGCCTCGTGGCAAACGAGCTAACGGTTCACTCGAATTCAAGCGTCTGCCACCCATAGACATCTATAACAAGTTGAAGCGTTGCCTACCTTTAATGGACAGAGGAGGCCACAAACAAACTAAAATGATATTTCCTTGTCCTATTTACACTCTTCCCCGTCTAATCCTCTTCCCCTTTCCACCCTTTTCTTATCAGAAAGAGTTTGAAAGGGGAAGAGTAGAATTAGGCGTCCAGCACCTCACTTCACACCTGTCTTCTGTAAAGTCGTGGTATTCACTGCTCGTTGCGAGACTGATTAAAGGACTAAAACCACCTTTTAAGACCACGTCAACATAGTTCGTTATGGGGTTTAATGTAAGGCAAGTTGCGGCATTATTTATTTTATTTACTATATATCTATATTACATAATATATATACAAGTTTATTTTATTTATCTACTTTATCTATAAATTATTGTATACTTTGGCTTTAAGACTAACAATGAATTTTAGATCGTCTGATATAACAGCTAAGTATGTGAATGTAAACAATATCTATATCCGCCATTTTGTCTTGTATCTCGTGCGTCCACAAGATGGCGGGCGCGAGCGCGAGGCGCTGGAGCGGCCGCCGCCGCCGCCGCACGCCGTGCACTCCCTCATGCACTGCGCAGGTCAGCCGACGTTGTGGCTCCGTCATAGTGCGTCGCTACTGGAGACATTCACTAGACTAATACGTTTATTATCACTTCAATCGACTACCGCTACCTCATAGTCCTTACAACTTTAAAAAACATGGACAATGTGGCAACTATGGCAATAGTAATTCTATCTTTTTGGTCTCTTAATTTATTCTAATTATTTGTAATAAGAACTTAAAGATTAATAAATCGTAATTAAACTTTGATGTATCTATTCTAATACAATGTAAAAAAAATTGCGTCCAACAACTTTAAAATAAAATAATATTTTAATTCAGGTTTTATGACTGGATTTACCGGCGTAAAATTAATAAAATAACCTTTGTGTCTCCCCCACTCCGCATCGAGGGTGTCAAAGTGTGTGATGGTGTAAGTCAACTACACCTTTAATAAATAATAAACGTTTCATCTCGTTTGTCTCCAGTAGTTGCCACTCTTGACATAGATTTCATTTGGCATGTGACTTTGCTTCAATTACTTTTTTAGGTTTCCTTATCGAATATTTTTTTTGTTTGGTGTTTTGATTCAGGACAGGCAGCATCCATTATTATAGTGATATTTCATTTAATTAATAATTTTAAATCGATTTTGTAACAATGGCTCCTCAGAAATTATAATCTGTAAATCTCAGAGTATTAAGTAATTAAGCGGGAAATTGTCCATATTTCTTCGAGATTGTTCTATTTTTATATTTCTATAGTTTTGGGTCTTCATTTATTTTGGTGTTTTATTTTTTTGTTAGCTGCTGTTATTCATTTTGTTTGGTTTGCATGGATGTTGCATGGTTTAATTGTCCTCGTGTCGTTATATTCTCGTTGAATAATCAATGGTTATTGTTTATCGCCAACCGACCAGGACGTATACCGTGAGGTAATGAAATATTATATTTTAATTATTTTAACCTATATTACACATTATATACATTTATTTTAAAAAAAAACCTCTAGAGTTTAGTCACTTATTTGACTAAGCTTAAGGTTCGTTATATATTTTTATGAGAGACAAAGTTATTATCCGTTTTGTTAAGAAAGTTTTTAAAACTAATTATTCATTTTGCTACTGATTGTTTTATAATTTTTAAACGATGTTTTAATTCACAGATGATCTTGGACGCGCCGTTGAAGAGCTAGTATCGGTGATGACGGAGGACCAACCTAACCAGACCTCCACCGCGCCCCCCGAGTACACCAACGGGAAGCCGGCCGGCGACAAAGAATAAACTCCTGCGTACCCCCGGCGACGGTCTCGGACTCTGCGACCGACTCGGTGCTGCTGGAAGCGGGAGCACTGTTTATGGCAACAGGACTCCCCGCTTTCGGCTCGATTTCCACGCTCTAGCAACACTCGGTCACGCCAAAGAGTTTTTGCTACAATGGTATTGCTTTCATCTCGGTTATGGCAACACTAAGCTTATATTTTCGGTAAAACTGTACCGACAGACTCTTTTAATGTTAGCAACGAACTATAGAAACCTACTAATTTTCGGCTCATCACTAACAACCGTGCACGTCCTGTGCCGTACCACCTACGCACGTATTATACGAGAGCACCTAACCCTTCATTATCATCTACTAAAAGTCGACCCGGGCTTCCCCCACCACACGGGTTCTGTAGGAGTCCAATCCTTGCGCAGTGTGGTATACAAGGATTGAAGCCTGCTGCGCCATGCAGGGCTAAAGATGATGGTATTTAGCCCTTAATGGCTGAGGGTTCGAGCGGGCGATTGTCGTATGCAACGCTTATTGTATAAATAAGGGCATGCCATTGTTGCAGTACGCGTCGTGATCGAGTCATTCTATTTTATCTACGCTTTAATAAACTTTTACCTTTTTACTTGCGGCAACTCTTCAGTGTTGCTAGAGCGGAATATTCAACGAAAAAGACAAAATGTAACGAGCATTTATATACTTAAAAAATAAAATGTACCAAATTTGTCTATATAACTTACATTTATTAATTGTTTAAGTACATATCTTGTTAGTACAATCTTCACTATACTCGTCATATCACTTCGTGTAAATTGTGTCATATCATTTTTGCTGTGTACAAAACGACCGCGAAAAAAATGGAATCGAATCGCAAATCGATATTTATTTCTTTTATAATCGATTCGAGATAACGAGACAGCTTTGTAAGGGCCATTAGCTTTAAATATCACAAGTTTAGCTTTAAAATAACCAGTTTTGAGACATTTTATAGAACCTGTCGAATGTACCTTACCAAAGTTCCGACGGCGGACGAGGCCTATTAGTTAGTGGACGATTTGACGTTAGACGAACCCGTTGTACGGTCGAACAGTTTTGTAGTGGCGCGTAGATATAGCCAAATGATAATGGAGTGCTTGTTATGTATGTTACATGTTATCTACTTATCCAAAAATGTATTGTTAGTTGGAAAAATATGAATAATCAAGCTAGGCTGCGTAGTGTACGATTTCGGCGCGGTGCAGTTCCCATCGCGATTATAACCTCAAATTACTTGTGTTTTAGTAGGAATTTTAAAAGTCAAACACTGAAGAATAAATAAAAACATATCTAAAACGTTTGTAAACATATCAGTGTTACTTGTTGACAAAATATTTATTGTACATCAATAAACAACTTTCGCAATTTTCAGACCTAACCTCTAATTGTATGAATGAGCGAAAATATTACAGAAAACACGATTAGCGAAGGAAAAGTATTTAATATATTCTAATATGCATTAAAAAAATAGAGAAATACACAATAAATTGCTGGCTCGGAAAGAAAAAAAATCTCAAATAATTCTTTCAACTCTTTTTGGTGGGTTAGTATTGCATATTTTCTTAATGTTATTCAATCAAAGTTAGATAACTTGAGATTAACTAAACTTTAACCGTTTTTTTTTTCAAAAACCCCTTTTTTGTGACATGGCAAGAAATTGTGATGGGAACTTGCCCTCTATATTAATTTGGGATATGAAGCAGTAGGAAATCTTTTTAGCGATTAAAGGTAACTGTATCCAAAAGTTTTTCCCACTATCCCCACCTCACATCTCTTGTAGAGTATTCCGACGGACGGGACGATTTTGGCGTCGCGGTTCGTTTTCAGACATTTTATAACCTACTTGTAAGATGGCGCCTACCTTTTTAGATAAGATATTCGATTCGATACTTTTATACGAATGTTAAGTGAACTGTTGACGCTAACTATATTATTAAGGACTTCCGATTAAACCATATCAGGTTATTATTTTATATTTTATTGACGTGTGCAGACATTTTGTTTTTTTTTAAATGACAACTTGTCACTGCCACTGGCAGCACGAATGTTTGTGACGGCGGCAACTATTTTCTTGTTCTAATCTTAATTTGGCTAATGTAGATTGTAAGAAAAAAGCACAATTTATTGTAACCTTAACGAATGAAATATAATGAAATGTACACTAATCTTTTGTTATTAATATTATTTTATTTGTTTAATGTGGTAGGATTTATGATTTTTTTGTTTCAGAATTATTTTAAAAATACTTATTGGCTACTATTATATTAAATACACCTACTATGTACTTTCGCATTTATTTGTATATTTTACTGCGTTTATAATGTTTTAGAAGATAAATCGAAATAAACATTCAGCATAGTTACGACCGGTGTGTTTCATTTTTCCCCTGCTTTGTCTAATGTTCACACCATACATTTGTTGATCTGTTACAACTAAGGCTTGTAAACCACGTATCGAAATAATGTTGAAATTTCCCTTTCCTATTTATCCCCTCCACCGTCAACTCTTATTCCCCTTTCCATCCTTTTATTAGCAAAGGATGAGAAGGGGTCAAGAGGACTAGTATTAGGCCTCCGGCACCTCACTCATGAGACGAAACGCAGAACATTACTCACGCCTGTCTTCTGTGATGTGGTATTTCACTGTTCGAACCGGCCTATTAGTTCAACAAATGTTGCGGCTCTAGCAAAAACCTGTACTTGCTTTAAATTATCTCTATTAACTTAAATCTTTTTATGGATGATTGTTTAAAAGCTTTGAAAGACGAAGATTGTGGATTACGATGGGTCAGCTAGTTGTGCCACCAGGTCGTGTTTGTGTCATCGGCGGAGGACTTGCAATTTATGCGGAATAAGGGAAATATGTGGCTTAAAAATGGTCGTTGTAACTGGAATTGATGAAGGCATGCTTCAGTGGTGTGAGCATGCTGAAAGTATGAATGAAGAGAGAGTAATCAAACAAATTTATGTTGCAAAGGTGAGTGGCAGTGTTGGCAGGGGACGCCCTAGGAGAACTTATATCGACCAGATTAGTGACGTAATAAAGAAGGGCGATATAAAGAGTACACTCAACTGACGCTGTATGCGTAGATGTATGGATGTAGAAGCGAGAGAGGTGTGCCAGGATCGCGCGAAATGTTAACCCATATTACCTGCCTACCCGTCTGGATAACGGGCGTAAGCGCATATTTATCATATATTCTTCTTAACGTCTGACTTTCTTGTTCTTTTATATTCACAACACATTTTTTTAATTTAAAAAATTATAAGAAACAAATTTATACGAATTAAAACTGAAATGCTGTGGGACAGCTAAATGTTATGTTAGTGAGCTTACACTTTTGTCAGTCTAGCCCTGTCAAATAACGTACGATAAACGCCTTTCTAAAAAACAAATTAACCATGGACCTGCACTGAACAAGTAACCAGAATAGCTCCACTTCATGTAATTAGCCCACAACATGGTAGTAACAAGAGTTGTGAAATATTTTGTTGCGAAAGTCGGACTACATCCAATGTGCAATATTATAATAATAACATTATTCACACACGGCCATCTGATCCTAATCTAAGCAGAGCTTGTATTATGGAAACCAGATAACATACTTTTCTTTTATACATACTTAAATAGATAACTACACCCAGACATGTTCATGCACACAAATGTTTGTCCCGGGTGGGAGTCGAACCCCTGCGACGTGAAAAGCAAGTACCTTACAAACCATGCCAACCGGCCCACAGCAATAAATGATAAATAGTCGCATTTACTTTTATTTGGTAAACAACATTAAAATGTTTTAACATACAAACCACTTGTACGACCTACACTAAACATTATTTTGCACCTTTGAAATATTTATGGACATTTTTCACAGAATCTGTATAACAAATACCTGTGGCCAATTAGGTCAAAGAAAACTTTTCGAAACTAAATTATTATTCAGACAGGAACAAAGACTTTGATACAATTCTTAAAATATTTTTTTATCTATAATTAAATAAAGTAAACAATAACTTATTTATAAAATATCGTATTATGTCTGAAAGTCACGCAGAACAAGTTATAAAGCAATCGTTTGAGTTCACACTCAAGCGTCATTTTATATTAAAATAAACAGCAAGGCGTTATATACAGAGCACAGAAGAATGGCATAATTTTATGAAACATTTAAAATATACAATTTAGCTAGAATCGTATAATCTTAAGTTTATAAAGGCACTATAAATAAGTCATAAAGCTTTGGAAATATTTGGGAAGTTTAAATGATAAACAAAAACGCACAGACATTATTCATACTACAGCCAGGCGCACATTGTACACACAATGCAGATTTGTAACAGAGTCCTCAATAGTATAACATGGTTGATTGTCTGTTTGTAACATATGGTTATTAATTTAGATGGCTTGGATGAAAAATTACAGCTATTTATTATTTTTATTGCACATCAAAATGTGGTGTATTCTTTAGCCAATTTCACCTGGCCTATGACTGTAAATCCTATTGTGAGTAATAACAATGTTATTAGTCATATCTATGGCATGCAAAATATCATCTTTCGAAATAACAATACACTTTTTTCATTAATAATACGAGAGAAAACATATTTTTGTACACTATCTTCCGGTGCATATTACAATTAAACTATGACTACGCCAGTGGTTTGGAAAGAGCACCCGTTCGCTTTTTAGAGCCGCGGTGTCAAGAGTACAAGTTGCTCTAACAAAAGGTTTCATGTTTCAAACACAATTAATAATTTAATTCTGCCTTCCACCTCTATCTCTTCCTTATGAAGTATATCTACCTGCACCTCACAGTAAAGTTTAAACATTGTTGAACAGAAGCCATTGGTGACACTACTCATGCAAGAGGTATCAACAGTCATGCTATATCTATAGAATATTGCAACATCATAAGAGTACACCATAAGATTATTTGTTAACTAAAACTAAAGATTATTTACCTTGTTAAGTGTGGATAAAGGTAAGTTGTACAATTCAGAAGAGGAAATATAAATTTGTGATTTTTTAAAACTTTCTTCAATGTTTTAGCTATGCAAAACCAACATGCTTACATAAGGAGCAACCGTACGAAGCTAATTGCGTGTTAATTTGAACAGACAACATGATTGAGCCGAGTGTGCAAAGTGATCATTCCGCAGCAGCCGTCCAGTACTAAAAGCTCAAAATTATTTTAATTTTGCCAGAAGTGCATTTCCTTTCAACGCAAATGGGAATACTTCCTTCCAATCCCTTCCCCTATTCCACTAAAAATTATTCCCGAGATATAAAGTCTACTCTATATCTACCTACCCAACTTGTTTACAAGTGAAACCTAAATTATAATTACCATAAGTACAATATTTGCTCACAAGCTTTCTGTTAACAAATGCATTGTGTTGATTGACATATCAACAATATTTTATGACAACAACAAAAAAATAATGACATACCTTATGGGGTATCTGACTTTGCAGTAAAGTTTTTGCTTGCAAATGTGCAAGCAAAAACTTTACTGACTTTACTAATCCAGAAATCACATTAATATATCCATAGGTCCTATCCATTAAGTTAAGCTATAGCTAAAACTTCAATCACTGTAATATCCAAATGCTTCCAAATAGCCTTATTTTAGGTCAATAAAATGCATATCACTTTTATAATTCTAACAGTGATACATGTATATATAAGATAATATTAGCAACATTGGATAATGTTATACAATAATCTTATTTATCGAATTAAAAATGTTATCAATCTAAATGACCTAGTAAAAGCATCACTTATACTCGAACAGTAGCAGAATTACCTCCTAGGCCATTGATAACAGGTGGTACATTAGACTTAGGCCTTCGGAAGAGTAGGACATGAGGTTCAGGGTTGTGGACCATGAAGTGGAGCCAGCCGGGGCTCTGCTGTACGCCCAGGTTGCGCCACTCCGTCTCCGTCATGAGGTGGGACTTTGGCACCAGTCTGGCTAGATCTGGTGGCAGGATGACGTGGCTGAAATTACAGGCAAATAAGAAAATAAGGTTCCGTACATTTATCATTAGTGTTTTATCGATGCAAATAGGCTTTCAAGGAACAGCTCCACCTAATGTCATTGAACATATGCGTAAAAGTAATGTACAAAAATGTACCATTTCCCTAACTGTTGTATTTAAAGCAAAAATTTTGGCAAAAGTTAGGAAATCTTCAATCAAGAATATAATTACAATATATTGAAATAAAATCAAGGAAAACAAAATAATCCAAAAATTTCTCACCGATACTCATAAACGTCATCACTGTATCTTTCTGAGTATTGTATTTGGTCTACTGGCATTATTAAATTATCTCGATTACACTAACTTAAAAAAATAGAACTCTGTACCCTTAAAATTGCTTTTTAAGTGATAAAAAATCAATTTTCACACAATTTCTTCTTGATCGTTTGCTCAGCTGAAATCTGCCAATTTTGACGTAACATTTTCTTACGAAATGTATAACATCCGTTCAAACGCCGACTACACATAATAATAAATCCGTTACATTAATTTGTTTTTAATAAAAAAAATAAAATGATTTGGTATCTAAATGTTGATATACTATTTCGTAAAAAAATATTAAACATATAGTTCATTTCATACTTTAAGACCATCTAAGACGGATGAAATAAATAGTTATTGAACGCACCTCGCATATGGAGGGAATTTTGACATATCTTTGAGAGATAAGACTGACATTTCCAAACCTCGATCGACATCATTTCCCACGAGACATCATGTTTCGATTTACGGAACTGCAACTCTATGGAGACCATAAGATGGCCATAGTGTTTGATTGTGATTTTTAATATAATAAGTTCTGGCTAATACAAATAGATGTGCTTTAAAATGAAAATAAAAATCTTATTTATTCTTATTAATTAGCCGCTCTTTTTCAGTATCAAATTTCATTAGCCATGCCATACTTTTACCATAATTACAGGCATTCTAAATGTACTGTTATCGACATATAAATCACAAGTTCAGTTACACTACTTTAAATAAATTGTCATCCGTGGTTATTAAATGTTACGCAAGTGGGAAGAGCAAAAACATTGACGTTGTCATTACTAACTGGGGCCATTATTCAATCACTGCGACCCCACTCACCACTGCAATTCAATAACGTGTCCCCGGTGTAGGGGTTCCAAGAGGTGTTTATTATTAAAGGACAGTTCTCCTTTCTCTTAAATAAACCAAAGTTCACCTTGGTACCAGACTCCCCCGATTGACAATTATTATATTATATTTTTGGAACCAGGATAACAATACTTTGTTTTCATTTAAACTATATGAAATGGTTTCCGTGTTTTAGTTTTCGCCTTACTAAAACCTACCAGGTCAAGCCCAAAGATGAGGTCAAACCTTTCCAATTAACAATTCTAGATTCGCCACTGGCCGCCACAGCTATCAAACAATAATTTGTATATTCCAAAATTACCGTCGGTATGTTCTGTCTGTCTGCTTTATTCTGGATCTTCATATTATATGCATAATGCTATTAAGCCAACCAGACCAAGATTTAATGACAATTTCCTGAATAATTGGGACATGGTGGTGCGATAATAGTCATACCTTCTGGTTAACCGTTAACGTGAGTCGTGTAAATAATTTCAAACAATATTTTACAATTGGATTCACACATAAAAAATGAACGACACATAATAATGGCAGAGTGGTAGAGCCCGCAACAACAACACCTGTTGCACGAATTGGCCGGTTCGACCGGTGAAATACCACGACCTCACAGAAAACAAGCGTGAAGTAAAAGTACTCTGCGTTTCGTCTGATGAGTGAGGTGCCGGAAGCCTAATTTTAGTCCTCTTTCCCTTCTCACCCTTTCCTCATAAGGATAGGATGGGGAGGGGGTTAACGGGGGAAAGGACTTATCCTTTTTCCTGTCTATTGTCCCTCCTTTGTCCTTTAAATGTAGTTAACGCATCTGCAACGCATTTGTCTATTGCGGATGTTCATGGGCGGCGCTCACTTGACATCAGGTGATCCGCTTGAACGTTTACCACCTTCTCACATAAAAAAAATAATATAATGATAATTTTGTCCGTAATTTCTGCATAAGTCTGGTCGCAGTTTGTATCAATTGCCGATAATGGCAACCGGTAATGCATCACAACCGTGAGCCGATCCCAGGTCCTTCAGTCGTAGTCCTCGGTTCGTCTGCACTACCGTTGGCCAGCCATGAGCGCGATCACACTCGAGTTTTTACAAGATCTTCTTAAAGAAGACCATCCTGACGTAGTCATTCAAGAATTCAAGGTAGGTGGACAGTAAACATTCCTTTACAACTTTACACCATTTTTCTTATTTGCCCTAATTATTGGTTAAACTTAAGCTTCTGTGATACTCTAACGACAGTGTTTTTTTTAATTTCTATAGTAGAAAGTGTTTTCCTTGTTTGACAATGGTACAGGTCAATCGGTGGATTAGTTGCAGCTTTTTCAATTAGGAGGCTAAAATCGACTCACAATTTTAGCTCGACCTCATTCAAAACAAATATAAATGTAGAACTCAACTCATGCGGTGAATAACGTGACCGGAAGCCCTATCGTCTATCCATCCTCTTGTCCTTTCCTCTTTCGTAAGGGCTAGTAATACATCTGAAGTTCTTTTGAAGGTACGGATCCTCAGGGGCTGGTCTTAACACCAGGTGAACCGGTGGCTTATTTGTCTTATGGAGTAAAAATATCTTCAACTTGGTCAATTTCACTTATTCCAGGGTGCACCAGGAACAAAAAGAGGTGACAATTATACTTCTATGGTTTATCGAATTTCGTTAAAGGGAATTAAGAATAAGGAAGACGACTCCGACACATGGGAAGGTTCCATAATCTACAAATGCCTCCCAGAAAGCATCTTGAGGAGGGAAGCGTTCAAAAGCGACGAGCTTTTTTGCAACGAAGTGGCATTTTACAATAAAATATGGCCTGCGTTAGCTAAATTTCAATCACAGTGGGAAAAGGTCACGCATCCATTCAAATCTATACCTAAATGCTATCTGGCTCAGAATGACTTGGTGATTCTGAAGGACTTGAAGCAACTCGGGTTCGTAATGCCAGATAGAAGACAAGGCTTGACTATCGAGCAGTGCTACTTTGTTCTTAAACATTTATCACATTTCCACGCGCTATCGATGGCGATGAAATGTCACGACCCTGAGGGTTTCTACGAATTACTGAACATACAGGACGGCATCTCCGAAGGTTAGTAAATTTGATATTTACTTTTATTTTGATTCAAATATGTCGATGTCTGAAATTAGCAAAAAGATTACTTGGTCTGCAAAACATTTCAAGCAATTCTCCATAGTCATTCTGAGTTGAAATGTAGGTTATATATAGGAATATCATAGGAAGTAATTGGAATACTTAGGAACTCGACCTTATTTAGTTGACATTAAGTGCCCGCTACCACTAGACATCAAGCACATGAGTTGCAGATGCCTAACAGAGGAGAGGATAGACTAAAAATGATATTTCATTCTCTAACCATCTTCTCCGCCGTGAAAGTGGTCCCTCGAGTAGTGCTAAGCGTAACCATTTAATATTCAATTAGAAAACGGTACCGATTTAATTAATTGGATCTCACATTTGGTCTTTAACTGCAGTAGTTACTTTTTTTTTATAATTTGCTACTTTTACATTACTTTTGCAGTATTCTTCGTACCGGAAAACGTGGATTATTATAGAAGTTACTACACAGAAGCAATTCAGAACGCAATAGCGATGGTGGAAGAGGAACTCCAGGATGCCGAACACAAGGAGCTGTACCTGGAGAAGTTCCGTCAGTTTGGCAGCGAGGAGACTTTCTTCCAGACTATGATGGAACTGGTGGCACCAAGGGAGCCCCTCGCGGTGATCTGCCACGGCGACTGCTGGACCAATAACCTTCTGTTTCGCTTTGTCAACGGCGACATAGCCGAGGTAATCATAATGATTTGTTAAAAGTTAACGTTATAATAACGGATTTTGGAAATGTAAAGTCAATTATCCTCTCATGATGGGCGTAAACAAGACGCCTCTTTGAAATTTAACTGTCATCAATGTCACATTTCGACAATAAATTTCACCATATTAGTTACTTAAATATAGGGTTTTGACTTCAAATTCGGGCTTTGTATTGAATTTGTACTATAAAACACATTTTGTCCTGCAAAAGGATGATGAGCTTAGAAAATGTCTGGTTTTTTTCAATATTCGGGATTAGTTTTGAAATACTCCGTACAAATATACAACAATCGAAATAACATTAAAACTGTTTCCAGATGTACATAGTAGATTTCCAACTGGCACGTTACGCATCTCCTGCGTTAGACCTGGTGTACGTGATGTACCTCTGTCTGGACCGAGAACAGCGCGCCGGCCACCTGCCCTCGCTGCTGGAGTATTACGTTGACGAGCTGCACGCTAGACTGCTGGAGATGAGCGAGGATGACTCTGCCTTTCATAGCACGCTAAATAGAGATGCTTTATTCGAAATGTTAGTATATAGATTTGTTAAAGTGTCGTCTGTCGTCTGTTGGAGGACTGACTATTTTATTAAACAAAACATGTTTGAAATAATGACGTGTCTTATTAAAAGATGGCAGCTTTGCATTTTTAATTAACTTATATGTACGTCTTGTCAGTAATCCAATGGACAATCTTGAGATGAACGAAGAGGACTCCAAATTCCACACCACTCTCAATAGAGGACTTCTGTTTTAAATGTTTACTTTATTAGTAATTAAGTACGTATTATAGTGCCATCTGTCGTTTTTTGGTGAAACTAATAATTTCGTTGAAAAAAGTTATTCGAAAATAAGTTATTACCACACAGAAAGCAATAGGTGGCCGTTTTGATAGAAAATAATTAAAATCTTGGGAATAGGAGTTCAGTGAGGCTTGTTCCAAATATTTATAACGAAACAGATTCGCAAACGTGACGTCAGTAACCGATAATACAAGCAAGAACACTAAGATTCGACGTAAAAAAGTGTGTTCTCACTAGATGGTACTGTTTTTATGTAAAAAAACTGCTTTATAATTATACCAGTGACCCGCCCCGGCATCGCCCGGATACCACCAATTATGTTGATCCTATCGCTACCAAACATTGGAATGTGCCAATCTGGACAATTCCAATTCGTCGAAATCGGTCCAGCCGTTTCGGAGTCTATAGGTCTATACATCTATAGGGAACATACATACTTCGCTCTTTATATACTATTTTTTTTTTCATAAAAGTACCCTATGTTACTTCTAGTACCTCCAAGAATATGTGTGCAAAGTTTCATGATGATCGGTTGAGTAGTTTTAGCGTGAAAGCGTAACGAACAAACTTACAGTCATATTTATAATATTAGAAGATAGTAAAGATAAGAATTCTTGTGTCTATTTATTTGGAGATATAAATTGTTGTTAGGTTTCAAGAAGAGTTCAGACGCAGCAGCCGCTTCGGCCTGGGCATAGCTCTGGACATGTACCCCATAATGACCTGCGACAGCGACGAAGCTCCGAACCTCTATCAGTCCAAAGTAAGTTAGACCTGGAAGTTACACGCATGATACTATAACGTGTGAAGTATAAAGAATCAAAAATATTAGATAACAAATCTCGTGAATTTTCAATGCCAGCTCGGTGGAAAGCGAATTAAAATCACATTAAAATTAATATTTTTAAGATTAAAAAAAATGAGATATCGGATGAAAGGAAATTGATGTGCAAAGGTTTAAATTAAATTTGCCAAATGCTGAAATTGATTTGTAAAATATCTGATAAAACATCTATTTATAAATTCCCAGGAGAGCGAAGTATCATCCCACGAGTGTGTCAAGCCGGTGTGGACCTCCAACGCGGCGTGCAGGCGGAAGATGACCGACCTGGTGCAGGAGCTCGTGGACGGAGGATTGCTCTGAACTAATTCATTATTTATTTTATGTAATTAATAACTATTAAAGAATAATTTATTTATATTTTTTTACATTTTAGTTGCGCTTGGGTCATATTATATGTAACGTGGAATATATGAGAAACAATGAAAAAAACTTTTTCTCACGTTATTTGGGGTCGGCACAGTATAACCGTAATCCGTACTGTATAGATTTTGGCTACAGCTTTTACAGCCGGCCGCCTGCCCGACGTCACCCCTCCTTGAGAATAATGAGTTCTACTTAAGTCTTATTCTGCCAATGTGAAAAAAACAATTCCGTTGATGAGATGTCCCCAGGACCGTTATTGGTGGGGCATATTCCTCGCCAGGCTCGCCGTTACATTACGTATCCCTGAGGCATTCCGTCGTTTCTCTTCCGTCTTCATGGAATTCGACTAGTCTTTCGCAATTTCGTTTCTCGTGACCTGTCCCTTATGCTGCATTCTGTTACATTCGAATAAATTCGGTACAAAGTCTGGTAGAGTCCGAAACAATGGCGGGTAGGATTAAAGATATATAAAAATACAGTGTTTTGTAGTATAAAATTGTATTGTACTTTGTTTAGTAAATAAACACATACAACGAGAGATTGGTGTTAAAACTTACATTTTATATAAATTTCATGATAACATGCGATCTATTTGTAGTTTTGTGACGAGACATTCGATTACGAATTATAAAAATAATATACCTACATAATGACTGTTACAAATATTTGTATAGTGTCAGATCATTTTCATTACAATTAAACCATTGTAAAATAAATTGTATGATTTTGTTATGTTATGTAACACGTTTAGTTCGAACCAATATTTTCTTGAGAATATGTCCAGATTTTAGATATGTTTTCAACAAAATTTTGGTTTGAATTAAAAATGACGTAGTCGGTCTGTTCCTACATGCTTAAATAAATGTAAATACAGCACATTTCACCCCTACATATGTGGGCATAATTATTTATAGTTAGTTAATAAACAAAAAACTAAATTTACCCGTACATAATCGTGGCACAATAATTTAATAAACGTGTAATGCTTATTTTTTTAATCAATTATATTCTTACAAATATAAACAGCGTACGGGCCCAATTCTTTTGCAGGTTATGTTTTATTTATTTAAATATTTGAATCTATAACAGATCTGTTCCTTTATAATGTTAAAGTAAATCAGTCATTGAAAACTTCAGATAATTTAAATGAGATTCTAGCACCTTCATCTGAAGATTCCAATAATATTTTTTTTATTTAACGGTTAATATTTTTTCTTTAATACTTATACATCTCTGACTTTGGCCCCAAAGCTCGCCAGACTACTTCCTGATGATCGTTAAGGATCCTGTACAATGTTCGATTTGGTTCACTTCACACTGGCCCTGACACTGGGTTGTGACGTCCCTCCAGGTGCCCCTCTTCCCTTCGAAGCCTGAGTGGGTCTCATGAAGCCCGAAGTTCTGGGCACGGTTTTGACCGGAGGCCTAGCGACGCCCACCGAGCTGCCACTGGACGAGGACCTAGAAGCCGGCATGCGCGGCGTTGGTTTCGGAATAGGCCTGGGCGCGGCCTTGACGGGAGCAGGGGGCGCCCTTTTTACGGTCGCGACTGATGCCGAACTGTTTAGAGAACTTCTCGAACTGCGCAGAGACGCACGCGAGGTTGACCTCTCAACTCTCAAAGAGCTGGTTCGTTTCGCGAAACTTCGTTTAGGGTCTATGGGCGTCCTCGGCGGCGGTTTGGTCTCTTTGGTGGGAACTCTCTTTGGCACTCCGATAACTTTCTCTACCTTCGGTATAGGAGATTCGCAGTCAATGTTGCATCCCGACGAGGCTCCTTGGGATGCACTCTCCGAGTTCAGGCTCTGCGTTTCTTCGAAGCCTTCGTCGTTCAGTTCGTGTTCGCTTTTGACTTTTGGTATTCGCGTTGACACCGTCCTCTCCGTGGATGTCTGTGCTGGCGCTTTTTCAAGTTTAGCACTCATAGATTTTCTGTAGGCACTCCTCGACCACACTCCAGTCGGTGTTTCCGTCGGGGACTTCAGTTCCCTGATCGCTTTTTGAACGTCTTCTTGGTTGATCGAAGTCTGCCTTCTCGTCCGCGAGTACGGCAGGGATTTGGTTTCTTTGGTCGGTGTTTTGTCGGTGCTTTGGCTTTTCAATCTGTCCTGCCAACGTTTCAGTCTGTTCTCTTTGTCATCCTTAACGGCTTCCTCGATCGGTTTCGCGACTTCTTTCGAAGTATCGACCGCGTAAGAGGCCTGCACTTCTAACATTGACGGTCTGATTATTTTAGTTTCCGCAACCAATTCTTTTGGGCTTTCGACGACTTTCTTCTCCTCATCTGGCGAGCTA
Organism: Papilio elwesi; assembly: GCA_029849275.1. NCBI lineage: Eukaryota > Metazoa > Arthropoda > Insecta > Lepidoptera > Papilionidae > Papilio > Papilio elwesi. The sequence continues at coordinate 8,885,633 of CM056704.1, read as the reverse complement.
ACTTCCGGACTTCTCTTAAACCGTCGTGTTCTTCGCGCCGCTGAAAATCTGTCAAACTGTCCATCGCCCAAAATTTCCTGACACAAATCTTTCATTTCGGCGGAAGCTTTTTCGCTCAAGTTGGGCTTAGTAGGAGTCATCGCTTGGAACTTACGACAAGGTTCCTTTTCCGGCGCTGGGTTGAAGAGTTTTCTTTGCGCCGGTGGTGTTTCGATGTTCTCCGAGTCGATCTCAACTCGATCTGTCCGGTCCGGTCTCGTCTCCTTTTCACTTGTAACTTTAATATCGGGTAATTTCCGTCGATCTTCTTCTGTAATAGACACAAGGGCTTGGGCTTCTATTTGAGGACGAGACCGTTGACGTCTTAGCCTTCTCATCTCTTCGTTTTCTTCTGTTTTTCTCCATGGTACTCTATTATCCTTTTTAGGTGGTTGTACATCTAAAAAGAAAAATATAATTTTAATAAATTGTTTACTAATTTTACTGTATATTTGTGTATTGATTTGTATATTGAAGGAGTAAGGAGAGTAGCGAATATACGCTCGTGTCTTCTTCCTTTTTTCTGGCCAAGATGTAAGTTTCTTCTCTGAGAATAAAATCTTACAGTCGAGCTGGAGTTATTAAAGTAATTACCTTCGACGGCCTCGAGCGCGCGCACGACATCTGAGTCCGGCAGCACGGCGGGCCGCCAGTCACGCGACTCTCCCGCGCCTTCCGCCACCGCCTCCAGCGTCGTGCTGCGTTCGCTCTCTGCACAGAACAATATCCTTGAATTCAGTCGTATCCACCTTATTGTGATTATTGTGATTGTCACGAATGATCTTGGTCAGCGGCGCTCACTTCACATCACAATAAAATTAAAATTAAATAATACATTTCGGGGTCACGGTTGAGTAACAAATATTAGCATAGTTGATACCGGAGTCGTTTTCCAAGGAGCGCCTGTTGACGTGCGTGCTGGCGTGCGTGTTGGAGTGCGTATTGGAGTGTAGGCGGCGCGCGCGCTCGCGCAGTTCTGCGTCGCGCCGCTCTTCCTGGCTGTTGGCGCGCAGCCACGACTCGATCTTCTGCCTCCACTCCCTGCAATACATTATCAAAGTCAAGTGACACCAACTTTATTATATTTACAAGCTTAATTGCGCTGCGTGCGGGATGAAAAAAAGTCGCGCGTGTTCGTGATATACCTGGTTGCTCATAATTTACCGTACTAGGTATAATATAAATCGTATGATTCTATATTTTTTTCAGAAATCTCATTTAAGAGGAACTTACTTTGGTTTGGCGCCAACCGTGGTGCCGGCAGTGGTCGCGGCGGCGGGGTTCGTGGGGTATGCGGGGTGTGCAGGGTGCGCGGGGTCTGGTGTGAGGGGCGCTGGCGAGGCGGGGGAGGGTGCGCGTTCCCGCTCCCTATCCGGGATGTCCAGGCGGGCACGAGGGGTGCTGCGGCGCGACCATGACCGATCTGTAAATTACAAAACTTTAGTAAGCACTTAGCTAATTTATTTTGGTAAAAAAAATTGCATACTTATAAATTAGTTGTCAGTAGTGATTTGTTGAACCAAGGACAAATATTTCACTGGTGTAAGCGGCGTAGTATGATCTAAGTGCTAGTTAGCAAGGTGGCCTTAAAATTTTAGTCATGCCTTGTGTAAATGTTATAGTAATGTTGTAATGGGTAGTTACCAAGGCTGCCCCAGGCGGTGCGCTCGCGCATCTCTCCTGCCGCGGGCGAGGCCTGGCGCAGGAACTCCATGAGGCCGTCCTCGTCGCCGGCGGGGCTGGCGCGGCTGCGGCGGCGCAGGCTGCCTGTCGGCGTCACGTCTGCAATCGAGGGATGTATTCGTTGGCCGGTCGTTATATACCGACGAATGTTATTGGTATCCATAAGCTAAACCGTTTTGTATTTATTTGAACGATCATTCCTTCCTTCCAAAAAGGCTGACAACGTACCTTGATCTTATCGTTGCATGTACACGTGTCACGTGGCACATAACATCATGCGAGTGCTGGTTTCCCCCCTACTATGAATTTAAAAAGAACTATTTGTTACCTGGCGAGGGCGAAGGGTCGTGAGAGGGTTTCCTGAGGGAGCGCCGGCCAAGCCCGTTGCGGATGTCCAGCAGCAGTGACTCCATCAGCGACTCGCATTCTGACACCGGCGTGCTGCACATGCTGCCGGCTGGGTTACAGAAATAATTATTAACATATAACTTTTTGGCAACAAACCAAAATAACTTACTAATAATACATTGTGCAGTGCTTAAGTGTGTCTCTAAAGAGTTGCGGGTGTTGTATGAATTGCCCAACTGGTAGTGGAGTGCGTACCGTTACGCGTGCGCTGCGCGTCCCTTGCGGCGTCGCGCGCGCGCCGACGTGCCGCCGCCTGCTCGTCGTTCGCGCGCCGCCGCTCGTTGTCTGCGACAGCCGCGCGGAACTTGCTGCAGAACGACACGAACGTCTGCGCGTCGAAGTACAAACTTTAATTAATTATAATAACAAAAAAACGATCCGGTATCAATGCCATTACAACTCTTTTATACTGCATTAAGCTATGATCAAATGTACAAAACTTATATTGACAAATAAGATTATTGAAATATGAAGAGTCTCAAATATGCGGATGACAATCGCTAACAATTTTTTGTACAATTTCAATATTTTGCAATCCGCCCTTACTTTGAAACAATCTTCTAGTTTAAAGGCAACTGGATCTTCACAGAAGAAGTCAGCCAGTTGCTTCCTCACGCTCTCCACTTCCTCCATGTCTTTGTTCAGTGCTGCTACTTCGGTTTCTGCAACCTGTGCAAAATTAATGACACTTTTTTAGAAGGCGTTATTGATTCTACCGGTGATCATTACGAAATTGGACCCCGAGCATCATTCTTCTCCTAAGCAAGAACACGCGAACCCAACAGTGAAAACAACCCTTACAATGGCTTTATCCGTTTGTTGTCAAAATGGTCCTCTTCGACGAGGTTCTTAACTTGTGGTAGTAGTTAGTTGGTCATCCAGTGTGATGACCTTCACGTTCGGTCCGTGTAGTAGATTGGATCTACTGGATTGACCACACTTTTGTAGAGAGCATCATTTTTATGGGGATTAACCGCAGCCCTATTCTATACACAGCCGTGGCAAAGGAGAAAATAACGCTGAAATTTTATTCGTAATATATGACTAACTGATTTCAAAGTATCAAATAACGATAGTCTTAGAGATAAGACAGTCATCTTCTCTGATTGGAAAAAAGATGTTTAAGATGTTCAGAGATTAACGTACCTGTAAAAAGTCACCCATCTGCTCCTTAATGTCGGGCTGCGTGGTCGGCAGCTGGATGTCGCGCTTCAGCGAACCGATCCTTGCCTCCAGGGTCTTGATCTCGTTGGTGAGCTGCTCTACGCTCGCCTTGGCCGCCTCCTCCAGCACGCGGATGTCGTCCGCGAAGTGAACCAGTTCTTTGTTCTTTCTTTCTGCTTGCTGTAAGACAAATTTTAGAAATTTACAGTAATACCAGAAGCGTTCAACATCAGCATTAGAACTGGTCTTTATGATAGATATGACATTCGTGCTACAATAACTTTTGTTTAATTTGAAATATTTACTAAAATTTTCTCTCTTTTTAAATGTTAATAGGTGATTATTAATAAAAAAGAATTTGCGCATCAAAACCCTCTCCATGGAGACCTTCGATTGCAGTATGGGGAGTTCCAGGAACTCCTGACATCCCAATCCATAATCCCTTAAAGTGTTACACATGGGATCATTCCATTAGCTGTCCTCCCGCAAGTTTCAGTCGTTGCTTGTGCAGTACCTTAGCAGCAGAAACAGACAGACAATAGACTGACCATGGCGAGATAGTGCAGCAGGTTCATGCCGGGCCGGTTGGCGCGGATGTCAGACAGCTTCTGCAGCGAGGCGAGCCGCACGCCCGCCGCGCCGCCTGCGTACCCGCCCGCATTCAGGAAGTTACCCGCGATCAGCGCCAGGTACAGCACCTCCTGCAGTAAGAAACGAATCAATCTAATAATAAATCATAATCGTCAGGAGCTATCGAAGTCGATAGACGGTGACTGTTGGAGATACGCTTGAAGGATCGCTACAAAGTTCCTTGCCACCTCATCTAGAGGGCATAATTTTGACGATCTAGTGGAAGTACCGTCCGACGCATTCTGTACGTAAGATCTATTCTATAACAATGAGGCCCCATGGTGGTCACCGCACACACGTATATATCTTGCGTATAGGCACAGCACATATTTTAATTAGAAAGGTAACACTACCTACCGTACTACCGTTTATATGCTATTTTAGTTAATCTGTTTATACAGCAAAAGAATATGTTTTCGGCACAGAAAGTAGTCCTGTCTTTTAGACATACTGTAATGGGCAGAAATGGAACAGCCCAGTAATGGAAAGCTTGAAGTTGTTTTACCTGAATAGCTCTGGAAGACATCAAATCGTCTCCAGCGACTAGAATAGCGTTGATAGCACTCTCCAAATACCCTGCCGTAGCCGGCCACTCTTCTTTTAAGAGCATGCATTCTATGCGCAGCTTGTAACTGAAATCACCACAAAATAATATTTGTAATACCCATAATAAAATAGAAACGCATTCGTTATAACTTTGTCGGTCTGATAATTTGACCAAGAAGCCCACAAGATAGAATAGATAGCAGTAAAGGTTGCACTTTCCTTGAAGGACAGCAATGCTCTCGAAGCTCCTGAAGTATTGTGGCCATAAATGTAATAGAAGTACCAGGGGGCTAATTTTCGGCAAATCCACGACTAGAGCGTAGTTTGCATGTGGGCTGGACATGGAACAGTTCAGCACTCCAACCAGCCCATCTCGAAGGTGGATATATCCATAGTGGATGTTCATAGATGGCGGAAATCACTGAACATACAATCAAAACACCGTATATTCTTGAAACATTCGAGTAAACTTACTTTGGTAACTGTATTAGTTGGAGAAGGAATTTCTCGGCATTTCCTAATTTAGTGACGTCCCCGGTGAAAGCCTTCAACATCTCGCACTCGTCAATTTCAGGTAATATTTTCAGTAAGCCTCTTAATTTTTCAGTGCCGATGTCGTCGTGAGATCCTTCTCGAATGAGCTGGAGTATGTCTTCATTGGAACTGTAAATTTCATCATTCCCCATTATTCAAGTCTTCCGTTTGACTTAACAAGTAGTGTAGCTGCTGCTAAGCTAGTTTTTATTCAGAGTGTACTTAGATGACAGCTAAATCTGGTTTTTATGTTGAGGCCTTAACCATTTTGCCTCTTTGTTTGTTCTAAAATAAAATACACTATCCCATTTTATGGTTCTAGAACCAGCAAACAAACGATGATAACCTTCAAGTACGTCATACAATATTCAAGTGTTATACCTTCGGAACTGCTTGAGGAATATGTTTACGTTGAGACTCCTCTTGCCGTCCAGGAGCGTGATCTCAGAAGATTCTTTCCTCGGCTTCCTCTCGCCCGAGCTGTCGCAGATAGGGCTGCGGCCTAATCGTGGGGATGAACCAGCGGATCCTGTCGGCTGGATCTGAAAACATAAAGCATTATAACTCCGTTCTAGATCAGCAGTACTTGAGTTGGCGAGCAGATGCTTATGGGACAGATTTGTAATAAGATAAAGAATTAACGAAAATATAATTGCAACTAAAGTACCTGTTGGCAGAAGAGTCCTTCTATTTCACTCCAGTCCAGCTCCGCTTTGGGTGAGTGCTTGTGGCTGGAGGCGACTAGCGCCCAAATGTTGTTCTGACCGACCACCTGAGAAATAACAGGTTGCATTTGTTTCTGATAGGATTCTGATAGAATCATCAGGCGTTCCGCTCCTTTTTCCATCAAATGTAAAAAGGAATAAAAAGAAGGAAGATACTAACTTTGTTGTTAGGAATCTTGTTCCAGTTTATAGTCTTCATCTTGGTCTTGGGTATAGGTGTTTCCTGTTGCGGCAGGCGTTCAAGTGGTACGGGCGGTGGCGCTGGCGGTGCGAGGGGTGTAATGCCGGCGGGGGGAGGCGGTGGGGGCGGGCCGCGCGGAGCCAAGGGCGGGGGCGCGGGGGGCGCCGGCGGAGCCAGGGGAGCTACGAGTAGAAGTTATCAGTATATCAATACGCCAATGAACATTTGAGAAGAGAACATTTTAATGAGACGCGGAGGCGTGACAAGTGCAGAAAGCTATAATAAATGTCTGCAATCTACGAAATAAAGCAAAAGTACAAATGTAAGTAGTCTAATGAGCTTACCGGCAGGTGGTGCTGGGGGCACAGGTGGTGCGGGCGCGGGCGGCGGTGGGGGCGGCGGGGAGAGGGCACGCTGCAAGCTCTGTTTCCTGCCTGCGCCCGACGTATCCCGGTGCTGGCACATACATCCCACTTTCGCCTGGAAAACAAATTTAAACCTATCAAAGAAATGTCGAAAGTCTCTGCTCCTGAGATCGTAAGAACTGGCATTATAGCCTCACACCGTACTATATTTAAATCAGAATATCGTGAGTGAACCTAGTCGTCATCTTGTAACAAAATTCCGCAATCAGACGGTATTGCAATTTAAATAGATAAATAACGCGCGCTCACGCCTGTAACCCAGATATCATGGATTTTGATTTGGCGCGATCCTGGCACACCTCTCTCGCTTCTTCTACATCCATACATCTAGGCATACATGCTCGTCGGTTATGGGTTCTCCTTATATCGCCCTTTTTTAATAAGCGACTAATTTGATCGATTTAAGTTTTCTTAAGGCGTCCTCTACCAACGCTGACACTTACTTTTGCGATATAAATTTGCTTCGTTATTCTCTCTTCTTTCATCCTTTTCAATCAATTTTAAGTCCCTAGGACCAGTAATTTGAAGAACATCAACTCACGGTCATTTCTTCTTTTATATATTCGTATTATATAGATAGATATCAAACTAAAATACGCACTCTAGAAAAGTTTTAAGCTTATGAAGCTGACAAGTGCAAACACTTGAAGGGCACTCACTTGTACACTTGGTGCTCTGAGCAGCTTGGCGGCGTCCTCCCTGGTCTCCAGCAGCGTGGCTCGGTGCACCAGCGTCTCCGCCGTGTCCCACACGATGTCGCTCACCGGCTCCTTCGGGTCTATCCGCAGCAAGTGCTGGAGGATGCTCAAAAATGGTATTTCTTGTGGAGTGTCTGAGACCTGGTAAAATTATTTCATTTGTGTATCAAAAATAGGGTTTTAAAATTATCAAGATACGATTCAAAAGTGAAATGAAAAATTAGTTATTTCATTTCAGACGGCATCAGAACACATTGAAACTAGAATGATACCAATAGAAACGGCGGAGTGTTAAAGACGATACCCATTTACACTGATGACGTGAGCCAACGAGATGCAAGTTCTTTATAATACGCGGCGGAAACAAGACAACATGTAGTTCACATATTCTATTAGTACATTTCAAGTTCAATAAAATGTCGACAGAAGATCCAAGATTAAACTTTTAAAGTTACTCTTTCCCTCTCCTTTTTTAAACAAAACTGCGAAACATTCGTAACTAAATGTGATTATTGCGTACGTTAATAGGACGCTGCAGTCACATAACATTAACGACTTGCTCGATTACCTTCTTCAAGGAAATAGAAGTTATATCGTAATATTTGTTTAAAGTCTCACTGTTGTCTACAGGTCTAAATTCATAACGATCCTATTGCATTTCTTCGAAACCTTTCTTAAATACACATTTATACTCAGATTCCAACATTCAAATCGACTAGTCTTTTAGATTTATAACCGCAATTAAACAATTTACACAATTCATCACCAGCCATCATTTATGTATGGAGCAATAGGGAATAATAACGAAATCAACTTACTTGTTTGAGTATGGCGTAGAAGACATCAAGATGTGAGTTAAGGTTAATTCCCCCGGGACCCTGTGCTTCATCGCTCTCCCGTTGCTCCTCGAAGACGTCAAGCTGAACACCTAGGTCTGGATGACTAGCGGCCTCGTGCCTGTAAACAGGGTAACACATAAACAACATGATCCCGACCTACCATAGTTCTACCGGTTTAGAACACTGAGCTGAAGCAAGTCGTCCGAGACAATTTAGTAATACGAACCAGTGCAGTAATTTAGTAATTGAGAATCGCCCACTGCATTTAGGGTTGATACACACCGAATAGGGAATAATCAAAGCCATAATCATTTGCGAATTTGGCATAACCCTAGAACTAATATAGACAAAAACGACGTTGACGAAACATATCAACGAGATGATTTAAGAGAACACACCATAGATAAGCTGAATAAAACTGGAGAGTGCTTGGCTGCTTGGCGTTATCGTAGAGATGTACCCAGTGAACGCAAGATATAACCGACACTACCAATGATTCTATTTTGTGCAACTTACGTTCAAATGTTATGTAGTGCGACTGAACTTGAGACGTAATATTGTCTGTGGTAAATCAGAAAAACAAACAAAGAAGGATTCGATGTTTGTTGTCTCAAAAGAGGTAGTAAAATGAATGTCAGTTTGAATATAAGGAAGATTAACATAGGCAATGGGGACATCACTTGTTTGGATAAAGACAAGTGCGGTGTAAAAAGAATAGATAATGAAAAGAAAGGGAAGGAAGATGTGTCCATCCTAAGTTTATTCACCTATAAGTAGCTTAAGATTTTAATAAAATTTCTCATTGATATAACCACGAAGATATTTCCCTGCGTGGTTCTACCGCTTCCAATACTCTGTGGCCACAGTTAGTCTTAAAGTGTATCAAATTGCAATTAGAATTGTAAATGTTCGGCTCTTAATATATTTATTAGTTCGCAGAGTTATTGCCGCAGTGTATCAGAAACTCGTGGCCTTAATTAGCAGGACAAGAACTCAACGGTTGTAATAACCTATTTGTAAGATTGTATGGACGTGCAAATTCGTTTTTTTTTAATTTAATTTTATAATAAAGACTAATGCTTGCCCCGCTTCATTCCCTACTTTAAACCTTTAAGGGATGAAAATAGAAAAAAAACCTTCTTAATGTACTACTTTAGTACGTAATAAAAGAAATCTCTGGGCAAAATTTCAAGTCTCTGACCGTTAAGACAGTTAAGTTATTTTGACATCTAAACATACATTTTTCGAATCCATAAATCCCTCTATGTTTGATTTAAAAGGGTGTAAGTGTACCTACTTAAAGACATTACTTAAGAATCTATATTCGTTTCTTGTCTGCGGCCTCGTGTTTACGTAAAACGTACGCTTTCTAACATTTCCACGGCCTACACGATTTAATAAAAAATAATAATTTTGCATAAACGACAAAACGAAACAAACGTGTAACGTATAACAGTGCAATATTATTAATTCTTTCCGGCGGTTAGGCGCCATGTTTGGCGCGCACGGAACCCCCACGCACACCGCCATCTTTGTCGTTTTAGAACCGTATTCATTGCACACGGCTCGTTTCCGAAAGTAAAAGGTGACCTATCCATACGAATTACTATATATTATAATACAATGTGTACCTATATGTGTACAATAAATTAAAGTTTTATATTTAACTTAAACTAAGTTAGGCATCACCCGCACTGTTTCTCCCCTCGTGTTCTCCAAAGCTATAAATTCAATTTTCCTAATCTCGTATTGGTTAATAGACGTGCGGGACAATTTATTTTATTATTAAGTTAATAAGCTACAAATTGATTACCGTGTCAATCAATGAAACAATCCCTACTAATATATATTACAATATAAATGTGAATGTAAGTTTGTTTGTTACGCTTTCACGAAGCGGCTGGACCGATTTCAATGAAATTTCCAGGGATTGTCCAGATTGGCACATTCCTGTGTTTGGTAGCGATCGGATCAACATAATTAGTGGTACCCGGGCGAAGCTGGGGCAGGTCACTAGTATTATAATATATTATAGACATATTACGTACATACATATACATATATATATATATATATATATATATATATATATATATACGTATTTCATAAACGAAGATTAGTGAATGCTCACATTGGTTTAAAATGGTGTGAATTAACTAAAACAATACAATATTGAACTATCTACTTAATATTCGCATTGCAACGAAAATGCGCACCAATTTAAAAGTAACAATTTTAAAATAGCCTATGACGCATGTCCATCCCATTACGACCTGTAGTCTAAGCGGAGTAACCGATTTATTACTTGGTAAGTATTTATTTACACAATAGATACAAGTGGAATAAATAATGGCCTCTTCTACATCATCCAATCCGGAATTACATCGATACGTGAAGTCCCTTGACAATCGTAACTAATTTATAACTTATTGGCTGTTGACCTCCGCGCGCCATGTTGTGTTTAGGACACTGGCCAACCGGTTTCAAATGTGTTAAGGTTTAGTAGACGATAAATAAGACTGATTCTAATTTAAATTCGCAAACTTATAAGCTTTTGATAGTTTGTAAGCGCTGGCTGACGTGTGTGATAAAACAGACAAACAAATTGGTACAAAATTACTGTATTAATGAAAACTTACCTTAAGTTGCTTAACGTTGGTAATACGCCAAGGCCTGTAAGAATATTTTTTTACATAAATACAATTACACGATTTCATTATAATGACGGCATTAGGACAAAGATTTATTGAAAAAAAATATATATATATAAAACATGTATGTATGTATGTTCTCTATAGACGTTAAAAAAATTAGAAGAATTTCAATGAATTTTTCATGAAATTATTGGATTGGCACAGCGGGTGATCATGTCAAGTTTGGTAACGATCGGATCAACATAATTAGTGCTACCCGGGCGAAGCCGGGGCGGATCATTAGTCAACAATAGAATATATAATATTTTATATTTATTATGCATATTTATATATTTATTAATCCAATTGATACGCATTGTTCAATTTAATTGCTTCTTCCAAGTTATAACAATGTGTACCATAGCTCAGCTATCCATTAGGTATAGACCAGGAATTGTCTAAGCGCTGAATAATATGTACAACAAGGGATTTGCTACCTAATCCAACTTTAGTGAAGGCCGTTGGTCAAAATTAGATTAATTCACGGACGATCTGCCAACCTCAGAGGCTAATAAAATTGTTATTGTATCGGGCAACACCCACTTTTTGTAGGATAAGCGAGAGTGTAAAATGGCCGCCGGCCATGAAGATGAATAACATCAGAGGAACTGCAGATGCGATTTTAAAATGTACGCTTGGTACTTACCTATGAATTCGTTTCTGACGCGTATCCTGTCGGGCAGGCGCGGCGCAGATATGATCAGGCAGTTGACGAACGCCACCAGCGCGGTCTTGTAGTCCGTGGTGGTGGCATTCTTCAGTTCCTCCACCACCACGTTTAGTCGGTAACGATCTCCTTTCAATGTCTAAAACACCAAATACAAATTACACAATTAGCTTAGTCGTCCAACTTTTTCCATTCGCGTCTTGAGCCACCCTGTAGGGTACAGGGTGTTTGCAGAATATCCTTCTTGGTTAAAGAAAAACTGTACTGAATTTTTATATTTACATATAATTTAATCGTATGATATTGCATATTTTTCTTATTTAGGTACGTTTTTTTTGCGAGAATTCTTTCATGGTCGCCTAGCTGTCGATGGATGACTGCCTATTGGTATAACATTATTCGGACTAAATATTTTCAATTATAAATCAAATGTAAAACTCCAGGCTTAAGTTATGTATAATTTTATGCAATAATTCAAGTATTTATGGCGTACGATTCTAGGAAAATACTAATGCTTACCTTGTATCTGTCGAGTGTGTCCACAGCCCGAGCGTAGCCGTCGGCGTTGTAGACGCACAGCGCGGACAGTAGCTCGAACACCTGAGAATATAGCATTTGACATTTATCTGCATTTAATTATTAAAAATAGGGAATATTTGTTTCTTTAAATAAAGCTAACCTGCTTCTTGACGGGCGCGGCGGGTGAGGTGAGTGCGGCAGCGAGCTTGCCCGCATACTCCGCGTGCTCCACGATGTAGTCCAGCCCCACGCGGCTCTCCATGGCGCCGCTAGTGACGGACAGACTGACGTTAATACGATCGTCAACCTAATAACAAGATAGTATAGCATTACTATGGCAATATGAATGGGTAGCCTCAATCTCGAGCTTAAATTCAACAGATCAGAATTCGGTGAGGTACCTCAACCTCACAGATAGTCTGGTGTACTACAGTCCCCATTCCCTCCTCCTAGTCGACTTTTATTACCTAATATTAATGGGAGCACGTAACATCAACTAAGACGCGTGTTCGTTCGCCTCCTTCGATTTAAGAAACCAGAGCGATTGTCAAAATAACTTTGAACACCTGTGTTTTAGTTGTGCCAAAGTAGAGTCGTCTCATCTGGAAGTTTTGACCAATTCATAGTCGTATATTCAATTTCCGAAAAGGTTATTTGAATATGAAAGTGATTTAATGGCATTATTATTATTTTATTGCCAAAACAAAAAGTCAATAGACATAAAAAGTTAAATATTTTTATCAAATCGAAACAGGGCATTACACTTAAGTGTACCGGTTTCGCAAAACATTATGCTAAACACATGCATTATGTAAACACAGAGAAGATACATTTTATTGTAATTTTTAGAATTATAAATGTCGTATTCGTACAATTCTGTCGTAATTTTCAAAATGGTTTTTGGTTTTAAAGAAATAAAGGTATTAACGATACGGGGTACAATAATTCAAATGTAATGTACATTACACAATTTTTGTGTCGACACATGTTTTCGACTCCCTTCCACACTCCCTCCTTAATCAAGTCACACGTTGAGCTAACGACAGCTGAGATGTGTTTCCGAAGATTGGAAATTTTCGTTTCATGTGTCGGAGCCCAATGAACTTTGGGAACCACTGTATTAGACTTTCAAACCCAAGGCTTCAAGCCTATTTCGATGTACCCATAAACCGGACCATAATAAACGGTTTATTAATTCGGTCTTGTAACCACTGCGCTAAATGATAACATTTTATGCAATTTGATTACATACCATCAAACTATAAGCCATCATATGTATAATTCGACAATGGCTGGCGAACAAGTGTCGATTGTGGCAAAGGGGTTGGCGGCAGCGGTACAAGAGCCGGATGGAATTTCTAAAATTTCATCGCAGCCTTTGCCAGTTTGTCACCGGGCGGCCTTACCGTTCAGTGCGAGCGACATAATGCGACAACTATCTTATTCCAGTGTGGCCCAAGTCATAAGCTTTTGCAGTTATTTTTTTCTTTATTAATAATTGTAGCGATGAGAATACAGTTGTCATTAGCGTTTTATAGTACATGTGTAAAAATTCTTTTATCATTACACAATTATTTGTTAAATCTTGAATATTCGCAACAAGCACCCTGTTTAAAAAGCGGTATACAGACGAAATCATATTGTGGAAGGTAAATTCAGCAGAGGCCAGATACAACCTGATGATGATGACGGTGCTAAAAATATATAATAATATTTGTGAGAGAGCAAATTTTAATTTAAAAAAAATATTGTATGGCAAATGAGCAAGCGGTTCACCCCATATCCCACCTCTCCAACCCATATTTATCTACAACGAGCTAATGAGTTACAAATGCGTTGCCTACTTTAAATGGACAGAGGAGAGGATATACGAAAAATGGTTATTTCCCATTCCTATTTATTCCATCCACCGTAAAGTTCTCTTCCCTTCCCCATCCTTTCTTATTAAAAGATGGGAAGGGGGAAGAAAACTAGAATTAGGCCTCCGGCACCTCACTTATCTGACCAAACGCAGACTACTTCACGTCTGTTTTCTGTGAGAGTATGTCACTATGCCAATTCAGACGTTGTTGTTATTGCGGGCTCTACCACTGTTAAATTCCTACTAAAAGTTCCATATAGAATAATTTTAATAATGAAATATAAAAATTATTATTAAATGTTACTTTTTATATTTTAAAACAATATTTTTAAGTATATCAATGATCAGAGCTTAACTGTACACAAATATACACATCTAGAATTATGATTTAGAGGTCGGTTCAATCTCGCTCCGCTTGTCGCTTGTACCGCAGTGTATGCGACTAGGCGCGGGCGCCCACGCACTCTTATGAATGAACGAAAACGCGCTGCCCTACTGTTGTCAGGATTTGTCGCCTGTTGCAGAATTCTTCTAATAATATCGAGTTTAAATAACTTTATAAAACATTTTGTTTGACTTCGTTAACGGACACGGATAACTTAGCCGTATTAAGGTTAAGTAAGTTATTAAGTTATGTGACAAGATTTATCTCTTTATGGCTAGATGTACCTTAAAGTTTTCGTAGATACATGTGTGTCACTTATGTGTTGAATTAGACAGTCTCGTTTCTTAAACTAAATTAATAGGCAACAAAAATAATGTTTAATAACCCCTTAGTTCTCTTTGTTCCTAGTTAAGATTTGATTGTTTATCTGTACAACTTTAATGACACAAGTGGAGTCTGACTCATCGGAAGGCTGATGACATATAACGTACTGCACCTTCTTAGAACAAGATAACAACAAACAGTTGACTTTAGTGAAGGTGGGTGGTATAACTAGAAGAAAGGTTGTGTGAACAAACATGAAGGTACAATAAACTATCGTAGACTTAAAATTTCAGATTTATTTAACGCTTAGAATATTCTAGAATAAATATGCTCTCGTTCTCTGAATGCTCGCTCACGCCCGTTACCCAGAGGGGTAGGCAGAGACCATGGATTTCCATTTGGCGCGATCCTGGTACACCTATCTCGCTTCTTCTACATTACAATAAGCCACTAATTTCGATATAGGTTCTAGGGCGTACCCAACTGCCACTCACTTTTACAACATAAATCTGTTTCGTTATTCTTTCTTCATTCATCCTTTCAACATGCCCGATGCCCTTTCTAGACTTTAGAATATTCTCTTCCGAACCATACAGGCACACAAAGGGACACATTAGTTTAATTATTTAATATCTCTAAAAAAATCACTATTAAAATCCGTAACATAAACTGCTAAGCAGCATATAACGTAATTTAATTGTATATTTTTGACGAAGAGCGCAATGAACTGGGTTTTTTACTTGATTCAATTTTATTATCTGTATAGATTTACGATAGGTTATCTGTATATGGTAACATCGTAATTGAGCTGTGATACAAAATTGTTTTTGAAAAAAAATGATCGTTTACAAATGAACCTCGCCCACGTTGCAATGTTCCTACAATAAGTTTGCCGGATTTTTTGCCTACAAACAATCCCTACTAATATTATAATTATAAATGTGACTGTAAGTTTGTTTGTTACGCTTTCACGCGGAAACTACTCAACCGATCATCATAAAACTTTGTACACATATTCTTGGAGGTACTAGAAGTAACATAGGATACTTTATATGAAGAAAAAATAGTATATAAAAAAGCGAAATAGCGAAAAGCGAATAAAAAGCGAAACGGCTGGACCGAATTCGATGAAATTTACAGGGATTGTCCAGATTGGCACAGCGGGTGTTTCTGTGTTTGGTAGCGATCGGATCAACATAATTAGTTGTACCCGGGCGAAGCCGGGGCGGGTCACTAGTGTGAGATAAATAACCTTTACTGATTATTGTTTCAACAATCCTAGCTAATATTAAAAATTGGAATGTGACTTTGTTCGTAACGCTTTCACACAAACTACACAATCGATCATTTTTCTACACATATTTTCAAGACTACAGAAAATGACACAGGCCCTTTAGATCTTTTGTGCCGAAAAAAACCATCCTGAGGGATAGGAAAATATAACCTGCTATCGGTTGCCATAGTAAGTTTATGACGTAGCAATTACAACTTATTGACTTTTTTTTTATGTGACAAGGTGGCTAACGAGCAAGCGGATCACCTGATGTAAAGTGAGAGCTACCCATAGATATCCGCAACAAGCAAATGTGTTGCAGATGCGTTGCCTACCTTTACTGGACAGAGGTGGGCATAGACAAGATAAAGTATATTTCCTTTTCCCCGTTAACCCTCACCCCGTCCAATCCTCTTCCCTTTCCCATCCTATCCACCTTATGAGGAACGGGTGAAGAGATGGAAGAGGACTGAAATTAGGCCTCCGGCACCGGTCGCAGAGTACTTCTACTTCACGCTTGTTTTCTGTGAGTATTTGCATGTAATACCAAGATATACGAGAAATAAAGTTACAAAAATAAGAAAGGATTGCGTGCCAAGCCGCGGGGAAATGCTAGTTTTATCATATAATCAATGACAATGAAAAGACAAACCAATACAGGTATAATTTCAACTATGGACCGAGCTCTGCGGTGTCGTAGAACGGCTGAGAGATGGCGCTGTAGGTCTATTTTTCTTTGTTTCGCGTTTACGGATAAAATCATTAGAACCATTTCCGTGTTAAATTATCTATATATGTATATACAAGAATTTCTCACTTTATGCTAACTAAAACTTCGTATTGAACACGTAAAGTGACATATTTAAATACTAGCTGTGATCTGCGGCCTTATCCGTGTAATTCAATGTAGCCCACGATTTTCTAACCTCAACTGTAACATATAATTGCTGATTTTTTCCCACTTACTTGACGCTTATCGTTATATTTTGGACAATTCACACAATATCTTTATAAATTATAGCCTATATGTTATTCTAACGTATTAACTATATTACTGTAAGGTTTCATTAAAATCCATTCGGTAGTTTTTGCGCGAGAGAATAACAAACATCCATACATCCACACATCTATATATACAGACTTTCGCATTTATAATATTAGTAGGATTCAAAGTTAGAATTACAAAGCTGTATCAATTGGTCCCTCGTTAATCTCCCACGTAGTGACCTCGGCCGAGCGGCGTCGATTCATTGCACACTGAGGTTCTATGTTCGAATCCGTACAATGACATTGGGCCAGTATGTTAGTTAAGCTGTTTTTAATTCGCTTCCGGTTCGTAGTCACTGTTCAAATTAAGGATTACTATATAAATTTATAAACAGCGGTCAATTTACAACATTTTATACTTAAATATATGTTTTATTTATGTAAAGAGTTCAAAACCATTCCATAATTACACTAATATCACGGGGTAGTCTTCCTTTGAGAACACAGACCTTGCGCCATCATCCAGGTACCTCGCGCAACTTTGACAGGTGATTAGTTGGTACATGCGCTTGTAGGTACTACGCGTAGTAAGGTACTGGTTGGAGGCTGCTCCCGCCTTCTGGTGACAGCGACATGAATAAAACAGCGTGCACATAGAAAGGATTTTTCCAAATTCATCCCCTGAAGGTTTAAGTAGAGGATGGGGGTTTGTATGGATACTACCCGTATGAAGCCGGGGGCGGATCGCTACATTTTTTTGGTTTATAAAATGTAAAACCACTTCGCCGTTGAGTTTAAGTGAATAAAAACATCGAGTTGACCCCTAATTACCCGCAAGTACCAGGAGCGCATACTCCGAGCGACCTTCCGCCAAGGCCCACCCTATTTGGTCCGGCCGTTCGGTTCCACCGATGCCCTTACTCTGCGTCGCTCACTCATGACTCGCGTGACGGCCGCATGTTTTAGATCTTGTCTCGATAAATATCCTTCTCAAATGCATTAAAAAATATTCTTTGGTAATATCCGATTTACTTTTAGATTAGTATCTTTGTTTCATTTTGTTGATAAAGGTTTAACCTTGTAATCACGTAAGCCATTAGATTTCCGATTAAACTTACAATATCGGTTGCCATGGTAATGCTTCATGTTTTGACAAATGACACATTTTTGAAACAATTTCGGAGCGTGGAATATGGGAGACGAAGGCGTGCGAGGCCGCGGCCAACAACTTACTTTTTAATGTTTTAACTAGTTCCACTAATGGAATATTGTTATCCTATTATCTAGTCGGTACATGTGTTTAATTTCACGCCTTGTTAGGTGAAAGCAAATAAAAGGAACAGTGTGTGTGGGACTGATTGGTATTTAGACACTCATAATATATAAAAAATAGAAATATATGGTGCACGGCCAATTCAATTCATGTCATAGTAGTTTAATGAGTATATTTTGAAGACTGGGGAGGCGTAGAGGTTCGTCAGTCAGGTTGAACCTTAAACGTTGAATACTTCGTGCAACACAAATTTATTATTATTCCATGAGGTCGTCGTATTTCACCAGTGTACAGCCCAGTGCGACAGATGTTGCTTGTCACTGTACGATGATTAAAAAAATATAGTGACCAAGAAAATGTATTTCGAGAAGGTCTTCAATTAATCCTACATTGAAATCAAGAATCACATGTGTTACAGTTATACCTGGTTTCTGAAAGGTTTGTCAAATTTTGATCAATTAACACGCCTGTCAAATTAAATGTCATATCAAATGGATTACAGTTCCTAAAAGAGAAATAAATGACGATTGAAATGACATTTGATCGACAGATTGCTACATAATTTTTCCTGTCTAAGTCTGGCTTACAATCTGGCAGATTTCGAAAAGAGCAAAAAATTTCGTTGAAGAGCACACACTGATTGTTACGTCTGCCTACCCTATTGAGGATATGTCTATAATATATTATAATATCAGTGACCCGCCCGGGCTTCGCCCGGGTACCACTAATTATGTAGATCCGATCGCTACCGAACACAGGAATGAGCCAATCTGAATAATGCCTGTAAATTTCATCGAAATCAGTCCAGTCGTTTCGGAGTCTATAGGTCTATAAGGAACATTTATACTTCGCTTTTATATACTCCTTTTTTCATAAAAAGTATCCTATGTTACTTCTAATGCCTCCAAGAATATGTGTACAAAGTTTCATGATGATCGGTTGAGTAGTTTTCGCGTGAAAGCGTAACAAACAAACTTACATTCACATTTATGATATTAGTAGGGATAGAAGTAGTTTTTTCCATGTATCAGGAATCAATCTTGAATCGGCGTCCTTTTAAAAAATGTAGATAAAATAATCTGGATAAGCCACTGATCACGCCATAACAAGACTAGATAAATGGTGCAAAGTTAGTACCTATTGTTTATGTAGTTAAGTTCCACATAAGTCCTGTGCTAAGTGGTAACGGCGGGCCGAGGTCGTAGTTGAGCCATGGGTCACTTTCACTCGCCCAAGTAGTAGGGATACCATGGAGTTCAAAATAGGAAACTGTATCTGTGTCCACAATGTTACTCTTAGTGAATGAGCTACCCTTTCGTGGTTTTATTTTGGCTTTACATTTAATCAATTATCAAATAAACGGGACACACTCTAATCTAAAAAAAAATGTTTGTTACGCTTTCACTAGAAAACTACTCAACCGGTCATCATGAAACTTTGTACACATATTCTTATAGTATTAGAAGTAACATATGATACTTTTTATTTAAAAAAATAGTATACGAAAAGCGAAGTATGTATGTTCCCTATAGACCTATAGACTCCGAAACGGCTGGACCGATTTCGATGAAATTTACAGGAATTGTCCAGATTGGCACATTCCTGTGTTTAGTAGCGACCGGATCGGAAGGTACCCGGGCGAAGCCGGGGCGGGTCACTAGTACAAAATAAAACATCCAAAAGTAATATAAGAAAAAATATCCTTTCTCCCACAAACTACATGGTTCATCTAGTACTTGCTTTGTCTTGGACATCCAATTCCGCAAACAATGCCTTTTGCAAGAACTCAGCTCTATAAAAAGATTTACTCGATGGTATCTCACGAGTTATTCAAATGATTACACATACAAAGCCAAACGAGAAATAAACACTTAGAAAACGCGTAGAAAGAAATGGTTATATTTTGACTTTACTAACGGAAAATTAACTATTGGTCACGATGTAATAATGATACCAGCATTAATATATCTAAATTACACATTTTATTCAAAGATTAAGCCAGTAGTATCGATCTACCATTTTCTAATTTGGTAAAAATGTTAAATAAATACTTATTTACTTATAACCCTACTATATTTGAATGTCAAAGTCATGTCAAAAATAGGTAGATGTTCGAATTTGATTTGACTTGGTAAAGTCCGAAATTGATTTGCAAAATTCTGAAATTGATTTGTAAAAGACCGAATTTGAATTAAAAACACATTTATACACCAACAAGACTGTCAAATGGAACAAAATATTTCAAAATGTATTTCGTGTACTTTATCTGGTCTGGATATTTATTCTACAATATGATCGGGTAATATTTCGACTAACTTATATGAACTCGGTGTATTAATTTTGTTTGTTTGATCGTGAAATTGTACTGTAGCGGCTAGCGAGGCTTGTCATGGTCAAATGGTTAATAACTATGAATTTAATATCACAGTCGATGGCGGCACCATCAAAGCAGTTTGAAGAGTTTTTGCCGACCTGACTGCGGTCATCGACCTCCACGTATCGTGGCGTGACGTCTCAGTCGTGGCGTGTCTATCTATTGGTGCTACGGGAAGTGACTCGTTTAGAACTCCATTTGTTAAATTTTTAGCACAAACAAGGGGAAACAAGCTGTTAAAATGAATTAATCTGTTTTCTCGACGAGTCTCTGTTGCTGGTTTATCTACACTGATATTATGAAGTGGTAACATTTGTAAGTTTGTATGTTTCGTGTAATCTCTGGTACTACTGATTCGATTTAAAAAATTCCTCCACTGTTAGAATGGCACATTATCCCCGAATGCTATAGACTACTTTATATAATTAATTTAATAAAGCTAAAGAAGTTGTTTGTTTTCTCTAAACTCCGAAACTACCGATCGCATTTGGAAAATCCTTTTTGAAATTGACAGCTCAATTATTACGGAAGGTTATAGGCGATATAACATCGCGGTACGACCCTTGGGAGTCGAGTAGGAAGAAAAATAATGCTATACGTGAAGGATATATTAACCCGGGCAGGCGTGTATACATATTTTTATATCCTTCAAATTGTAAAGCGTCCGTTCATCCCTTAGCATCTGAAAACATTTTTACGTGAAATAATTTGTAATTACCATTGGGATTCTGATTTCGATCCTATTCGAGGCAACATTTATTTTATGGTTTTTAAAAGCTGACAAATGATTGACTTCGTAGTGTATTGTTATAGTCACAATCCGGACTTACGCCTAACGAATATTCACAGAAAAGGCGTTAATAAAACTTCTTTGGTCAATTCTGGTCTTTATTTTATAATCATTTGTATGTGTGATAGGGATGATATAAGCACGAACTATATTTACTTACGATGTCCTAAAACTTAGGAATGCTTACTTAAGTGACTCAAGTGTTTAACCTCCTTTTGTCTTTGTAAGTCTGATGTTATCAGGAGGTTTTACCATGTTTAAACATTACTCAAGCTTTACACGAAGTTCTGATACCCATAACAATGCTCCACATTTTGACTAAACATTGTTGCATTGAACGAGAGACGCAGGAAGTGTTCCTACTTATTAGTATATTAGGAACATGCTACAAATGTTTGGTACGAAATGAGGCTGTACCGTAAAATTTAAGATGCCTGATGGATAGATGTCGGTTTTCTCGTATTTTGTTTGCTTTAATTTTATCTTCTTAAAATTATTTAACAATCTGGACTGTGATAGGCTGATGATGAGAAACAATAATACGTATACGAGTATAAGAGGGTCGGAATAGACAACGGTCCTTCGGTCAATAATAAAAATAAATTCCGCCCGGGGTGTGATTAAAAAAAAACAGTCATAAGGACTGACGACAGAAATTTAAACTCAAAACAGATGGGAAAGCGTGACAATGGTTCAAAAATAAACCCTTATCACTTAACAATAAAATTCAAAATTCGTTGAAACTGTTCCCAATTCATATAAACATGTTCCTGGCGCATGTTGAGCGTAGATATCGCCTAACGCGGCTAAGGAAGGTTTCAATCATCCTGCAGGTGACTTAGCGCCGCACGGACTTTGTAAGGACCCATATGATCGCGGGACGGAACTTGGAATGTCAAATTACACTTCAAGTAGCCGATGGAATACAGGAGTATCCAGCCGAGTATCGGTAGACAATAAAGCGATGGCGCGTGGTAGCGGGGAAACGTTCGGAACTAGGCTGTGCGACATCGGCGTTCATTACGCAAGCAACCGGTCGGCAAGGTCTCTGCCGTCGATGCAACGCGTCGCTGACATAGTGCATAGACGGTGGCGGGTGACGCTTGAGAGTTAATTTTTCTCTTGTCTACAATCTCAAACACTGCCAATCATCATTACCCAATCACACATCTACTCCTTATCGTGGGCAAGTATAGACTGGAATTTCGACACTTCTGGCGAATGTGCCACGAAAGCGAAGCTCAGATCTGGACGTACCCTTACAATTGATCGCAGATTTGCAATGAAATCTTTCGAATGAGTTACCACAAACAGACAAAATAAAGCAAATGACGTTAACATAGGTATTTGATATCTTTAATTTTATTAGGTTATTGCGTAATGAAATAATCTCGTCACGTGACTTTACCGTCGAATTAAAGTAGTAGTTAAAATTCGCTAATCCTCTTAAATCCGACATCCGCTTCCGCAAGTCTAACATAGTCGAATCCTTACGGAAGCATACGGCGAGGTGCGGTAATGAAGTTTTCTTATACAGTTTATCGCTTCATAAGGCCTTAACTTGACACAGCGACTGCTTGTGTGTCACGATCATACACACACATACCTTACATTAATGCCTTAAAAGTAAACAAACAGACCTGATAACCAATTGGTTTTATAGCATAGACCTAGAGATTCGAGTCCTGGGTAGTATATTTTCAAGTTCAATCTAATATTCTCTGTGACCACATTTACTTATCAAGAAGAAAAAGACCGAAGGGGAAGAAGATAAGAAAAAGAAAGTGGCTAGAGGAGGGAAAAGGGAATTGGAAAGAGTCTGTGCCACCTCGTCACCAGACGTAATAAATAAACATGCCTACTTCACGCTTGTATACTGTGAGTTGAGAGTACTTCCTCTGTTGAACCTTCCCATTATCTAATCGTAGGAAAGAACAATTTAAATCTTCCTTTCTGATTTTATATTAGAAATATTACATCGGTTTAAGAAAACCTAGAATGAGTGTATTTACTTACAGCGAAGGCTTAAGTGACAAAGAGTTTGACAGAATAATTACCACAAGGTTCCGTAATCAATTAAGGAGCCTTGACATCAATCGGCCGATCGCCAACCCTAAACACTCGTTAGTATGACGCATGGCGTCCCGGATTATGGCAGGTTAACGGTCACCATACATGGCCACAACGACCCATTGTCCTGCGCGATCGGCACACGATAGGGCTGGGACAAAATAACGAGGAACCTATTTAAAAAACAGGACTAGTCACTAACTAACCCGTCTTCTAAGAAACCTTGGACGAGTAGATTCTCATTACGTTTAAAATTCTTGTTCTATTTTACACTTTATAGTTAGTAGATATAGTAACTTAGACGAAATAAGTTGTAGAAAGTACGTGAACGGGAACAGAACAATGGCTACACTGCTCGCGCTTGGGCCCCTGTGACCCGAGGATCGGCGGGACCATGTGCGGTGGTGATCCTATACCAGTTATCAGACAGTCTACATTACACTACTAACCGTCCTCTAACACGTTCTGACTTCTTCTTGAAATCGATTTACTTAGCTAACTTGTCTTTAACAACAATATGTCTGTTTTAAAAGTGGTACCACCCGGAACAACATCTAATACCACGACCTCACAGAAAACATGCGTGAAGTAAAAGTACTCTGCATTTCGTTTGATGAGTGAGGTTCCGGAGGCCTAATTTTAGTCCTTTTCTCCTTCCCACCCTTTCCTCATAAGGATACGATGGGAACGGGAAAAGGGTTGGACTAGGATGGGTAAAAAGAAATATACTTTTTCCCGCCTATTTCCTCCTGTGTCCATTAGGCTAGTCAAAAGGTATGAAATACATTTGCTTGTTGCGGATGTCTATGGGTAGCGTTCACTTAACATCAGGTGATCCGCTTGCTCGTTTGCTATCAGAATCTATAATAGAAACCATAAAAAAATGTCATATTACATGTATTTTTTTGACAACTATATCTTTTAACATTCTAATCTGTGCATATTTTTGCGCAATTACTAATATTTCCTGGAGCTCTTATTCTTAGCAATGATTTAATTTTACGTCTCCTAAAGGTCTCTACACCGTTTGACTTTTATTGTAAAGAAAGTCTATGGTTTGGTCACTTATTGCAAGGCGAGCAGCTGTTACCCTACTATTAATTTAAAAAATTTGCACGCCAATCAAATTAACGGCGTGAACCCTGAGTAGGGACGGATGTGAGGTCTCGGCCGTCCGGCGACTCATACGCCGGACGTATCAACGACCTATGCCATAAAGTGTTAATGTGACGGACAGACAGCGCCACTGTGTGACGTCGTGTTGGCTCACTCGTGACGCTGGCCGACAGCGTTGTTATCAATATGGTTGGAGATTTTAAAAACAAGTCATAAACAATTCTGTAACATAAGTCATTCAGTAGGACCGAGACCTCGGAAGAACGGTAGGAAGTCACTGGCACCGCATGTGCGGAGAAACGCATTACGAAAGCTTTATGATTGAGATCGAGGAACACATACGAATAAAAATGTCCCATGTTTTTTTTAAATCCACTATTCTTAGAGCCTTCTAAGTTCATCGATAGGATCCAATAAAGCATTTAATTGGTAAATCAATACTCATATTGATTAACCTGTAAGTGATTGCTATGTATAAGTGGCAATAACTTACACTTTATGTAGATATAAATGAATACGGCTTGTAAAACGTGAGGTAATTTTCCACATCAGATCACTGTAATTGATGCAAAAAAATCAAAGCGCTGTTACACAAAGAATAATAAACAGTTTTCAGTTTGTTCCTTTTAAACTACTAGAGCGATCCTTGCTTGCACCCTGCTGAGGGCATCTTCTGATGACGGAACTCCTAGCACTAATTGTTGACGGGTTGCCAGCAACTAGGCGTGGACCCCATCGGTGCAATATTGCAACAGTTAGTAATTATGTATCCATATTTTTGTATAACTTTTCTTCTCCTATGTTATCCTTTTCTTTAAGATGAAATTGCCTGTATGTTTGTTTCCATTTACCTTTAATCTTTAATTTATCTTTAACACTTTGTTCCAATTCGTATGAACCAAGTCAGAAGTTGAACGCAATTATTGTATAATGTGTGTACAATCCAACCACCCAACTGTAAGTCTGTAAGAGCACTTAACGTAAGCATGCACGGAATCTTATACCAGATATAAAAAAGACGTTAATTAATTTCCGTCAGAGGGCGTTCGAACAGCGCCTTTGTCTCGCAATCTAGGCGCAATACGATCTAGGAAGCAAGATGGCGACCATATAGGGCCGTGGGCCATATGTGGCTCTGCTATGAACATATTTGCAGAATCCTTGCGCGTTTGAACGCGCACTACGGCCGATTTGCCATTTACGACCGCGTCTCCGCATTAAGCGATGGATAAAGCGGCAAATACCTCTTATTTGTAGATGATTACCAGCTATGACAACCGGTATGTCATTAAAAATGTCCACTCGAGACTTCAATTATGGTTTATATTAATTGCGGATTTAATTGTTAACTAATGCAAGTCTATTGCTTTGTCAACGTCCTTGTATTTTTCTTGCCATAAAAAAGCGAGTAAACACCTGAGTTAGTCTGATCTAAGTAGCAACGAGACACCAAGAAAATCAACACTGATTTGCAGATGTACTCACAGTTATCTACAGCCGTCAACCATCGGGACACCTTCAACCAAAACACATCGACTCATAATTTATTCAACGGACGAATCCACTATCTAGCTTTTATCTCAGCCGATACAGCGGACGCTAATTGTAAAGCAAACCACGTACGATACGACAAACGATACGCAATCAATCTGCGAATCCGCGAAGACTGGAGACGTGTCGTAACAAACCTTGGACACTTTTACGTTATCAAATAGCAATCTAACGCAGCAGTTGTGGGTGCAGGAAAGCGCGGGGAAATACGTACAATACAAAAATGCAAGTTAGACAAGGGACAAAAAGGTTTAAGTGAACAGATTTCTTGTTTTAAGTAAACTGGTATGTGTTCAAGTAATTGTTTATGTTTTTACTGACTTTTATCGAAAACTCATAAAATAAAGACTATTTGTTCGGTGAATTATATGTCGGAGACTGGTCGAAAAGCAAGTGAATTGACGAGTAAAACGTTAGGGCTGTCAGTTACTCTAACACAGTTTGTTCAGTTTTATAGTACTAGGTGGTAAACGAGCAAGCGGTTCACCCGATGTCAAGTGATCGCTACCCATAGACATCTGCAACTCACTAATGAGTCGCAGATGCGTTGTCCATCTTTAATGGACAGAGGAGGGGGGACAAACAGAAAGTGGTTATTTCCAATTCCTATACATCCTCTCCACCGTCAAGTTTTTTCCCCTTCCCATCCTTTCCTTATAAGAAAAGGGTGGGAAGGGGAAGAGAACTAGAATTTGGCCTCCGGCACCTCACTCATCAGGCGAAACGCAGAGTACTACTACTTCACGCCTGTTTTCTGTGAGGTCATGGTATTTCACCGGTCGAACCGGGCAATTCGTTCAACAGATGTCGTTGTTGCGGGCTCTACCACTGTTGAATGTTGTTGCATGATCTCTTTCGTCTTATTTGAGCATCCTTCACACCGAACGTTAAGTGACTAAGTGGTGCGGTTAAATTTCAAGTCCAGGGTACCTATGAGCCCTTGATCTGGATTTATCTAATGCTTAAGTCACCAGGACTATATCACAAGACAATATGGTAAATTAATCTTTATTATCAGAAGATGGTTCTGTCTTCCTGAGCAGTTGAATTTTAAGAACTCTTATAAAATGTTCAAGCCGAATTCACTTTTTTTTCGGGCGCTGAAACTGGGAATTTCTCTTTCTCTCTCAGAAGAAGCGATCGAAGCGAAGAAACAGCGATCACAAGACCGTAATAACGCCATAACTATGTGTGTATACTAGGTAGTGTATATTATATACACTACCTAGTATACACACAGTTTTTTATACATATAGTTTTGTATACCACAGCCTAAAAAGAGCCGTCGTAATTATAATCGGGTAATATACAAATAAGTTATATAATTATATTTTTTGAGTAAATTACTGAGTAATTTCTCGATAGAGCCGCCATATAACTACGATGTGAGTTAGTCACGTACTGAAGGCGGCGGCATAAAAGGCTACCAGAGGCTTTGAACCGACCGCCCTACCAGCCTCAGTGCGCATTATACGCACGCGGAAACACAGCCTCCGAGGAAATAACATAGCTCTTCCTACACACAACAATGCTGAGGTCTCACGCGTATTTTCTAATGCGATAACACTTATGTAAGAATCTTGAACAAGTTGCGATAAAATTTTCCTAACAGATGTACAATGTATCCCGAAGATGGCGCTGCAATCTGTACTGCAAGTAAACTGCTGAATCGACTTCTTTTAGACAGACATAAATAAAAGCTACACAAGTCAAATACGTTTACGAACCAAAGATATTATTTGTATTGTTCAACTATCGTCCTAAACTTGGCATTGTGTGCCAACAGAAAGACGCGATATGCAAAATTATGTCGACCTTCACGACGCGACGTTAGGAGGTCGGCTGCGCAAACAGCATCAAGGAGACGACGTTTCCGGCTTTGTCCTAATTGCGTTTGCATGAGTTTCTACGACGGTCAACTCCATATCTGAACTTAATATAACCACCTTATATGTTATACAAAGAAATTTGCCAGCTTTTTGATAGAAAATGGCTTCGAATCAAACTGTTTAGTTTTTCGTAATTTTACGTACAAGACTATCGTTTGTGTATGGCCTAACATAAGCCATCGCTTACTCTTCTGAAACAAGAGTATATATATATATATATATATATAGAATATATATAGAGAAGGGGTTCTCCAGACAACTCTTAGAGTAATGTTATGGACAAATGTTTATATAACATTTTTGTGAACCACACAATGACTTTATAAAATATAATACATTTTTAAGTCATATTATTTATCAATCGACAAACATATTTCACGTGAATCGACACATACATGTGTTCCTTGCAGCCAGCAATCTTGAACAGATCGTAGCTTTCGCCGATCTTGTGACCTGTGCTGCGTCGACCGGTACGTGGCCGGCGCACATCTTTTGCTCGCATCGAATTTCCATTATTTTTAGCTAATTTAGTGGTACATGACTGAAATCGGACCTACCGGCACCTCGTCAGCCGAAATGCAAAAGCAGACTTCTACATCTGGTCTTGTATTTCACCGGGTGAGCAAGTCCCTTTTGCAATGCATATTATTGTTGCGGGCTCTACTATTAATACAATTAACGTTTGTGATACAGATCCTATCCTTCCTGATACGATTTCGCAAAGAGATTCCTATAAATGTATTATCACGGATTTATGTGTATAGAATATTTTAAAACGTCAAGATTTCTAGATTTCCCTGTACATGACCGTACAAACTGACCGTAGAGCGCACACTGTTCGCATGTAGGTCAAAACCGACCACCGCGGCCTCTACCATCGCCTGATTCACTTTAGTCTGTATTGTTGTGTTATATAATTTATGATCTTGATTCGATGTAAACGGCTTGAGACGCACTTGGATCACAAATGAATTGTAAATTAGAAGGACTGCAATTATTTAAACGTAGCTTAACGAGGTTATAGCAATTAATTCAACAAGCCAGTTGTTGTTCATTGGAATAAACCCAATACAGGACAGTATCACATCACGTGGCGTGAAGTGAATTGATCAACGACTGATAAACACACAATTTAGAGCAGGGATGCGTTTGAACAAGGAATTGACGGCGACGGCGGACAATAATCGTACCTTAAATAGTCTGAATATTAAATGTCTGTAAGAAGATGATGGAAGTCCATGTATTCCAGAAATTATATATACAGTAACATGATGACATAAAATACATGCGAAATTTAATCTCGAAAATATTATCTTGCTGGAATACGTTGGCATTGACATAGCGAGTGTTGCTGTGAAGTTTGGTAGCTATCGGACTAACATGATTGGTGTTACCCAGGCGAAGTCGGGGCGGGTCTCTAGTGTCATGTGAAAGCCTATCACTTAGATGTCTTCTTTGATCATTAGCAAGAAAATATTTAAAATAAAATCCCAGGTGTCTTGGCGCAAGGCGCTCGGGCGTTAAATTCGTGACAACGTTTCCTAAAACAATGAGCATTATCTACCGGTACAACTATCTCTCGTTCTCATGTCGCGCTCTCGCTCACACACATTCAGACACGCGGCACATCGATCGTGCATGATCGGTTACTCTCGACTCAAGCGCCAGACCCGACCGTAACGCTACATTTCTAGCGAATGCCACCTACTATCCATCAATTTAAAAGACGTTGTCAAGTCAAAATGTCTGTTTTTTTTGTATTTCTCATTAATATAAGACAATTGTGTAAATTTTCTTGGTGCCGGATGTCGCTTATCACTCATCAAGTACATTTCCTCGACCTTCAAGAAGTTTTTGCAGTCTAAACCGATAGCGCAAAGGAAAGGTCGAATCGTCGTGACTGCTGAAGTGAAGTCACTCGTCATTATTTCCTGTTTCATTTGATTCAAGGGAAATTATTCGAATAGTCCTCTGTTTTACTAACATGAACTATATTTATCTATTCTTTTTTGTATATATTTGACAAGAAAGTTTTTTTTCGTATTAGATGTAGAACTAACCCCTTCTATATAAATACATGAGTGCTATTTTTAGTACTTTACCAATCATTACTTAATCCTGCATCCTAAAGGAGTAGGTAGAGATAACGGATTTGGTAAATATGACGATAAAGTACTTTCAGGTTTTGACTTAAGAATATTGGGATCAAGTTTTAAAATCATATCAATACCATTTCTTTTGTCCATTATATAACAATTGTATGGTTTCAAAGAAATGTAGATAACGTTTTTATGTTCCGGTAATAAATAATAATATAATTGCTGCTATCTTTTCTATATATAAAAAGTTATGTGTGTGTGAATGTTGCCCACAGGCTCCGAAACGGCTGGACCGATTTCGATGAAATTTTCAGGAAATCTTCATAAATACCTACTGGGTGATCTTGTGAAGTTTGGTAGCGATTGGATCAAGATTAATGCTACCCGGGTCAGATCACTAGTTATCAAAGAAAATACTGGCAAGTGTCTAAGTTGTGTTGGTGCTAACGGTCCTAAAACAGTGTTTAAGTGTTTGTTTGTTATAATACAAGATAATGTTACGTACACTCGTGGTTGGTCCGGGGAAGAGGAGTCTGTTTATCAGTTCCTAGACGTTATCTTAACTTGATAACAATTATAACACTAAGGAATGCGAGCGACGACCTTTTGGTATGAAAACGTTTGTATGTTTGGATGTTTGTTACTCGTTCACGCAAAAACTGCTTAATGGATTTTAATGAAACTTTACAATAATATACCTTATACATCAGAATAACATATAGATATTATTCATAAATATATTATATGAATTGACCAAAATATAACGAGAATTGTCAAGTGAGGAGGAAAAAATTCCACCACATGCGAGCTATTCTGGTGAGCGCTGCAAAAACCGTTAGAGTTACACGTATACAATGTATAATGGAAATGTTTACCTTAAATAGTCCTACAAAAAATCCCGCGACAGCATATATCTATCTTATATGTGTAAATCGTTATCGCCAGAATAGTGAACCATCTATTAATTATAGGGCGGAGTGAAGTTTACACTCCTGTCAACGGTCGTGACAACACCTCTTGAGGCCCAAGCCTTGACCGATTGTTATAAGTAGTCGTATATAGTGTATACAGTGTATTGTGTAGTGGAAATATTAAGCTACAACCAGTGTGCGATATTAATCATTTCCATTCCATTAATACCAATCCAAAATAAACTCCAGATAGTCGTTTTAAGGTTATTAATGATATAGCGAAAACCGAATCACATTTCATTCGTTAATTCTTGTTCCTACATATACATATATTAGACTACAATGCCGTTCACTAAGTACACAACCTAATAATGGAAACAGGTCACAGCCAGCCGCTATCCAAGAATAGGGTTTTCCTGGAACACAACATTGTAATGCTCCGAATATGAAATATTTAAAAACAACGTACGAAGGAAAAATAATAAACTTTAAATTGTACATCGAAAAACACAAGACTATGTTATTCAAGACATGGTCCTGTAATATATTTAAAGAAAATCTAGCTTAGTTGACTTGGAACAAACATCCAATGCGGCGGGTGGGCGTCGCCACACTACACGAGTACCATGCTATGAACCGTTGTGTTGTAACGCGTCTTCTTGTTATGATGCATTAATTTTAAATGCTTTGTATTTAATTAATATAAATGTTTATTAAATAAACAATCATGGAATTTAATCTGAATAAACTATCTTTTTATAGATATTATTTGTACAAAATAAGGCGTCCTGTGACGGCTGGGGTATGGATAAATTGCAACCAAAAAAAATGATAAAGTCCACAGCACCTGTAGCCGTTGTATTTCCAGCCCGAGCAAGGAGGTACTACCTTACTCCAGAATATGTAAAGTGCAGTTGACTAAGCCTCTGTGTTTCGTCTGAGTGAGCAAGCTTATATTCCCTTACTGGGAGTACAGCTTTCTCTTACCCTCAATCTATCGTACAGAAAAAGGCACGGTTTACTTAAAAAAAAAACATGAGTGTTTTTATCATAAGAGAGCAAGCTAGCAGCGGTTCGCCTAATACAAGTGATCACCGACGCCCATAAACATGCGGAACACCAGAGAAACTGCAGACGCGTTGACGACCTTTAAGAAAGAATTACGTTCTGTACTTGAAAGACCCTATGTTGTATTGGTGTGAAAATACCACTGTAGCCTTATTTTAAACCTTGTATAGGCGAGTCACAGCAAGAAGATCACTTGATCTTAAATTAAAGACATGTGACATGTAGTCGGCAGGTAAGAAGAAATCTGACGGCTATTAGGGAGTCCGGGGAGATATCAAGATAGACACGGCTAACAAGAATCGCCCACGGAGAAATCTTAAACACACGGACGGCCGTCTGACCTATTGGAACACTAAAATATGTTAATGTATTAAACGTTAAATGAAGTTTACATGACATTCCGTTTGTACCGACTGAATATAACCACGTGAGTTCTGTACGAGATATTAAAAATTTGATTTTAACTGGAAGTGTTTGTAGTTAAGTGTACGGACGATCTGATCTCGGAGTTTTTTTTTATTAAACATATAATGATCTTCCTCTAACTCTGATGGTCTTCCTAGATGTAGGCCTCCCCCATTGATCGCCACAAAGATCCCCTACTCATCCAGTGGGCTCCCTCAACCTTGCCACAGATCATCGGCCCATTGTGTGGCAGGCCTACCAACGCTGCGTCGACTTGTGGCCACCAGTTTTTTAAAAATATCAATATATAATGTTACAATTATGTGACGTAACATAACCTAACTAATGCAATAAAATATTCAGAATTGAACCCACACATTCAACCCCTCACAGACTAACATAAGACTAACAAAGGCCTAATGACAGAACAATCGTCTCGTTTATAATAGCAACTGTTCAAATCACCGCGCGCAATACTTTTATTGTAGCGGCTTATTAACACATAATTCGATGACGGTCCGTCCGTTTGTCTTTGGGCTGCCGACTGATTGTGTGCTAATATTGCCACCGGGTGTGGGTGCCCATCTGATACTCGACGCAACCTATATGTGTAACTCTACCTTGATATCGGTGGTAAGTTTACCTTGTAATATGAACACTTATGGTAATCAATTTAGGTACTGAGATTCTGCCACCAATCATCAATTATGTCCTCAATTATTGTGTAAAAGTACAAAAGATAATAGTGTAAAATCATATAAACATACAGAACTCCTATCAATTATATAGGCTTTTGGGTAGAGTATTTTTTCTTTTTTTTCTTGATATAATATCCCTCCCTACGTGCCTGTTGGCATAGCCTACCTTAAAGAGCCAGTCTTTCCAATGAGCTCGATATAAGAAAGTAACAGCCCGCGCTGAGGCTTCCTCTACGGATGTAGTTACTTGAGTTACTCTTAAAGAGGCTTAGGCTAGGCGCCCTCTGCGCCCTGCCGCCTCGAAGCCGGTGTAGCTGTTTATGCCTCCTCAAGGCAAACTGGTTCTGGCATATTAAAATAAAATCATTACAGAGATACATAAATTGAAATTGAAGGGATTGTATGGATAATATAGGTACAAGTAATAAGGGCGTGACACATATATGGCCGCGTCACGCGTCATTCGTTACCAAACGCATTTTGTGCACGCTGACCCCGGCGCGTAGGGCTGTCACACGCAACTTTTACTCATAGACATTGATAGGCGTAAAAAGCAAGCTTATCAGTTTATAGTTAACCCTTGAACTCTTTTCATGTCTGTCATTATCGCTTCGCCACTATCTCCTGGTATGATACTCATAACAACGAAAAAAAAACATTCCATTTAATCACTTCTCGGTACAGAGGACGTCTTTGTTCATTTTTAAATTCAAGGAAAATCCAGGCAACTTTCCAACCATTACAACTCAGGGTAATCTTAAAACACTATCTTGTTTTATTCGTGTTTGGCAGAACAATCTTGTTAGTATAGTAATGCCGTTGAGGTACGATCCTTGCGAGATAATGTTAGGGTTGACGTTGAAGAATTGGATTAAAAATAGCGTTGTAAGGGAAAAGTGTGGCTTAAAAGTGAATTCGGAAAGGTATGCTTCGATGGTTCGGACATGTTGAAAGGATGAATGAAGAGAGAGTAACGAAACAAATTTATGTTGCAAAAGTGAGAGTCATTGGTAGGGGACGCCCTAGGAAAACAGATATAGCAAAGAAGGGTGATAAGGAGCACCCGACGAGCATGTATGTATGGATGTAGAAGAAGCGAGGTTTGCTAGGATCGCGCATAATGGAAATGTGCCTACTCAACTTAACAATACAATTAAAAAAGTGTGAATTTTTTTTCCTCGGTTACTCATATGTAAGAATAACAGTTTTGGTGGTATCGTTACACAATAAACGTGAGATCGCTAATGAATATTAATTAAATAGCGACACGTCTGTTATTTTTACGAAAGCTAAAGCAATATTTTGTAGCTTAATCTATAACGAGAGTCCGTCGAAAATTAATTTATTATCTCGCTTAGTTCCAGAGTTAATGTCTAGCATAATGCGTTAAGGATAACACTCATTGATGACTGTTATAAAATATTTAACAAGAAATGTATTTGTATATGCACAAAACTTAATTTTTATTGTATGACAATACAGGACTCTATAATCTTAGAGAAGATTATTTAAGAAGCGTAAGTATAAAAGAAAAAACGTAGGAGCAGGAACCCCATGTCAAATCAAAGTGACATTTTCCCGCAATTATATGCCATCCTTACTAATATCATAAATGTGAATGTAAGTTTGTTTGTTTTGCTTTCACGCGAAAACTACTCAACCGATCATCGTGAAACTTTGTACACATATTTTTGGAGTTATAAGAAGTAACATAGGATAGTTTTATGAAAAAAAATAGTATATAAAAAGCGAAGTATGTATCGGCTGGGCCGATTTTGATGAATTTTACAGGGATTGTCCGGATTGGCACATTCATGTGTTTGGTAGCGATCGGATCAACATAATTAGTGGTACCCAGGCGAAGCCGGGTCGGGTCACTAGTGAACTAATAAATTAGGTTGTATTGATTATCAAGACTTGATCAAAAAGGGTAGGTAGCCCTTTGTCTTTTTTCTATTCAAGTATTAATTTTAATTTTTTAACCAATTCCTCATTTATTCTAACATCTTCAGCATTTGAGCATTTTATTATCAAACTTGTCTAATATTCTACAAAGGTATCATTAATTTTAATTCACTTTTTTATTAAAACATTTTAAACTGAATCAGTCGACAGCCCTGTAATAGAAGCGACGGGCGTGACGGTCAAGTGCGTCGGTTTCCTGTCCACGTCACGCTCCGTACGCGTCTCGCTGCGCAACCTAAGTAATTCGGCAATCTAATTCAATATCACATATTCAATACGGTTGATGACCTTTTAATGATCCATCTAAATTGAAAGGTTTTCTTTGTTCGGTACAAAGTAATAACCGTTGTAAGGGTCGTCTTCACAGGATGCTTGTGGCAGTGGAGATGTATGTATGGAGGTATTAAGCAATGCGCCTTTAGAATAAGTTAATATCAAATTAAATTTAACGCGTTTCTTAACTTAACTGACTAGTGACACTATTATTTGTTTTAAATAAACTAATTCTGTCATATATTTTAATGTATATCTCTTCCCCTGCCCATCTTTTTTTTTATTTTAAAAGTTTAGGAAGGGAAAAACTATGGTAAGGCCTACGTCTTACGCAGAATACCTACTTCTACTTCATACCTATCTTGTGGGAAGTCATGGTACTTCACCGGCTGAGCTGGGCCATCCATTTTAACAGTGGTAGAGTCCCTAACAACATCCGTTGCACGAATTGGCCAGCTCGACCGGTGAAATACCACGACCTCATAGAAAACAGGCGTGACGTAGAAATACTCTGCGTTTCGTCTGTTGAGTGAGGTGCCGGAGGCCTAATTTCAGTCCTCTTCCTCTTCCCACCCTTTCCTCATAAAGATAAGATGGGAAAAGGAAGAGGATTGACCGGGGAGGGAGCTTGCTCGTTTGCCACTTTATAACATAAAAAAAATCCATGCAGCATTTGATGTTGAGGCTCCTGGCTCCTGTTAAAAGAATTGATAGCAGGTGTACATTGTACACCAATTGGGAATGATGGGGATAGACCGGATGTTCTTTTGGCCAGCCATATTGCATTATAAATACTTTTCTAAAACTCTATACGCGATTAGATCTCTCAAGTCTTTAGATTTTTTTTATGTGAGAAGGTGGCAAACGATCAAGTTTGAAAACTATCAAGTCAAGAGATTATGACCTTTGAAACAATTGATACTTATTCATTACACATCCTAGTTTGGTGCGTCGACCGCGGCGTCACCTCTAGCAATATTTATAAACAATACTCGAAGCAAAGAGAAAGGTCGCCGGGGTCGGGCTTGCAACAGACGGACAGAGCTTTCACAACCTCTACAGATACGAGGGCGCCGGGAGCGGTGACCCATTTGGGTTGTGATGATTTCTCGACACATTAAAGCTTATACAAAACTTTTTAGGACGTCTAAAAATGTACTCCCGTCCGCTAGGTATAAAGATTCGATATGGTGTTCCGGAAACTATTTTTACTGATTTGTTGACAAGTTTAACGCAAGATCTACAAAGTCCGCTAGCCGTGACTTTCTGTCTTAATTCGAGAAATGTTGGCGGATGGGTTTCCTTACAAAGTTTTGAGATTACTAATTGCTGTATCATAAAGTCTGTGTAACATAAAGAGAATATATATATATACATATATATATATGTATATAGCCACTAATATAACAATGGACTCGCCATCTTGTTTGTTTGTAAAAAGTGCTTATCTTGGACCACTATCGATGACCTAAAACTTCGCCTTAAGGTCGAATCACAGTCAAATTAACCAAGCATGTCCGTCGCTGGCATACTAAAGCTTGGTAAGAGTGTAGTGGAGTGTGGAGTGAACGTCACACGTCAGGCATCGAGTGTTATGGACACCAAATTAACTATCATTCGACATGAAATCCACTTATGATTGCGTACACACCAAAGTTCAATGCTTCATTAAATATACATCGATACTTTTAGATTCTTTATCTAACTATTCATTTTTTTAAGTAAAACCGGCCCTATTACTAAGACTGCGCTGTCCGTCTGTCATGAGGCTGTATCTCATGAACCGTGATAGTTAGACAGTTGAAATTTTTACAGATTATGTATTTCTGTTGCCGCTATAACAAGAAATATCTAAAAACAGATTAAAATATATATTTAAGTAGGCTCTCGTACAACAAAAGTGATTAATAGATAATGTAGTACGGAACTCGTAAGCGAATCCGACTCACACTTGGTTTTTTTTAATGTCTCCAGTATCCAGTAGGAGGTGAACTATTCTTAAAATGTAACTCTACTTTGGTTTGTGCTTTGGCTAACTTTAAGGACATATTTTTTCAATATTGTCATACACACCTACAGCACCGGAACTGTATCTGTAACGAAAAAAAAAAGAAAAATGAGACCTCTACATATGTTGCGCACAAAAGAGTCCACTTAAAATAGGTTTGATATTAACAACATAACATATCTTACTTAATATATGTAAAAAAACACAGATACAGTAAAAAACAAACTGTGAAACGTTTATTATCTATAATAAAAAATATAAAAAAACCTCTAACTGATTTTTCGGACGTAAAATATAGTCGCCGCATAAAAATTGATATACGCATAAATAACACATATATTAGTTAAAGAATAGTCTATAAAATAAATACAACACAGTATTAGAATACAAAACGCTTAATTATATGTTAATCGACAATAATATACGACACACGGCTATATATCTTCATTGTATATCCCAAGAATATTGATGGTCTCTAGGAAAATATAACTTTCATGAAGCAGGGAAATTGCGCCTACGTTATCGCGACTATGAAACAGCATTCCCTTTTCTTTCTTTCATCCCTCCTTCCCTTCCCACCCTTTCCTTATAAAGATAGGATGGGAACGGGAAGAGTATTTATCTTTCAGGCTCTGTCCAGTAAAATTAGGCAACGTATCTGCAACACATTTGCTTGTTGCGGATGTCTATGGGTAGCGCTCACTTGACATCAGGTGATCCGCTTGCTCGTTTGCCACCTTCTCCAATGCATCATCAATTCCAAGACAAACAAATCTTGCTAAAGTTTAAAGACATCGCTCAAAATATATAATCTAATCGGATTATCAACGAGGTTTTTTTTTAGCGGCGCTGTGTCTTATCGCAGATTTTAAGGACTACATGAATGACTTACAAGGCTTCAGCTTATATGGCTTTATACATTTGTATCTATGTGAATATGCCTTCTCGATAGAGTTAAAATTAAATCCGGCAAAGCCTTAAAAGAATGAACACTCGAACCTCTCGATGTTCTATAGGTAAAGCAAATAATATTAATTGGTAGTCAATAGTATACCTCACGCGTGTATTGCTGTCGGTGCGATAACCTTGAAACGTATTAGGCTGCCGACCCCATGTGGAGCATTGTGTAAGTCGCGCGCGGCTCGGACGAGTCGGGGTTCGACACCCGCGGCGGTGACAGTGACACGCTCCCAATCGCACATCAAGGTCGCAGTGACCAGTTGTGACTGTATATCGAACGTTCGGTCATTTAAAATTATGTAAGATTGAGAATCGTGTCTTTTAATAGATCAGTATACCTTAATTTAAGCCGAGTAGACCGATACAACTTTACTGGCAAGCTAGCTCTAGCAGGTGCAGGCTTGCTAAGTCGAAGAAGACTCTGAGGTCCTAGTTTTCTTCAACCTACAACCGAAATGCCACTACAGTTATCAACCTTTTAAAAGAAAATATAAATAAAGGCTTATTAAAGCATCATTTTTAATGGAACAGTAATTTCAAACGTTTATAATTTAACTAGTGACCCGCCCTGGCTTCGGCCCGGGTACCACTAATTATGCTGATCCGATCGCTACCAAACACAGGAATGTGCCAATCTGGACAATCCTTGCAAATTTCATCGAAATCTGCCCAGCCGTTTCGGAGTCTACATGTCTATTGGGAACATCATACTTCGCTTTTTATTTACTATTTATTTCATAAAAAGTATCCTATGTTACTTCTAATACCTCCAAGAATATGTGTACAAAGTTTCATGATGATCGGATGTGTAGTTTTTACGTGAAAGCGTAACAAACAAACTTACATTAACATTTTTAATATTAGTAGGGATTACTAGAGAGAAATAAAACATATCCATCCACATTGTTTCCGCTTAATATCACAATTGCTCGAGTTATTTGTGCGAAGAGTCCAATTTGAATGAACCTTTTATACAAACACGCCGCTGAACACGGATATTTCGCAGTGGGAAAGTAACCAAATTTCATAGAGCTGTGAGAAGATGACAAACACACATACAGGGCATAGAAGGAAGGGTTCAGATGTAATTGACTTAGTCGTTATTATGCAAGTAGAATAATTTCATAGTTAATAAAGCGGTCACGATCTCCCCGGCGACAACACTCGCTTGACATTTCCGCGGCAGTCCTTGTTTTGCGTGACGTATGTGTTCACTGCAACACTTTTGTTAAATATTTGCTGTGGCATTCATATGCAGCGCACGATGTTTGGGATTATTATTAACCGTGCAGGTACATCCTAGATGCTGTGCAAGACGTGACGTACAAATCTGCATAACAAGACAAGATACAAAGCACAGATTTAGATTTCGAGACGGGCCGGTTGGCGTGGTTTGTTAGATACTTGCTTTTCACGCCGCAGGTCGTGGGTTCGATTCCAACCGAGGACAGACATTTGTGGGCAATGAACATGTGTATTTGCCCTGAGTCTGGGTGTAAGTATCTATTTAAGTATGTATTTACGAAAGAAAAGTAGTATATGTAGTATATCAGTTATCTGGTTGCCACAGCACAAGCTCTGCTTAGTTTGGGATCAAATGGCCGTGTGCAAATATGTCCTAGGATATTATTATTATTATTGTTTTCAAATGTTTTCTCCGTCTGGTTGGGTATGAATATATTACAATACATTACATAAAATAAATACATGATTATTATTATTATTATTATTACTAAATTAGCTGGAGTGACAACCTGAAGGACAGAACAGTGGTAGAGCCGCCAACAACATCTGTTGCACGAATGTGCCCGTGAAATACCACAATTTCACAGAAGATAGGCTTGAAGTAGGATTCAATGTTCGTCTGGTGAGTGCGGTGCCGGAGAAGGTGTAGTTCAATCTGCTTTTTACGATACTTTTCTAGAAAATACGCGGCAGGTTTCACTTTTAGACAATAATTTTACCCGTAATAAGTTTCGCAGTCACTTGGACATTGTTATGCTGTACTATGGCTATGCGTAAATATTATCGTTCAATGCAGTGAGTTTTTACTTTGTAATGTTACAGATTAGATATAAGGCTTGCTGTTTTGTTTTCGGTATTGGCGTACGTGATACTTTCTCTGTACATATCGATTTATTGCACGATTTTTTTTTTATTTTTTTTTTATTTATTTATTTATTTCAACTATACAAAATTATACCAATAATAGGTCAAGCGGTGGTGCCTGTCATAGTATCAACTGTGTGACAGCACCGGCGCCTTTCCTTAACAATGTACTGAGCTATTTTACACAAATTTGAATAGTACGGTTCTATGTGTTAACTGTTTCTTTTGTGTGTATATGTGTGTGAGTGTGTGTGTGCGTATGTGTGAGTGTTTGTTGTGTGAACGCGTGTTTGCATGTATGTATGTCACAATATTATCTATGTTGAGTGTGTGTGTGCGTATGTGTGAGTGTTTGTTTTGTGTTTGCATGTATGTATGTCACAATATCATCTATCAGGCCATAGTAAATTTTCAGTTTCATCATAGCTTAATTTCAGTAAAAAGTTCTTAACAGTATATTTACACTTCATGGACGAAAGAGGGTAGATATTGACAGACTTGTTTAAGGTGTTATAGAGACGAGACCCCAAAACAAAAAAGTGGTGATCAGCTAGTGTAGTTCTAAATTTTTGAGAAACGCAGACAATATCTTTTCGACGTTTACCACCGACATAGTCGTATGGTACATAGGGTACTGTTTTGTGTTTACGCAAGACAGCTTGTAGCACATATAACTGTCTTACAGTCAGCACTTCCCAAGTTTTATACAAGGACGAACTTGAATAAGTATAAGGTTTACCCAGCATGATTTTTAAAATAGATCTTTGTGCCCTTTCCAAAGTAAGTAAATTAGTCTTATAAGTACCACCCCATACTGAAATACAATAAGTCAAGAGAGATTGAGCTAGTGCAAAATAAATACATTTTAAAAGACGTGGTTCAACAGAAGTTCTCAGTCGTTTGAATGGGTACATGAGTTTTCTAATACGTGCAGCAGATTGAGATATGTGTTTACGCCAATTAAGTGTACTGTCAACTACAAGACCGAGGTATCTGGTGTCTGAACATCGTTGTATAGATTTGCAAATACAATTTTCTCTCTGGGACGGCAGACAAGTGTGCGCAATTAGCTTATAGTTATTGCTGTGCGGTTGAGTTGACAAACGGGAACTAAACGTAATGTACTTAGTTTTATCCAGGTTCAATGTGAGAAGATTACACGACAGCCATTTCATCACTGTAGAAAGAGCATTTTCGGCATATTGACGTGCAGTTTCCCACGAATTTCCATGAATAATAATAGCAGTATCATCTGCGTATGAGAAAAGTTTAGTGTTAGGCATAGTTAATAAACAAAGGCCATTTACATATATAAGGAATAGAGTAGGTCCCAGTACACTACCTTGAGGGACACCGAAGCTAAGATTCTTTTCTTCACTTATTAGTTCTTGTAATTTAATACATTGAGATCGATTTGTCATATAATCCTTAAATATATCCAAAGCTACTCCTCTTATTCCAATATGTGCCATTTTAGATATTAGGATCGGGACCGAGACGGTATCGAAAGCCTTAGATAAATCCAAGAATATACCTATTGTTTTATCATTAGCATCAATATTTTTAACTATTGTATCAGTGAGTAGAAGTGCAGCATCCTCTGTAGATTTGTTTTTTCGAAACCCAAATTGGTTATGGGCTAATATATTAAATTTGTCTAAAAAATTTACTAATCTCTTATTAAGTATTTTTTCTAAAATTTTTGACAATATAGTAAGAACAGAGATTGGTCTATAGTTATTAATCACATCTGCGTCCCCGCCTTTATGAATTGGGTGTACTATTGCTTTTTTAAAAACGTTAGGAAAAATACCTTTGGCAATGCAAAGATTACAGATATGAGTTATTGGGGAGATAAGAATGTGTCGAGAAGATTTAATAACAGAGGCGGGTATATTGTCCCATCCTACAGCACAGTTATCGCGAAGACCCATGATTATTTCATCTATCTCACGCTCATCCGTCTCGGTTAAATATAAGGAATTCCCCTGTGAATTATCGACCCTATTAATCGTCGAGTCTGTAGGAACTTTAGCATTAATAGCCATAGCTAAGTTTTTGCCAGTATTAGCAAAATACTCATTAATGGTGTTTATTGTATCCGTTTTGAGTATCTGATCGTCTGAGTATTTCAATAGTTCACATGAGTTGCTCTTACGATTGTTCATACCTGCAATACCTTTAATTATTTCCCAGGTGGCTTTAGGGTTATTCTTTGCTTTTAGTAGTTTATTTGTTTCATACTCACGTTTAATTTTTTTTAATAAATTATTACAAAAATTGCGATACCTAGTGTAAGTTACTTTTTTAATCATGTTGTCAGGGTCCATTTTAAACTTTTTATGCAATTTGTCTCGATTTCTGATACATCTAAGAAGGCCAGGTGTGATCCAAGGCTTGAGTATTCTTTTTCTTTGAGGTACTTTACATAATTTGGAGTGTAAGTTTATAGTGTTTGAAATAGTAGTGACCAGAAGCTCAGTTCCATTGTTTGGATCAGAGGAATTCAAGACTGGAGAGAAGTCCGTGTTTATTAGATCCCTTATCACACCTGGTAAATCAATACGCCGAACAAAATGACTATGTGGATCTAGCTTAGTCTTTAAATCTACGCAAAGTACGATTGGGGCGTGGTCCGTGATAAGCGAGTCCAAGACTAAAGATGTCGCATCACTGGCAGTTTTGAGTAATATATGGTCAAGACAGCTATTGTCACGAGTGGGAAATAAATGATTATGATAAATGATTATTCATCGAGAATCGGTGACGTAGGTAATCGATATCTTTGATAACAATTGAATCATTTCAAAACATTACTCATTTAGTTCGCAGCTGCGGTACATTGCTACTTTTTTTTATTTGACCCAGTACTGCAAAAGGCTTCATACGAAAACGTGTCTAACGATCAATTTAATTTTTTATATTAATTACAGAGTTTTCTAGGAAATATCTTCAGAACGATGTTATACAGCAGTCGATGAGACGCGTATGCCTATTAATATAAACTCACGTAGGACAAATAGAATTATAATACATAAATGATTAGCAAGATACCAAATAATTAAATAAATATGCGCTCACGTCCGTAACCCAGAGGGGTAGGCAGAGATCATGGATGTCCATTTGGCGCGATCCTAACACACCTCGCTTCTTCCACAGTCATACATCTACGCATGCATGTTCGTCGGTTCCATAACCGACGAACATGCATGCGTAGATGTATGAATGTATGAAAGGAGCACCCATG
The DNA here is from genome assembly GCA_029849275.1 of Papilio elwesi. Classification (NCBI taxonomy): domain Eukaryota; kingdom Metazoa; phylum Arthropoda; class Insecta; order Lepidoptera; family Papilionidae; genus Papilio; species Papilio elwesi. Next base: position 8,842,246 of record CM056704.1, on the reverse strand, counting down.
TGCTCCTTAGATCGCCGATCGATATAAGTTTTCCTAGGGCGTCCCCTACCAAAGCTGCCACTCACTTTTGCAACATAATTCTGTTTCGTTACTCTCTCTTCATTCATCCTTTCAACATGCCCGAACGACCGAAGCATTTCTCAATTCTAGTCACAACATCCACTTTAAAGCCACACTCTTCTCTTATAACGCTATTTTTAATCCTATCATTTAATGTCACGCCTAAGATACTTCTCAAGATACCAATGATAGGAAAGATATTGGATAACACGCGGCCTTCGTTGGCGCAGGTGATGATATCATTGCGATAGTTGTATTTGGCCGTCAACTTATCACTCTTTGATTAATTAAAATATGTCATTGCTGCTAACATAAAATGTAACACGGATTGAAAAAAAAACCATGCAATGTCAATGCAACTGCCTCTAGAATGTGCCGACATCTAATAGAACCCGGAGAATAATGCTCCAAAAAAACTCCAATCACCAAAAACAAATATAATTAGCTTTAATTGTGGTAGAGCCTGCAAGAAGAACATCTTTTGCAGGAAAATTACCACAACAGAAGACAGGCGTGAAGTAGATGTAGACTTTTGCGTTTCGTCTGATGAGTGAGTTCCTGGAGTCTTAATCCTGACCCTCTTGGAAGGAATCCTTTTTCTGTTCGTTAAAGGTAGGCCGAGCATCTGCAACACGTTAACTAGTTGCTGATGCCTGCTATGGGTAATAGTCACTTAATATCGGGTGAGCCGCAAGCTCATTTGCGACCATGATGAAAAAATGTTATCCTCCATCTTTAGTCTACGTCACTTCATCAATAAAAAGTTTGTCAACTCCTCACAGAGAAACTGTGAACTATATGAAATGTTTAAAACGATTGAGCAACGATCTAAAGGCTGGCACCGGGCCTAATTAGACAAGTACGCACTGACGCTAAGTAGACAGGCGAGGCGCTGCGTGGATTTATATTCAATTATACATTTATTTTGCCACCTATTGCGATAGATTCTACTCACTTAGTTACTGAATTAGCTGCTAAGTAAGTGACAGCATGGATTGCCTTTAGTAAATAATTTTGATAGCAAGATTTGACAAAGCCAATTTCATAAAAAAGTAATTAAATATATGACTCAGTAATAACCTGAGATGGTGGACAAGGCACTAGGACATCTTTATTATTACATACGTAGGAATAGATATAATTTTAACCGCATCACACTATACAACGGCAAACCAATAAATTCATTCGAAGCCGTCTAATCTTGGAAACCATAAAAAGTTTCTTAGTTTGCGTTCAGTGTTGGACTGTCGTTCCCAGCTTCGATTCTCTTTTTAACTTGCGGATGATAAATGGTTAAGGTTTAAAAGCGAAAAATTGCGCTCCAGTTGAGAATGTCTGGAGATGACCCACTTGTATAAATAAACTGCACAAATGGCCGCCAACGCCCGCCCGGCGCAGTAACGCAGGGAGACGCTGTCTTTACAAATATAATAAATTATCTTACCCCTCGTGATTTTGTGAAGCGGAAATTGCTAACCGCTTTTAAACAATCTTATTACCTACGAAACTTTAACAATGTGTTGCCATATACGAAAACAAATCACTTACAAGTCGAAGCAGAGTAGTAAATCCCCAAAAAGACGAACCCAACGTGTCCACGTCGGTCAAGGTTACAGGAGACTAATGTATACGGGCAGTCTAGGGGCCGATACCCTACCTTAATTAGGTTAATTAGGGTTGCTGACCGTTTGCAGTTCGCGTCGGAAGTCACTTAATAATTTGATATTCAGTAGTCTCTTTAAGTTTCACAGCGAGCGGGTGTAGCCCCTAACACTTTATTTTCGTGGCGAGTGATTTTAGGATCATATTGCTAGAGGGATGTGTGACTTAGTTTACACAGCTGATGCATTTAAATGTATGACAAGAATCGTTCAATCAAGCTGACAAATATAAAAGAAGGCAGACAGCTGTGTTTCCGGTACTATAAATATTATATATATTTATTATTATACAAGTGACCCGCCCCAGCTTCGCCCGACTCCGAAACGGCTGGACCGATTTCAATGAAATTTACAGGGATTGTCCAGATTGGCACAGCGGGTGTTCCTGTGTTTAGTAGCGATAGGATCAACATAATTAGTGGTCCCCGGGCGAAGCCGGGGCGAGTCACTAGTATACATAAAATCCTTACATACAAATTCAAATCGTGTTAAATAAAACATCCGTACCATTGTTTAGAGTGCCTACACAGTACCAAAACTCTAAGCACCACACAATAACAGTCCCCCTCCACAGCCGAGTGGCCAGGCCGGTCCGTGACCACTTACATCTCTATTGGATTACCAGCCTCAATACAATTCGTCATTCCGTTATGATCAGCATTGCTCATACATTTTAACTCGAAAGATCAGACACAGACTAAATAATGCATGAAACAGACGCGACACGCTCTAATTCTTCCCACTGTTTAATACTTTGAACTCTTATATTTGCATGATAAGATAATTATTTAAAGGAATATAATAAATAAGTATGCGAGCCCGTAGACTAGATGGGTAGGCAGAGATCATGGATTCCCTCTCTTTCGCTTCTTCTACATCCATACATCTACGCATACATGCTCGTCGGTTACAGGTAAACCTTATATCGCCCTTATTTAGTATGTAAGTTCTCCTTGGAAGTCCCCTACCAACGCTGCCACTCACTTTTGCAAACATGAATTTGTTTCGTTACTCTCTCTTCATTCATCCTTTCAACATGCCCGAACCCCCGAAGTTGTACCTTGCTTAATTCTAGTCACAATATTCACTAAACATAAAATAAATAGGTACAAAAATGTATCCCTTATCATCGGTTAGGCTGGATGTATAATTGTATTTATGCTGTCAAAATGCAATTATATCTACATCACCATTTAAAAAGTGATTTTTACAAAAGCTTGCTTTTCTCAAGACCTTAGAAGAAGATTGCCATAACAGTCTAGATCCAGTGAGTTCGAGAGTTCCTTGTACCATTGTAAAATCAAGTGGTCCTGGCGGAACAGGTAAATACGACCTCACGGAATATCGACAGATATAACTTCTCTTCATTAGCAACCGTAACTCCAAATACATCAGTATCCATATCAGAAGAATTTTGCCATCAGCAGTTATTTCATAACGTATACCTCGTTCAAGCATCATCACAACTTTTCTGCAACCATGACCAGATCGTTGGTCTTCACAACAACAGGGAAGAATACCACAAAGGCATGGTATTCTTCAAACTTTGTCCCATCTACTAAATTTCACTGTCTACTCTATGACGAGTGTTACACACAACGTATTTAGGGCCGACTCAGACGCGACGGGGATTGCTTGGGTCGAATTGATTAAGCTGAAATACACAAATAAACCCTAATTGTTACTAGCAATTGAGCACAGTTTGGCGTGGCCGGCTGTGATTCCACGTTGCAATGATGACTTCCTTGTCGTATTTAAGTCCGATGTCCGAATTAATTCACTCACACCGCCGACAGATATATACAATACGAATTATATAACGCGTTTGGAATTTGTATTTTTACTTTGACATAAATAGGACTAAATTTCGTATGGGTTTACGTAAACTTAATACTTTAAAGTATTTACATAGATGTTAGGACCCAAATGTGACAAGCGGTGAACCTAACGACACATTACAGGAACTCACATTACTGTATCTAGTATTCTTACGAGATTTAAATTCAAACAACAAGACTATTAATCAGAAGCCCTAAAACATCTTATTTAATCACCATAACGAAGCGGATTCGCTATAAATTGTGGGCACGTACACGACAGGCGACAAGCGTGGACATGTTAATTGCAGCCATGTCTCGTTATACGAGGATATTAAACAGATAGCTCAACGGTATGTAAACACTCACGCTTGCCATTTATAGAGGTAGAGAGAGATTAGAAATACTCTCAACCCGATTACAAACAACGGAAAAGCATAATTGTGAAGTGACATTGAGGGAATAAAACAAACACTTATAAGGCAATATATGAATAAGGCAAATTAATCTTTCGTCAAAAATCCCTTAAAAATATCCATGAAATTCTTAACAATTAGGCTGAAGTTAAGTGAAGTAGACGGAAGACGAGTAACGTGCCATAAATTAACCGAAGGTGTTGTGACAATGAATATAATATTCTATTCATACTGGCAATGAATATTAAGTAAGGCGGTTTCGTATGTTTTTTTTATAGTACTAGGTGGCAAACGAGCAAGCGGTTCTTCCGATGTCAAGTGATCGCTACCCATAGACATCTGCAACTAACTAATGAATTGCAGATGAATTTTCCACCTTTAATGGACAGAGGACATCCCTTCCACCGTCAAGTTTTCTTCCTCTTCCCATCCTTTACTCATAATAAAAGGGTGGGAAAGGGTAAAAACTAGAATTAGGCCTCCGGCACCTCACTCATCAGACGAATCGCAGAATACTTCACGCCTGTCTTCTGTGAGGTCGTGGTAATTCACCGGTCGAGCCGGCCCATTCGTGGAACAGATGTTGTTGTTGCGGACTCTACCACTGTTAAGATGGATGGATGGAATATTTGATGATTAGAGAGCCCGAAACGTTTTATGACAAATTGTTTCACTGATATAAAAATAAGTTGTATAGGTCCGTAGAGGTCATATGACGCTAATTATCCTATTTGTGTCCACGGGACGTTGTCACAACACGGTTATCTTTCAAGAACTAGACGAAAGAGTGATTTAAAAGTTTACTTTGATCCGATTAATGAGGTAAATAAAAAATAGCCTACTGCCCACTCAACTATGATTCAAAGTCGTGAAGTTAATGGCGTATTTGGAAAACTAAATATATAAAAGAAATGAAAAGTCCTCCGTCAGGATATAAGCACTTGTAAGGTACTTGCGATGTCATTCACCTTCACTGACCGCGCATCATCTGGGTCAGTTTTTGCGATCGCTTTAAAGGCGGTTGTACACTGAGAACAGACAAGGCAACAATTATTTACTCTAATAGTATTCATTATTAACATATAGAATAATATTGGCACTAGATGTTGCGAGTTTTTTTAGACGTAAGGCATCGCTCCCCATAAGCATCCGCAACAAGCGAATGAGTTGCCTACTTCTAATAGACAGAGGAGGGAATAGAAAATGATATTTCCTTTTCCTATTCACACCCTTCACCGTTAAATCCTCCTGGGGTGGGAAAGGGTAGAGACCTAGACCAGGCCCTCAGGCGCCACACTACTCAGATTAAAATCAGAATACTTCTACTTCGCTTAGAAATAACCTGCACATTATCATAATAATAAATAGAGTACATAAGATGAATATAAATTAATTACAAATGTTTTAAGCCTCAGTAATAAATTATCATTACCAACCAATAGCATACCTTATTTCACGCCTTATTTAATATACATTTTTCACGCTAGGTGTGACACTAACTTTAAACGCAGACGTCGGCATCAATGGAGTAGTGTAAACATAATCAAACGCGAGCGGATGTGGGGCAGTCAAATGAAATCACTCGCATCGTTTTAGAGAGAGACGGGACCTCACCGCCCGCGGCCGAGCGAGAGCGGAGCCCTGATTGGTTTCATTTAATTAAAATACGCCATAGAAATTTTCATTTATCTATTTCCGGGCAGTGTAGGAAAGTAGATTTTAGAAACTTCTTACGAAAAAAAGAAAGACAGTAATACTTTGAACTAAATTGAATTTAAAACGGCAGAATTCGCAAGACCGTCAAAATACTACATAAGTAATGTAAAACATATTGTGCCTATGATTAGAATATGTAGTTAGTATTCTTGTCTCGAAATTGATTGAAAGCTATCGACTAAAAGCTTAAAGTAAAGGAGGTAATCATAGTAATATTATAAATGCCTGTACATACAAAATGTATGTATGTTTGTTACTCTTTCACACGAAAACGGCTAAACGGATCTGGATGAAATTTGGTACAGAGATAGATTATAGTCTAGAATAGAACATAGGAACTTTTTTTTTATATTACCAAGTGGCAAACGAGCAAGCGGCCCCTGGAAATAAGTACCGCTACCCATAGGCATCCGCAACGAGCTAATGAGTTGCAGATGCGTTGCCTACCTTCATGGACGAAGGAGGGGACAAACAGAAAAAAGGATAATTCCATTCCCTGTCCATCCCCTCCTCATCCGTCAAATCCTCTTCCTCTTCCCATCCTTTCCTTATTAGAAAAGGGTAGGAGGGGGAAGAGGACTACAATTAGGCCTCCGGCACGTCACTCATCAGACGAAACGCAGAATACTTCTACTTCACGCCTGTCTTCTGTGACGTCGTGGTATTTCACCGGTCGAGCCGGCCCATTCGTGCAAAAGATATTGTTATTGCGGGCTCTACCACTGTTATATATATAATAACATAATATACTTTTTATCCCGAAAAAATGAACTGTCCCCGTAGGATGTTTTGTTTTATACACATGCACATCTACGTATATAAAAGGCGTTTTTCCCTATAAATTCCAAAACGACTACCCGGGCGAAGCCGAAGAAAGTATGTAGAAGAAAACACCAGAAACGACGATACATTTCTGAACTTAAGTCGTCCCAAGTAAAACTAAGACCTGTACTTAACTCAAAAAACAAGTAAATAGATTTTTAAATACAGGTGTTACTTTCCAGACGCGATACGATTAAGCACACGCACACACATATATGATCAAATATAAACTAACTAGTGACCCGCCCCGGCTTCGCCCGGGTACCACTAATTATGTTGATCCGATCGCTACCAAACACAGGAATGTGCCGTTCTGGACAATCCCTGTAAATTTCATCGAAATCGGTCCAGCCGTTTCGGAGTCTATAGGTCTATAGGGAACATACGTACTTCGCTTTTTATATACAATTTTTTTCATAAAAAGAATCCTATGTTACTTCTAATACCTTTAAGAATATGTGTACAAAGTTTCATGATGATCGGTTGAGTAGTTTCCGCGTGAAAGCGTAACAAACTTAATATTAAACTTAAACTTAATATTAGTAGGGATAGGGATACATGTGTTTTAATTCTGTCTACACTGTCTAAACAGTCGTCTGACACCTTATAATAATCCACGTTAAGTTTTTGCAACAACTCGTTAAGTTACACGAAGTTACAGTTCGAATAAATTATATCAATACAAAAAACTAGAACTTGTTGCGATGTACATGAACACTCATCTTCTGTCATGCTTGTGATTAAAATAGCTTTTTTATTGGAGAAGGTGTCAAACTAGCAAACGGGTCACCTGATGTTAAGTAACCACTACCCATAGGCTTCCGCAACGTGCAATAAGCTGCAGATGCGTTATCTACCTTTAATGGACAGGAAAAACGATATTTCCTTTTCCGATTCATCCCCTTCTCGTCCAATGCTCTTCCCCTTCCCATCCTATCCTTGTTAGGAAAGGGTGGGAAGGGAGAGAGGACTGAAATTAAGCATCTTACTCATCAGGCAAAACGCAAAATTCTTCTACTTTACGCCTGTCTTCTGTGAGGTCGTAGTCACAGGTCGAGCCGGCACATTTGTGCAACAGATGTTGTTGTTATGCGTTCTATCATCGTTAACTTACTTTTCACGCATAAATCTTTTAACAAAACTATGTCAACTACGAATATATAACTATATTTATTTTAATAATAATAGCTATGTGGCAACACTTTTTATTTCCATAGCTTATAACATAAAACACTTTTTGGCTTATTACAACAATACTGTTATCTTTCGTCAGATAAGAAGTCCCATTCGAGTTCAAAGGTACCTTACAATTAATCAAATAAACAGCGGTGCTTTCTCAGCTCGTTATCGGCCAGTGAGAGTGAATCGCTAACTGATTAGTCAAGGTAGCGCGAACCGGTTGCTGAGTGCGTTCGGACGTGGCGAATGCTAGAAACGCTGTAAGAATTACTCACCTTTATGTCATAAGTTGTTTATGCTATTATGCTATAGATAAACCTAAAAAAATTCACCAATAGAAATTGTATATATTACATTCAATGACCGGTAATGACCAGTATTTGTCATAAGGATTCCCGAACATGAGGTCGTGCGTCCGACTCTGCCTTTTAAGCTTAGTTGAAATAATTTAAAAAAAAACGACTAACATTTTTTCATTTACCCTTTATTTTATTAAAATATACCTTTCATTTATATCAATCAACGATATATAATAACTTCCATTCATAATATATATAATAATATATAATTCAGTGACAATCTACTAATTTAATTTAATTTTCGCACTGGCAACACGGGGCTGTAGTTGGCGGGAATCGCCCATATTATCCAATTGACAGCGCGCCACCGATACGCGCCTGTCACATAAATCTCAATGGCGACCGGAGCCCTAATAAGGGTTCGTCTTTTCTCATGGCATTAGATTTATAATTTATAGCGTTGATGCTACACTAATAAGGTAAAATTGTCCACTTGTGTACTCCAGAAATTAAACGATAACTTCAAATATAAATTACTATACTTTCCTTGATTCACAATTTTTGCCTATAAATGTATGCTATGTTTACATATTTTTGGCAACCTATTGTTAAGTGACCACTATCCAAAGGCATCTGCAACAAGCAAATGAGTCCAGATGCATTGTCTACCTTTAATGGACAAAGAAAGACGACGATCTTAATACACAGGAAAAAAGATATTTTTTACTCCTTCCTCAAATTATCTTCCTTCCTAACCTTTTCTCATTAGAAAAAGATTAAATAAGGAATTAAACCACCGATACCTCACTCATCAGGCTAAGGGAAGACTCCTACTTGCCTGTCGTGCCGGCCCATTTGTGCCACAGATGTTGTTGTTGCTTTACAACATTTAAAACTGCATTATAGTTTTATACCTAGGTAACAAACGTTCCGTTTTCACACGTAAGATATGTAAAAATAATTAAACGTTTGTGTCCGGTTTGCGATTTTAGGCTCACTGCCTGTCACGTTTGTGACAGAAGCCGGTTAGATATAATAAACGTAGATATATAATTGTATCGTGATCAGTTTGTCTGTAATTGATGTGGGCACGATCACGGTCGACGACAAACTCGTTCCGATAACAATCATACGGTCGCGGGCGTACCTAAGTATAATGCAACAGTTTTGTAAAGAAACTTAATTATGTTATACAAGTACTAAGATTTAACATTTATAGCTACTAATAATAACTTCAGGTACCTAACTATAAACAATACAAGACGAATTTTCAGAATTATGCAATACCATAAAAAGGCTCGTAGTTCAAACGGGTTGTTAAAAACTGTTCAACAATTTTTCTGCCGTTACTTGAAGTTGTTAGAGAATTTATACAAATATCTGTTGATTTTACCTTGATAAGCATATGAGAAACCATTTCGAACAATTTATTTTAATATTAAAGAGGCGATTTCGTCGGAGCCTCGGAAATATACGGGTATCTGTTGAGCAATCACAGTTACGTTATAAAAACGTTATACATATGAATCATCGCTTATATTAAATGGTGAGTTAAGGAAAAAGTTGTTTATTAAAACTCATTAAAATGTAAAAAAAATCACAAACTGATGATAAAAATCTAAAATATAAGCTTATGGTAAATAGCATAAGTGATGTTTTGATATTTCTGTAATTAATTGTCAATGATTAATCTCACGCTATGATGTAATTCATGAAATCATTTAGAAATAAGCAAATCATCAATAATATCTTAAATGGCAACATTTGAGATAAAATTGTCCAATCACTCGTACACCTTACGGAATGACTTCGCGCCAAAATATCCGTCATTGTCTTTGTAATGGCGCGTGACAGGTGCGTTCGGAAACGTCGCTCGGCACGCGGCACGCGGCGCCGCGGACCGCCTACTATTTCCGAACGTCTTTTTTCAGACGGATTTAACCGCCCCCCATTCAGACGATCCTGACACTTGCCCCGAATCGAATTCCTTATATTCTTTTGGCCTTGTCTCATTTCATGGGAATGCGTTTTAAAGTGGCGTAAAATTTTGAGCGAATGAAATTGTGAATAAGTCTTCGGATGAATGTAAGCTTGAAAAGTTACCGGGTTATCAACGCGGCATGAAAGTTGGTAGAACTCTCTTTGGTAAAAACCAAAGTTTGATAAATGAAACACACAAAAGATATACAATTTCGTAGTCATCGATTTTCCTTGTATTAGAAACAAAAAGAGCGGAAAAACAAACAACAGTTTTTGTTTACATAAGACATGAAAGATAACCTAATTGACTATTTTAATTTTTGAATTTCTAGTTGGAAACAAAACACATTGATAGGTACGCTTTGACAAGAATAAACGATATAAATTTCATTAATTCGCGTGGATTGTTTGTAACTAAGACGTAACAGAGCTCATGTGCCCAGTTAGTGGTGTTTGGTGGCTCCGAGCGGTCGTTGACTTCGTAACGGTGTTTCTATGGCTATATGACAATATGTGCGGACATTAATGTCCGCTTAAAGAAATGCCACTTGCACGATAAAAGTCCCTGGTCTTTTATTATGCTATTTAGTGTTGCCATAACAGTTTGACAATGACGCACCACTATCAAAAATATATTACAAGATAGGTTAGAAAAATATCTAATCGACAATTACAAAACCATTGTGATACAATTGTATTATCAGAATAACATTAATATGTCTTATTGGACGTTTCGAATATAGCTTCTAGGGAATAAGGTAGAATTTAAACTCTTTCGATCCTCTTAGTATAGAATTAAGGTGGGTAGGGGTTTTTACCAATGGCTAGTACTTTAAGAACAAGAAGTATTTGTGTCTCCAAACAAGACATCGCCGTGGTAGACATCATAGTCAAGTCTCCGTTCTAAACAGTTGTAGTTTGTAGACCATGATAGTGGTTGCCACTTGTGACGTCACAGCGCCAGTTGTGGGCTAATTGCGGCTAACAAGCTAGCAATTACCACGCGTGGGCGTCGCGCGCCCTGCCTCGGTCGCGAACTCGATACTAGCGCCGTGATTAGGATACCGAACGATTTCCTCCTACAAGGTTTTGATTGTAAGTAATGATAAATCAATTATTCTATTTATTGTAAATAATTTTATACCGGATTTTAACTTAATTAAACGTCAAGAGGGATCCTCTTCGTCAGATCTTAGCGGTGAGTAATGAACTTAAGCGGGTGTAAGAAATGTATTCTTTAAAGATATAAAAGGCGATGGGCTGGATCGATTTCATTCGAAGACATTTTCAGGAAACATTCAAATTGGTATAGCGCGTGGACTTGTGCAGTTTGGTATCGGATTAATATAATTAGCGCTACCCACGCAAAGCTGTAATAACTATCGGAGGCCGTACTCTCGAAGTCGTAGATAGGTCCAAATTCGAGAAGGATGTCAATCGCTGAATTCAACTCGGATAGACAGCGTTCGGGAAGTTAACAATATCCTCTCGTCGCAACATCTACGACAGTGTCTCAAAACGAAAGACCGAGCTGTGTTGCCAGTACGGGACTGAGACGCGGCCTCACTGCATATGCCTATGGGTGGCGGTCGCTTGAACTTGGATGGTCCGCTTGCTCGTTTGCCAACTTCTATTACAACAAAAATTCTCAGACAACGTACCTGTCAACATATTTGGTTCAAGAACATGCATGTTACTTTAAATTTTTCGCCTCGTACGTTATTGTCATTTATTTAGTGATGCCATAATCGATCGGTTACAATAATAGACATAACATTTGCAGATCGTCGGTTATATTTCAACTTCTCGCGACCGGTCGTCCTTGGTTCGATTCCTAGTATGAACAATAGATTAATGGCGCCCGCTGACATCTCGCTTGTTTGTTTGTGTGCGTGTGTGCAGATTTATTGCCGGCTCCGTGTACCGATAGCTTGATTGTTGATAATTACTTGTTTTGTTCCGATGCCGACTTATAGCAATTCGTTAAGTAATATATAGACAATGCTATTTTAAACTATAGATATGTACTCACACAAAATCACCAGGCATGAGTGTTCCAAAGGCAGTGACAATAACATGTGTGACAATAGTGACAAACACATGTCAAATGGTGTAAAAAGGATAGCGTAATTAAAATGACAAGTAAAAAAAGAAGACAGCTAGTGTTTGTCGCTTAAGCGTAAAAGTAAACACATGACGTAAGCTCCTAATTAGGACGCCTTCGAGTCTTCACTTTTCGACCGCTAATGGCGTATCTGCTATTGTGTATATTACTAGCTGGCTCGGCAAACTTTGTTCCGCCTTACAATTATTAAGCCCATTGCGGGAGGAATTTCGTAAAAACCGTTCGTAACTGATCTCTATTCGGCAAAAGAATAATCCTTCTAAATTTCTAGTCCCTAGGCCATATGGTACTTAGAATGTAACCCTTAGACACTTAATCTTAAAGTTTAACATGAGAAGTTGGACATGTATTACGACATGATTATTTATATGGTAGGGAATGGATAATGATGTAGTGTAACCGTCCTGTAATGACGATTTTAAATCACACCTCGTAATATTTTAAAACACGTTGCAAATGATTATATCGAATATAGATTTATCAAAGAGGATCTAAGACCTAACACATGTTGTATTTAAAAACCAAAATTTGCACTCATGACGGTATTGTTCAATAGATTATGTACACATTTGAGAAAATAATAGTACATAGCAAAGTAGCAGACAAGCGTCATAGTTGTATAAGTTAAATTGAAAGGCTTAATTCTTGGAAGTATCAATTATTACATACCTATGCGCGTAACGTATTCTCGTTGCTGTCGCGTCATTCGACGCCAAATACTAGCGGTCTATCATTATGCGTCTCACGGAATTGTAGTGACGACTGAATGAGTGCCGAATAATGTGCGTCTATTCTAATAGCTATGATGTATTGTTATTGTTTTGTTATATGCATATCAATTAAAAAAATATGTTCCGTAGCCGTTTAAATTTCAAAATGCGATTCACACATACACATTAAAAATTGGAGTTCACAGCCTGCTGTTATGAATAAAATGAATTGGGACAATTATGACGTGATGCCTTCAAGAAGGGTGAATAGGTAACACTTAGTGTAAGCCATCTTTCAACCACATCACCCCTTAACATCATAGTGGCCAAGCATAAGTTAATTGATGATGAAGGGAAAAGTAATAACCCGTGATTGATTTTTAGAAAATTCTCTAAAATAAATAATAAAGTTAGATGCGTGTTCGTTTTATCAACAATAGTATTTTTTTTACATCGACGTTCCCGTAAGAAAATTATAACATTCTTCTGTAATTTTTTTGTATGAAAATAATACAAAAATAATATTGTTTATACGCTGAATTGAAGCGTCAATGAGACATACATCGAGACATTAAATTTTTATAATTTCATAAACACAGTCCATTTACGAAAACGAAACTAGCACATTCCTCGAATGGCGTTAACCAAATACAATTGGCCCATTTCTCAACACTCGTGACCGAAACGTAAACTTTATCAAACAATACCTAAAGTGTTACATTAACTAGAACGGGCTTATAAATAAAGCATATCGCATGAGCTTTCTCGGAAGGCGTCGGCTGATGGCTCTTTCTGGCAACGTGTTAAATACATCACGTCACTATTGTGTTATGCCTTGCACGCCCTCGAATACCTGGGCACTGCTCCTAGCTCACCGTTCTTCGAAGAAACGTATTCATGCGTTCGATTGGTACTTTGTCAGTCCTTGCAAAGTCGTCGTGTTCTGCGCCGGATTGTCGACGATTGGTAGGGTAAGGGTAATTTAAGTAAAAAAAATGGGAATAAATTACAAAATTGTTGCTTTAAGTTGAGACTACTTATAACCTTTGATCAACTATAACTAAGTAATAATAAATAAGCCTTTTTTAGTATGTTACCCCACTGCATGGACACATGCATCTCCGAGAGAGTCACATGTGCTAGAATTTAGCGGAAGACATACCGGTTTTCTCATGACGTTTTCCTTCGCCGTTTTAGGAGCAGTGGTGATGAAAAAATTACACAAAGTAAATCGTCTGCCTGGGTTTGAACCCGCGACCGTATTTAATTCGGGGCCTATACCACTGGGTCACCATTGCTCATCGTAAAATTCAAAGTGACAAAGCGGTCTGTCGTAAATATTTGTCTCTTGCTCTGTACATACATATGTCTTCTAAGACTCGTGTGAACGGTACTTCAAAAGGTAATGTAAAGTTCTCAGCTTGATGCAGAGAAAGTATATCAGCTTGTACGTACATAGCATTCACAGACGCTCATTAACAGCAAAAAGTTTTTATAGATTCACAAAAAAGAGTTCGTCTAACTAATCCATTAATCAGCATTCGCTTAATGAACTGATTTTAATTATATCAACCGTGTATGGCACATCTGGCACGCGTTCTAACTTTCATAGTGATGTCCATATGTCACGTCGATATTTTGTAATCTCGTTGCAAAATACACTCACGAAACTGCATTTCAAGGTCCTTATAATCACAAGCACACTAGATGTATGAATTATTTATTATAATGCTATCGAGTGAAGCTATTTGCAAGACTCATGTGTGTTAGATTACATCCAGCCTTTGGAGTGTTATCGAAGCTGCAAATCATTAAGTGATTGAGCAAGCAAGACTTTAAAATATAAAGACTTTAAAATATAAAAGCTATCTCCTATATCGAAACAAATTTTGAAGACATAAGACAGTATAAATTCTGAACCTTTGGTGTCCTTAAAAACTAAGTACACTACACTAAACATTTGTAATTACTCGCCTTTGAATTTGTCGTCTCTTACTAAGTTAAACGTTATTCAACCATAAAGTACAGTATGGAGTATAGAAACACTATCTAATATCAGAAATAGAACCCTCAAAGAGATAACCCGATATAATTATAGTATACAAAATTAAAATGCCAATACTTGCCCACATAGTACAGATAAGTCAAGGCCGCCAACTTTCGCAGCCATCGTGTCTGCTTCTAGTTTAACATTTAAAAGCTAATCTGTTAAATAAACAGGTTTCACTATTTCGAAAACGAATGCTAACATATAATCAATATTATCTATTTATCTCATCTTCATATCTCTCTCTTAGCCGAAATTGCCTCCCCATTGATTGCCACAAAGATCGGTCCCCTGCCACCCCCATCCAGTGGACTCCCCTAACCTTGACCAATGGGTCTATCTTGTAGAAGGGCTACTCATGCTCCATCGATCTGTACGTGGCCACCATTCTAGGTCTTTTCGGCTCCATGGGCCATCCATTCTGCGAGCAATGTGTCCGGCCCATTGCCACTAATGGTTTACAACTCTCAACTCTTTAATAATTCTTAAGTCATAATGATTCTTAATAAATCACCCTCCACATTCACAGTTCTGGTTGATTAATATGAGAGAGTATCTCAAGTACTAGGATCTGCCCAGATTTGATATTTATATTTTTTTAAATGACACTGTCTAGGAATCAAAATCTGGAAGTGCGTTGTATCACCTAGGCTCTCTTGTCATTAGTCTACAAGATAGTCGCACAGTCTACACTTGTAAGCACTTACAACCAATGCCAAAAGATTGGACTTTTTTGCAATGCTCGTAATAAGTGACACTTTCAAAATGTTGACTTGCAAAATTCATATGTACCTCTTGTATGCAATCCATTGCTTAGAAGATCACTTCAGTTGGTATTTCACCGTTTTTATTAAGAATGTTTGTCAATTAAAAGCATGATAAATATATCGATAAATCGCTCGATAGATTACTGCCATCCTTATTCGCTAATGAGTCCTTTAATTGGTATGGAAGAGAAAACTTGTTTTGACTAGGTTTTCTTAACGAACTTTTATAGTTACAATAAGTAACGCTTGTTTTGCTAATTTGTTTACTGGTATGTAGAAAAAGAGGCAAGTACCTAAAGAAAACGACTACTGCCGAAAACGTTCACATTTTACGTATCGCCATCTCAGTTTTTTCAGAAAGAAAGACAGAGAGAGACAGTGGAAGCCCACGGTTAAGTTGTGTAGTTCCAATATACTTCTATGGGTTTCACAAGGCCCAGAAAATTTCGGATGTCGATTGTTCCTCGATGATCAGTGAAAAAGTAAACGTCAAAAAAGCGTTTACCCAACATGTATTTATTTCCTTTAGTAGGCCCATAACTTTACAATATATTTGACAAATATTAACAAAACATTGTCAAGGCCAATCATAATTGATTTGTAATATTTATTACAACTTGAAGCATTGAATATAATTTATTTCTTAGAATCTTTGTTGAGTATTTTTAGTATCTGCAGAGTATCGCGTGGGCGCGCGCTGAATCATTACCGCGGCTGACTGTCCGCGTCGCTGGCGCTGGCGGTGACTGTACCACATGAAACTTTGCAAGTTTTTTCTTATGAAAAAAAAAACATGCGACCAAGTTGATCTAATAATTTCAAATGACCATCTACACTAACTTAAAGTGTAGCTTATTTTAGCAAAAAAAGGAACACACAAGGAAAATTATGATCCTCAAAAATTTGACGTAAACGTTAGATAAAAATTGAAAGTCTTTAACTAAGAAGTGATTCATTTCTAACAGGTTTTTTATTCATACAAAAAAACTTAGAGGGAACATTTATTTTATCGGATTTTTTCTCCATATAAGTAACAAATGATTCCTTCAAACAAGCCAATTGAGAGCAAATTACTTCCTACATTATTTATCAAAGAACTAAAAATGAAACCGTATACCGATTTATGCGGTTGTAAACCATAATTTAAAAAAACTTCCTATTAAGGGTTGTTCCTATTGTTACAATGCGACGTTACAATGACTCATTATTTAGACACATTTAATCTTCAATATGGTGTTTTAGAAGGACAGTCAACAATGTACTAGGTTAACTTTTTATTTTCCCTTTTTTACTCGTATTACGTATTTTCTCCTATTTTTTACACAGAATAAGGTCGCGTCAGTAACCATGTTAGCTACATCAGATATACAATCGTTTGGTGGTGGTTGTACACACAAACTTTGGTTTAATAGTTTTGAAGTTTTGTGTCCTAATTAGATATTTATAAATGATTGTTAACTGTTTTTTATACCTAAATAAAATAAATAAATCGACTTACAAACAAACAATTCTACTTTTGACCCAATTAAAGTCAACTTAATACGTGTTATGTGAGAACTGACATTGCTTAAAGTAGGGGTGGTTGACCTTCATGCAATGAACTTCTGGCGCCAAGACAGATAAATGACTAAGCCATGTCATAAATTGTTAAACGTGCAACACTTGTAGTTGACGTCATAATTTGCAATAATCACAAATTTATTAATAACAATATTATTACGAATTTTATCCTTAAACAGACGGCGCCGCGCGGCGGGGCTAGCTATTCAGGTCACGGTCAAGTGTGTACCTCTACAGATGTCTACTGAATCACGTGGGCACAGCTTAGTGATCGACTCATCTCGATACAATGAGTAATAAGAATAAGTGATGGCTTAGTCTTGCTCAGTTCTTAGTAATGCATATAAAATTCATGGAAATACTATCGAAAATAAACGACAAAATACCAGCTACCACTATGTATAAACGAAACGAACGAATTAAATATAGATCCCTTAAATATAAATATATTTACCAATTACTAAATTATGGTGCGGCAACAGAAATACATCATCTGTGAAAATTTCAACTGTCTAAATATCACGGTCCATGAGATACAGCCTGGTGACAGAGGGACAGACAGACAGACGGACAGATAGCGGAGTCTTAGTAATAGGGTTAGGTAGGGAACCCTAAAAATTGCAATATTTAAAACAAATGTAAATATATATTGTGATATTTACATATATGTGAATTAAAATTAATATCTAAGTACAGTTTAACATATAAGATTTCATGTGTACAAAAAATTTGATTTCAAGTGTTAATTCCCTTAAAACACTTCCCTACAATATAATTTTATAATGATATAATAATATTAATAAATCAGCCTTTTCTATAATGTTTCCCACTGCAGGGACACAGGCCTTCTCTCCGAGAGAGGAAATGATTAGGTTTTACTTATATCGATTTAACCAAAGATGTGGGCAATAACTAAATAATTTAAGTTGCAATTTCGTTTATTATTTTCGGTATTACGACCTTCGTCTTTAGGGCGCGGACATGTTTGCGTTAAAACGTGTTAACAACAAAATTAACACTCCGCGGGACGCAGAATGTATCATAGCCGGCGCCACGGCGCATGCGCGAGCAAAGGCCACTCGCCAATGCGTGGCAATGACCCGTTTCGCCATATACAGCGTGTTGCGAAACCCACCACAGCATTCCTCAGAACAGATGTTCTGACGACCAGGTGAAGGTCTTTGTACTGAACGAGCTTAGGGTTTTTAGGTAAACAATAAAACTTTTTTTTATAGAAGACTGTGTCAAACGAGCAAGCGGTTCACCCGATATCAAGTGATCGCTACACATAGGCATCTGCAACAAGCCAATGAGTTGCTTCCTATAATAAACTGAAAATGGTTATTCCCCCCCCCCTCCCAACGAGTCAATTAGTCTCCCTAAACATCCCTTCGTTATTAACAAAGAAGGGGAAAACTAGAATTAGACCTCTGTCTTACTCGTTACACGAAAGATAGAATACATCTACGTCCCGCTGTCTTCTGTGAGGTCGTGGTATTTCACTAGTCGAACCCATTCGAGCAACAGTTGTTATGGGCTCAGGCCCATTGCTAACCTAACCTGATTAGTATGGTGCTTGAGGCCTTATTCTGGTTCTCTCGCCTTCCCACCCTTTTCTTATAAGGAAAGGATGGGAAGGGGAAGACAACTTAACGGTGGAGGGGATGTATAGGAATTGGAAGTAACCATTTTCTGTTGGGGTCCTCTGTCCATTAAAGGTGGGCAACGCATCTGCAACTCATTAGTTAGTTGCAGATGTCTATGGATAGCGATCACTTGACATCGGGTGAACCGCTTGCTCGTTTGCCATATAGTACTATAAAAAAATACCGGCTAAAACAACCCTCTTTCTTCTGGACTTTCTTACACCCCCACGGAACCACCGTCAGGTATTACTTCTAAGCTAAGTATGGATATTTTGTATTCTGAGATAGTCGTGCCACTTCAACGAAATCAATATTTGTGCACATGTCATATACGTGCCATACGCTGTTAACAAATAAAGAATTTTGACTCTACTCAGTCGCAATTAGCGAGCGCTGAGTGCGTCCAATTGAGGAGCTGTCACTCTGTGATGCAATTAATTATGTGCCCGTCGCCCCGCCATACTTGAGACTCGACACACTGCATTGGAATTCAATACAGACAGTGGGCTGACGGGGTGGACTAAATTTAGTACCAGACCTATGATCTACACCCGGCGCCTGAGATCCTGAGATACTTTAATGTTATTTATTTTAATAAAAGCAGAGAGACTATTCTGATTGGTCGTGAGTTTGAATCTCAGATGGTGTACGATAGTTAGTGCCTGAGAGTTTATACTTAGTCCTGACGGCCCTGGGACTAGTGTGTAACAAATGATGTCCGTTTTTTTATGTTTCTAATTCTGATGTTACTTTCACTAACTTGTAAAGGTCCGATGGACTTGAATGCAGTCATATAAAGGATCGAAGACAAAACCTTTTTACTCCTGATCAGGACTCTTAGGATAAGAAAAACATATTTGCTATTAAATTTTGAGAATAACGCCATCTATTATAGTAGAAAGTGACCAATTAGACGCATTACGTAACGGGAACTTTGAGTGTTTTTAATCCATTAATAAGTTTTATATATAACTATCATGTCCACCCTAACAAAACTAACATAATATCTCATTAATCATTTATTTTATAACACAAGCAAAATATCAGTTCACAACTTGACGATTTTACGCAGATTATAAACTGTTGAATTCAAATCGTCAAGAAACGACACGTCAAATTGTAAAAAGTTTAAAATATGTCTAGTGAGGTTACAAAATGCCAAAGTTTACAATCGAGATGATCCCCGCAACAAATGGGTTCCACAAAAATCACAAATGTTATGGATGACTGATAGATATTCCATATTTATTGGGTGGATCTCAATAAGGAAAAGGGAGAGGAATACGACGAGGCCTGCCATCTCATCAGACGAAATGCAGAAGAATAAATAGAAATACCCACGACCGCTTACAAAGTGGGATATTTCTAAGCTGGCTCTACCACTCATAGATTTTTCTATACTCTGATGGTTTATTCCACTTTGATCACCTGGCTGTTATCACCTATGTGATCTTATTGTAAAATCTGAATCTGAAATGAATTAACAACAGAAATAAGCTGCATCATAATCCCTCAGGTCACGTGACTCAAGTGATCAAAGTGAAACAAACCATTGTAATCTCTCTCTATTTCTTCCGTGTTTGTGAAATGTTGGGTCCTTACCTACTGTCCTGTCCGCCCGTAAAATTTGTAGAGTCGTGAGAGTATATTTGTGTCGCAACAGATCGGCTAACGTATCGTGTTTGAGTCGACCTCCAGTTTAATTAAATTGATAGTTTTGTTAATCACCAGCTTGCTAACTGCGGGTGTTCCACTCATTACAATTGTCTAACTGTATAATTGATTAAATATTTTTCTTCATTGTACAATAGAATGGAGTTACTCTACACTAAATCGTCGACGCGTCAGTGGGTCAAACAACGTGTACTTGAGCTTTAAGCTGTATTATTGCATAATTTAATATACAGTACGTGAAATTAAATTTGTATTTAACTTACAAAACAGCATCCTAACATTAGACAGACACATTGTTAAATTGTTGAATTTGGACCGACTTTACGGATAGGATAAAAAATCAAGCAAACATCACGCTTAGGTACATTTCATAATAAGAAAGTGGAGATATAACGCAGTGAAAACTAGAATATCGCATTCTCTTTGATATACTATAATGATTTCTTGTATTTGAAACCGTAAATAACCAACCAAAGCATTTATAATTTGTTAACTTGTAGCCCAGCTCGGCTTATGCTGAGATGACCCAAGCCATCTACTGGTTTTCATTTACGTTTGGCGTTAGGATCGCCGTTATTGTATTAGTACTAGGGTTGCCAGATTTTTGATCCTGTTAGGGACAAATCCTGTTAAGGACAAATCCTTTCTATAAAGCAGTTAGAACTAGAGTATTTATAAAACGAATAATTTTGAAATACGGGAATGAAGCCTCGCATACGGGACGTCCCAGAAAATACGAGACGTCTGGCAATGCTAATTGGCGCCTGCTTAAAAAACGGGAACTGTCTCTTCTGGTTAAAATATTTTTTTTAATCAAAACTTACCGATTAGAATTCCGGATATCACACCTTCGTAGACTTCAACATGGTCACAACACACATGCACTCACACACACTAACACGTTTTTGTTTTTTTTATGTCGTATCGATTCACATCACATTGTCGTGTCGTTGTATTTGGAACTCTGCGTCCATGGATTTACGTCAGTTATTACGTTGAAACCTGTAACAAGCAAACGCACGTGTTATCGATTTATTCTAACGGCCCATCATTGCGCGGAACTTCTTTAAATGACCTCCAGAATCTTTATTCGCGTTACATACTTGGTAGGGAGATGGTTCATTTTCATTGGTCGTTAAAGCTTTCGGGTTGCGGAAGATTTGTCTTCACGCATGCCACAGGGACCGCATGCTGTAATCGTATTCATTAGTCGATAGGGTCCGTATGCGGGGCACGAGACTTCTATTTAAGCATGCACAGGGTTAGCATACGGTAACATTTATTTGGAACAGTTTCGACTAAGTTTTTTCATATTCTTGTATTCAATTTTGAATTTTATTGTTAAGTCCCAAGGGTTTATTTTTGAACTATTGCCGCGACTTCCGGAGTCCTTAATACTTCCTATGTTTTTTTGTTTTCAGATTATTGTAGTGAAATAACTATCGTCATTGCAAGTTATCACTAATATACAGACCCGTTACAAGCACTGAGTAATGCGAATAAAGATTTTTTTAAGTATAAACGAAACAAAAACTCTTAGGGTCTACACGTAAAATAAGCTATCACCTGCGTCAAACTTGAGCAATAATATAAAATAATGCCATTGCAAAATAAAGCATTGTAGCAATCATCGTATAACACTGCTAGGCCTAGCGTTACACAAGCTCGCAAAAGTGCGAAAAGTGACGAAAGTGTGCACCCAACACTTGTACTATTGCGATTGTATATAAAACACTTGAGCAAACAAATCGAAGGTCTGTTTTATTACAAGATATACATTGCAATGGTTATTCCGTGCTAGCAAAACATGTGTTTACTTCCTGAAATAAAACACAATGCATACACATTTAGGACTATTATTACGTTATAAAAAATCGGATAGCACATTACCTTAATTCCGATCACTGTGACATTAACAAATTTAATGGTGGAGTTCCCTATAACTGTGATTTTATTTAAGTTACATAACTATAGTACCAGGTGATAGGGGCCGGTCTCTACTCTACGTCTGGTTTTTGCGTATCCCACGTGGTAAAAGAACAGACAAAGCCGGACGAAAAGCTTTCTTTGTATGTAATAGTTATAACTGAGAAACTGAACGGCAAATTTAACTTTATCCCCGGTAAGGTTCTTATCTTTAGAGTTAGACAGTTGAGAAATAACGAGCTAGGGCTTTGAGCTTGCCGCCTTTATTTATAGACGCCGATGATTTTGATAACACGGCTCCTCTCGGTGTTTTTATCTACATGGCGTGTTTATGTTATTAAAAATGCTTAATTATTATGACTATCCCTACTAATATTATAAATGTGAATGTAAGTTTGTTTGCTACGCGAAAATTATGCTACCGATCATCATGAAACTTTATACACATATTCTTGGAGGTACTAGAAGTAAAATAGGATACCTTTTATTAGAAAAATAGTAAAAAAGCGAAGTCTGTATGTTCCCTATAGACCTATAGACTCTGGAACGACTGGATTTCGATGAAATTTACAGGGATTGTCCAGATTGGCACGCGAAGCCGGGGCGGGTCACTAGTTGTGTTTAAAGTTATTTGAAGTTGTCAATGTCAGTTAAGTCTGTCAATATATCGGGTATTGCGCCATCTTGAGATCACATTTAAAATCTCATCTAACGAAATCTCCCGAAAGAAATAAAATATACATTTCGGCTTAAAAATCGCTGTACTGTTAGTTGTCGAAACAATTTACTAACATTTATTTTAATAATGCATACTAAGCTTAAAATAGTGCACATGGTCGAATGGTGGAATCGAACCCACGACCTCATGTTGAGTAGATAGACCTTTAGATTATTAGAGCTTCATTAGATGCTGATGTAAATTAATCTTGGTATCTAATGACTATCCGAGGAATTTAGCTCAACACAGTAAATGGTTAGCGCCTATCTTTGTCAATGAACTTTAGAATGAAACTAATTACCCATAATTAAAATTATATTTCTCCAACATTAGGTAAATAAAGTTGCAATCATTCGGCGAGTGTTTCTGCGTGTACTCAGAAGGCTGTAGCGCACATGGAAGACTGTAGCGCTGGCGCCAAGGCTGCGCGTGGGATGTGCGCACGGCAGAGACCGACCAGTCCGACCAGTTGCTAGGTTATATCTAACAAATGCCTTTTTGTTCTAACAACGTTGTAATGCTCTATATAGGAAATATTAACATGAATTAATGAACTCTGACCAATGTATACAGTCAAAATGCTTATAATCCAACTAGCTGTTTTCATGCAATGCGCCAACGTGACAACGACAGATCTGAAACCATCGATCTTTTCTTGCTCTACATTTTTTAAACAGTATTAGGGTAAACAGAAAGTAAAAACCCGATTTTCTTCTCAATAATCATTCGTCGACTATTCATTGTTTAAGGATTCCGTACCCAAATGTGTACATATGTCTGGCCTGTCTAGGCCTG
Source organism: Papilio elwesi (assembly GCA_029849275.1). Lineage (NCBI taxonomy): Eukaryota > Metazoa > Arthropoda > Insecta > Lepidoptera > Papilionidae > Papilio > Papilio elwesi. The sequence continues at coordinate 8,818,328 of CM056704.1, read as the reverse complement.
GCTGTAATCTCACGATTCGTGATAGTATCACAGATGATGTTTTGTTTTTGATTCTGTTGACGATATAACAACAAATACTAAAAGACAGAATAAAATAAAACCCATAAGGGCTCCCTTACAACAAACGCAATTTTTTATAATTTATGATACGGACCTCTTCGACCACGAGTGCGACTCCTACTTGGTCGGTTTTTTTTCATTTAAATGAACTAACATAAACCAAGTAGCGATTAATTAAAAACCCCGGTACAGACTCGAACCTTTGCGTAAACATTTACACGTAAAACTCAAGAAGAGTATACCGTCTACTCCCAAGAGCTGGTGGTACAGCATAGAATTATGAATCTAGGTCAGCTTAATTTGCTATAAGATAATATTAGCGTTAACTCGCGAGTCGCAGTAACGCTCGGCAAATAACACTTTCAGCGGCCATCTTGTACACAAAGGAGTTAAAGATAGCGTTTAAACACACGTTTAAGTATCCATTTGATGTAATAAGAAGAAATAAGGTGATATGTAATAGGGAGAATTACTATTCAAGTCCAATCATTGATCTCGTAAAAACTTGTAAATAGATTTTTTTATTAGAGTTCCGTACCCAAAGTGTAAAATGCGAAACTATTACTAAAGTTCGGCTGTCCGTCCCTCCGTCTGTCTGTTCGTTTGTCATCAGGCTGTATCACATGAACCGTGATAGTTAAAATTTTCACGCAAGATTTATTTCTGTTGCCGCTAAAATACTATAAAACAGAATGAGAAAATATTAAAATGGGACTCCAATACAACAGACATGACTGTTATACGGATACGGAACCCATCGTGCGCGAGTCCAACTGTTGCTCTACCACTATTACTAGACCACTTAGTCACAATTAAAAGCAGAATTAAACAAATTTAAAAAAAATACGATATCACTAATGACTATTTAACTTTTATCCCAAAACAAGAATCCTATATCAATCATTTTTCACAAAGAGATGTGAAATAAAGTATAATAACAAGAAACGAAAAGTGATATCTTTTCAAACATCGTGTGGAAAGTTCTGCCCACAATCATACTTGAAGCAGCGCATGTTTGTTCAACGAATTTTCGGTCACTTTCGATAGTTCACACGCCCCAGCCCAGATTATCTGGGTCAAATAGTTTTCTACTGACAAATTACCTAGGCTAATGAGTTCCTAGCTACTTCGCTTACTAAAGATATTAACACATAATTTAAATATCCCACTTCTGAATAATATTTAAAAAAAAATTAACTTCTCTTATAAAAACATTGGTAAATTGTGTATGTTATGCTTCTGATCCAAAAATAGATAAAAGTTTGAACCTACAGTCCACAACCAACCTCACATTACGCAGTCCCTACCCTACGCCATTATACTATTGACGCTTTTCGGTTACTTAAGCGGCATGATTGACGTACGGTTTTATGGTTCGTCGTAAAGCTAGTTGGTGCACCAATACTACGGTTTCAGATACCAACGAGCCTGGCTCACGAATCTATGCCTTATTTTTTAAATGGCTCTTTATGCAACACCGCGTGTCCATTACGGCCAGCGAGCCCAGTCGTAGTATAATCGTACGGCTATCAACACAATAAGCTGCGCTTGAAACTGAATGTTTAACCGCGGTATCTCTCACTCTTCAATCAGACCTTTGTAAATAAATAACGACACTAATTCTCTAAACGCAGAAGGATAGGCAGAGATAGAGAGAATTAATATTAATTATTTGGTACTCAAGTTTGTTAACACATCAGTTCAATTTATAGAGGACATGTTACATTGTTCCGCTAGCTCCGTCTCAATTTGTCGCGTCATCTACTTTAATGTGATATATTTAGGTGCATTAATCATGTTTTGGATTGCTTGAGGTCAGGCAGAGGGTAATGATATTAATAAATGAATATTTCCTTAAAAGAGTGGAGCTGGTTCTTCTAAAGTCACATCACAACTCCAGAAATAACTGATAATTAGGTATTGTTGACGAATTACAAAAAAAATGCTTAATTGGGTTTAGTTGTAACAGGTATACCAGCATAGACAGGTGTCACCAGGGTTGTTTAAGCTATTTGTAACAAACGAAATTCTTACAAACATTGTCTGTGAATATAAGATCTGGTATACCGAGCGGTTAGTTAAAATGCCATCTGGAAATAGAAAAATATCTCGAAACGCCGGAAGTGGCCCATGGTTGGTGCGGAGTGTTTCGCGACCGGGACGGAAATAGCGGGGTTCGGTTCCCGAAGGACCGCGGCCTCCTCCCGGGGAATAGATCAAAAGCTAACACTTCGCCTGATTCATTCCCACCATAATTAGTTTAATAACCTATTTTAAAAGTCCATATTTATATTCCTGTTGCGCAACACTCAGGCGCCATCTTGCGTCGCCTTTGAAGATTACAGTTAATCGACGACTAGACTGTTCTGCGGTTTGAATGTGCTTAAAATAACTACAGACTTATAATGTAACTTTGAAAGGAGTAAGAGTAACAGATATTTGAACATCGCCAAAAATATCGAAAGGTTTTTTAAAAACCCGTAAGAAATGATTTTCGCAGTGTACCGGGAGTGCCGAAGTGACCCTCGTGGCTATCATATGAAAGTAATTTTTGAGAAACGAGAAAATTCAGTATACACTATTGCAATTTGTGCTGGCAACATTATATGTGAACTGGATTTACGCCGCAGCCTCGCTTGACCTTGATTATTACATCCTAAACGGCTTATAAATTGAGTAATTGAATATTGAACTGACAGCCTTTATTTAATTTTACTTTATTGGAACACCAGATGGCGTTAAATGTCATCCAAATGGAATGCCAGATGGCGTTGAAATCTATCTGGTCAAACTTCAAATTTGCATAAATTGACCTTGAATGCCCCAAAAATAGAAATATGTAACATCTGTGAAAATATTTTTTATTTAACGGAGCCTCTAGACAATTTTAGTATATAAATAAATGTAGCTTAACGCATTACGTTATATGCCTTAGTAACTTACGAACGTTTCTAAGTGAAAGACAAACCGGATACACTCGACCAAAATAATGCGACGCACAATAAAGTTCGGGATGAATATGACATGGCATTCCTTAATTTTTGTAGTCACACACAACTGTCTAACTATTGAATTCAATAGTCAGGCGGTTGTGTGTGTATTTTTTGTACGTAGTCAAAAAAAACATAAGCGCCCTGTGTACCAAACTGTCGAGATTACAACCATTACCATGTAAATAATTTTTTATTTAACATAAGTGATTCAATTGTAACATAACACTAGCACGGCGTTCAGAGTTTCGGATTTAAATGATCAGTCACGCCTTCATGGTCCCATTCCATAATATAAGTTGTTTAAGTAAGAAAAATAACAAAATTATAAATTTTTTTATTAACAATCCTGTATTAAAAGCTGGCAACTTTCGGTGCATTCAATCTTGCTATTTCAAAGAAATAATATTTAAAATTCGAATGCTAGATTCGAACCTGCAACCTAACCAATAATGCAACGCGTCGTAAACACATAAATGTACTAATTTATATTATTACTAGTGATCCGCCCCGGCTTAGTCCGGATAGCCGTTTCGGAATCTATACGGAACATCGTCTTTTATATATGTAGATATGCACCCGTAAAAAAACAAAACGTATCCCACGGGAACCGTACATTTATCCGGCATAAAAAATAGCCTATGTGCTATTCCAGATTATAATCTATCCCTGTACCAAATTTCATCCAGATCCGTTCAGCCGTTTTTGAGTGGAAGAGTAACAAACATCCATACATCCACACATATAAACGTTATGACGTTGAAGTAGCTAGATTTTTAGATTTTTTGACATTTTTTTTCAAAAAAAGTATCCTATGTTACTTCTAATACCTCCAAGAACATGTGTACAAAGTTTCATGACATCATGGATTCACGTCAAATTGATGTGGTTCAAACATCTCACCATCTGACCATTGCTCTAATAACCTAGAAACGACATCCATTTCATTTAAAGCAATATGCGTTCTAATGCATAATTCATTGACTCTTCCAGTCGAAAAGTATCAACACAGACGGACCAATCGACTTAGTGTCAACTTTGCCCCTTATCCATTCGCAATGAGCTTCTCAAACCAGTTGTTTAAAAGGTGTCACGTGATTCGAAATTCCTATAAGTTTTACATTGCATGATTTTTGAAAAAGGGATACAATACTTCGTGTATTATATAGCTCAATGGTCTTAAATTCAGATGTTTCCGGGATAAAAGGTCCCCTATAACTTTATCAGAACCCCTGAAAATTGTGGGAGAAATTTCATGACAATCTCTTAAATCCATGAAGGCGTAACAAACAAACTTGCATTAGATACGATATATTATTGGATGTTGTGACTAGAATTGAGAAAGGTATGCCTCGGTGATTCGGGCATGTTGAAAGGGTGAATGAAGAGAGAACGAAACAGATTTATGTTGCGGCAGTGAGTGGCAGTGTTAGTAGGGGACGCCCTAGGAGAACTTATATCGATCAGATTAATGACTTACTAAAAAAGGGCGATATAAGGAGCACCCATAACCACCGAGCATGTATGCGTAGATGTATGAATGCGAGAGAGGTGTGCCAGGATCGCGCTAAATGGATCCATGATCTCTACCTACCCCTCTGGGTTACTGGCGTGAGCGCATATTGATTTATATTAATTCCACAAAAATCGTATATTTTATTCGAGTGATTAAATCCTTTGTGCAAATCCAAGTCCAAGTCTAGAGGTCACTATGAAAAATATTTTTTCATTGTACAATCATGCAAAAAGCAAAACGTTACAAGAAAGTAAAGTACGCAGTTATTAGTCAGCGGTACAAATGACTTCAGGTTTACACAGATGTGCCATACAACTTCAGACACACAATAACATAGCTAGATGCATAACAAAATAAAACAAAAATATAACAAATTGAAAATACATTGACAGTCTAAATACATATGTTTTAAAATCTGAATAAGAAAAAGGCCTTTTTTAAATTCCAAGTTTATCGATTTTTACACGAAATCTATCGAACAGTACGCCAATTTCGTAATTTCTGTAACCCGATCGTTCACCCAAGAGCAGGGTACATTTGTTAAGATCCATTCCCCCCCCCCCTGCCCTAGTCATCAAATACAGAAATGATTTAATTACTTCCCGGTGGTTGGGGTGGGGGTTGGGGGAAATAAAATATTTACATTGACTTTCGCACGTTTGAGATATGAATTTTTCAAGTTACACTTTTAACCTTGAACTGAAACAAAGAAAATATAATGGGGTACCTAATTTTTTTACATAATTTAATTTTACCTAATCGCCGGTGACACGCGATCGTCAAACAAACAACACGACTGTAATAGACCTTACACACCATGTTGGGTTTTCCCAGCCCGCCAACGATCGATACAATTCGGTAACCAAGCAACAATACTATACCCTATCTATAAAGTTACTGTCTGTTTATATCTAATTTTTTGCACTGGGAACATTTAGGGAATCCCCAATTGGTATTGGGATAGAAACGACATGATTATATCACGTATACACAAGGAGCACACAAAACCATCACCGTTTATATATTACTACCGATCTGCCCCGGCTTCGCACGGGTTTTACATTTTTTTTGGAATATAATATAGCGTAAGTCATCCGGAGATAGTGTAGCTTTCGAACAGTGGAAGAATTTTTCAAATCGGTTCAGAAGTTTCGGAGCGTATTCAATGCAAACAAACAATCAAATCTTTCCTATTTATAATATTAGTATAGACTAGTATAGACTACTCTGTTTAAGTTAAACTAATACTTTGTGGTAGATACTCTGACTATATAAACAAGACTTGAAATTTTGCACAGAGAAGCGAGCACTAAAATCGAAATTTCTGTATTCATCCCCTAAAGGTCTAAAGTAAATGAAAGTTTACATGGAGAAACCCGTACGAATCCGGGTGCGTCGCTAGTATTTAAAGGATAGAGCCATTACACGGAAAAAGTTGTAATAAATTTTCAATCGAATTGAATAAAACGTACAAAATTTTAAAGCGACTGTCAGTTCATATGTTAACCTTGAATCAATTTATAATACAGTTTAATTGAGAGAGGACTTCAATTAACCGATAGAGAGGTAGCACGTAAATAGATCCATAAAAACTGGAAGTGCCACTCGAAGGCGTTGGGATAAAAATACTGTATAACACAGAGCACGTGTTCAGTGCAACATCTGGCAATGATGATGGGGACATGTCTGTTTATGGATCTACATGTTACGGAAGCTTTTATTGTCCATCAAATTGTTCTATTGTAACTCGGTCATACGGTTCGACTACTGTGGATAAACTAACCAGCCCACTTCTATAAAATATATCTATGGTTAAGTAATTTTCTCTTAATTCCAATCAAACCACAAGCGAACTTTAAATGTTGAAACACTTCTTTTTATGGTATAGGTAAGTATGAGAAATTGATATTTGGATATATAATCCCCCTACGGGTTAAACCCCTTAGTTTAAAGAGTGAAATAGAGATATTTAAAAGCAATACTGTTAAACATTAAGTATTACATAAAGTTAGACGTACAGCATGTAGGACAATATTATAAACGTCATCAGGCACGTCACTTATCACCTGTTATCATTGTGTGCAGACACTATAACGTTACTATAATTTGGTTTTAATGCGCTGTTATCAACTGATAGCGGAAACCGTTATGTTGATACGCGGATTTACTTTAGTAACAAGTCTGTTGTTAACTAGTATAAACAAGAACTGAGGATACATGAAACAGATTTAGTTGAAGTCTAGCTTCAGATGAAACTAATAAGTAGCTAAATTGTAGCCATCGGAAGAAAAAAAGACGAACAAGGGAGAAATGTCAACAGTAGTAGAGCCCGCAGCAGTACAAATATGTAACGAAAGGAACCGTCTCGACCACACCACAACCCACAGTAGACAGACGTGGAGTAAAGTACTCTGTGTTTAGACTGAGGAGCCTGAAGCCTAATCCTAATTCTTTTCCCCTCCCATTCGTCTCTAATAAAGAAAGTATGAAATGAGGATTCAACGGGGAAGTGGCTGGATCGGAAAAGCTTTTGCCACCTTTTTTTATACAAAAAAAATCACACATTATGTTTTGCAAACCTCTAAAATGTTCTTTTTAGACAACAAGCCCCCTAGACCACTGGAGACCTGGCCTTGTGGCTATCATACGTCCAACAGTGGACAGAGGTCAGCTGAAACGATGAGCCGAGACAACGTTAAAGTAACTTCATGTTTACAAGCAATGCCTTATTCGAGATATAATATGATATATGATGACAAAAGTAAACACAGAGTTGATCAAACCACTATATTGTCTCCTGCGACGTGGTGAGATTCTCCAAGTAAGTATTTCCATATAAAAACCAGGTATCGTGTCCAACTAACTGATAAATTTGGAGGTAGAGCAGCCGCTCTACCTCCACTGTTCTATTGATATATGATTACTTCAGTACTACGTTTCAAATTTTTATATAATTTCTACTTATTGCCAATATTTACAAGACTTGTCCTTTAATCGGGGCTAAGGTCACGTAAAGGTCAACAGTTGTTTTTGTACTTTCAGTTATTTGTCCACCGGCTGTTAAGTGATTACCGCAAGCTGTGAAATTAAGCAACGTTAACGTTATATGGATACCATAGTTTGGGAATATCCGATCTAACCCATTGTTCTAGGTGAGCGATTACGAGGCAGTGATATTAAACGCGAAGCTAACAAATAGGAGAGCTTCAAACCTGAAATTTCTCTCTGTATATGTCCCAAATATAGATACACAATTCTCAATTATGAATTGTGGGCTACGGTAGCTTTAGGGTATAAAATTGCACCTCGACTTCGTTTAAATACTTCAACTAAAGTGTTTCGAAAAGCAACCGTCTGAGTTTCATTATAAAGTCCAATGCCTGCGGACTGTTAACCGCTTATATTTGTACAAAGGTTTACCGTCTCTCTCTGATTATTTCACTCATTACTTCAGGTCATCTACTTTTGGAAACCAAACTGAATACATACATTTCTATTCATTTATTACATTGTGGTATAATATAGTAAATCAAACTCAGAAAATCGGTAAGCGCTATACAATTATTACCCTCAAGCCGTTTTAATTCAATCCGGGTAAATAGCTATAGATATTGCTAGCCTACTAAAGTGGTAAATCTTTATGTCCGCTGCATTCAAACTCCCGTCTGTCAGATCGCATACCGTAAACCTAACCACTGAGCGGCCTCATTTTAATGTAAAGTAACAATCTATAATTGATTACGCTATAAATCAACTGAAATCTTATCCATTTGACATAATTATACAAGCACTTTTATAATGTTAGTTTGGTCACCTATGAAGGTTATAGGACTCCAATCGGAACATTGGGGACTGCAACCAAAACATCGAAGTACCAATTTCAATCCTATCTGATTTGTAGCCAATTCTGAATAGAGTATTGTTTGACCTTCAACGTTTTTATAAACGTTCGGTCAGTTTTAATTTGTAATCCTTAATGGACAATAGAAACGGAAGTGATAGTTTCCCATCTAACCTACGTCTGCCGCAAAGGTTATATTTTTACACAAAATACACGCGCGCCCCGTAACCTCGGGTAGGCCGAGATCATGGACTTCTTGGTACAATCCTGGCACAACTCTCTCGTTTCCATACATCTACGCATACAAGCTCGTCGGCTCCGGTTACTCCTTATATCGCCCTTAGTATGTCACTAATCTGGTGGATATAAGTTCCCCTGGAATCCAAACAATACCACTCACATGTCCAATGTTTTACAAGATAACCGTTGAAAGTCTAGGATCCAAAAAATGGTATTTTTATATATATATATATAAAATTCTCCTGTCACAGTGTTAGTTGCCATACTCCTCCGTAACGGCTTAAGCGATTTCAATGAAATTTTGCATATACATTCGGTAACGCTGAGAATAGGTTTTTATCTATCTATCTATCAATCAATAATATTATAAACGTGAATGTAAGTTTGTTTGTTACGCTTTCACGCGAAAACTACTCAACCGATCATCATGAAACTTTGTGCACATATTCTTGGAGGTACTCAAAAGAAACATAGGATACTTTTTATGAGAAAAAAATAACATAAAAAGCGAGGTATATATGTTCCCTTTAGACCTATAGAATCCAGAAGGGCTGGACCGATTTCGATTAAATTTACAGATTGGCACATTCCTGTGTTTGATAACGATCGAATCAACATAGTTAGTGGTACCCGGGCGACGCCGGGCGGGTCACTAGTTAAGAATATAAAATAATGAAACACTGAATTTGATGCTATATATATTTAAAAAAAACTGCAATAAAGCATGAATTTGAATAAGACGCTTGAAACTATTGTTTTACAAACAAAACAATACAACAAACGGTTAACTTAAGTTGTATAACATGCATGAACATAACACCGTCAAGGTAATACTTGCCAAAATAACCAAAAAAAAAGTCACAATTATGCGCGCGTTCCTCCCCGTTTAGTCTCGGGTTCGTATCGTAAACACTTAACATCCGTTAAATACGAAATTATGTAAAACTTAAAAAGAAACTGGCATACTTAAATCAGAGCTTTGTTTTCAAGTTTCCCTAAGTTATTTTCCTTGCGCGCGCGCTTTATTCCAACGATCGCGTACAACCGCACGCGGCGACTGTCGGGTGCGTACTGGCCTGGCCTAGGCGGCGTGTCCTTCGCGACTTAGCACTTTCACTGCTAGTGATAACCCTACGGCTAGGGGTGACGGATTCGAATTCGAGGTGTTCTCCTAGTGAATGACTAATGTAAAATTCTAAAATAAGAAACTACATGGCATTGACCTTGGAACAAACATTATTAACTGTAACTATTATAAATGCGAAAGATGGTTTGTATGGATGTTTGTTACTCTTTCACGCAAAAACGGCTGAATGGATCTGGATGAAATTTGGCACAGCGATAGATTACAGCCTGGAATACCATGTAGGTACTTTTTATTCCGGAAAAATGTACGATTCCCGTGGGATAATTTTTTGTGTTTTGTCTACGTATATATTCCGGAATGGCTACCTGGGCGAAGCCGGGTGGTGAACTTGTAAGTCATATATATTAATAATAATGAAAAATTACTAGTGCAGGCTGCTTGGGAATCGAACTATGAGCTCAGGTCAATATCAATATTTTTCTTAACATGAACACAACAACACAATGTTGTTACAACCACCATTTTTATTGTCAATTGCGGGATCTCCTCGTTTATGCAAATTCCATTCACATTACACGCATTGCTTGTAGAGGACGTGATCCAAGCACCGGATGTCGTGCTGCGCTTCCGCGAACCCATCACATGCGACTATCGGACTCCGCTATCTTTTGTTAGTAACCGCTTAGCTGTTACCGACCTTGCAATGAATTTCTTCGAAGAACGCGTCTCTTTAACCGGGGAAATCCCTTATTTTTTAATTGATACATTCTATTAAGAAAGCGAGGAATCGGAATTCAGAGGTAACTACCTAGTTTTCAATTATATTTTAAAATATAACTAGTTATTAAACGGTCGAAATACTGGGGTTGTTCTCGCATTCAACATGCTCTCTTGCGGCATCATTTGATGAATTCTGTAATGCTCAGCTCGTCAGCAGCAGCCTCGTTGGTATGTATGTCACAATCACTTGTTTACTTCACTGCATCACGTTTGAATTTATTAAACTTCAATGAAACGGCGCGTATCGAGTCTTATCTCTATACACCTGCACGGGTTCTCAGAAGACGTTCCGTGGAAGGTCGCTGAGGTATCGTTCTGTAATTTCCATTAAGATGTGCGTACTGTAAGGAAATCTTATTCAGCCCTTCAGAGATAATGTAACCTAAAATATTTTTTGTTCTTAGCGCTTTCAAGATTACGAATATCCATGAAACCGTTCAATCAATCAACCGAATTCTGTAGATTTAAAATTAGTTGAGTTTTAATCGCATTAACTTTATTGGTACAACTTGTAAGGGGCATAAAGATGACTGAAGTAACGTGTAAAGCAGCCTCAAAAACTTCTCTCCAATGGAGTTAGTAAAAATTAAACATTGTAGTATATTGTAGCAATTGTTTTTTTTGTGACTGAAAGGTCACTGTTTGCCTTGAGGAGGCATTTACAGCTACACCGGGCTTGGCTTAAGGGCCCCCGAGAGGGGACTCCGGCTTGGGCTGTCACTCATTACGCGTTTATCATTTCGATTCGAGGGTGCCCGAAAGGGCCGATCCTGGGCTCGGTCGGTAGCTACTATCGGATTACTAGAATTTATTTAAATAACCGAGTGATGTCTATCAACCTCCGCGAATCTTTACACCGCCTTTTATAAAAGGCGATGCGCCATCTATCGATCTGCTGAGAAACTAACATTACATACCATAACATAACATGATAACATAGGACGCAACGTGAGACGTGTCAATATGGCATGTAAGTTGTTTCGCCTCTTACTAGGCAATCGAAGCAAATTCACATCTTCAATTTCATCTTTTACCAAAGATTATACTAAAATGTATTCTGTCTCTTTAGTTATCTTTTATTTTTACTCACGACAGGAATTTCGTTACATCTTGACGCTAAATACTGTAAAAATTTCCTTACATTGATTGGGAGTCCAATTATTGTTGGAATCAGGATGCTGCAATCCAATATTAAGATTGGCGTGTTGCACACGGCCGTTCGTAAAAGTCACTCGTAAAATACAATAAAATCACTTGTTATTAATGGGATTTTAATGTCTCTCGTCTTGAACTACCTCGGGGCATTTCCTTAACGAGGCACTCCACGATATAAAGAAAGTATAAGGAACCTTGTTATCGAATACTTTTTAGAGATGACTTACAAACCAAAAAGTAATTACCAGCTACAATTTAATCAAATTCAATTCCAAATAACTCGTATATCTTTAGCTCCAGGTTAGTTGAGTAGTTCTTAAATCTCAAAAGGTCTAATTCTAGTCAGATGATAAGAATTTTAATACAAAAAAACAAACAAAAGTCTATAACTCATCTTTCAATTCCCTCTCTCATCACCTGTCCATCATCAGTCATCCTGCAGCCGACTTTCGTGATGACGATGACGTGAGGACCGATGGGTCCTCCGTCATCTGTCCTCCGTCATCCGTCATCAGTCTTCCGTCATGCGTCATACCTCCTCCAACATCCGTCAACGGTCCTCCGTCATCGGTCCTCCGTCATCGGTCCTCCGTCATCGGTCCTCCGTCATCTGTCCACCGTCATCCGTCATCAGTCATCGGTCCCCCGTCACCGGTCTTCCGTCTGCTGTCCTACGCCATCCGTCATCGGTCCTCCGTCACCGGTCCTCTGTCACCCGTCCTACGTCATCCATCATCGGTCCTCCTTCATCCGTCATGCGTCATCGGTCCTCCGTCACCGGGTCTTCCTTCATCCGTCATCCTTCATCCGTCATCCGTGATCGGTCCTCCGTCACCGGTCCTCCTTCATCCGTCCTCCGTCATCCGTCATCGGTCCTCCTTCATCCGTCATCCTTTATCCGTCATCCGTCATCGGTCCTCCGTCACCGGTTCTCCGTCACCGGTCCTCCGTCTGCTGACCTACGTCATCCGTCATTGGTCCTCCTTCATCAGTCATCCGTCATCAGTCCTCTGTCTGCTGTCCTACGTCATTCGTCATCGGCCCTCCTTCATCCGTCATACTTCATCCGTCGTCCGTCACCGGTCCTCCGTCACCGGTCCTCCTTCATCCGTCATCCTTCATCCGTCATCAGTTCTCTATCATCCGTCATCAGTCATCGGTCCTCCGTCACCGGGTCTTCCTTCATCCGTCATCCTTCATCCGTCATCCGTGATCGGTGCTCCGTCACCGGTCCTCCTTCATCCGTCATCCGTGATCGGTCCTCCGTCACCGGTCCTCCTTCATCCGTCCTCCGTCATCCGTCATCGGTCCTCCTTCATCCGTCATCCTTTATCCGTCATCCGTCATCGGTCCTCCGTCACCGGTCCTCCGTCACCGGTCCTCCGTCTGCTGACCTACGTCATCCGTCATTGGTCCTCCTTCATCAGTCATCCGTCATCAGTCCTCTGTCTGCTGTCCTACGTCATTCGTCATCGGCCCTCCTTCATCCGTCATACTTCATCCGTCGTCCGTCACCGGTCCTCCGTCACCGGTCCTCCTTCATCCGTCATCCTTCATCCGTCATCAGTTCTCTATCATCCGTCATCAGTCATCGGCCCTCTTTTATCCGTCATCCATCATCGGTCCTCCGTCATCCTTCATCCTTCATCCGTCATCCGTGATTGGTCCTCCGTCACCGGTCCTCCGTCATTCGTCATCCTTCCTCTTTAATCCGTCATCCGTCATCGGTTCTCCATCACCGGTCCTCCGTCACCCGTCCTACGTCATCCGTCATCGGTCCTCTATCATTCGTCATCAGTCATCGGCCCTCCTTTATCCGTCATCCATCATCGGTCCTCCGTCACCGGTCCTCCTTCTTCCATCCTCCGTCATTGGTCTTCTATCATCCGACATCATACATCGGTCCTCCTTCATCCGTCATCCTTCATCGGTCCTCCGTCATCGGTCCTCCGTCACCGGTCCTCCGTCACCAGTCCTCCTTGATCCGTCAACCTTCATCCGTCATCCGTCATCGGTCCTCCGTCACCGGTCCTCCGTCACCCGTCCTACGTCATCGGTCATCGGTCCTCCTTCAACCATCATCCGTCATCGGTCCTTCGTCACCGGTCCTCCGTCACCCGTCCTACGTCCTCCGTCACCGGTCCTCCTTCATCCGTCATCGGTCCTCCTTCATCCCTCACCGGTCCTCCGTCATCAGTCCTACGTCATCCGTCATCGGTCCTCCTTCATCCGTCATTCTGCATCCGTCATCCGTCATCGGTCCTCCTTCATCCGTCATTCTGCAACCGTCATCCGTCATCGGTCCTCCTTCAACCATCATCCGTCATCGGTCCTCCGTCACCGGTCCTCCGTCACCCGTCCTACGGCATCCGTCATCGGTCCTCCTTCATCCGTCATTCTGCATCCATCATCCGTGATCGGTCCTCCGTCACCGGTCCTCATTCATCCGTCATCCTTCATCCGTCATCCGTGATTGGTCGTCCGTCACCGGTCCTCCGTCATCCATGCTACGTCATTCGCCATCGCTCCTCTTTAATCCGTCATCGGTTCTCCTTCATCCGTCATGCGTCATCGGTTCTCCGTCACCGGTCCTCCGTCACCGGTCCTCCTTCATCCGTCATCCTTCATCCGTCGTACGTCATCGGTCCTCCGTCACCGGTCCTTCTTCATCCGTCATCGGTCCTCTATCATCCGTCATCAGTCATCGGCCCTCTTTTATCCGTCATCCATCATCGGTCCTCCGTCACCGGTCCTCCGTCATCGGTCCTCTATCATCCGTCATCATTCATCGGTCCTCCTTTATCCGTCATCCTTCATCGGTCCTCCGTCATCCTTCATCCTTCATCCGTCATCCGTGATTGGTCCTCCGTCACCGGTCCTCCGTCATCCTTCATCCTCCATCCGTCATCCGTGATTGGTCCTCCGTCACCGGTCCTCCGACATATATCCTACGTCATTCGTCATTGCTCCTCTTTAATCCGTCATCCGTCATCGGTTCTCCGTCACCGGTCCTCCGTCACCCGTCCTACGTCATCCGTCATCGGTCCTCTATCATCCGTCATCAGTCATCGGCCCTCCTTTATCCGTCATCCATCATCGGTCTTCCGTCACCGGTCCTCCTTCATCCATCTTCCGTCATCGGTCCTCTTTCATCCGTCATCATACATCGGTCCTCCTTCATCCGTCATCCTTCATCGGTCCTCCGTTAACGGTCCTCCTTTATCAGTCAACCTTCATCCGTTATCCGTCATCGGTCCTCCGTCACCAGTCCTCCGTCACCGGTCCTCCGTCACCCGTCCTACGTCATTCGTCATCGCTCCTCTTTAATCCGTCATCCGTCATCGGTTCTCCGTCATCGGTCCTCCGTCACCCGTCCTACGTCATCCGACATCGGTCCTCCTTCATTCATCCTCCGTCATCGGTCCTCTATCATCCGTCATCATACATCGGTCCTCCTTCATCCGTCATCCTTCATCGGTCCTCCGTCACCGGTCCTCCGTCACCAGTCCTTCTTTATCCGTCAACCTTCATCCGTCATCCGTCATCGGTCCTCTGTCTCCGGTCCTCCGTCACCCGTCCTACGTCATCCGTCATCGGTCCTCCTTCAACCATCATCCGTCATCGGTCCTCCGTCACCGGTCCTCCTTCATCCGTCATCCTTCATCCATCATCCTTCATCCGTCATCCTTCATCCGTCATCCGTGATCGGTCCTCCGTCACCGGTCCTCCTTCATCCGTCCTCCGTCATCCTTCATCCGTCATCGGTCCTCCGTCACCAGTCCTCCTTCATCCGCCCCCGTCACCGGTCCTCCGTCTGCTGTCCTACGTCATCCGTCATCGGTCCGCCGTCATTCGTCATCGCTCCTCTTTAATCCGTCATCCGTCATCATACATCGGTCCTCCTTCATCCGTCATCCTTCATCGGTCCTCCGTCACCGGTCCTCCTTTATCCGTCTTCCGTCATCGGTCCTCTGTCACCGGTCCTCCTTCATCCGTCATCCTTCATCCGTCATCCTTCATCGGTCCGCCGTCACCGGTCCTCCGGCACCGCTCCTCCTTTATCCGTCAACCTTCATCCGTCATCCGTCATCGGTCCTCCGTCACCGGTCCTCCTTCATCCGTCCTCCGTCATCGGTCCTCTATCATCCGTCATCAGTTATCGGTCCTCCTTCATCCGTCATCCTTCACCGGTCCTCCTTCATCTGTCATCCGTCGTCCATCATCGGTCCTCCGTCACCGGTCCTCCTTCATCCATCCTCCGTCATCGTTCCTCTAACATCCGTCATCAGTCATCGGCCCTCCTTTATCCGTCATCCATCATCGGTCTTCCGTCACCGGACCTCCTTCATCTATCCTCCGTCATCGGTCCTCTTTCATCCGTCATCATACATCGGTCCTCCTTCATCCGTCATCCTTCATCGGTCCTCCGTCACCGGTCCTCCTTTATCCGTCAACCTTCATCCGATATCCGTCATCGGTCCTCCGTCACTGGTCCTCCGTCACCGGCCCTATGTCACCCGTCCTACGTCATTCGTCATCGCTCCTCTTTAATCCGTCATCCGTCATCGGTTCTCCGTCATCGGTCCTCCGTCACCCGTCCTACGCAATCCGTCATCGGTCCTCCTTCTTCCGTCATCCGTCATTCGTCATCGCTCCTCTTTAATCCGTCATCCGTCCTCCGTCATCCGTCATCGGTCCTCCTTCATCCGTCATCCTTTATCCGTCATCCGTCATCGGTCCTCCGTCACCGGTCCTCCGTCACCGGTCCTCCGTCTGCTGACCTACGTCATCCGTCATTGGTCCTCCTTCATCAGTCATCCGTCATCAGTCCTCTGTCTGCTGTCCTACGTCATTCGTCATCGGCCCTCCTTCATCCGTCATACTTCATCCGTCGTCCGTCACCGGTCCTCCGTCACCGGTCCTCCTTCATCCGTCATCCTTCATCCGTCATCAGTTCTCTATCATCCGTCATCAGTCATCGGCCCTCTTTTATCCGTCATCCATCATCGGTCCTCCGTCATCCTTCATCCTTCATCCGTCATCCGTGATTGGTCCTACGTCACCGGTCCTCCGTCATTCGTCATCGCTCCTCTTTAATCCGTCATCCGTCATCGGTTCTCCGTCACCGGTCCTCCATCACCCGTCCTACGTCATCCGCCATCGGTCCTCTATCATTCGTCATCAGTCATCGGCCCTCCTTTATCCGTCATCCATCATCGGTCCTCCGTCACCGGTCCTCCTTCTTCCATCCTCCGTCATTGGTCCTCTATCATCCGTCATCATACATCGGTCCTCCTTCATCCGTCATCCTTCATCGGTCCTCCGTCATCGGTCCTCCGTCACCGGTCCTCCGTCACCAGTCCTCCTTTATCCGTCAACCTTCATCCGTCATCCGTCATCGGTCCTCCGTCACCGGTCCTCCGTCACCCGTCCTACGTCATCGGTCATCGGTCCTCCTTCAACCATCATCCGTCATCGGTCCTCCGTCACCGGTCCTCCGTCACCGGTCCTACGTCATCCGTCATCGGTCCTCCTTCAACCATCATCCGTCATCGGTCCTCCGTCACCCGTCCTACGTCATCCGTCATCGGTCCTCCTTCATCCGTCATTCTGCATCCATCATCCGTGATCGGTCCTCCGTCACCGGTCCTCATTCATCCATGCTACGTCATTCGCCATCGCTCCTCTTTAATCCGTCATCGGTTCTCCTTCATCCGTCATGCGTCATCGGTTCTCCGTCACCGGTCCTCCGTCACCGGTCCTCCTTCATCCGTCATCCTTCATCCGTCGTACGTCATCGGTCCTCCGTCACCGGTCCTTCTTCATCCGTCATCGGTGCTCTATCATCCGTCATCAGTCATCGGCCCTCTTTTATCCGTCATCCATCATCGGTCCTCCGTCATCGGTCCTCTATCATCCGTCATCATTCATCGGTCCTCCTTTATCCGTCATCCTTCATCGGTCCTCCGTCATCCTTCATCCTTCATCCGTCATCCGTGATTGGTCCTCCGTCACCGGTCCTCCGTCATCCTTCATCCTTCATCCGTCATCCGTGATTGGTCCTCCGTCACCGGTCCTCCGACATATATCCTACGTCATTCGTCATCGCTCCTCTTTAATCCGTCATCCGTCATCGGTTCTCCGTCACCGGTCCTCCGTCACCCATCCTAAGTCATCCGTCAACGGTCCTCTATCATCCGTCATCAGTCATCGGCCCTCCTTTATCCGTCATCCATCATCGGTCTTCCGTCACCGGTCCTCCGTCACCGGTCCTCCGTCACCCGTCCTACGTCATTCGTCATCGCTCCTCTTTAATCCGTCATCCGTCATCGGTTCTCCGTCATCGGTCCTCCGTCACCCGTCCTACGTCATCCGACATCGGTCCTCTATCATCCGTCATCATACATCGGCCCTCCTTCATCCGTCATCCTTCATCGGTCCTACGTCACCGGTCCTCCTTTATCCGTCAACTTTCATCCGTCATCCGTCATCGTTTCTCCGTCACCGGTCCTCCATCACCCGTCCTACGTCATCCGTCATCGGTCCTCTATCATTCGTCATCAGTCATCGGCCCTCCTTTATCCGTCATCCATCATCGGTTCTCCGTCACCGGTCCTCCTTCTTCCATCCTCCGTCATTGGTCCTCTATCATCCGTCATCATACATCGGTCCTCCTTCATCCGTCATCCTTCATCGGTCCTCCGTCATCGGTCCTCCGTCACCGGTCCTCCGTCACCAGTCCTCCTTTATCCGTCAACCTTCATCCGTCATCCGTCATGGGTCCTCCGTCACCGGTCCTCCGTCACCCGTCCTACGTCATCGGTCATCGGTCCTCCTTCAACCATCATCCGTCATCGGTCCTCCGTCACCGGTCCTCCGTCACCGGTCCTACGTCATCCGTCATCGGTCCTCCTTCAACCATCATCCGTCATCGGTCCTCCGTCACCGGTCCTCCGTCACCCGTCCTACGTCATCCGTCATCGGTCCTCCTTCATCCGTCATTCTGCATCCATCATCCGTGATCGGTCCTCCGTCACCGGTCCTCATTCATCCATGCTACGTCATTCGCCATCGCTCCTCTTTAATCCGTCATCGGTTCTCCTTCATCCGTCATGCGTCATCGGTTCTCCGTCACCGGTCCTCCGTCACCGGTCCTCCTTCATCCGTCATCCTTCATCCGTCGTACGTCATCGGCCCTCTTTTATCCGTCATCCATCATCGGTCCTCCGTCATCGGTCCTCTATCATCCGTCATCATTCATCGGTCCTCCTTTATCCGTCATCCTTCATCGGTCCTCCGTCATCCTTCATCCTTCATCCGTCATCCGTGATTGGTCCTCCGTCACCGGTCCTCCGTCATCCTTCATCCTTCATCCGTCATCCGTGATTGGTCCTCCGTCACCGGTCCTCCGACATATATCCTACGTCATTCGTCATCGCTCCTCTTTAATCCGTCATCCGTCATCGGTTCTCCGTCACCGGTCCTCCGTCACCCATCCTACGTCATCCGTCATCGGTCCTCTATCATCCGTCATCAGCCATCGGCCCTCCTTTATCCGTCATCCATCATCGGTCTTCCGTCATCGGTTCTCCGTCATCGGTCCTCCGTCACCCGTCCTACGTCATCCGACATCGGTCCTCTATCATCCGTCATCATACATCGGCCCTCCTTCATCCGTCATCCTTCATCGGTCCTACGTCACCGGTCCTCCTTTATCCGTCAACTTTCATCCGTCATCCGTCATCGGTCCTCCGTCACCGGTCCTCCGTCACCGGTCCTCCGTCACCCGTCCTACGTCATTCGTCATCGCTCCTCTTTAATCCGTCATCCGTCATCGGTTCTCCGTCATCGGTCCTCCGTCACCCGTCCTACGTCACCCGACATCGGTCCTCCTTCATTCATCCTCCGTCATCGGTCCTCTATCATTCGTCATCATACATCGGTCCTCCTTCATCCGTCATCCTTCATCGGTCCTCCGTCACCGGTCCTCCGTCACCGGTCCTCCTTCATCCGTCATCCTTCATCGGTCCTCCGTCACCGGTCCTCCTTTATCCGTCAACCTTCATCCGTCATCCGTCATTCGTCCTCCGTCACCGGTCCTCCGTCACCGGTCCTCCGTCACCCGTCCTACGTCATCCGACATCGGTCCTCCTTCATTCATCCTCCGTCATCGGTCCTCTATCATCCGTCATCATACATCGGTCCTCCTTTATCCGTCATCCTTCATCGGTCCTCCGTCACCGGTCCTCCGTCACCGGTCCTTCTTTATCCGTCAACCTTCATCCGTCATCCGTCATCGGTCCTCTGTCACCGGTCCTCCGTCACCCGTCCTACGTCATCCGTCATCGGTCCTCCTTCAACCATCATCCGTCATCGGTCCTCCGTCACCGGTCCTCCGTCATCCATGCTACGTCATTCGTAATCGTTCCTCTTTAATCCGTCATCCTTCATCCGTCATCGCTCCTCCTTCATCCGTCATTCTGCATCCGTCATCCGTGATCGGTCCTCCGTCACCGGTCCTCCGTCATCCATGCTACGTCATTCGCCATCGCTCCTCTTTAATCCGTCATCGGTCCTCCGTCACCGGTCCTCCGTCACCCGTCCTACGTCATCCGTCATCGGTCCTCCTTCAACCATCATCCGTCATCGGTCCTCCGTCACCGGTCCTCCGTCATCCATGCTACGTCATTCGTAATCGCTCCTCTTTAATCCGTCATCCTTCATCCGTCATCCGTCATCGCTCCTCCTTCATCCGTCATTCTGCATCCGTCATCCGTGATCGGTCCTCCGTCACCGGTCCTCCGTCACCCGTCCTACGTCATTCGTCATCGCTCCTCTTTAATCCGTCATCCGTCATCGGTTCTCCGTCATCGGTCCTCCGTCACCCGTCCTACGTCATCCGACATCGGTCCTCCTTCATTCATCCTCCGTCATCGGTCCTCTATCATCCGTCATCATTCATCGGTCCTCCTTCATCCGTCATCCTTCATCGGTCCTCCGTCACCGGTCCTCCGTCACCGGTCCTCCTTCATCCGTCATCCTTCATCAGTCCTCAGTCACCGGTCCTCCTTTATCCGTCAACCTTCATCCGTCATCCGTCATCGGTCCTCCGTCACCGGTCCTCCGACACCGGTCCTCCGTCACCCGTCCTACGTCATTCGTCATCGCTCCTCTTTAATCCGTCATCCGTCATCGGTCCTCCGTCACCCGTCCTACGTCATCCGACATCGGTCCTCCTTCATTCATCCTCCGTCATCGGTCCTCTATCATCCGTCATCATACATCGGTCCTCCTTTATCCGTCATCCTTCATCGGTCCTCCGTCACCGGTCCTTCTTTATCCGTCAACCTTCATCCGTCATCCGTCATCGGTCCTCTGTCACCGGTCCTCCGTCACCCGTCCTACGTCATCCGTCATC
Source organism: Papilio elwesi (assembly GCA_029849275.1). NCBI lineage: Eukaryota > Metazoa > Arthropoda > Insecta > Lepidoptera > Papilionidae > Papilio > Papilio elwesi. The sequence goes on along the minus strand of CM056704.1, from coordinate 8,797,241 downwards.
GGTCCTCCTTCAACCATCATCCGTCATCGGTTCTCCGTCACCGGTCCGCCGTCATCCATGCTACGTCATTCGTAATCGCTCCTCTTTAATCCGTCATCCTTCATCCGTCATCCGTCATCGCTCCTCCTTCATCCGTCATTCTGCATCCGTCATCCGTCATCGGTCCTCCGTCACCCGTCCTACGTCATCCGACATCGGTCCTCCTTCATTCATCCTCCGTCATCGGTCCTCTATCATCCGTCATCATACATCGGTCCTCCTTTATCCGTCATCCTTCATCGGTCCTCCGTCACCGGTCCTTCTTTATCCGTCAACCTTCATCCGTCATCCGTCATCGGTCCTCTGTCACTGGTCCTCCGTCACCCGTCCTACGTCATCCGTCATCGGTCCTCCTTCAACCATCATCCGTCATCGGTCATCCGTCATCCTTCATCCGTCATCCGTGATTGGTCCTCCGTCACCGGTCCTCCGTCATCCATGCTACGTCATTCGCCATCGCTCCTCTTTAATCCGTCATCGGTTCTCCTTCATCCGTCATGCGTCATCGGTTCTCCGTCACCGGTCCTCCGTCACCGGTCCTCCTTCATCCGTCATCCTTCATCCGTCGTACGTCATCGGTCCTCCGTCACCGGTCCTTCTTCATCCGTCATCGGTGCTCTATCATCCGTCATCAGTCATCGGCCCTCTTTTATCCGTCATCCATCATCGGTCCTCCGTCATCGGTCCTCTATCATCCGTCATCATTCATCGGTCCTCCTTTATCCGTCATCCTTCATCGGTCCTCCGTCATCCTTCATCCTTCATCCGTCATCCGTGATTGGTCCTCCGTCACCGGTCCTCCGTCATCCTTCATCCTTCATCCGTCATCCGTGATTGGTCCTCCGTCACCGGTCCTCCGACATATATCCTACGTCATTCGTCATCGCTCCTCTTTAATCCGTCATCCGTCATCGGTTCTCCGTCACCGGTCCTCCGTCACCCGTCCAACGTCATCCGTCATCGGTCCTCTATCATCCGTCATCAGTCATCGGCCCTCCTTTATCCGTCATCCATCATCGGTCTTCCGTCACCGGTCCTCCGTCACCGGTCCTCCGTCACCCGTCCTACGTCATTCGTCATCGCTCCTCTTTAATCCGTCATCCTTCATCGGTTCTCCGTCATCGGTCCTCCGTCACCCGTCCTACGTCATCCAACATCGGTCCTCTATCTTCCGTCATCATACATCGGCCCTCCTTCATCCGTCATCCTTCATCGGTCCTACGTCACCGGTCCTCCGTCACCGGTCCTCCGTCACCCGTCCTACGTCATTCGTCATCGCTCCTCTTTAATCCGTCATCCGTCATCGGTTCTCCGTCATCGGTCCTCCGTCACCGGTCCTCCGTCACCGGTCCTCCGTCACCGGTCCTTCTTTATCCGTCAACCTTCATCCGTCATCCGTCATCGGTCCTCTGTCACCGGTCCTCCGTCACCCGTCCTACGTCATCCGTCATCGGTCCTCCTTCAACCATCATCCGTCATCGGTCCTCCGTCACCGGTCCTCCGTCATCCATGCTACGTCATTCGTAATCGCTCCTCTTTAATCCGTCATCCTTCATCCGTCATCCGTCATCGCTCCTCCTTCATCCGTCATTCTGCATCCGTCATCCGTGATCGGTCCTCCGTCACCGGTCCTCCGTCATCCATGCTACGTCATTCGCCATCGCTCCTCTTTAATCCGTCATCGGTTCTCCTTCATCCGTCTTGCGTCACCGGTCCTACGTCATCCGACATCGGTCCTCCTTCATTCATCCTCCGTCATCGGTCCTCTATCATCCGTCATCATACATCGGTCCTCCTTCATCCGTCATCCTTCATCGGTCCTCCGTCACCGGTCCTCCGTCACCCGTCCTACGTCATCCGTCATCGGTCCTCCTTCAACCATCATCCGTCATCGGTCCTCCGTCACCGGTCCTCCGTCATCCATGCTACGTCATTCGTAATCGCTCCTCTTTAATCCGTCATCCTTCATCCGTCATCCGTCATCGCTCCTCCTTCATCCGTCATCCGTGATCGGTCCTCCGTCACCGGTCCTCCGTCACCCGTCCTACGTCATTCGTCATCGCTCCTCTTTAATCCGTCATCCGTCATCGGTTCTCCGTCATCGGTCCTCCGTCACCCGTCCTACGTCATCCGACATCGGTCCTCCTTCATTCATCCTCCGTCATCGGTCCTCTATCATCCGTCATCATTCATCGGTCCTCCTTCATCCGTCATCCTTCATCGGTCCTCCGTCACCGGTCCTCCGTCACCGGTCCTCCTTCATCCGTCATCCTTCATCAGTCCTCAGTCACCGGTCCTCCTTTATCCGTCAACCTTCATCCGTCATCCGTCATCGGTCCTCCGTCACCGGTCCTCCGACACCGGTCCTCCGTCACCCGTCCTACGTCATTCGTCATCGCTCCTCTTTAATCCGTCATCCGTCATCGGTCCTCCGTCACCCGTCCTACGTCATCCGACATCGGTCCTCCTTCATTCATCCTCCGTCATCGGTCCTCTATCATCCGTCATCATACATCGGTCCTCCTTTATCCGTCATCCTTCATCGGTCCTCCGTCACCGGTCCTTCTTTATCCGTCAACCTTCATCCGTCATCCGTCATCGGTCCTCTGTCACCGGTCCTCCGTCACCCGTCCTACGTCATCCGTCATCGGTCCTCCTTCAACCATCATCCGTCATCGGTTCTCCGTCACCGGTCCGCCGTCATCCATGCTACGTCATTCGTAATCGCTCCTCTTTAATCCGTCATCCTTCATCCGTCATCCGTCATCGCTCCTCCTTCATCCGTCATTCTGCATCCGTCATCCGTGATCGGTCCTCCGTCACCGGTCCTCCGTCATCCATGCTACGTCATTCGCCATCGCTCTTCTTTAATCCGTCATCGGTTCTCCTTCATCCGTCTTGCGTCACCGGTCCTCCGTCACCGGTCCTCCTTCATCCGTCATCCTTCATCCCTCATCCTTCATCCCTCATCCTTCATCCGTCATCCTTCATCCGTCATCCGTGATCGGTCCTCCGTCACCGGTCCTCCTTTATCCGTCATCCGTCATCGGTCCTCTGTCACCGGTCCTCCTTCATCCGTCATCCTTCATCCGTCATCCTTCATCGGTCCGCCGTCACCGGTCCTCCGTCATCCATGCTACGTCATTCGCCATCGCTCCTCTTTAATCCGTCATTGGTTCTCCTTCATCCGTCATGCGTCATCGGTTCTCCGTCACCGGTCCTCCGTCACCGGTCCTCCTTCATCCGTCATCCTTCATCCGTCGTACGTCATCGGTCCTCCGTCACCGGTCCTTCTTCATCCGTCATCGGTCCTCTATCATCCGTCATCCGTCATCGGTTCTCCGTCACCGGTCCTCCGTCACCCGTCCTACGTCATCCGTCATCGGTCCTCTATCATCCGTCATCAGTCATCGGCCCTCCTTTATCCGTCATCCATCATCGGTCTTCCGTCACCGGTCCTCCGTCACCGGTCCTCCGTCACCCGTCCTACGTCATTCGTCATCGCTCCTCTTTAATCCGTCATCCGTCATCGGTTCTCCGTCATCGGTCCTCCGTCACCCGTCCTACGTCATCCGACATCGGTCCTCTATCATCCGTCATCATACATCGGCCCTCCTTCATCCGTCATCCTTCATCGGTCCTACGTCACCGGTCCTCCTTTATCCGTCAACCTTCATCCGTCATCCGTCATCGGTCCTCCGTCACCGGTCCTCCGTCACCGGTCCTCCGTCACCGGTCCTCCGTCACCCGTCCTACGTCATTCGTCATCGCTCCTCTTTAATCCGTCATCCGTCATCGGTTCTCCGTCATCGGTCCTCCGTCACCCGTCCTACGTCACCCGACATCGGTCCTCCTTCATTCATCCTCCGTCATCGGTCCTCTATCATTCGTCATCATACATCGGTCCTCCTTCATCCGTCATCCTTCATCGGTCCTCCGTCACCGGTCCTCCGTCACCGGTCCTCCTTCATCCGTCATCCTTCATCGGTCCTCCGTCACCGGTCCTCCTTTATCCGTCAACCTTCATCCGTCATCCGTCATCGGTCCTCCGTCACCGGTCCTCCGTCACCCGTCCTACGTCATCCGACATCGGTCCTCCTTCATTCATCCTCCGTCATCGGTCCTCTATCATCCGTCATCATACATCGGTCCTCCTTTATCCGTCATCCTTCATCGGTCCTCCGTCACCGGTCCTCCGTCACCGGTCCTTCTTTATCCGTCAACCTTCATCCGTCATCCGTTATCGGTCCTCTGTCACCGGTCCTCCGTCACCCGTCCTACGTCATCCGTCATCGGTCCTCCTTCAACCATCATCCGTCATCGGTCCTCCGTCACCGGTCCTCCGTCTTCCATGCTACGTCATTCGTAATCGCTCCTCTTTAATCCGTCATCCTTCATTCGTCATCCGTCATCGCTCCTTCTTCATCCGTCATTCTGCATCCGTCATCCGTGATCGGTCCTCCGTCATCCATGCTACGTCATTCGCCATCGCGCCTCTTTAATCCGTCATCGGTTCTCCTTCATCCGTTCTGCGTCACCGGTCCTACGTCATCCGACATCGGTCCTCCTTCATTCATCCTCCGTCATCGGTCCTCTATCATCCGTCATCATACATCGGTCCTCCTTCATCCGTCATCCTTCATCGGTCCTCCGTCACCGGTCCTCCGTCACCCGTCCTACGTCATCCGTCATCGGTCCTCCTTCAACCATCATCCGTCATCGGTCCTCCGTCACCGGTCCTCCGTCATCCATGCTACGTCATTCGTAATCGCTCCTCTTTAATCCGTCATCCTTCATCCGTCATCCGTCATCGCTCCTCCTTCATCTGTCATTCTGCATCCGTCATCCGTGATCCGTCCTCCGTCTCCGGTCCTCCGTCACCCGTCCTACGTCATTCGTCATCGCTCTTCTTTAATCCGTCATCCGTCATCGGTTCTCCGTCATCGGTCCTCCGTCACCCGTCCTACGTCATCCGACATCGGTCCTCCTTCATTCATCCTCCGTCATCGGTCCTCTATCATCCGTCATCATACATCGGTCCTCCTTCATCCGTCATCCTTCATCGGTCCTCCGTCACCGGTCCTCCTTCATCCGTCATCCTTCATCAGTCCTCAGTCACCGGTCCTCCTTTATCCGTCAACCTTCATCCGTCATCCGTCATCGGTCCTCCGTCACCGGTCCTCCGACACCGGTCCTCCGTCACCCGTCCTACGTCATTCGTCATCGCTCCTCTTTAATCCGTCATCCGTCATCGGTCCTCCGTCACCTGTCCTACGTCATCCGACATCGGTCCTCCTTCATTCATCCTCCGTCATCGGTCCTCTATCATCCGTCGTCATACATCGGTCCTCCTTTATCCGTCATCCTTTATCGGTCCTCCGTCACCGGTCCTTCTTTATCCGTCAACCTTCATCCGTCATCCGTCATCGGTCCTCTGTCACCGGTCCTCCGTCACCCGTCCTACGTCATCCGTCATCGGTCCTCCTTCAACCATCATCCGTCATCGGTTCTCCGTCACCGGTCCGCCGTCATCCATGCTACGTCATTCGTAATCGCTCCTCTTTAATCCGTCATCCTTCATCCGTCATCCGTCATCGCTCCTCCTTCATCCGTCATTCTGCATCCGTCATCCGTGATCGGTCCTCCGTCATCCATGCTACGTCATTCGCCATCGCTCTTCTTTAATCCGTCATCGGTTCTCCTTCATCCGACTTGCGTCACCGGTCCTCCGTCACCGGTCCTCCTTCATCCGTCATCCTTCATCCCTCATCCTTCATCCCTCATCCTTCATCCGTCATCCTTCATCCGTCATCCGTGATCGGTCCTCCGTCACCGGTCCTCCTTTATCCGTCATCCGTCATCGGTCCTCTGTCACCTGTCCTCCTTCATCCATCATCCTTCATCCGTCATCCTTCATCGGTCCGCCGTCACCGGTCCTCCGGCACCGCTCCTCCTTTATCCGTCAACCTTCATCCGTCATCCGTCATCGGTCCTCCGTCATCGGTCCTCCTTCATCCATGCTCCGTCATCGGTCCTCTATCATCCTTCATCAGTTATCGGTCCTCCTTCATCCGTCATCCGTCATCTGTCCTCTGTCTGCTGTCCTACGTCATCCGTCATCGGCCTTCCTTCATCCGTCATCCTTCACCCGTCATCCTTCATCCGTCATCCTTCATCCGTCGTCCGTCATCGGTCCTTCGTCACCGGTCCTCCTTCATCCGTCATCCGTCATCCATCATCGGTCCTCCGTCACCGGTCCTCCTTCATCCATCCTCCGTCATCGTTCCTCTAACATCCATCATCATTCATCGGTCCTCCTTCATCCGTCATTCGTCATCGGTCCTCCGTCACCGCTTCTCCTTCATCCGTCGTCCTTCATCCGTCATTCGTCATCGGTCCTCCGTCACCCGTCCTACGTCATTCGTCATCGCTCCTCTTTAATCCGTCATCCGTCATCGGTTCTCCGTCATCGGTCCTCCGTCACCCGTCCTACGTCATCCGACATCGGTCCTCCTTCATTCATCCTCCGTCATCGGTCCTCTATCATCCGTCATCATTCATCGGTCCTCCTTCATCCGTCATCCTTCATCGGTCCTCCGTCACCGGTCCTCCGTCACCGGTCCTCCTTCATCCGTCATCCTTCATCAGTCCTCAGTCACCGGTCCTCCTTTATCCGTCAACCTTCATCCGTCATCCGTCATCTGTCCTCCGTCACCGGTCCTCCGACACCGGTCCTCCGTCACCCGTCCTACGTCATTCGTCATCGCTCCTCTTTAATCCGTCATCCGTCATCGGTCCTCCGTCACCCGTCCTACGTCATCCGACATCGGTCCTCCTTCATTCATCCTCCGTCATCGGTCCTCTATCATCCGTCATCATACATCGGTCCTCCTTTATCCGTCATCCTTCATCGGTCCTCCGTCACCGGTCCTTCTTTATCCGTCAACCTTCATCCGTCATCCGTCATCGGTCCTCTGTCACCGGTCCTCCGTCACCCGTCCTACGTCATCCGTCATCGGTCCTCCTTCAACCATCATCCGTCATCGGTTCTCCGTCACCGGTCCGCCGTCATCCATGCTACGTCATTCGTAATCGCTCCTCTTTAATCCGTCATCCTTCATCCGTCATCCGTCATCGCTCCTCCTTCATCCGTCATTCTGCATCCGTCATCCGTGATCGATCCTCCGTCACCGGTCCTCCGTCATCCATGCTACGTCATTCGCCATCGCTCTTCTTTAATCCGTCATCGGTTCTCCTTCATCCGTCTTGCGTCACCGGTCCTCCGTCACCGGTCCTCCTTCATCCGTCATCCTTCATCCCTCATCCTTCATCCCTCATCCTTCATCCGTCATCCTTCATCCGTCATCCGTGATCGGTCCTCCGTCACCGGTCCTCCTTTATCCGTCATCCGTCATCGGTCCTCTGTCACCGGTCCTCCTTCATCCGTCATCCTTCATCCGTCATCCTTCATCGGTCCGCCGTCACCGGTCCTCCGTCATCCATGCTACGTCATTCGCCATCGCTCCTCTTTAATCCGTCATTGGTTCTCCTTCATCCGTCATGCGTCATCGGTTCTCCGTCACCGGTCCTCCGTCACCGGTCCTCCTTCATCCGTCATCCTTCATCCGTCGTACGTCATCGGTCCTCCGTCACCGGTCCTTCTTCATCCGTCATCGGTCCTCTATCATCCGTCATCCGTCATCGGTTCTCCGTCACCGGTCCTCCGTCACCCGTCCTACGTCATCCGTCATCGGTCCTCTATCATCCGTCATCAGTCATCGGCCCTCCTTTATCCGTCATCCATCATCGGTCTTCCGTCACCGGTCCTCCGTCACCGGTCCTCCGTCACCCGTCCTACGTCATTCGTCATCGCTCCTCTTTAATCCGTCATCCGTCATCGGTTCTCCGTCATCGGTCCTCCGTCACCCGTCCTACGTCATCCGACATCGGTCCTCTATCATCCGTCATCATACATCGGCCCTCCTTCATCCGTCATCCTTCATCGGTCCTACGTCACCGGTCCTCCTTTATCCGTCAACCTTCATCCGTCATCCGTCATCGGTCCTCCGTCACCGGTCCTCCGTCACCGGTCCTCCGTCACCGGTCCTCCGTCACCCGTCCTACGTCATTCGTCATCGCTCCTCTTTAATCCGTCATCCGTCATCGGTTCTCCGTCATCGGTCCTCCGTCACCCGTCCTACGTCACCCGACATCGGTCCTCCTTCATTCATCCTCCGTCATCGGTCCTCTATCATTCGTCATCATACATCGGTCCTCCTTCATCCGTCATCCTTCATCGGTCCTCCGTCACCGGTCCTCCGTCACCGGTCCTCCGTCACCGGTCCTCCTTCATCCGTCATCCTTCATCGGTCCTCCGTCACCGGTCCTCCTTTATCCGTCAACCTTCATCCGTCATCCGTCATCGGTCCTCCGTCACCGGTCCTCCGTCACCCGTCCTACGTCATCCGACATCGGTCCTCCTTCATTCATCCTCCGTCATCGGTCCTCTATCATCCGTCATCATACATCGGTCCTCCTTTATCCGTCATCCTTCATCGGTCCTCCGTCACCGGTCCTCCGTCACCGGTCCTTCTTTATCCGTCAACCTTCATCCGTCATCCGTTATCGGTCCTCTGTCACCGGTCCTCCGTCACCCGTCCTACGTCATCCGTCATCGGTCCTCCTTCAACCATCATCCGTCATCGGTCCTCCGTCACCGGTCCTCCGTCTTCCATGCTACGTCATTCGTAATCGCTCCTCTTTAATCCGTCATCCTTCATTCGTCATCCGTCATCGCTCCTTCTTCATCCGTCATTCTGCATCCGTCATCCGTGATCGGTCCTCCGTCATCCATGCTACGTCATTCGCCATCGCGCCTCTTTAATCCGTCATCGGTTCTCCTTCATCCGTTCTGCGTCACCGGTCCTACGTCATCCGACATCGGTCCTCCTTCATTCATCCTCCGTCATCGGTCCTCTATCATCCGTCATCATACATCGGTCCTCCTTCATCCGTCATCCTTCATCGGTCCTCCGTCACCGGTCCTCCGTCACCCGTCCTACGTCATCCGTCATCGGTCCTCCTTCAACCATCATCCGTCATCGGTCCTCCGTCACCGGTCCTCCGTCATCCATGCTACGTCATTCGTAATCGCTCCTCTTTAATCCGTCATCCTTCATCCGTCATCCGTCATCGCTCCTCCTTCATCTGTCATTCTGCATCCGTCATCCGTGATCCGTCCTCCGTCTCCGGTCCTCCGTCACCCGTCCTACGTCATTCGTCATCGCTCTTCTTTAATCCGTCATCCGTCATCGGTTCTCCGTCATCGGTCCTCCGTCACCCGTCCTACGTCATCCGACATCGGTCCTCCTTCATTCATCCTCCGTCATCGGTCCTCTATCATCCGTCATCATACATCGGTCCTCCTTCATCCGTCATCCTTCATCGGTCCTCCGTCACCGGTCCTCCTTCATCCGTCATCCTTCATCAGTCCTCAGTCACCGGTCCTCCTTTATCCGTCAACCTTCATCCGTCATCCGTCATCGGTCCTCCGTCACCGGTCCTCCGACACCGGTCCTCCGTCACCCGTCCTACGTCATTCGTCATCGCTCCTCTTTAATCCGTCATCCGTCATCGGTCCTCCGTCACCTGTCCTACGTCATCCGACATCGGTCCTCCTTCATTCATCCTCCGTCATCGGTCCTCTATCATCCGTCGTCATACATCGGTCCTCCTTTATCCGTCATCCTTTATCGGTCCTCCGTCACCGGTCCTTCTTTATCCGTCAACCTTCATCCGTCATCCGTCATCGGTCCTCTGTCACCGGTCCTCCGTCACCCGTCCTACGTCATCCGTCATCGGTCCTCCTTCAACCATCATCCGTCATCGGTTCTCCGTCACCGGTCCGCCGTCATCCATGCTACGTCATTCGTAATCGCTCCTCTTTAATCCGTCATCCTTCATCCGTCATCCGTCATCGCTCCTCCTTCATCCGTCATTCTGCATCCGTCATCCGTGATCGGTCCTCCGTCATCCATGCTACGTCATTCGCCATCGCTCTTCTTTAATCCGTCATCGGTTCTCCTTCATCCGACTTGCGTCACCGGTCCTCCGTCACCGGTCCTCCTTCATCCGTCATCCTTCATCCCTCATCCTTCATCCCTCATCCTTCATCCGTCATCCTTCATCCGTCATCCGTGATCGGTCCTCCGTCACCGGTCCTCCTTTATCCGTCATCCGTCATCGGTCCTCTGTCACCTGTCCTCCTTCATCCATCATCCTTCATCCGTCATCCTTCATCGGTCCGCCGTCACCGGTCCTCCGGCACCGCTCCTCCTTTATCCGTCAACCTTCATCCGTCATCCGTCATCGGTCCTCCGTCATCGGTCCTCCTTCATCCATGCTCCGTCATCGGTCCTCTATCATCCTTCATCAGTTATCGGTCCTCCTTCATCCGTCATCCGTCATCTGTCCTCTGTCTGCTGTCCTACGTCATCCGTCATCGGCCTTCCTTCATCCGTCATCCTTCACCCGTCATCCTTCATCCGTCATCCTTCATCCGTCGTCCGTCATCGGTCCTTCGTCACCGGTCCTCCTTCATCCGTCATCCGTCATCCATCATCGGTCCTCCGTCACCGGTCCTCCTTCATCCATCCTCCGTCATCGTTCCTCTAACATCCATCATCATTCATCGGTCCTCCTTCATCCGTCATTCGTCATCGGTCCTCCGTCACCGCTTCTCCTTCATCCGTCGTCCTTCATCCGTCATTCGTCATCGGTCCTCCGTCACCCGTCCTACGTCATTCGTCATCGCTCCTCTTTAATCCGTCATCCGTCATCGGTTCTCCGTCATCGGTCCTCCGTCACCCGTCCTACGTCATCCGACATCGGTCCTCCTTCATTCATCCTCCGTCATCGGTCCTCTATCATCCGTCATCATTCATCGGTCCTCCTTCATCCGTCATCCTTCATCGGTCCTCCGTCACCGGTCCTCCGTCACCGGTCCTCCTTCATCCGTCATCCTTCATCAGTCCTCAGTCACCGGTCCTCCTTTATCCGTCAACCTTCATCCGTCATCCGTCATCTGTCCTCCGTCACCGGTCCTCCGACACCGGTCCTCCGTCACCCGTCCTACGTCATTCGTCATCGCTCCTCTTTAATCCGTCATCCGTCATCGGTCCTCCGTCACCCGTCCTACGTCATCCGACATCGGTCCTCCTTCATTCATCCTCCGTCATCGGTCCTCTATCATCCGTCATCATACATCGGTCCTCCTTTATCCGTCATCCTTCATCGGTCCTCCGTCACCGGTCCTTCTTTATCCGTCAACCTTCATCCGTCATCCGTCATCGGTCCTCTGTCACCGGTCCTCCGTCACCCGTCCTACGTCATCCGTCATCGGTCCTCCTTCAACCATCATCCGTCATCGGTTCTCCGTCACCGGTCCGCCGTCATCCATGCTACGTCATTCGTAATCGCTCCTCTTTAATCCGTCATCCTTCATCCGTCATCCGTCATCGCTCCTCCTTCATCCGTCATTCTGCATCCGTCATCCGTGATCGATCCTCCGTCACCGGTCCTCCGTCATCCATGCTACGTCATTCGCCATCGCTCTTCTTTAATCCGTCATCGGTTCTCCTTCATCCGTCTTGCGTCACCGGTCCTCCGTCACCGGTCCTCCTTCATCCGTCATCCTTCATCCCTCATCCTTCATCCCTCATCCTTCATCCGTCATCCTTCATCCGTCATCCGTGATCGGTCCTCCGTCACCGGTCCTCCTTTATCCGTCATCCGTCATCGGTCCTCTGTCACCGGTCCTCCTTCATCCGTCATCCTTCATCCGTCATCCTTCATCGGTCCGCCGTCACCGGTCCTCCGTCATCCATGCTACGTCATTCGCCATCGCTCCTCTTTAATCCGTCATTGGTTCTCCTTCATCCGTCATGCGTCATCGGTTCTCCGTCACCGGTCCTCCGTCACCGGTCCTCCTTCATCCGTCATCCTTCATCCGTCGTACGTCATCGGTCCTCCGTCACCGGTCCTTCTTCATCCGTCATCGGTCCTCTATCATCCGTCATCCGTCATCGGTTCTCCGTCACCGGTCCTCCGTCACCCGTCCTACGTCATCCGTCATCGGTCCTCTATCATCCGTCATCAGTCATCGGCCCTCCTTTATCCGTCATCCATCATCGGTCTTCCGTCACCGGTCCTCCGTCACCGGTCCTCCGTCACCCGTCCTACGTCATTCGTCATCGCTCCTCTTTAATCCGTCATCCGTCATCGGTTCTCCGTCATCGGTCCTCCGTCACCCGTCCTACGTCATCCGACATCGGTCCTCTATCATCCGTCATCATACATCGGCCCTCCTTCATCCGTCATCCTTCATCGGTCCTACGTCACCGGTCCTCCTTTATCCGTCAACCTTCATCCGTCATCCGTCATCGGTCCTCCGTCACCGGTCCTCCGTCACCGGTCCTCCGTCACCGGTCCTCCGTCACCCGTCCTACGTCATTCGTCATCGCTCCTCTTTAATCCGTCATCCGTCATCGGTTCTCCGTCATCGGTCCTCCGTCACCCGTCCTACGTCACCCGACATCGGTCCTCCTTCATTCATCCTCCGTCATCGGTCCTCTATCATTCGTCATCATACATCGGTCCTCCTTCATCCGTCATCCTTCATCGGTCCTCCGTCACCGGTCCTCCGTCACCGGTCCTCCTTCATCCGTCATCCTTCATCGGTCCTCCGTCACCGGTCCTCCTTTATCCGTCAACCTTCATCCGTCATCCGTCATCGGTCCTCCGTCACCGGTCCTCCGTCACCCGTCCTACGTCATCCGACATCGGTCCTCCTTCATTCATCCTCCGTCATCGGTCCTCTATCATCCGTCATCATACATCGGTCCTCCTTTATCCGTCATCCTTCATCGGTCCTCCGTCACCGGTCCTCCGTCACCGGTCCTTCTTTATCCGTCAACCTTCATCCGTCATCCGTTATCGGTCCTCTGTCACCGGTCCTCCGTCACCCGTCCTACGTCATCCGTCATCGGTCCTCCTTCAACCATCATCCGTCATCGGTCCTCCGTCACCGGTCCTCCGTCTTCCATGCTACGTCATTCGTAATCGCTCCTCTTTAATCCGTCATCCTTCATTCGTCATCCGTCATCGCTCCTTCTTCATCCGTCATTCTGCATCCGTCATCCGTGATCGGTCCTCCGTCATCCATGCTACGTCATTCGCCATCGCGCCTCTTTAATCCGTCATCGGTTCTCCTTCATCCGTTCTGCGTCACCGGTCCTACGTCATCCGACATCGGTCCTCCTTCATTCATCCTCCGTCATCGGTCCTCTATCATCCGTCATCATACATCGGTCCTCCTTCATCCGTCATCCTTCATCGGTCCTCCGTCACCGGTCCTCCGTCACCCGTCCTACGTCATCCGTCATCGGTCCTCCTTCAACCATCATCCGTCATCGGTCCTCCGTCACCGGTCCTCCGTCATCCATGCTACGTCATTCGTAATCGCTCCTCTTTAATCCGTCATCCTTCATCCGTCATCCGTCATCGCTCCTCCTTCATCTGTCATTCTGCATCCGTCATCCGTGATCCGTCCTCCGTCTCCGGTCCTCCGTCACCCGTCCTACGTCATTCGTCATCGCTCTTCTTTAATCCGTCATCCGTCATCGGTTCTCCGTCATCGGTCCTCCGTCACCCGTCCTACGTCATCCGACATCGGTCCTCCTTCATTCATCCTCCGTCATCGGTCCTCTATCATCCGTCATCATACATCGGTCCTCCTTCATCCGTCATCCTTCATCGGTCCTCCGTCACCGGTCCTCCTTCATCCGTCATCCTTCATCAGTCCTCAGTCACCGGTCCTCCTTTATCCGTCAACCTTCATCCGTCATCCGTCATCGGTCCTCCGTCACCGGTCCTCCGACACCGGTCCTCCGTCACCCGTCCTACGTCATTCGTCATCGCTCCTCTTTAATCCGTCATCCGTCATCGGTCCTCCGTCACCTGTCCTACGTCATCCGACATCGGTCCTCCTTCATTCATCCTCCGTCATCGGTCCTCTATCATCCGTCGTCATACATCGGTCCTCCTTTATCCGTCATCCTTTATCGGTCCTCCGTCACCGGTCCTTCTTTATCCGTCAACCTTCATCCGTCATCCGTCATCGGTCCTCTGTCACCGGTCCTCCGTCACCCGTCCTACGTCATCCGTCATCGGTCCTCCTTCAACCATCATCCGTCATCGGTTCTCCGTCACCGGTCCGCCGTCATCCATGCTACGTCATTCGTAATCGCTCCTCTTTAATCCGTCATCCTTCATCCGTCATCCGTCATCGCTCCTCCTTCATCCGTCATTCTGCATCCGTCATCCGTGATCGGTCCTCCGTCATCCATGCTACGTCATTCGCCATCGCTCTTCTTTAATCCGTCATCGGTTCTCCTTCATCCGTCTTGCGTCACCGGTCCTCCGTCACCGGTCCTCCTTCATCCGTCATCCTTCATCCCTCATCCTTCATCCCTCATCCTTCATCCGTCATCCTTCATCCGTCATCCGTGATCGGTCCTCCGTCACCGGTCCTCCTTTATCCGTCATCCGTCATCGGTCCTCTGTCACCTGTCCTCCTTCATCCATCATCCTTCATCCGTCATCCTTCATCGGTCCGCCGTCACCGGTCCTCCGGCACCGCTCCTCCTTTATCCGTCAACCTTCATCCGTCATCCGTCATCGGTCCTCCGTCATCGGTCCTCCTTCATCCATGCTCCGTCATCGGTCCTCTATCATCCTTCATCAGTTATCGGTCCTCCTTCATCCGTCATCCGTCATCTGTCCTCTGTCTGCTGTCCTACGTCATCCGTCATCGGCCTTCCTTCATCCGTCATCCTTCACCCGTCATCCTTCATCCGTCATCCTTCATCCGTCGTCCGTCATCGGTCCTTCGTCACCGGTCCTCCTTCATCCGTCATCCGTCATCCATCATCGGTCCTCCGTCACCGGTCCTCCTTCATCCATCCTCCGTCATCGTTCCTCTAACATCCATCATCATTCATCGGTCCTCCTTCATCCGTCATTCGTCATCGGTCCTCCGTCACCGCTTCTCCTTCATCCGTCGTCCTTCATCCGTCATTCGTCATCGGTCCTCCGTCACCCGTCCTACGTCATCAGTCATCGGTCCTCCGTCACCGGTCCTCCGTCATCTGTCATCGGTCCTCCGTCACCGGTCCCCCGTCACCCGTCCTCCTTCATGCATCCTCCGTCATCGGTCCTCTATCATCCGTCATCATACATCGGTCCTCCTTCATCCGTCATCCTTCATCGGTCCTCCGTCACCGGTTCTCCGTCACCGGTCCTCCTTTATCCGTCAACCTTCATCAGTCCTCCGTCACCGGTCCGCCGTCACCGGTCCTCCGTCACCTGTCCTCCTTCAACCATTATCCGTCATCGGTCCTCCGTCACCGGTCCTCCGTCACCGGTCCTCCGTCACCCGTCCTCCTTCATCCATCCTCCGTCATCGTTCCTCTAACATCCATCATCATTCATCGGTCCTCCTTCATCCGTCATTCGTCATCGGTCCTCCGTCACCGCTCCTCCTTCATCCGTCGTCCTTCATCCGTCATTCGTATCGGTCCTCCGTCACCCGTCCTACGTCATCAGTCATCGGTCCTCCGTCACCGTTCCTCCGTCATCTGTCATCGGTCCTCCGTCACCGGTCCTCCGTCACCGGTCCTCCGTCACCGTTTCTCCTTTATCCGTCAACCTTCATCCGTCATCCGTCATCAGTCCTCCGTCACCGGTCCTCCGTCACCCGTCCTACGTCATCCGTCATCAGTCCTCCTTCAACCATTATCCGTCATCGGTCCTTCGTCACCGGTCCTCCGTCACCCGTCCTACGTCATCCGTCATCGGTCCTCCTTCATCCGTCGTCCGTCATCGGTCCTCCGTCACCGGTCCTCCTTCATCCGTCATCGGTCCTCCTTCATCCGTCACCGGTCCTCCGTCATCAGTCCTACGTCATCCGTCATCGGTCCTCCTTCATCCGTCATCCGTCATCGGTCCTCCTTCATCCGTCATTCTGCAACCGTCATCCGTGATCGGTCCTCCGTCACCGGTCCTACGTCACAGGTCCTCCTTTATCCGTCATCCTTCATCCGTCGTCCGTCATCGGTCCTCCGTCACCGGTCCTCCGTCATCCGTCCTACGTCATCGGTCTTCGGTCCTCCTTCATCCGTCATTCTCCATCCGTCCTCCGTCATCGCTCCTCCGTCACCGGTCCTCCCTCATCCGTCCTTCGTCATCGGTCCTCTATCATCCGTCATCAGTCATCGGCCCTCCTTCATCCGTCATCCTTCTTCCGTCATCCGTCATCGGTCCTCCGTCACCTGTCCTCCGTCATCCGTCCTACGTCATGCGTCATCGGTCCTCCGTCACCGGTCCTCCGGCATCCGCTACGTCATCCGTCATCCGTCCTCCATCATCCGTCATCCTTTATCCGTCATCCTTCATCGGGCCTCCGTCATCGGCCTTCCATCCTCCGTTATCCGTCATCGATCCTTCGTCCTCCGTTAGCGGTCATCGGTCCTCCGTCATCCGTCATCAGTCATCGGTCCTCTGTGTTTTTAAAATTCTCAAAAGTGTGATATATTTTATATAATCGTAACCAAGAGCTTGGGGGCAAAGCGCTACCAATTATTTAATTATTAATTTGACGGCAAAATAAATTTCTCAACACGCACACTTTCTAAGCGTTGGGGGCAAGGCGCGGTGGTTTCGTCAAAAAATATTTTATCATATTATAATTACAGTTGCATTAATTTAACATTAAAAATCAATCATCGATAGGTGATTGATTAATTGTCGTTGTCAAACAACTCAACACGCGCGAACCAGTCCTAGCGACGCGTGTGGCATTGATTAAACTGAACGCAGTGAATGGAATCTTCTAGATGTCTTCACGCATTGCTAACACAAAGAGTAAATTCAAATGTATTCCGACACAAATAGGATAGAGAGGGGACAGTTTTAGCAATTTATTTTTTCACGACTTAATTCATTGTCACGAAACAAATTCGATGTAGAATTATCACAAGAAGCGAGAAGACATCAGATTCTAAACCATATACACTTACCATAGAATAAAGAAGTAATAAACCAGAGGATAGTTTGATTTTAAGTGATGGCACAGACGCCCACGGTCATCCACAACACGTGAGAAACTGTAGCTTATTCTACGCTGTTTCTTTGAATGACCCTAATTTTATTTTGGTAAATACTCCTCGGAGACAGCTTTCCATGCGTAGTAAAAAGTTATGCGAAAACCGTACGGTGCCAAATATCAAGATGGTGTAGATGGAATTCAGCACTTTACCGCTTTGAACGAGAAACGAAAATTAGCGGCAAAAATGTTCCAAACAGTTATTCCGAACACCTCACATGATGGGAACGGTACAAAGTATAAGGATGCGACATCTCGTCGCAAGGCAAGAGCGATGATCGTGAGATACGATTGCAAACTGAAATACAAGAAGCGTCCGCCAGCTTTGGCGATTTGTGAATTCTTATACGCTTGTAAAAGAATTCACAAATCTTCTTGTATCATCACTTGGGATAAATTTCCCTGAGAATTTGTTTGACTATTACATATATAAATGTCCCCAGCGACCCGCAATACTTCGCATTAGTGTTGCATCATTGTCAATTAAATCCGTAGAGAGTTAATGGGTAAACGTTTCTCGGACAAGATATTCAAGAGGGCTTTAAAAATGAAGCCTGTGTAAGTTCAAGGAGCCAGCGATAAGCACTGCACCAAAATTGGCAAATGTCATGAACAAAAACAATAAATGTACCTTTAACTGTATACGATTCCGACACGATTTCGACTGTAAGCATATGTGACATGGTTTAAAAAGACGAGAGAAAAACATACATAAATGTACCTTAAGAAAAGAAATAAATGGATTGTGGAAATATTCAATTGGACGTAATTTATTGATATTATACAGATATATAGAGCAGTGGTTTAGGCCCCGACTTACGTACGTTTTTTGGATTTTTCCACGCTGTAGGGACATAGGTCTCCTCTACGAGACAGGTAAGGGGTCGTAATCCACCACGATGGCCCAGTGCGGGTTAGTGGACGTCACATGTGTTCGAATTTGTGGGTTCTAAGACATGCCGGTTTTCTCACGATGTTTTCCTTCACCGTTCTTGGAGCAGTGGTGATGAAAAAAATTACATAAAGTAACCTGCCTGGGCTTGTTACACCTACATTACGTAAGTCGGGGCCCCATACCACTGGGCCACTACTCCAGAACTCCTTACGTGCACGTAAAATATACAATATTCAGCAGATTTCGTTGAAGTAGACATCGATATCGTGCCGCATACCATAAAGGAGTCCGCAATTCGTTCAAAAGGGTGAACGTTCCCACAGGTGTTAAAATAAAATTAAGGCCAACGCATAAACATCAGCTGGAGCTTAAATGACAGCGTTAATAAGAAACGATGCAGCCGCAGCACGAGGAAGCAAATTGCATCAATTTAAATAATTAGCTTTTAATACGGCGCATTGTTTTGCAGGAGCTGTATGTGCCAGATCTTAAATGAATCCTTATTACATACTATTAGACAATTTAAACTTCAGAAATGCTAACTTTTCAGTCAATGGAAAAACAGATGAGAAATATGTATTTACTTCTAGTACCTCCAAGAATATGTGTACAAAGTTTCATGGTGATCAGTTGAGTAGTTTTCGCGTATAATAGTAGTATGGATATATATAAGTAGGATGAAGTATTAAATATTATCGAACTAGAAAACCAATACTCTCCTAAAAATAACATAATTAATTAAACGTTTATTTGTATGTAAATGAAAAAATTTTAATGTAGTAAATACGTACAAAAGAAAAAATCTTTTGTCTGCTATATTTATAATATGTTAAAATTGCTAAAAAATTAGCCTCTTAGTCTTCGAGTCTAGCATTGAAATGAACTATAAAATAATGCACTTGAAAGTTGAAAACAATTTAATTTGTAAGTGGAACAACACTTCACAGTATCTGAATTAACAACAATCTAGATGTCTAAATTTACTAATCAACTGGTCTATTATTCTAAGTGTTCCTAGTAAACTGTTTGTCCTGGCCTCAATTTAATAATTTCCGGATGGTAAGGATCGCCATTACCTCTGACAACGTAAATTGTTCGAATGGATTGATCCTTGCTGTGTTCATTTTCATTAATGCTATGTCCTTTGTAGATATCAGAGTGACTATTGTAGTTATTGTCCGTGAATAACTCCATTTCTTGGTATTTGTGTAAGTCTAGGTATTCAACGCTTCGAGTATCTGGAAATTTAAATCCTCTCGGATCTCTTTTATTCACAACATCCTTTACGTCGCTCTCGAAATAAGAATATTCTGGAAACTTGAGACCTTTGCCAACTCTTACGCGATTAGTTTTAATATTGTCATCTTCTGGAAAAGACCAGTTCGAATTATGATCGTTTACATTTTCAAAGGAATCTTCAAATTCGTCCAGATATTTGCCGGGTCTATTCTGAATGCGCTTTTCTATCTTAGTTGCCTCTCCTAAATCAACATTATTCTTATTTAAGTAGCTATATTTATTATGTTCATAGGGATATTTATTACCGTATTTTCTTATTTCATAGTCATCTATTTGATTTAATTGATGATATTGATTATGGAATTTAAAGTCTCCGGTACTCTGAGAGAGTGGCTTTTGTGGATGTTCATAGTTTTGTGATAATTGACTGTAAAATTGGTTGATATTCTGTTGGCCGCGATGAGGGGCGTTGAAGAATCTGAAGAAGCCGCCGTTATGGTTGTTAAGGTAGTGAACAAGTTGTTCAGGGTCGGTGGGACAGAGAGGGTAGGCGTAACGACATGAAGCGGGGTTGTTCTTCGATGACATCCCAAGGAAAGCTGCTCGGCCGAAAACGAATAGAGGATTGGAACTGATGCCTCCGTATGCAGAGAGTAACCTAGAATTGAAGAAAATTATTTGGAAACCTTAATAGTAATAAAGAATATTATTGATAAAAATTGACTCCAAGACAGCCTCCATAAACTAGCCATGATATCAGACACAAAGACTTTACACGCAAGGAATATTCCAAAAGACACGTTGACTACTAACAATAATTCTTCGACTAGTTTCGCATAAAATGAGGCAGTCGTTGGGTAGTATAAATAAAATACCGCTAGCTGTAACTTTTAATTGGGTCAGTTATAATTTTGATAAGGGCACCGTTAGCGGTGCATCAGGAGTTCCCTCACGTGCGGCGAGTGCGGACGCCGCGCGCGCCCTGTCGCCATTAATATCGTCAGGAACTGGGCCAGCAGAAGCGTTAATAATAAATGGTTAATAGTAAGGATTGCGACACATAAGGTCGCAATTTACAATCCCAATACCGTATACCGAACCCTAGCACAAACTTAAACATAGTTGGAGTTATTGAAATTAATGTGGGCAAATTTCAAGAACGTACAAGATACGTAAACCTAACCAATATGTAAATAAATGTACTTACAATTTGCATTGACATATGGTTAAAATTAAAGTATAATCATGCACCGCTACTCAAAGGTCATCAACAAAACTGCTTTTCAATATTGGCTTGCACTGATGTAAATTTAGCAGACTGCCGCATATTTAACTCACTTGTCAAAAAATCCCTTCAGTAATGTTCTTACGATATCACACAGTTCCCTTTTGTTAATTAATTCGTCAAGAGTCTATATAAGAATTTATATCTAAGTAAAGCGAGTTGTCTATTTCTTCTAACGCGAGTATTCAGACACCAAGAATATTATTAGTGATTTATATATTTTAATCTTACGTAAGCAGAGGCTGCAAGCCAGCGATCGACTGCAACGTGCCGGAGCCTGGCGCACCGCTGGCGGCCTCACACAGCAGCCGCGCCACACATTCCCTGTCATCGAACAGCGCGATGGATGTAAGGGCTTCGGTCACGGACGATAGGGCTTCTGATGCCAGTGACGGCTCTTGACGCTTAGGCGGTCCTAAAACGATATTTACTATTAATATTTTCTATTGTTTCTTACATAGACAATACAATTGCATTACAATTTGATTCATGAAAAGGTGTTTGGCCAGCCCTTATCAATGGTATAATGAATGAAACTAGTGTTCAGAAATGTCAGAAAAATCTTAATTATTAATTCATTGTACATACTTTCAGGATCTTGGCCATAATACGGTGAAGCTCCAATACCTGGCCGAGGTACATACGGTGCGTAAGGTCCGTAGTAGCCAGGAGCAAATTCTTGCGGTCCCTGTAACCTTGGTTTTCTTCGTCTTCTCTTCGTTTCAACTCTACCTACCCGGTTATCATTAACGGGTGTTAATTTTTGATCAGTATTATCCAAATTGATTGGGTTGAATTGAACATTATGGATTGGTAAAGATTCCACATTGGGATCAAAAATAACAAAACCGGGATCATTTTCATGTTCAAATCTGAATCCATTTGCAGCGCGGCTGTGAATTGTTCCATTCGAGTTGAAGATTTTACTGAAAAAGAGAGTAACAATAAATTTCGGTTAATACCTCCCTCTCCTTTTATTAATTATTATTATTTATAGTCTATGCAATAGGATTATTGATGAATGGCATGAAAGTGATCACTACATAAGGTAAGGTAAGACCATCAAAATTCAAGTCCCTATCAGATGAGTTGCTTTCACATTTGTTGTGATGAGAGAGGTTATCCGTCTCTCTCTCGCCCTAGACTTGACCTTGAAAACTCATTCGAGGCCCAACGCAGGGTGAAGTCATAGTATCTGCGGATCTCCGGTTTAACACCGTTAAATTGTAACGATAACTTTGGAGGGACTGATTATGGAATATTGGAAACTAATTTATGTTGCAAAAGAGTGGTAGCGTCGGCAGGGGACGCCCTAGGCGAAATTTTATCGATCAGATTAGTGGCAATATCAGGAGTACCTGTAACGGACGAGCATGGATGCGTGTAGATGTATGGATGTAGAAGAAGCGAGAGAGGTGTGTTAGGATGCATAATGGAAATCCATGATCTCTGCCTACCGCTTTGAGTTAGAAGCGTGAGCGCATATTATTATTACAATTAATCGACGCAAATTCCAGATATAATTTCAGTTTTATACAAAATGTAACACGACACTTACGCCAGCAAATCTTCCGGATCGTACAACGATGTTGAGTTGTTCACGTTGGCAGGTAACTCTTCACAGACTATTGAAGCAAAGGCCACGGAGAAGACCATAACACACAAACTGTTAGTCCTCATGACGGGAATGCTAAAACAAAGCAGATTAACCTCACATAACAAAAGATTCTCCCAATGCCCCCCCCCCCCACACAGAACCCACTCTCACATCTGTCAATCATTATTTTTGCACGAGTTTTTTTTTAGTTTTCTACATAGTTTTCCATGAATACTGTGGGCACCAGTTAGTTACTAATAAAATGTATACATAAACAGTCCAAATGGGCCTAGTGACTTTTGAGAATTTTGCACGCGGATTTCTGTCATTACGTAGGCGAGAACTAAAAATTTTTCTAAATTCACCGGATATTCAAAGGTGTAAAGTACGGGATGAAATTTTGTATTGAGAAATAATCCAATGTAAATTGACCTAAAACGAGTAATCATATTTAACAGGGCTCAATTTAAGCTGGACCTTCGTGGTTTAAATTAAATTGCACGGCGGATAATTTAGTACATTGGTATATTTTTCGCTATGTAATCATGGTTTGGTTGCCATTTAAAATAATTTAAATATTTAAGACAGGTTAATCACAAGTGTCATACAAAAACTGCAAATGTGAATAAAGCCCTATGTGAAAGATCCGACACGACTCGATTTAATGTAGGAAAATTTAACATCGCACTTACAGCTTGGAGTCAAGGACAGCACCCAACACTAACACCACTGGCTTCTGAATGAGCTTTTCTCAATTTCTCCAGCTCTCGGTCTCAGTAGAAAGCAGCATGAGATCACACAGCCTCCGCACCTCTCCTTAAACGGATTTACGACCTTACAGTGCCATAAGGACATCCTACAACGTTACAAAAGTGTTAGGCAATTTTAAGCAAAAGTGAAAATAATAATAAATAATCACAGATCTAGTAGAGGTCGAAATAAAGTTTATGATTAGGTATACAAACTTTAATCCACTTTGAGGGAATGCTTTTAGAAAAATCCTTTTTTAGCGCTCACTTACCTAATAACAGAAATCTCCGTGCAAAATTTCAAGTCTCTAAGGCCAGTAGTTTGGGCTGTACGTTGGTATATCAGTCAGTCAGCTAGGACAGTTAACCCGTTTAATTGACAGAGCATCCACAGCCCTTAATAAATTACAGGCACAAGGTACACAGATGGCATTTCATGGAAAAGACACAGAAGTTTTATGTTCGCACCCTAGGGTGTAGAGTTTGTTTTCGAACCTCCTTTGGGGAAGTTATACCCGTTTTGATTTAACGACCAGTAATACACTTACACCATAAAAAAATATGTCAGATAACCGAACAAAAAATTTAAGGGTTTATGTGCGTTTTGGTACAATTGCTATTTTATAATGGTAGGCGTTATTTTCGTGCGTTTAATAACTACTTCTTTTATTATATCAAAGGCTTTTTAAGTTTGGAGATAATAATACTCTACGGCGATCATATTTATGGCACTTACCACCATAATTATTTTTGGGTGTCACCAGAAAGGAAAACCTAATACCTTAAGTACTGTGAGAGAGACGCTAAACTAAATAACTAGATGTGCCCGCGACTTCATCCGCGTGGACTAGTGACTTTGGACAGCATTTTTAATCTTTTAAGCTCATTATTTTGCTAATTAAATTTATACCTACATCAAAATAAGCTACCCCCCTTCGCTCGACAAGTTTTTACAACCTTTGTATCGCATATTTAATTATTACTAATGAAAAGCCTAAAAAATAGGTTTCACACTTCTAGCTTCAAAGATGACACAAACTTTCATCCCCTTTTCAACCCCTTACAACCCATTTTTCGCATTAACAAGTACCCTATGTCCTTTTTCAGGCTCTAATATATCTCTTTACCAAATTGAATTTAAGGTTTAGTAGTTTAGGCGTGAAAGCGTAACAAACAGACAGAGTTACTTTCGCATTTATAATATTAATAGGGATTGTGGATTAATAATAAACAAATGTATCTTAACATAACACAAAGAGCAGACATCTTGTTACTTCTTTAGATGCGATATAATATACGTGAGGAAGGAATGCAATGGACAAAAGTTAAGGCCTGCACCTCCCTCACCAATCGAAACGACAAATACGAACCAATGTTTGATATATAGTTTTTATGGGAAATTACCATTCAGAGCATATGAAATTGTTACATTACGCTGCGAGAAATCTGCATCTTGTTATCAATTTGCATTTTAAGTCTAGACTAATATATCAAGATTAGCGCGTGATAATGGTAACAATAGCGTCGTATTGAACAATGTTCATACCACGGGATCTAGTGCAGAATTTGCGTGCACCGCCGTGTGCACGTAATTGCTGGATTAAAGGGCAATTATAGCATACGCTTATAACTTTAAACTTTCATGATTTTTACTCATATAAGGTTTGTAAAAGACAGGATTGAAAAAATGTTACAGGTAGCCGTATCGATCGTAATTCCAGTCAGCCCGTGATCATGGCGCATGCAACTGTGCCGACATATCGGGAGCTCAAAAAGTCTAATCGTGGTACAACTAGATGCACTAAAGTCTTTGCAAAATAAACACTAGTTGGAGATTTCTAAATAAAAAAAACCTATTACTACTTACCACGTTGGTTAACAATTCAGAGGTTAGGCCACACTTTTATAAACTAATACGCAAGGCAAGTATCGAAGTTACTTCACATATTTATATTCAATCTTTTTATACAATCCTTTCGAAGACCGAAGACAGATGTACATAAACACAAGGTCCTGTTCCCATTGTCGGCGACACAAGTTTGCAAAAGCCTCACAAAACGAGCAACGTACGATATAATGAAATTTACATCAAACATGATAAGTTGACAACGAAATCGTAATGGGGTTTTTATTGTTGTGAAGTCGACTGTAGTAAGACAACTTTACGGAATATTAATGCGTAAATTGTATTCGTATGTTTGGTAGAATGAAGTTAGTTTGTATGTCATTGTTTTCTCACTTTTTCCCCGACTGACCTACTAGTGCTGCCCTCTAGGAATCGAATTCCTGAACCTTGATTAGAACGTCGTAGATCTTATGGGAAGCCTTTATTTGGTATCAGGTGGGCGACATACAAAGATATCGCGTCCTCAATCTCCTCTCGTAAGGCCTTAGGCCTTACCTTAGGGTGCAAGGACGGGGTCGACATCTTCAACGGGACACACCGATGTCCTCTACATTAAAGTGTTAATTTGCTGACAGCCTCATCTCGCAACAGCCTCTTCACCTTATCAGTACTATGCTTACATTATATGTTTAACCAAATGTATCATATTATCTTGATACGTATTTGTGGTACAATTTATCTCTTGAGTTGAGCGGACATCAGCCTAGTTTTATTACTAATCTTACACAAGTGTACAAAAGCAGCAGGTTTTTATTACGCTACAGTTATCTTTAATTATCCTAACTTATATTATTTCTTATAGTCTTTTTACATTTGCGATTAAGAGATGGCGGAACGTACCTAATAAACCCCAGGTGTCTGGGCGCAAGACGTCTGGACGTTAAATTCATGACACCGTCTTCTTACCATTATTATTGCAACGAAATTAAAATGGTAATCAAATTCTCGGTCGCGCTATCAAAGCGACTCATACATCATCGGCTATTCTCGGCCCAAGACCCGACCGAAACGCTACAAACTTTTTTACGAATGCCTCCCAGGTAAACCGATTTACAAGACGTTGTCACGTCAAAATACAAGACCCGTAATTTGTTAGTGTTAAATAGAATCAAGACAAGAAAAAAAAACTTCACCGATTACCTATAGAGGACCATAATTATGGAACAATGGTATAAAATCGTACAAATACTTATTTACTCTGTGGCTATCTCTAGTTGTTGACAGGTGACGTGTTATGAACGATTTTGACAGGTGCGATCAAAATAACGTTCTCTAAAATTAATTAAATTTAAAGCATATCACAATAATTGATATAATAAAATACTGAATAATGTTTGTAAGTGCATCGATACTCATGATAACATTTGGCGTGGGTCTATGTTTTGACAGCGCAGTGACAACACTCTGATATTTGTTCAAATAATGTCTTTCATTATTAGGTATAAAGCCTCGTAACATAATATTGTAAATACCAATTGATGACACAAAGACTGCTATGCTCATCTTTAAAACATGTAACTTTAATTTGCCAAATGAAATAATTACCAAATAAAATAAATAAATATGCGCCCACACCCGTAACCGAGAGGG
Organism: Papilio elwesi; assembly: GCA_029849275.1. Classification (NCBI taxonomy): domain Eukaryota; kingdom Metazoa; phylum Arthropoda; class Insecta; order Lepidoptera; family Papilionidae; genus Papilio; species Papilio elwesi. Next base: position 8,770,720 of record CM056704.1, on the reverse strand, counting down.
GTAGGCAGAGATCATGGATATCCATTTGGCGTGATCCTGGCACACCTCTCTCGCTTCTTCTACATTCATACATCTACGCATACATGCTCGTCGGTTATGGGTGCTCCTTATATCGCCCTTTTTACTAAAAAATTCTTTAATCTGATCGATATAAGTTTTCCTAGGGATTCCCCTACCAACACTGCCACTCACTTTTATTTGTTTTGTTATTCTCTCTTGATTCATCCTTTCAACATGCCCGAACATAATTACCAGTTCACAAATATCCATTTTTGAAGCACAGCATGGTGCGTTGACGATGACCGAAACAAACGGTGGCGCCATTTTTCTGCAAGACTTGACATATTGCTACTATGATGCTAGATCAAAGGATAGTTAATTCAGAAAGGTATATTACAGTTTGTGCCCCGAGAGTAGTGTCAACTTGGGGTAACAAGCGGATGAAGTCAGGACCCCAGCACCACGACAACGCTATCCCGTACACTTCTGCCTATTTCAGTTCTAAGAACGTCCCTACTCTGCCTCACCCTCCATATCCTTCTGACGTAGCACCCTGCGACGCTTACCTTTTTCTGTAAATTTAAAAGGTAATTGAATTGAGAACAATGAAGATGACCTGACTGCTTATAATTATGGAGTTTCCGAGGAAGCTCTTTAGCTTCTTTCTTTAAAGTCGATTGTATTTTTCAAGTGTTTAGACGTATGGAAAAGTGTATACGCGTTCACTTAGAAAAAGTAGGTAACTTTAATAAAGCCTGAACTCTTGAGTTTGTAATTTCTTTTGGCATAACCCTTGTGGCCTTTGTTTTCGTGGAAAGTATATTAAAATAAATTAAAAAATATATTTAAACAGATATAGACACAATACTCAACTAACAATGCTAGGGTATACGAAGACATTAAATACGTTTGCAATAGCTAAAGAATTTTGTGGTTAAAGAGCTTTATTTTCTCATAGAATTTACAAAATTCACTTAAGAGAAATCTAAGATACATAACAATTAATTTACACCAGTGGTACTACATCATTATTTTAGTTTACATTTTATTAATAACATAATTTTTAAGTTGCTTTTTAAACAATGCTATAGAATTGATGTCTCGAATATATGTAGGTAAAGTATTATATAACTGCACGCCCTCAAATGTCACACATTTCTGTCCATAGTTTGTTCTGGGTCTTGGTAATTTCAATTTATTTTTATTCCTGGTTTGATATCTATGAGTCCTTTTTTTAAGGATTATTTGGGAATTTGTCTTATTTGTTATAATTTTCTTAACCAGAACACATGTATTATAGGTGTACAGTTGCTTTATGTTTAATTTATTAGTTTTAGTAAAAATTTCAGAACTTGGCGAAAGGTAATGGAACCGAAATAATACTTTTATTAGTTTATTTTGTGTCCTTTGTAGGGTACCTAGGGTCGCCTTGGAAGAAGAACCCCATACCTCAATTAAATATTCTAGGTGTGGTTTAACGAGGGAGTTATAGAGAGTGTGTCGGATTTGTGCAGGGATACAATTGATTACTCTTCGCAAGACTCCAATAAGTGTACTAATTTTTGTACGTATGTAATTAACATGTGTTTGCCATGTGAGTTTACTATCTAGATGAAGTCCTAAATACTTTTCAGTGTCAGATTTGTTTATAGCTTTGTTATTTATTAATAAGGGGGCATGATTTGGTATTTTTTTATTTTTTGCTGCAAAAATCATATAAGAAGTTTTGGAAACATTAATTGTAAGTAAGTTATACCTAAGCCATTCTTGTAAAATATTTAAGTCACTTTGAGCTTGCGTAACAGTATCGTGAATAGAGTGTGCAAAATAAAAAAGACAAGTGTCGTCCGCATAAAGCGTTACGTGACCTGTTAAACCTGACATACATACGTCATTTATATAAATTAAGAATAAAAGTGGCCCCAAAATTGAACCCTGTGGGATTCCGCAAGTGATTTCGTGAGGTTTACTTTGATATTCGGCTATTTTAACTATTTGTTTACGGTTTGAGAGATAGGATTTCAATGTTCGATGTGCTGTGTCAGTAATTCCTAAGGCATTCAGTTTTTGTAATAACACGCTATGGCTTACGGTATCGAATGCCTTTTTGAGATCAATAAATACTCCTAGTGCAATGTGTTTGCTATCAATATTTGTTTTGATTTTAGTTATAAGGTCTACTGTTGCAGTCAAAGTATTTGATTTGGGTCGGAAACCGTACTGATGTTTAGAAAAGAAATTAAATGATGCTAAGTAGTCATAAAGTCGAGAGTATAGCACTTTTTCAAATATTTTGGATATGACGGGTAGCACTGATATCGGACGATAATTACTTGGATCAGTTTTGGCACCTGATTTATATATTGGCGTCACTTTGGCTATCTTGAGACTATCAGGGAAGCTGCCTGTTAATAATGAGTCATTAATACATTGTGTTAAATTTTGAAGTATACAATTTTTAATACATTTTATACTTTTTGTGTTGATGTTATCGATTCCAGAACTTGAATTTACATGCAGATTATCAATTATTTTACTAACTTCTTCTGATGTTAATTCACCAATAGGGAATCTGATTAGTTCTCGTGTCAACCGCATCTCAATTAAAAGACTGGACATTTCGTTTGTTATTCCTTAATTATTTTATATTTGTTTACTCCATTAAACAAACAAAGCCGTGAAGATACAATTGTAATATTTAATGGTTGCGCGTGCGACGCATCAGTTATCTGTCGTCAGTGTCAGAGACTCTCGGCGAGTTGGCGAGTACTAGTATCGGCTTCCTCATTCACTGTTTGTACGTTGAGTGAACAACACACCGATTTCGAGCCGCGATTTCAATCGAAGTGAACTATATAAAAATGTGATTTTGTTGCGGATACGTTAAAAACGTGTCGGATTCATCAGCGATGGGTTTAACTGTGTGAAAATTTATTCGTGTTTCTATTTAAGTATACAGATAAAGTTTTTTAAGATTCGTTTTATTTTGTTTTAAAATAAAATAACATATGTAATGGTTGACTAATGTCGGTGTCCAGAGTTTGAGATTTGCTTTAAGCCGAGTTTAAAAAGAAAAAGAAGTTGGGTAAACAGAGAGATCAGAAAAGGTAAAACTATAAGTATAGGTGTTAAATCCATATTGTCTATTGCCCGCAAATTCGTCTCCAAAAATTAAATCGTACGAAACCTTTTCAAGATGTCATATAGCGCCATACTATGACAATTTTAATGAAATATCATCTGTTTTACTGAAAGTATCGGCTCGAATAACATAAAGTTGTAATAAATATTCTACAATAGGATAATGATTTGAGTAAATTATTTATTCGTCGAAAGATACAACCTACAATGAATTCAGGTAATAAAAGCGTGTCAATAACAACACTTTCTTACATAAATATCGAAAGTTGGTGCGTGCTGTCTCCAACAAACCAGATCCGACAAACTTGGAGGCGGTTGGTCCTTTTACGTACGTACTTACAGATGTGTGCTTGTATTCATTAGTTCTGATTGACAGAACGATACACCGCACAGAAATCTACACATGTGTAGGGAATTTTATACATCCTGCTCCTTCGTTTTTAATAAGAGAAGTGGGCAAACGAGCGTCGTGAGCACCGAGGTGATCAATGCCCATGGATACCCGCAACACCAGAGGAACTGCAGATGCGTTGCCGGCCTTTGAGGAATAGATAGGCTCGCTTCACGATGAACCCTAAGTCGTACTGATTTGGAAATACTACCGAGAACAGACCATTCCACAACGCAGCTGGCAGGAAATTTCGAGAGAACCGCACTGTTGAGGAATTTCAGGCATCCAGGTGGTGCGGGTGGCGTGTACCTGGCGGTCTGTTGTGTCGTCTTATGACGAAACTTGATGGCAGGAATCGTTCCAAAAAGTTCTTCGGAACACTTCCCGTAGTATTCTGATCCCTTAAGCTATAAAAAGGAGCTGGAGGAGGAGGAAGGGTTGAGTGATATAAGCAAAAAGTATTTAACAGTGGCAACTGAGGACATACCTAATCTTATAAAATAACTAGCAGTGACCCGCGGCTTCACTTGTCTTTTCTTATTTTCCTGTATTTTTTTTATTATTTGATTCCGCATATAAAAACTTCGAGTCGTAGTTAACGAGTGTCAAAAAGTATTGTTACATGTAACCATGGCAACCGATATTATAATTGAATTATTTTCGTGATAAAAGGTGTTGTCATTGTCATTTTTAGATTGTTGGATTGCAATAGGATTTAAGAAGATGTAGTTAATAATAATGAAAAATTATTATATGCTTTTTTGGTTTTCAGTCTTATTTTTTTTATTACGATTTCTTTCAGGTGATCCTTGAATTCCAAGAACAATGGTAATCCAAGTTACCTCGCAAATAAATAGCGTCAAAAAAGAAGACGGCTTCGCAAACATCCTGGGCCACATCGGAAGATGGCAGATCTTAGTCTGCGCGACTATCTCCCTCGTCAAATTATCCTCTGGTTGGGTCCAGATGGCTGTACTCTTCCTTACACCCAAGCTAAACTTCTGGTGCGTGGAATTTACCAATTCAAGTCGGATCGGTGACAATTCAACGTGCTACGGCGACTGCTCGAAGTATGATTACGATCCGAGTCCATTCGAGAAAACTATAGTATCAGAATGGGATCTGGTCTGCAGCAGGAGCTGGCTGGCCAGCTTCACACAGACGGTGCTGCAGTTTGGCATACTAATCGGGAGCATCGTGTTTGGATTTCTTTCCGATAGGTGAGTTCTGAAGGTTTCTTTTACAAGATTAAATTCTTTATGACATTTAAAAAAGAAAGTTAATCGGAGATTCTATGACATGAATCCGCGTATAGCTTCGAATTATAGGTGACATGTGTCCAAAAGTTATAATCGAAACATTATATATTACCATGGCAACCGATATTGTTAATAAAAGTTTATGTACCTCGGGAACAGTTTTATTATCGGGATACAAAACGAATACCGCATATTGTCTGTAACGCTGACAATGTGTGAAGATTTCCTGATGATAGATTTAGTCGTGTAGCAGCTATGTAACAAACAAACTAGCATTCAAATTTATAATATTAGTTAAGATTAGGATATTTTATAGAGTGTGCGTATAGCTGCGTATGATAAGTCGATAAACGTAAACAAAATGCGTGACCTCAATATTCAGTTAAATTCATTTGAATACCCGTTTACCATTAAACCCGGTTTGGACTGTATCTGAACACACCGCATAAAATAAATATCGACTTATTTCGAGTTACGTATTATTTTGATAAACTGAAGGAAACTTATATCAAGTATAGTATAGTATAGTACAGTATAGTATAGTATAGTATAGTATAGTATGGTATTTAAGTGGAGAAAAGTCCTAGAATTAATGGGTCAAATAAAAAGCGTGGAAGAATCTAGTATATACATATATGTAGGATAATTATTCTTTGACATTAGTTTTTTTTTTAAGAAATGGATGATATACTCTATGACGGAAAAAACGTAGAATAAAAAAAGATGAACGACGATGTACGACGGTATTGTGACGGAGTAGAGAAAAATTATAATAGACGAAGTTAAAAGAAGATAACAAGGTGTTTTAATCGAAGCCCATCCCCTATTTATATAAAAGGGGATGTGTGTCTGTTCCCTATAACTCGGAAACGGCTAGACAGATTTCGAGGAAGCGTTCGGGGCGGGGCTAACGCGTGCACCTGTGTTTGGTAGCGATCGGATCAACATAATTAGTGGTACCCTGGCGAAGCCAGGGCGCGTCACTATTTATTTTATATAAACTTAACTCGTATAAAAATAATCAAGATGTTATTTAACGTACTCTTAACCAAGGTTGCATTTTAATCTGGTAGAAACCATCAGATTTTATCAATGATATTCTCATGAAATAAATACAAGTTATATCTCAGATACGTATAAAAACACATTTAGCTAGTATATCTAAATGATTGACCAGTAACATCGTGACTACGTTTATTATTTAATAAACGGTAACTGGTTCTTTACTTCCTCTGTATACGTCTCTTGCTCTTTGATCTTCCACGTGTCGTGTTTACTAGTTACCCTGATTAAGCCATAAGGTTAATACATATTTCGAAATGACCTTTGTCCTCTCACATCCAATGGCCTTTGCCCTAAACTTTGATTGGTTTTTTAAAAGCGTATCAAATCTTATAACGCCGGTAACGATTATTGCAGAGATAATTTCATAACTTCAAGTTTATTAACGTAAAACCGATTAGTTAGAGAAGGTTACGTTAAGGAATCTCTGCGTGCTCAGATCTTGTGTCGCATTCGGTGATCGAACTCCTTCCAGTAGAAGAAGGAAAAGTGTATAAGGGAAAATCAAAATATATTGTATGTTTACTACATTAATACGAACTAACATCACCGGCCTCGTGTTCACAACCGTGTCTTCATTAAACTAATCTTTTTTTTATAGTACTACGTGGCAAACGAGCAAGCGGTTCACCCGATGTCAAGTGATCGCTACCCATAGACATCTACAACTAACTAATGAGTTGCAGATGCGTTGCCCACCTTTAATGGACAGCGAAGGGGACAAACAGAAAATGTTTGTTTACAATTCCTATACATCCACTCCACCGTCAAGTTTTCTTCCCCTTCCCATCCTTCCCTTATAAGAAAAGGGTGGGAAGGGGGAGCTAACTAGAATTAGGACTCCGGCACCTCACTCATCAGACGAAACGCAGAATACTCTACTTAACGCCTGTTTTCTGTGAGGTCGTGGTATTTCACCGGTCGAGCCGGCCTCGTGCAACAGATGTTGTTGCGGGCTCTACCACTGTTAAAGATGTTTTTAAGATGGGTTTACAATATAGTCAAATATTTACTTTAAAGTATTAAAAATAAAGATCTTTCCGCTTGTACGATAACAAAGTGTGCCAAGATTACACACAGTTCGTTTTATACGTCTGGTGCATCTTGTTGATAGGAATTTTACAAATTTCGTAAAAGTAATTTGTCATGGACAGACCTAATGCCAACAGATAAGATTCTTTCTCTATGCTTTGCAGACTTTCTTGATTGCTGTGATTATGATTTCTGTTACTGACTATGCTTTTATTTCTAGGATGGTGTGAAGATTTAAACAAGTGATTGGTAAAGGAGAATAAAATATAAGAAAATAGTCATAATTCATTAGTTTAGTAGCAAGGTTCGACCAATACAATACGCCTGTGTGGCTTCTGAGATCCATGCAATGTTCATGTTGATGAATTCCTTGGGTCGGTTCAATGCAATCATTGAAATGACTATGAATAAACCTTTGTTTACGCTCACGGTCATAGTCCGGTCTTACATCCGAGTGTAGGTACACTCCCTTACTAAAATTTCTAAGAAAAAATACAGTAACATTCTGCGTTACCTTCTGTAAATCGCTGACGTTCTGATATGTTGTTCTTTATAAATCTGGAAATCATAATTTATACAAATTAATTAATTAAATTATTCTTATAATTATTCGAAGGACACTTGTGATTTTACAACACGAAATCGAATCTCTCACGGCACTAATAGTCCAAGATGTCGACAAATCAGAAATGGGTTGGCAAGCTTAATCCCAGATTTGTTAAATCATAAGCCAAATTAGGTTGAACATTTTGCGACAACGGTTATCGGATTCATGTTTATGTGGATGTCAAATCGAAAACGAGTCTAACATTCGGTTGTAGGTCAAAGTTCTTCAAAACTTCACGGTTAGAATCGCGAAGGATGAGTTACACAAGGGGTTCTAACTGGTTTTTACGATTTAACTGAGTTATCCCCAGATTTAGTTCGGCAACCCACTTGCGATTTGTCAATGTATATATAATCTATCATAAATCCTAAGTCCTGGTCAAATAACAGATGTAATACTATAAACATTTTATTGTATTCATCGTGTATTTTCTAATGTGTCCACTTTCATTTGCAGATATGGCAGAAAGAACACTTTCCTCTTTTCGATAACCGCCCTCGTCGTCTTTGGGTTCGCCATCCCTTTCGCTCCGGACTACACCACCTTTACCGTCCTTAGATTCTTCTTGGGCATGGCAACATCAGGAACTATGGTCGTCTCTTTCGTCCTCATCATGGAGACAGCCGGTCCCAACTTCAGGGAGCTGTTGGGATGCTTGTTCCAGATACCGTTTATCATTGGTCACATGACTGTTCCACTGTTCGCGTACTTCTTCAGGAGTTGGGACTCATACAGCCTGGCGCTAGCGGTGCCCCCTGTGATCTACTTGGGGTATTATTTCCTTTTGTCCGAGTCGCCGAGATGGTTGGTCAGCGTTGGAAGAGTTCAGGAGGCAACGGTTATTGTAAAGAGAGCATGTGAAATGTAAGTATTACTTAAAATTATTGTAAAACCGAAATCAACTCCGTCACTTTTATAGACGCCTAAGCTTTTAAACTAGTCTTAAAGCATTTTAATACAGAGATTGACCCAGAAACGGATTTAGGCCAGGAATTATCGCAAAAATTTATCTTGGTAAAGGATATACGGATTGAATGGATAGTTCCCGATGGATGGACGGTTGTAGAAGATAACTTCAACTTTTTTATTCTTAAAACTAATATGGGGTGGACCCAGTAAGTTTTTGCGGCCGGCCGCTTGGCTGACGACAACTCTCCTTGGGAATTGTTATTATAATAGGTAGATGGAATCTTGAAACAAAAAATGAGCTAAACAATTTCATTATGCGCACCAGCTAGTCTTAATTTCATAAGCAGGTTATCGGTAGCTGTTTATATATTTCAGGAACAACCTACCGATAACCAAAGTCGAAGAGAGTTTGATGAAATTGGCACAAAACATTCAGACCAGTCCGACTGGACCTAAACTGAATTACTCAGCTCTGTTCCGAAAGTCCTTGCGCCTGAAGACTGTGTGCTGCTGTGCCATGTGGACCATCAGCGGCCTGACCTTCTTCGGCTTCAATCAGTACATTAGTCAGACCAGTCCAGATCCGTTCATCAGCGTCGCAGCCGCTGGTGCTATACAGGTAGCCGTCACGTCTTTTTATTCTTATTACGGGATTACGTAGCAGTCACTATATTATACTTTCTTTCACCTTATGTAATTCTAAATCTTCATCCTCTTCCTGCCCTGTTCCCACTCATGTGGGCCGACAGTATGATTGTAGTCGGTACTGTATAGGTTTTAGCTACAGATTTTACAGCCAGCCACCTGCCTGGCTCCAGCCCTCCTCGGGAATAATTCTGTAATAATGTAACTCTACTCTACTAGAAATAAACTTATCCCATACATACGAAATTAATTAGGTGTCTTACTTAGGAAGTCGTTTATTTGTTATTCAATATTCTTACATTGGTATAGTTATTGCAAATTACGAATACACGCAGCCTTTACGCGTCGTGTTGTACACATGTGAAGCTGTGCGTGCGCCTGGAAGCGGCACTGGTAGGCGCAATGTTCATGCACACAAATACTACATGTTGAGGCACACGTGCGCTCGTGAAATACACCAATCCACAATCTGATTGTAAGACGCTCAGATTTCGAACTTAAATCAGTTTTAAGTAATTGACAGCAATCTGTTGAGATTACAAAACTAATATTAGCAATCATTCCACGTACACACAACTTTACCAAGGATAATGTCGTAGAGGATACAACGCAGTTTGATTTTCCTCTTATTGATTGGTGACATACAGATGATACTTTGAATACTTGTAGAGAATGAACGAACTCGATGTCCAAGAGTTCAGTTCATATGGTAAATCATACACAAAGTAATGCGCAGATGTCATGAAGTAACACCTAATAGATGGCGCTGTTTAATAAGCAAAAATGTGAGAAAAACACATAAATGTAATATTTTCCATTCGTCGACTCATCACATTTTTTTTATCTTGTTACCAGAGAGGGATAGCTGTCAGCGTATCCTATAATAAAATCGATGAAATAAATTACACGATTCTGTTTGTTAAGTCTTTAAATAGTGTGATCACGAGATGGCGCTATTGTCAAAGTATCACTTTCTTTCGTTACGACGTATTATTTTTTTTTCATTTCAAATTGTAATCATCAAGTTGAATTGTCAAATTATTAAAGATAATGGTACGGAACCCTTCGTGCGCGAGTCCGACTTGCACTTGGCCGGTTTTTTTAAAATACCTAACATCAACTATCACGTTTTATAATTAGCGGTGGTTACTTAACATCAAGTGAGTTAATGTATGGTGATTAAACATAAATATGAGCGGTAAATAATATAAAAATGTCTTCATTTCCAGATTCCATCGAACCTCTTGTCAATATGGTTGATAAAGTGCTTCGGTAGGAAGGTCACCACAGCGACGTTCTTCATGTTAGGCGGTGTCTGCGTCGTGGTGCTGGGAATGGTTCCCGACAGATTCTGGATCACATTAACCCTCGGGACATTGGGCGTGAGCTGCGCTGCTATAGTCGCCGCCACAATTTATATTTATACGTCGGAACTGTTTCCTACTGTCGTCAGGAATATGGCTATGGGTTCAAGCTCTATGTCAATGAGGATAGGTTCAATGGTTGCTCCGTTTGTGTCCAATTTATCATTGACAGTGTCATGGCTGCCAACATTGATATTTGGATTCGCGCCAATCGGCGCAGGCGCAGTTTGTTTGTTACTACCCGAGACAAAAGGAACAACGTTACCAGATAGTTTAGAAGATGAATAAATAGACGTAAGATTATTTCATAATCTTTAATTATAACCTATAAATAATTAAATTAATTAACTGTATTTTTTTTATTTACAACTTTATGTTTCCCGTGACCTTTAAACCGTTTTTATTTTACTTTAATATTTTTAATAAATGAACGGACATTGGCGGTATATTTGACTGATTATTAATAACTACCAAAATTTCGGTGGAAATACATTATTCAGGCATTCTATAATTGCTATTAATTAATTAACATTTTATCTGTCTGGATCAGTTAGCGCCTCTCTCGCCCAATGCGAAGGGAGATTCAGCGGCCGTCCTCAAATAGAAATTTCCACGCAAACTGAAACGAACATATTAAGCCATAAAACCACACAAATCACTGCATATCTTAGATTTAGAAAGAAATACTTACAAGGGGATCGGGTAACACAGAAGTAACATTTGGTGAAACCCTCACTCAATTCAAGTTGTGACAATGACTATGTAGTGGCCACAAATATTCCCAAATGAATATGAACAACTGAACGTGATGGCGCCCTCTGCCGCCTAAGTCGGGCGTCTTATAGATTTTAATTGATGTTTACTTACGTCGAGCTTGTATTGTACCCCATGAACACGGGAGGGGAGTCCTGACACTGTCCCCGCAGGAACCTGTCGTACCCGCCGCAGCGCCGCGCCAGGAACTGCCCGCCCTCCAGAGACTCCGCCCAGAATCTCCACGAACGCCAGTGGCTGCAGAAGTCTGCAAATTGATTTCAAAATGTTCTGTGTATGTCTACTCTGTGCACTAGCTTCCATGGCATTCACAATGCATATAAGTCATGCACTATGTCACTTAAAATATACCAAATTCCTCTCGTGAAAAGTAATTTTAGTGTTGTGGGAGGCCATGGTTTATATTCATGTAGTTTTTTTTACTTTGATAATGAACGCGCCTGTGGAAAATATTCAACAATTTGTCAGTTTGTTCATATAACGAAACGAAGTCTTCACTTCCACTTCAAGGGTGTCTGAAAAGAAACACTATTGGAGTCATACAAAATGACAGACCTACTGAAAAAGTGTTTTAGTATCTGAATTACCTAATTTATATAAAGTCGGCCACAGTAAGCATAATTTTATGATACCTTCCACAGTAAGTGGTACAGTCAGCGGCAAACATCCCGGTTGCTTTGCGCGACCTTCGTTAGGCCAGAAGTCGGCGTGCCCTACCGCCATGGGCGCTCCGAACCCGCCGCCGTCAGTGTGTATCGCGTCCACGAAACGCGCGTCCTGGCGGCTGAAAGGCTTCAGGAATAGTGCAGGATAAAAGCCAGGATACGCCGCGTCTAATACTGTTAATCTGGAAGAAATATCGAACATTGTGACGCTTAAATAAAGAATACGGTTGAGAACGGGCTTACGTTTGAAACTGCGGCGCCACTGCGCATTACAAGAGTCGGAGCTGTCCGATCGGACTTGACGGACGGATCTGTATGGATTTTAATAACCAAAGTGTCATGCTTATTATTTAACACGCACAAACTGACAAAAGAGCTCTACTTGGTACTTTCGTTACTGTATTTATTATCTATTGTTCTACAAAAAGCAATAAACCTACACTTTAGGTTTTGTCAAAAACGTCTGTGACCATTTATTCATTACTCGTTTGTTGATACTTCATGTATATTACAAAGAAGATAGATTAGTGTATATAGCAGGGACTTTAAACCTACTAAACCCTACTAAACTTAAATGTAAAAACCTACGTTTTTAATGATATTCTTTTATGTAATCAAAGCATGCAAGTTTTTAATTTATACTGTACGTATTACAATATTGTGAGAGATATATACCTGGGAACTTTGTATCCTACATTTTTCAAAAATCTGCAGCAAAGGCCGCCGAGATGTGCTCCCAGTGAGTGTCCGACCACGTGCAGGCCTTCGATGGACAGTCCACCTTTGAGCAGCTTTAATACTGCCTTCCCAGTTTCATCGCCCAGCTGAGAACAAACAAAATATTTATATAACCTACCACGTCGATATTTTCCCCAAAAATTAAATACGTTATAACTCTGGCAAGAGGATTCCTTTGGTGGGATTAGTATCACTTTTGTCCGATAGTGTTGTGATATCACACTCACAAGTTGATAATGCGCTGGAACCTTGTCAATTTACAACCACGTGACGTGAACCGTAACTAAAATCAAAACGATTCTAACAGTGAATTTAATTTATTAATAGTTATGGATTATTGTGCATAAGATAGGAACATTTTGTATTTAATAATTTTATAGATATATTTTAAAAATGAAACCTAAATATTAACAATATGTTTCCTTCTGGTAAAAGTATGTTAGTTAAATTTGTAAGTAGTGTTGCAATTTGCGGGGGTAATAAAGGCCGTTGCAAGTTTGAAGCTTGTTGCTGTAATTGTGGTAACATTAATTCTAACCAGCTTCAAGTCGAGTATGACGTTGACGTAGTTGCCGAAGCTGAAGTTGCTCCAGTCCAGCACCAGCAGGTTGTATCCGCCGTGCCGCGCGTACGCCTTCACCACGGTCGTGATACTGTCGTCACTGGCTAGCTCCACGTACCTGGAACAATACATCAGTAGTTCAACAGTATATCAGTAGTTCACCCGTGTTTTAAGAGTGGTAGAGAGGGCAACAACATCTGTTGCGACTGGCCCGCCTTGACTAGTGAAATACCACGACCATACAGAACACAGCCGTGAAGTAGAAGTATTCTTCCGCCTGATGAGTGAGGTGCCAGAGGCCTAAATCCAGTAGTTTTCCCTTACCCATTCGTAATCCAAAGTTAGTATTTTGTCTATTTACTCACGTTACTCACCCGTGAATGTACAGCGCCGTGGGCTTGTTGAGGTCGAAGTCAGTGTCCGCTAGCAGATGTTTGATGCCGGTGTAATGGTACACCGCAGGGTTGGAAATATCCTTGCTGAAACATGAGACAAGAACATCAATGCTTAGTTATCGAAGGTCCTTGCGGATTCACTCTAGTAGAATATGGGAATCGGTATAGTGAAATCTACAAAGGAAGTAATATGCAGTATCTTCCCAACAGTGTAAAACAAGCATGGGTCTATCTTTCTCTTTGAAAAAACTGAGACGGCAATATGTTTCATATGTTTTCGGCAGTGGTAACAGATAAATTAATCGAGCACAGCTTAAAAATAGTTTATTTTGGAGTCGATAGATAGTGATGTAGTCAATGCTTGTCCCAGTCCTAAGTCATGTGCATTTTCGACAAAACTAAGTACCTAATAATTTATTTGTCTTAATTACATTTACTTATTCATGTGACATTGTTATAAAAATGGCCGTTATTAATTATTAATACGAGCTGTGCATTACGCTGTCGATTATTACGATGGTAAAGTCTTCATAAACAAATAAATAAAATAAGTCGTCATAAAGTAATAATAAATTACCCGTAATAAAGAATCCTGACGTCCTTGGAATTCGCCACTCGGCCGCGCGGCACTGAAATGTAACACGCTCGTATCAATTCACTAACAATAATCTCAGCATACGACCTTTATGAGGTACTATTTATCGGAGGACTAATGTCAGTCCCCTTCCCCTTCCCAACCGTTACTCATAAGGGGGATAGGATGGGAAAGGGAAGAGGATTGGACGGGGAGGGGATTAACGAGGAAAAGGAAATATCCTTTTTCCTGTCTATGCCCTCTGTCCATTAAAGGTAGGCAACGCAACTGCAACACATTTACTTGTTGCGGATGTCTATGGGTAGCGCTCACTTTACATCAGGTGATCCGCTTGCTCGTTTGCCACCATCTCACATAAAAAAAATGTTTATTTTACGGTACAAGGTGGCAAATGAGTAAACAGTTCACAGACATCTGAAACGAGCTAATGAGTTGCATCTGCATCTGCTTTCCCTACCTTTACTTACATAGGAGGGGATAAACAGTAAATGGTTATTTTCCTTTCTCAGTTATACCCTCCACCGTCAAGTCCTCTTCCCTTTTCCATCCTTTCTTTATTACCAAAGGATGGGAAGCAGAAGTGAACGCAGAAACCACGCCTGTCTTCTGTGAGGTCGTGGTATTACACCGGTCTAGTCGGACCATTCGTGCAACAGATGTTGCTGGCTCGACCACTTTTAAAGATTAAATAATTGTATATTTAAATTACCGGGTACCATGGCGCGCAGAATGTTCCGGAAGCTATCCGGCGACAGTGGGAGGGACGCGTTCCTCTGTGCCCTGCTAGGTGACGTCACTGGAATAAAAATAATTCAATTGATTTTCGCTTTCTAATAAAATAATTAATGTTAAGACCGCTTCAGTAGTTTTTAAGTTTATCAATAGCTAACTTTCTTTTCCGTACTTTATTGCTTGAAAACATAAAAAGTCAATATTCAGTATGTTTTTATGAGAATAAATGATGAAAAGGTTAATGTTAAAATTATTCAAGATGGCGGCGGTTCAGCTCAACACGGATGTACTGTTTTCATAAAAAATAATTACCTTTATTATGGCTTCAGCTTCAAATATATGTTGCATGTAAATTTTTATGTACGTATTTTTTTAAGTACAGATAGCAAAAAAAATTACGGAAATATTTTTTTTGTGAAATTAATTTGTGTAATTATGTGTTCGTAGAATTTGTGTTTGAACCGTGCATCAGAAGTGGATTGTAACAGAAAAACCTATATTTGGTCTAAGAACGTTTATATATTTATTAAACTATAATATTTTCAGAAAAAAAAACGTATCTACAGCTTTACAGACACAGGAAGGTAGGGACGTACAAGTCCACAGATACAATATCACCAGACGACACCATAGATTAAAAAAAATAATGTGGTCTTATTTTAACATTATGTATGCATTATTATGCTTTTTTAAATGATTATAATTACGTAATTTTCCGGAAAATTATAGTGCTGTAAGAGCGAGATCAATCTTGTCTGCACAATAATAATGTATCATAATTATTTTCCTCATTTGCATGTATACAAAAGTCCATAGACATTGTTACACCAGAGACAATATCCAAAATATGATAAAAGTTGTGTTGACGTTCCTGTCAGAGAATATTTTTGACGGTTGACACACTCAAGAACGAAACGGCGGAGTAAGCACTAAGGCTTGTGAACATATATTAATATTGTGTGAATTGTTGGTGATTTCGTAATGAATAAATATTGTTAATGCGTTATAGTACATATTGTTTAAATTTAATGACTCCCTCCTGAGATACAATTACACTCGACTATTAACTACAGAGACTAATACAATACGCTGATAAGTTTAGTTTCGATATAGACATGATAAAAAATATTTTTTTTTTATTTTGACTTAAATATTTTCTATACGAGAAAGTAGGAGTGAGGCCGCAGACGGCAACGCGGATGATGAGTACACAAACAGTGGGATGAGGAGAAACCGCAAAGTCGTAGATTACAGATTAAAAATAAATATAAAAAGTATCTGTTTTACTGACACTACATATTTTGTTCGATTTGACAGCTGTGACGTCACAATATGGCGCCGGTCTATGCACATTCTTATTCGAAATACAATTTAATTTAACAAACGAGTGTCCAGCCTAAGTTGAACCTAATTAAACATGATAGATCATATATATCCGGGCTCAACTCCATACAAATTTGAATCCCCAACCTCGACGTTTAGAGTACCATTAGACACTTCGGATTGGCCAACTGGGTGATCCTGTGAAGTTAAGCAGCGATCGGATCGACATGAATACTGCTACCCGGGCGAGGCCGGGACGGATCACTAGTGTACTAAAAAAAACAACTCTCGAGACAAATATACTATAAATTGCATCTGCATTGTGGGGCCTTGTCATGTCAATAAACTGGGGATATACAACGAAACATAAAAACTGACCTTTTCATGAAACAAATATGCGAACCGTGGAAAAAAGGACAAAAAAACGGTAATTTACGGTTTATGTTATTACAATATGTAGATACACTATGTTGATATTCAATAAGTTTAGAAAAAGACTAGTGATGTGCCCTGGCTTCGCATCATTCGATTCAGTCGTAATATCATACCAGAGATATCTTCTCCAAATATTAACATGCATACATACATACAACATACCCGTTCCGGCTTCGCCCGGGTACCACTAATTTTGTTGATCCGATCGCTACCAAACACAGGAATGTGCCAATCTGGACAATCCCTGTAAATTTCATCGAAATCGGTCCAACCGTTTCGGAGTCTATAGGGAACATACATGCTTCGCTTTTTGTATACTATTTTTTCATAAAAGGTATCCTATGTTACTTCTAATACCTCCAAGAATACGTGTACGAAGTTTCATGATGATCGGTTGAGTAGTTTTCGCGTGAAAGCGTAACAAACAAACTTACATTCACATTTATAATATTAGTAGGGATTACCAATTTAAAGTAACTAACTTTATTGGATTGCATCAGAACATTTATAATTTTTTAATCTTTTTTAATTATTTTGAATTTATTTATTTCGCATAAATACGTCTTTTTAATTAAATAAATATTATCCAATGGTTATGTACACTTGTCATTACTTCTAGTAGGTAAGTACAATCAAGTGCATTATTACTGGCAAGGACAGAGGTAACCGTATTCTAAGTGATTGCACCTGCTGCGTTATATTTATAGCATCAGAAACACATAACAAGTAACTTAGAATATAAGATGTATATGTGAACCTGTGTATAGAATATTGACAAGTTTTAAAGTATATGCAACATAGTATATTCGTATGTCAATCATGTAACGTATTTAGATATTATTAAATTAAAGAAATAATATAAACCACAAAAACATAAAAATATGTTAAAAAATTATTACCTCAAATTATAGCGTAGGAACACCCTGTATATGACGCTATGCCACTGATTGTGATATAATAACAATTCTTGTAAAACTATAAATACCTACATATTTATACTATCATTATTAGCGTAGTACTCAAGTGTCTAGACAAACCTGTGTTAGGTTTTAAGATACTTCAATCTCAAATTGTATGTTTTATTTTGTATTTCAATAAATTAAAAAAATATATTGTTTTATACCAGTGAAAACTGAGTAGTCGTTCTAATTAGTGAATAGTAGTGAATTCTAATTACCACTGTCTTCTGTGAAGTGGTGGTATTTCACCGGTCAGCCGGCCTATTCGAGCAACAGATGTTGTTCCGTGATCTACCACTGTTAAACTATTATGCTTTTCATCTAGACATCTTCACAAAGAGAAAAGATAGTTGAGTATATTATATAAGCAACATAGAGTTGAACTTTTCAATAAGGGGATAAGTGTTCCATTTACAACTTGTACGAATGTCTGATACTTTGTGTGGTCATCTGAATCAAGTGGTAAGTGGCGATATGGTGGGTCTTTCCACCACATCGTCACTTAACATCCTTTACGATTGAAGTCAATTACTCAAGCCCAAGTAAGATAAAGAAAAGATTACTAACCCATGTTACTACATATAACTGTCACCAAGAGGACTCCCAACTTGTAACGCATTTTCCTGACACTGTCTCTTGTCACCGTTGGTAAACTCAACTTTAATATCACTGCTATACAATTCGAAATATAACTAGCTTAACTGCTATTTATGTATGAATATAAATAGCAAAAAATATGTATTAATTATTTACTTTGGTACGAGATACGTTCACTGGTTTTTTTGACGAAAAATCTAAATGAGATTCAGTTTAACTTTAAATAACTTGAAACTTCCACTGGACAGAATCGTCGTCAAGTTATCAGTGATTACGAATAAATAATAACTTCAAAGGCGAGGTTGCAACACAACACATGGAGCAGAACTGACGGGTCGCAGGTCAGTCCGTCAGCCAGTCCTTGCGACTGCTTCCAAATACGCTTCGCAGGTTTGACCTTCTTGCCAGTTTTTGTCTTCGCACGCAACGTTACTACGAAATATTAATTTTACTTAACAATAACTATTGTGTCATGATTGAAGTAGTGTGTCATCTTCACGACTGTGGCAATGAAGGTTAGACAGTGTATAAGCTAACAAATGAAGCACTGAGATAGTTCTAACAGTGGGACTCGGGATCTTTTGATTCATTTTTATACACGTTTTCGTCACCGACAGAAAGTGAACTGTTGTGAGCCATTTACAATCTAACGTGTTATTTATCAGTTTCGAACTGTCGAAGTCAAATCGACCAGTTGTGAATTAATATTTACTTTATGAATTTATAGTTAAGTTAGGTTAGAAGATATTTATACATTTGGTTCGTTGGGTTAGAAATATGTTCACCAAAGAGAGAACACACGCAGTCATAAAGGCTGTCGACTGATGTCAAAACATGGTTCGTAGTACAAATTAATAAATAAATAACAAAAATAAACTCTTGTTTCTTTACAATAAAATTGAATACAAGAAAAAAAGTTCGTTGAAACTGTTCCAGATTCGAATTAACATGTTGCTGAAGCATGTTGCGCGGGTTGTTCACGCGACTGTAACATGTTTACGACAAATTGTCAATAACTCGTTTAGTTAACGATTAGTTAATAGTTTATAATTTGTCCAGTCCGATTACAAGCTGACGAAGTTTACGATCGTTCGGTGACACCGATACCCATTAACGTCTGCTAGTCTGCAACAACCACTTACTGTGGGTTTCCACTGGCGTTAAATCGTGTCGCGATACAATTTCTCTTTATTTCTCGCTCTGTTAAAAATGAAACGACAATATGTTTTAAGTGAATATTTTGGGCAGTGTAAGCCGACGGTTAAATTACTTCTAATTAAAAATATAGACTTCGCACCGCAATGAATACACAGCGTATTTAACGATGCGATAAAAATAATATTAAAGTAAAAACTTTATAGAAAAATAATATATATTATTAAAGAGTTAAATAATATTAAATGAATAAAATGTCAAACGAATTTGTGTAAGGCATTTTAAGCATTCATTTAAATTTATTTTTGTAATAACAATATTATTTATATTATACATGTAGCGCGAATGTAACATTGTTTCTTGTTTATTTAACGCCTTAACGAATCGACTGATCATTATAATTTTTTCCAGTCACATTGTCAAGGGTACAGAAGAGGACTGAGGAGGACTTTTATCTCAGAAACAAAACTGAGTTTAAGGACATCGTGGGTAAAAGCAGCCAGTACAATTTTGGTGGTAGAGCCCGCAACACCTGTTGCACGAATGGGCCAGCTCGTCCGGTGAAATGCCACGACCTCACAGAAGACTGGCGTAAGGTATTCTCTGTGAGTAGTGAGGTCTTTCTTGTCTATGCCCTTCTCTGACTTTTAAGGGTGAGCAACACATCTACGACTAGCGATTGGCTTGTTTCGGATGTCTATGGGTAGAGGTCACTTAACACCAGGTGACTCGCATGCTCGTTTGCCACCTTCTACCATAAAAAATTTCTATACTAACAGATTAAAAAAAATGTAGAACCTTTGGATTACGAGTAACACTTTAAGTGAGGTAATTTGTTGAGTATTGAACGTAACTTGTAAGTTATACGAGGCCTTGTGGGCGCCGACCTGTGACCTCGGCTCATGACAGTGATTGCGGTTGCATTTAAACGTAATAGCACTCATTGCTAATCATATTCTACTTACGGATATAGATTGGAATACTATTTGGTGTGCAATGAGTTCACTTTTTTCACTTGAATTTAAATAATACAATTTTTTTATTGTTATTTATTTATTACATTACTGTGGGGCCAACGTCGTCAACGTCGGTCAACTGAGGGTCAATGTTATTGGCAACTGAGGCTTAGTTCATGTTAATATTTTATGTGTAGCTTGGAGTTTAATAATTGCGATATTTTACTTTTTTTATAAGAGAAGGGGGCAAGCGAGCGTTGGGTACACCGAGGTGATCAACGACGGCCCATGGATACACGCACTTAACTTACCTGTATTTTAAGATAATAAAAAAACAATGTATCAGCATGTAAAGTGGAGGAAGTGAAACTTCTTTGGCTTATATATGTTAAATTCTATATAAAAGTTTTATTTTTGTGTTTTATATTCTGTAACCTAGCTATATCTATAATTTGTACACAATATATGCTGACATTTTACCCATTATTCTGTCAACAATGTTGATTACACTTACATCACCTAGCAATAAATTATCACCTTGCCAATTGCAGTTGCGAATCATAAAGGCAACATTGTACCTTTCATGTTCCTACAAAATTAAACTGATTTCTATTTTGTATTTGAAAAACCATATCGGAAATAATAACCGAAATGAACCGATGCAATCGTTACCACCGCTAAATACATACCTACGGTGCGTTTATTTTTGTCTTTGGATTGAGACTGGATACTTAGATAAATGATGGTAGCTTGAAGTTCTACGCTTGTCGATGTTGCTAGTTGGAGGCAGTACAATGACGTCAGAGCGAAGCTATAACAATACATTGTTTGTAAACAAACGTGATTCACGATACATTACTTTCATCGGGTTGTATAATTATGTATAAAACATAATGAATAGCCCGCATTATTTTGGTAAAGGTCTTTATTTTTAAATACACAACATGGGAATGTTTTATAATTACAATATAGTTGCGATTCAAATGTATAATAAAATATAATAATGCAATCGAGGTTGACCAAACCCGCCAATTATATTACACAATGCAATAAGTAGCAGATATGCCATTAGCGCTCGAAAAGTGGACTCGAAACCGTCCCAATTAACGCTTTTAACGAGTCCATGCTTAAGTGACAAGCACTAGCAGATAAAATTACTGTATAATAACTCTGAGAGAATATAGGAACAAACCATTTTATTAACATTCAAAATAACCTTTGACTTGGTCGTAAAAAATGAATACAGACTCCAAAATATTCCAAGTAGAGATTAAAGTTACTTTATATATGTAGTTTCCGAACGAATTATTGAACTTAAGACTTGTCCGACATTAAGCTACACAAGATGTTGCAATAACCTCTTAAATTTAAGCAGTTAAGTAAGTATCAAGTTACTATAATTCAATTATAATATCCATATATCATTTATTATGTACTTTAAAGCATATTCCGTTTAATTTTTTTGTAATTGATTAGAATTGTATCAGACGAAACAGTCGCCATGTTAATATTCTTTGAGCATCTCCCGTGTAATTGACGAATATAAATAAAACAGAAAAAAAACATAAATAAATAATGGTTGCTCTTCATTTTTATCACACACTTAATTAATAACAAGTTTAAAATTAACCTTATTTGATCTTGCGCACCTTCACAAAACAATAGTAGAAAATTATAATTAATTGAATGAATAAATGCTTCTAGCGGTAATCTTTTACCTTGCAGCACTCTATACATTTGCTTTAAGAAACATTTGCCATAAAATTATTATTATGCTGTCAACGATTGACAACATTGCCAAATAATGACAAAGATTGCCAACTAATGACAACGATTGCCAACTAATGACAACGATTGCCAACTACTGACAACGATTGCCAACTAATGACAACGATTGCCAACTAATGACAACGATTGCCAACTAATGACAAAGATTGCCAACTAATGACAACGATTGCCAACTAATGACAACGATTGCCAACTAATGACAACGATTGCCGAGTATTGCCACCGATTGCCTACTTGAGATCAACATCATCTCCCAAGAGGTCGTCGCACTCTTTCTCCCACTTATCATCTGTACCGCTCTTCTCTGCTACCACCTCGTACTCTTTCAACTCCGCCTCGAGTTCCTTCTCCCATTGCTCTGAAAAGTTTATAGCCAATTATTTTTTTATCGATTTGAATAATTAACAAATCAATATTTACATTTAAATGTTACCCAAATGAAATATTTTGTCTTCGCATAATATATTTGTTTAAATTATTTATCATCGTTCATTGGACATCCAAGAAATATTTATTAAAACATTTTTCTTTGACGTTTCATATTCTTGGATTATGTTCGAACAATTTACATTCGGGACTCGAATTCTGAGATAAGGTGTTTGACATTTTCGGCTAGAAAGTTGTAAATAAAAATGCGAATGCTATTTTAGAATAATATAATTATTTCAATTCATAATAGCTAACTAGAAATGCCATAACTATATGTTTTCACTAAACAATTTCCCATTACTGACAATAGAAAGTGTCTACACAGTCGCTAATGAGTTGTTCTTGACACGGCTAAAAGGTGTTTAAGTAGCTAAACATTTATATTTCATTAACTCAAAGGTAATATTAGACTGTCAAACTTTCTGAGTCTATTAAAAATATCTTTCAAGAGTTATTTTTTAATGTAGTTTAGCTTAACCAATAAATAAATTTTTAAAAAAACTATAAAACAATGTGATTATAGTTAAAATATCAAATAATGTTTTTCAAATGGCAAAACTTCCATTATACGCGGAGAGATTGACATCGAACTGCTTATAATATGACTACGTCAAAGTTGGAAACGGGAAACATGTAGGCCTGTACGTATCACGAAAATCAAACCTAAACACTTCGATACTTAAGTTATAAAATAGCATACAAAACTTTTACTAAACTATAATAATTAAAATATTTAGCTTTGGCAACATTTGTGCCGAATTTAAAATCAATACACGAATTAAATGAGACAGTGTGAGTAGCCGTATGGGATTTAATTGACCAGCCATCCATGATACGTCGTCTGATCGACAAGACAGGAAAATATCAAACTGGATGAAAAAAAAATCGTTCATTAGTACTTATGAGGTAACTCTAAACATTTAGTATAAACACGTCTACGTTTGAGATGAGATATCAATTTTAAATCGGTACAATTGGGAAAATTGATCGTAATACGCGTATTATCGATAGATGAAAAGACTTCAACCTACCAAGTGTTATCCAACTTCTGATATTATAAATTATATGGAAAGTCTAACACACAGTATTCAATAAAATTGAGCTTCAACATTGCTACAGGGCGCGTTGTATGTGAATACAAAAAGCTGCCACGACCAACTTTGAGAAATAAAATTCGGGTCATACCAAAAGCAATATTTGTATAGCGAATAGTCGGAATTTGCAAGTATAGCAATGTCGAAACCCACAAACATTTCTACCGAACAGAACATTAGTACGTGAACATTATAATATCTTATTTACTTATACATATATATAACATTCAATAGACACTGAGATTTTTATAAGGACTAGTAAAATGTAAAGACGTACAACTCTCTCTAAAGCTAAGATCTGTGGAGCGTGCTCAGATCGAAATACAGGCCTTAGTCCATTGTACGATTATATCAGCTCTTGGTTATGTCAATCAAAAACTGGTACACCAAAAATGGCAAAAACTGTGACTTTTAAACTAATCACATTCCTTGATGCATTGTTGCCGCCGTTTCATATTAGATATTACATTTTATTTTCAATCAGTTCAACTTTAGTGTAATAGAATTATCGAAATGTTATTCAACTAATTTTAGTAGAAACTTGCTCGGTCTAAACTAAAAATCTCCGAAAATTAATTCTGAGTACGCTTTATAGATTTCGGCGCAATAGACACTGTTAAGATATCCTAATATAATAGTGTTGCCAGTTGACGGCTACCAATGTTGGTGAGAAACGTATATGTTAATTTCGAGAGACAAGCTATATTGTCATAACATTTCATTACTCATAGACACACGATATAACAAGGATGAAGATATGAGTACACAGTGATATACATTATATATTTTCTTTATTCGAGAGACAATATCTTGTAGAAACAGCTTTAAATTCTATACACATAAAGGTCCGAAACAATAAAGGGAACGTGAAGACAACAGGTCACTGGTGGTCAGTTGATAGAACAATGAAATGATCAACAGACGTTAAAATTAATAATAAATTATTGGTATTGACTGAAAGAATACATCGAAAGAGAAACTGTTACGGACATTGAAGGTAATTTTCCAAGACATTACATCATTCTATCAAGAAACGCCTAAATATATATGACCTTCACACACACTCGGCTTACGGAAGCATCGGTTGTTGACGATTCTATATCATATCCATGTAAAATCAAAAGTATTGCAATTTATCCCTTAAAATATAAATCAATACAATTTGCGAAGCTATCGGAATGGATAATGGATAGGATAATGAATCGTCCAACATGTTGGGTCAATCGGGGATGCCCCTCAGAAGTCCGCGTCTCGCTTAAGCTGCATTCCAGAGAAAAGGAAAAAAAAACATGGTGTATTTAACAACAATATTTCTTACACACACATACACAAATATTTCTTTTGGCAGTCGAGTCAAATTTAAAACATGCGATGATCCGGAATTTAGTTGCATTCGACAGACAGATCTGAAACTTCACTGTTTCTCAAAGTTGGTAGAAATACATTTTATATTCAATCCAAAAGAAATAAAACAGGTACATCCAATGTCTGTTGAGACGAATCGTTATCGTATATGAATCAATAATTAAATAAACGAATCAATAATGAAATAAATGAATCAATAATGAAATAAATGAATGATAAATAAATCAAACTAAAATAGCACAAACAACAAATAAATACAAATAGGAACTTATTCCCCTTTGTTAATAATAATAAAAAACTGAGAAGACAAAATATCTCCATTATTCAAATAGATTGACTAACACCGTATGTCATTCATACCGTCGCCTTACCGTCGTCATTTTCTCTATCGACTCTCAATGACTTTATCCGCTTCTTGACGTCATCTATCGACTCTTGCGATGACTTCTCTTTGGATATCAGTCTCTCGCTTGCTGATTTATCATCTGACCGAGTATGGAAAAATAAAATAAATGAACTAAAAATAAACTGAAAAACTTTATAAAAGAACATATTTACATTTAAAACAAAAGAGAGCAAGAAAAATCAAGAATGAAGATATATAGGAGGTGCAAAAATCGCTAGTTTGATAATTTACATCCGAAAAAACATGTGTACTATGAAATGAATCTAGCTCATGACGTCGTGTTTAAAAAAATATAAAAATTGAAACCAAAATTTAAGATCCAACCTCACCTATTTGTTTACGGCACTAGGAGAAGGCGACTTCGTACTCGCACCGCCTAAAACCCTACCGAGTGCCTCTCGTCACCCACAGTCTAACTAAACATAAGCTACTCGTTGGCCGTACCTTGCGAATCGTCGGCGCTGGGCTGGCGGCCGGCGGCGGCGTCGGCCTCGTTAGCCTGGCAGATCAGCGACAGGCGGTAGAAGTAGTTCCGCCAGAAGTTCTCCTCTGTGATACTGCAACGAGTAAACCATTGCTTTATCAAACACAGGTTTGAGTTGCGTTTAATATGCCGAAAGTCCCATCAACTGATTGGTAGCAGAGGTGACTTCTTTCTATCGACCATAAAAAACTGTTTTTAATTGCCATCTGCGATACGAATTCCCGTAATAAATGTAAAACAGTGCATTAGTAATCTTGTCAATTTTATCTCTTGAATATATTTGCACCAACGTCTGGAATACATTAAATAAACCTGGCGCGTACTCACACTTTGGGTACGAGATCGAAGCGCATCTTTTCGAGGTTGGGGTCCTCGGCCATGAGGGCCACAGCCACTGGGTACATCTTGTCGTAGTCGAAGTCGAACTCCACGCCGGCCGGCGGCGCGCGCACAAAGTTACGCCGGTCCTGCAATATTGTGGTGACATAAACTTGAGTCAGGCGACAAGAAACTAACTTGACATGCTGTGACACACCGCCCATTAGCCGACATGCTGTCCTTAAAAAAATTATAATTTTTAAGTCTAGAAAATCTCTGCAAAACTTTTTTTCTGTGTATTACCCTGCTTGCTTGCCATCTGACTCTTGTCGGACGCGTCCGACTTGTGGTTTTTAAGCTTAAAAGAAGCTATTTAATTTTTTTTTCTTGTACACTTACAGTGGAAAGCGAAAGGCACTCCTCCTTGAGCGCGGCCTCATTGGGAGCACCGACCCACGGGGGCACAGCCGCACCGCTGCCGCGTGCCTCCTGACCCTTGATGAATGCGTCCTGCTCGCGGTTGAACTCGCCCAGGATGCTCTGTAGACAACGAATGCCTCTTAAGTAAAACTCATTAAGTAAGATTATTGAGTAGCCACCGAGTATTCACAAGGAGGAGAAAATATTTTGTTTTACGTGTTCCACATTTATGCTTACAATTTTCACGATTTAGACTCTGTTTGAACTCTCTCTGCTGTAAACATGAATTCACCAATGTCAATAAGCAAATGGCCAAAAAAATAAAGGTGCATTAGTCATAGTAATAAACTAATACAATTCGGTCCCTTTTTGTATCGTCATATTTCGGATTACGATAGACAAAAACTTCACTTGGTTATATTTATGGTCAGTAACTCGATCAGCACCCGTCTCGTGTATTCTTAATGTACAATCTCAAGCACTAGCAAGTCTTAAAAGTCAAGTAAAAGAACTTTGTACTGCTGATACCTACGATAGTTCAAAACCTCGTAGGTAAAGTTAGGACATTAACAACAGCATCGTACGCAAAGTTCAGACTGAAGTATCACGTTCATTAAAAGACGTAAAGTGAGTTTGTTGGCACTCGTTAGCAAAGCAAATTCGCCGTCGCTTCTCAAATTACCCGGAGCTCATCGATTCAGTGGAAACGACGGGAAAAACCATTAATCTTAATGCGGAAGAGGAATTCTCTGGAATTCTCATTAACCTTTACTGTAAAAGCTCTTGACGAAAATTTAATGGGAAATCTACATTTCTTGAAGGTAATATGATCAGGCTCAGAATTTACGACCTTAACATAATTAGTGTCGTCAGGTACTTCATAAATATTTCTTTCGGGAGCTTAACTATCAAGATCCAGTACTATTGATTGAAATATTAAACGTGCTGACTTACTGCGTCTTGGAAACACTAACATGGAAACCTCTTTCATGGTAAAATTTCATTAATTAATTTACTAGTAAATTAAAAAACCTAAATCACCAAAG
This sequence comes from Papilio elwesi, assembly GCA_029849275.1. NCBI lineage: Eukaryota > Metazoa > Arthropoda > Insecta > Lepidoptera > Papilionidae > Papilio > Papilio elwesi. The sequence continues at coordinate 8,743,074 of CM056704.1, read as the reverse complement.
TTTATATAGCAAAAAGACAAACGAATTCTTGACCTTACATGGACCAGAGAACGAATTACCGAGATAAACTAGATTAATCGAATAACGACTATCATATGGCTTCACGACCCGACGCTGGCAAGAATTTCATGGAATTTTCTTAATACTCATGTTTTAGTTCAAATATAAGTATTTTAACGCGCTCTTTTTCTTATAGACTAACACTTATAAATAAATGTGTAATAAAATAAACGACCGTTAACCAATCCTTACTGGATAAATGTCAAAGCAAGGTTGGAAACGTAGGCACGCAAAATAAAAAGAAATATCGTAACCGCAACGTGAAAAATCGAGCTTCTTTTGTTTTTTTTGTGAAAATGGACGACAATTCAAAAGCTTTTGAAGTACTGGAGCCTGTAAGCGCGGCCATAACACTCTGTGAGCTTATAAAAATGTCGAGAATCGTTATGTCTCGTTTTTCTCTTGCGTCGTACCTTTCCGAATGGCTGGCATTTATTATAGGTGTTGAAAATACGTCATCTACGAGCTTAGTAAATCCATCATCATTAACATTCGTGGAGTCTGGAATTCTTACTCGAGTATTAGATCGTTTGATAATTGTAAAAATATAATAAATATATTCAAACTTCCTCCGGTCGTAGTTGATCAGTTTTTTTGGAAATATTGAACGAGGTGTTGAAACAAGCCAATATTCCGGACACGAATCCAATCTTACTGTAAATACGAAAATTCCAAATGAAAAAGAAATTATAACTGTTTTATCTCGATTTTATTAAACTAAAGGTAATTTATTTTCCTACATTTATTTTAGTAAAGAAAATAAATAATTAATAAAAATTGGTTCAGGTCAAAGCAACCTACGTATATAGTAAATAGTAGTATCAAAGGGAAAAGGTCTGACGCTGATATTGATAAGATGTTATTAAAGTACTTTACATCACCGAAATTAACTAATGTTGGTAAAGTAAAGCTAAATACAGTGAGGTAACTAAATAGACGGATTTTCTCGGTTGGCATAGAATCTGAAACTGTCGCAGATAATGAAATTTTACCCAATTAACTCACGTAATTTTCTAGTTATGTTTTAAAATTTATGTTGCAAAAGAGATTGTAAAAGTGAGTGTTGTTAGACATCTAAGATGAGTTTCTACCGATCAATTTGAAGACATAATATAGAAAGGCAAAATGTATAAATGTAGAAGCAGCGAGAGAAGGCGTGCCAGGACCGTGCCCTCCCGTCCAATTCTCTTCCCCTTCTCATGCAATCCTTCGTAGGAAAAGATGGGAAGGGGAAGAGGTCTTACGCGTTTCGTTTATTTATAATTTTATAGCTTATAATATGTAAGATATACGTGATACATACACGTATATACAGACGGCTCAGTAAACAACTTCCAAATGGAAGAAGCTAACAATTCCCATAAAGTAATCAAACAAAGAAAAACTGAACAATGGTGAAAGCTCGCAACGTTGGACAAAGGACAAGTCTATTGATGACGCTAATGTGATTGTGAGATTTGTAATCAAGTTAGTGTGTTGTAACGTAGCTTACATTTCATCTGAATGACAGAAACTCCGTCGCTTCAGATCGTATAACAATCGCAACATTACTAAAGTAACAGTAATTGAAATTCGGGCAAGTATTGTATTTGGAAATTGCAGAAGCTTAATCCGGGAGATTAATCACCAAGCAGAACTTACAAGTTAGTAGTTGTTGTGTTCTCAATCCCAATAGAATAAATAACAGCACAAATATACGTTGCGATTGCAAGTTCCGAATCAAAATGTTTGAGAGTATAAAATTTTAAAGAAACAATAGAAATTACACTTTTCTAAAAGAAGTGCCCGGAAGAAACGATTTAGGTATAATTGTCTTTGCAAGGATTCTTGTGAAGTTGGCAAATAAAGTATTCCTCTCCGTGTTCGGACATGGCCAGAATAGTGTTTTAGTTGGCCGATAAATGTTTAAACGAATACACAAGCAAACTATATTTTTTTCTTCGTATAAAATAACAATTGAGTAATAGCTCAGTCAGCTTCTGATAAATTTTAAATTACCGCTCCACGTCGGGATAACAAAGCCTTTGGGATAATAATCGCGTTAAAACGCGAGTAACATTGGGAGAGGGATGATCCATCACTTAACTGCGACACGAGAACCTTTTTCAGTTAGAAATGTTTCTTACGCAAAGTTTTTACTTGCGATGCTAGAATTCACATAAAAGAAAGTAAGAATTAAGTTAACGAAACTAAGTGAAACGATAAAATAAATATGCGATTCCGTGAGAATACTGAGGAAATTCGGATAAAAATGTCAATAAATCTATGGTAAATATATCATATACGTTAGGAGAAGGCACAAAGATGTGTCTCTGGTATTTTTATATGCCATTTAAATTAATTTGTTGACGGTAAGAGCAGTACAGTGGCGTACTTGTGACCTCCGTAGCTTGTTTCAAAACCATACATATTTAATAATATTATTTTAATTACTTATTTTCTCTGATGTGTAATATACAATATAAAATCATTACACGGTAGATGTAGCACACTTTATCAACTCTTAAGGCTACTTTATAAATAAATCATTATATTTTTAATGATCCCGTATCCTAACCTACGTCAGTATTAAAAATGTAACGGCATAATCCAATGATAAGGGTTTTATAAAACTCCCGGCTACTAGCAACAATCGTGTCACACAAAGCACTTCGCGTCGGAGTGCTGAATAATAGAAGCACAGCGGTGGCCGGTGCGCTGACACAAACGACTCGTGCCGTATACAGACCAAGGCTTTTTGTTAAGTTAATTATAAACAGTATACACTCTATTCTTACACCGTGAAGGAAATACCAAACAAATGAGTCAGTATTAAAGGACAAGGGATCAATGAATGACGGATAAGGTAGCAATACCGCTAATGATAGCAGGGATACGCAGCATTACGCACAAACGGGACCCCTCAATCGAGACGATGGATGACCTCGTAGATAAAGGCTCCACACAATAGAATGGAAAATAACAAAAACATTATAAAGGCTTATTAACGAGAAAATAAAATGGAACCTTTTGTGATAAGTAACATTCATTTAGGGAATAACGTTTTGGAAGCTTATATCGATATAACTCAGTGTTCTTTTGCGATGATTAACAGATCACGAAGAGTATCTGGAATGAGTTGTAGCAGGTGAATGCAGTCTACTTTTAATGAAATGCTTGTAACTTTAAAGAGAATATTAGAATTCAGTCCTGAAGAATTATCGGTGATATGAACGGACGAGAATGTCAAATATAGAGTGATTAAAGTAAAAGGTGACTTGAAAAAAGATGTCAGTTGAATTCTTCTGGATTTGTTCAACACAAACCATCGAAATCTCGACATAAAGTTTACCGTTAAAAATACAGAAAGATGAAAACATTGAATAAATCATAAACTCGATGCAAGCTTAATAAAATTTTAAAACGTAGAAAGCATGAAAAGGCCATTAATAATACAAACAAAAAGAGGAGTTGAACAATAGGCGATGACGTCACAGGAACTCATAACGACGCGAATGAAAGAGATCCAGTGCTCGCAAGCCCAGAGCGTATCGCTGACAACACTAACGATGTAACTTTTGCTAGTAACAGTTGACAGAGCGATAAATACAAAGAAGAAATACTAGTAACAAAAAGTTTACATCCAAAGACGTGTCAATAATCTATACTCACACACAAAGAGGAAACATTAGATTGTTTGTTTGTTCCAGATAAACCCAAACTAATAAACTGAATGTGGAAATTAGTTCACCAATAAAAAGCACTTCTATCAGCCAGTTAATCTATTTTGAGGATGAATGAAGAAGAAAATTTGTTGCTGAAGAGAATTGCAGTGTCGGTGTGGACAGTCCTAACCAAATAGATGAAAGGATGTGCACAGAAGATACGAGGGAAACGTTGAAGGCTAAACAGACAGATTTTAAATTTTGTATAGATATTTATATATTATTAGGTTACTACATAAGCGAACATAGAAAGTGAGCACTAAGAAGAAGCGCTGAGGATTTTTTAAATTCAACGGTAAAGGTCCAAAATAGGGGATGAATGTTTGTATGTAGAACGAACCCGTGTACAGCTGGGGTGGGCAGCTAGTGTGAATATAAATATGTAAATTAGCTGTAAAGCTTTTTAATTAAAAGTTCCTATATCATATAATTTAACATTTTTTATTACTTGTTAATTTAGTATCAGTGTTTATACATAAACTCCCAGAAACAGTAACTTTCAATGGTCTGAGTATTCAAAGGCTTTTAAGCAACATTAATCTCAAGGGACGCTTAACGAATTCATTTTAGTAGAAGTGATGAGGGTATTACAAAATGGACAGACATTTAACGCGAGAACGAACCTGTTGAAGACAGTTGTGATATCTGAAATTTAAGTTATTTTATCACACTGACTGAACATTATAATAGGTCTAGTTCTTCCCTTCTAAATTCCAACTACAGTGGAGCACATGTATCTTTAAATTTTTCCATAGACTACCATAGACCTTAGATATTGACTACTAAAGACATTGACTTTCTTCGATTAATAATTTATTTTCGTGCGTATCAATTAAACTAACATTGCTTCGTAGCAGCAGCTATAAATTTTGGTGTTCAGAAGCTACTGTCTGTTCCATCTTTAAGGAGTCGATTCAGAAAGATTGCTGGCAGCAATGACATCGCAAATTGCTAAAACATTCCTTATACTTTTTTGTAGATCTATCTTACTTATTTTATCTGTATTTCTTGTTGTATTTTGTATTTCATAAGTGAGTAAGTACATAAGTTAGGGTAGGTACTAAAACTTGAAACAATTTAATTGAGTACTTTAAAGCGCTTTAAAAGGAACAACGTGAAACGTTCTCTAAATATCAAAGCGTTCCAAATAAAGTAATTAACATTTAGCGCGCTGCATCGCAACTCGTTTCAGATAAGAGGGTACAAAGCAGCGCGCTCATCACTTGAGCAAAGTGCTTGCCATCCCATCGCAGTCGTATGAAAGTAAATGGGTAATTTAGTACAACGATTAAGTAAGGAGTGAACTAAGGGATTGAAATCTCAATTATTGATTCGATCTAGACTTCATTTTTAATCCCCGACACAAAAAGAAGGGTGTTATAACTGTGATTTTTATATGCGTATATTTTTGTTGAAATGTTATATGTAAAAAACATTTTCTGCATGTAAAAAACGTAAAGAGGATATGTACCTAATGGTAACTAAAAGCATATGAAACACAGCGTAGCTAAATTAATTCGTAGCAAGCAGCTGCGTTGCGAGCTACGTAATGTAAGAGCTACGGCGTTATCTACGTTGCGAGTTTTGCAATGAGAAAACTTGGCTCGCCGCTAGAGGGCAAACTACAGCGAGTAGAAAGTTTACCGTGGCCGTAACTACGTCCGTTATTAGGCACTTTATCCTACTCTATTTGAAGTATACTTTTTGTTGGACACGCTTTGTTCCGAGAACCGTTTGATCAAGGGAAATGATCCTCACAAAAATTTATTACGCCACTAAATTTAGCTCGAAAAGAAATATAATTTTTATTTAGTATAAATCAATACCCTAAATTAAGTAATTTCCAAAGCAATATTACTTGGGTACTTCTTAAAGGCCAGCAAGGCGTCTGCAGTTCCTCTGGTGTTGCGGATGTTCATGGGAGTCGGTGATCACTTTATACGTAAGCGACCCTCTGCTTGTTTGCCTCCCTATGATTTAATCTTCGGTCATGTATTTCAGATCCATAAATTCCCGTTCCCATTACCGATTTTAGAGTAAATTCAATCCACATCAGTATATCCAAATAACACATGGTATAACAAAAATGCGGCTCTTAATAAGAATTACAACATAATTTACGTAGTATATGACAAAAATACGTACAGAATAATAAACACCATTCGCGAAAAATAGATATTCGAGGTATAAATGTAATACATTGCAGGAAAACTCCCTGTAAGATAACGCCCCCGTGAACAATGGACTCGAGTCCCCGTGCGCAACATAATTCATGCCGTTATCTTTTTTTTCTCTTCTCATTTCGTGTCGTACAAGATAAAATATAGATAGCTTACTTTTCCAACCAATATTATCAGAGGTATAATTTCAAAATAATGTATCTAAAAGTGTTTTGACCAATCAAAGTACGAATACGAGTTACTCCAATATAATTAAATAAATCTCCGAACGTATGTACGTACGTAGCTACCTATGGATTCCATGACTGATATGCATGCATGTGCTTGCACTTCTTTTTACGACCTCTATATGTTAACGTAACGATGACAGCGTTTTCATGTATGCTTTTCTGAAATTCGAAAGCATGGTACATAAGACTCTAGTTTTACAACCGTTTTCCTCTCGTGTATTGACACAGATCAATTTAAATTGATACCTCCTACTCCATCCCAAGCTATTTTACATAACAACGACCCTTGGATAAGTTTTATGGTTCCATTACGTAGATAGTTTATAATCCCCATTAAAATCCCGGTTACATAACTAACGTTAAGACGAGATTAAAACTTTATTTTAACTTAATGTACTTAATTTATGTACATAAATTAATATTATATTTTTATAACAAAGTAGCATCGGGTCGCCTGGTTGATATTCTATAATTAACTGATACACTTTAGATTGAATAACCAATAACGATTTGCAGTCGAAATATGTAACAATTTTCGGTTTTAAATTAGCTTACGTTTATATGAATACTAGTGACCCGCCCCGGCTTCGCCCGGGTACCACTAATTATGTTGATCCGATCGCTACCAAACTCAGGAACACCCGCTGTGCCAATCTGCACAATCCCAGTAAATTTCATTGAAATCGGTCCAGCTGTTTCAGAGTCTATAGGGAACATACATACATCGCTTTTTATATTTTTTTCTTCATAAAAAGTATCCTATGTTACTTCTTATACCTCCAAGAATATATGTACAAAGTTTCATGACGATCGGTTGAGTAGTTTTCGGGTGAAAGCGTAACAAACAAACTTACATTCACATTTATAATATTATAGATATATATAGATAGATAAAAACCTATTCTCAGAGCTACCGAATATATATGCAAAATTTCATTGTAATCGGTTAAGCCGTTTCGGAGGAGTATGGCAACTAACACTGTGACTGGAGAATTTTGTATATATAGATATAACGTTATCTCTATTCATAGGCGCTCTATGGTTAATGTTATACTAATATTTAAGAGTAAAATGACCACCCTTTTACAGCTATAAGGTCAGTAAACCCGAGCACAAGGACTTGATAGAATAACATTGTAAAATAAACGTCACGATTTTTTCCTCCAATCTACGTTAAAATCTTGTACGCTCAACATGCGAAGGAAATTTAATCCATTACGTTGAAAACGGAGCTCCGGAGACGCTGTCCCTATTCTAATAAAGTTAGCGAGTTCGCAGCGTGGCCGGGAAATTTCATTTCGCTTATTCAGTTACGTTTATAGGTTGAATAATAAATACATTATTCGCGAAGCATGTGAAAATATACTATTCACAATATTGGGCTTTGCCCAACATAAAGTAGGTGTTCGGGGTCTATCCGGCATGCAACGGCAATAATTCAAAGAATACTTGAACAATAATCCCAATTATTCATAGATGTATAGTTGTAGAGGGGTAGATGTGCGACAGGTTCGTGACAAATGGAAATCCTTATTCAAGACTTCTAGATTTCGGGCGTAAGTTATTAAAGTGTAAAAAACAAGTATATTTAATAAGGTACACAAATGTCTTACAATATTACAATCGTCAAGTTATATAATGTGGATGAGCTACCATACAATTCTTTGTTGGCAGAAATCCCAGACGAAAACTCTACTGGGAATCCAAAAGGATGTAAGATCCGGAATCGATAAATTGCTCCGAGACTACGACGTGGCGGCGCCGGCCTTACAACTTGTAACTCATTCCAACCTCGATATTCCAGTATCGCTATATAGATAGAACTATTTTGGGATCCTATTAAGCTATTATAACTTATATAATTACATCTGAATCTGAAGATCAAGAGAGACAAAAGTATCGGGTGTTTTGGACCCACGGAAGTGGACACTCAAAATGCAAAGGGTGAGAAGGAACGAATTTAAATAATAAATAGTTATTAATTTATTATACACAGATGTTGTTACTTAATAAACGATTTAATAATTAATTTTACCATAAGAAACCTACAGTCTCCAAAGATATAATGTCGGCCATAACAAGTTAGTCTAGGAAAACTGAAAGTCATTGGTACAAATTAGTCTAACATAGCTCGGTCCCTCAGCAAAGTTTCCTGGAAACGCAAAGTATAGATTACTTCAAGCACAATAACATCCAAGATTAAAATAACTTTTTTATACCATTATCCTACGCTCCATTAGGCGAATTTGATGCGGCCGTAAAAGAAGCATATTACACGCCGAAACGTTATTGTTAACTCGAAAAACTTCCAAAGAGCATTACGAGGGTATATATAGGAAGCAATGAACATTTATTTCTTACTTCAAACCAAGAATGAACAAAGATTTATTTTCAAAAAAATAAATAAAAACATTGAACTATCAAAAATCTGGTTTTTCTTTCTGATGGAAGGATATGGAAGAGTAGTTAACTTAATGTACCGTCCCGACACAGGTGGGAAAGGGACAGGGAGACGATAATCAACTGGGTCGATAAATAAAAATGGTATTATTATTTAATTAATAAACCTCCCTGCTCCCACTTTTCACCAGTTTTTTTTGGAATGAAAGACGGCGAACTTACAAACCACAACACCTGGTATTGGCATGAAGTATCTGGAGATTCTTCCATTCCAGTTACCTTGTTGGAAAACAAAATGAAGACAGCGTCGTGTAGAAAAATAATTACAGCGAGTCAGCTTTCATATGTAAGAATGTTTTTTTTTTAAAGAAAACTTTAACGCGTAAAAGAAAACAAATTGTTTGGTATTTTGTGCTCAAAATCTTAAAGATAGTCGACTAAAGATAAAGTAAGAATAGTAGCACGTTGAACATCGAAGATCAAATGGCTGTCGCTTCTCCGAACACACCGACCTAACTGTTTAAAACAGATCAAAGCTAAAACTTATAAATCAAACTTCGACTTTGGAAGTTTTTCATGTCGTCAAAGGAGCACGAACGGCCCGCAAGATGGACAAGGCCCTCGATGAATATAAAGAGGAAAGAGCGAGCAAATTCGTCAACCCAATTACTGGTCCACTGAAAGTTAAATCTCGCAGGTCCGTCGACGAGTTTTATTACCAAGTTACGACATTTATTTCAGTTGTATAGTAATGGAAAAGTAACGTAGTCAGAAGTCAACTTGAGAAATCAAAGTCGAGTGAAAACAAATGGAAGTTTGAATCGAATCAGAGAACAAGGAAAAGTCGGTGGATCAAATGAAATCAATTGGTAACTTGGATCAAATCTTTGGATTTCAAACAACTGCTTTGAACTTAACTCCAGGGACATATCATCATCAGCCTATATCAGTCTACTGCTCGACATAGATTATTCATAATGCCTTCCAGCTTGCGGTCCTCCGCACACCGCATCCAGCCACTTCCTGTCCTCTTCGGGGCTCGGTGCTTCTGCGCCCCGTCCATGGCCTCCATTACAAGATTTTCCTCCCCCCTCTAACGTCGCTAGCTCAACAGATGTGACCTGGTCATTGTCAATCCAACACACTGAAGAACTATCGTCGTCTAATTAAGTTCTCCGTTGAATGTCTCGCTGTATATGAATCTATCTCTTAGATAAACACCGCGCATAGAGGTATACTTAAATAAAGATACGTCAATCATTTTATTTCATACAGCAACGGATTTCCAAATTTAAAAGTACGTCGTAATAAAATGTCCAGAAATTTATGAAATATTCAACTGGCAAAAGGCAATTGAGCAATCCCAATCTCTGGAGGATAACCCTGAACCCCATTCCGTTGAATTTCCCCACTTATTGATTTTATACCAGAACACCGATTAACGCTTCCTATAGGAACCCCACTAGAATAATCAATTTTGTCTTAGATTTCTGTGTGAATACATTTATTTGGTACTCATACAATCCATTTTAAAGTGATAAGCGTCTTATGAATAAATAAACACATTTGAGATCTTTATTTTATCTTTGAGAATAAAATGTGGTCACGGTAGATTCTAGAACACTTAATGGCTTTTAATCGCATCGCTTCAATGTCTAGAAAGTTAAAATCAATGTGTACATAGTTCCCCGTGATAAATGAAAGTCGCTAGAGGTATTTCCAGAGTGTTGGCGCCTTCCAGCCGTCTGCCACCGCTTACGTAACGACGCGTATTGATCGCGAGCGTCACCCCCACCCCGCGACCGCCCGCGCCCTCCCGTTCCCCCACCCACCGCCCGCACGCTCGACCAATCGGAGCAGGCTGTTTAATTTTAATTCAATGGCCGCCGTAACGGCAGCACTGTTGATTTGTCAGCAATGTTGCCAGATCGCATGGCTTTATGTGTTCGGATTCACGTTTGAATACATTTCAAATTGTTTTAGTTTCTTCCTTTTTGTCAAGCTGGAGTTTTGTTTAGACTTTAATGATTTTAGTAAAGCGGTTTATTGTTGTTAATAATAATAAAATAATAAATCAGCCTTTTCTAGAACGTTTCCCACTGCACGGACACAGGCCTCCTCTCCGAGAGAGGGAATGAGCCGTAATTGTAAATATTGTTGTTAGCGAAGTTTATTTAGGCAGCGAGTCAATAACCTATAAGGTTTAACATCTTGTATGCGTTGCAGATTCATTTTCATGATCCAGAATATTGAATTCTTAAAACAATGACCAGGAATACAATAACCGTGCATGTTCATTGTTTTGCTGGAAGTATTTAGAAGACACCAGCCTTACTTAAGTTATACTATAACCAACGCACACAGATTTAATTTATTATGTACATAGATAATATCTCCGATGATTAAATTCATTCATAAGTAAATCTATCAATTTATATCAGCAGAGAACATTAGATACGGGCTACAGATTAACATCAGACCTTGGGAGACGGATCAACGCGGATAAACTGTGAAAAGCTCGAGACTTTATAGCGTCGCTCGCTTGTCAGGTTAATAACGACTGAAAATGACAAGAATAGTAAAGTTTAAATAGGTAAACTTTTTTATTGGGGGAGGTAACAAACGAGCAAGTAGTTCACCCGATGTCAAGTGATCGCTACCCATAGACATCTGCAACTAACTAATGAGTTGCAGATGCGTTGCCCACCTTTAATGGACAGAGGACAAACAGAAAATGGCTATTTTCAATTCCTATACATCCCCTCCACCGTCAAGTTTTCTTCCCATTCCCATCCTTTCCTTATAAGAAAAAGGGGGAAGGGGCAAAGAACTAGAATTAGGCCTCCGGCACCTCACTAATCAGGCGAAACGCAGAATACTCTACTTCACGCCTGTCTTCTGTGAGGTCGTGGTATTTCACCGGTCGAGCCGGCCCATTCGTGCAACAGATGTTGTTGTTGCAGGCTCTACTACTGTTATATTTCCTTCTCATATTCATTCCCTCCTCTTCAATCTTCTAGGAAAGGATGGGAAGAGAAAAAAGACTGAAATTAGGTGTCCGACGTCTCACTCATCAGACGTAAGAATACTTGTGTGACATGTGGGGCCCTATGTCCAGCTGTTAGCTGAAACAGACATTTTAAAACAGAAACGTGTAGAAGAAACTTATATTATTTCTGATCGTCAATGGATATGTGTTTGAAATACAAGCCTCTTATTGCCTTAATGATGTAATTGCCTTAATGTTTTTGAGTACATCCGAAACAATCAATTTTCTTCTCTAAAGAGAATATATATTATAGAGAGAAGAAATATTATAAATAATATCTTGCCGCAATCTCATCTTATGTTAAATGGAGATGTTAGGAGATGGTTTGCACTAATTTAGCATTAGCCTACTCACTCTCCTCTTGATGCTTTTCAATCATAAATGGAAGGAAGCACTGCGGCTGGCAACACCTTATAATAGCCTATCCGATACCTAATGGAGACTATCCGTATGTCTAGATCTAGATTCGTCCGATGCTAGAACGGAGATGGGAGAATTATGTGACAGAGCAAATTAGAATGTAACCTAATTACCAACCCCTGCAAACTTATTTTAACCCTAGTTTTTTACTGAACAAAGAGAATTACTAAGTGTTTATGTAAATACTCGACTAGGGCAATTTTTATGTTGGTTGCATGTGGAAACAAATTATTTAGTTTTTATTTATACCGCAAGTCTACAAGAATTACCCGTAGTAACGTAAAACAAAGGAAAATAAGCTAAAGTTATGCATTAACGTGTTTATTAAAGTGACAGAAATGGGTCACTACTTGGCGCCATTTTCTTCGTAATCATCCCCCATCCTCCCTTAATTTTAATCAAAGTATAAGTCATCTCCCAATTTAAAATTCCTACTTAATATTATAAATGTGAATGTATGTTTGTTTGTTACGTTTTCACGCGAAAACTACTCAACCGATCATCATGAAACTTTGTACATATATTCTTGGAGGTATAGGTTACTTTTTAATAAAAAAAATAGTATATAAAAAGCGAAGTATGTATGTTCCCTAAAGACCTATAGACTCCGAAACGGCTGGACCGATTTCGATTAAATTTACAGAGATTAAATGTAAATTTAATATTTAATTATCCAGATTGGCACATTCCTGTGTTTGGTAGCGATCGGACCGGAAGGTACCCGGGCGAAGCCTGGGCGGGTCATTAGTATTTTACAAATTCTTTTATTTCGTTAATTATTAGACAGTTACCTTGTATTTACACACATTTATTCTTTGTTTTATTCTACTAAATTTTACTAAAAATGACGTAAATGTGACGTAGCAATCAACGCGGCCATGTTGTGCGCTCGTTACCCCCACCACTCCCCCGCCCACGTCACAACTCGCAGCCGCAGTAGATTAATTCATTATACCGTATAATGGGACGGATCTAATTTTACCACTTTAGCCAACGTATGTTAGATAATTGTGCAGTTATAAAAAAGTCACAACATATCGGATCTTATTGGGCCCGTAGGATTTCATAATACTACCAAATATCTAGTCAATTAATTTAAATAAAAAATAAACGAAAGGCAGTTAATAGAAATATTGTTTCGTTGTCTCCGTACCTTATATTCCCAATTATAATCGCACTACGTAAGAAAATTAATTTTAGGGACATTAAGAAAAATTAATACAAATAATAAAAACTACTAGAAAGAATAACCCCTAAACAAACATGCGAGCACGGTTTATTCGCCGCCCGCCCTGACGCCGTATATTCCACAACAAAATTGAGTACAATTTTCCAGGGACATAAATTCCATCTGATCTCCGTAGCAGGAACCGAAAAGACGGACTCTCCACAGCGAACCGTTAAATTATATTTTCTCCTCACAAATAAACAAGTCAAAGGTCGTAAAGGAAAGTTGGCAAACATACCAGTCTATGAGTACATATTTTCTGTTTGCAACGAGTTTATTTGCGATTTTTTTACATAAACGAGTCACGTGAATTCTGGGTCACTCCGAGTGTGCATTCTGGCAACATTTCTATAACGACACAACGGTTGTACTCGAGCATTCCCCCCACGGCTTCAATCTCGTCGCGCATCGAGATTGAACTGTCAGACGACATCGCAAATAAGAAACAAGCTCGACGTGATGGTAATGTTATAATTAAATACAGGCCTTTTAATACAAGATACGACATAACAAATTTATACGCTCATCTGTTATTTATGATCTAGATTATATCACTGATAAATCACAAGTGCGTTGCCGAGCTAAACCCTGATTTAAGCAGATGAGGGTAAACATTTCTTATGTCTTATCTTAGACCTTATATACCACCTGATACTAATTTAAAATACCAGTATGTATTCAAATGGTATGGGAGCAGCGTAGGTTGCCGGTTCGAACCCACGCAGGCACTTTACTTTGTGTAATTTATTTCATCACCACTGCCCCGAAACGGTGATGAAAACATCGTGAGGAAGCCGGCATGTCTTAGAACCACCAAATTCGTAGACATGTGACATTCATCAACCCGCACCTGACCAGCGTGGTGGATTACGGCCCATTCCCTCTCTCGGAGAGAAGGCCTGTGTCCCTGCAGTAGGGAACATTCTAAAAAAGGCCGATTTATTATTATTACGTATTCAAATATTATTCAATATTTTTTTAAAGTTTAATTGGTAAAGTCTTGATCAGTCACTATGTTAGTAGTTAAGTTAGCAAACATTTAAATATATACAGCTTAAGTAACGTTCCATTCGAGTCCAATCTGTGATCACCAGATTATAAAGCAACTTACTAACTTCAGTTTAATTCAATCAATATCTAATTACTAAGACTTATTTGATGTGACCTCAAGCAAAACTGTAAGATAATAAAAAAAATCATAGTTAAAGGGAACCTCATATAGTAATTGACATCAAAGTAATATTTCCAGTGTAAAAATCAATAACACAACCACTCCGAGTAGAATTACAGCTGCGGCTCTCGACTCTTGCTTTGACTGTGTACTTTACAGTAATTGGCCTCTGTGTCAAACGGTTCTTTGAGATGCGAAAAAACAAAACAGTTCCACAACAATTCTGCTATTACCAAAATTATTTCACCAGAATATGTGCAGCAGATAGATAGAGAAATTACGTCAAAGTGTCGACAAAGGATCCTGAGGGTCTCCGAGTTCGAAGACCAAAGCCTCGATGGTTTGATGGTGTAAATCTAAATACCAAGAAAGTTGGGAAATTGAAGGTCCGTAGCTACGCATAAACGTAGAAAAAACTTGACCAAGCCAAGGCACACAAACTAGCAGTAGAAGGACGTACCAGAATTAAATCATCGATATTGCCTTGCCAGATACTACATATCAATTTTATCGTTATAAAACTTTCAAATGATACCTCCTGCAAGCTATCCAAAGTTACAACGCCAGTTATGGAGCCTTACAGCAAAGTAATTTAAGTTATAGTGCGAGGCAATTTGCCTTCCAATGTAACGAACGGGGTGCGGGATACGTTGCTCTTACATTAGTACATACATACACAAAAGCATATTCTTGAAGTTCAAACCCGACACTCTGTTACTGAGACACCATCTGTTAATATCATTAAATTGATTCCGCTGTCTGTTCCCCTTAGATCTATCAAACTTCGCAACGGATTTCAGTGCAGTTTCTATCAATAGACAGAACTATTTAAGAGGAAGGTTAACATGTATAATACATGCGCATTATAGAAAAGTTAAAAAAAATGTATCAGTGTCTGAATGCAATGTTATATAGGGTGGTCTAGTTAGAGCCATACTTGTGAAGCAGGCTGTGATTATTATAAGTAGGCTTTGAATTTAAAAGTTAGAACTAAAATATTTTTATATCCCTACTAATATTATAAATGTGAATGTAAGTTTGTTTGTTACGCTTTCACGCGAAAACTACTCAACCGATCATCATGAAACTTTGTACACATATTCTTGGAGGTACTAGAAGTAACATACATTTTATGAAAAAAAAATAGTATATAAAAAGCGAAGTAAAGACTCCGAAACGGCTGGACCGATTTCAATGAAATTTACAGGAATTGTCCAGATTGGCACATTCCGGTGTTTGGTAGCGATCGGATCAACATAAGTAGTGGCGTAGTACCCGGGCGAAGCCAGGGCGGGTCACTAGTTTTAAAATAAAGATATCCGATTGGATACGAGAAATTCCTTATGTCATAAAAAAATATCTGACGTAAGATTATATATAAAATTAGAAATCGCGGCGCTAAAAGTGTTATTGCCGCAAAGGAGAGGGGAGAGTTGGGGGAGAATTGCGGGATGCGGCGGGGATTAAATCTACCGGCGAAATTAATTCGTCTCTGCGCCCAGGAATCTGATATTGGATTCATATTTTACCGCGATCTGGGCGGCCCTAGCAGCTTTCGTATTCAGAGGTGAATTTATGTATTCCAAGGTTTTCGCCGTTCGCAGTAACGCAGAACGAATAATATATACATTTAAATGTCTTAATTGAAAAAATATAAGAAAAAAGTTAACGTTGATGCCAAAATTAAGAGCAAAATGAATGAAGTTCCAACCCTGAGTACTGTAATGCCGTATCGACGGTTGTGCCAATATTCAACCCAATTGACTACAGTTTCAGCTGTTTGGGTGTTTTCTATATTTATTGTTATTTTTTCTACCATTATATATACAGTATAAAACTATTTGAATTTTTGAGGTTAGATGTCACAGTATATAAAAGCCGATGCATGTATGTTCTCTACAGAACTATAACTATTGTCCAGATTGGCACAGCGGGTGTTCCTGTGTTTGATAGCGATCGGATCAACATAATTAGTGGTACACGGGCGAAGCCGGGGCGGGTCACTAGTAATTAAATAAAATCTAAATATCAACTACGTATTCTAGAAGTTTCTCTAGAATAAATTCCAATATTGATAATGTAAAGCATTGTTTTAGGATTCCGGAAAATTTAAGCATGTCCACGAACTCATTATTCTTAGTATCAGTCGAAAAACATTGGCAAAGGGAAACTACGCCATCAGTATTCACAACGAGTAAAACGTAGCGAAGACTTTGTATTCTTGGTCCATTATTCATGTCAGTAAAGCGGTACATTAAAATAATTGAGCGATTAACATACCAAGAGGATGAATTCCAGGCAGCATTACTGCCAGTATTTTATAGAAGTTTTTTTTTAATAGATACACCCTGAAACTACTGAACCGTTTTTTATTGAGGCATGTAAAAGCAAATCCATTAACATTCATTTTGATATGAAACTTTTGTCTGGCTGGTCAAACCGACTTTCACCAAGCTATAATGATACAGTGTGGTGGACACGTGGCGATACATAACCTATTTGAACTCATTTCGGTCAGATTACTACAGACATACTAAAAGTCTTAAAGTAGTACCCGTAACCGACGAGCTTATATGCGTAGATGTATGGATTTAGAAGCGAGAGATGTCCCCCGACAAAAGCAAATCCATGATCTCTATCTGCCTGAGTTTCGGGACTATGCCAATTGTATTTCCTTTTATTCGTATTATTTGTACAAAATAATTTTTAAGTGTCACACCTACCAGGCGACGACGGCTGACATTTTGTCCAAACCGACATTTTGTACGTAACATGTACAGAATACGATTCTTTGTAGCTACTTACATTAAGCATATGTAACAAAGACTATTTTCCATTGTTATTGTGCACGAGTAACAAATCCACTACTGAATGAACAGACATACGCACATATTCACAGCAAGATGTGATTTTTGTAAAGATTTATACGTTATTTTTTTTAATTTCAAGCTATCATACGAAAAACAACTATTTCTCATATTACCAACATTAGCTGTCCGTAATACACAATTTATTTCACGATTTCACTAAAATTACAACATGTCCGATGGAAGTATAAAATAGTAATTGCCGCCATGTTTGGTGAGTGACGTTTGTTTACAACAATCATATCTTGCTACGAAACAAGGTATAGTGTTATTTATCTGTACATCATTTCTAACTATTAAATTAAATCAATGAATTTTACCCAATTGCATTCAAAATGTATTTTATACAATACGCGTTGATTTTGTCATCATTGCATAGCAAGGAAAATTTAAAATATGTTTTCCCCGAAAATTATGAATTATCATATCTAAATTAATTTCATCGAATGGACGATTATCAAACTAAGATACTACCTACTACCCCTCGCTGAATAAATGTGGCATGCCGAGAGCATAGACGCGATCGACCACCTGTCCTTGTTTTATAGCCCAGTCGGGTACACACAGCGGGAAGGAACACCTTGTGAAGGTATCTTTAAAAAAAAATTATCAATTCATACCTAATCGGGGTAAACAGAGCTCCTCCACTTTTCGCTTTACATTGGACGTATCGAATTCCAAAATCCCACAAATATTCAATAGAATACATTCCTCCTCTTTTTTAAATCCTCTCCTTATAAAGATGGGTAGAAGAAGAAGATTGGAAGGGGATGGATAGAAAAAGGAAACATCCTTTTTCTTTGTCTTTCCCCTCTGTCCATTAAAGGTAGGCTACGGATTTGTGATTCCTTTGCTTGTTGCGGATGTCTATGGGTAGTAGTCACTTAACATCACGTGACCCGCTTGCTGGCTTGCCATCTTTACCATAAATCAAATATATAACTTAATTATTCTTGATTAATATTATATCTCTACCAAGTTAGCCGAAAATTGTGTGCAAAATGTACTTTCATTTTTGTTTAATAAGAGAATGAGGCAAACAAGCAACGGGTCGCCTAAAGTACCGTGATCGACACCCATGCACCGACCTCTCAAGGTAAGACTGTTGTCTTCAAGGACCCAAAGTCATATTGCTTTGAAAAAAATGCTTGTCAATGCACACAAGAATATGTATTAGTCAGACATCAGACAACAGCAAACAACAAAGATTTTTTATCGATTAAATCGACCAATGAAATTCAGATGCTATAATTTTTTATCTTCACGCGTTCAATCAAGGGTGGCAAAATCCCTTTCTATTAGAACCGTATCCGCTAAGTGAAGGGGAAATGTAAAGCTCGAGCTTAAAAGGGAGCAAAGGTCAACAGTGAAACGAAGAGGGGAGGGGCTAGGGAGAATTGGGTCAATGTGGCGCTGATGTGGGTCGCTCCTATTTCGATGGAGGTAACACGAAAAATCAATCAAGTCAAAATTGACATTAGAATAATATTTTTTAAGTATTATTAAATTGTGATCATTCACGTTATTTTGATTTAGATTTAATGTCCTAATCATTTAACATAAGCCAAGAGTCAAGTTTACTTGCTACTTTGCCCTACAGAGTTATGTTCTGCTCTACTGAAAGTATCTAACAGTTTCTACCTGTCAAAAATAGCTGTAGATAGTTAATATATATATATATATATATATATATATATATTATAAATGTGAATGTAAGTTTGTTTCTTACGCTTTCACGCGAAAACTACGCAACCGATCATCATGAAACTTTGTACACATATGCTCGGAGGTATTATAAGTTACATAGGATTCTTTCTATTGAAAAAAAAAATAGTATATAAAAAGCGAAGTAAGTATGGTCCCTATAGACTGTGAAACGGCTGGACCGATTTCGATGAAATTTACAGGGATTGTCCAGATTGGCACATCCCTGTGTTTGATAACGACCGGATCAACATAACTAGTGGACCCGGGCGAAGCCGACTGACTGATATATCAACCCACCTTTTGGGTCTTGAGATATTAAATATTGCCCAGAGATACCTGTCATTACGTAGGCGGGCACTAAAAAATTTACTAAATTCATCCCCTAAAAGTCTAAAGTAGGGAATGAAAGTTAATTTTGATTAATATTAAAAATCCAATGTAAGCTGATTGCAGAACCGAACAATCATATTGAATAGGCTTAGGTTCGCACGGTGATTGCAACCGTGGGGTTCAGCTATAATAAATGATTCTATTGCCCACGTTGTAGAAATAAAATTATCTGACCCTGAAAAATAATGTTCTAAAATAACAAAACACGTTTATAGAAAACAGTCACGCAAACCAACCCCCCACGTCTAGTGTCATACCGCCCACAAAAGTACTGACTGAAAAATGTAATAGAAACAGTTTAGAAATGTCAGTACAGTTAGCTTAGAATTCAAACGCTGAAAACATGTTTAAATAGAGAACTTAAAACGGTTTTTAATAACTTAACTTGAACACATGTATCTATCTCACAAGTATATCCGATTAATTTGCAAACTAAGTTATGCTCAGGTAACAATACACCTTTTAAAACTTAATTCAAAACCACGATAACCAGAATAATCAAAAATCATATTTAAATTGAGAATAGCGCCACCTAGTTTTAAATTTCAAAACTTAGTTTACTTAACTATATATTCAAGTGTACTTTTATAATAATAATAATAATAATATGTTTATTTGCATAAAAACATGGTATTATAAGTTCTTACAAATATAACACTGGTCAACATGTTTCGCCATAATATCAATAGCATGCAAAAATTTTATCAAAATTAATTAAAGAAGTCCTTAGAGCTATAAACATTTCTAACAATTAACCATTCATGTAGCCTTATTTTAAACATTCTATTATTTAATAGTTTTAATTTATTAGGTAACTTGTTATAAATTTTAATACACATAAACAGACAGCTTTTAGTATATTTACTCAGTCTAGGGTTGTCTTCCAGTATTAATCTACAGGGGTCTCGCCGGTTACGAGTACTGATATCATTTGATGTCTTAAATAATTTTTTATGCTTCCAAACAAACATACATGTTTCATATATATAAAGAGCTGGCAGTGGCAGCAACCCAAGTTTTTTAAACACCGGCTGGCACGAATCCTGTGGTTGGAGACCGTATATTGCTCTAATACATTTTTTTTGTGCTACAAACGCTCTTTTCTGGTCACAGCTATTTCCCCACATTACTAGTCCATAGCGCAATATTGACGCAACATATGCATGGTAACACATAAGACTTGTTTCAATGTTTGTTATATTTTTGATTTGCCTAAGGGCGAACACAAACTTGTTTATTCTGATAGATATATCATTTATATGTAATTTCCAGTTTATGTCTTCATCTATAGTTATTCCCAAAAATTTGGTATGGGTTACTGCTTTGATTTTTGGTATATTTAGCTTAAAATTATATTTACTATTATTGCATTTATTGAATTGTATGTATACAGATTTACTTAAATTAATTTTCAAATGATGGATATCTAGCCATTGTATTAAATGATCTATCGTATTGTTTATATTAGTCTCATGGTCATTGATTGTGTAATATTTTTTATTCGACGTCACAATAATTGAAATATCATCAGCAAATAGTATACATTTATGATTAGTAATGTTAGTAATATCATTTATGTACAGTAGGAATAAAATAGGGCCAAGTACACTTCCCTGTGGAACACCATATTTATTATATCTATAGGTAGATGCGTACTGTACCACATTCCTATATTTATCTATTTTCGTGATAGTAACTCGTTGTTGTCTATTATTAAGGTATGAGGATATCCACTGTAGAGTAGGTCCCCTAATTCCAGATTTTTCTAATTTTTGTAGCAACAAATCATGTGAAACTAAATCAAACGCTTTAGACAGGTCAAAAAATAGACCTGTAGTCAGATAGTGATTATTAACATTTGTTACTATTGTTTTTATGAGAGAAAAGATGGCCAGAGTCGTCGATTTATCTTTTTGAAAACCATATTGTTCATTATTTATAATGTTATATTTGTTAAAGAAATCCATAAGTCGTGTATGCATGCATTTTTCGTATATTTTGGAAATAATGGGTATCAGAGTTATTGGTCGATAATTGTTAACGTCATGCTTTTCTCCTTTTTTAAATATAGGTTTAATAATCGATAGTTTTAATGCATCTGGGAAAGTTCCACAGGAGAATGATAAGTTAATTAAATATGTCATAATTTCAGTTATTTCGTCCACGCATTTCTTTATAATATTTGTGTTTATTTCATCGTAGCCTTCGGAACTTGTGTTTTTTAATAACATTATCTCCCTTCTAACTTCGTTTCCAGTCATAGGCTTAAGAAACATCGAATTGTGATTGTAACCGTTACCAAAAACTGCATGCGTTGTCTGGTACGATGTTTCATGTGTCGAGTCAATGTAGTGATTATTAAAAGCAGACGCTATTTCTAGAGGGTTCGTCGTAATTGTGTTGTTTATCATGATTTTTTCTATAATACTCTTGGGATTTGCATTATGAATTTCATTTTTAATAACAGCCCAAGTGGCCTTATTCTTGTTATCGTTTTTGGATATAAACTTTATATTAGCATTCTTTTTTGACCAGAAAATACATTTGCTTAAGAGACCGGAGTAGACTTTATATTTTGCTTTGCTAATCGTATCTTTATTTTTATAATATTGATATCGCAACATTCTTTTCCTTTTACAACTTAACCTAAGACCTTTACTTATCCAATTTTGTTTCTTTTTATTATTAACATCTATCTTTATACGTAGTTTTGGAAAGCAGAGATTATAAAACAGGCAAAATAGTTCATGAAACCTACTAAATGCTATGTTAGCATCGTTTTCAGCGTATGCTTCTGACCAGGATAGCCTTTGTAGGCATTCTCTAAACTTCCTAATATTATCTAGATTGTAATCCTTTTTATAAACATAGTAATATGTCATATTTTTTTCAGGAACATGCTTTAATGGAAAGTTTAATAATTGGGCTGTGTCATGATCAGATAGAAAGAGTGGTAGAACTTTTGCAGTTGCGTCTGGAATATTGCTTAAGATATGATCAATACAAGAAGACTTACGTGTAGGTACATTGATGTGTACTTTTAAATTATAACTGTGGCATAAGTCTTTTAACTCATTCGTAATATTGCTCTCTTTTAGCGTATTTATGTTGAAGTCGCCTGCTATAACTATATTTGTTTTTGACTTGTATTTAATGGAAAAATCATGCAGAAGTTTGTTCAATTTCGTTAAGAATCGTGTTGGGTCAGATTGAGGTGTTCTGTAAAGGCAAACTATTATTAATTTCATTTTTATAATTTCTATGGCGCAAACTTCAAACGTATTCTGCGCAGCATAGCTTTTCACACAATATATTTCCTTAAAGTCTAACCCTTTTTTGACAAGAATGCATGTTCCGCCTCTTTGTTTTTCTCTAGAGAAACTTGCGGCCATATTATAACCGTATATTCTAATGTAACTCTCATAGCCTTTTTTTATGAAAGTTTCAGAAAGACATATTATATCGGGTTCATTGTCTGTTTCTCGTAATTCTTGCATGGTAATTTCAATTAAATCTTGCTTTGACAATACACTAGCGATGTTTTGGTGCAAGACTCTAAAGTTATATTCAGTTAAATATGATTCATTATGCTCGAAAAAACCCGCTTTTATTTTTTATTGCGGGAAAATAGTAAGGTATGGTTCCCTTGTTCGCCATTAAAACAGGTTTTGTGTGATTTTCTATTTGCTTTTTAAAGTAATAAAGAATGGTTCCTTTTTTTGGTTTATCATTGTTATTATTTGTTTTTGTACTAGGCTTAACGTTAGCAATATGCTTCTTTATTTCTCTAGGGCTTAGATATTTTTTAGCATAATCACTGCTGTCAATTGAATAGTTTATTTCTTCAATAAGTGCTGATCGTTTTGAGTACTTGCAGTCTACATAATAGGAGTTTTTATATCTTTTGCATGTATTTTTGATAGCATTGTTTAATTTAGTAACATCTAAATGCCTGTTTTTCTTTACACTTAAAACAATGATATTATTATTACTAAAAGTGTCCAAGGTGCGTTGCAGCTGTGATAAGACAAACTTAATATTGTTATCATTTTCACCTATACATATAATTAGTTTATCGTCCGATTTTAGTTTTACATTTTGGCAGCTTTTTATTATTTCATTACACGGTGCGTATGGTTTAGTTTCACTAGAAACTGTGTATTTTTCGTATTGTGTGTTACATCTTGAGTGCGATACTGCTGCAGCCAGGCCGACGCATTGCTGAGAACCGAAGATATGAATTTGCTTCCCAGGGTCACGTTTTTGTTGGACCAACGCGGGGCAACGGTTATGTCTATGATGTACGTTTTGCGACAGGACCGATATCCTTTCATTGATTGCAGTAATCTGTTTTTCCGTTACTCGAAGTTGTTCTTGTATGACTATGATTTTTTTTTGTAGGTTTGGTATTGTTAAATTGATATTCCGGTTGGTCATTGAGTTTGTCATGGGCGAAGAGGATACGGAGCACACATCATGTGGCAGCAGGAACTGTTCCTCCTTTGGTTCACTACTGGCTCCAGGAATACATTCTATTGTTGTCGACTGGCATGGCGATTTTAATAATTTATTTTCTGCCTCCAACTTGTTAATGATGCTGTGAAGATCGGTGTTTTCGTTTTGGGTTCTATTAAGTTTACGAGTCAACTCAAGTATCACGTTTTTCATTTCTGGAATTGATGTTAATTCGGATAATGTGTCCTCCACAGTCATTGATAATTTACTGGTGGCGGAACTTGAGTCATCTGTTGTATTATGGTCGGTGAGTACGTGTGAATCTGACGAGAGAGAAATATTCTGTGAGGATTCAAGACTACCTGTTTCTTTCCGATTACAGGTCTTGCTTTTTAATGTGCGTTGTTGCTGTTGTTCTAGGTTATGTTTTCTTCTTGTTGTAATATTGGTCGTGTCTCTATGGACATCTCTGGTTTTTATACACGTTTTGCAACGCCATTTCTTTTTGGCTTCCTGATTCATTAGATGGTATGTTTTTTCTGGATAACCATCACAATCTAGTTCAAATCGATTTTTACATATTGAACACAGAACGGTTTCTTTTATATCAACTAAGTTATACACATTTATATTATTAAAGGACATAAATATTTACATAATTTCGGGCGAAGTTACAAAAAAAAGAAACTTAAATCGATATAGGTCGAATATAAACTGCAGTATTCCATTTCAATTATTTTAAAACGAGCCAAATATACACGGCACTGGACAAAATCCAATCAACTGGGATTGAAAAGCGATCTCGTAAGTAACGAGACGAGCGGCGCAATCAAAACATTTCTACGTTGGTCAGTGACGTCATCGGAAGCTACTGAATAGCGTGTATGTACCCCACTGTTACAGATAAAATCTAGCCTAGCAATTCACTAATGGCTCCAGACCATAGTGTTCGATTTTTACCAGCCGCCGTGACTCAATGTCCAAATGCAAATCGACTTCGTTCAACCCGGTGCGAGGTTAATGAACCATTAATAAAATTGTTCCGTTATGTTTTGTTTATTGTAAAACTATAACATAATAATACAATAGTCGTGCGTCGCCTTTTTAGTATGTTGCCCCACTGGGACACAGGCCTCCTCTCCGAGAGAGGGAATCCATAATCCACGACGCTGGCCCACTGCGGGTTGATGAATTCTCATGATGATGTCACATGTCTTTGATTTGGTGGTTCTAAGACATGCCGGTTTCCGTTTTCCTTCTCTTTTGGAACAGGGGTGATGTAACAAATTAAATAAAATAAAGCGGCTGTCTGGGTTCGAGCCCGCGACCTACAGTATGTAAGTCGAAGCCTATATCACCCAGCCACTGTTCTACGTCGTAACGGCATCATTGGCTGCGAAGTAACAAGTGGTAATAAAATTGTATTAACGCCGTTATCTTTCATAAACCTCTTGAATTGTATTGATTTTTTTACGGACACATTCTCGTCAGTTGCTACCGGCTTTCTTCAGCATGTCACCAATCTCTATATAAGTCAGGATGCGCTATAGTTAAGTATTACTAAGACTCAAACGTGAATCACACATAAAGAAGTGAAGAAAATAAAATAAACCATGTGTAACTAAAAAATATACGATTGCATGTCTGTTTGTATATTTCAAAAGAATTGCAAGATGTGTGAGGTGCCGGAGGCCCAAATCTAGTCATCTTCCCTTCCCATACTTTTCTAATAAGGTAACAAGGGGAACGGGAATAGGTTTGATGGGCAAGTATGGTGACCTGCTTGCACGTTTGGAACATTCTATAAAAAAATAGATTATAAACAGTTACAATGGTGCAAATGTAGACCGCTTGGGGTTACGCAACGTCTCGGCAGGCAGCCAATCCGCCGACAATGCGACGCCGTCGAGTCTAGCAAACATGTTTCAGACCTGCTCTAGACACTTTCATGTTTTTCTCATCGACTAGATGAAAAGCGTCAGGAACTTTGTGTTTTGAAATTAATTTATCTATATAAAGATGCGTACTATGTATGTTTGTTCGTATGTAACGGAAACATTGAACGTAATTTTCGCCCCCTTCAAAACAGGAAATTAATTAATTCATTTGAATCGTTGCACACTTATCAAAGTCCGATGACAATGCAATAATTTAAAGTCCTATTATACTTACCAGGATCTTCATTTTATATTTTAAGAATAACGCCACCTAGTTGTTGTATTAAAACAACAACAGATACTTTATGTCATGGACCTTAGCGTGTTATTTAGTTTTTACAAATATTACTTTTTTATAGTATGAGGTGGCAAATGAGCAAGAGGTTCACCCGATGTCAAGTGATCGCTACCCATAGATATCCTCAACCAACCAATAAAACATTATACAGAGTGTTTCAAATTATGCATGTATACGGCCGAGCATGAGAGTACTGCGTCTTAGGGTCATTAACAAGGCTTCCGGTGCCGCTGTAACTTCATCAGAATGCATTAGAGACTCGGCGTGGAGTATTGAAGCCCGCAACCTTAGGTTACGGACACATTGACGTTACCATAAATATAGAAAATAAAATCAAAAAGGAAGAATTATTTTAATACCTACTTTTATATTTTCCACGTAACCAAACAGCATCCTTATTAAGTTACGGTGGTATCCGGTTGACAATGAATGTGTGTACATGCACCGGATAACGGCCGGGCAACCAATTTACGTCGAATATGCCGCCTATTATTGACGATCCGTAGTCCGGTGCAATACGGACGTCTACAAGCTTTCTAATAAATGTCAAATTCCAGAGGTAACAAACATAAAAAATAAAAACAAATTGAGAACCCATCTTTTTGTACTAATAACTGTACTAAAAAATGTAATACTTCTACCACAGGAATAAAAGGCTTTAATGAACTCTCCATAATAGACGAGGGTTTACATAAGGCACATTGCATACAGGACTATTACACGAGCGCAGTAAATTAAAGCGAAGAGGGGAGTTCCAACGAAGAACATAAACAAAAATAAGACAAAATGAAGCTCTAACAAAGCTTTGACAAGTTATAGAGTTAAGTTTGATCGCATTTCGGATGAAACGTCGAAATAATAAAGACCCAAATATTGTCCATGCTTGTTTACGATTACCTTTTCGTTTTATATCAGAATTCAAATCAAGACAGTTAAAAACGCCAGAATTAATATATTTTGAATTAATAATAATATAAAAGAAGGTACGTTCTGACACTTATCTGCGACTAGGTACTAAAAGCAATGGCCACGTTGTCTCGGATCATCAACCACGCGGCGTTACCACATCGCCGCATCACGCTGAGTGGTCGCTTGGCCGGCCGCCAAGCGCCGGCTTGGATTCTTAACTTTTAAGGACGCGTAAAAACTGCTCAGACAACTTGACTTAAATAAGGACTTGCCGCCTACGAAGATAGAAATAATTCATCTACTTGTACAGTATATGTCTGTCTGTCTGTACACTATGTATTTACTAACACACTACTATAATTTTATGGCTACAATTATTTGAAACGAAATAATACAGTTATTACGCGAACGAAGATTCACAAAATATGAAATAATCAACGCCAGTAGTTCTGAAACCAGAAAGAGTCCCGACTTTATAGTAACTGCTGTAAAATATTTTCAGTTAAACCACTGGTTTGTCGAACTAATCTCTCAGTTACCGGTAATCGTTTTTTACTCGACTGACCCAGAAGTGGGATAATGCTCACAGATATTTATAATGTCCGATTCATTGTGATATTCTGTAGCCTAAGGGTCTTTGTGGTAGTCACAAGGCGTCGACGGTCTTTTATTCGCTAGGCGTCATAATCAGCGATGCCAGCGCGCATAAAAAGCGCCGTGTAAGGCCCCTAAACATCATTATAAAATATTGAATCAAATACTTTCTTTTGCCCTAACATTTGGTTCCAGGTTCCAAACCTGATAAGACGTGCCGGCGACGACCAGCGACCTCTAGCAATCGCTCCGGCCCGCTTAGCGTAGTGTACACATAATGAACTGCAAGTAGCAACTTAAGTGGGAGCTGAAAGGTCATTTGCAGAGCGAGCTGCGTCGAAAGCAGGTCGAGACGGAGCTTTAATATCGAATGAGCTAACCGAAGCTAACTGAAATATTTTCAAAAGCTCTTTCACGACTGACAGTGCCTATGTATATACATGATTATTTGTTGATGCCACAAAATCACAAACATAATAAACACTCGCTAGTGTTTAACATATTTGTGATTCGGGTCGCTACCCGCCCTGCCGTCGCACGGGTATTTAACAAGAATTTCATTTTTGTGGCAAACGAGCAAGCGGTTCACCCGATGTCAAGTGATCGCTACCCATAGACATCTGCAACTAACTAGTGAGTTTCGGATGCGTTGCCTTCCTCTAAGGTATCCTCCACCGTCAAGTTTTCATCCCCTTCCCATTCTTTCCTTATAAGTAAAGGGTGTGAAGAAAAAATATATCGCCTATGTTCATCAGGAATACTGCAGGATTCTTACGATGAAAGGATTTTTTTCAAATCGTTTCAGTAGTTTCAGAGCCTATTCAATACAAACAAACAATCAAATCTTTTCCTCTTTATAATATCAATGTAAATAATTTCATCAAAAATAATGGGTGACGTAATTCATCCATTAATAATTTTGATCCAGAATATTTACATTATTCAAGTTTTCGTTCCGTGTATCACAAATTCATCAGTTGAGAGGTTTTCTTTTGCAGAGAAAAATACATCACAAACCAAACCACAGTATTATCTCAAAAATAAGAAGAAACAAGTAAGGAATACTGAAGGTAACGCGAATCGCGACAGAAGTAGGTCAAGAGAACAAAGCAATCCAATAGGGATAATGGATTTGTGAAAGTAAGCACACATCCAATCTGGCACGCTTGCTTACGTTACATACCAAACCCTCATAATAAACTATCACCAAGGAGTAAATGACCATACAGGAATCTCCATCTCCATACAGGAATGACCTATGCAATAAATAGGAGTCAATGTAATTAAAAATCCCAGGTGTCTGGGCGCAGGGCGCTCGGACGTTAAATTCGTGACGTTTCCTAATACAGCGATGAGTCATAAGCACGCTCGGCTTGATTCGGTTACTCTCGGCTCGGTAACAGGACACCGAGCGTAACGTACATCGAGGCATACATTTTTGCGAATGACTCCCACGGTATACCGATTTATAAGACGTTGTCACGTCAAAAAGCTTCTATGTCTCCTGTTTTTAAATTAGATTGGATAGCGGAACAAAGCAGGCCGTGAACCATACAAATAAAATATCTCTATTAGGTTGGCAATATCCCTAGCTGCATCGCATTCAGTAGTTATGTTTAAACGGGCTCAGAATAACGACGAAAATAGTGGCAAAAGAGAGACCGTCTAGAGACTAAAATGTTAAGTCTTTAAATAATCGTTATTAAAAATATTTATTGAATATTTTTGAATTAAGCCAGTAACTTATTACCATGCGTGAGTTTGTACGAAAAAAAAACCAAAAGCCTGAAAGAAATCTTCAAGTCGCGCCCGTACAATTGTAATGTACCAATTGTCGGGGTTTTCGGATACATTATATAAGTACAAACTTAAATAAGCACAAGCTTAATTACATATATCTTAAGTCAAAACTAAAACAACTTCAAAGACACATTTAGCCGAAATGGTTTAATAGCTTACCACGGACCACATTATCCTTCCACCGCAATCTAATACGGGGACATTAGTGACTCAAACCGCTTCTATCGCACACTACTCAACTAGGACCCCTAATAAAACCCAACGACCACACATTTAGGTCCGCTTACTTTGACATCAGGACTGTTTGAATGATAGCGTCAATGGAAAGAATATAACAATTTATTCAATAAAAACAATTTGCATATTGTAAAAGTAATAAGTTAATATAAAACCTATTTTAAATTTTATTAAATATTTTATTTAAAATATTTAATTTTTTACCAGTGGTAGAGTCCGCAACAACAACATCTGTTGCACGTACCACGACCTCACAGAAGACAGGCGTGAAGTAGAAGTACTCTGCGTTTCGTCTGAAGAGTGAGGTGCCGGAGGCCTAATTTCTGTCCTCTTCCCCTTTCCACCCTTTCCACATAAGGATAGGATGGGAAAAGGAAGAGGATTGCACGGGGAGGGGGTTTATGGGGAAAAGGAGGTATCCTTTATCCTGTCTATGCCCTCAATTAAAGGTAAGCAACGCATCTGCAACACATTTGCCTGTTGCCGATGTCTATGGGCAGCGTTTACTTAACATCAGGTGATCCGCTTGCTCGTTTGCCACCAACTCACATAAAAAAAAATTAAAAAAAACAAAACGTGTTTTCAGATCCAAAAGAAACTATTGTTGTATCGTAAAATCAAATCGCGATACAAGCTTTCTGTCTGTCCTTCCCTCTGAAACAATTGAGATGACAATATTTTTCATGCTGATGTTTTCGGCAGTGTGGACCTTTTTATATCATACGTTTCTCTTCAAGCGTTGTGTAGAATAAACACCAATTAATTTGGAAAGGTATAAAAAAGAAAACCAAAAACAATTTTACAGACTCTAAAAGTAGAAAAATATTTTATGTTGGCAGTACTATTCAATTCGGTGGAAGTTATAACACAGACTATAGCACAGATAACAGTTGAAATAACTTAACGATTGGCTCCCAAAAGTAATGAATAACTTGGGCTAATGGAACTTGGCAGATAACACAATGACCGAGGCTATATGGCTAACTCCCATTGGATATACAGAGACCCACACACTTAAAGCCCATACAACTTCGTAAAAATTTAGAGACGTCATCGTTAATTAGATCCTCACTTTATCATCACAATAACGTTTTGGTTAAAAATCTTTAATAAAAATGATTGAAGCCACTGGCAGGTATATATTTTAGAATTCATTAAAATTGATAGGATCACACAAGCAATGTTATTTTGCGTTCATTTGGCTCTATACAACATGATAAAATAATTCAATTCTTTCCTTTCGTAAGTCACCAATTGTACGACTTATGTTACTTTATAACATTTGGCGGAATACCAAAAAAGAACCTCGACAGCCACAATAAATCATGCTAAGTATTTTACTAGTGCCAAATAAAACTTGGCATACTATTCTCCAGGCTAACTCTGCTAATGATACATTTTATGCCTACTACTATGTCTAGACACTAACTTACTTCCCATTTTTAACAATAAAATAAAGCCGATATAAAACAATCAAGCGTGGAATTGTGATTCATTTACGCAACCTTCAACTCTATTAGCAGCCGTTTCATTTTCGTGTGTAATATTGTAATGACAATTTACATTTCAAATAAAACTCCCACAAAATGGACCGATGATCAGGACAAGATGGCGGGAATCGACTGGAATAGGGTAACAGGAGACCGATCTTTTGGCGATCAATGGGAGAGGCCTACAACCAGCAGTAGATAAATTTTGGATGAAAAGAGAAAAAGAGAAGAAAGAAGTTACTGGCGCGAGCACAGATGCATTACTGGCATCAGTAAAGTAGAATATGTATTAAGTTACATAAAATAATCCACGAAACTGATCGTTAAATTTGTAACAGCCATACAAATAGGAATGTATGTCTCCTGTTTGTGCGTTTGCAAAACCATCCTTATAGTGCAATTGGTGCGTTGATTGAATATAAACCTTATTTATGCAAAGCAATATTAATGTAAACAGGCTATAAAGGGTGTTTTAATGTGTGTGTTTTCTTACACCACGCCATAATTTCTCATAGTGAAGATATTACAGTTATAACATTACATAAGAACATATTTGTGTATAAATCATAACAAATTTAGCTTGTAACGAAGCCATAAATCTCAGTTTGCGATCCCCCACTGTACCTGCGCTGGAGCGAAACGGATAATTAAATCATATTTGTCTCCCTTTCAGATGCCGTAGACTGAGATATACATAACAAAGAAGTCGAACTTTACTCTTACACGTGAGATATTTGTTAACTTTCCAGGAATAAATGTTTGCATCGTTTTTATACACATCAAATTTAGCTTCTTCAGTGGCGTTTGAATGTCAGTGAGACCCTGAACAAAAATAATCTAAAATCAAAGAAGTAATTTTGTTCGATCGGAATCTGGTTTATTCCGATTGTGAATCTGGACTATACCGACATGCTAAACCAATGAATCAAATTCTTCTTGGGTAAAAGGATAACAATCTAGGTTGGGTTCGCATTTGAGCCATTATAGATATCACGAACAAACATAGCTTCATAAATTGCATGAAAATATTGTGACTGAAGTATTTTCTAAATACACTTATCTTCAACGATTTTAATACTAGAATATTGATTTAATATGTCTGTTCATTGACAATAACAAAAGACGAAAACTCATCAGCTGTAGAAACATAAAAAAATGTTTTACGACTGTGAACGTGACTCAAGACAGTCGTAACAGTGATTATTGTTGGAAAAATAATAAATAAAAAAAAATAAAAAATGAACAAATAATAACTTATCCATTCCTTCGCACAACAATTCCTATTCTCCTTCCCATCCCTTCCTTATCTATACTTTTCTCCTATGGTTAGGCCTCCGACATTTCACTTGTCATGTGAAACACCGAATACTTCTACTTCGCGGCTATCTTCTGTGATGTGGTATTTCATCAGTCGAGCCAACCCATTAGTGGAACAGATGTTGTTCCGCGCTCTACCACTCCCTTATCACCGTTTACAATATTTTTATAATATCCTTCTGTATCTCGTAAACTAAATAACATACCTAGGTTATACCTATTACATAATATTGTTCATAATTTAGGTAGGCTTAAATAACCTAGCGTCAGTTTAACAAACCAACTGCAGTTTCATTAACACCCGTAAACTACAATACTTAATCAGTTATTAGTTATTATAAGAGCGATATTTGCATTTATATCCATTAACACTGATACATACATTCCTGAAAAAGAAGCAGAAAAAATACAAAATCGTAAATATTTAAAGCTAGGTACTCACGTTCTCTTCCACAGTCTTCTTGATCTTAGCGCTGGCCTCGCTGACTTTGGCGCCGGCCTTGTTGACCGCGGAGTACAGGAAGTTGCCCAGAGACTTGGCTCCAGCGACAGCTTTAGTTGTCACTGTCAAATTATAATATAAATATATATGTTATATTGTAGCTAAAGGATTGATTTGTCCACCAAGAAACCACATCGATTATCAAAGAGAGTATTTTATTTTAAGACGCTACACCAAATGTGTCAGACTATGAATAGAAATTGATGTCTGTTGACCCATATATATTCATTAATCTGAACAATAATTGACATCTTTGTCACGCTTAACAGTTTGGGAACCGCAGTAAGTTGTATCACACGCAAAGGAAACTGCTTTTCGTCCTTCGCGAATTCTGGTCCCAGGTCTAGGTCACACCCAGATACAAGCTACGTCTATGATCTCCGTAGAAGACCTGTATTCAACAATAAATGTCACTTGATAAAGATTCATTTAATTTGAAACCAACTAGAAACTTAGATCCATAAAGAAAAAGCTATAAATTTTGATTAAACTTGATATTTTAATCACAAACAGTTGTAAGAAAGTTCAATAAGGGTACGCCACAAAAAGACTTTGCAGTAAAATGAATGGAAAAGATTTCTATAGGCTAAGCTTGATAACAGTTGCAAAGATTAGACGCCTCTTGGGAAATTACAGCTACAACTGGAAGCCGATGGGGTCAGTCTCCGGACACAATAAAATTGTAATAATTTATTACACATCTTTATTATATATATATATATATATATATATATATATATATATATATATATATATATATATATATATATATCAGTATATCATACGGTCTATAAAATCCGATTATATATTAAAATAAGTCCACACATTTTTTAACACTAGAGACTTAGCAATCGCCATCCGCTTTTCATGGACCTTTATGGGTAATAGACCAATGCTCCTAAACTTTATGATTGCTATTATACATAACAGTTAAAAAAATATGGAAATAGCGTAACTAAATACGGAAATAGCACATAGAATACGGGAATATAAGAAATAAAAAGAAATCGAATTGAAAAAAAAATTACTAACACTCCTGCATATCAGGCACTTCTATGACATCAACAGAGAACAACTTTTTACTTCCAGGACCTGAAAATGGGCATAAAAAAACAAAATATAAATAGCAACTACAAAACGTAATAAAATGCAAAACAAGGAATAATCATAGCTTAAAGTACATTTACGCGATACACAGAAATACTTAACTACACTACAAATTAATAGAAATATTTTAGAGACAGCAAATGGTAAGGGAATTATATAGGACCTAAAAGATGACCCTGCGGTACTCCACACTTTTTTAAATTACTACATAGACTTTTACCCACAAACACTCAACTTACTAATACACCTCGTCAAAACATAACTACATGCACAAGATAAATAATAAAGTATGTGCAAATCATTAGCGAATTCGAAATCAACGCTGTCAAAAGCTTACCCTTAAAATATATGAGGTCAGTGAACAAGAAACATGACAACTTAATAATAGTGGTTAACATATCAGCTGTTTTCAAAAACGGCAAAGGGTCAGCTTTTGTGGAATTAATGATAATAGTAAATTATTATTATATATTATTACAATAGATAATGGTCAATAGCAAAATATACCTGTAGGCTACGAGCACAAAATGAGTGTCATAGGCGACGAGATTTATGATATAATAAATGACTTACCATTACCAACTCCACCTGGCTGTTCCTCAGTAGGGGTACCGCCAGTAGACGCTGGTCTGCTGTCCGCTCCACCAGTAGCGCTGCATCCAAATTACCCACAATATTATACGACATTTTAAAAACATAATAAACTAACAAAAAAAATTACAAGATATAGCATGCATAACAAAAACTTTAAAAAGATCTAAGCCCACTTTTCACCGCACCTTATTTGGATATCGTTTTATAGTATAAGGAGACAAACAAGCTGCGGGTTGCCTAATATTAAGTAGTCACCAACGCCCATGAACAACTGCAACACCAGACGACCTGCAAATGTGTTGCCAGCCTTTAAGGAAGCAGTACGGTCTCTTGAAGGACCCTAAGTCGTGTGGGTTTGAAAATACAGCATCATCCCACGCGAGACAGGAAATTACTAAAACTGCACTGTAGTGGAATGCCAACAATCACGATGTGGATGATACTTTGAGCTGTGTCGAGTGGAGTGATTACGAATCTCAGCCGCAGGATTTGTTCCTAATAGTTCCTCAGAACACTCGTTTTGACGATGGAAATACGATTTAAAAAAAATGGAGAGACGCGACGTCTGTTCGCAATGCCAGAGAATCAAGCCGATCAGTAAGAGCTCGATGAAGATTCTACAATAGACCACACCACGTGTAACGCACGATTTATTCCAGCGGGTATTGATTCAGAGCGATACACGCGGCACGGATTCATGAATATAATGAAATATTGGGGACTGCATTGCGCCACTCTTGTCAATTATAATTTAATAGGTCATGCCTTCGATTCGACAACATGCCTTATTGTAGAATTTATCCATACCATAGCATAGAATATATCCACTTAGCAATGAGATTGCAACACCAATTTTAATTATTTTATTTATTTCCTCAGTTCTTTTTTTTTAGTAGTATATTTTGCATAGATCCGCAAAATGATTAAACGTACAAACATCTCTAATCTCTAGGTGAACTACATTCATGTTCAATTAGCCTTATTTAATAGAGAAAACACATTAATGTATCATGATTACGCAATACGCTAGCAATGTAAGAGAGAGAGACATTATTAAGCCACACCCATTCTTAATTTGATAGGAAGAGATACCTTATATATCCTCTTCCCCTTGAAAAAAAAACCCTTAGTAGCCATTTTTAGCTTAAGAACATATTGTTAGATAGTGCTCCGGAACCGCAAAGGGAAATTTTAACAATAACGTAACACACCCTATTTAAGGTTTCATTCATTATGAAGGGTTGACAGGGAATGCAAAGCCCCATTAAAGCTTTCCCTGTTACAAATGGCATATTTTTTATAAAATTTAAACCTGAAACAGGCCTACTACACCCCGGCATTTGCCCTGTTTCCATTGTTAATACAGGTTATACGTGCCATTTCAAAATAAAATGCCCTCAAATTACGCTGCGATTTAAGAATCGGAAAGTTAAATCAGATGACGTAACATGAGGCAAAGGTCCTTACACATTTATTGCATGGAAAATATCTAACGAGCAGTACCTAAATTACATAACTATAGTGCTTACTGACGGGAACAAAGTTTGTTTTATCCTAATGGCCTGTATCTAAGAAAGACCGCAGCAACAAGGACTTACGCAATTATGATCTAGACCAGTGCTTCCCAAACTTTAAAAAAAATATGCGTAACCTTACCCTGATAAATATCTACTCCTAAAAATGTGTCTTTCAAAATGTAATGCATTTTACCAACCCGACGGTCATAGTCTAGCGCCTTTAATATATAAGTTAACTGTTTTAACTTTTACGCCATTACCAATATTATTTTCACGAACCAACAATGGGATCCCACATACTTAGATGTATGTGTACCACAATTTGGGAACCGCTGACGTACAGTTTACTGATCTACTGTTTTCTGATTATATAAGTGATTCATTGTGAAGCCAAACTAATTCATGTCCAGCAAATAACATTTGGCTTACGATAAGTAGAAGACATGTTGAAAAGTGATTTAAGTGCTACCCGGTATGAGACATACAGTGAAAGACATTATGTTTTATTATTCCCTAAAACTGTAACACATTACATATAGTATAGTGATGAGAGGTTTCATTTAGCCTGAGCAATTGACCAGTAGTTCAACCTTCATCTATTTAATATTTTACTTCCTACATTCATCATGCTCCTAAAAATAACTGCTGATTTAAAAGTACTGACCATGTATGCTTTTTTTTTAAAAGAAAACGGAAAAAAATATATTTCTGAGTACAGATTAAAGGAAAAAAAATAATACAGTATAGTATGCACAACAATGATAAATAAAAAATGGGGTTAGAGCAGAGTAATGAGTTTACAAAATTTTATGCTTCTAGAAATTCCTAGAATTCGGAAATATATTGCGTTAAATTGTTCTATATGCTTATAATATAAGTGTAATGATATAAAATGAACATAAGTTATCTCTGGGCGTGTGGCAATAACTCAACATTGTTTAGTGTTGTTTCTTACCAAATGTTCTTGGTTGAACTTTGAAATAAAAAAAATGTAGTTTTGATTTATGTAATTTCTTAATATCCAAAAAAAATGTTTATAAATTTTGACACAGCTTATAAGCAAAAAAATTGAAATGCGAAAATTTTGAATTCTGATTCCGGTGCATCAAAAGCAAGTCAAAATAACTTGATGACAAAAGCATCCCCAATTTAGCTAAGCTGTTGTGCGGACACAATATCAATATACAAAAGCAATTTATGTAAAAAACATTTATTTTTCTTTAAAAGAAAATATTTTATAATTTAATAGAATGTCATTTCTATATTATTATTGACATGGACATTTCATTTAAAATAAATTCACTTTAAATTTATCAAACAATAAATGTTAATTCATTGTGTAAAAAATCCAAAGTGTAAAAATTATGTAACAAGAATGTGCTAATCTCTGAAATACAAGATTGATAGAAATGACACCCAATAAAGGAAAAAAAGAAAAATAAATTGTGCAAACTCATTGCATCTGCCAACCCCCGTACCTATTATACCTAGAGTTATCATCATCATCCTTCCCCTCGGGCTTAGCTTCCACAGCCTCTGCTAGCTCGGGGGCAGCGGCTTCTGCAGCCTCTGCAGGCGGGGCCTCATTTTTTCTTAGACCAGGAATTGGTATTCCGGATCCGAGCCAACCAGTCATCTGTGACTTGACATTAGTAATGAGGTCCAATTTGCTGCCTCCCTTTGTAGGACTGTAAGAATAAAAAAAATGTTAATACATTGGAAATTTTACCATAACCTACTTTTCGGGCTTTCGTTACATAAGTTTGCAAATTTTATGAAATCGCTGGATAATGGGAAAAATATTGCATAATGGGGAAAAAATATATCTTTTTATCTTTCAAAGTTCAATAATTTAGGACTTTTTTCTGATTGACCTAATTTTTATATAAGAACTATAGATTCATTATAAATTATGGAATAATGAAAAAAGCTTTACTTAGGCTTTTTTTACGATAAAGACTACAGATAATGAGCTGTTAGTTTGAGGATAAAGTGTTTTATGCCTTTCATATCTTTTTTCTTTACTAATATTGTCAAATATCAGTTTTCGCTCATTTAAGGTATTACCAACAATTATATAAAACAAAATCGAAACAAATGAGGTAGGTAAACAAAGATTTTACATGCCTTTGTTTTTCGCCTTCCGCCTGTTCTCCAGTTGCGTCCTTGGTTGGGGTGGGAACCTCTTCATCTTGTGGCTCGCCCTTAGCCGCTCCCATCCACGAAGAAACCTGATTTGTGAGCCCTGAAAACATTTTCACTGGCACTAGCTACTCAACTAAACGGACACAAGCACTATAATCTTACTACGCCGCGGCAGAAACAGACATGACACGCGCGAGACGTCTGGTAGGCGGCTGTAGGAAGCGTAGTCAGCTGAAGAACTAAATGGAACACCGCAATCGACCAGGAGACACAAAACGAGTCTTCATTGCGCATGAGAACTTGCGCAGATAGGTTTTTGCAAGTTGCAATAACATTAAACTTAAACGTCAAGTAGGTTTCGTATTTTCATCTGGTAAAATCAATAATGTCAAATTGAAGAAGCTGCAACTTCAACGTCAAATCAATTCCTGAAAGAAAAAGCATTCGAAAAGAAAAAAAAATATATTTTTTACCATATACGTTACTCTGACTTCGTCATGTCTGTTATTATGTAAATTGTATAAATGAAATGAGATTTAGGGTAGATTTAGGAGTAAAATAAGTAAAGTTCATGTTCAAAGCATCAGAATCCATATCAATGAATTAAAAAAAAACTAATTGACCGAATGATAAATTGATTGACAGCTGAATGAAATTGTGACGTTTCGAACTTGGATATTTGTATTCATAGATTTTTTCATTTAATGTAATTTAATAACTAATCCATCAACAATTTCAACAAATGTAGTTAATAACTACTTTACTTATATTACTGTTCAAACGACAGTGATTTCTTTAAGAAAACACAAATTTATCAAGATGACGGAGACGCGTCGCTTGCAGCTTCATCTTGGGAAATGTATCGAAGATTTAGACAAATTACACAATGTTCCAGATTTAAAATCGAAAAGAGCTCATTTGTGAGTAAATAAATAATAATATTTAGGGTTGGTCATACTATAGGCCAGTAAATGGTAATGATTGATTACAGGTTATGCAAAACTGCTCAGAAATTGTTTGAGAAAGCTGAACAGGAGCGCGACAGAGGCGATGAGGAAAACTCGTATGTTTATTACATGAAATACCTCCGTGTTGTAGCATTCCTTAGCAAGGACAAGGAATATATGAAGGACAAGACATATTTTAATAACATGTTGGGAACAAAAAATCCAAATAAAGCTATTGACGCTGCCGAAATGTTGAAAAACAGCCTTATCGATAGGTATGTAATATAAATACAAGTTTGAAAAAGTTAAAAATAAACCTATTAACAAGTAATAGTTAATTTTTCAACCAAAAAACCCACATACGACTATCATTCATCACAGTATCACATTACTTGTAACTAACTAAGAAGGAATACAAACTTAACAACACTTACAATTGAAGTTGCTTAGAGTACAGGAGGTCTCAATATAATAAAATAGGTATAAGCATACATATACTATGTAAACTCTATATGTCACTTAAGGGACTGCATTTTCTGGCTTCATAGAGAGTTGTTGTTGTGGAGTGAACAAAATTGATATTATTTTATTCTATTTTAATATTTATTTACTAAAATATTGGAAATTTAACAAACATAAAAAACAACTTAACAAGAACAATTATTGTGTGGAGTCTATCTTTGTCTAGCAATTTTTTCTATTCCAGTTTAATTGTATTATTGTGTCTTTTACTCATATATTGGGATACTGTGGGATTAACTTTATTATATATAAAGTAATTTGCTATAGTATATTGTATAGCTAACATAACATAGAGACTCCGTTAGTCTTAGTAAAATATGATTATTAATTGGAATTCCTAGAAATTGTATCCAAAAAATCTTATATTTGTTCCTTGTCGGTAAGTACCAGTTACGAAAAATATATGTAGAAATATGACCTTTCTAAATTTAAATTATATCAGTGAAGTTTTTTTTTTGTGTCTTGAAATTCTCTTTCACCCTTGACAATTGAGTTATCGAGATTCCACTGTAATTCAAATTCAATTTTGTTTAACAATGGTAGAGCCCGCAATAACAACATCTTTTGCACGAATGGGCTGGGTCGACCGGTGAAATACCATGACGTCACAGAAGACAAGCGTGAAGTAGAAGTATTCCGCATTTCGTCTGATGACTGATGTGCCGGAGGCCTAATTGTAGTCTTCTTCCCCCTCCTACCCTTTTCTAATAAGGAAAGGATGGGAAGAGGAAGAGGATTTGACGGATGAGGGGATGGACAGGGAATGGAATTATCCTTTTTTCTGTTTGTCCCCTCCTTCGTCCATGAAGGTAGGCAACGCATCTGCAACTCATTAGCTTGTTGCGGGTGCCTATGGGTAGCGGTACTTATTTCCAGGGGCCGCTTGCTCGTTTGTAGTATAAAAAAAATCCAAATTAGTTATTTAATTCTTACCAAAACTCGTGATAATTGTCTTCCTGATTTCTCCTATAACTATAAGGTAGTTTTAAAGAATATGATAGTATATTCTTTAATAATCTTTATTACTGTTATCATTTGTAATGTAATAAGGGTTGAATTCAAAAACCTTAACTAAAATTTTATTAATATTTTCTAATTAAACAATCTACCAATAGAAGTAAGTTATGGTGTGTCTATGTTTTATTTTGTAACTTGTAGCTATTCATTGTTTGTTACAATAGAATACATAGAAGTTCATCTAATTGTTTACGTAAGTAATTTAAAAGCTGTTACTTGTTTGCAGATATGCTAAAGAACAGAAAGCAAAGCGATTGCACGACATCAAGGAGAATGAGCTTGTGAAGCAGATAATTGATGAAAACAGGAAGAAAGCCATTGAAGCTATCCCGGTTCATGACCAACCTCAACCTATAGGGCTTCCAGGTTATTTTAAACCTTAAGTTTTAGTATAATAGTGTTTTTTACTGTTACGTGACGAACATTTACAACATCAGTGGAGATTGCCGGGCATTAACCAAGGGGAAGGCCTGGGGAATTCTTAAAGTACCTTACATTGTATTGGTTTGGAAATGTTAAGCCCATTCAACCAATTAGAAGCCTATCAATCTTTATAATGGTGAGATTAAAATTAATGAGACCTAATTTTATATGTAATATAATGTTTTTTACATTTTTAAGGACTAGATGAAGTTACAATAAAAAGCGAGCAGTTGTATTCAATCCTTAAGAGTGGAAAACTGAAGGTGATGATACTTGACGCTCGTCCCGGAAAGGACTATTTGGAATCCCACATCAATTACCCTGCCTGTATTAGTATACCCGAAGAGTGCATATCGCCAGGGTAAGTTGTCTTTCTTTCATTTTAAAAAATCTGTATTTAATGCACAATAATTGATAAGTTTTCTCTCTCACACTGAATAACTAGTCCAAAATTCATTAGAAGTAAGCCATCTATGTTATCAGTGTTGCAATCTTTATGCTTGCAACACTGATAACTGATGAAACTATAACTGCAAATTTGAACCTTTATTATAACCCAGAGGTATAACCCACCTTTATTATAGGCAGAGATCATGGATTTCCATTTGGCGAGATTCTGGCACACCTCTATTGCTTCTTCTACATTCATACAACTACGCATACATACTCGTCGGTTATATATCGCCCTTTTTTAGCAAGCCACTAATGATCATGATCTCTGCCTACCCCTCTGGGTTAAGGGCGTGAGCGCATATTTATTTTATTTCTCTGTGCTGTTTTTATCTTTGCTGTTATCACATGACCTGTCTCACACTTATCATGTTGACATATACATTGTATTGTATATTTACTTGTTTTTCTTAGTTTGTTTATTACTACATACTATATGCCAGGGTTTGGCCGATTGATCCAAATATACATGAAAAGAAAATACATTTATCTAAGTCCAGAAATGAAAACCTAAAGTTTTCAAATGTTTAAAAAAGATATGATAATTGTATTTAAATTAATATGTAGGAATTTTAAACATTATTTGGCGGTCCTTGTAGACCTTTAGCAGTATTGGTATCGAATGCAGTCAGCCTGTTGCCGAGACCTGCTAAATACTATACTATTCTAGACCTGTCTAACTTTTATTAGTTTTAGACAGTCACAAATACTCATGGGAAGGTGCGACAATGAAAACAACAAATATAAAGCTTTATATTTTAGGAATAAAGTTAAAATTGTATACAAGAAAAATAAATTACAAAAAGTTCTTCAAAACTCTTGCAGATTCAATAAAGCATGTACCTTCAGCGTGTTCACGCGAACCTATAAAATTGTCCCGGATCAAATATCGTCTGACGTGGCTAAAGAAGATTTCACTTCAAAAATCATAATACCTATATAAAAAATATTGGCTAATTCTGACTGTCTGATGCAATTTAACACACAACAACTTTAGTGAAAAATGCAGTATACCGCAGTGCATATATAAAAATGGACCATCATAATATACATCACACACCTTAATGATGGTGTGGTTACAAAGCATTAATTACATTTAATGTTCCAGGCAATCAGCAAATGTTCTGGAACAGAATCTACCGTCAGCGTCCAGACCCGTCTGGTCAGAACGGGCTGCTATGGAGCTGATTGTGATGCTGGACTGGAGCAGCACTGCTGTCATCCCCGGGAAGACTTTACACCTTCTCAAGACCATACTCCTAAAGGTAAACAAACATATAAGTAGAACTTAATGTGTACTATTATCTTAATAAGTTATCTGGATTAGATCAATCTTAATACTGTATCTTTTTGTAGTCAAAACATACAAGCAAGCAGCTTTCTAGATATACTCACTCACCATAATTATTTGCAAAAATCAGAAGAGTTGCAGGCATTGACGGATTCCCGGGTTTAGGGGTTGGGGCTAAAGTTAAGCTGATTTTACACTAGCTGAGTACACGAGTTCCAGAACTGATTTATTTTGGCTAAATGCGATCGTTTTGCACGAGAGAAGGTACACAAGGGGGCTTAGAACATTATATTGACCTCCACTCTGCAGTGTGTGACAATCCTGGATCTGCATCTGTCTGCACCTATGTAGCTTTTATGTAGGAACATTCTTCCTATGTTAAGTCTACCAAAGATGTACCTGTGCCTCACTCCAAGATGAAAAATTTACACTTGACGATTGCATTACATATGTGGTATTTCTCCTGTTAAGGCAGCCAATTCATACACAGGCCAGGTCTTCTACTATAATCTAACGTCCTCGTTACTTTCAGTGGGATATAAAAGTCCAATATGCCCGTCAGCCACTGGCACTACTGGGTGGATACGAAGACTGGCTGTTGAAGTATCCGGCGTTCACCACCAACCACCTTGCTGTACCTCCCAGCCAGAATAGCATGCTCGATGATATGTTAGGTATGTTTTTCCAGGTATATTTGACGCTTGGATTATCTTTATGCTGTGAAGCTAAGCCCAAGGTTAGAACATTTATTTTAAA
Source organism: Papilio elwesi (assembly GCA_029849275.1). Lineage (NCBI taxonomy): Eukaryota > Metazoa > Arthropoda > Insecta > Lepidoptera > Papilionidae > Papilio > Papilio elwesi. The sequence continues at coordinate 8,699,360 of CM056704.1, read as the reverse complement.
TCTCAATTTGATTGCATCCATACCAACATCAGGGGGGACATTTCGATTGTTTGTTCATCGGTTATGTTTTAGCTGAGATTGACTACCCGAGCTGGTCGGACGTGATCCCCCCGTCACCTCCGGCGCAGCAGCCTGCCGCTCCTCAACGTCCTGCGAAGCCTGGGGAGCCTGTGGTCGATCGCACTAGTAAGGTAATGGTTTCAGATCTTTTTTATGAAAGGAAGTAGACTTAAAAGAGTTTTAAATGTTTGATAGCTTTTATATAAAAGATGGAGATAGAAGAAGAGATAAGATGAGTATTTGAATATTGGGCACCAGATAAACTGCTAAAATACAAATAAATAACTCCGTAAGTTGGTATGATGTACCTAAAATATTTGGGACATCGAAAGTTCAATGGAATTTGGATAGCAGCCTTGTATACCCAGGAGTTATGAGATAATATTTAGAGTTTACCTAGGAGTTATACACAGTCCGGAGGCCTAATTTCAGTTCTCGTCCCCTTCCCACCCGTTCCTCATAAGGATAGGATGGGAAAAGGAAATATCCTTTTTCCTGTCTATGCCCTTCTCTGTCCATTAATGTAGGCAACGCACCTGCAACACGTTTGCTTGTTGCCGATGTCTATGGGTAGCGCTCACTACATCAGGCTATCCGTTTGCTCGTTTAGCAGCGTCCACATAAAAAAAAACGACCATCGCGTTTTTCGTGTGGGCAGAACGTAGATCACTCCATCCAATCCAGATCCTGGAGAAAACCTAGCAATCCTTATAGAGGTTATTTTAGATTGTACGTATTTAGCTGGCAGCAGTGCAACTGTACGAAGAACGAGCTCGCAACATGCAGCTCATTCTAGAAGAGCAGCAGCGTATTGCTGACACCTCGCTCACGCTGGAGATGCAGAGGATCGAGGCGGAGCAGGTAAGAGTGTCGAATAAAACTGACTTTTTATGTTCTATCAGACTCCGTAGTCAACTAAATTGGATTATCGCAGAACATTCTTTGTCTCTTCTGATTCTGCTCCTTTCTACGTCTCTTGGAAAAGTTTATCGAAACTTCTTACGGGCACTGGACTATTCTGAATTAGTGCCCATAGGTGCTGAAGTGGTAGTCCCCTTTAATAGTGACAGAACTCCATATCGAGTGAAACTGTTGCTTGTTTGATACCTTCTATAAAAAAAGTTGGATTTTTAAGTACCAGTTGTAAATGGCTTCCCGAACAAGTCGAGTGTCTTGTATAAGTTTACAGTATTAACATTCGTTCATCCCTCAAGGATTGGGAGAAGGTTCGCGAGCAGCGGGAGACGGAGGAGCGCGACGACCTGCGCGCCATGTACCAGCTGCGCCAGCAGGAGATCTCCTCGCTGCTCATGCAGCTGGAGAACAAGCAGTTCGACATGGTGAGCAAAGTTTACTTCTAGAAGGTTTCTATAGTGGCGTCAATGGAGTAGTTTGTTGCGATGGATTAACATCTTCCTTCATGAAGCCATAGACCAAGTATTTTTCTCCAGAATGTTCTATATCATAGATTCCCAAACTATAGGTGGGTCGCGAACGGACGCCGGGCCCTATTGAGTGAGCACTAATGTAGGGCGCGACCGACCCAGTCAATGACCGGATGGTCACCGACTAACGGCTAATCCATTTTTCTAAGACAGCCAAGAGGTGAGTCCCGGGACAGGAACTTTTTGTTAGATAGGACGTAGCCCATTCTACTTTGGGAACCACTATTCTATAACAATATGGACATTGCTGTTCTACATACATAAGTTAGGGATCATCTAAAAGTTTGTCTTAACCAATGAAGAAATTTAAATTATCCTATCCATCACTCAATTTTTATTCTAATTGTATGGTTAAATGAACAGGAACAAGAGAACTTGAGGCTCCGGGAGCAGTTGGAGGAGTACCAGCGGAGGGAGAGGGAAGAAGCAGAGAAGTTGGCGGAGAGCATCGCCAAGGCGGCGGAACAGTCCGCGAACGAAGCCGACGCGCAAGGTTAGTGCATTATCCCTTTAACCACAGTACACCACATATCACTCTGGTCTTCACATTTCTTTTATGATGAATAAATTAGTGCTTGGTCACAATTCCACCTGATGATGTGGTGGAACACGAACTTCTCTGGAAGATAATCCTTCATAACTGTACTGATACACTGACATTCACAGTAGTAGAATAATATCGATTGAGGCTTAAGTATCACCAAGTTTGGTTCCAGTTATAATAGGAATGGACTTGTGGTATTTTTCTTATTTTAATAAAAACAATATTATAACGAGAAAAGATTCAATTGTCTGTTTGTCCTATATATAAAGTCAAACATATTGTATAATATACAATGCTTATCAGCAAAAGTTCGTCGTCAAGCCAGCGAGCAGGCGAGTCGGGATCTGGCGGCGCGGCGCGCGCGCATCGCTGAGGTGCGCGAGCAGCGACGTGAGCTGGACCGCCGCCGCGAGCAGCTCGAGCTCGAGCGCAAGCGCAAGCTAACAGAGGCGCGCATGCGCAGGAAACCTCAGGTAATCGTCTAGAACTACTAACCGTGGCTTCAGTCTGTTCCTTAAAACTCATAAACCTGTATTCCATTAAAGCTATATTTGGAAAAGAAAAGTTCTCCGATAAACCAGACTGTTCGTATAAGAGCTTCTGCTGATGCCTTATTCTGTGTTAAGGATACCAGACCTTCTGGAATGCCTGCCACAGTATGCTGTCCTCGGTGCACTACTGATCTGGAAGACCCACACTTCTGGTTTCCATTTCAAGATTTCCCTTCCTATCTAAGATTCTATCCCTTAGAGAAACACAGAGCAGAATGTATGTCTTTATGTGATATATTGGAAGGACTCATATAATGTACTGTTTGTCCGCCAGGATGACGATAGCGACACGTTCATGGAGCTCCCGGAGGACACAACCGAAGTCCCGGGTCTCAACAGGTCCCAGTCCTCACCTAACATACCAAAGGTTTGTCTATGCCTCATCATTACTACGTCATCTTCATCAAGTTCGATGTGTTGTTTTGCAAATGAAAAGGCATAACGTTTTATAGTTTAATATTTCTTTGGTAACATAATCTGCATTACCAAAAACTCCAATCCATATTGTACAGCCGTTGCCAGTACTTTCACTACCCGATATAGGCCTCCCCCATTGTTCACACAGATCACTCCCCTAACACCCTCATCCAGTGGACTCCCGCAACCTCATTAATGCGTCTAGTGGAAGGCCTTTATATGGCCGCTGTTCTAGGACCTTTCATCTCCATCGGGCATTCGTTCTGCGAGCAATGTATCCGGCCCATTGCCACTTAAGTTTTGCAATTTGTAGGGACCACCTTAATTCTACTGTGGAGTATATCATTTCTGCTCTGATTAATGTCGCAGAGAGCATTGCCCTTCAAGTGACCTTGAGCCGTGTAACGGTTCTATACTGTACCGCTCACTTTTGGTTATTGTGTACACTCGGTGCAGCAGCTATCGGACGAGGAGGAGGAGGAAGCGCCGGCGCCGACATTCGACCGCAGCACCAAGCCGCACAAGGTGGCGCCCTCTAGCGACATGCAGCACCGCGACTTCCAGCCCGTGTGGGGAGACGTTGTGAGTAATACATACCTCTATTTTATATATTAGTTATCCCCGCGCCGTAGGCCCTAAGAGTCATGCAAAATGAATTATTTAAGTCCGATTGGCGAATCCGGAGATAAGCGCATTCAAACTTTAGTATAAATAGAGATAGCTTAAATTCCAAGTCTTAAATTAATCAAACACCAGATTTATTTACGTTAGTAGTTTAGATTCTGAACAAACGAACATAGTTTTTTTTATATCTATAGTTAAGTTTGAACACAACAATGATACTGGCAACTTTTTCCAATCCTTTGCTATATGCACAATGAATCAAGAAAACGATGTAGCTTTGGTTTAGTCCAGCTATTTAGGCTACAGATTACAATGGAACGGACATACATTCCCTCCTGTACGTTGGCCAATAACTAGTGATAATCAATACGTAATAGAACATGAATACACAATATTGAGCCGGTTTGAGATCAATTAAGGTTCATCGCACGCCCTGCACGCCCTACCTTGGCATTCAAAGGCCGGAATCCTGTCAAATGCAAAGCACATGTGCGTAATGAGATATTGACAGTACGCGTAATTATGACGCATTCACATGACCGTACCTGTCAGATTTTGTGTCTCACTGTGGGAAGAAGCATTTTATTTATTCTATAACAATATTTTAATTCAGCTGTCACTCATTTTAACCATACACTAAACTGTAAGTTGCCGAAGCCGGACCCGTGCGGTCGGAAGCGTGCGAGCACACGTGTCTATTCGGCCGGCGTAGGTTGTTTAGAGGCTTCTCCGCACGCTTTTCGGCTCACACCTCACTACGCACGTGAATTCGTCACGTTTACAAATTTACGTATGCCTGTTCACTTAACTCGAATCGGTGACTTTAAGATTTGATTCGATTGGAGGCCAAGAAATGTTGGAATACTTACTAAATGTGTCCTTTCTCTAGCCATTATAACTTGCAGGCATCTCGTCATTGTCCTAAAAATTTGGTCCTTCGAGCCGGACGTGGTACTTTGCCCACGATCCCCTAAACGTAGTATCTCACTGAATTCTTGAGTTATATTTTTGCTATATCGAGTTTTTTTAACTCATTAAATAAAAGACTACGTTACAATCCTGATTTCAGTTAAATCGTAAGACACATAGAATGTGTTCATGGTTAGAACGAGATTTAAAACGTATTATATGCGATTTAGTGAAGGTGGTACATGTACAATATTTATATACTTATTTAATAGGCTTCCCCTTCGTTATATAAGTACATAAGGCAAAGATGTCCTGCAGTACGTGTTCAAGATTGAATACAATTCTTGCCTCTTCCGTTGAGCAATTGACATCAAGTGATTGCACCGCCCCGTGCTGTCCTCCGTCCCGTATACAGTGTGCTACTTTTCTTACTATTTCTCACTTTAAATTAAAAGTAACATGTGAGAGTTTAACCTTTAGCTTTTTTATGTAAAATGATGATCTGATAAATTTCCATTCCGCCTTGGAATTAATTTATGTTGCTGGATCGGGTCGATTCCCTTCATTGAATTACCTTAAGGTATTTCGTTTGTATAAACAGATTAAATAGTAATGCACGTAATCTTTGTAGTTTCTAACATTTCTTCAGAGGATGGAGGATGGAGGACGTGATTCTGTTTTTTTTTGTTAGTTTAATTGCTAGTTGGGGCGGAGACAAATCGGTGAAAGGTCAAAAAAAAGCAGCCTTTCGCAATTTATTAAACAGACATGATTTTGTTTTATAATGAATCCCTGCCTTTTTCCCACTCATGTGGGGTCGGCACAGTACGATCGTAGTTCATACTGTATAGGTTTTGGCTACAGTGTTTACGGACGGCCGTCTGCAAAACGCCAACAATCTTGGGCAATTATATTTATAGTCTTATTAATAATATTATATATATATATGTATTAATTTCTTCTTTAATTGAAATGTTAGTGTTATTAAAGTAAAAACCTTTTTGTGAAGGTTTCTAATAACATTAACTATACGTGTCACAAATGTATGTTAAAATGTAATCTCTCGTGTTCATGGCCTCATAATCTAGCGCCTTGAATAATTTTCACCCTTAACTTTCTTAAGTTAAACCTGAAATGATTAATAAAAAAAAACTGCCTCACACAACTGTCCCAGCGTTATTTACAAACCGATGTGATTATTTCAAAGGCCGACGACGCATCTGTAGCTCTTTTAGTTTAACGAGTGTTCACGTGAGGTGATTTTAATGTAAAGTGGACCGTGTGCACTCTACAAAAAAATACAGTCTTAGTATTGACATCGTCCATCCGCCATAAAAATGTTTCTACTAACCTTACTAATTGGTAAGTCGCTCGCGAAACCGAACCCAGTCCCACTCACCCTTAGGCCCATCCCCCGACGGGATTGAAACTACTCGGTACACCCGACTACACGTGAGTTAAGGCGTTATAAAATTGCGAAATTTTTAAAATAAATTTACTTACTAATACGAATTGCAAATCGATATTGTGTAAAGTTACTCGTGATTAGTAGCGTCAGCAAATACGCGTGCGTCATAAGTCGCTTAGCGCTAAACTTGTACTAACTCAAATTTGAACCGAAACTTTGGGAACATTTTGAGAATAAAGAACCAGAGAACGGTAAATTACATGAATATTGTGTTTAAAAACCACTACAATAAATTAGTGACACAAATACCGTGATACAGGCCCAGGTTCCAGGCATCATCTTCTTAGATGCCTCTTCAAGGCAAACCCACAAATAAAACGAAATTAAATTCTGCGACACCCCTGATTCCAAAGTACAAACACGAAGAAGTGGCGAATGTATTTTTGCGTTATTTATAATAAAGCTTTGGCGTCCTGTCCGCAAAGCGTAAAGCTCCGAAAAGTTCACTTTAGTACAAGATTATAGGATTAGCTTTGCTGAGCTGAGGAAATAACGCGGGTATAAAAAGCTTTAAGCGTTCCCCAGCACGCCAACTCAGTTATTTAGCATTTCCTTGCCGTGCTCTTGATACGTTACACTGCGCTAAAGTGAGTGTGTCTTTTGTTAATATTACCAGCGTATATTGTTTCATTTTTTTATTGAACCACAAACAAGTTTACGATATAGTTTAACCAAAAACTCCACTTCGATGGCTTCAAAATAACAAAAAGATTCATAGTTACTAGTGACCCGCCCCGGGTACAACTAAGTATATTGATGCGGTCGCTACCAAACACAGGAATGTGCCAATCTGTACAATCCCTGTCAATTTCATCGAAATCAGTCCAGCCGTTTCGGAGTCTATAAGTCTGTAGGGAACATACATACTTCGCTTTTATTATACTATTTTTTTTTCATAAAATGTATCCTATGTTACTTCTAGTACCTCTAAGAATATGTGTACAAAGTTTCATGATGATCGGTTGAGTAGTTTGCGCGTGAAAGCGTAACAAACAAACTTACATTCACATTTATATTTAGTAGGGATACAATTGTGCGGCTCATTGATCTAAAACTTGGATAGAATAAGTAGGGATACCAAAAAACTTCACTGAATGATTTGGGATTAACTGTGTCGTGGTTGGTCCTGTCCAAGATTAACCTTACTTTAACCTTAACGTACATTTACTTGTTCTCTAGAACAGGAAAGATAATCTACCATCGAAATATGTTGAATCTTCATTGAAAAAAATTGTATTGAGAATTTCAGTCAATTTAAACCCAAAAGAAGAATTAATAGAGAAATAAAGAAAGTCCAGTGTTCATAATGTAACTATTACTAGCTGCATCTTTAGCAGTATGAATATAGGCTTTCTTGATGGGCAGGGACACGCAACGGTCTAGCAAAAGGTCAGAGGCCCAAGGCTGAGGGATCTGGGCGTACCTTCGTCCGATCCATCAAACGGCTGTTCTCTCGACCTCCACTTAGCTTAGTTAACTTGGCACCTCCACCATGACTCGTTTACTATTCAAAAATTATATTTATTTATTTTGTCAATTATAAATAAAAAAAATACATAACAAAGGGCAAAGTCGTAGGGACGCGAAGTTACTACGTTGTTAACCGGTCAAGTGTACGGAGGGCAATCAATCAAACGCTATCGTAGCACTCCCCACATACGCTACACAGCTGGAATTTTACCTGGCACGGTGACCATTATTTAGGTAAACTAAAACGGAAGGAGGATGAATAGTGGAGGGTCCTACAGAGGGACCGATGATCATAGGCCTGTGGACTGACAATTATGATATTGTACAAACCTCTTACATGTTGTAACCTACTCCAAATGTTCCACTTATTGTAGTCCTAGAAATGTGGAGATGTGTGTGTGTGCGTCCGTGTATCTACACGGCTTCACCAACCAATACCAAACCGATTGGTTCACACCAGTGTAAGTGTTGGTATTTAATATTCTGGAAGTTACTCAGGTCGCCTACAAGTTAATCACCCAGAATGAAGAACAGAAAAGAACCAAACACATACTCGTGATTCTGGAATCGAACATCCAATTGTAAAGATAGGTATTAGTAACAGATATCGACAGAAAATCTTGTAAATTTACAAAGCTATAAGCTAAAACAGGAATCTACAAGTTTTTCTTAATAACTTATCTGTAGATAACGGAACCAATAATACACATTTAAAGACGTTTTAATTTAAGCAAACATAGAAATCCATTTTCTACTTGTTTATATACAACATCAAAATTGCACATTTAATGACACTGGAATATCGCGTGCGAACACAACGTAGTCACCCTATTACCACCCTCACGACGACCACCCTCTGAACCACCCTCTCAGACCGATACAAAACCTTCAGTCGTTTACAACCACCACGTCGGGGCTGGCCGCCTAACAGCCCGAGACACACGAATAAAATATAGCAAAACAAATGATTGTGACAGTGATATCAACCGTGTTTATGTTGTACCTAATCGTTCTACTTGTGCTAGTCTTTCCACTCTCCAAATACAAGGAAACTCATTGGGTCTGATGCCCATATCTTGATTCATAACATCCTTGAAACTTCCCATTTGTATATTCAATTGGTGTTACATTTCAAAGTGTCGATTTCTGTCTGTATACGTTTGTGGAAAATTTACAACAATTCGCTTGTGTAATTCAATTCTTAGGCGTCTTAGATACGTTTTTCCCTTGATTAGTTGAAACATTTCTCAGTGAAATTGATTCACAGTGAGAGCATTATATAGTAAAATCGAAAGATCACAACAATTGAAGTAAAGTTGACGTAAAAGATAAATTTGAAGTAACTAACTTACGAAACAGAGAAACAAATATAAACGAAAGTGTCGAAATAACTACAACAAGAGTAGAAGATAAAGAAGCAATTGGTTGAAGAGCAGTTATCGGTAACAGTCAAAATTCTCCGCTACGAGCAGCGATGCATCCCTCTGAACACAGCTAACATGGTGCTGAAGGTCAAAGTCAGGCTTAAGTACTCGCAAAATCACATCGTCTGGCTCTTCAAACGGGTGCGTTAACGAAATATCCTTTTACAGGATACGTTTAGAAATAATATAGTCCGAGCCCGATCTGGAGCCAACAATGTAAAATCGTAAAAGCCAAATTAGGTTCCGTAGCTCGCCGTTGAAAGCTCTACATTATTATTGCTTGTTTACCGTGATCCGTTTTTCTAAATGTCTTATTTCGGCAATGGTCCATATTAAAGTAAGGACAACAAGAGGAAGAGGAGGAACAAGAGGGGTCCGACACTTGCTCTGAGCTAGCACGCAGATGTCACGTGAACTGAGCTGGTAAAGCCTTGGCTTTTGACATTTAAAGGGCTGATAGATATGGTAGTTATTTGATTGTTGATGGACGTCTTGTATCGGATAGTCTTTTAAATAGTTGCAAGGGCCAAGAAGTACTGCAATTTCTACTTACACAGTCCTTATCACCGATGCCCTTTACATTAAGTAATTTGTACCTCAAAGCAAGTTAGATTTTTTTTTTATTATACAATTCATTTTTTTATGAATCAGAAGTTGGATTGTTAACTCAATTAGGTATGTAGCATATCTTATGATATTAAAATAATATTATGTTGATTACAATATACGTATCAACTATAAATAGATGCTGGCGAGCAAAGCTCGTGCATCTGTAATCTGCGCTGTATTAATTGATTACATGGCTACATTGACAACTGGTATTGGCACTACTACCTACTACTAAAGGGGTGGCCTTAACTTTACATATTTCTTGATTACATTCTTGAAGTATTTCCTTATCTGTATATACTCGTGCGTTATTCTGTCGGTCTGTTCTGTTATTTATTGCGTCTTTTTACACGTTTAAATCAATTAAAGTAAGTAAATTTAATTAATAAATTTAGAAAAAAAAAGTCGACTTATGGACCCGTTTGAAATGGATTTCCTTTCGCTATGATTGGTACGGATTTTGGTATCGATGTGTATGAAAACATTGTATTGAATCCGCCAGGGTCGGGGTCTGACTGGGCTGAAGAACCTGGGCAACACGTGCTACATGAACTCCATCATCCAGTGCCTCAACAACACCGCCATCCTCGTCACGTACTTCTGCAACGGACAGTATCTGGAGCACGTCAATAGGTTATTTGAACGTCACTACTAATTTAGAAGAATTTAATACGTTAACAAAATTATTTTCCTCGTTGAAAATGTCTTGCTGCAGGTAAATGTCAAAAACGTTTCAATGTCACATCATACTGACAACGATAGTACATTTTTCTATTCCCCCCAGAAGGATTTTTTTTCGGGATATAAAGTACGCCATGTGCTTAACTCAATAGTGCTGTAATAGTGCACGTGTGAAAGCGTAACAAACAAACTCACATTTGTATTTTTAATAATTAATCCTGCAAGCATTTGAAGTTAATTTAGTGTTTCTGCTACGATTATTATGTACTACATAAATAATGTTATTGTACTGTACTGCAGGGCGCACAGCACGCGCGGTGCCATCGCGGAGGAGCTGGCGGCGGTGGTGCGCGCGCTGTGGTCAGGGCAGTACCGCTTCATCGCCACCAAGGATCTCAGGGTAAGAAATTTATCTCACACAAATGGGTCGCCTGGTTATTACCAACTTAGGTGGAGTCTTTTCGAAGCAATTTTCCTGCTTTGGTTCCCATTCTTTTTGTTTAGTTTTACAGAAGTAGGGGACAAACGAGGAACGGGTCGCCTAAAGGAGCCTAAGTCGTATTGGTTTGGAAATACTCCTCAAGACAGATAATTTCTCTCGAATTCCTGATATGATACGACGATTCTTAGCCTGGCTTAGAGATTAAATAATTTAAAAAGCATTTCGTGTATAGTAAAGAAGCAAAGCTATTGTTTGTCTGTCAGTTTGATGATATTTTCCATCTACCTTGAAATCGATAGTTTACAACACTGATATAATGTGCACTGTGTGTCAGAACGAGGTGGGCAAGCACCAGCGCGCGTTCCGCGGCGGCGAGCAGCAGGACTCGCACGAGTTCCTCACCATCCTCATGGACTGGCTGCATCTCGACCTCCAGTTCGCCATTAAGCCTCCACAAAAGGTTTGTTAATGTCCATTAGTATATTTTTCAGAACAGATATTTTTTGTGATGGCAAACGAGCAAGCGTTTCACTCGATATAGACAAGCTAATGGCAGACAAGTTGCCTACCTTCAATAGATAAATAAATAAATAAATATGCGCTCATGCCATTACCCAGAGGGGTAGGCAGAGATCATAGATTTCCATTTGGCGCGATCCTGGCACACCTCTCTCGCTTCTATTTTCATACATCTACGCATGCATGCTCGTCGGTTATGGGTGCTCCTTATATCGCCCTTTTTTAGTAAGTCATTAATCTGATCGATATAAGTTCTCCTAGGGCGTCCCCTACCAACGCTGCCACTCACTTTTGCAACAGAAATTTGTTTTGTTATTCTCTCTTCATTCATCCTTTCAACAGACAACCTTCAATAGACAAAGATATATTTCCTTTTTTCTACCCATCCCCTTCCCGTTCCTATCCTTAGCTACACTTAGTGAAGGATGGGATAGGATACTTCCACTTCACGCCTGCCTTCTGTAAAGTCGTGGTATTTCACTGGTCGAACCGCTCCATTCGTGCTACAGATGTTGCGGACTCTACCACAGTTAAAATATGCTTGTTTAATGAAACAAGGAGGCTAAGGCACTTTGTTTACTATGTGTTGCAGGAAGGTCTGCCGGCGGCGGAGCGCGCGTGGCACGAGTACACGCGCTGCAAGGAGAGCCTCGTGCTGCGGCTGTTCTACGGCCAGATCCGATCCACGGTGCGCTGCGTGCGGTGCGCCGAGCGCAGCGCCACCTATGACTCCTTCTCCAATCTCTCGCTCGAGCTGCCCGCCGCCGCCACGCGCTGCACGCTGCAGGTGCGCTCGCACATGTACAAATATACAAACAGCACGCACCCAACAGACACACCCATAAGCACGCACGTACGCGCGCGTGCTTGCGGAGGTTAAAGATGGTGGTCTAATTTGCGTTGTTATTGTTGACGTAACTTTCTTATAGCCCTATCTACGGTAACGTACATTAAAGATCTTTTAGGGATATAAGAGTTATAAAATGAGAAGTTACATGATAACATTTTCCAGGACTGCTTAAACCTGTACCTCAAGGACGAGACGATACCCGGCTGGAACTGTCCCAAGTGCAAAGAGAAGAGAGACGCGGTCAAGAAGCTGGACATATCCCGTCTTCCTCCAGTGCTGGTCATCCACTTCAAACGATTCTACGTGGACCCCAAGGAGTATATGAGCAATGCGTACAGAAAGAAACAGACCTACATCGATTTCCCTCTAGAAGACCTCGATATGAGCCAGTTCTCGCTGCACTGCCCCGGCAACCCAATGTACAACCTGTACGCGGTGTCCAATCACTACGGCTCCATGGAGGGTGGACATTACACCGCGTACTGCAAGAGTAGTGTTTACGGCAAGTGAGTACTGATCTATTATCACTTGCTTTATTTTTTTATATAGAAGGTGGCGAATGAGCAATCGGTTCATTTCAGTGGTAGAGCCCGCAACAACATTCACGATGTAAAAGTGAATCTTGTCCGACACTTTATTAGGATGCTATCTGCCTGAACCTTGCTTCCTTGCTGTGTATCTTCTGACTGCGAATGTCTTACCCGCCTTCTACCATAAAGGCGTTGTATATTCCTACCGTTTAGTATATTAAGCCTTGTAATGTGACTACAGATGGTACAAGTACGACGACCACGTGGTGACGGAGATACCTGCCAGCGAGGTGAAGTCGAGCGCCGCCTACATATTGTTCTACACGTCCTGCGCGCGCTCGTGATGGCCCGCCCACGCCACGCCCACGCTACGCCCACCACGCGCGTACACCACGCCCAAAGCGCCTCGTTAGTCATAGACCGCCCCTTTTGTATTGCAATAGTCTAGTAATTCCTAGTAATATTCAAGCTGAGTGACGAGCTCTCCCATTTATAGTACATGATGGTATTGGTAACTTAAGTTGGGATTTCGTCTCACTTAGATCCCAATAACACAGGAGGGTTGTATGAGGAATTACTAGACTGAACTCTAGGATTTGATTTACTAACAGCTTTCGCTTTGTAATCGAAGTTATTGTTACCACAAATTTGACTTGTATGGACTCTTGGTGAGGAAGTTGGAACATTTCGTCATAAACTTATTTCATGGTAAAATGTCATTGATGGTTAACCTAATTCGTTGTGATTATTGATGTAAATTATAGTAAATTCATCGAACTTTGAACTCAGGTTAAAATTAAGGTTCATCAAAACGTTCCGAAATTTCAAATTGACAGAGGGAAGTTTTTTTTTAAATTAATTCTTAAATATCTTTGGAAAAATGTATGGTATTTAAATTCTAAACAAAACCAATGTTCTATGTCGCCGACATAATAAGATATTTTACAGTTATTGTATAGTATTATTTGATTGACGTCCCGTTTTCTAATTGGCAGATCAACGGATTAATTAGACAGCTGTCAAATGTCATTGGAGTTGCTACAAGAATGATCATCGACTTTATCTTTCTGTTAGAAATTAATTTGACATTGTTTACTTTAGGTAAGTACTGTTAATTTGACAAATCTTTCAGAAATCGGGCGTTAGATGGTCTACTAAGGCCGAAATTGGTGTCAGGAATTAAGAATATCCGACTGGTATACCACACATACTGTTTATTTATTTACGTATATGTATACCTTATGTTGTTATATACTATGTATCTTTTGAAAGCCACATGTTTACCAAACAATTATTTCAAAAAATCAAACTATATTAATTATTTTACCTGAATACATTATCTGTAGACAGACTTTATAATCTTTGGTCAAGACTGAGTGCAAAATTAAAATCAGCCATGAGATCTTTGGTGGTAATAATTGAAACGGTTTACAAACAGTACATTAAACATTACTTTCATTAGCAATACCTAGAAAGTATTCTACAAAACTATGTCAAAAAAAATTAAACCAACTTCCGTTTTTCAAAAAATGAGCTTTCTACAAGAATATTTGAACTTTTCACTACCATGGAACCTGTTATATGTACAATGAAACCACATTGGAATGGGAGGAAGCTGTACAAAGAAAGCTTTACAGAAAGTTTAACAATTATTTATATATATATAATTTATTTGTGCACATGTAGTTTAGCGAGATTGAACTTTTAATTGGGATGACGAAAGACTGAGTAATGAATGGTATTACCATGCTAAAAATATTATACAGTTAAAATAACTTACAATAGTTAATGCTAAGGATTTAAAATATACTTCCAGTAACATTTAAATTGAATTAATGAATGATCAGTGTCTTGGGGAGTTTTGGTTTGACACATGGCAACACTGTATTCTTTTTCTTATCTATTTAAAAGAAAATATTTTCTACCATTTGTATGAATGTATATTGATCATGTACATAAATCAATAATTTCATAAAGTGATATATATTTTAGTATAAATAATGAAATTTCCGTATCTTTGTGGTATCTCATTTTACAATGCCAGAGACAAAACTATTTTAAATTTATTGACAGTTGGTTGCCGAGTTGCCATGTGACAAGGGGAGGCAATTATTTATTTTGTATGAGGAAAGGATATTTAGTTGACTACTGTTGTATGAAGCCTGTACATAATGAATACTTAAAACGTAAATATATTTTAAAAGGTAAAATTATTAAAATTCTTTGTTTATATAAATTTTGTTATTTTATTACACCGACACCATTTTAACATAACCAATGGTCAAAGTGCCTTGTATGGAGAGTGGATGTCACCATTCAACATCGTCAGTTTACAATACAGTGTGAATATAAGCTAGTAAGTTTACAATCTGACATCGTCATCTCCCTGCCCTTTTGTAACTTTACGTGGGTCGGCAGTAGTATGACTGACATCTGACGGAAAATTGTGAACTAAACTAACCATTTATAAATCCATGTCAAATTTCATGAACCTAATTTTCATTGATAAATTTGTACACTTTAAGGTTAATTTTTTTAATAAACTATCATGTCCAACTTCCAATCTCATTCTAATTTTGACGTACTAACGGAAGCAAAATATCAATTCACAATTGACGTCGTGTTTATAAATATCGGAAATTAATTAACATATTGTCAATAATTTGTTCGGTTCACAATTTCCCGCCAGTAAGATTATAAACTAACGAAGTTCACACTGACGTTGACATACAACTTTCCTGTTAAATTTAGGAATGACCCGTGGAAGTCATATGAAATTATTGGTACTGTATTACCCGGACGGAAACGACTTTTGTAAATAAAAGTTAGGTTTTAGTATGGGAAATGACATTTGTTTAAAAAAAATTTTTTTTATGAAACAAGGTACACAAACAGCTCCTGTTGATGACAGAACTCGATGTTATATTTTTTTTCTTACACTTTTAGCAGATGTTTTATACTCTATCGCTTTTTGAGTGTGTGAGGTTATATAGCAATACATTGATTAATCGAATTAATAAATTGTTAGTCAATGCATCTCCAGAAATCAAATTTAAGGACTTGGTATATGGTCCGATTTTGGTATTTTTTCTGCAACACCACCAACAACACACCAACAACAAAAATAAGGTCATAAGAGGATTAAAGATTAGTCAGAAAGAAGTTACCTCCTCATTTTTATTAACTTACCAATAAATTACAAATTCACAAAATTATCACAAACAATTTTAATTCCAAATTTAACACATGACCATCATGCCAAGCTTGGAAAATATACATTAACCACAGTCTCTTCACACATCCACATTCAACAGTGGTAGAGCCCGCAACAACATCTGTTGCACGAATGGGCCGGTTCGTCTGGTAAAGTACCACAACCTAAGGCAGGCGTGAAGTAGAAGTACTCTGCGTTACATCTGTTAGTGAGGTGCCGGTGGCCTAATTTGAGTCCTCTTCCCCTTCCCATCCTTTCCTTATAAGGATTATTAATTCCTTAAAAGGAATTATCCTTTTTCCTGTCTATGCTCTCCTCTGTCCATTAAAGGTAGGCAACCCATCTGTAACACTGTTAGCAAGTAGCGATCACTTGAAATCAAGTGCTCTGCTTGCTTGTTTGCCGCCTTATTATATTTTTAAAAAATCTGCTGTTTGTATAAGTTATAGCAGGTTTCCTCGACTCGATGGGATCTGTTTTCACTTCACCTGCTGCCCGCTCACTTGGCATTGCCATTCATCAGCATATTCATATCAATGATGATGTCATCTTCATCATCTTCATCTTCCTCCATGTTGCTCTGCATATTGTCTTGATTGGCAGCTGGAAGCAAATACAATACTTATATTTAGTAATTTAATTAATATGTAGTAATTAAATGGCAACAGCTAAGTGAACAGTTAGCCGATGATGCCGAAAGCTCCTGGAATGATGGCTACATAATGGTCTCATGCAGAAATGTCGCCCATAAAATGGGCCGATGATCTGGTCAAGGCTGCGTGGATTGCAGCAGACAAGTTGTAAAATGACAATACAAATATATCTTCTATGGAGCAAATAATATATTTGTGTCATCATGTTACCCTTTTACAATATTAATATAATATTTTACTAATCCAATTCATGGCATTAATGATTTAAAGTAAGTTGGAAATAAATATGAGGGAGATTGAAATACAGAGACTTGCATTAACAGTGGTAGTCCACAATAACACGGGTCAGTTGATATTGGGTGACACACACGCTTGTGTGCCACCTTCTACTATAAAAAAAATAACTTACAGGGATTTTAACGTAGACTAAAAGATTGTGGTCAATTTAACTTCAGCAGTTTCATAACATTCTTGAAACTTGTGCTCTTTCATTAACCTTATTGTTTTCTTATATTTATGTAAATACTACACATTGGTATAAAACTTATTTTATTGATTTGATTACTTTACAGCGCTCATGGTCATGGAGGAGACTGAGGCATCTGTTGTCCCGAGGTAACTGTTACTTTGCTCTAATTCTATGCAGAATGAACTCCCAGTTCTGAACATCTTGAGATCTTGTGCAAGCAGGTGGTAGTACCTAGCCATTTTCTCTATTGAAATTAGGTTTTTTATTATCAATTCTCGCATATCCTTTTTAGTAGGGAGTGGTTTTCTTTTGTGAGAATTTGCAGTTATCAAATCTTATATAATTGACTGTTCCTCTGTTATTACCATGAGCCCTGTAAAGAACTTGAAACTAAAATCTGTAAAACTAATTTTATTCAATTAATATTGTTATTAAAATACCATAAAGTTAATACTTACCATACAAACAGTTTGATATTAACAAATCCAGCTCCTGTTCATTGCAAATGATCTCTTCATCCATTATACCATCCTTGTCCATATCTGCAGTCCCATTCCCCTTTGGTGCCGACTGCATTAGATTTACGGCAGATGTGGTGGCCACCTCTGTTACATCTTCTATTGTAGTTTCAGATTCAAAGTTATAATTTGTCTCCCCCTTGAAATTATATTTCATACTCTCCAGATGTAGCCTTTCTATCTGTTGCAAGCGTATAAAACACTGTATATTACAGTTAAAAAACACTAAAAACTAGCAAAATGGTTGAATTTTTTGATATTAGTGAAGCTTAAAACAAACGTAGTTTCATCCTTCCCACGCTGCCCACAGGACCCTATATTACGCGTTTTCGAATAGGACAGGACTCAGACATATTGTAGATATTAGTATAAACAATCAAAACAAACCTGAAGACTATTTCGTTGCTTTTTTATTTTCGTAAGTGCATCTAGTATCCACTTTTTCTCGGCAAGTAACTGCGCCTCTTCCATGACATTATTACCAAGCCTATTTATTAAAGTTTTTTGAGACATAGTTTTCCAATAATACAACTAACGATTCTAAATTTCTGATATAAACATTGAAAACCTTGGAAAATCCAAAAATAAGAGTTCCGGTTCTGAAAACTCAAGCAAAGATAACGTGGTTGAGGGGGTGATAAGTGATAACGAGCAAAGAGGATATAGTGTGGAAACGGAAGAGAAAAAACTAGGATGAGTGTACTACATTCAATTTTTTATTTTGAGGTTAAGGTTATCAGATTTTATTTTAGGTTAGCCCAGTGTTTTCACCTCTCGAAAATATTTCTCCTTAAAGCTCAAGTCGAAAACCCTAATATATATATATATATATATATATATAAATATTCTCTTAATAAATAAAAAAATATGAATAGGGCCGAGATTTTTGCCCTAATTTCGACAAGAATGGCTTAAACCTTTAAAATTAAGGTGTAAGTATTGGTCTCGTAAAAAAACCTGCGAAGTATTCCATTTCATTTATAAGCAATATTGTTATAGTTTCAAAATAATAACAATATATTATATATAGGCAATCGATTGATCAGTAAATAGCGCGTCATATCCATAGATGCCAGTTTGAAAGTTGTCGTTTTTTACCACCAAAAATATAACGCCCCTAAACAATCCTGCAGCATTTGCTTACCCCCTAAATTTAGGGGAAAAACCTTAAGGTTGGAACCCTGGTTTAGTCTCATTTGGTGTTTATCGAAATTGAAACTGCGGAGCCGATAGGGCTGCCAAAATGACCACGGCATATTTGGACCAAAAATCATTATGTTAAAAAAAAGGTTGAATTTCATCGATTCTCGTTATTTGTACCCGTCTCAAATATCCTCTGACAATGAAAAATAAGTCATTTGTACCAATCTGGAATATACTCTGACACTCCACTCCACTTCAATTGTTGAAAAACTCTAGGAAATCTTTACATAAATAAAAATCGTTGAAAAATGGTAATATTTCGGTAGGACAAGCGTCAAATCTGTAGGTTCGGGTTCGATACCACTGCTCATTTGGCCTCATGTAATTTTGTAGGTAAAATTGAATAAAAACGTTGCATTAACACCAAGCCAATGGCAACACAGGCCACTATTGCCGTATACTAGATTTGCCAGAATTCAAATTCACTCACACTTCACAGTGGTTTCACAGTGTAGATATAAGCGGTTATAGGCGAGTACTTGGCGCGAGATCTTCAACATTTTTTAAAATTTTATTACTGGACTACAAAACAAAACAATTTTAAGGAAATATGGATTGGAAATATAACAGTTATGATTCATCAGACAACGAAGGTGAAAATGGCTACGACTTGTGTTGCATACAAAGACCAAATTCATGTGCTTTACCATTCGACCTTACATCTCTAGAAAATATTATTTTGAAAATTAGCGACCAATTCAATTTCCGCGTCTTATGGAAAAGCCCCAGAGCTAAGGCGGCAATGGTAGTGACCGCGGGACTGACTGTCGCTGGAAGTTTGATTGGCAATCATTACGGCGGGAAAACGGGTGCGGCTATTGGAGGAGTTGTTGGAGGCGCGTGCGGTGTTGGATTAGTCAGTAAGTACAACAATTTCTCAAATATTTAATCAAAAAGTCAAAAGGAAACTTAAAATACGAATAATAAATTTGTGCATTTTTCAATCTACCTACAACACCTGTTTAAATTTTGGCTTTGTATATATTTGTTAATATAAATACAAGTTTTAGGGTTATACAATGGTAGATGATATAGTTTTTAAAGGGGTTTCAACATTCTTATCATCATGTCAAAAAGTATTAATTTCGGCTTTCAATCTGCATCTTTCTAATAAAAAAAGTTATTGTCTATCATTGTGGTTAGTTTGAGGAAAATTTCACTTATCTTACACTTTTTTTATTGTTTCAGTTGTTGCAATGAGAGATGTATGGAATGAAATAAAGTCAAAACTGTCTGAAGTATTCGACATGGTCTACGATTACCTAGCTGGCCTAGGTTTCGACGATTACAAAAATGCGGCTCTATTTCTGGTTGAAAATGGCACCTGCAGTAAACAACTCGCGATGCTTATATTGCAAATATCTTCCAACTTATTGGGACAGAAAATTCTATCTAGCTTAACACCAGCCTAAAACGCGGTCTGTTCAAATTGCGTTAACTATAAAATTTTAGTTGGCTTCTTTTCTATTTCTCTCTTCCTCAATTTCTATTTTTTGTTCAATTCTATTAGTAGCAATGATCTTGAACCTAACCGATATACAATCAAATATGTGTACCATAGCTATGAGTGACCGTTGTACAGTATTCACGATGACTGACTTTTTATGACTTATTAAATTTAAGTTATATCGACTAAACAATTTCAAAACTTTCTTCCCGAAATCTTAATATATACTTGGCAAAAGTTAAAAGTGCGGTGGTCCGGATGTCCACAGTGTCCACATATGTAGGTAGGTCTCTTAGAAAAATGTATTTACAGTCAAACAATAAGCGATTTTATGTTTACTCGTTTTGTATTTAATTTTAAAATTAAATGACATGAATTATATTTACGTAGAAGTTTATATCATTTAGCTGTATACGTTTAGAAATTATCATGAAATGTACCCATTGTTCATAATAAAGTGTTTCGAAATCGCGTAATTTATTGACAATTTTATATTATTTTATTTAATATATCAAATTTTTACTTATAGCACTGAAAATTGCCTCAGAAATTACGTTCACTATACTGATTTCAACTGTTTTTTTTTATATTTATATACTAGCTGACTAGCTGTTGGTTCACCATTTTGGCGATAATAGTGTAGGCCACACATACATACAAGATAGATATATCCTGTCGCGGGCTTTTTTGTAAGACTATTTAAGCTAAGCAATTTTTTTATGTGAGAAGGTGGCAAGCGGCTGACGTAACGTTAAGTGAGCGCTACCCATAGACATCCGCAACAGGCAAATGTGTTGCAGATGCGTTGCCTACCTTTAATGGACAGAGGAGGGCATAGAAAGGAAAAGAATATTTCCTTTCTCCCGTTAACCCCCTCCTTGTCCAATCTTATTCCCTTTCCCATCCTATCCTTATAAGAAAATGGTGGGAAGGGGAGGAGTACTGAAATTAGGCCTCCGGAACATCACTCATCAGATGAAACGTAGAGTACTTCTACTTCACGCCTGTTTTCTGTGAAGTCGTGGTATTTCACCGGTCGAACCGGCCAATTCGTGCAACAGATGTTGCGGGCTCTAACGCTGTTAATTTCCATTATACATTATATATACGTGTATATATATATATATATATATATATATATATATATATATATATATAACTCTAACGGTTTTCGCAGCGCACACCAGAGCAGCTCGTATATTCTTACGTTATATTTTGGAAAATTCACACAATATATTTATAAACTATAGCCTATGCGTTATTCTGATGTATAAGCTATATTATTGTAAAGTTTCATTAAAATCCATTCAGTACTTTTTATGTGAAAGAAACAACCATACTTACAAACTTTCGCATTTATAATATAATATTATTATAAGTGGGATAACTGTTTTGTCTTTTTGCGACTTTAAATAGCAGCATTGAATAACATTGAAAGGTTATTTACCACTCTTTGTCAGTCTTTACAGTTTACTTCTGTTTCTGTCATATAAATGTGAAATATAAATTAATACTAACAAAACAAGTATAGCCAAGTCCAAGTACAGTTTTCATTTTGTTTGGTACACTACACATTTAGTCGGTTATAGTGCTTTTGTCGAACGAGAAAATAAAGTTATTATATTTGATTTCCGTTCTGTCGGTATCAAAGGCGAATTATCCTCTTTATACGTCTTTTTACATCTCACCAATTATTACTTTTTATTTCCAATACTTTTTGACGCGGTAAAGTTGTTTGCAAAGTCTACTACGTATTGCGATATATATGTGTGTATTGAATAATACTTGGCTTGTCTCGAAAGTCGTCAAATAACGTTAAAACGAAACAGTTGCAATGGATGTGGAACCATTTATTGCGAATGGAGTTCATATAGACTCCAGTTGGGTTGAACAAATAATTTTGCTTCTGGGTAAGTAACAAAACTAACTCTGATATTTTAATTCAAATGGCGACTAAACAACAGACCCAAATGTTGCAACTAATTTATTGTAAAGAAGGGCTCATATATACAAATTAGCGCCTATGATTGCTTCTTGGTAAGTATAAATTTATTAAATGTGGACACAGGAATAAAACAAAACAAGGAGTAAACAGAACATCTAATTATTATTGAAAAACCACTAAATAAATTATGTATTATTTCAGCGGATGAATTTGACATTCGCATATCATGGGATATGAGTACTGCCATTTTTACGGGAGCATTTGCGTTAGTAGGAGGAGTGATCGGGGGGTATACAGGGGGTAAAGTTGGGGCTGCAATAGGCGCTGGAGTTGGTGGAGCTTCAGGATTTGCAGTGTCAAGTGAGTTTGTATTGTATTTATACCTGACTTTTCAATTTTGTAGTGGGTGGTCTTTTCAACATTATATGTCCAACAGCGGATGTCTGTTGAATGAAGTAATGAACTAAGTCGAACATTACAGCTATTTAATATTATATTTGATGATCTTTGTATGTCAAGTTACTCCTGATATGTGTTTATATTTTTTATTAATCAATACTTATCCTGGGACATATCTAATAGGGAGTCCATCCACAGTTTGTGTGCATACTGCACCAAATCCTGCAATGACAATCCTTAGTTGGTCTATGTCTAACAGCCAAAGTATTTTCCTTGATGATGGTTATGAATAGACTTGTTTCTTTTTCAATGGGAGGTGGTGGTGAACACGCAAGTAATAAATAGGAGATGGCTATAAACAGAAAAAACTATATATGCTTTTCCTATCCATAATCTTGCCCGTCACATCATGTTCCTTTTTCCATTACACCTATTAGAAATGGATAGGAAGAGGACTGGATTAGGGCACCTCACTCATGAAATTAAATGCAGAATACTTTTACTTTTGTGAGGTTCTCAGTAATTCACAGGTCGAGCTGGCCCATTTGGCTACTGTTATGTTCTTAAACTAAAATGTAACTGAGTGTTTGACAATTACATATATATGACATTTAAATTATTCCGTAGCATCAGTCTCATTGCGAGATGTATGGAACTTAATTAAAGAAAAATTAAATGAGGTGTTTTATATAATTCTGAACTTCTTGACAAGACTTTCACCCGATGACTATCTACGGGCATTTGAGACGCTAATGTCATGTGCGGCAAGTCGGCGTGAGCTGGTGATACAGATTATGTACTTCATTGCACAGAAACTGGGGCGGGAAGTCATCTCTAGAACCATAGCTGAACGATCTATGCCTCTAAACTATGCTCATTATTAATTGTAAAAAAGCTATATCTTGTTTCTGGTTCAGGTGTAAGAGTATTGCTCAAACAGAGGCTAGGCTAAATAATTATGCTTATGTATATTTTAGAATTGCTGTGACGTATTTTTGTAAAATGAATTATTGTTTCCATTATTTTTTATTGGGTTTTATTGTTAGCATGAGTCCAGTTTTTGAAGCTTTATTAAAAAAATAATCTTTTTTAACTTGTTATACTGGTATCTGAACTAAACCGTTCCACATATGTATGTTTCATGACCAAGCATATAAGATATGTTTTAAGAAAATGAAGACTTCTAAAATGAGGTCTGACCGAGGTAGATATTAAGCTCTGTCTACCCTTGTTAATGTGGAGGCCTTATTATTTTAGTTAAATCTCTAGTTAGTCAACAATTGAGTAAAAATGATATTGAAATAAAATTCGTTTTCTGTTTATCAATGGTTTTCATTTAACACTTTTAGTGCTAGGCGATATTGCTAACACCATTAAAGCCATTGTCCTGGATAATCATTGTGTACTCTTACTCCTTATACTCTGGTGTACACTGCACATGATCAGAATGGTGACCTAATTCAAAAAGACAAAATCGATATTACCTTTGTGAGTGAATGATAAGCATTGTTGTAACAATGCCTATTTGTACTGTGTTCACCTGATTTTATAGCAATTTTAGTAGTTAAGTCATTGCCCATAGACCTACAGAACAAGATAGACATTAAACAGTGGTAGAGCTCGCAACAATATCCGTTGTGTGAAAACAGGCGTGAAGTAGAGTAGTAGCGCCGGAGGCCTAATTTCAGTCCTCTTCCCCTTGCCACTCTTTCCTCATAAGGAGTGGATGGGAATGGGAAAAGAATTAGACAGGGAGGGGGTTAACGGGGAAAAGGAAATATATTTTTCCCTGTCTATGCCCTCCTCTGTCCATTAAAGGTAGGCAACGCATCTGCAACATATTTGCTTGTTGCGGATGTCTATGGGTAGTCTCACTTTACTTCAGGTGATCCGATTGCTCGTTTCCCACCTTCTTCCATAAAAAAATTATTACCATAGACAGTTGATGTTACTCTTGTACTTGTCTACTGTTGTGTCTGAGGTGCTCTTGATATCTCAGCACAAATTGACACAAAGTTTGAATTGGTGACATAACGGGAGAAATGTCTGACAGTCGATTATGACGTAGACAATTTATTTCATCTTTTTACCCTATTGTGTCAAGAGGGTATTGTTTTGTGCGTGTGTATCAGTTAAAATGTGACCTGTACCCTTGATTAATTATTTTTATATATATATTTGATTATCTATACTGATAAATAAAATTGAAGTGTCTGTATGTAATGTCAAAATAACATTTCAATACTCAATACACATGATGCAGATATGGTGCTTATAACGAAAATACAATTTTTAAAATTTTTGTCTGTCTGTTTATTCCGGGTAATCTCTGAAACGACTGAACCGATTCGGATGGAACTTTTACTGGAAGATAACTAATCTTGTCGGGATTCAAATAGGCTAATTTAATTTAAGCAAAATATTTAGGGTTCCGCGCAAAAAGTGAATAGCTCGAAATTGTTTTCTCGAATTTATTTCCACGCGGACGAAGTCGCAGGAAACAGCTAGTAATTATACAAAAAAAGATACTTCGATATTCATTGTGTCGAAAAATTCACCTGTATAAAATTACATTTATTACATTACTTTTATATTTTATTACTCTAATAAAAAAAACAAATTAAAAACACAAGTTTATGTTTCACATATTTATTCGCTGCTTCAATACAAGCTCAAGAGGAAATGCAATCTATCACTTGCTAATTGCTAAAAGACAAAAGCTACCACCACGAGGTTGGAGATGTCAAAATAACCTTTTCAAATTACAGTCATTTTGACAAATCACTAAGAATAATAATATTTGATATGATTTTAATATATTTTTGAAGATAGTGGTACAAACTATCTGTTTCAAGTTAAGACTATATGCGCTTTCTAAAATAGCCTATTAGCAATTAACGAGAACTAATACATTAATAATTAATTAATATAAACATGCGATATCTCACTGCGTCAATGTAAACGGTTCTCGATTTATTATATTTAAATAAAATTGTCACAAACTGAAAGGAGAATTAAACTAACATTCACAACCTAATAATTAAATAATTGTTTAGTGCTACTGTTAATAAGAGGTTATGAAATAAATAATTACAATACTAACCTAGATATAGAATTCTAAGTCTGATAGGAATGTTTAACACTGTATTAAGTTAGCGCTAATGTAATAGCTATGCTTTGCTCAACTACTTAAGTACTCGTGTAATAAATAACTTACATATAAAAATAATAATTTATAAATCATTAGTGTCGTGTTATATTCGAGATTACTGTGTGTCAATAACTTCACAGCACTTATGTTCACTAAACGAACGCTATAAAATCGGTATAATTAGATTTTCAAATAGACAAATTAATAACGTGTACAAAGCGTTGTGAACAAAAAGAAAACGCTTTAATCAATAAAAATTAGGCATTGACTTGTTTTTTTATAATTCGCCTACACAGTTCTGACTGTCTGGGACAAAAGGCATGAGTTTGTACTTCCGTTTAAAAAAATGGCGATCGGTAAGAATGTTGAACTTGAGCATAACCAAAAAATGCTACAATATTAATAAATAGTGATTTTTTAAAATTACAAGTAAGGACAGGCCGTAAAAAGAACTAGCTAAAACCGTATGGACTACGGTGGTAGTCCGACCCAAGATTACGTGGGAGGGCGGGAAGAAAACATTGAGCTAGCTAAAAATTTAAATTTAATGGTCCTTCGAGACAATGAGCCATACTATAATCCCATATCTTGAACATATACTTCACTCTTACCCAACATATGAAGGATTCGCTTCATAAAGCCAAAATAATTGTTCAAAATGTTCGCTTAAAAGAAACCACCAATTTTTAAAAATCGTTTCACTTATTGGACTATTCAGAAGTGGGATTACGAGTTTAATTGCATAATATGCTAATTAAATAATCATAAATGAGTGTTGCGGCCAAATTATATAACAAAATAAATATCTAAGTATTAATTTGATATACGAACCTGCTATTTGCATTCTGAACGAGCGCCATTTTAATTAACTGTTAAATTTTTTCTCTAACTACCGCCTAAATATGTCTTCATTAGTCTAAAACTATATTACTATATAAATAATTCCCAAATTGTGCATGATTCACATTACATTTTGTACTTTTGCATAACATACGTTATTACGTACAGTCAGCAAAACACAGTAAGCAGAATTTATTAATATACGTCAAACATACTGTTGTACAAGTCAGAAGGGATACTGCTAGTGATTATCTTAATATTTTTGCTGACTATACATTTTATATCTAATTTAATATTGTTAAGTCTCCTTACAATAGGTTAAGTTGGTAAGCCAAGATTGACCACCATAGACAATTAAATTGTTTCAAGTATTGTCATTGACGCATACATACCATAACAGAAAAAAAATATTTAATTTAATGTTTAAAATAATCTGTCCAGCAGACAAAAAAAATAAAATAAAAAAACAAACATGCCTCGGAGGCAGAATGTTAACCTAAAATATTGTCAGTCATTGTCACTTGGAATACCTAAAGAGATGTCAAATATTAATTAGTTATTAGAAGTAAAATAAATAAATATTAAATGTAAAGTCTCAAAACAAACTTAAGTACACAAGTACTGCAATCAATGCATATTATTTTCACAAGTTAAATAATTATTTTGGACATAAAGCAATAATTCTAGTCAGATCTATTAATTAGGAATTTTAAAAATCACTGGTTAGATTTTAATCACAGATGTTAATTGTTGCTATATGCGAACCAGAGTAAACAATTGGGTAATTCGAATTTGTATAGGGCAACACTGACATAATCGGAAAGAACCGGTTCTGATCAACTTTACTTCTCGGTTTCATAATCATCCTCATCGACTACTGTATATCGTAATACTATATGTGTAGTTTAGAAACAAATGTTCTATGTCTAAACTAAAACTAAATATAATTTATATATCACTGACAAGTGTTGCTATAATAAATAAATTGATAGATGTCGGGTAAAAATAAAACGTGTGAATTTTCCCCCGAGGGCGTAGGAACTGATGAAGGTCTGAAGAGTATGTCTACTCCTGATCGTTCAAGGCGTGCTTGAGCTCCATGGCAAGCTTGTAGCCGAGCTCGGGCCGCCGGTCCCGACCCTCTACCATAGCAAGCACCTGCAACTCAATGCGTATTAGATAAAAGACAAAGGATTTAATATATATCAGATATCCACTTGACACACCACTAGCACCCCATTCTCCCTTCTTTAGTGCATGCTCGGCAGTTGCGGATACTCTTAATACCGTCTTTGTTCAGTATATCTCCAATGTGATAGGTGGATAGCAACTCTGCCACTCATTTTCGCAACATACATTTGTCTTTCCCCTCTCTTGCCATTCATACATACTCCCAACTTTAGTCACGAAGTCAAATATAAACTAAACATTACATATGACTTACTATTATTTCTTGAAATCATTTTTCAACAGACATTTTTGACTTAGGTTAAACAATTTAAGTTGGTAGAAAAAATACTGACTTGCTCTGAGTTGACTATGACTCCGTTGTTGTTGACGATGGTCGCTTTGGTCTTCTCGATATCGGCCAGGTCTACGCCGCGGCTGGCGTCATCCACCAACACCGCGCGGTAGCCGATCGCCAGCGCATCCGCTATGGTGGCGCCTGGACACACAACCTTCATGAACTAAATCCTCTTACATTCTTTCTCTCTTTCCCAGAAATAAGTTACTAATAATTGTTTTATAGCGGGAGGTCGCAAACGAGCAAGCGGTTCACCTGTTATAAAGTGGCCGCTAAAGGCATCTGAAAAAAGCTAGTGGGTTGCAGATACGCTTCCGGTCTTTAAAGGATAAAGAAAGGGATATTTTCTTTTCCTGTCCATCCCCTCCAGCGTCAAATATTCTTCTCCTACCCTTTCCATGTTATGAAAGTAAGGATAATATGCAAAAAAAGCCTGAGCCAACTCACCATCAGACGAAATACAGAGCTTGCGATTGCTACTTCACCCGTCTTCTGCAAGGTCGGGGTATTTCACCGGTCGAGGCGGTCTAGTAGTGCAACAGATGTTGCGGGCTCTACGACTGATTAACTCTAAAGGACATGAGACTGTTTTGAATAATAAGCGCAACGTACCCACGCATACATCGTACGCGAGCCCACAGATGTATATGTCTGTGGCACCGCGCGCGCGCAGCTGCAGGCTGAGGTTGGTGTCGGTGAGCTTCTTGTTGTCCCAGAACACCGAGTACGAGTCCACCTCGGAGTTGGTGCCCTTGTACACCTTCACCGCGCCCTCAAGCACCTGGAAACGTCGATCATCTCGGATATTAATAAATCTATAGCCAAAAAGTCCGTCAGTCAAGACACCGGCAACCCTGGTCTCTGTTGCAATTGTTAAGACACATATAAAGACTCCCTCGTAGCTCCTGCATGGCGCAATTCGGGGATTTTCGTTCATCTAAAAGCTATGACCTTCCTTAGTCTTTGGTTATTCCACATAATAGATACAAACGCAAGATCTGTACTGCAGTCCTGTGACCAGCTAGAGTAGTAATTCACCTTAAGGTCTTTGTGCAACTCGGCGCCCCAGGTATCCTGCACGCAGTGGCGCGGCCAAAGACGCTGCTTCATGGGGGGCGGGCCAGCGAATACCACCGTGTCGTACGCCTGCGCCTTGTCCGCTGACACCTGGTAACAAGTTACAACAACACCGAGTTATCAAAACAAGAATATCATGTCTAACTGTATTTCTTCTCTTTTTTTCTCCTGCGTAAAGGATGGTAAGACAACTGCGTTTCTAATGGTTGCTGCAGACTGGTAGCGTCAGCACCAACATCAGATAATCCCCTTAGATAATGTATTCGGTTTCTACTCAACATGCTCAGTGATCTCTCTAGCTCCACTCGTCTCGATAGGCGAGGAATTGGAGGTGGATATATGATGTATAAGGAACACTGGTGGCTCAGCGGTTGGGGCCCCGACTTACGTACTGTGGGTTGCGGGTTCGAACCCAGGCAGGCACTTTACTTTGTGCACTTTAATTTATTTCTACACCACTGCTCCAAAAACGGCGAAGGAAATCATCGTGAGGAAACCGGTATGTCTTAGAACCTCCAAATTCTAAGATATGTGTCATCTACCAACCCGCACTGGTCCAGTGTGGTGGATCACGGCTCATTCCCTTTCTCGGAGAGGAGGCCTGTGTCCCAGCAGTGGGAAACATTCTAGGAAATACTGATTTATTATTATTACAAATGCTGTTGACTGACCGGACTGGAGACGTGCAGCTCGCGCATGTGCACATTGTCGATGAAGGACACGTGGTCCGGGGGGTGCCAGTCCAGCGAGTAGAACACGCAGTCGAACGGCACCGTCTCCAGCAGACGGTTGATTGGCTCCACAACCTGGAACAACAAAATTCACATACAACTGAAGTGATCAATACATTTTATACGACGAAGTCACCGCATTTGTCTTTGAACAGGGTCACTTAAAGGTACCTTCAAAAGTTCAATAGGCGGTTCAGGCTACACCTAATAGACTGAACTGGTGCACTATGCTCGTCATAAAACAAACTACTCGACAGATATTCATTTTTTTTATCGAATTAGGTGGCAAACGAGCAAGCGGATCACCTTAAGTTAAGTGAACGCAATCCATAGACATCCGCAACAAGAAAATATGTTGCGGTTGCGTTGCCTACCTATAATGGACAGAGGAGGGCATAGACAGGAAAAAGGATATTTCCTTTTTCCCGGTAACCCCCTCCCCGTCCAATCCTCTTCCCGTTCTCATCCCATCCTTAAAAGGGAAGGGGAAGAGGATTCAAATTAGGCCTTCGGCACCTCACTCATCAGACGAAACGCAGAGTACTTCTACTTCACGCCTGTTTTCTGTATTCTGGTATTTCACCGGTCTAGCCGGCCCATTCGACAACAGATGTTGCGGGCTCTACCACTGTTAATTTATAAAATTTTCACCGAAGTCGAAGTGATTCGCGAGGAATGTTTTAGTATATAATTCATTAAAAGTTTCGTGTGAATTGGCTGCAATATGACAAAGATTGTTGAAGAAGACGCAATAGACCGGTACAACATTAGGACAGAAAAGAATTCTTTAAGCTAGTAAAACATATAGTAGAAGTTAATATATAATATTTGCCAACTTCGGCTACGATGATCGCTTTTTCCCTAAATTCACGGAGCATTGATGGCCAGATCGGGTATGCCAGTACGAGATAAGAAAAAAAATACTACGTAGACAAGCCATAAGAAATATTTAATTGTAATTCAACAAACAGTAAAAAGTATAAAATACTGTTGCATGGTAAATTGAAAGCTTTATCAATCGTTAAAAAATTGACGACCTCGCTGGCAACACCTAGTGATTACATAAAATCCCTACTAATATTATAAATGTGAATGTAAGTTTGTTTGTTACGCTTTCACTCGAAAACTACTCAACCGATCATCATGAAACTTTGTACACATATTCTTGGAGGTATCAGAAGTAACATAGGAGATAGAAAAATAGTATATAAAAAGTGAAGTATGTATGTTCCCTATAGCCCCCGAAACGACCGATTTCGATGAAATTTACAGTGATTGTACAGAATGTACCAAACATTCCTGTGTTTGGTAGCGATAGGATCCACATAATTAGTGGTATCCGGGCGAAGCTGGGGCGGGTCGCTAGTTATGTTAATAAAGGAATTGAATAACAATGTATACATATATATACATAGTAATTAGAGACGGTTCGATTCAATTCGACCGTGACCCGATCCACTGTATGTGACCATTGAAGCGGCGCGTATTGTAATTTTATTATAATACGCACAAACATACACTTTATACAATTTTAAAACTAAGCAATACCTTTTAATAGGAGATCCGAAGAGGGATCGACCTTCACTCATCACCGTAAAGCGCCAAACGATAAATTCAATAGGTGGCGCAGATATGCATAGGGATACAATACTAATCATTAACGTAAATACTTTAGTTACTTTAAGCATTTCATGTACATTATGATAATCCTTTACACCATACAATTTAAACAATTATCTTATGAGTTATCGTAAAATAAAACTAGTGCACGCTAAAATTAAATCAAGCGCGGGTCCCAAACCGCCGCGTTGCGCACCTTGTCGCTCACTGTTCACAATGTGCATTCAATATCGATAAATCGAATAATCGACCCGGGTATAACCCATCCATCAATGAATCCCTATTTTAATAAATAAATGTGAATGTAAGTTTGTTTGTTACGCTTATACGCCAAAACTACTCAAACGATCAACATAAAACTTTGTATACATAATCGTGGAGGTATTAAAGTAACAAAGTATACTTTTTATGAAAAAAATAGTATATAAAAAGTGAAGTGCGTATGGTCTCTATAGACCGATAGGCTTCGAAACGGCTGGACCGATATCGATGAAATTTCCAGGGATTGTCCAGATTGGTACATTCCAGTGTTTGGTAGCGTTCGGATCAACATAATTTGTGGTACCCGGGCGAAGCCGGGGCGGGTCACTAGTAGGTCATAAAGTAACACAACATAAATTAAAAGTCCTTATAGAGACGCGAAAGAAGTTTGTCGGGTCAGCTAGTACATATACTCGTATAATAAGCAGTTCTGATCCTTCAAATAATCCTTTGCACGAATAGAACTTAAAGCATAAGTTCCATACAAATAGTAACAACAATTTGTATTAGTGAATAATGTAAAATGGTAGTACCGCAAACAAGGTTATGTATTAAAGCTTGGGTTGGTTTATATATGCAACAACAAAGGCGCCAATTTAATTAATCACTTGTAATGTCAGCGTTAACGTCAAATAAATCTTTGCAATTCATTTGCAACAATAGGTATTGTGGCGCGGTTCCACCACATCCACCAGATAGTCCCATTGTACTATTGACAATGTTCTATGAACCTTAAATACTTGTTTTTATATTTAGAACCTTTCATAGTTATTAATTTTAACTGTAATGTCATCAACAACCGAGTTGTATAGTCTACATTCAAAAATACCCATATAATTTTAGACGTTGGCTTTTTTTTAGCTTAAGTAAGCAAAAGAATCAAAGCGCCGATAGCTTAAAGGCTTAGGGTACAGACGAAACATGCACAACATGGTCGTGGGTTCGAATCCGCCATTCGTCTATTATCGTAAAACATTTCCAATCAAGTTTAATCTTGGTTGGGAATAGAAGTAATATTAGTAAAATAATTAAATATGCGCTCACGCCCGTAAAGCGATCTGTCTGCCTGGGATCGAAGCCCCTAGATAAGGTAAGTCGGGGTCCTATACCACTGGGTCGCCAATGCTCAGACCACCACTACTAAGAAAAATATGTTGACATACAATTGCAACGAGTAAAACTACTAAAAACATTACAAATAAATCATAAATATCGAAGCTCTGACGAAATGGGAATCTCCACCTTTTTGCTAAGTCATCAATTTCGAAAATCAAGCTATGACTAACCACGGTGACAGGTGACAAGGACAGATAACACCTGAATAGATCACAATCTCATGTTAAAGATAAAGTATTAAGTGTTAATGGAAGACATTCAAAACTATTATACGGCAGAAGCACGAGCTTTAAATAGATTGATTGCGAGGCAGAGGGGTGCAAGTTACCCCCTAAGGTTGTGGGTGGGGGCGGTGCCAGGCGCGGTGGTGATAATTACCACCAATCACTGATACGTGGCAACATCGAGCTGCTGTTGGTATCGGGGCCAACATCAAAGGGTGCCGGCAAATCCATTTGTTAATTTAATGCTTTCGAATTCATCACACCAATGATAATGGGTTACAACTACTTTCAACTAGTTCGCATACTTTGTAAACTTGAAGATTGTAAACAATATAACAGTTATAGACCTAGAGGCCTAATTTCAGTCCTCTTCCCCTTCCCATTTCCTCATACACATATGATTGAAACGGGAGGAGGATTGGACAGGGAGGGGGTTGGCGGGGAAAAGGAAATATCCTTTTTCCTCTGTCCATTAAAGGTAGGCAACGCATCTGCAACACATTTGTTTGTTGCGGATGTCTATGGGTAGCGGTCACTTTACATCAGGTGATCCGCTTGCTCGTTTGCCGCCTTATTCCATAAAAAAATGTGTAAGTTTTTAAAAAGGCAAAAGCATTCTTTTAATCCTGCTAAGACAGATAAAAATAACAAACCGTTTTTTACACTTAGATACTTATTAGAGGACGTCTACGAATAAAATGCGAGCTTACAGTCTATATATAAATGACGATTTGTGTATGTATGTTCATCAACTCCGAAATAGCTGGACTGATATCGATGAAATTTTTAGGATTCACCTAGGGAGTAATCCTGGAAGCGATAGGATCGGATCAACACAATTAGAGGTATGCATAACTAGTTTAAAATAAAACCATCTCATCGTGAGAGAGAAAGGAGATATGGGTTTAGGTGGAAGAAAAAGGCAAGAAGACGACAAAGAAGGCTATTTTTTATGTACAATGAGGGCTTAAAACAAAAAACCGAAAATTTATTAATACCAAACCCCTGGGTTCGAATCTATAATACATATGTCTATACATTCAGAGGCAAGGGCCTTGGGCTAACTCCGCTTAAAAAGTCCTCGTTTAATACGCCAACGTAATAGAAAAACTAAATGAATAGCATGTTCGTTTAAAAAATCGGCCGACAGTACCAGTCACTCAGATTGGAGTCGCGCGATTAAATTTAGACAGAGGTCAGATACAATTTTAGATCACTGTAATAACTAGGCAGTTGAGGTCTTATTCTGATAGTAGAACGGTGGTAGGCCTTGTGAACGATAATGAGCTGTTAAGATATGTCAAGTAATGTCAAATAATGTCAGCCATAACTTGCCAAAAGGAACAGAGTTTTTTGCCATTCGTTTCAACACAAATGTCATAAATTGTTGATCAATTTTCCAGTGTTTGGCTTAAGTACTTAAAGATAAATTTACATCTCTTGTCAAACGAAACGTTATGGTGCTGTCCTTAGTGACGGATCCAGGATTTTAGTTTAATGGGGCTTGATACTTGAGGGTGGTTTTAGAAAGGGAAAAAAAACTTAAAATTCTGTGAATTCTGATGATTTCGGAAGGGGGGATTGGTCCCATTATCCCCTCTAGATGCGCTATTGTTTATCATGATCATTTATTTAATTAATCCTAGGTTTAAAGTGTCACCACCAAAACCAATTAATAATTGTGATTAACTCAAGTCCCACGCGTCAGTATAATGATTAACAGTGGTAGAGTCCGCAACAACATCTGTTGCACGTTGGCCGGCTCGACCGGTGAAATACCACGACCTCGCAGAAAACAGGCGCCAAGTAGAAGTACTCTGCGTTTCGCCTGGTGAGTGAGGTG
Organism: Papilio elwesi; assembly: GCA_029849275.1. Classification (NCBI taxonomy): domain Eukaryota; kingdom Metazoa; phylum Arthropoda; class Insecta; order Lepidoptera; family Papilionidae; genus Papilio; species Papilio elwesi. The sequence goes on along the minus strand of CM056704.1, from coordinate 8,664,581 downwards.
CCGGAGGCCTAATTTCAGTCCTCTTCCCCTTCACCCGTTCCTCAAAAGGGGGATAGGATGGGAAAGGGAAGAGGATTGGACGGGGAGGGGATTAATGGGGAAAAAGAAATATCCTTTTTCCTGTCTATGCCCTCCTCTATCCATTAAGGTAGGCAACGCATCTGCAACACATTTGCTTGTTGCGGATGTCGATGGACAGCGTTCACTTAACATCAGGTGATCCGCTCGCTCGATTGCCACCTTGTCAAATAAAAAAATGAAATTTATAAAAGCAATCTTAAAACTAATTGAAACTTTACTAACACGAAACGCCCAACCCAAACTATTGGGTTCGTTCCAAAACACTAAAGATTAATTGCACTTTTGAAAGGTGAAAGTTAGCTAAGTAACCCATTTTAAGTTGCGGTACCTAAAGTAACAGGCTGGCATAAATTAGGAAGCACGCAAATTTCGAATAGATCTGCAAGTACTGGATAAATAAAATCAATTTTTAATATATAAAACTGGTACAGTTCTTGGGCCTTATCTCGTCAACTTTCAAGATACAGAAAGGGAAAGAACGTTTGAACGTATTACTTCTTTTGATTTCAATTCTATTATTTATATATAAAGAGAGAAAATGTACGTGGTATGTCAATCTATATTGAAATTTACGTGACCTTTTTTTTGTGTGAGAAGGTGGCAAACGAGCAAGCGGAACACCCGATGTGAAGTGAGCGCTACCCATACACATCTGCAACAGGCAAATGAGTTGCAGATGCGTTGCCTACCTGTAATGGGCAGAGGGCGTAGACAGGAAAAAGGATATTTGCTTTTCCCCGTTAATCCCCTGCCCGTCCAATCCTCTTCCCTTTCCCATCCTATCCCTACCCTTATGAGGAACGGGTGGGTGATTTTTTAAAATATTGCACCTTTGTTATAAAGCTTTAAAAAAGTTAAGGAATATTAATTCTTGAACATGTTGACGGCCTCGGGGAGTTTCGTGGTTAAGTTTCACAGATTTAAACGAGCCCATCAAGATTTTTTCAAAGTTTGGATATGCTTTCGTCGGGCATGCGAACTTTAATTTCGTTTAAAGTTTATCGTGCTTCCACTTCAGTCATATTTCACTTTAACGGGTATCATTTTGTGGCTCAAATCACGGCTTATTCTTACTCAAAATCATTCTATATCAGTTTTTTTTAAGTTATATAAAAGTGTTGTTTTTATTGACAAATTCAGCGGTACAATAAGTAAGTACAATTTTTCAAATCAATATAAAATAACCTCGAATATAGATACATGACATGTCGTAGTTAATCTTTGACATAATTGTCAAAGATTAGGTAAGATTATCAAATGGCAGTTCGGTTTCGAAGTGATCGACGCCCTCTTGATTAATTTTTCAAGAACTCTATCTAAACTTTTGTACGACATCCACTTATGGCGTAATTTATATTATTCTCCTGTAACCTATAAAAGGCTTATTTTGCAATTGTTACAGATACAACACGTTTAACTAATCTATACTGATAAATAAAATTGAAGTGTCTGTAAGTAATATCAAAATAAAATTTCCATACTAACATACAACTAAAATACAATAAAAAAATTTTGTCTGCTTGTTCGGTTATCCGGGGTAATCTCCGAAACGACTGAACCGATTTAGATGGGACTTTTACTGGAAGATAGATAATGTTGTAAGGATTCAAATAATTAATCAACAAAATAATTAGGGTTCCGTGCAAAAATTTAAAAACCGTCGAACTGGTGAATAAAATTACGCGTCGCTGCATTAAAGCGCCGCCCTCTACCTGCAGGTCACAAAGATTGCCTTACTGATGTTTTACGTTTTATTTTGTACGGCGAAAACAATTGATGTATAAAATACGATTATAAACTCTAATTCTGCGAAGTGATTAAAATGTTTTATTTGATTCCACGCGGACAAAGTCGCAGGCAACAGCTAGTCAATAATATAGCCATAGGAGGTGTAGAAGGAAAGTTTGATACGTCCTCTAATATATATAATACTATGAGTAATATCTGTATGACATGTTACAACTTTAGTTAACGGACGGAAGTACCCCATGGTGACGTCATAAGGTGCGTAGTTATTATAATTTCGCACATTTGCTGAATGAACAATTCTCGTTATAACCAAGATCTTGATCGTGTGATCGTATAGGCCAATTTTTCTGTTGTTGTCGAATCCAGGCATTATGTACTCTTTCAATTATCTAGATTAGTCTTTAAGTGGTTTTTTTATAATAGGAAGCGGCAAATGAGCAATCAGGTCACTTGATGTTATACCGCTACCCATAGGCATCTGCAACAAGCAAATGGGTACCAGTAATGGACAGAGAAGGGGGTAGACACCAAAAAGGTAATTCGCTTTTTCTGTAATAAGGAAATGACGGGAAGGGAAAGAGACTGCAATTGGGCTACCGGTTCCTCCGTCATCATGTCCCTGTCTTCTGTGAGATGGTGGTATTTCACCGGTCGAGCCGATGTTGCGAGCTACCATTCTTATCTTTAAGTGTACATGGCTATTACGCAAGAAGAAACTTTTTTAACACGTACACACACAAGTACAATTTATATTGTAGATATTTAATATTGCAACAATTTCAACTGCATTACATAAGTTATTTTAAGGTTGTTCGTGACGGCGATGTTATTTTAAAATGCACAGATTTTACGATCCAGGACAGCCGTTTCGATTTATACATTTGTCTTACGACTTATAATTTTCCTTATTCCGGTTCAACTGAGATTTTTAAATTTCGTTGCTTGGATACCAACCGCATTTAAACCATCTAGATGGTTTGAGAACCTTGAAATATTAATGATTAATCTTTCGGATTTTCATGTATTTTAGGAACAAAATCATTATGCTGAACATTTGTAACTTTTTATGTATAATTAGCGGTCCAGTATCCCTCGGGACAACATATCCTAGATTATACTGACTGATCGAATAGCTTTTTGTTGGCGAAGCAATTTATAAAATCAGTTTAATCGTTTCTAAGTTAAATCGAGCCAACTTGCTTCGGACCGAAACGATGGTCATATGCAAGTATAAAGTCCATGTCTTCGAACTCTGGAACTGGTAATGAAACCTAACCTATATGTTTACCTACATACGGGTAACTTAGTGTACTCGAAGTTAAGGGTTTCCGCGTATATCCGTAATCAGAGGAGGAAGTTTGATCGACTGATAGGAGACCGCACTCGTGCGTGTACTTGCGTCACGTATTTAATTGTTACATATTATATACGGAAGTATCACTATTTTTTTTATCCACTTATAATATCTTTATAAAAGTACACAAACATACATATCTAATCCACGCCACTACTGTCAGAAGTATTATTCTTGGAAGGAGGAAAACGCAATAACCTTCAAAATAGGGAAGAGGATAGACAGGAACAATAATATTTCCCCAAATCCCTTTCCGTTCCCATCCTATCTTTATTAGGAAAGGATGGAAAAGGGAAGAGATCTGGAATTGGGCCCCCAGGACCTCACTCATCAGACGAAACGCAGAGTACTTCTCCTTCACGCCTGTCTTCTGTGAGGTCGTGGTATTTCACCGGTCGAGCCGGCCAATTCGTGCAACAGATGTTGTTGTAGCGCGCTCATTCACTGTTTATTTTTTATTTATATATACGGACTTTATATACACATATTTTTTCATTCAGAAAAGAAATTGTGGAGCAAGAGGTTAGCGTGTTATGGCCATGTTATGAGGGATGAAGGACATATAGCGAAGAAAGTAATCAGAATAAACGTGGATGGTTACAATAGTAAAGGAAGACCAAAGAAAGTATGGATGGATTGTGTGAAAGATAACATGTGTAAGAAGATTGTTAATTGAAATATGCTGATAGAGGAATATGGAAAAGAACACACTGTGCCGACCCCAGATAGATGGGAAAAAGATTGAGAATAGGTGATAACGAAACTGCTGTCTTTATGTTCAATCTACTTTCACTTGTATGCCACAAACAGGTTTTAGAAAAAAAGAATCGTCATATATAACCTTCCTTATATTTCTTTAATCTGTGGTGGCAGTCGACATAAGAAATCTAGGTCAGTTTGTAATTTATGAGCAATTTCGTCTTTTCAAATCCTTAGACAATTCGAGCTCTTCCATGACGATAGACAAATTGACTTCTACACATACAAAGGTATTAGTATATTGGTGATTAAGCGATGGTTTACTTTTGCGATGGTAACTACGATACAACATGACATTGAATGGAATCACGAAATACCCGCGTTGAATTTAGATAACATTCTAAATAAGCCATCACGTATAGGCCTAGAGACGATTATATTAGCAGTTAGGAGCGGTGGTAGAGCCCGCAACAACATCTATTACATTTTTTATGATAAAAAAGTAACAAACGAGCAAGCAGGTCATCTGACGTTAGATGACCGCTAACCATAGACATTCGCAACTAACAAACGAGTTGCAGATGCGTTTAGCTTTAATGGAGAGGATAAACAGGAAAAAGGATGCTTATTTTTACTATCCTTCCCCTCCCCCTCCAATCCTCTTCCGCTTTCCATCATTACATTATTAGGAAAGATGAGAAACGGAGCAGGACTAAAAATTGGGCCTCCGGCACTAACTCGTCAGATCAAACGGAATACTTCTATTCACGCCTACCTTCTTTGAGTCTACGCGTGAAAGCATAACAAATAAACAAACTTACATTCGCATTTATAATATAAGTTATGGCACGATGCGGGTGACGTTCCTAAAACATGTTATAAAGCTATTCCGACTGTCGTATATTCATGTAAATCTCAAATTTAGTTTAACCAGTGATCCGCCCGTTTTCGCCCGGATAGCCGTTTCGGAATCCATAAACATCACCTTTTAAATACGAAGACGAAAAACCGAAAACAATATCCCACGGGAACCGTACATTTTTCGGGATAAAAAATAGACTATATGCTATTCCAGACTATAACCTACCGCTGTGACAAATTTCATCCAGATTCGTTCAGCCGTTTTTGCGTGAAAGAATAACAAACATCCATACATCCATACTTACAAACTTCCACATTAATAATATTAGTTCAATTAATAAACAACACGTTACACTTAGCTTAAATTATCGACGTCAGATAAGGGGCACGCCAGCGAGGGCAGTGCAATGAGCCACACCGGGTATATCAGTTGCAGGAAGGTTGCTACAACTTACGTCAGAGTTTAGTGTGATTACGAACTCAAGCTGTCGTCTGACTGTAATACCTACCACTGAAGTCAGCAAATCTCTTCGTATAACATTTGACCTTCAAATCGGTTTAATACTATAAGCAGGGGCAATAGAAGAAAACAAGATACATATAGCAAAAGAAGGAAATCGGGTAGGATTCTGTGAAGAACCCACATACTCAGGCAGCCGAAACATGGCGGATACATGGTACCACAAAAGTGGTAGACTAAGAAAAAAGTGGAAGAAAAGACGGATCTACACTTCGGAATTGATTTTATATATGTTAAACTAGTGACCCACCCCGGCTTCGCCCCAGTAGCACTATTTATGTTGATCCGATCGCTACCAAACACACACAAACTTAGGCCAATCTTAAAATTTCATAAAAAAAATTATCGAATCCGTCCAGCCGTGCAATCTACATACACACATCACCTTTATATATTTTAATTAATATATTGAATCTGTTGTCACCAAATAAGGTCAGGTGCAGCTGCGACTAGACGCGCGTTAAATATCGCGTCGCATACTGTCGCTCACCTAGGACAACGAGTAAGGACTCACCTCGCTGCCATCCTGCTGCGCGTTGCACTTGCTGATGTTGAGGGTGCCGGAGATGAAATCGTTCTGAACGTCTACCACCAGGAAGGCGCTCACCGGCCGCACGATCTGAGGAATGGTGGAAATCTTTATCATGTTGTTTAATTGTCCTGTGTAGTATAGGCAATTGTGCTGGCTGGCAAACGAGCAACGGGTCGCCTAAAAACTAAGTGATCACCGCTGCCCATGAACATCCGCAACACCAGAGGAACTGCGGATGCGTTGCCGGCCTTTAAGAAAGGAGTACGCTCGCTTCTTGAAGGACCCTAAGTTGTATTGGTTTGGAAATACCGCTAGCGACAGATCATTCCACAATGCGGCTGTCCGAAAACCGCACCGTAGTGGAATGCCAACCATCAAGATGGTGAGGATGGTAATTGGAGCTCTGTCGAGTTGAAAACTGCTACCTAGAATCTGGTTCAAGAACCGTCTTATTAGTTCGGGGTACCTTGCAGAATACAGTAAATACACTTAGTGTATCATTTACTTATCGTCTAATGAATGACGTACCACCAGAAGCCTCTTTTTCTGATCCTGATTTGTAACTTATTGTGACTCACTAATTCTAAATTGCTTCGTCACTTGTAACAAGACTACAGTCTACAATTTGCATTCAAAGTCAACTCACGACTTTAATCCAATGGTTCCAGCAGAAGGTAAATTCCTCTTTATCAATGAATCCATCGTCATTCTTGTCGAAGACCTGGAAGACGTGCCTCGCTTTGTCCTCAGGCAGAGGGTAGATGTGACCTTTGTCATTGCGGAAGAGCGCCTTGCAGATCAAACGGAACTCATCGAAGTTCAGCTGCCCATCTCTATTGACACAACAATCATTAAACTATAGGTTGTTACATTTATGCGTCACTTCTACAACCTAAAGAATCAAGGCGATATTACCAACAATACGACGAGTCTAAACGCGATTCTTATGGAGTTGACGTCCATAAGATGCATTTTGGGTACAGATGTTTGACAAATTAAACATAAATGAAGACATGAGCTGATGGTAAACAGAGATTTTACGAAAGTAAATAAACAATCTCTTAGTAAAATGTAACTTAACTAACCTCACTTAACCCTAAACATACATAGTTTTAGTATTTGCGGATGATTCAGTAACCTATATGTAGTAAAGAGGACCCCGTTGCATATTTTCGCGCGTAAGAAAATTTTCCCAAATTCAGGGCACTTAGCCTGGCAGAGCACCATTCATACAATGACTGTTGTTGTGTAACTTAATTGCTTTTGTAGTCGTAGTTTAACCATTTTTATTTACCCATACTTGTAGATAACAGTAGAATTAAAAGTAAACTTCTACACTTCACTAAGTAAATGACAATGAAGGCCTTAACTTCTCTTATCCACTTCAATGTCTATATACACTTTGTATATTATATAGTGTGGTAGTCTACTTGGCCCTATGTTAATGATGATGTCTGATGACTACATATCTTGAAGTTAAGAGATGTATTCACAGGGAAAATACTTTTAAAGATATGCACACACAGATATATACACATATATATACCATACAGTCTGGTATACAAAAAATTGTACACATAAATATCTCTACATCAGTAGAAAAATTAAATTAAAAATGTATTAATAGTAGTAGTAGAAGGGGGCTACTTTACTGCAACTCCACGACTAGCGCGTATTTTGCGTGTATGTATTAATAATATAATTTTTTTATAGCAGAAGGTGGCAAACAAGCAAGGGGTCGCCTAATATTAAGCGACCACCATAGGTTTCTGTAATAAGCTGTTGTAGGTGTATCTTTCATAGACAGAAAATAAAAAAGTTTCCTTTTCCCTATCAATCTATTCCCTGTATGAATCCTCCTCCTTTCCATCTCCATCCTTTTCTTATCAGGATAGGAAAGAGAAAAAGACTAGACCAAGATATAGATCCTACATAGTTGTAGCATGAAGGAATTTAATGATAAATTCATGAATGAATTATAAGACAATATAGGGAGAGTCAGAACATTTATTTTGTATTATTTAGATTTACATAAGTTTACTAGCATAAAAAATATTATTATTTGTATGCAAAATAAGAAAACACCTGATCTAGTTGCAAGTTTTAATACTCCAGTCATTTGTTTACTTGTTCATTTAGCTATCTAACTTAGGGAATACGCTAAATACTAACTTTATTTTGTAATCATGTACAATTTAAGAGTTGCAGCCTCTGTATTTGATTCACATTTATAAAGTAATAAAGGTTTGAAAATATAAGTGTGCAAAGTTTTATAAAAGTTTCCAAACAATTCCTGTAACTTTTAAATAAGTTATTGGTTTGAAATTAATTTGGTGTTTTCATGATATCAGTCATATAGATGACATAAGGGAAGGTAACATACCCATCTTTATCAAACGTCTCATAGCAAGCGTCCATATCGAGCAAGCAAACTTCGTCAACTGGCGAGCCGTTGTCAACGTCCGACATCGTAGGTTTGATCGAAGTGAGCGGCCCGCTCCTGCAGCGCTCGCTTATAAGGCAAACCAACATCGTAACCGGTGGATTGCACCACAATGCGCATAAACAAATAATAACGCTAGTAACGTGCCGTATAACGCCAACTTGCAGCACCGAACGCCCGAAACTTTAATTACGAGGTTAAATCGACAGTGTTTTAATTCAGATTTGCGGTTTATTTCACAATTATAGCGAATTACCTAGTTCCGTGTTTTCAGTCTTCCTCCTGTCTTCGAAATCATGCAAGGCATGAAATGTCAATGTCAGAATGACTAGACAGCAGAAACGTCAGTTACGCAATTAATGATGGAGGTAGCTAATTTTAGATATAGTTATATAAAAGTGCTAACTATATATGATGTCATCATTTTATGTAGAGTCAAATATTTAATTAATTAATATTTAATTTAATATAAATATCCCAATGTAGACTGTAGTAACTACTAGACGTACTTCTCTTGCGTTGAACGCATACGAGGCTCCTTACTTATTCGACCCCTTAGAGGTTTAACCGCACACAAAGTGCAAATGAGAAGGCAATGGTGAAAGTTTCTTGCCGAGATGTTATCAGGACAGAAATGACATAATCTGCAGCAGAATCAGGGTTTAGGTCAAGTGAAGGTAACCGACATTGCTGGAAGATTTAGTAAACTTAAGGCATTATGATGGAAACACTTTTCACAGACTCCTAGAGATATGGAGTGACATGCATCCTCAAAGATGGACCTGCGAGTGTCGGCTGGATGAGGGCGATAAGGACAGTTATTGCAAATTGTGACGTCGTCTGGCTTTTTTAGTCATTCACAGATTGTTTAATAAAAAATTGTAGGTACCAAGATTGAAACCGTACTAAACTAACAGCTTAATACTCCAGTATAACATCATTTTTTATATTTGCCTTTTGCGTTTCAGTAATTGTTCAGCACAGCACGTTTCATATATTTTTTAACCCTGGGTTTACACGACCGATAACTTAACGGCCGATAACATTAACATGTTGCTATCTCAGGATTTTCAGAGAGAAAGATAAAGAGAAACCTTGTATCGTGATAAGCTTATACGCCGTGGAAACGGTGGAAACTGGTGGAAACCCTCAGTGAGATTATACTATGGTTTGCCACAGGTTATATAAAGTAATTGATCAATATGTCACAGTTTTAAAATAACCTTTATAATCTACCTACATATTTGTGATTCGCGCGCGGTCAGCGTCATAAAAAAAGTATCTTTAGCTGAAGTATATTTTGATTTTAAAATTATTTTTTTACACATTATTTTTGTCAGTGAAATAATTAATGTGACCTGGTAATTACCAATTAACAGTTTATCGAATCTAGTGATCGACGTACAAAATGTTCATAGAAAAAGTATATGGCTTACATGCGACGAATATAAGTCTCAATGACCGGTTCACAATGCTAGCAGCAGTGGTTCCAGAAAGTATGATGCGTGCTAGAACTCCTCAGCCACGTAGAAATATCGGCAGCTTTTTAAATCAAAACCTAAATTTTAATAATGCAAATCTCATTGAACAGATTGCTAGAAAGATACAGCAAGCCAATGTGGTATGTATTTTCAAGTTACAATTTTACTTCTTTTCTGTTAGTTATCACGACTTTTTGCTAGTTCTTAATTGTAATGCGCCACCGGATATATCTTTAATTTTGCTACAAGGTTTTCATGTCTTAGGTCTTTGTTGTAATGGTTTTTGAAATACCTTCAACAAATTTTGATTACTACCATTAGTTTATTATTACTTTCAACACTACAACACAATTTATTCGCCCTACTACCCCACATGTATGTGAAGCAGAGAAAAGAGCATTTAAACATTTCCCTGGTTTATTTTATGATTGCAATACCTGTAGAGAGTAATATCTCAACTTTCAAGTCTTAATTTGGCAAAATTTTGAGTAGAAAGTATTTCATTAGTTTAAATTTTAATGTATTTTTTATAGCAAGCAATAAAACAACGCCTCAGAATGAATACACAAGTGCAACGCTATGGTAATGATGTATACTTACCTGGTCTGAGACGTTCAAACAGCTTTGGCAGTCTAAATCAAAGGCAATATGTAAAAAAAAGAGTATTCTGGCAGCAGCCCAATTTAAGGTAAAAAAGCTTTAAACAGTTCCTTTCTTTATCTCATGGTGTCCACAAAATTTCTGATGAAAGTACAAAAAGTGTATATTTTCTGCTGAGTAGACCATGCTTACAGTGAGAATGCATGCAAGACATACATGTTCAGTTGAAAGCCTATAATGTTTAATTGACTTATCTTCCAGTCGTTCTGCATCATTTAACAATCTATCACAAGGCAACCTTCGTGGTCAAGTCTTCCGCCGGCGTGGTGGAAAAGTCGGCACTCAACCCACTAGATTACGGTAATGACACCTTAGAATTTATGTACTATTAAGTCTTTCTTGAAATGAATACATATAATGACTTATTGTCTTATATAACTCAATATAGGTTGAATAAGTTCCAACAATCCTAACCTGTTGGCCCGCTATGGTTATAAAAATGATATAAAATTGTCTCTGTCCACCTAGTTAGGGTCTATACATAAATAACAAGCATAGTTTTGCATATATATGGATCAAAAGCAAATTTTCCAAACTTTGGGTTGCATAGTTTGGACCCTGATGTAGAAGCTGACCTACAAGCTAACGGATGGATGGTCACTGACTGACAACAGTCCCATGATTGGAAATGTTTATTATATGGGGTGGAGCCCAGTCAACTTTCTGATGTAGAGTAAGGGAGAGATGTGTCAGTACCATTTAATAAGCTTCATATGACATGGCTTATTGTTTTAGAATACATTTTTAAATGATTTTTGGTGTCACTTTGCAGCGGTGCTCGAATGCAGTTCGGTAGAGTGATGGGGCGCGCGGCCAACAAACCACAGATTCGCACGCAACCGCGCAAGCAGAATGTACGTCGACAGTTGCGCGGACAGGGCAGAGGTATTTGTAATTTTTTAAATATGTATTGAGAGGTGACCTTGACTTGCTCATCAGCTTGGCTTTACTGGCATTGTTAAGGGACGTCACGATCCTTTTATATTGAATGGGGAGGGCATACTTAGGTGCTACATGCTTACTCCTTAAAAATATGTACATGAATTAGATTGTTTAGTCGTCCATAAGAGAGACTAATAATAGGTAATAATAGGTGTCCCACACATTCTTGCCTGCTGAGTATGCTCGGTTCTCTTGAGGCGAGGTCTTAAATATGACAAGCGTACAGCTTGTGCGTTGCACAGTATGGATATCTCGGTAATGATCTCCGATAATGTATTAACTCAAATAAGTTTTTGCTATTTTAAGTCTCGTAACATTCATTGGATGTTGTCGCTAACAGATTTAAAATGTTTTTGGACTAATATGTGAGTTTTATTGAAGTTATTGGTATATGTGGAAGGATTCACACCTAATCTATTCCTAACTATTTTTTCCCCTGTTATGACTGATACAAGAATAACTAAATATTGTTCTCATTTAGCAGGTGGTGTTGTTAGGAATCAAGGCAATGATAAGCAAGTACCAACCAAAGAGGAGTTGGATGCCCAGCTCGACCAGTACATGGCCAGTACAAAATCCTACCTTGATAAAGAACTGGATGCTTATATGAAGAATGCTGTAGAAATAGAGTAAGAAGACTATAGTGCAAAGTGTTCAGTGACAGTGTTCAGTTGTAGTGGTTGTGGTGTGCGTACTGGAAAATTGACACATACTTGCAAAGTACTAACCCCAATGTCTTCGCCCCAACCACAGACAGCACCTTTAAAAGTGCTGAAGGGCTGAGGGGTAGTCAACCTATATCTACTGCCCACATTCATAATGTGCCTTAGAGTTTTGTTATTTGCATGCATTTCAACTTCTTTTGTACAAAATAAAAATTCTCGTCCTTCGTAAAGTCCATTTGCAAATCTTATTTAAAAGTGCAAATTAAAAAAAATCGTTGTTTTTGCTGATCTAAATAACAATTTTTAAGTATCCAGGAATCCAGGAATCGAAATGTCAGCAGCACTATGCTATAATAAAAGAAGTATGGTAGACAAATGTCTAAAAGCTTCCAACAGTTAGAATAATTTATGGTGATTAGTGGTTACAATTAAGTTTAGTAACCCATCTACAGCTTGCAATAAAAGCTCGAACAGTCTTGTGGAAGATATCAGGTTGATTATCCCCGTTTTGATTAAGAATTTTTTGTTTAAAGTAAGATTTATTTTTGTTTTTTTAATTAAATTACTTTCAAAATACTCATCCATGAACCGTATACTAAATTGTATACAATAGATAGACACTTGATATGGATTTAATCGATCAACAAATACACTTAAAACTTGAACTAAGTGCTTCAGTACAGTACATAATATACTTTGTGCCAAAGCAAGATGTAAAGTTCGTAAATAAATAATTTTCACTAACATGGCGGCCATTACACATATTTTAATCGGGGAAATATTGTAATTTTGTGGGAATCGTGCAAATACATAATGTGAGAAAAAGTTGGTTTCCGAACATTACGAATTTTAGTGTACAAGTCAACCTTTGTTTACAAACTTTATATCTTGTATTGGAACAAACTATACAGTACTATTAGTTTAACTTTAAAGTGTCTTGAAAAGACAAAAGAAAATAAAAGTTTGTCACAATTGAGTCAGTTCCAGGATCACTTCTGACTTGTCCTGTTTCATAGTTGTATACCTTGTTGTATAATGTAATTTTATTTGACTATTATAATAAATATTGTCTAATGGAACTGTTCCGAGATAATATTTCATTAATTTTACAAGCGGCAACCTTGCTTCTGCTATTCAATGAGTACATCATTCGGAACTGTGTTGTCACCATGTTTTTTGTGAAACTACCAATTTGTATTGTCTTTTTGTTACTGGCAACATTAAATAAGAATAATATAAAATTAAAGAAATATTTTTTGTTGTGTTAATTTTACGTGTCCGAAAGAATTAGTTAATTAAAGTTTCATTGACATAAAACCTTGTATATGACATTGAATAATGTTCTAAATTACACAGATTATATTTTGCTATGGTATTTTTATGGCCTAACCTAAAAATATATTGTTAATTGTATCTGCGGGGTGCATAAAGAAAATATTTGTTTTTTCGATTCAAATACAATTTCAATTGCCGAGTGGATTTCAAAATATTTAACTCCTGGCTTATTCTGTGCAATAGAAGAGTGAGGTTTCATTAAATCACTAAGTATACTTTCTATGACATATGTAACGATTTGTTTAAAGTTGTGTACATGTTACATTGTTTGGGTCCTTGACACTCCATCTGGTAGCCACTTTCGCCAATTATCGACTTCATAAAATCCACGCCTCATGAATAAATACAAAATCTCTAAATATTATAGTTTTTTTTATTAAATAACAAGCCTTCAACCTTTATAACCTGATTATGGTGGGCAGGAATAGCAAATGCATAATATTACAATATGATCAAGCTTGATTAGGTTTCGTACTGAAAAGTGTTTTGTAATTAATTAATAGGCCAATATTAAGCCATTTAGGTTATTGGCAATTAAACTATTCAACTTGTTTTTTTTACTTGTGACAATTCAATGGGAGTTGGATTCATTTAAATTTGTTATCTTTAGCAAATATTTTTGTTGTCTCAGTTTGTTTTTTTTCCTTTTGTAAATATTTTTTTTAAATCCTTTAAGAGATTATTGTAAATGTTCAATAAATAGTTTCTACTAAATTCTATCGTCATTATTTAATTGTTTCTATTTTTTTATAGTATAACGTGGCAAACGGACAAGCGGGTTCACTTGATATCAAGTGAGCGCTACCCATAGACATCCGCAACAAGCTAATGAGTTGCAGATGCGTTGCCTACCTTTAATGGACAGAGGAAGGGATAAACAGAAGTTATTTTCCTTTCCTATTCACCCCTCCACCGTGAAGTCCTTTTCCCGTCCCATCCCTTTCTTATTAGCAAAGGATGGGAAGGGGAAGGGGACTAGAATTAGGCCTCCGGCACCTCACTCATCAGACGAAACGCAGAATACTCTACTTGACGCCTGTCTTCTGTGAGTTCGTGGTATTGCACCGGTCGAGCCAGTCCATTCGGGCAACAGATGTTGGCTCTACCACTGTCAAAAATCTTTTATTTGTGAGAAAAAAATACATTCACTAAGATTTTGAAAGTTTTTGGCCACTTCGTATTGATCTTGAGTGACCATCACGACCCATAGACTATAAGCCACCAGGCAGATGAGTTAAACAGGAAGCCGCATTCCGACAGAAGACGAAATGCAGAATGATTGACTTTACGCCTAAGGTCGTGTTAACTCTTAACGTCTAGTTATTATTGTAAACTAAATTTTCTTAATTTTTAACCTAGATGGCGTTATACATATCTCAAATTTTTTTTTGTATATCTCGATGCTTTTGCTCGGGTCATTGGAACTGATTTAATTTAAATTTTCACCATTGTCTTGTTATCGATTCTTAAGTAAATTCTTAAGTATGCAAATTGTCAATTTAAACAGATTACATCCATTACATTATTGTAGCTATTTACCAGGTCATTTGAACGTATGCTTTTGTTGCTCGGCATCAATATTGTACACAGAAAACTATATGTAATATATAATACATGTTTCTTTACGTATGTAAACTTGGAAGTCACGTCTTTTATAGAGGATTCCAACATATGGAAAAGGCATTTCCTTAGTAGCGCCACCTACAACTAATTCGATTATTTTATAAGACAGCCATATTGGTGTGATTAGGCATTTTACAATAGGTTTTTTTGTAATGTATTTTAATGGACATTAATTGAATGTGAATTAAATAGTTTATAATTAATATTTTTAATAGACAATTATATGTTCATCGATGGCGGGAAACGTAAGCTTAAAAATTACATTTAAATCCTGAAAGATTGAAAGAGATACAGCTATTCTACAAAAACTGAGTCCCCGGTAGATAGAAACATTGCATTAAATATTCGAATTCATAATAAATAAAAAAATGTGGATTAAAAAAATAAAACAGAATAGGATTTTGTTTCGTTCGATTGGACGCAGAAGTGTCTACCAAGAAGTCTACCACTTCAACAGTGGTAGAGCCCGCAACAACATCTGTTGCCGAATGGGTCGGGTCGACCGGTGAAATACCACGACCTCACAGAAAACAGGCGTGAAGTAGAAATACTCTGCGTTTCGTCTGATGAGTGAGGTGCCGGCGGCCTAATTTGGGTCCTCCTCCCTTTCCCACCCTTTTCTTGTAAGGATGGGATGGGAACGGGAAGAGGATTGGACGGGGAGGGGGTCGACGGGAAAAGGGAAATATCCTTTTTCCTGTCTATACCCTCCTCGGTCCATTAAAGGTAGGCAACGCATCTGCAACATAATTTCTTGTTGTGGATGTCTATGGGTAGCGTACACTTATGTGATCCGCTTGCACGTTTGCCACCTTATTCCATAAAAAAAAGACATTTTAACCAACTCAAGTAACAGTTACAAAATATACTTATAATAAACGTACACGCAAGACAGTTGAGAGCGACCACGTAGAAGAGGCATCACGGCACGAGAGAGCGTCATGCCGTCCGTCGTCACGGCATACTGTTCGATTTTACTGCCACGGCGCTCCATTCGATGTTTTTAGACACCACAATGGTTTGGCAAGTACTGAGTACATAGAATTATATCTAAATGTGTGTGAGTGACTTTCCTTCTTTCATCAACGTTCTAAAACGCTCCTTTGCCTTCAATTTGCGAGTACATCTCGACATGAATGACTAGATCGGAACCGTAACGTGTGGAGTAGACTGGTATTTGTAGTTTTGATTAGCAGTGAAAGTGTCAGGCGACCGTTATGTTTGAGGCAGTAACGCAACGTTCTAACTGTGATTACGTACATCATCTAATTCAGGCGTGATGGCAGCTGTATCGGTTATATTTTACATGCCAGATTGTCTGAAGAAAAACCTTGGCTTGGACTCGCTCAAATTAGTTAAATATTAATTATAACACATTAGTGTTGTGTTACAATTGATATTTAACAAGTTCGATGCGTTAAGGATAGTTACTGGACTTAGCTAGTGCGGCGCCACTAGTCGTGTCCTAGGGGAGTCCGATTCAATTAGTCTCCCTTCCTCCTTATAGTTTAAGAAGGTAAACTTTGCTATTTCCCGTATTAATGATGCGGTAGACGTTGCTAAGGTTCCATAACAGTAGATACGTCAGCTGATCCGTGCGCGAGAAACGTTTTTTTTGTGACTGAAAGGTCACTGTTTGGCTTGAGGAGGCATTTAGAGCTACACCGGGCTCGAGGTGGCAGGGCGCAGAAGGCGCCTAGCCTAAGCCTCTTTAAGAATAACTTAGCTCAAGGGCTCCCTCCGTAGAGGGAGCCTCGGCTCAAGCCGTTACTTTAGAATTATAACCGGATTGGGCGGGAAACGGATGTTCGACTGTCGCCCTGAAAAAAGTTTGCGACGTGAATCATCTTTTTGCCGGCGATATATTATGTATAACAATGGAGAATCTGGCGAGAAGGGGTGCACAGGACCAATAACGGCCCTCGCGTTATTCGACTATCTCGGCAATGGAATTGTCACACACACTTGATCACACAGATAATTAATTCCGAAGGGGGTGCCAGGCAGGGGGCCGGCCGTATGGACTACGGTCATACTGTCCCACATAACGTGAGAAAAATGCAAGGAGATGATAATTAAAATGTTTTAATTTTGTTTGATTTTTAATAGGATTTATTTTTAATAATAATGCATTATATTAAAAAATTAATTAAAGTATACAGTTGTGTTTATGTAGCAAGTAGATTAAATTGTCAATGTTTGTTTAATTAAAGTGTAATTAAGCGGCGGATCGTATCTCCATATTTTAAATACTCATTGCGTATCTCAGGGGCACCGTTAAAGTTATTAACGTGCCCGCAGGAGGTCCGCGAGATGTGTTCATTAATTCTTTTTACAACAAATGACTGTATTATTAGTTCATGTTGCATTTCGTAGAATTTAAATTAAGATTAAAAATAATACGTACAGACGGTTCCTTTCTAATTCATATCTTTATGTACCTTTATGGGTAAAGTTCTTCTGTCCATATGGATATGTCACAATTGCAGGCTGTATCCCTAGTGAGTTCTGCTATTAAGGGAGACGAGGCGTCAAAATTTTGGAGTGCCACTTTTAGCGCGTTTTGGCGATGCACACACAATGGCCAGGGGTACAGAAAGTGACATAGGGCAACTTTTATCCCGAAAAAACATCCCATGAGTTAGGAAAATAAAACCTAATATCGCTGTTGCCACAGTAATTTTATACATTGACGTCTTTTCGACATTTCATCCCATTACATAATATATGTACCATTGCAACCAATATCAACTTTTTTTTAATAATTTTTAATTTCATTTGTTTCGCCACGCCAAAGAGGTATAACTTTGTACGGGTGTACATCAGTGTCCACACACGTTTATTATTAGTGTAATTTTAAGCTGGCACTTCGGACGTTGACGCAAAATCGAAGTTCAGTCTCAGGGCCCTAGAGCCAATTTCGTCTACGAAGCGACTTAAAAGCTCGTCCCATTTTAGTAACTTTCAAGCAATAAGTTAACAGAGCTGGGTTTAGTGAGGGACCTCTCGCGCTGCTACTTTATAGTTGCCTACCTTTAATAGAGGACGACATAAACGGAAAAATGATATTTCCTTTTTCTCTCCATTCCTTTCCCGGTCGAAATCTCTTTCCCCTTCCGTCGTTCCCTTATCAGATGTTGTTGTTGCTGGATAAATTCCCGTTCACAACTCACGCTGTGCTGTAGATGCCTCCCCTAGGGAGACAGTGGCATGTCTGTCACAAAATAACGCCGATATATTTCATTATAACTGTATATTACCGAGTGTGTGTTCGGGATTATCGACCGCATGTCAAGTTAACATTCCGCAGTAAACCGACTCAGTTTTTATCTATATAATAACGGTGTAGGAGTCAACTTTATAATTTACATAATTTTAAATTTGATCTCAACTTTTGTAGATTTTATTTGGTTTAACTATTGTGGGACCTTCATCGGGTCATTGACATTTGTGACGCTTTGTTTCAATTAGATTTTGCATACCCTGGACCCAATGATAATCGATTAACAACCAAAGCGATGCGTATGTGCGTTTATCACATGTTTATATTGGTGTTCTGTATACAGAGTCGTTTTATTTTATCGATATCTATTTACCCAAGGGGAGGACCGGCAGTTTATGAGGCCGTGTACCAGTGGTACTTCTGGGCCTGTCTGTCTGCCTTGCCTTCGTGGCTTTTATTACCAGACTGGCGACCTCCAGTTTTTGTCCAGACGAGGCGAGGCTCGAGGCGGCAGGGCTCAAAGGGCGCCTAGCCTAAGCATCTTTAAGAGTAACTAAGCTCGAAGGCTCCGTAGAGGGAGCCTCGGCTCGGGTCGTTACTTGATTTCTTGGGAGCTCTTTGGTCACTTCGGAGAACGCTCCATGTTGACTTGGCTCAACAGCCCTCGAGAGGGCCGAGCCTCGGTTGGATCGGTAGCTAATATGGCGAAGATTCGAATTACTTCGTATGCGCGGTATATCCACTATACAAGGATGGAGACCAGCCGTGTGTCTCAACGTCCGATGATAAAATGCAGATGGGGGAGTCGACTCGTGTGTAAATTAAAATAAAAGGTAAGTCACCAGTCATCTATTTACAACTACAGCGTAGGTCGGTACTACTGTAGTTGTAGAGTTGTCGGGACGTGGTCAGTGTGACCGCCGTCGCGTCGCGTCGCGCGGCTACGTGGTCGTACCTGTTTGCCGTTAAACGGTGATAATTCGATCAAAGTCTAAACAGCAGAATGTAGAAGTGACACTTGGTTTTTAATTTATATTTTTTTATAGATGTAGCAATTTGTCAATTTTTTATCTGATATTAAATTAATTAAATCGCAAATGAATTTTTGACTGTTCCTGAGTGTGTTTTAAAACTGATTCGGACGGTAGAATGAGCAGTTATAATAGGTATTGCTTGAATGTGCTGTCTTGACCGGAGAACTAGATATGACCTAGATATTGCAAGATTTAGATCTATACTTCAGACTACGTCAGACGAGAGAGGTGTCGAAAAAAGAGAAGGCTCTGTTGTTTTCAAGGTTATTTTGGCATCTGTTACTCCTCTAATTGTTGTGATGATCGTTAATGTAAATATGTAAGGATAGAAAAACATGATATGATTATTAAATCCTAATTTATGTGCCCGCAGTACATGTTATTAGAGTGACCATTGTTCTTTATTTAAATCTAGTGCTGCATGAAGACCGGTCCAAACGGTGTAGCTGAGAGTTGCATTGGATGTAGGCAGTAACATCAAAGCGCGACGTGAAAGTGGGTGCGCGTTGATCTATGTCGCGAGGGCAGCCGCCTTTCTTTCTTTCACCGGCGATCGTCAGTTTCGAGCACGCGACGCGGCGACCGGTCGCCACGCCATGCGCGCTGCCGCTACCGCTCTCCGACAGTGACAGGTGACAGTTGATAGTGCCGCCATGACAGGGACGCGCGCCAGTGTTGCCCTCCTGCTCTTAGGAATACTGACCCCCGCGAGCGCACAGAATGGGATTAGCGCGTTCATATCAGGTCAGTTCGCCCGAAACTTTCTCCTGCCCGAGATGCCTCCGATTTTAGGTTGAATTTTCACCCACTTGCATGCGTTATCAGCCTTAACAGTCTCGTGGATTTTAGGTTGCACGTTTACTGAATTGAAAATGAGTTTGCGCATTTGGCGTTGTCGATGCGACGCCTGGAAACTACTTCCGCTCGCTCCTGAATTTAGAACTCAAGAATTCTTTGGTCGATGACGTCGACTTAGCTTAGTTCAAATTCAGTCTTAAGTTTGTGTATTTATTGGTACTTCAGTAAAATGTTACTTAATTGTATTCTTAATATGAGAATAATCTTCTGGATTTTAGATCCTTCTAGAATCCAATCTATATATACAAAATTCTGTGAATGTATTAATCCTGACACTGAAACGCCAGGACCGATATCGATGAAATTTTCAGGTAATATTCCGGTCGGCCTAGCGGGTGGTCCTGTTGAGTTTTGGTATCGGATCAACATAGTTAGTGCTGCCCGGGCGAAGCCGGGGCGGATCACTAGTAAAGTTATAAAAGTAGATAAGTGTCATAGTTATTTCTTAAAGTTTTTAAAGATTTCTCTTTGAAATTACTTCCGTTACGACGCTCTACATTCTACGGCGCAGTCGTAGCGGTGTCAGAAGTTCATTACCACGGACTACCGTTTAATTATTTTGTTCATAGAATTTATTTGTTCATCCATTTAATTATTATTTCTCCATACAAACATTCAGCCATTACTTTCGACTGAGGACTGAGGATGAATTTAGAAAAATCCTTTATCAGTGCCTGCCTGAGTAATAACAAACCTTGTTGCAAAATTTCAAGTCTCCAGGCCAGGTTAGATATATCAGTCAGACAGTCATTTCTATTTATGTATATATAGAAAACAATACTGAATGTCCAAAGCATATCTATTTAAAAGAATAGTTGATAGGATGAAATCGTTTTTACTTACGTAATTACGTTTTTAATATAATATGAGCTTAGTCTACTAGGTACAACATTTTTAAGTGATTTCTAAAAAGCTACTACTGATAAATTATAAAATTATTATAAATGTTACTCTGTACAAGTTTACTGCGTGACTGCAATTTTTCTTTGAACTATTGTCACTGAAGTTAATTAAAAGATAGTTAAAGGAAGATGCGATCTTAGATTATCAATTAATTAACTCAATTCGTATTCGAACATCGATTAGTTAAAATTCGAAGGAGTTGTCAAAATTACAAAAGATTTTTTAAAATTCATTTTGACATTGTGGTTTTGTATTGTTTGTGTTGGGTATAAATATACATAAATACATCCCTACTAATATTATAAATGTGACTGTAAGTTTGTTTGTTACGATTTCACGCGAAAACTACTCAACCGATCATCTTGTACACATATTCTTGGAGGTATTAGAAGTAACATAGTCATACTTTTTATGGAAAAAAAATAGTATATAAAAAGCGAAGTATGTATGTTCCCTGTAGACCTGTAGACTCCGAAACGACTGGACTGATTTCGATGAAATTTACAGGGATTGTCCAGATTGGCACATTCCTATGTTTGGTAGCGATCGGACTGGATCAACTTAGTCGTACCCGGGCGAAGCCGGGGCGGGTCACTCGTATGTATATATATATATATAATAACGTATGCTATTCAAATAAAGCAATTACCATAAATGTAATGTAATTAAAATAATACAAATAAAGGTTTGGTGGTATTCATTATTAATTTTTGTAAACAACTCTTTGGTAACTTTGGTCGCCAATCAAAACCTTTACTCTATCAGACTATCAGTTTTTATTTAAATTAGTTGCCTCTCCTTAACAACCTGACTGATGTATACGGTGGTCGGTCGGAAGAAATTATACGTAACATTAAATTGCTTAATAACTGTATTAAATTAATATTATCTCCCACTAAATTTATATATTAAGAACTAAAAGAAACCCAATTAATTCTAAGCGTTACCCTGAACACAGGAGAACAGTGTTTATTCTTTACGCCTTCTTCCAGCAAAGGTTATAAGCAGTCTTAACAAATATGAAATCACAAAAATAGTGATCAAATAATAATAATATCCTAGGACATATTCACACACGGCCATCTGATCCCAAACTAAGCAGAGCTTGTGCTATGCAAGCAGATAACTGATGTACTACATATACTACTTTTCTTTTGTAAATACATACTTAAATAGATAATTACACCCAGACTCAGGACAAACAGACATGTTCATACTCACAAATGTCTGTCTTGGGTGGGAATCGAACCCAAGACCTGCGGCGTGAGTAGCAAGCATCTTACAAACCACGCCAACCGGCACTGACGGGCCGGTTGGCGTGGTTTGTAAGATACATACATAAGATACAATCTCTAACCTAGCAGCACTCCACATCTGTTAAGCCTTCTTGTGACTTTTCGAGAACTTGATAATTTAATATAATAACCACCTGATTCTATGCTCTCTTGTTTTAAATAAACATTATTGAATGAAAATACCGCTTAGCGTAACGTAGTATAGTAACGGCTAACCTACGAAGGGACGGGCTCCATTTGACAATCTCGGTAACGGAATTGTCTTTGATCATACTGATAAAACAAGACTTAGGTAAGAACCAAGTATTCCCGAAGAGGGTTGGCGTCACGCAGACGGCCGGCCGTAAAAACTGTAGCCAAAGCCTATACAGTATGGGCTACGGTCATACTGTGCCGACCCCACATAAGTGGAGCAGGGAGATGATAATTAGTGCATCAACAACAGCAATTGGGGCTTTAAAGGAACCTTTGAATAGTTCAGATTAATAAACTGTGTTCGGCGTCAGAACACGGGACAATTATTAATGTAAAATAGATAATGTGCATCTATAGGGAGCAGTGGTGGCTCAGTCGCGGGTTCGAACCCAGACAGGCGCTTTATTTTGTGTAATTTATTCCATTACCACTCCAAGAACGGTGAAGGAAAACATCGTGAGGAAACCGGCATGCCTTAGAACCATCAAATTCTAAGACAGGTGACATTCACCAACCCGTACTGGGCCAGCGTGGTGGATTACCCCTTCCGTCTCTCGGAGAGGAGGCCTGTGTCCCTGCAGTGGGAAAACATACTAAAGACAGCTGATTTATTATTTATTATTATTATATAATCTATATCCAAGTTAAAGCTTGCGCAACACCAAAAGATTTTATTTAAAATATGGCGCTTAGTTAAGTAACCAAAGTAAGTAACACTACAACACGTAACTATGCAAATAACAGAGAAAACCAAAAGGAGATTACTTTCTTTTTATTATTAAACAGAAAACGATGTATTTACGTGCAGGTGCCAGTGACAATTATTTGAATATTCAAATTTAATCGATACGAATATTTAAATCGATTTAGTTATATTCGAATCAATTAATCGAGTCGTAACGATTGCGTGGTGTCGATTGTCGATGGACAAGTAGGAAAGTGTTTTGTAGCAAATTCACTGACGCCCCCCCCTACCCGCGCTCCCCTGCCGGCCGATACTTTCTCCGTGCGCTGACTTTCTGTGCAATGTTTCGACACTACTGAGTATTTATTTCGTAAAAGATTTACAGCTCACGTGTAGCGGCAGTTACGACAACTTAAACAAACCAAAAAAAATCATATCTTTTAATACTAAAGTTAAAAAAAAGTAAATGAACTGCTCTTATAAGAATTTATATCTTTTGATAATCTGATAATACATAGAATGTTAATTACAGTTTGATTAATGATAAACATGAATCAATTTGCAACATGTCTAAAAAATACCATACCATATGTGAGTTAACTTTGACCGTAAAAAAACGCGGGAGTTATCGATGACATCTTGTGGGTTGTTGACCCCGATTTGTGCTTATTCATTTTAAAGATTAGACCAGTGTTACAAGATGTCCAGTGAATTAAAACTTTAAAGAAATAATAAGAAATTTCATTCAATGTTTTTATACCTTTATTAGTATATGGAACGAGTTAAACGAAGCGCCAATAACATCAACCAATCCGGGTGAAGAGAGAGAGAGAGAGAGAGAGAGAGAGAGAGATGGAAAACAAAATAACAACGTTAATGAGGAAACGTACAAAAATACTCTGAAATAGATACATAGGTACAGGCTATACTAGGCTGTGGTACAATTGATCCGTTACTACTTTATAGTTATTCTTATACATTAGTTAGATAGGAAATAATTCAAAGATTAAAAAAAAACAATTCTTAGTGACTTTGTGACTTTGGTAATTTTGAGTCAAAATAATGAATAATCTATATAAATGGAAGGTCATATAATAATTTATTTAAAAGATAAGGATTCAATTAAGGTTATATTTTCATCATTGATTACCTTACATATTACAGCTACATATCTTTTAAAAGGATTTTTTTACTAATTTCCTCTAGAGTTGGACATGGCAATAATAGGTAAAATTGTTTTTTTTTATAAATGAACACGGAAACACTGATAAATAATGGTAATTTAAACTTTATTTTGTATTAAATAGGCTCATTAACATGTTAATTAGGGTGTAATTTATTTCATCACCACTGCTCCAAAAACGGTGAAGGAAAACATCGTGAGGAAACCGGCATGTTAGAACCACCAAATTCGAACATGTGACATCTACCAACCTGCAATGGCCCAGCGTGGTGGATAACGGCCTCTCTCCGTCTCGCCCTGTGTCTCTGAAGTTGGGAAATGGTCGGATAATTATTTATTGGTATTAAATCATTTTATTAACATGTCACATGGGCTACTTCTGATGTCGTCAGTTACAGTACAGTCACGATTTAAGCAAGCGGTTTCGGTTAGACTGCCAATAATTGAGAGCTTATACGGCATGCTGTATTTATTATTACCATGTGACGTTGAAATTGCATCTGATCAAGAGCAGCTAGTTGTCAAAAGTGCTTTTTATATTTCACGATTTGTAGTTCTTACCAAGGGCGGGTCTTGTTTTTCTTTTTGGGTAACCCCCCACTATTAACCCATTGCCCTATAAACTCACGCCTCCTGTATATCGCGGTTATAAATCAAAGAGAATGTTGTTTGCAAGCCTGATCAATACCGCGATATTATAATTTGAAGCGACGAGATGAACGTTTCCCACTGGTAACTTAATACAGTTAAGTTAAGAACTGTACATTTAAGTTGTAATACTTCATTAATTTGAAGCGTAGCTTCCCACCAAATCTATTCTCAGGTATTTTCTGCACGAGAACAGAGAGCACCGTGTCGCCGTATGTGCTGTTTATTTAGGTTATCAGCGGTTGTTAATGCGCGCCGCTCATTTCATATTGTCTATTGACATTCTTAACTCTATGTCACAATGCCTGTACTCGGATGACATTCAAATAAAATAACAATCATCTCTCTCTCAAGTCTACTCTTTTAAAATTTCCCTCACACACTTCCGCTCGCTACGCCAACTCTTTTACTGTCCGTGCTGTTACGCTGTGGAACTCTCTTCTATGTCAATGTACATCGCTGCCATCCTTCAAAACGTGTGTAAAGGAACATTTTTTGTCATTGTAAGTTTTATGTGTCAACAATCTATACATGTATATGTATATGTTTATATATTGTGTATGTATGTATGTATTTATATTTATTAAGTTTATTCTTTAAGTAAGTAAGTAGTAGTAGTGTACATATAAATAATTGTTACCCAGTAAACCTCCTCTCTCTGTCGCATGGTAAGCTGTAAGAGAACACTTTCAGAGTTAAGCTCGCCGGTACGTCACCATTCTTTCAAATGTAATATATTTCTAACTGAGTTCATGTACAAAGTATCAATAAATAAAATCATATGCGACTATAAATTTTTACACTTTATATATGTTTTCCCTTGTTAGTTTATACTATATTTTAAGTTTTGCGTCTATATCGTAGATAATGCGGCACGTTTACTATATGTCACATGAAAGTTGAGCTGAAATATCAATATTCCATATATTTTGGGAGAAGGTGGTAAACGAGCAAGCGGATCGCCTAATAAGTGACCGCTACCCATAGACATCCGCAACAAGCAAATGTGTTGAAGATGCGTTGCCTACCTTTAATGGATAGAGGAGGGGATAGACAGGGAAAAGGATTTTTTCTTTTCCTATTAATCCCCCGTCAAACTCTCTTCCCCTTCCCATCATACCTTATTAGGAAAGGATGTAAAAGGCACGAGGACTGAAATTGGGCGCCCGGTACCTCATTCATCAAACGAAACGCAGAATACTCTACTTCACGCCTATCTTCTGTGGGGTCGTGGTATTTCACCGGTCGATCCGAGCACATTCGTGCAACATGTTGTAGGCTCTACCACTCTAAATATCTGCATCACTTTAAAGATAAGATAAAATAAATTGAAACGGAAGTAGTACAAGTCTAGTATGTAAGTACATACGTTGGTTGACGGACAGCGGGCGTCGGGTGCTATATGGGGCGCGGCTAACGGTGTGAGCGCCGTTACAACCGAGCGCGCGAAGGCCACGGCGTGTGAACATCGCTTATTCAATACAAACTCATTGAGGTTCTATTTTGATGTATTTCGTTACGAAGGAAAATTTAAATAACTTCATTTAACAAGTGTGTACCGCTTGATAAATTGACCTTAGTATCAAAGTTCCAATATATAATTCGACGCATTTAGCAGATACAGCAGTTAGATAGATAAAGAAGTGAAAGAGATGAACGGGTACTTACTTTCCTTACAAATAAGTAAATAAAGTACTAAGGTACTAAGGTCGACGCAACTCAAAGTTTTGCATACTGACATTTACGAGATCGACATGCTTACATTAAGTTAGGAACATATTAATACAAAATAGTTGGGAAAATAACTCATTTATTTGTTTAATTGTTGTCTAATTTTTCAGAAGATAATTTAAGTAAAGAAAAATAAATAAAAATTAAGTTATAACCTACAGTTTTGTATTACAAAAATCGTTTTGTTAACCTTAGTTAACTTATCTTGAACAGTAGAACTTCAGTACAAAAGACATCAACGCATGCGCGTCGAATGTCGCTCAAGAATAAAAGATCTTGGATCGACCGGAACGATATCATAAAGTAAATATTATAACACTACAGCGGTACGTATACAGAAGAAACGCAACAAATATGAAACATTCAACATTAATTGCTTTTTTTTTTATTGTAAAACGATTGCATTTTGATTGCGATTTAAACTCTCATTGACAAAATGTTATGTATTATCCCGGCCGGCCGGCTTGTTACCCTGAAGTGGACCGGAGAGGGGATAATTGGGAGGGGGCAAAATAGGGGGGGGGGGTTAGGGACGGAGAAAGTCCTGCGCCCGGACATTGCTCTCGAACACAATTCACTTTGTACGCTGCAGGTAACTAATTTTTACGCGATGTAATACTTCAAAAGTTGATCATCCTTTCATGTACTAAATAGTGTAAACTTAATAACTTTTATGAATCGTTGTTTAGTTAGAATTATTCTTAGTCACATATCAGAAATTACTAGTTATAATTTTGATAGAAAACACTATACTAACAACATAATACAATAGCTTGTAATGACTCTGTCAGTGTTAAAAGGTAAAGTGCTTAATTGATTACCATTGTTTATCTTCAAGAGTCCATTTACAAGTTGATTGTGAGGTGACTTCCACTAAAAGTGCCCAACTTTTCGATAAAGCTAAGTTCCTAAAGGTAACCTAATTAACTTCGTAGAACAGATGGCCACTAACTCCGGGATTCCGTGATTAATAAATTTAAATCTCAAACCAATCATACAACTGCAAGACCGCGAGATACAATGAACTCATTCTGCATAGATCGGAGCAGAAGTAATTAATCCAAAATAAGTGAGTACTTCGCCAACAACTTTTGACATTGACACGTCTGATACCTCAGTACCCCCCGCGACCGTGAGCTTTGTAAGGTACTCGAAACGTCGGGAATTAAAAAACGTAAAGTAAACGCGATAAAATCCGTAAAATTAGTTTTATTCCAATGTGTAGTATTCGCGTAAGTATAAGAAATCATTATAACTTCGCGGATCTTAAGATAAAAAGTTCTAATAAGAAAATAATTAAATCACGTCCTAAGTACTCGAAAATTGATAGTTCTTACGTTACTAAATTATACCAAATAAGTTTTTTTGAACAATGAACCAAGCTAACTACTCTTAGTAAGTTACTACACTAACGTGAGCGTCTTGTTTGTTTTGCCTTTTTAAGAAATAAAAATAGATTATAGGCTAGATATGGGGATTTACTGGTATAATACCCCCATCTGATAGTTTGTAATACAAGACAAATGTAGTGACACATCAAGTGATGAGCGGGACGACTAACGAATGTCTGCGAGTGAAACGCGGCGTGACTCATTAGTGACAAGTATTCATCGCTCGACCCTTTCTAGTATTTCCCCAATACATTCACGTATCTTTTTGTCAAGGTAAAAGTAGCCTATGTGCGAGTATGTCCCGTTGCCACATGTTCTTTCTAAACTGGACCTATTAATGTTCGGTCACGACGTGTACGCTATTTAAACGACTGCCTCAACTGCGTCCAAACCTATACATTCGAGAGAGAGATTCTTCATTCGTAGTGATGATTTAAGATTCAAGTCTTAAATTAACAACGCCTACTACGACTAAGAGTCCGTTCACACAGACCGACTCTATACTAAGAGTCCGTTCACACAGACCGACTCTATACTAAGAGTCCGTTCACACAGACCGACTCTATACTAAGAGTCTGTTCACACAGACCGACTCTATACTAAGAGTCCGTTCACACAGACCGACTCTATACTAAGACGAGAGCAGATTTCGATCTCAATTTAAATATAATTTTGGAAACAACGGCCGGCGCTTAGTTTGAAACAATAACAGGAGCCGGTTGTCTCTGATGACGTGTTCTTCCAGTCGCGTATTAACCAGCTCTGATTGCGTGCGTTCGCGTTAGTGCTCCTTCAGCCGATGTGATACAGCTTGGTCGGCTCCGGTCAGATCCAAACGTACAATCCGCACCGGTCTGTGTGAAAGGGCGTAATAATTTTGTAATATAAAATTCCGTATTTGCTTTGAATATTTTAGTCAGTTTCTCATTGGTCATTAAAACCGTTTGTAAGTTTACATGGAAATTTTAAGAAATAAATCTCTTGACTTGCGCGTCATAAACGATACATCTTAAACACCCGGTAAATTTGTCCGTATGAGCCAATGAATCACATATCACCTCAAGGTGTAACTTTCTCTTTTTAACTCTTTTCCTTGAGTGATAATTTCTTATATTTAAGACCAGTTAAAATAAAACAATACTACAATTTATAACATGTCTTACTCATTTGTAATTACCTTTAACAACGCTATTTCTCATCCTATCATTCAGTAAGTTCAGGAATATTAAAAGAAAAATATTGGCAAGAGAAATTGCTGAGAAAGTAAGTGGCAGTGTTGGTAGGGGTCGTTTCAGTCTAATTTATAACGACCACTACTGACTCTAAAGAAAGGCGGTTTTAAGAGTACCAGTAACCGCAGAGCATGCGTAAATGTAGAAGACCCAGGTCCCTGACCCAAAAATATGTTAGGGGAACGAGAGGGCGGCATAGAGCCGCCCATAAAAAATTGTAGAAGAAGTGGGAGAGGTATGCCAGGGGCACGCCAAGTGGCAATACATAATGTCTGCCTACACCAAATAATACAGTTTATTTGTTAAAAAGATTACTATCACATCCTTTATTTAGTTTTATATTAAGTTAGGTTGTTTTGAGTTCGGATCTAATGTCTAACCTTTAGTTATTACTCAGACGCTTAAAGTGTAAAATTTATCTAAATAATTGTTTAGTTCAGTGCGCTGTCACAATTACTAAGCAATCGCGACAAATTGTTCGCAGTCACGCGATCCCACATCAAACTGTTAATTGTTTAATTGTTGACTTTCGTTCGTTTATTGTGCAAATTTAATAGATTCCATTTTTATAGTTATTAAAGTTAAACCTTCTTAAGGCACGCTAGACTTGCGGAGTAAGCTGGTAGATGCGCGACAAGAGCGTTACGAAAAGTGTGATCGGCCGAGGCGATCGGTAGTTTGAAATCGGAAGAGTTTCCACGAACATTTTTGAATTTAATTGTTAAGAGACAAAGAGTTTTTTTTAAATTACTTATTATTAAATTATTGTAGAAGCTGTTTTGAGTTTCCGATTCGCCAGTGCATTAACTGACCGTGTTTTTTTTGCAAAACTATCCAACATAAAGTAGCTGCACCAATGAACATTTAGCAATTCCCAAATTCGATATTTCTTGAACTAAATTGCGCTTAAGGGATCGGATTAACTTTAAAACCCTCATTGTTTACCTAAGACAAAGCATTTGCCGTCAATTAAATTACAAGCCAATACATATTTGTGCATGTCATACGAAGGTAAATTGTGTTGCATAATATTTTTTTTAAGTAATTAATCATAAATGTTTTTCAAAAGACAGATGTAGTGATTCAAGTCACTAAATCGGTTGTAAACAACGATTATCGCGCAGAGGACTCGTGCCTTTAACTTGAATCCGATAACATAAAGCTACTATGTACTACACCCAATTTACAACACTACAACATAGTAATAATCATATAATTTCCCCACTGCAGGGACACAGGCGTCCTCTCCGAGAGAGGGAATGGGCCGTAATTGCTTTGAATATTTTAGTCAGTTTCTCATTGGTCATTAAAACCGTTTGTAAGTTTACATGGAAATTTTAAGAAATAAATCTCTTGACTTGCGCGTCATAAACGATACATCTTAAACACCCGGTAAATTTGTCCGTATGAGCCAATGAATCACATATCACCTCAAGGTGTAACTTTCTCTTTTTAACTCTTTTCCTTGAGTGATAATTTCTTATATTTAAGACCAGTTAAAATAAAACAATACTACAATTTATAACATGTCTTACTCATTTGTAATTACCTTTAACAACGCTATTTCTCATCCTATCATTCAGTAAGTTCAGGAATATTAAAAGAAAAATATTGGCAAGAGAAATTGCTGAGAAAGTAAGTGGCAGTGTTGGTAGGGGTCGTTTCAGTCTAATTTATAACGACCACTACTGACTCTAAAGAAAGGCGGTTTTAAGAGTACCAGTAACCGCAGAGCATGCGTAAATGTAGAAGACCCAGGTCCCTGACCCAAAAATATGTTAGGGGAACGAGAGGGCGGCATAGAGCCGCCCATAAAAAATTGTAGAAGAAGTGGGAGAGGTATGCCAGGGGCACGCCAAGTGGCGATACATAATGTCTGCCTACACCAAATAATACAGATTATTTGTTAAAAAGATTACTATCACATCCTTTATTTAGTTTTATATTAAGTTAGGTTGTTTTGAGTTCGGATCTAATGTCTAACCTTTTGTTATTGCTCAGACGCTTAAAGTGTAAAATTTATCTAAATAATTGTTTAGTTCAGTGCGCTGTCACAATTACTAAGCAATCGCGACAAATTGTTCGCAGTCACGCGATCCCACATCAAACTGTTAATTGTTTAATTGTTGACTTTCGTTCGTTTATTGTGCAAATTTAATAGATTCCATTTTTATAGTTATTAAAGTTAAACCTTCTTAAGGCACGCTAGACTTGCGGAGTAAGCTGGTAGATGCGCGACAAGAGCGTTACGAAAAGTGTGATCGGCCGAGGCGATCGGTAGTTTGAAATCGGAAGAGTTTCCACGAACATTTTTGAATTTAATTGTTAAGAGACAAAGAGTTTTTTTTAAATTACTTATTATTAAATTATTGTAGAAGCTGTTTTGAGTTTCCGATTCGCCAGTGCATTAACTGACCGTGTTTTTTTTGCAAAACTATCCAACATAAAGTAGCTGCACCAATGAACATTTAGCAATTCCCAAATTCGATATTTCTTGAACTAAATTGCGCTTAAGGGATCGGATTAACTTTAAAACCCTCATTGTTTACCTAAGACAAAGCATTTGCCGTCAATTAAATTACAAGCCAATACATATTTGTGCATGTCATACGAAGGTAAATTGTGTTGCATAATATTTTTTTTAAGTAATTAATCATAAATGTTTTTCAAAAGACAGATGTAGTGATTCAAGTCACTAAATCGGTTGTAAACAACGATTATCGCGCAGAGGACTCGTGCCTTTAACTTGAATCCGATAACATAAAGCTACTATGTACTACACCCAATTTACAACACTACAACATAGTAATAATCATATAATTTCCCCACTGCAGGGACACAGGCGTCCTCTCCGAGAGAGGGAATGGGCCGTAATCCACCGTATCCGTATCCGTGATGAATGTCAAGTGTTCGAATTTGGTGGTTCTACAAGCAGGTTGCCTCATGATGTTTTCCTTCACCGTTTTAGGAATAGTGGTAATGAAATAAGTTACACAAAGTAAAGCGCCTAATGAGGTTCGAACCCGCGACCTACAGTGTGTAAGTCGAGGCCAACTACTAAGCCAGCACTGCTTTCTTTAATACAGCTCTATCTATATATATATACATAAATATGATTGATATTTTGAATACTGTCTGTCTGAATTAGTATTCAACTGTTTAGTTGTTGAATGCACGGCTGAAGTGGGTGGGGAGGGGCAGGGGGAGGGGGAGGGGCTAAGGTGGGACTGGTCGGTGGTCGGGGAGGACACTTTCGTTTTCTTCAGGCGCGGCCGCGGCGGGCGAGGGAGCGGCGATTTCTCCGCGCTGCCCGCGTTAGGTCATCACGTAACGGTCGTGCTAGCTCCGACTGGCGCGAGTAATAACACTACGCCACTATAATAATATAATAATAATATTTCGTGTACTGTTGAACTCGTTCTATTATTAAAATATTTGTAAGCTTTATTTAATTGATTATTTTTGTATACAGTTCCCATTTTCACATTTCTTTCGGAGATCATTAGTTAATAGATGTAATTAAATAATAATTTTTGAAGTGAAAACTTCATTTGACAACATGTTTATTTCATTGATTTCCTGACACTATTTTTTCCATTATAATTTGTTGCCATAAATTGTTGTTTGATTTCTTCTAAAAAACAATACTTGCTAACCGAATCAGGCGACACAAACGCTTTCGCTTGTGACTTTAACCACGGATTTGTTTTCTTTCATATGTCTCGGTGTATTCGTGCCGAGCTGTGTCGGGATTGTCGACCTAACGGTCAGGCCGTCTTCCGGAATGTCGCCCAGTTGGTTTGGTTTAGGACAGCTGTATATATAAGCTCGCAAGTCGCGTGGCGGTGCCGAGATTTGCGGTTTCATTGACCCACACTACTACAAGTTCATTCATGGTACGACAAAAAATTTCGCTTGCACTTTTATTCGTCATTTAAAAATTTACAAGTGCGAGGTTGTTTTTGAAGTTAATCAAAAATACAAAGTTTCATGATGATCGGTTGAGTAGCTTTCGCGTAAAGCGTGACAAACAAACTTACATTCACATTTATAATATTAGTAGGGATTATTCCGACATTGTCATTTTAATAACATAATAACTGTATGGAGGGAGCTTCACTCGGCATTGTTTTTCTATATTGTCGTATTGTTTCGGACTAGATATTTATTACTCGGATAATATATTAATACCTGGAGGAGTGGTATTTGTATTTACATTTTTTTATTTTATTCCATGCCATGAAAACACGGATAAAACGATATTTTCTAAAATCCAAGCTAGATCGATTTATCGCCCCCGAAACCCCAAACTAAATTTCGTGAAAATCGTTGGAACCGTTTCCGAGATTCGGATTATATATATACAAGAGTTGCTCGTTTGTTTATTGATACAGTCGTAAATTGCCATCGATGACTTATCTATGGTATTTTACTGGTCCCAAAAAGAATATAGGTCTATGGCCAACCTTCAAGGTTAGAGGTGAAGTGTGAATCCCTTCCAGTGGCTATTGCACTTTATTAATATTATTATTACAACTCAGGGTTCAAGCGAGCCTATCTCTTAAGGCCGGCAACGCATCTGCAGTTACTCTGGTGTTGCGGGTGTCCGTGGGCGTCGTTGCTCACCTCCGTGTTCCCGCGGCTCGTTTGCCCCCATCTCTTATAAAAATAAATAAATAATTGAAACATCAATATGACGTATACCGTGCGTACCTTCCAAATAGTACAATTCGACGTATAAAATAAAGTGTAGTCAATAGACAATCCCTCTTAACCACATTAACTTTGGAGAATACCGATATAGGAAAGAACTTCCAAGCTTTATTGTACTAATTTCCATCGCATAACTTCACGGTTTATTTGCCGTGCCGTACGTGTTGTCTAGAATAGTTTATCGAGGGGGGCGACATTTAGCATGCCTGTCGCCGCCAAGTGGCGCCGCTCGGCCACATATAGGCAGCGCGGAGAAAAGATTCTTGGAAAATGAAGGGAAAAAAGTATTTGTAAAGTGTCCACCGTCGCTGAAAGTCGCCACGCGGCTTTCTCACAACTATCGCAGCTGTTTGCCAGCTCGTGGACTTTTATAATTATTAGTAATGTTACCAGCGATGGCCACGCTTTAGTAGCTTTATGAGGACATTCTGTATTTTGAATCAAAGATTGCCTTTATTATAAAACATCAAAGATATCGATCGAGTTTGGTGTTATAACATGTTATAACATGTTACGCTGTACGTGATTCGTGTGATTTTTTAATCTATTTATGTGAAATTCGTATTATCATTAACTTAATACGCTTTGTCTAATTTAATTAATCACCACTGCTCCAAAAACGGTGAATGAAAACATCGCGAGGAAACCGGCATGTTCTTAAAACCATCAAATTCGAAGACATGTGACATCCACCAACCCGCACGCTTCCCTCTTTCGGAGAGGAGCCCTGTGTCCCTGCAGTGGGGAAACATAAAAAATCCGATTTAATATTATTACTACTTGTTCAGTTCAATATAATTACATCAACGTCGAATTAACTCTGTAACTTTGTTTCCAGATCTATTCGAGTCGCTGGACACGCAGGTGGAGTCGAAGAGCTGTCCAGGCGTCTGCATGCACACGATCACCGCGCTCATCTGCACCAACGTGCTGGAGGACGCCGAGTGCCCCAAAGGCATGAAGTGCTGTATGGATGAACCTTTAGGTACTTGCAGTATAGGGCTACTTCACCCCCTGTCTTTCACACTGAGGCACAGCAAAGTAGTCCTTGTTGAAATCGATGGTTCCATCTGTTAGGAGCCTCTGTCTCTCCCAGATCCTTAATTATCAACCTGGAGGGTGCACAGGTGCATTCTATAGAGCTCTTAATACTGGGAGTGACCAAATGTTTATTATAAATGGAATTACTAACACCACATTTTACACCTATTTACCTGTCTATTATCATTTTTTTATGAAACAAGGTGGAAAGCGCGCAAACCTGTCACCTGATATTAAGATACCGCTACCCATAGGCATTCGCAATCTTTTCCCCATTTATCCCCTCCCAGTCCGATCCTGTTCCCTGTAGAAAGGGAATAGAAAAAATTGGGCAACCGGCACCTCATTCATCAGATTCAAAGCATAATACTTCTACTTCACGCCTGCCTTCTGCGAGGTCGTGGTATTCCACCGGTGGAGTCGGCACATTCGTGTAATAGATGTTATTGGTGCGGACTCTACCACTGTTGTTCCATTAATCAAATATATAAGCAGTACAATGCTTACTAAGAATTTAAATGCTATGGACGATAATACACCAAATCGTTGAGTTCGTTCGTTCGTTGTGATAATTTTCCACCTTAAAACAACAAAACTGTACAACATTTTGATAAATGTCATGTTACTTGTCAAGGTAAAAAAAACAGCTATGTATGTTTCACATAGTTCATAGAAAGGTTCTTATAAATGCCACGATCGTGGGAGATTGTTTATTGAATTGTATAATTAAAACAAATGCGTGTGAGATTTTACGAGTGTAATATTATGTGTAAATAACTTTGTGACTGTAAAACTTACAATGTTTAGCCTATTTCTATGAACTTTAACGGTTACTCTCTATTGTTAAACGTTGCCCTTCCTGTCGGCAATTAACACAGTACCGTGGGTAGACAGGGGCCGCGCGGCACACTGCCATAGTTACATATACACTTTAATTTTAATGCTTTCCCATATTATCTTGTTTCAAAGATGGAGTTATATTAACAACTCGCAACAACAACATCTGTTTCACGAATATGCTCGACCTGTGAAATATCACATAACAGAAGAAAGGCATCAAGTAGAAATATTTTGCGTTTCGATGAGTGAGGTGTCGGAGGCCTAATTCGGACTGCCTTCCCCTACCCTCAGATTTGACGAGTGAGGGGATCGATAGGATATTTCCTAAGGCTATTGCCTTTTTCTGTTGACCCCTTCCTCCGTCCATTAAAGCCAGGCAATGCAACTTTGCTTGATACGGGTAGAGGTCACTTGATAAAACTGTAGCCACTGTATAAGGTATACAGTGGCTACCAGGTTAGGTACCTCTTAAATCCAAACATACTATTGTACATTTAAGGCGCATAAAACCTGACTGACCACTCTTTGGGTTTGTATTAATTTCTTAAGGTACCTTCCAGAGAACGACACCGCCATCACGACCCGAAGGCCGTTCACGACGCGCTACACGACGACGGAATCCGACGAGGATGAGAGCACGACGCTGGCGCCCGACAGACACAAAGACAGTGGTAATTATTAGGTACACGTATTACATATTAGGCCTTAATTTACGCGAGTGTATTACAAGTACAAAGTACTAGGTCTTGCATACAATAGTGTCTTGATAACACGTATAATACGTTTTATAGGTCTTAATAAATAGATAATAATAAATCAGCCGATTCTAGAATATTTTCCACTGCAGGGACACAGGCTTCCTCTCCGAGAGAGGGAATGAGCCGTAATCCACCACGCTGGCCGCGTGCGGATTTTTGGATGTCACATGTCTTCGAATTTGATGGTTCTAAGAACTTGCCGGTTTCCTCGCGATGTTTTCCTTCACCGTTCTTGGAGCAGTGGTAGGATGAATTAAATAAGACACAGTAAAGCGCCTGCCTGGGTTCGAACCCGCAACCTACAATGCGTTAGTGGGGGCATCAACCGCTGTGCCACTACTGCTCCAATATAGGTCTTAAATTTTTTATTGTTATAATTATTATTATTATAAAATCCTGTTCATACGTACCCTGTGTAGACGTACATTCTTTGCACAATTAACAAAAACAAACGCAGTTGGAATTTATTATTCTGGATGGGTTCAAGATTGTTTTGACAAGATTCATTTATTAAGAGGATACCAAGAGATGCCTCGAGGCATTAGAAATGTGTTGCTATCGTCGTATGTTCTGTATTAAGACGCAGAAAGTGAGAAATGCCCGACCGCTAGCGCATGGGTATTCGAAAACTCGTGCACACCGTCAAGAAGCGCAAAGTAGAATATCACGGCCACATGCTTCGCCACGATAGGTACAAGCTTCTGCAACTAATAATGATTGCCAAGTATAAGGGATGCGATGCGCACGCAGTAAAGTGATGCGAAACATACGAGAATGGACTGTGATTAAACCAGCCGAAGAATTGGTTCACCACGCACAAAGTTGGGATACATTTGTGAAGTTAGTGGCCAATCTTTAGCACTGAAGAGGCACTAGAAGGAAAACTAACAGATACCTTAAACACATAAGCGCTTATTATCTAAGGGCGTTCCCACAACGAGATCGAAGAAGATGGACGGAATGTCAATGTCTTTTCATTTTATCACATTTGTTTTATTTCACTGTACAAAATATATCCCATCTCTATTCTCTCATACGACATTAGCAACGCTTCTTCGATTGTTCCAGGTAACATCGCGTGTCCGGACGTGTGCGTAGTGGTCCAGCTAGCCCAGTACTGCCAGGCTTACCTCAGCTCGCCGGGGCTGTGCGCCAGCGGCCGCGTCTGCTGCGTCGCCAAGGACTTCTACGGCGACAGCCCGCCTGATGACCTCATTGTACCGAATGAGAAATACCAGCACCAACACCATCATACTAAGAAACCAAGCACAGCGGTAAGTGGAAAAGACAGTGAACGCTAGTATACGGAGCTGAATATATAACGTTACCAATGCCTACTTTTTTCCGCGAATTTGCACGCTTTCGCTTCTTATTTTCCACGTTGGAAAACTTTGTAAGATGATTCGCGCATGAACTTCGAATTATATGTAACTGTCTGTTTTATTGACATGAAAATTAAAACACAGCCAATTAGCCACTATTGTAATTTTCAGGAAAAAAAGGTACCCCATTTCATTTTCTGTACCACTGACAATGTCTGTGCAAAATTTCATGATGGTCGGTTGAGTTGTTGAGGAGTTAAAGCGTAACAAACAAACACACATGCGCATTATAGCAAGAAATAAGATTTCAGAGACCTGTTTTGCGTTCTCGACTTTAAGTTAATAATTAAAGCACTTTACAACTGAAATTATCTCATTACACTTAGTCCTAACTTAAGGAGAGAAATGTAACGCTTAATAATTTATGGAAAATTAAAATCGACAATGTGTTTTTATATATCATAAGGGGGGGTCATACGAGCAGCGGGACTTTTATATGTAAGTGAACACTGACCCCCATGAACATCCGCAATACCAGAGGAACTGCAGGTGCGTTGCCGGCCTTCAAGGAAGGAGTATGCTCGCTTCTTCTTTGACATATCTGTTCCAAAATGTCTGTAATCATAAATAATGAATAAGGATTGAAAAGTAACGCTGAAACTAGCTTATCCTTGAATTTAATATGTTTATAGAATCTAATAAGTAAAGTAAACCAAAGCTTTGATTTCTTTACAGTTGACAACAACTCCCGCCCCAAAGAAGAAGACCGCTGCGAGCCAGCACGAGCGCGAGTGCCGCGGCGAGTGCATCAGTGGCCTGTTCGTGCTGCTTTGCGACCACGTGGACGAGCAGGCGGCCTGCTCGGACGGCGGCACGTGCTGCATCACAGACACCAAGGGCGACACCACCACGCGCCGGCCCACCACCACGCCGCGACCCACCACGCCAGTGAGTTTCATAGCTCCAGAGTACCTCCTTCATAGCGATTGTCTTCAGAGTATCAGCTATTGTTAGACTACCCGTTCGTCTTACTTTGTCCTTCTTTGGATGTAACCTTCTAACGAAGATTTGAAGTGACTCCGACCCTCGAAACTGCTGGTGATGTGTTAAAAGTATTTAATTAATTTGACCGACACGTGACCCGTCTTAGGCGAACCCTATTTAATATGATTGGATTGTAATTACTTCTCCATACATAATTTCAACCCCTACCTTTGCTTTACTCGCGTACGTAGTAACAGGCATCTCGTGCAATTTTCCTAGCCTCTAGGTCCAGTAATGTGGTCTGTGCGTTGATAAATTAGTCAGTCAGTCAGGTATAATATTGCGAAATAACCAGTGTGATGGCCATCTAATAAGCGAATTTATAATGTATTTTTTTACCGATTCCAGCCGCCGCTGCCGCGCTGCCCCAGCTTCTGTCTGCCGACGGTGATGGCCGCCTTCTGCAAGTACCCCTCCGAGATCAACGCGCACACCAACTGCAGGCTCGCCAACATGTTCTGCTGCGACAACACCAGGTACATACCCCAACCTTATTGTTAACTTAACCGTAGGTTCACACTGCCGAAAACATTCACACCAAACATATTGTTATCACAGTTTTTTCAAAGAGAAAAACAGAGAGACAGCTTGTATTGCGACACGATTTTACGTCAGCCCACGGTAACGCTGACGCTATAAGTTACGACTTTACCTAATGACAACATACCAATTTACTGTTCAAATACCATTGAATAGAAAACTGACATTAAAATATGTCAGAGAAGAAACATATACCAGGAGAAATAATTAACAGAAACTCATTATAAATTTTAGGTTTTATGAACAGAACATAAAATTAATGAGGATTTATTGACACTGCGTATTGCTTCTGTGATGTTTTCGAGATTCTTTAGAGCCTTGTTTTCAATCGAAATTGATAAATGCGACCTCTTTGGTAGCTGAGGAGTTTGAATACTACCAAAGAGGTCGAACTGTCCGCTAAGAAAATAGTCATAAAAAGTAAACACATTTGAAAGAAGAAAAAAATGTAAAAAAGTCCAACGAATATTAAAAATGTCAAATTGTAAATAGATTGAAAGAATTAAAGTGTTATATCATATTCTTTGGCGACCGCTCTGTGTGTCATTGGAAATTAAACACCTTGTAATAATTTCAGAGCGGCGAAAACTCCCCGGCCGACCACGCCTCGCCCTACAACCACAACAACGACAACCCCCGCGCCCGCGGACCCTCGCCCCGACTGTCCTGGCTCCTGCGTCGTGCCCCTGCTGTCCTTCACCTGCTTCCGTAAGTATAGCCTTCCTGTCTCTATGAATCAGTTCAACAAATATTGAGGTTATCTAGATAGGGGTGTTCTCTCTCCGGAGTCGCATTTAGCCCCAGTCCAGAATTGCGTGTTCCATATGAGATCCCGGAACCTGTACCCTTGCACTCGAGGATGTTCGCCAGGGGATTTCAGTGGGTACAACCTTCCGATACCTAAAAAGAGGTATTGAGACAGAAAAAAAAATTAATACATTTATATCCTTCTTTCCAGATAACGCCGAAATAACTGACGTATTCAAATGCAAGAAGGCAGGCACGCAGTGCTGCGCGCCCAAGTCGAAGATCATCGAGGTGGTTGGCGCACCGGAGCGCAACGACTCCTATCCCATCACCACCACCACGGCCGCCTACAAGCACCACGCGCTCACCACCAACGAGATATTGCCCCACGTGCCCCACGTGTCCCATGTGCCACAACACACCACACCCATCGACCGGATCGCTTGTAAGATCATGTTTGGATTTTAGCCTCTCTAAAATAGATCTAAGTAGAGACAAAAATATGTAAATGTCGATCGGTTTCTTATTTGCGATTTTATCACATATGAACTTAAACAGTGGTAGAGCCCGCAACAACAGCATCTGTTGCACGAATTGACCGGCTCGACCGGTGAAATACCACGACCTCACAGAAAACAGGCGTGAAGTAGAAGTACTCTGCGTTTTGGCTGACGAATGAGGTGGCGGAGGCCTAATTTTAGTCCTCTTCCCCTTCCCATCCTTTGCTAATAAGAAACTGATGGGAAGAGAGAGAGGACCTGATGGTGGAAGGGATGAATACGAAAGAGAAATAACCATTTTCTGTTTATTCCCTCTTCTTCCCTCCCATCGTTTCTCTGTCCATAAAAGGTACGTAATGCATCTGCAACTCATTAGCTTTTTGTCTATGGGTAGCGAACACTTGATATCGGGTGAACCGCTTGCTCGTTTGCCAGCTTCTATTATAAAAATATCCATATTGCTTTGTGTCGTCTATCGCTCTCTCTCTTTTGCCTTACCCATGTTATATCTTTCTTCTTCTTCGTGTAACGAAGTGGGAATAAACGTGTCGGGACCTTGAAATTTCAATCTTGATTCTTGTCCAAGTTTACACCACGTAAAGTTATACACGACTTTTGGACAGCCGAGTCTATGTCTACTCCGAGGAGATTAGTGATAGTAACTTTGTTTCAGATCCATACGAGCCAACCTACGGGACTACAATGATGCACACGTCAGAGAAATACAACAAATACGTTTGTGGCGTTAAAGGTACCAGCAGAGAACTCAAATATTAGGATAGTTTTTGATATTAACAACAATGCAGTAATTGTCTTAAAGTACCTCCGTTTTCTGGAAATTGAGTGCCGTCTATAAGCATTTTTTAAAGGAACAAGGAATTGGTAGTATTGGTTGAAAATGGATGTATTCCATAACACATAGACAAGCTGACGCATAGAAAATGTATACTTGAAGTTGTTTCCAGATTACAGACTTTCGTTTTTTGACGGTATGTTGTTTGGCGTGTGACTGAATTTTGCGGTGATCTATAGAGTTGATATATCCAGTAGGGGAGGGGCTGTTGGGTAACGGTGAATGTATAATTTAGTATGGTATTTTGCCTTGTAGGGACGTCGGCTCGCGCGGGCCGCGTGATGGGCGGCGAGGACGGGATGGCGGGCGAGTGGTGCTGGCAGGTGGCACTCATCAACAACAACAACCAGTACGTGTGCGGCGCCGCGCTGGTCGGCACGCAGTGGGTGCTCACCGCCGCGCACTGCGTCACCAAGTGAGTGACACGCTTACACCAATACGTAGTGCCACGATATCGGTTATCGAACAGAGTTTGAAGGGTTATATTAAATTTTTAACGGAAATTCCTACAGAAACATGTGGGGACGGGTAATATTATTTGGTTCAAGGATAGATAAAAATGAAACGAACCTCCTTGCGTTGTTTAATAAACAAAATATTGAATGGAATCTACTTTTAGATGGTACACGAGCCCTCAGTTCAGCTGATTTATGATTACTGACGGTCAATTCCAGCATCGTCCGGTCCGGAGATGACTATTTCGTGCGCGTGGGCGACAACGACTTGACGCGCAAGTACGGCTCGCCCAGCGCGCAGACCTTGCTGGTGGCCACTACGTACATCCACCACAACCACAACAGCCAGACCCTCGACAACGACATCGCCCTCCTCAAGCTCAAGACCAAAGCGGAGCTAAAAGATGGTTTGTACCCATTCACTAAGAACTAAGTTTCAATTGTAAACACTCATGAGTATGACCAATAAGGGTAATTGCAAATTACATGACATGTATGTATGTATTATAATTTGGCACTAATGTCTATTTCGCACTGAGCTTATTCATTCAAGTCGTGGATTCGATCCCCTCCCAGGACAGACATTTGTGTGCATGAACATGTCTGTTTGTCCTGAGTCTGGGTGTAATTATCTCTTTAAGCATGTATTTACAATATAAATGTTGTATATCAGTTATCTGGCTTCCATAGCACAAAGCTCTGCTTAGTTTGGGATCAGTTCCCATGCTTGAATAATATCGCAGGATGTTATTATTATTATTTTATTACGATACTTTTTTGTTCAGTCAAATCAATGTGTATTGATATTTGTCAGGAGTGTGCCTGGTCTGCCTTCCGGCGAGGGACGAGGAGCATCCGGCCGGGAAGCGCTGCACCGTCACCGGATACGGTTACATGGGAGAGAGTGAGTTAATGACAGGCGTATTGATTGAAACAACAATAGTTTAAAACTAGGTTGGATTATTGGCATGCACAATGATATTATAACACAATACGAACGAATAATAAAAGTGAAGACTCGAAAAGCGTCTAATTAGGACGCATTTTCTATATCTTGCGTCATGTGTTTAAATTTATGCTGTGACAAACACTAGCTGTTATCTCTTTTCTTATTTTAATCACGCTATCCTTTTTACTCATTGACATTTGTGAATGTTGCTGTCACTGTCTTTGGGACACTTTTGACAGGTTATTTTGTATGAGTATAATATATCTATAGTGTAAAGTATCGTACCGTAAACTAGACAGTATAAAGTTATAAAGGGTTATATATACCCTTTGAGATCCCCGATTTGACGTAACCTTATTGGATTATGTTACGTTCATTCATAATAAACAATATGTTGTTATGTTGTGTGACAAATTAAATGTAAATGTTTGGTATTTGTAACTTTCAGCGGGCCCCATTCCTCTGCGCATCCG
Organism: Papilio elwesi; assembly: GCA_029849275.1. Taxonomy (NCBI): domain Eukaryota; kingdom Metazoa; phylum Arthropoda; class Insecta; order Lepidoptera; family Papilionidae; genus Papilio; species Papilio elwesi. Next base: position 8,621,023 of record CM056704.1, on the reverse strand, counting down.
TGAGGCGGAGTTACCCATAGTGAACGATTCTGAGTGCGTGCGCAAGGTCAACGCGGTCACAGAGAAAGTCTTCATCCTGCCGTCTAGCTCGTTTTGTGCGGGAGGGGAGGAGGGAAACGACGCCTGCCAGGTGAGAGCTGGTTAAACTAATGAAATATACTCATTAGACTTGTCGCAATATAATAGCGCAAGGGGTCAGTATTGATAGCTAATAATACAGCAAACAATATCGTTAGATTGTCAAGTAAAATTGAATCAAACATCTGCACTACACACACGGTTTAAGTTATACTTAAAAAACAATATTTAAATTAAAATAAATTTTGTATTAAACTAATTTTAACAGAGGCAGAGTCCCCACTAACATCTCTTGCACGAATTGGCCGGCTCAACCGGTGAAATACCACGACCTCACAGAAAACAGGCGTGAAGTGGAAGTACTCTGCGTTTTAATTGATGAGTGAGGTGGCGGAGGCCTAATTCGAGTCCTCGTCCCTTTCGCATCCTTATAAGTATAGGATGGGAATGAGAGTTGGATTGTACGGGGAGGGGGTTAACGGGGAAAAGTCCTTTTTCCTGTCTATGCCCCTCCTCTGTCCTGTCTGCGTACGGCAGCTACAGTGTATATTGTAACTAACAACTGCCCCTTATCAACAGGGTGACGGCGGTGGCCCCCTAGTGTGCCAGGACGACGGCTTCTACGAGCTGGTGGGGCTGGTCTCCTGGGGCTTTGGCTGCGGCCGCCAGGACGTGCCCGGCGTCTATGTCAAGGTGTCCTCCTTCATCGGCTGGATCAACCAGATCATATCCGTCAACAATCCGTAGGCGGCACCTGGACTGGAAGACTATCGACTTTATAACCTAGAAATGTATTGATACGTAGGTACTACGCGTATTCTTTTTACTGGCGAAATTAATTTATATATAATAATAATTAAAAAGTCGAGTCTAAATAAATACTATTTTGGGTTTAACTAGAGCAATATTTCGCTTAGTTCACTGGTTTTATTGCTCTTTGTCCGTAAATTAAAACGTTCAACAATTAGTTGCTTCGTCCCCACTAATGCCGCCGTAGTTTTTATTTTTAGAACGAATTCCTATAAAATACCGCATATTTCAGTCGTCGAAGGAATATTACGTGGAATATTTATTTTAGATATTTAGATAGTCTTCCAGTTATATGCAAAATAATAAATAAAAACTTCACTTCAAACCTCATATAGATTTAAATCTAAAAAGCGAACTATGTAAGTTTGTAGACTGTGTGAAGATGCTCTTATAAAGCAGTATCTGTATCTTTTTTTGCAAAAGACGATTGCTCAATTAAATATTAATTTAAATTTTGCAAATTATGTAATTATCTGGTAAAAAAATTAACTTCAGAACTGTGTTCTATGCGTTTAATTTTTAATCTGCATTAATAAAAATCAAACGGCGCGTCTTTTAACAGCTGATACAGTCATACAGTATTTTAAAAAAACAAATTCAATACTATTTAATATTTATTTATTAGGAATAAAAAATGTAAATAAACTTTTTATAATTTCTGCTCTTAATTTAGAATAATTTATTTATTATAGTTAAGTTATATTTTGTGGCATTTATTATCGTTTTCCCACCATTTTTGTCTCGAAAAATATCTGTTATTTATAACCTAAAACAATATTATTTATGCAGTTATGGCTTGTTTTGCATTTGTATTTTATAGCAAAGCTGTTTAGGAATTATGACTTATAACAATTATCCACAATACCAGTAACAAATAGATTTGTATCGCGCATTTAGTGGCAGAAATAACTATACTAGTAGTTGTTTAGGTGGGATCAGTTTAGTATTAGTACGAGAGACCAAACAGTAAGTTTTATACAACTTTTATATGTATTCTAGTTATTTATTTTAGTTTTAAGGCTATGGTGTAGTTAGATAAATGCAATAAATGTTTCTTTAAAGCCATTGATGTCACTTTTAAATTATTCGTCAGTAAATATAATTGTAAATACTTTTGGTGCTAGTGGAGCGGAGTCCCGTACAGCATGCTCCGCTCTCAGGATACGCAGATTGAAAATATTCACTTATTTGAGAAATAAATGTATTAAAAAGTTATTTTGTTTTACTTTACCTTATTTTAGAGATGTGCCATTATACAAAACTTGGTACACATCACGCAGTCCCATGACGTCACAGCTAACAACCAATCAAATCCGTTAAAATAATGTTGGTTGTGACATCGTTTTTTTTTAATAAGGTATCAAATGAAAAAAGCCAATATTTTTTATTTATTCTTTATAATGAATACGTAAATCATTATTTCGTACACAAGACTATAACTACATACCAGAAAAGTTTATATTAATTATATTACTCATAAAACAGAAAAAAATCCATTAAAAATATATTCATACATATAAAACTACACGAGTGTATCCAAAATTATTAATAGGTATAATACTTACGCCGTCCAACACTCAATATCCTAAAACATACCTTAGTATAATGTGGGTTCACAACGCCGCGCTCTGCGAACTGTAGGTTCTAGTGTGTACTACGCAAACAATATTGCGCGCTTGTCAGTTTGTTGTAGTGCGAATCACTCGAGTTGCAAATTAGCTGGAGTTAGTCTCACTCTCGCCAATGAGGTAAGTTCGACGAACGTTAGTGTGTCCCCACCTTGATAAGAACTTCGAACCAAATTGTAATGTATGAACTTAAAATCGACTTGTAGTTCTCGTAAATATATTATAAGATATATTTTATGTTTTAAATGAAGAGGGAAGGGGAAAATTAAATCAAACCAAGATCTTTGGATTCGAATTACTCATTGAAGTACATAGTTTACGAAAAAGCATATTAGGTATGTACTGGATTATGTAATTTTGCACTGCAATCTTTATGAACCTGCTTACACTAATTGGTGAAATATAATATTTTATAAATTTCAGGTGCAATGTACCTAAAACATAATTTATCAACGACTAATATGTAAAAATTTTAATACTAAATAAAAATGCATTTAGACATCTTTACACCACGACGCTTAGGATAAAGTCACACCAGTGGTGCTCGGAAACAAGATACTGACGTCTATAACATGAGGGGGGGGGGGGTTCCTCATAATTTAAGGAATTCTGTTGCCCACAATTTGTCCGACCCCAGTAAAATTTAAAGATGTGAGACCTAATTTCTATTAAAATATTTGCTTACAATCCGGACCAAGTCGAACTGAAACGGTCATATGGGAATTACTCTACAACATACATTTATAAGCATAAATATGTACTACCCCCATTTGGGCGTTAGGTACCCATACCCATAGCAAATTGACTCTGATCTGGGTGTGTAGTACTTAACAATAATATTTTTTACACATTATCAGTTATTTGCGTACAACGTACATCGCAGGGATATAAACTTTGTTCCACAACAAGATGGAAATTTGATAAACAGTTACACCTTATATTTTAATTTTTTCTCACAATTTCAACAAAATGACAATATTTCCGATGAAAGTCTAAAAGGTGCAATGGCCGCCATGTCTGGTAAACGACATTTGTTTGTTTACAAAAATCCTATCTTGATATGGAACAAACTAAACGTACGTACTTAACACGCTGTATACGTTAGTAGGGCGTTACGGCGTGTCACGACGCGTTGCGCTCTCCGAGTGGTTTTTTGTTCAGGGAGGGCGCCGGCAGCTTCGATGGCTTCTTGAAGCTCATGGAACGGTTGACATTCTCCTTACCCTGCTGTTCTTGTTGACGCTGTGGGATAGGTTACAAGATGATAAAGATTAATATACCTACAGATAACCGTCTTTCATGAAAGAAGGCAGCAAACTAGCAAATACCTTCCTTTAATTGACAAATAATACACAGAAAAAGGGTATTTCCTATTTCAACCCATCAGCTTCTTTGCATCCTTGTTAAGGTGCCAGGTGCTCACCTGACGTACATAAATATCCGTTTCGGAGGTGGACTTGACGAATGGAGGTGGGGCGGAGTGCGCGGGGTCCGCGGGTGCGGCGGGGGGCGAGGGCGCCACGAACACCACCGCCGAGTCCTCTGAACCGGAGGATTCGTAGTCACTTGGTGTCCCCATCTCTTCAGACTCCATCATTATGCAGTCGTCCTGCATCAGATAAACATTACGCAAATAACATAAATGGGAAATAATTTATATTGACTTTATAACAAGCTGTAAACTGTACTACCAGAAGGATCGCCGTGAGTTCAAACTGACGCAAAACCAATCTGTGACTCGGATTAGTTTGAATTAAACGCGTTCATAAAGTTTTTGTAACTTTTGGGCATGACATATTATAACCTAATAGTTGTCAATCCAAGGAGTCGCTGGGATTCCTTGAGGAGCTGGGTTGGTTGGAGTGTGATCCATATGCCACCTAGGCAAAATACGCGCCAGTGTTGGTGTCGCGGAAAAAAGCCCCTCAAAAACTAACTAACATAGTTGGCAATTATAGCGTACAGCCCCGCAAATTGATAATGCGCCTAGCATTCATTTTGATGACGTGAAACGTCATTGAACCACTCAGTACCGTTAGCAACGCTATCTTGTTTCACTGCTATTTGACGTCTTTGTTTGACATTAGGAAAATATGTTACAGTCGTGCTCGTGAAATTATTTAAATATTATATAGAAAAACCAGTCAATGTCAAATTTTAACCCTAGGTAGTTGTTCTTAAAAATAATTTTAACCAAAATATTGGCGATGACACGTTGATATCAAAATATCAACCTATTTACACAGCCAGCATAAATAGATGAAGGCATGGGAATCAACATCAGATGATAAAAAGACACTTGACAAGACTTTTGTAGACAACAGATTATAAATAATTAATATTTGGTTTTACTTGCTATATACCTATACTATTGACAATAATAATTAAAAGTTATTAATAAATTAAATTGAGGGGCAGGGGAAGGGAGCAGTGGTGGCTCAGCGGGTTGAGCCCCGACTTAAGTACTGTGATCGCGGGTTCGAACCCAGGCAGGCGCTTTACTTTGTGTAATTTTTTTCATCACCACTGCTCCAAAAACGGTGAAGGAAAACATCGTGAGGAAACCGGCATGTCTTAGAACCACCAAATTGGAAGACATGTCCACATCCAAGCCGCACTGGGCCAGCGTGGTGGATTACGGCTCATTCCCTCTTTCGGAGAGAAGGCCTGTCCCTGGAGTGGGGAACATTCTACAAAAGGCTAAAGGTATGATTAATAAATTAAATTGACTTAACATTATTTTGTGAACTATACTTTTTAGTTAGGGCTGACGTCACATCGATGTTAATTTGACAAGGTCCCAGCCCATTATCAACTCGCGTGAGTGTAATAATTTTGTTATTCAGATACTAGATGAACATAAAATAAAAAAGTTCCAAATACAAAACGTACATCGTCTTCATTTCGGCTCGTCTGTCTGCTGGCGCGGAACCTGGCCAGCAGGCGGTGGTGCGGCGAGGTGGAGGGCAACGCGCGCGGGTAGCGGTACTGCGCGCGCGCCGGCGTCCGACCTGCGATACCGGCACCGCATTATTATAGTTTAGCAGATATTACTGTCACCATGTTAGACTAGAGTAAGGGGGAGAGGGTTATAAGCTGCTCTTTGTGCATTAGTTGAATATTTGGTGGCTTACTAGAGTAGGATAATAGTCTTAAACTAGCGAGTTTAGTAACACTGTTCGTAGTTGGCTACTACCAAGGGTGAATTAATCTCTTCCATCGAAACGAAATGGGCAGTAGTGCCGGATTGTTGGACAGACATTTGTGTCCATGCACATGTCTGTTTGTCCTGAGTCTGTGTAATTATCTATTTAAGTATGCATTTACAAAAGACAAGTAGTATATGTAGTATGTTACTTATCTGGTTTCCATAGCACAAGCTCTGCTTAGTTCAGGTTCAGATGGCCGTGTGCGAATAACAAACATTACATTTGCCACACTGACAGGAGGGTAATGTTTTAGCCGATATGTGTGTATGTATGTCCATTTAATTGTGACTAGTCCAACGGGATGACCGATCTCGAGGAGACATGTGTAAATATCATGGGGGTCCATTCAGTCAGTTTGGTGCGTTTGTTTAACTAACCATTGTTTTCTAATGTAAGCTATTTTGGTTGTAGACATGGTTTGGTTGTATGTACTATCGGGGCCCTTGACAGTATTCCACTTTAAAATGGACGTTTCAACGTTCGGTTCGCCTTCAGACGATGCGCAAACGCAACTTTTAAATGTATTTATAGGAAAAAAGGTCAGTCAGTATTGTAACAATATAGTTGTACAGAAATAATGATTTCCTTTCCTTACACCGACGGGTGACAAGCGAGATAGCGGGGCGTTTAGCATGGATGGCTCACACAACTCACTGCTGCCTAATTGGTTATTCGTAATGGTTTGGATGGAACTAAATGGAACACCACAAAAGGGCATGACTGTACAAGAGCTACTGTAATAATAAGTTATATTTTGTAGCAGTCACTTACCAGTCGGTGAATAAACTTTATATTGTTCCTTGAGACACTTCTCTTCAACTGCCGCTTGCCTGGTCATCTCCTCCCGGAGGCTGGAGTAGAAGTTCTCCACTTCCTTCTGTGCTGTACGGAGGTGGTCGCTCTGTGTGTTGTGGTAGCACTGGCTTAATGATTCCAAGGTTGTAGCGGTTGTTGTGAGGGTGGACAGTTCTTGGATAGTTGTTGTGTTATTCGTCTGTAACACAATTTCGTATATTTATGGAGCGTGCGCAGATACTTTGCCGACGTGTACCCCCATCCCTAGTTAGCACAGAGGGTGGAAACGTGCACCCAGCTTGTTATGTATGTAACAACTATGTAAAACATTGTACTTACATTAAGTTGGTTTAGTATTCCAGTGACGGCTTGCACGCAGTCCCTAGCGACGGTCTGTATGGCGGCGAGGACGCTGTCACAGGCTTGTTCCGTCACTTGCTGGTTAGTTACTATCATATTGTTGCTTTCCAACTGAAAAATGATTCAAAATTACTGCTGTGACATTTCTTATGGGATGCAACAGAGGTCCAAGCGGTTCACCTGGGTATATAGCATGTTATATTACTATTGAACACAGATGAGGGGAAAGGCTTGAAGGGGAAGAGGTATTGGGCCTTCGCTACCTCATCAAATCGAACAAACAGAAGGGCTATGTGTATTCATCTTATGGCATTACCAAGTCATATACATGCCTGAGACCAAATGATATATGTATGGTCCAACTCTAGATGTAATATTTGTAAACAAAGGGCATGCTTCCACGCTAAAATTCTTATATATATTTTAAACTTTTTGTTACGTTACAGAAGTTTTGTTTACAAACTTTACATCTTAAGTTGGAAAAGCTGTAAAGTGATCGTAATACATTACATTTATCACAAGATATACTTCAACTTTGAAATAAAACTAATTTTACGAATTTTTCATTATTAATTAAATCCCAAACTACGCGACCACAAGATCTTAAGATACAGTGAGCTCATTCTGCATAGATCGGAGCAGAAGTAATAATTTTTTTTATATGATAAGGTAGCAAACGAGCAAGCGGATCACCTGATGTCAAGTGAGCGCTGCCCATAGACATCCGCAACAGGCAGATATGTTGCAGATGCGTTGCCTACCTTAATGGATAGAGGAGGGCACAGACAGGAAAAAGGACATTTCCCTTTCCCTGCTAACCCCCTCCTCGTCCAATCCTCTTCCTTTTCCCATCCTATCTTTATGAGGAAAGGGTGGGAAGGGGAAGAGGACTGAAATTAGGCCTCCGGCACCTCACTCATCAGACGAAACGCAGAGTACTTCTACTTCACGCCTGTTTTCTGTGAGGTCGTGGTATTCCACCGGTCGAGCCGGCCAATTCGTGCAACAGATGTTGTTGCGGGCTCTACCACTGTTACAAATAAGTTCAAAATAAGTGAGTACTTCGCCAGCAACTTTTGACATTGTCACCATGAGCGCTGTAAACTCGAAACGTCGGGAACTAAATCGTATAATAAACGCGATAAAATACGTAAAATTAATTTCATTCAATTCGCGCAAATATAAGAAATCATTATGCATACCTCAACTTTCTCTTTGGCATTTTGTACAACGTTCAACATCTCGTTCTTGACTCGTGCAACTACATTCAGAATGTTCCCACTCAAAGAGTCAACCTCCGCAGACACTGAATTGATTCCTGGAGGAAGATGTTTTTCCGGTTAGTTTCATGGTCCAGGTATGGTGACCACAACTGCTGCAGAGCTGCCAACCTCAGCAAGTCAACTTGAAGTGGGAACTTTGTTCAATTTTTGTCAACACCTTGTTTAGTACATTTTTCATACATCATTTAATAACATGACATTTTGCATCAAAACTAATAAAAGCTAAAATATTTACTGACTAATATCTTACTACTATTTAATCTACCAAAAGATACCAATTCCAAGTGTTTCTACTTAGTAACGAACTGTTACGTTACGTTGAATAACGAAAGTTGCCACTTAATAACAAAGTTTTACCACTAAGTAATGAAGTGTTACCACCTAATAACAAAGTTTAACCGCTTAGTAACGAAGTGTTACCGGTTAATGATAAAGTGTTACTGCTTAAAAACAAAGAGTACTTTATCTTACCTTCTTCACAAAGCTGCTTAAAGTTCTCGGCATCGCTCAAGCACTTCTCTACATGTTCTTCATTCTCTTTAATATCTGTATCAACCACTCCGTTTTCTTGTTCATTTAGCCTCAGCAGAGCGTCATGCCATTCCAAGTTATGAGATATGTTCTCTGCCATCTTTCTTCTTTGGTCTTCTATTCTATCTATTCTAGTCTTCAGTCTATCTTCTAAAGCCGTTCGTTCTTTTTCAATGTGGCGCGCGATGCGTTCTTCTAGAAGTCGCCTCTCTTCATCCATCCACTCTGTTAAGCGGAGCTCCATTTCAGCTCTTTCTCTTTTTACATCTTCTAATTGCTCATTGATTTGTCTTTCTATATTAGCTTTGTCTTCCATTATAAGCTGTAAGGAAATATATTAAAGTTAAACTCATGTTTTTTAACAACTTGTATATCTATTAACGTAAAGTTATTTAAACTAAAATCAAAAATGTTTGTCCTCGTTTCAGCTAAGAATTGCTTCTAACATCGGAGCCCTATCGTGTGCTGCGCCACATCTAGTCGGCTTCCGCAAACTTAACCAAGTCGTCGATACATTTTGTGGTAGGCTTAACGGTGATCACTACGTACTTAGTTACTATTCCAGAACTTTCGGGCTCCATCGAGCATCTGAACTACAAGCAATCGCATACCACCCGGTGATCCGTCATTAGCAAGAGAACAAATTGGAACAGTGACTATCCCTTACAGCCATACACACTTTAACACATACTTGAACGCGGATGTATGGAACTGAGCGGTGTTCAGAACACACGTTTTGGTAAATCTCAGGCAACAAACTGAGTATGTACATGCTGTTGAGTTTAATTTTCATTGGACACGTTTTAAACGGGGTAACTGACCGCGATGCGTGCGGAGATGGCAGCGCTGGTGCGTTCGGAGTGGTCGCGGCGCGCTGCCCGCAGGCGTCGCGCGGCGGCTATGCGAGCCTGCGCCGCGCCCTGCACGCCCGACACGAACTGCGCCTGCCCTCCTCGCAGCGTGGACACGCTCGATGACATGCTTGAGTGCTGCAAATGTAAACAGATACAACATTCAAGTCGATGTGTTCGACAGTCTGCAACGTACAAGTACTACCGACTGCTATCTGCATTATTTTACTGTGAGTTAGAAGTACTGCCCGCTGCTTGCTCTGCAGTGCTGCCATCTATTTATCTTGTATACAACTTTGTCTTGTATCTCACCCATTGCTCCAAGTGTGCGGAGAGCTGCTGTGTGAAGTCGACATCAGCGACGGTCTGCAGAGCGTCAGTACTGCTGACTGCTGCCCGCTGCACTGCTGCCTGAAGGATTCCGCTGTGCGCGAGCAGCGCTGCCCGCAGCTGGGACTGCTGCTCCGCACTGCTGCTGTGTATATGCGAGGTGAGGTCGTTGCGCAGTGCTGCCATCTGTGGATGTTATTTATTATCTTTGAGTACTAAAGTTAAAAAATACATATTTCTATTCTATTCGATTTCAGTATAGATTTAGACAGTAACGCGCCACAATGTTCCAAATGAGGTCACTAGACGTAGAGGATCGTCACTAGATGACTGAACTATTTTTTAATTGCAGCTTGTATTTATGAAGTTAAAACTTTGTCTAGCTGTTCATCCACTATACGATGGGACAATCAATTAATCTGCAATTATTTACCTGATTCATTGTGTCCGTGGCATTGGCGACCAACTGCTGCAGCTTTGTCCGGGTTTCGGCGCACGTATGAACGCTCTCCTTACTATGCGTCTCTGTCAAACAAAATTATACTAATAAAATGATAAAATCAGCCTTTTTTAGAATGTTCCCCACTGCAGGCCTCCCCTCACCGAGGGAATGAGCCGAAATTCACCACGCTGGCCCAGTGCGGGTTGGTGGACGTCACATGTCTTCTAATTTGGTGGTTCTAGGACATGCCGGTTTCCACACGATGTTTTCCTTCTCCATTTTTTGAGCAGTGGTGATGAAATAAATAACACAAAGTAGAGGCCAGCCTGGGTTCGAGCCCGCAACATACAATATGTAAGGCTTAAGCCTCTGAGCCATCACGGCTCCAAAAGTTCGTGATGAAATTTGCCACCAATATAGATTATAGTCTGGAAAAGCCGATAGGCTACGTTTTATTATATTTATTTAAAAGTGTTCGGTTCCCAGGATAATTGCGCTAAAATTCCTGAATTCCAAAATTTTTTCTAAAAAACGACTCATATTTCTCACATTACCATAAACTATCGATATTATACCTTTATATCAAGATTTCCGATGGAATAAAATGTGTGGAACAAAGTATACAGCGTACGTACCGAGCGCAGACTGCACGTCGGCGAAGGTGTTGGTGAGCGCCGCCAGCAGGCTGTCCGCGCCGTTGGCGATGTGTTCGCGGTGCCGGCCCGACAGCTCGCGGTATGCGCTCGTTATCTCCAAATTTGTCGCCTCCACATACCTGGTACAAAATCCATTACATCAATATGACTATACCTTGAATAGAAGTGGCATTTTAAACTTAACCTTTTACCTCCATAAATTGCTAATGCTCCTGGCCGCCATTTTAGTAATTTCGTAACGTCCGGCATTCGGTACGGTTTTGTTTCAAAATGTGTAGTAAAATTCATGTCGTGAAATTATTATTGAAATATGAAAAACCGTTCAATGGATATTTAAAATTTTAGAACAATATGAAATAATATAACCTATACATTGATGACATAGTGATGTACATAATACTAGCTGTTTCCTGCGACTTCGTGCGCGTGGAAATAAATTCGAGAAAACAATTTCCAGGGTTTTTCACTTTTTACGCGGAATCCTAAATATTTTGCTTCAATTAAATTAGCCTATTTGATTCCCAACAATATTAGCTGTCTTCCAGTAAAAGTCTCATCCGAATCGGTTCAGTCGTTTCGGAGATTACCCGGAATAAACAGACAGACAGAAAAGAAAATTATATATATATATATATATATATATATATAGATATATTATATAATATAATTGTATTTTCGTTAAAGTACCGTATATACATCATGTGTATTGAGTATGGAAATGTTATTTTGATATTACATCCAGACACTTCAATTTTATTTACCAGTATAGATTATATAGCATTCCTAACCATTATAAGTTCTTCATCATAGTGATGGAATCAACATGCCATAAAGATATCACCAATTTGACTAACCTACTTGTATATTATCAAAGCGTAAAATATTTTTGACAATAATAATTACATAATAATTATTAGATTAATTTTATTTTTTATATACTTTTCGGTTACGAATGACGTCACGGGGATGTAAGTTGACAAGGTTCCAGCATATCAACGGCAGTATTACCACTGAAGGCAAACCTCTGAAGTGCGCTGCTTAGTAAACCTGTCATCTTAGCTAGACAGAAAACAACTCTTTGTGTAGACTCAACCTAGGACCTGAACCTGAACACACTATGAGGAATAACAAGCAACTCACTTGCGCTTATCGACATTATCGTGCAGGCACTCCACATGAGACGTGACCATGTCAACCACTGCCAGGATCTCCGTGGCGTGCGCAGTCAGACCGTTCTCCGTGCGCTGGTGGCATTCCACTAGGTGCTTCTGCTCCTCGCACTGCAGCTTCGTGCTCTGCAGCATCTGGAACATTACACAAGGAGATTAAATATACCGTCAAAGCTTTCAGATGAAGAAACCAATACTATTAAATGAGGACCGAGATGACATTACAATATTACCATGCAAAACAAATGGGCCAAGGTTCGGGAAATTATTTTAAGCCAAATCCAAGTGGAGTTGGAACACAAAGGGCTTTCAAACACATGAAAATATTATTTAAATTAATATGAAGATATCTTTTATAATATCTGGCTTCCCGAATCCCAATCTTCTGAGGTCCGCCTGAAGCCAAATTCCATCAAAATTACCATTTAACCATGTAAGGGCATAGACAAATGAATCCACTGCGGCCTATAATAATATATGTCAGTTTCCAAAACTTACAGTAAAAAAATAAAGTAATAAAATACTAAACATAGATTTAGACCGTCACCAAAATCACTAAAAAAGCCATAGTATTTACATGACCCCCGAAGGGTCAAAGAGAAAAAAAAACACTAGGCTCAATTCCTACATAAAATAATACACAGATAACTAACATTATTGGTTTCAGCCAGTTTATCCTTAGTGCTGTTCAGGATATTCTTGGTCATGTCGAGTTCCGTCTGCTGTTTTTGCAATTTCTCCGTACTGCTGTCGAACATAGATCTTATGTGCTCCGCCCTCTCTTCCACCATTTTCTTCCTGAGAAGGACATCTTGTATCTCCTTGCGGAGGTTCGCTTCACTCAGCATCATTTCCGCATACGTTTCATTGGCGAGGTAGACGCCTACGGCAAATTATAAGATTTTAAATATAACATATGTGACACATCCTTTATTACATTATCCCACTGTCACCCTCACCGCTAACAGCCAGGGTTCTGGTAGCTTTAATTTTCTTGCCATCATGTTTGGGGAGGGGGTTATAGGTAGATTAGGTTCAGAGTCCACTGGACGAGGGCAACAGGGGACCATTCTTAGTGATGGCTGAGGAAGGCCTATGTTCAGCTGTGGGCGGTTGTTGGTTGAAAAGAAAGCGAAACAATGTTTATCCCTAGATATAGTAATATTGAAGACTTGACAAAACAAGAGTTTTTATAATGATTTCAGTACTATTTGTAAGATTCTCACCATTCTTATCCCTGGCCGCTTGTAGATCCCTCTTCAACCTGTCAATCTCTTCCGCGTACTCCTTCAGTATAGCCTTCTTGGTCATCTTCTGGTTGATTTCCGGCTTGTTCTGTATGTTTTTCGCTCTGTTGGCGTACTCCAGGGTGCTCATGGTCTCTTCCAGGTCTTTGTGCCCTGGAGACACGGTAGCTATGATGGATGTTTTTGTTCGTCCACCGAGCGACTCTTGTAGAATTCGAGTTAATTTTGATTCCCTGAAAGGATAAAACAATCATTAAACTATATAATACTAATTTACCTGTTTTTTAATAAGGTGGTACTAACCGTCCATCGCACCCCCATCATCACTCGCCCCACCAGTGGGCCAGCATATTATTTATAATCATGCTTTAAACTATTTAACATGTATACAATTAGTAATAATTTTGACAATTGTGACCAACAGGACTATATTCAGCAGTCCTTAACAGTGGTCTATTAGTACCACTAGACAGGTATAGGTCTCCGCTATGGAGTAAGTCAAACATATTTTCGTCTATTCAACGGACTCTAAGATGGTCTATCCTATATTTTGTGCGTTGTCTCCAACATTTGGACTCCATGACATGTGATGTTCAAACCCAATATGATAAGCAGATAGCAATTGGTTGAACAATCTATCCGAAAGGTACATCCCAACCAATTAACTCCGTTAGATGTCACTGTCAGGATAATGATAATGCTAAACGTGACAGAGGGCGAATATATTGTTTTAAGTAATGTTACCGGTAGGGTATGTGGGGGTGGCGTTCAACCAGCGCGGTGATAACCCTGCCGAGGGTGAGCAGCGACTGGTTGATGTTGACACACTCGCGGGCGCGTTCCCGCTTGCCGGGGTTGTCGGAGCCCGCCTTGCTGATATTCTCCGAACCGGCCAGGTCCACAAGGTTCAGCTTGCCGATCTTCACCAGCTCCTCGCCTTCGGGGCTGTTCTCTTTCATGTGGATCACGATCGTGAACACCGTGTGCGAGCGACTGTAAAAACAATATATGATATTAGGCTATTAGTAATCTACATGTATGACAATATGTGTATGTATGTATGTATCTCTACGAACTCCGAAACAGCTGGACCGGTTTCGATTAAATTTTTAGGAAATGGCCAAACTGGTCTACCCGGTGATCCTGTGAAGTTTGGTATCGATCGAAACAACATAATTAGTGCTTCGGGCAAAGCTGATCACTAGTAACTTATATTTTTATAGGCAGGCATAGAAGGTGTTTGGGTCATGCTAAATGACCACTAGTAGTATTGTCACGAATACACAAGCTTTCAAATCCACTTAGTTTGAAAATATTACAGAAGTTCATAGGCTAGGAGTCCTACTAATAATTTTTATTCTAGATAACCTAGTACAAGCGCCACCTAGATTTCATCTAAGGTCTCTAGAAATCAATATACTTTATCTACTAATATAATATAAATTTTAAAATCTAATAAATAAGTTATTTATCTTGTCTGTGAGACTAACAGCTAAATACTAGGTATGTTTCACTACACTAATACTTTGAATATGCTTCCTCGAAAGAACATTGCAGTAACCAATTAATATAAAAAGAAAAGCTTTTGTTTATGGTCGGAGGAAACATAAACAAGTTGAATGTAACAACAATCTGAAATAACTTACAAACGTGACGAGTTTAGCTTTTCATTTATTGGGTTGCTGCAATGTTCAGAAATTTTTGTTTTAGAAATTTGATGGGTTTTGTACACATTAAAAATGACATATACACATGGTGCGAGCAGGCACTTTACAATATTTTTGTGCCATCAGATGGAAACTGTTTATCATTCTCAGGACAGAAGCAATATAGAGCAAGATCTGATCAACATTTTGCAAATCCTGAAGATTTCTCTATGTATGTCCCTACAGATCAAAACAACCCCATATGAAGTTTGGATTGTTGGTAAAGGTGTATGCACTTTGACTTCAAAGTCACGTCTTTAGTGTTTCAATGATATATAATGAGGCCTCAAGACTGATATTCAAAGATACAGTGATCCCTTCATACTGTGTGATGGTTTTTATATACACAGAAAAACTTTCAGGTTTTATAAGATAACGAAGGACAGATCGTCGATGGGTCTTGGGATTATAATGCGAAACTCTAAAACTCCGAAAACATTGTTTTTCGTAAAACCTATACATTTACCTCAGAATTGAACCCATGATCCATAGACAACAATTTAACTCAAACAGTTAGGTTATAGAGAAAATTGCCTTAAGGAAAGACTTTGACATTAAATAAAATATCCTTCCGTTCAGCGGACAGTCGTCCACTGCTAGACATGGGTGACCCCCACAACCTAGACCAATCGGTCCAATATGTGAGGCCTACCTACGCTGCATCCATCGATCATCAGTATCGGTTTACTTAGGCTTTGCTGCAGATCTCTCAGAGTCCGAGCATTGACCACCCCATTGCCCGTTGAGTAATTCATTAAATATACTCGGCCTCGTTACCTGGACTGCGCATTCATCAATGTGGACGCAACTCTTTTCCGCTCTTGTCCTTGCGACATTATTTTATACACCTCGTTCTTGTTGTATACCTGTGGATATTAAATTTAACTTTTTAAAACTGATGATTTTTTCCAATCGGGATAGACGGACATTGATATATATATATATATATATATGCTATCTTAAGAGAGAGAAAACAATTTTTTAATTGCCAACATTTAGTCCAGGTTTTAGCCTTAAGTGTTAGAAGGTATTTTTAATAAAAAAAACTTATTCCTAGTGTCCACACTTCTAATATACAATATACTCAGTAAAGGTTGGGAACTAATAATTGTGGCGATTATAGATAAACTTTTACCTGGTAATGGACACTTATTTAATTTGTTAAAACAGAAACAAAAGCTTACCGTTATCTCCTCCAAGCCATTAACAATATTAGAGCCTTTCCTGGTAACATCTTCATAGATCCTGAGCTTGGAGTTGTCTTCAGAAGTGGAGAGCAGATCAAACAACTCCTCATTGTAGAGTTCCAGGTATGACACGCGCACCGTGTACTCAGTGTTGGTAAGTCTGAGCTCGTCGAACAGCTGGCTGAGTGCTCGCGGTATGATGCCGGCCAGGGGATCCTGAGATTCAAATGATTATTAATTTAAATAGACTGTAGCTTGATGCTCCCACCCCCTAGCTTTAAAAAAAATACAACCTTTACTTGGAATAAGCTGAAGGCCTATGCCAATAGGCATGTAGAGAAAAGTTAAGTATTATATAAAAAGTACAAACAAACACTTTTTTAATATATGCAATGTTTGGTGCATCTAGTCTAATAGATATACTTACACTTTGCCATGTCGTCTCATTTCCTGTGTTCTCACCAACCATAGTATGTGTCTTTCCAGTGCCAGTTTGTCCATATGCAAACACTGTACAGTTATACCCAGCTAATACTTCCTCAATCAACGGACTCACCACCTCCTGGTATACTTCCACCTGTAAAGTAAAATTGATCTAGACATGTTATAACAGCGACAACAAGTGTACCAACACAAATGGTGAATGTTTGAACCCTCCGAAGATTGGTTTTATCAAAAAAAAGGGTGCATATATTTAGTTTAAAAAATAACAAGTTAGTGTAACTAAGTAACAAGTGGCAAAAAGGCCCAATTCTGGTCATCTTCCCCTTCTCATCTGTTAATAAGGAAAGGATGGTAAGGGGAAGAGGACTTGACAGTGGAGGGGGTGAATAGGAAATGGATGTAACCATTTTCTGTTTATCTCTTCCTGTCCTGCCCATTAAAGCATCAATCACTTAATATCAGGTGAACCGTGTGCACAATAAAAAAAAATCATAATATTGCTATGTGAGGTGCTGCAATCTAATTCTTTTTCTTTCTCTACTTCTCTCCCTTCTTATATGTTCCAGTATCTAATGTTTATATATTTTTTCTTTATTAGTATCTTTGCTTCATATAATGGTTATGTATTCATATGAACTTTGTGCTATCTTATATTAAAAGTGTTAAAACAAATAATTTATCAATATACCTGACTAGCATCAGGTCCAAAAGCCCTGTCAAAGGTGAACCTCTTGGTGTGGGCTGTTTGCTGTGACTGACGGATGACTACTTCTCGTCCATTGGCAACTTCCACCACACCAAGCGATCTGATGTCCCTCTCCCGCTGGTTGAGAGGTCTGTAAGGTTTAGTTTAAAAATTGATTTCTCTATATTTTATTACTCATTAAAAAAAATAGAAATGTGACATTGATGATACGTAGATTTGGAAATGAGATACATATTTACATATAAACAAAATGATTAAAAGAATTTTTCTATTATTCCTTTTAACCATTCCCAACTAAGCTGGTAGGCAGGGTTCCCTACATTACTTGAATGGTAGATTTGAACCCAAAACCTATGTCTCACAGTCCATATAGTTAATTATTAGAGTATTGGCGCTGGTTCCACTTTTCACCTGGGTTAATGCAGTTGAATGAACATACTACATATATAAAACAAAGGCCTCAGCCTTCTGAATGTAATAAACTCACAAACTGTTGCATGATTTATTATAAGGTTACATAATTCACCAACCGCTTACTAATTTCTTCAGTTTATAATAGGACTGGGTATATTATAGACTGTCAGCAAATTGTGACATGAAAGTCATTGAAAATATGATGTATCATACCAAATACAACAGAAATATATTATTAATGGTGAAGGAAAACATCATGAGGAAAACAGCATGTCTTAGAACCACTAAGTTCAAACACATGTGCAGTGGGGAAACATACTAAAAAAGGGCTGATTATTATTAAATAAAATAAAAATGATATGCACTCATGCCCATAACCCAGAGGGGTAGGCAGAGATCATGGATTTCCATTTGGCACAATCCTGGCACACCACTCTCGCTTCTTCTACATTCATACATCTACACATACATGCTCATCAGTAAAGGGTGGTCCTTATATCACCCATTTTTAGTAAACCACTAATCTGATCGATATAAGTTTTCCAAGGACGTCCCCTACCAACACTGCCACTCTCTTTTGATTATTAATCATATTTTAATCTATGACTTTTTCCGATCTAAGAAACCTAATCTATAATTGTTGTTTATTCATATATCACAATGTGCTGACTGCTTATAATGTATCTTGTCTGAATTTAATTTTACGAAGTTAACAATGCGTCAGACATATACATATTCATTTTATCTGTATTCTTTTCCCCATATAACAGACAAATCAACCCAAGATTTCAGCTGAATCTATTTAGTATAAAAGAAGGTACAGAGGGCAAAGGTAGCCCTTCTACTTGGTACTAGGGTAAACTAGAACCCACAGAAACTTGTTGAATGTAACAGACACGGGTCCTACAAAAGGAATATTTGATACGGCTTAGAAACTGCTTGTTAGTGTTATTTCTTGTTTAATTAAGTATATACATACAAATAGACAAAACAAAGCTTAAAAATATAAATTGATGAATGACATCCTATATTTAGCATGCAATATGATAGAATTGATATTAATTGAGACGAAAAATACTCGTGGATAGGTTTTAATCTGTAAAAAGCCCACCATTTTATATCGTCACATATTGAGCGCTGTAAAGCAACTACATATTAACCACAGGTTAAGTCATACTTTGAACTTTTATTGCATATAGATATTACAAGGCATTTATCATTAAAGTAGTTGAAGATAATGTATTTTTATCAATATTAAAAACATGAACAACAGTACTTATCAATCCATTTAAAATATTTTCCACAAAATTAATCGGAATTTACCTCAAACGAACGAACACTTGAATGTTCTGATTCTTTTCTTTCCTGGATCCTTTTTCGGACGTCATCTCGAGGCAATCCTTTGAAAACTATTAACAAACTTATATGTGCACCAATTTAACGAAACAAATTGTGTAGAAAATATATAAAAAATCCGTCAAAGTTCATATAATATCAAACGATATTCATTAGCGTATTAGACAGCATATTATACGTTACATGGAGAGTTCAAGCAAATTCAAATTTTTCGTTTGCGTGTGTGGTGTTGCCATTACAATAAACTGCTATTCGGAAAATTTTATGGCTGTACATAAAAGCATTTTGGCTTTTGAGAAAAAATATAAGAAACTTCAAATTAATTCCATTCTTAAACACATATATATGTTTTGACGCTATCTAGATAACAAAAACTTTTCGATTTCGAAGGAGCTAGTAGGCGGTTTTTAGATATTGTACCTATATATAGGTTTCGTATCTATATACGATTTATATCGCCCACTCTTACAGCGTAGTTCATCTTTTCATTCTACCACGGTGACGACTGCGCTTTGCGTTCTCACTCACGATACAACTATTATGTCCTTCCCTAAGTTTCAAACTACCGTATACCATTTTTAATAGATTTGATATAATGTTTGTTAAACCCAAAAATTAGGGAAGCGATTTTAAATTATTTTCACAAAATTCTAACTAACAACAACATATACTAATAATAACAATAATAGACATTACAAAAATATGACCATAAAGAATGAGATCAGTAAATTTGTACTAGTTGTTACCGCTAGATGGATCATAAATAAATTAGCTGAAAAAGTTTATTGTTGACGTTTGTGTTAGGTGATAATATGAAAAACAAAAGTAACTTGCGTTACATACGGAATATAATTTTCTATAATAAACTCTGACACGTTTGCCGCCAGTAGGTTACTCAAATTTCGCCGCCGTCCTACCAACCAGTTTCAATACCCAAGTAGAAATCACATCAATAGAAAAAAATAAATAAATAGATAAATAAATAGGTGGTAAATTTACGTCAAGCTTATTTAACTTGCAGGAAATCCACCCCATCATACCAGCCCTTGTATCCTCGGCTTATGGAATTCCATTTAAGGAGAGGAAAAGCCTTCACATCCCTCTCTCAAAGTCTCACCATAACCGTAATTCAATTTATGAGATGAAGAATTGAAAAGGTAGTTCTGTTCCATGTAGTTTTGATATATTATGGAAATAACAAAAAGTTATTACAAAATTATTTGTCTTAATTCATGTTAATAGCATTGATTGTTTTAACGCAACCATAAAAAATAGAGCAGTAAACGAGTAACATCATTATACAGGGAGTTTTTGCGGGTGCACAACACTCATTACACCGTTTCCTCTCGTGTTTTCTTGAAGAAAATTAAAGAGTCGCCGCATTAATTCCACCCGTATGTCGCTGCGTTTTTGCGTCGGTTAGTAGCGTTATGGCGGCCCTCTCGGTCGCTTTTTGTGCGTCAGGAGAGCCGAGTTCCCAGACTCGGGCCGACGGACAAAAAGCGGGCCGAGTCGCCGAGCCGCGAGCGCGGGAATCTCAAATAAAAACTCTAACTTCACTCAATAACTCTGGTCGCGATGAAATACTATGAGTTCCTCTACTTTTCAAATGTTTTTTTTTACGCGCGCAATTTGCATCGGTCTCGACGTCGGCCATTTTGAAGTTTTTCCCGCGCGCAACCGTTTCGAAATGATAGCGCGTTCCGAAAATTGTTGACGTGTAAAAAATATGGAATGTATGCTTATTTAAAGGTAAAACCGTCGTTTCTGCTGTAATGTTTTTACAGGATGAGGAGGGAAACGCGCAACTGTTCGGCTAATGTTTGTTTATTAACACCGCCATTGTCCATCCACTAAAAATGGAAATTGTGCACTTGTGTTGTATTGAGGGATATCAGAATTTAGCAGCTGGAATCGAAATATGTTTATTATAACCCTAACATTGTTTATACCTGCCACGAATGTTATTTTCTTAATTTCTAATTATCGCCATTGATCATATCAATTCGGTGTGTAATATAGTTTAATTCAATAATTAAATTAAAAACACAGACAAACATAACGCCGATAGAAGTGAAGACTCAAAACAGGTGGGAAGGCGCGACAATTGTTAAAAAAAAGTAATCAACAAAAATAAACCCTTCTTTCTTAACAATAAAATTCAGAATTGACAAATAGCTTAGATTATAATATTATTTTATAATAGAATTAGAAAAGTACATTTAAAAAAGTTGCTCACGCGAACCTATAAGATTCCCCCTACCAAATGTCCTCTACGACTAAAGAAGTTTTCACTTCAATAAGTTGAAGGCGTAGCTTCCTTGCATGACCTTCACTGTGGGTACAGGTACCAAGTGAGTAATTTGGCTTGTTAATATTGGCGGCGGAAACGCGTGCTGTTAAGATGAAATATTTCATTGTAATGAAACCGGTATTTGTTGGCAATTTGTTTTAATTAATTAAATACTGTAGTAGTATATGTTGTTTTGTAACTAAGGACATACAAGTTGTTGTTTTTATGAAGTATTGTTTAGCAATGTCTACCTAATAACAAAAATATGTAAATTTTAACACAGCAGAGCGATACGCTTTCTATTACTTTGCCATATTGTCAATATTTTCTTGTAGGGCGAAAATGTGTGATAATATTTTAAAAGTAATTCTTATTTATTATAGTTTACGAGCAGAACTTCGAGACTTTTTCTATTATATCCTTTTTCTATATTTATCTATAACTTTAATCTCTATGAAATACCTTTTTTTATGTGAGAAGGTGGCAAAAGAGCAAGCGGATCACCTAATGTTAAGTGAGCGCTACCCATAGACATCCGCAACAAGCAAATGTGCTGCAGATGCGTTGCCTACCTTAATGGACAGAGGAGGGCATAGACAGGAAAAAGGATATTTTCTTTTCTCCGTTACCCCTTAACCGTTAACCCACCCCCGTCTAATCCTCTTCCGTTTCCAATCCTATCCTTACGAAGAACGGGTTGGAAGGGAAAGAGCACTGAAATTAGGCCTCCAGCACCTCACTCATCAGACGAAACGTAGAGTACTTCTACTTCACGCCAGTTTTCTGTGAGGTCGTGGTATTTCCCCGGTCGAGCCGGCCAGTTCGTGCGACAGATGTTGTTGCGGGCTCTGCCACTGTTGTTGTTGTTACTTTTAGTATCCACTATATTGATACATACCTAAACAATCAATGATCCTCTATTGTCCCCCTGTATCCCGGATTGAGGAATAGAAATATGTTGTTACTTCTAGTACCTCCAAGAATATATGTACAAAGTTTCATGATGATCGGTTGAGTAGTTTTCGCGTAGCAAACAAACTTACATTCACATTTATAATATTATAGATAGAAGATAGAAGATAGATAGATAGATAGATAAAAACCTATTCTCAGAGCTACCGAATGTATATGCAAAATTTCATTGAAATCGGTTAAGCCGTTTCGGAGGAGTATGGCGACTAGCACTGTGACAGGAGAATTTTATATATATAGATATTCAAGTAATCACAGAAATTTATTTAGCAATTTTCCTTTCATAACAAGACTTTTACTACCGGCGCTCGAGTGGACCCGGTCTATGTGCTGGTTATCATTGAACCTGGTTTTGTCGTGTTAAAATAATCGCGTTGAGACGCTTTCTACGTCGCTTTCATGTTCGCACGGCCAACCTGACGACCTAACCTGTAAGCGAATTACTCTGACACTACTAGTACTAGTACCTTGCCATATAAGCTGCGGGCCATGGTTTCGGAACTTAATAACCTCTGAAAAGTTCGTTGCTTGTACCTATGCCACAACTGTTAATAGGCTTTAGAGTACATTTAGATGTGAAACAACTATTGGTTGCGCTTTACCAGTAAAATCAAGCAGTATGCCGTGACGGCAACCGGTGTGACGCTCTTGTGGCGTGACGCGAAAACCTATTAATACAGACCCACATAAGTGGGAAAAGACCATGGAGAAAAAAAGTCTATACAACCCATGTGGATATTTAATTTTCTTATAACTTTAGCGCCTAAAAGTGCATGTATTCCCTTTTAGAACTTGGGTTAAGTTTTCAAAACCTTATAAATGAATTCTGGTGTGTAATATCTTATATTACGAATCGAATCGGATTTTTTACTATGTTGTCATAAATATGTATCTGGGAATTTTAATGTTACTTGAAACCTGAAAAATAGACAAGCAGAAAAAAAACGACTTGTATATATCCAAGTATCCAACATTTATTGCAGAATGGTCGACGCAAGATCCCCGCTCTGAATCATACGTAGGTTGACCATTGCGCATGTAAAATATGGGACACTTTTGTTGTTTTTTGAAGTGTTTTTTTATTTATAATATTTTCACAACTCTTTTAGTAAGTTAACGAATAAATAAATGTTTCTTTTGTTCTAGTGCCGTCACCTAGCGGAGGTTAGCGTTGGCGTTCATTATTGCAAACTAGTTCTTGACAACTGAAAAGTTGAATATAACAACTCCATTAATCGCTGCCCTGAACAGTAATATCGTGCTCATGTTGCACCACTGGTGCGGGTCATCTGCCAGGAGATTCTGGCAGGAGACCCGCACCTTCTGCGGGTCTTCTGCGACCCGCAGTAAGTATCAATATCATCGACTTTAGTTTCAATTCTTTTATTAGTTCTTGTACAGTTATTAATTAATTACCAATAAATCTGTATTTCTGTAATCATTTTGCATGATTGGAATAAGTTACAATGGTACAAGGTCGAATAGGCTAATGCGAAACTAACTTTCGATAACTTACACACATACTAAGCACTAAAAATTATAATAATAAGATCCTGGGACATAATTCACATCCAGCCATCTGATCCCAAACTAAGCAGAGACTCTGGAAACCAGGTAACTGATATACTACTTTTCTTTTGTAAATACATACTTAAATAGATAATTATACCTAGACCCAAAATGGGTGAGACTAGAAGAGGGCTAAGCTACAGTATGGCGCTTTTAGAAGTTTAAATTTTATCACGTTTAGAGGTGCAATTATTTTGGGAATATTTAAGACAATAAAATCTCGATTGTAATTAAAATGTTGGCAGCCCTACTCGTGACAACTGGAGCAATTCGTAAGCTACTTTAAAAATAGCAGAATAAGAAGGCGTGTCGGCTTGAATTTTGTGCGGGCGTAGATTTTAGCAATACGGCAGATTAGCGATGAAAATAATGCCGATGTGGTTCGGAATTCGTCGCAAGGCCGCGGGCGGGCGCGTGGGAAAATAACAGCTCGGGACTGCCTCACTGTGGTCCGTGGGCCTCGAACACAGCGGGTTTAGACGCTGTAGCGTACTTTCACAATGTAACTTCCAACTGAGTCCACGGCGCACTGGAAGGCGCTAGCGCTTTGTGCTTTTCGCTATTGTGTAGAGCGGTTATTCTAGTTTTAGGAAACAACGGTTTAAAGTGCCAACTCTTAAAACCAAATACCAGGTATTAAATTAATGAAAGTAGTTTATTTCGTAGGTGATAATAATAATGTGTTCTTTGGTAAAAGCTTCATAGAAGTGTTTGGAGAGTCAATATTCTTATAATGATAAAGTCATTTGGGCAATGAAGTGGGTACCCCATTCTATCATAGTGATAGATCCTGCAGGAAATATGAAGAATGATTGTTGTTGAGTTGAGTTGAAACCTCATTCCATAAGTTTCAGGGACACAAGTGAGGAGTCAAGTTTCTTATTATTTAAAAAAAGATCGACACAATGACAATTTGACGTGTCATGGCAGTTTATAAACTGACATAGTCAAATCTTCAAATTGTGAACTGATATTTAGATTACGTTATTACGTTAAAGTTCAGTTAATCTTATGGCAAACGCGTACCAACGTAACGTAAGTTACGTTCGTTAAGTTGGTCATGATTGTCACACACAAAAATAATTTCTTAAAAAGATTCATCGAAAAAAAATGGTTTGCTGCGTTTGACATGATATGTCAAATTGTGAAAGGTTCATTCAGTCCACAATTTGATGACAGTTTATTATATGGCTGGTCTGGTAATAAATTGACGGACTTCACAATTGATCCGTGACCAATATATTATTAGAAAACCCGTTCTTTTTAAATAACTTGATTCCGATTTCTTAAATTAAGGCATTTAAAGCAGCTGTTCCGCCTTTTGCGGCGAATCATAAGTCATGTTAATACTAAAGTTTAAATCGCTTCATCGTTTCTAACGCCTTACCGTCCGCTCGTTTCCTGGCCTCAGTTTTTCTGCAAATAATATCTGGCGGACTGTTAAGGCAGTGTAGGTTTTTCCTTTGGGCCGGTGAAAGGCTGCCGTGACGCCAGATCGCTGGAACTATGCTGGCGGTACGAGAGACGAACGGTACCGGTAGTGTGGGAAATGCATTGCCCCGCGGCCCGCGGCTCGCGACCGGCCCACACGGAAAAACTTTATGCACTAGATTTTCTACACTGTGAGAAAATAAGACGTGTATATGAAAAAAATCTGCGCAGGAGAAATTTACGCCCGTAGCAAACCTGCCCTGGGTTACTCGCTGACGATAATATGAAGATATTGGCTAAGAGAAATTTTCAAATCGGTTTTAATAGGTTACCAATTTATTCGGAACAAACAAACACTGAGAGTGAAATATTATATTGACATACTAAACAAGAACAATGTTGAGGACCAGAGACCCGCACCGGCTTTGCCGGGGTAGCACTTGTATCGTCCGGTCACTAGAAAACTTCACAGGATCACCCGCTAGGACGATCTGGAAATTTCCAGAAAATTGCATCATAATCGGTCCAGCCGTTTCAGAGTCTCTAGGGAACATACATACAGTATCCAAAGGGCAAAACGGGACCCTATTACCACTAAGTAAAGTTTTCACTTAATTACTAAACGTCCGATTTCCGAAAGGTTGTCAACATTGTATTTAACTAACACTCCTGTCAAATTAAAAGTCATGTCAAATCGATTTCATTTCGAAAAAAAGTTAATTATGCTTCTATCAACTTTAATGACATTTGATCGACCATTTGACAGCTAGCTAGCTAATTTTTCCGTTTATCAGTCGTTCAGACGCTGGGCGTAGAATCGAATACGATCGCTTTACTAAAATGGCGTAATCTACACAGTTATAAACGATTAAAGACCGGGAGTGTGTGATTTGAAACACAAGCTACGTCTACTAGCAAATCGCTTGGTGAAATGCCAACCGGGCCACTTGTTTATTTCACTGCCAAACATTGCCAAATCTTTACGACTTATACTTAAGTTGTAAGTAAAAAGTGCTGAAAATACCGACTGACATACACGCACAGCCCAACGATTTGAAATTTTGCACAGAGATTTCTGTTATTACGTAGGCGAGGCATCTCCGGTCTGAAGTTTGTATGAAGATTTTTTTAAGAATCCAATGTGAGTTGACCACAGATCTGTATGATCAATCATATTAAGTAGGGTTCAGCTTACGCTAGACATTTGTCGGTTAAATTAAATTGTAACGCGCGTGAAATCGCAGGGCTCAGCTTGACTGGAATAAAAATGTACGACACAGTCTAATACCAGGGAAGTCTACGATTGTTAGGTTAACTTATCTCAATGAAAATTAAATCTGTGTGTGAAAGAACCGATGAATTCAAGAGTTTTGAAAATTACGGCCAGGCGGTACAACGTGCCGTGGTAGGCCTTCCACAAGGCGGACAAAACGTCCCAGGAGTCTCGTCGATATTGGTGACGAACCTTAGGGGTGTTCCTACGTTCAGCATTGAACTTCTTTTGCGTGGAAATAGGGAGAACTTAAGAGAAATGGCTGGTCATAGGGTTATGGAAATGTGTATTTAAAAGTTTTTTAATGTGTTTTAGTTGTACTTCTTTCGGCTCTTTAATTCATTACTTGTGACATGTGATTTTCGTACACTTATCTTCCTTTAATGTATACATTTTTCACGATTTCATAACACAAAGCGTCATTTTTTAAATTACAAACACGGAGTTCGTCGCCAATTGGTGACTTACGGTGACTTCATTTTTAGGACCCGTACAACAAGTAAATAGCTGTCCAATATTTAAGTATCTAATAAGTACTTATCTAAATGATACAATACGTTACTAAAAGAAGCTCATTCTTGTAAGAATTTTAACTGATAAAAATTCTCATGGGAAATTAAATTAACATGACTAAATCGATTTTATAAGGTGATTGATATTTTAAATATTCGCAAAGTATTTTCTCACGTATGGCAAATGGCCGGTCACTCCTTCACCGCATTGCCGCCGCGAGATCTCTACTGCAGGGCTACCAACATGGACATTTCACATGTTAAACAAGCTTAATAAAATTATTAAAA
This sequence comes from Papilio elwesi, assembly GCA_029849275.1. NCBI lineage: Eukaryota > Metazoa > Arthropoda > Insecta > Lepidoptera > Papilionidae > Papilio > Papilio elwesi. Next base: position 8,593,483 of record CM056704.1, on the reverse strand, counting down.
TACCATAGATTAGATAAGTCGACTTTATACTGACTGTCAATGTGTAGGTAGTCTAGTTTATGGCTTGGAATATCGCAAGTTTGAATCTCGGCAGGTTTCCGCAAACATTATTTGGAGTTATTTTCGTATGCACTTTATAAATACTCAACTGGAAAATTTTAAAAAAAACACGAATTCGAAATGATCAAATAAGAATATTGGATACATTTCTTATAGGATTTTATGTATTAATTAGACAAACAATAATGAAATAAGCAATGTTTTAATTTACCTCTTCAACCAATTGTCGAATGAATGAATGAATGGGCTGACCGGAGAAGCACCACACCTTCACGGATAGTGGTCAGTGATAGAGTTCGCAATAACAACATCTGTTGCACGAATTGGCCGGCTTGACCGGTAAAATACCACGACCTCACAGAAAACAGGCGTGAAGTAGAAGTACTCTGCGTTTCGTCTGATAAATGAGGTCCCGGAGGCCTGATTTCAGTCCTCTTCCACCCGTTCCTCATAAGGGATAGGGATAGGATGGGAAAGGGAAGAGGATTGGGGAGGGGATTAACGGGGAAAAATAAATATCCTTTTTCCTGTCTATCCCCTCCTCTGTCCATTAAAGGTAGGCAACGCATTTGCAACACATTTGCTTGTTTCAGATGTCTATGGGTAGCGCTCACTTTACATCAGGTGATCCGCTTGCTCGTTTGCCTACTTCTCACATTCTTCACGGATGGCTGGCGTAAAGTTAAGATAATATGATAAACATTTACATCAGATACTGAAGGCCTAATTCTAGTCACCTACAATTCCAAGAAAGGATGGGAAGAGAAAGAGAATTGGACTATGGATGGGTATGCACATGAAATATTCTTTTCCTTTGTGTCTCTTCCTCGGTCGATGAAAGACAACGTATATGCAACTCGTTTGCTTGCTGCGGTCTGTGGGGTAGTCAATTAACGTCACGTTAACCGTCTTACATATCCCTACTAATATTATAAATGTAAGTTTGTTTGTTACGCTTTCACGCGAAAACTACTCAACCGATCGGCATGAAACCTTGTACACATATTCTTGGAATTATTAGAAGTAACATAGGATACATTTTTATGAAAAAAAAGTATAATATATAAAAAGCGAAGTATGTATGTTCCCTATAGACCTATAGACTCCGTAACGGCTGGACCGATTTCGATGAAATTTACATGGATTGTCAAGATTGGTATTGGTACAGCGGCTGTTCCTGTGTTTGGTAGCGGTCGGGTCAACATAATTAGTGGTCCCCGGGCGATATAAGAATAGTGAGCTCAATGAACCAGTAGTTTCATGAACCAGTTTCAGTAGTTTATGAATTACACATCAAGCTTTTATTTTTTGTTCAATTATACCTTTAGTTAAGTTAAGGTATCTCGTCTCTCACTCTATTGGAGTAATTTGAAATTCTTTTATACGATTAAAATGGCTCAAGTATTTTCTGAACAAAAATCCTCACAATAGGCATAAAAACCGACTCGCAGCCGACCCTTTCGTGTCGTGATCAAATTAAAAATGATAATCAGTTGCAAAAGCTTAATACGTCCGAGGGCTCCGAAAGCAGTCCGTTTCTCGGAAACGATAAAAAACTTATAAAATGGCCGACCCGACAACGGTACTGGGTGATTTGCAAAAAACTAACCATGTCGGGACCGAAATATAGGTTACATGTATTAATCAGGCCGCTCGAGCTTTCTGCTTCAACCGGCTCTTATAAAATCTTGACTTGTTTGTCAAAATTATAATAAACTTATTATAACCCCCATCCCATGTAGTGTTTATCTATGGAAAACGTATAATTTTTATTCTTAATAAAACATGACAACAGATAGTGAAAAAAATATAGAAACTTTGAAGTAGTTGGCTTGATATTACGAAAACTTTTTTAGCTTCGATCGATACGCAAGTAGGACTTTTAAAATTAAAAACCGACCCGTCGGCCCTCAAGTCTTTACCCTTTCAATCCCTCTATGTAAAGGTACCAACACTTGCATAAGCCACGCATACATTGACAGAAATTCGTAGGCCGAAGTAGTGGTTTATATTCGTTTTTTATGTAAGAGACGAGGGCAAGGAAAGCGGTTGTGGGGCCACGGGCCACGTGGAGGGAGCGCGTGGGGTGCGGGCGCTGGGCGGGGCGTGCAGCTGCACTCCGCACTCGTAGGGCCCGCGCCCCGGCTGCCAGTCGCGGCGCGAACTTCAATCCGCTCACGTCACGGCTACATTCATCATAAATTAAATTAACGTCAAAAATATATCCGAACTCTTTGGTTGAAGGGGTCGAAAAAACTTTTTTAATCTGTGACCGTTATTCAATCTGGGCTATAATGTCAAACAAAGTTGACACTTGAAAATTTTGTGAAGTTTTCAAATTGGCGGGTTGATGTGTGCGAGCGAGAGGGGCGATATGGAGAGCCCGGGCGAGGAAACGGGACGCAGCGCACCCCCCGCGCTGCACGCCCCCGCCGCGTCGCAACCGAACGGCTCCAATAAGATCATCGGACGAAACGTGAATGGGACCAGTAAGTCACCTCGTGCAATATCATTTTAACAAGTTTTTTACGCATCGCGCGCTGAAAATGAGACAGTATTAATAAACCAATTAGTATACATACGTCCCGTACTGACACATTTGCATTGCTAACAGATTCATGTTTATATTATCAGTTTATGACATATAATTAAATGAAAAATAAAAATGTCGTTTTTTAACTAATTAACGATACACAATACACATTTTTTTGTCAATCGAACGTTTCATAAGATCAGTACGGCAGCAGGCTGCGTTTTAGATAGAGCTATAAATGTTTTTTTTAAAATTCCTCCGCAATAGTTTGGCCATAAACTGAGTGCCCATTAGCATTGCTCCCGCGCGTTTAGCGAAACCTCTCACAAAGTTCTCGGAAAGAAGTTTAAAAAAATATAGCAACTCCTTCATAATGTTAATCATGTAATTGATCCGGTTAATTTCTGGTCCGGTAGCATCGAAGGTGCGGCAGCAGGTTCGAATTTAACTGAGAAGAAATGTTTATTTAATATTTATTCTTCACAAAATATTTACGTTAGACGTTTAAATTATTAATAACACGACATTACATACAACTCCTGGTCAGCTTTGTAATTTTTATATATATATATATATATATATATATATATATATATATATATATATATATATTATTGTAATTGATAAAAACACTTGTTCAGTATCTGAACCGCCTGGGCGCCTTCAGCCTTCGCTTACTGTCCGTTGCGCGTATTTCAGTCGTTTCACAACTCGCCGGCGTTGGCATCAACGTTGATTACAACATCAGCTTTTGGTCCTTCGAGCCGGGTCAAATGTTGCTGCGTGGACTGTACTGTGTTTCAACTGTAGTAGAGTAAATGTGTCATCCGTTCCATGCCAAACCTATAAACGGTGATACTTCAATTCGTCTGGTCAATGTGTTGTTGAGTGAAGATTCAATTCAACTTCCGGCACCTCTTTCCAATGGCGTATAGATGGGAGTAAGGCTTGACAATCCCCATGGTAGATTTTCCAAGCAGGTTTCCTTTAAAATTTGTCGGGGAAAATCCTGATTTGGAAGGTGGGAGGGCTTATGCCCCTTAGTTCGCCCCTGGATCCGCCAATCCCTTATGTTTTTCAATAGTCTTCCGAATAAACGATCATGCAAGCATTCTGGTTGTTGAGGATGCTTTGCTAGTTATAGCGAATACGTGCAATTGAAGGCCTAATTTCAATCCTCTTCCCCTTCCCACCTTTTCCTCATAAGGATAGGGTGGAAACGGCAAGAGGGTTGGACGGAGAGGGGGTTAATGGGGAAAACGAAGTAACCCTTCTGTCAATTCAGGTAGGCAACGCATCTGCGACTTATTTTCTTGTTGCGGGTGTCTATGGGTAGCGTTCACTTAACATCAGGTGATCCGCTTGCTCGTTTGCCATCTACTTAAATAAAAAAAATACATATTCAATACTTGTACCAATAATGTTAATTGTTAATAGCGTGTTAACAATTTTGAACATTTTACTCTAAATGTACAAAATACAAAACAATCTAATGTAATTATAATAATTTGTTGCAATTATTTAAATAAAATTAGGTATATCTTTACAAATAATTAATCAAAAATAATATACAACCTTAAAAGTTTAAGCTAGCGGAGATTTTTTTTAATCTGTACCATTGAATTCTTTGTCTGTGGTTGGTATCGAGATCTTATGAATGAAGGAGCGGGAGTAAAAACTGTGTTATGGAATAAAAAATAAACTCCTGCAGGACTAAACGGAATTCCCACTTATTATATAATTTTTCTTTTAGAAAATTTACTTGTATAATTTGGTATGATATATATTTATTCTTGTTACACTTCCCAGTTTGTAATGTGGGGTCGGCACAGTACGACCGCACACTGTAATAGGTTTGGACTATAGGTTTTTACGGCCTCCTGACAACAACCATCCATGGGCATGTACATGAAGTATTAGTAAATAATCGAAATAATTTACTAGGATTTCTTTTAATCATTCCCAACCGAGATTAAACTTGTTTGGAAATGGTTCAAGACAATAGTCGAGTGACGGATTCGAACTCACAACACTGTTGTGCATGTTTTGCAGACTGTAACCCTTATCCATTAGGCTATTGGCGTTTTGATATATATTTATGCCAACTGAACTGTACAGGATAAGTGTATAAAAATATAGAACGGATTCCGAGGGTTGGTATTAATTATCATTTATGGTGTAAAGTTGAAGATAATCCCGCCTAATTGGTATTTTTTTAATATAAAAACAATAAAACACTATTAAAACCAGTTATTAAATGGTATAATTATCATGGTGCATTCAAGACACAACGAGGCAGCACCTGAAGAGTATGATGCTTAAATTAATTATGTATATTCCATATTTGTCACAGTTCCTTTTTTTTGTAAGTTATATGGTAACGTGGGACATACCAACCTTTTTGTAGACAAAGTATAGTACCTAACAGCCAGTGTTAGTATGTTTCACGACTTTAAGGCATACAAATATTTACTAATAGGTCGTAATCTAATTGTGAGACATTTCAAATAATTTTTCTGGATGAAGTTTGATCTCCAAGCAGAACAACAGAACTAATTTCAGTTTTATTTTTCCCAATGTTAAAGTGACAAGGCTGGTAGACAGATAAACTATTTATCTTTAGCCCTGGTTCGTTGGTTCCTAAAATGTGAAAGTATCCTTGTCACTGGCAATAATCTCAACAACATTTTTGGCTTAAGAATGGAACAGCTTTCAGATTTCAAGGCTTGGCTTACTCACCCCACTATCTTCGTTGTACGTACACTACTAACATCTGTTGCACGAATTGGCCTGCTCAACCGGTGAAATGCCACGACCTCACAGAAGACAGGCGTGAATTAGAGTATTCTGTGTTGCATCTGATGAGTGAGGTGCTGGAGGTCCAATTATGGTTCTATCCCTCTTCCCACCCTTCTCTTATAAGAAAGGATAGGACGGGGGAAGGAAACTTGACGGTGGAGGGGATGTATAGGAATTGGGATTAACTATTTTCTGTTTGTCCCCTCCTCTGTCCATTAAAGGTGGGCAAGGCATCTACAACTCATTAGTTAGTTGCAGATGTCTATGGGTAGCGATCACTTGTGATCGGGTGAACCGCTTGTTCGTTTGCCAACAAGTACTATAAAAAAAATATCCCATCATTTGGTTTTATTTTCACCATATATTTGACATGACATTTAACTTGACAGACACTACTGTCAAGTCAATTTTGAATAAACTAACGTAATACACAACGTAACTTTAGTTAATTAAATATTTGACAACCCTTTCAGAAACCGGGTATGATATTAGGAGCAGAATATGACTATTGTAATCACATTTACAATCCCGTTTCCTGCGATTGCATCTTTATTTTTTTTTATCTGTCGCGCAATTCCGAGAGTGAAGTTACGCAAAAACCTATGCTAGCGATTCGAAGCAAATTCGCATGATGCGACTGGATTCGAAGACGCTACCGAGAGGTAATTTGTGTTTTTCTGATCCACCGCGCCGCTTTGTCTTCCAAGGCCTTTTTTATGACGGCCTTCTTAATGCGGCCGAGGCGACCGCAAGATCTTGATCCTTGCTAAATAACAACTCATAAATATCTGTGCTGTTTTTTTATAATCGAATATTTGTATTGTATTAAGATTGTATCTCTAAATCCGTTTTGCAATATTAAATTTCACACATTTTTTTTTATTAAACCTACTTGTTTATGATGTCTTTTATTTTATTATGACTAAACAAATCCTTTAATTAAACATGATTATTAAGTAAAATACATAAAAAGAAGTTCTTATTGGCTGCTTCACCGTAATTTCGCCGAAAACTTCAATATAAAACATGTTCTCTCTCTCTCTCTCTCTAACGAAACTGTAAGAACAACATGTTATCATGTGAATCTTTCGGCAATGCAGCCTCGGTATCATTATTTAAACATTCGAATATTTATCATAGTTCACACAGCCTATCACTGTGTTGTAGATTGAACATACAGTGTGTCATAAATTATGAAAAGGTCATTGTGGTTATCTAGTAGGCATGTTTTGTGATACGTCGTGATACATCAGTTCTTTTGTCTTTTTGTAAATAACAAAAATAGAGATTTTTCACTTAAGTAATATTTTGCAAATAAGTAGTCATAAATCAGTTAATAAATCAAGTATCAAGACGTTTTGTTCCATCTACATTCGCAATCGATGCGATAAAAAGTTCACTCTACTGTACATAGATGACGGAAAAACCGTGGTAACGTCGGAAAAACTGCGCTCACATGGCGCGCGCGCAAAAACTGCAGCCTCGGGAAAGTTCGCGTCGTTTGTTAAAGAATCAACTTCTTGCGTCGCCGCGTCGTCTCACTATAACTCTAAATGTGAATCATCGACTCAACATCTTACCGAGCTATTTGTAAGAAGTCTAACTTCGAAAAATCTTGTTACAGTTCTGTAGAGAAGTTGTCTAGGCGAGTGATTCCCAAAGTTGTTTGGGCCAATCCATCGAACATAAAATTCTAATCTGGGGACCCATGTGTCTACAAACTACAATGTTATATAGTGCTGCCGTTAACCGAAGGCCTCAAATTTATATGATCAATCATATTAGCTAAAAAGCGCAGTGGTTCAGTGGTTTAGGCCCCGACTTACGTACTGTCGCCAGTTCGATCCCAGGCGCTGTAGCTTGTGTTATTTATTTCATCAACACTGCTCCAAAATCGGTGAAGGAAAACATCGTGAGGAAACCGGCATGTCTTAGAACCATTAAACTCTAAGATATGTGACATCCACCAACTCACACTGGGCGTGGTGGATTACGGCCTCTTCCCTCTCTCGGAGAGGAGGCCTGTGTTACTGCAGTAGGGAACGTTCTAAAAAAGGCAGATTTGTTATTTTTTGTTTTAAGAAATTAGCTTTAAAAATTTTGGTAAGAAAAAAAATATGTTACGCAAAGTGTGAGTAAATGCCATTAAAATGTTCAATAAATTGAAATAATTTTAAATTTATTACTCATTATAATACCAACATAAAACAAGCAGTCTGGCAACATGGCGGCTCGCGTTCGATTCCCGCATAATGCCTCCCATAAGCTGTTAGCTGGGCGAAACAACAAAAAAGTATATTATGTAAATAAGTGAATAAAAATGCAAGCTGCAAAAAACGATTCTTGCAAAGTTTTAGCTGTGCAATAATAAAGTATAACTATGTCGGCGGGCGCGCCTGAAAAACTCAGCCAGATGAAACCAAATAGTGGTTGATTAAAAAAAATTCGGGGCACGAATAACAGCGCGGTGTGACGGGTTCCGTATGCATTTTATTTCAAAGTTTTCGCCACAGTACAGCAATAATTTAAGCGTATTTTGAGCGGCGATGTTGGATCGCATATTTAAAGTTTATGAGATATTATAATAACACTAGTGACCCGCCCCGGCTTCGCTCGGCTACCACTAATTATGTTGATCCGATTGCTACCAAACACAGGAACACCCGCTGTGCCAATCTGGAAAATCCCTGTAAATTTCATCGAAATCGGTCCAGCCGTTTCATAGTCTATAGGGAAAATACATACTTCGCTTTTTATGTATTATTTTTTTCATAAAAAGTATCCTATGTTACTTCTAATACCTCCAAGAATATGTGTACGAAGTTTCATGATGATCGGTTGAGTAGTTTTCGCGTGAAAGCGTAACAAACAAACTTACATTCACATTTATAATATTATAGATAGAAGATAGATAGATAGATAAAAACGTATTCTCAGAGCTACCGAATGTATATGCAACATTTCATTGAAATGGGTTAAGCCGTTTCGGAGGAGTATGGCAACTAATTGTTAAGACACGTTAAGTCAACCAACAAACTGTACATGACAAAACCTCTTGTTACCGTTTACCGCTGTTAAGGAATTAATCAATGTTCAATGAGATATAGGGATAAAAATTAAGTCCAATTGAAAAGATCATTTCTATGGAATTATGTTTGAATTAAATAAGAAAAATTAAAACCTATTATAATATCCTCACTTCCGGTTGGATCGTTATTGAGTACAAACGTCATAAAGTGCGCTCCGAAAAAATAAATACCAAGCTATCTGAAACTGTATAAAACTATAATTCGTGCAAGTGAATGATAAAATAAGAAGTTAAAGTTCAAAAATAATAATGAATATTGTGTGTTGAGCCAAGGACAAAGCTAAGTGCAACTTACTTAGTGCTACTTAACCTACAAACAAGTAAGTTTGACAGATAGCAGTAACCAACGTTAAGGAATGACACATTGAGTTCCGTTCGACGCAATCTATTGTATGAGTGTTGCCATATCTACATATTTATTTTTAAATTACTACCAAATTATACTAAAGCTGCCACCTAAACAAAGAAATTAATACCATAATTAAGTGGGGTGTTACCTAAAATAAAATCCCGAATACCACTATATTCCAAATGGACGAACAAATTCAATTACTTTTTACGAAACTAAAACAAGAAATGGATAAACAAACCTCAACGCTAAAAGAATCAATTACGAAAACAATATTAGAAGAAATGGATATTAAATTAAAACCAATATTCGAAGAAAATCGATATTTCAAAGATGAAGTGAAACAATTAAATGAGAAGGTGAAACTTTTGGAACTAAGGAAAAAAGAAAATAATGTGATATTCTACGGGTTTGAGGAAAAAACTGAAAATATTAACATAATAGAAATGGTCTCAAAAACTTTAACTAATTCTGGTATTGAAATTAGGAAAGAAGATATTAACAAAGCATTCAGAATTGGCAAGGTAAAAGGAGTAACTCGTCCGATTTTAGTTAATATGGTAAACGCATGGAAGAGAGATGAAATCCTACGAGAGAAGAAAAAACTACCTAAGAATATCTATGTTAAAGAAGATTTCAGCAAAGAAGTTTTAGAAAAGAGGAGAGACCTCGTGGCGCAGCTTAAGGAAGAACGAAGAAAGGGACGTATCGCTTATATAAAATATGATAAATTGGTTGTCAAAGATGAAGCGGGTATGTCGCGGGATAAAAGGAAGAGAGAAGAATCTAGCTCCCCACTTACACCGAATGACACTGAGAACGCGCAGTCTAAAATTAACAAAATAAATGCCTTCGAACGAATGTATAGGAACAGATCTCAATCGACGTCAGATATACATAAAAAATAGCAATTACCATCCATCGGAAACCGGAAGATCAAACAAACGAACAAGAAACACTTGACAAAATAAACAAAACATCAAAAAATCCCCCAAGCCGGCTGGTCACCGTGGGGGTATTGACCAATCCCTTCCAGCTTCAATAGAAACTATAAAAGAAAATATAAAAAAAAAAACTATAAAAGAAAATATAAATAAAAATACATACTGGAAATATTGAAATCAAAAGAAAATAGGAAACTGTATATATCGACTTCAAATTGTAACGAATGGAAGAAGCAGCTGGAAGAGGCCTATGTGTCTCAGGACACGCTGATAACTTAGAGCAAATATGTACAAAAAAAAAACATAAACTTTACCAAGAAAATTAGTTTATCAGCAATAAAGGCTTAATAATAATAATAATATCCTCATGTTTAATTTAAGTTGAAAAAGTATATAGACAATTAAAAAAAGCGAAAACACTATAACAATGTTACCTAACCTAAAAATCGCTTAGAGGATTCCGACGGGACAACGTGTCTCCAATTTAAATAGTAATTCGAATTATTAAAAATATAAGAATCTAACTCTAACACACTTATTCTATTTGCACATATTCATAATTTTGGTAATAACGCCATCTATGTACAACTTTAAATAACCATCGATACTTTGCAATGGAACTTGCGCGTTTTGTAGTTTGTTTTAAATGATCGCACATTTCCAAAATGTCAATTCATTTAATTAAATTAAGCTATTACATTAATTGAGGCGAAGGATTTTTTATCGCGCTAAGAGAACCCTATTAAGGCACGGTGCGGTACTTTTATTTTTAGCGTGGTTTTTACAGCAGACGTACCGGAGCCGGTCCGTGCTTACGAAAGCTCTGTTAAGGAGATTCCGCCACGCTATAGCGGAGTTAACATCGCGAATAAATTCGGTACGGTACGCGTACTCCGCTAAATTTCACTGTTTGGCTGTCTCCTGTTCAAAGTGCCAAATGTTGGCTATAAAAGATTATTGAATGTCGCTGTTAAGTTATCGTAAAGTGTGGAGTGATTTAAAACAGGAAACTTTAAACATATATACTTTTATTACGAAACAAGAAGCCTTCAATTAAGTAAGCTAATTCTGTAAGCAGCAGCGAGTTTGTGTTAATAACTTTGACATAAGTTACAACATAATTGTGAAAGTTTGTATGTATGGATGTTTGTTACTATTTCACGCAAAAACTACTGAATGGATTTCAATGAAACTTTACAATAATATAGCTTATATCAGGATAATATATAGGCTCTAATTTAAATTCACGGCAATGGGTTCCAGGGAGTTTTAAGATTCATTTTACGAATGTATTTAGGACGTATTCTAAATATTAGGATATTCCGATATGCCGCTGGAGGGATCACATTAGTCCATGTCCATGTTTTATTTCAACAATTAAAATTGCAATAGAAAATTTGACTTGGACTCATAAAACTTAACTGTTTCAGACGTTAGGACAAAAAAAGCTATATTTATGTGTATTTTCAAAGAATGTGTTGGCAATTTAACTGACTTTGAATAATAATACCGTAGTTAACGTACGAGCGAACGCCCATGGAATTTTAAAACAAAAACATGTCTTTAAATGGATATTAACAGAAGGCAGTCAGAAGACATTTAGAAGAACACGGTTAGCTGAGTCTTATTTGTTTATTGGTTTTTATTATGGATACATTATTTATACCCCGCGTAAACTCTATGGAGGTTTTTACACGTGCCAGCCATAACTGGTCATCTATGGCATCCGCAGCCGCGCCGTGGCGCTAGTATCGCGTGTTTTTTGCCGCAACTCACTGTATCCTTGTATGTTGTATGGAATTCAGTCAACGTGTAAGATGGTTAAATTAAATTCTACATTAATACTGACTAATTAATTCCTTCATTTTAAGCATTTTTATAGAGTGTTGTTGATTATGCAAATTCGAAGTATTTATTAATGTGGTTTTTGATTGAAGATAGCGCATACAATTCTTTAAAGTTATTTTCCTTTTTAATTGCACCACCAGTAGGATTTATGTAATTTTTTTTATGGGAGAAGGTGGCAAACGAGCATGCGGATCGCTATCGAGTACTACCCATAGACATCCGCAACGAGCAAATGTGTTGCAGTTGCGTTGCCTACCTTTACTGGACAGAGGAGGGCATAGACAGGAAAAAGGATATTTCCATTTCCTCGTTCAATCCACTTCAATCCTATCCTATCCTTATGAGGAAAGGGTGGAAAAGAGGACTGATATTAGGCCTCCGGCACCTCGCTCGTCAAGCGGGACGTAGAATACTTCTACTTCACGCCTGTCTTCTGTGAGGGTATAGTATTTCACCGGTCGAGCCGGCCCATTCATGCAACAGATGTTGCTGCAGGCTCTACCACTGTCAAAAGTAGGTATAGCTGTGGTAACCTAATTAATTAGTACTACAGCATAATCCGATGGTGGAAAAGTATTTGTATGCATTATATTAATTTTATTTATTATAATTCACCTAATTTTTTATCATGTAAATTTAACAACTTTAGTGAAAAGCATTTTTTGGCACTTTGTACTGTTATTGGAGTATGCTTTCTTAATGATAAAAACAATTTGACAGGTCCGAACACTCAGCAAAACTAATAACATTGTCGGTCGGTGTCTTAACACCAATAGACATGATTTTAATTTTATTTCCCTTCCTTGTTTACTTCTATGTTACGTAAGATAAATGTGAAGCTTTTATAACAAACATTTGTGCAAGTTCCTTGCGAGGACAATACGCTGCGGAGCATTCAACCTCTCTGTACAGTTGGTTACGCAAAGATGCGTTTGAAAACAGCAGCGCCACTCGACCGCGTCTTTTTTCATTACTTTTTTTGCCTTCGCCTTTCATTCGTACTCCATTCTTGAGTCAACTCATTTAACAATACGCCTGTGAATATGCAAATGGAATCTAATTGTCTAACTCTGAGGTTTTTTGTGAACGCTTGTTCTACTGTCCGAATAAAACGTTAACGTCTGACGCATCTGTCATCTTTGATATTAGAACGGTTCATTGCTACATTATAAAGCATCCTTCGGTCATAGACAAGAACTTGGTTTTTATAATCTTTTTTTATTTATGTGTGACTGGTTAGTATTTTTATAAGTTAAAGCTTTGATAGTGTTGTTGATAATGTTATTTGTTAGATCACTTTAATTAATTTTACACCATTTGAAACATAGTAATTGTTGTAATCGAATGACGCTGAATTTTCATGAGCAGATATTTTATAGCATCGACGCAATTATGGGTTGTATCGTGGCTTTTTCGCCCTTACCATGTAATCTTTATTTGATATGATAAAAACTGTCGCCGACACCGCGAATATACCTTTATCGAATCGGTATTTTTTTACCGTTGTTAATTCCGCAGATAATGGCCGGAGTCAAATGACCGCGCTGCAATAAGAAATCGCGGGAATTTCAGCGATGCTCGCGCAGTCTTTTAAGCGCGTTTTTTGCTTAAGACGGGTTCGGGATGGCGGCGGTTTTCGATGTTTTTTGCAAATCCTCGATGAAAACCGTAATGGCATTTTATCGTGCATAAGAGCGGACGGAATCATTAATTATTTATAATAGGCGGCTAGCGCCGAATCACGTCCGCCATGTTTATTTTGTACGGGCTGCGTCTGCGATATTTATGTCACGAGGCACGAAGCTTTCGCGCGCTGTCACCGCGGCGCCACAGACTATTTTTTCCACGCTGCAGTTTTTTATCGACCCCTAACATTAATTCAATAATTTGTATTCGAGAATTAAAGTCTTCGTGCATTTTTGTTGTTGGGACTGCCGATACCAGTTATTTAATTGTTCTTTAAGCGGGTGTCTTAATTCATTAATTTATTATATGAATAATTATCTATAAGAATGTCTGTCCGAGTTTAATTATGTTATTAAAAAATTATCTAACAAGTCTATAACTTTATTGTTTTTTTTTAATGGGAACAATCGCAAAGGTGAGTAGCAGCGTTGGCGTCCAAGGAGAACTTATATCGATCAGATTAGAGCAGGACGAGTCTGTATGCGTAGATGTATGGAAGTAGAAGAAGCGAGAGAGGTGTGCCAGGATCGCGCCAAATGAAAATCCATGATCTCTGCTTACCCCGCAACTCACCGCTCTCTTAACAACCACAAGTAGCTGGCAAAAGTCACTCGCCAATATTTTGATTAGTGTTAGAATTGAAAAGTAGCTAGATTTATAGCTCAAATGTTAAAAAAGTTAAATAGTTAAATGTTTACATCGCGCACAGGCGCGCAGTGCGAGGCGGGCCGCGACTTCGAATTAATACCGCTCACCCTGAAGAAGGACCTCCGACAGGTCCGAAACTTGTCGGTACAAAACACCGAGAAAAACGCGAACGTGAGTAAAGCCGTTTCATAAAAAGTTTATGGAAAAGACTTGTTATTACTGTCACGATATAAATATTCCTGAAAATAAAAAGCATATACCATAAATTATATCAGTTTAAGGTAAAGATGAATAAAAAGTAAACGAAACGGTACACATCGGTTGACCGGAAAGACGCAGCCTTCACAAAAACAACTCATACGCAGCTTGCGCTGACAGACTCAGAGGGCTATAGTTTTTCAAGTCATAAATCGATTGACGTGTAAAAAAATATGTTATTAACATTGTGGGACACTTTAAATGTTAATTCCGTTTTGTTGGAACCTGATACCTCAAAGACACCTTTACTTGTTAAATTGCAAGGTAATAGTTGAGTACCACTTTGTAGCTGGACGGAAACAATGACGCTAGCAACTTGTTCCAATTAACTGCTATGTACAATGAAATAAAATTCAAATCCCTTCGATCGAACGCGAGGTATATCTACAGACATTACTACATAGATAAAGACATCGCAATAAAATAACTTTAACAGTGGTAACCCACAACATCTGTTACACGAATAGGCCGGCCCTACCGGTGACATACGTCCTCACTTAAGACAGGCGTCAAGTAGAAGTACGCTTGTGCATTTTGTCTGATGAGTGACGTGTCGGAGACCCAAGGTCAGTTCTCTTCGCCTCCCATTCATTTCTTACAAAGAAGGGGTGGGGAGGCAAGAAGGATTTGACGCAAGGGGCGGGGGATAAATAGGACAAGGAATTATCGTTTATTCTATTTTTATCCCCTCCCCTCCTGTGTCCATTAAAGGTAGGCAATGCAACTACGAATCATTTGCTTGGTAGCGGTCACTTAACATCAGGTGACCCTCTTACTCGATTGACACCTTCTACCGTAACTATTGCCAAATAATTGGCTCATAACAAAACATCGGTGCACGAAATGAATGCACAGTAAATCTCATGCAAGTTGATACTAAACCGCCAATACTCTTGCGTGAAAATTCGTCTATTATCGTAAAGCCCTGTACGAACATATGCCTAGACAAATTGCTTAAAAGCAGTATCATTTAATTATTAATTTATATATTTATTTTATCATTAAATTTTATCTAAATCCTAAGACTGTACTTTAGGTAAGACTATCGATAACAGTTGACCTGTTGTTATAAAAATAATAATAAATGAAGGTTTTTCGCAAAAAAATTCATCGATTAATGTAACTAATTTGCATTAATACTAAACTTAACTGGTGCACAACAGTCATATAAAATGTATGGATATTGCAAGGCTATAATGCGACTAATGTTGCCAGATAAAAATGTGACACATTGCGCGCGACCCGGCAAAAAGCCCGGAATCCGACTGTTTAAGTCATGAGGACACCGTATTAAATTAAAAAAAAACCCCACTGAATTGACAATTACGAAAACAATGAAGGTATTCTGAGGTAATTTTATTCTTTGAATTAACTTTTTATGACATTTAAAAATTAATCTATCGATCGGCTGGGTCTATTAAAATACTGAAAAAAAAATACACTAATGAAATGACATTACATGTGACATCCTACGCAAGGACAGTCGTCCCTCAATAAATTGATTAAATATGTAAATAAATTAAATTAATAAATTATATTTTTTCTAGATATTAGTGGTAAACCTAGTTAGGAGATGTAAGGAAAAGAAAAACAAAGATTTTTTTTAGGATTTATTGAAATAAATCCATATTTGCAATAATTATGGTCCGTCGAATGACATTTCAACATGGCGACCGTAGTTCCTATATTTGCTACTTCACAGATAAGTTGGTGTCTTTTGATGTGAATGATTGGCGGCAGTCAATCGTCCAAGATATGGTGTAAATACCCTCATGTGTTAGTTGATCAAGACCTAAATTATATGTTAGATATATATTGATAAACCAAAAGTGGATTGCCAAGTCAAATCTGGGGCCAACACTGTTTAATCTTAATAACCATATTAGGTTGAACCTTTGCGCCAGTCGTCATTGGCACTGTCAAGTTTATGGTAACGTACAAAAAACTAAAACTCGTGTTCGATTTGACGTACACATAAACTTGCCACTTAAAATCGCAACCGCGAGTTACGCAAGGGCGCAAACTATTTTTTTTTATAGAAGGTGGCAATCGAGCGAGCGGTTCACCTGATATGAAGGGACGGACATCCATAGTCATCTGCAACAAGCTAATGAGTTGTAGGTCCTATTAATGCCCTCCCATCCTTTCCTTATAAGTAAAGGATGCGACCTAATATTCTTAAGATTAAATAGGCTCGTAATGTTATTGTTACTTCGCGGCCTGCTCCTTAGTTCCCTGCCAGGCTAGAGCCAGATATTTGTATCGTATTTTTAAAAAATGTAAATGTTTTTTTCGACTGGTCACACCTGAGTATGGCTTCCCATTTTACTTTATATTTGATTTTTATTATCTTATATTCCTTATACTTTATAGTGCACTTAATTAACATTTTTTACTGGCAACATACATCGATGTCTAACGGGCACTTCAATTTTGTAGTATTTAACAAGTCGTTGTATCGATGAAAAATATCGATTTTGTTCCCTTACTAATGTTTCCTAATCTAATGTCAGTTTTAAATGGCGCGAAAATTGTACAATCAGTAGTTTGTTCTTTTTTCTTATTCTGAAGTAAATTAAAAAAATAACCCCTTCGAAGTCAACCCCGAATCGAAGTACAACTGGACAGGTCCGATCTAATCTCACCACACAGCTGCCGGCAGATGTTTTGATGGACTGTGCGCTTAAAAAAGTTTGACAACAAATGAATATATCTGTATTGTATAATAGCTCTACAGCATCAAGAAATTAAGTTTATTTTAACATTTGAAATACATTTACAACATTAGAAGCTTCGTCGACGAGTAATATGGGATTGGGTGTATTTAAAACTAAACTATAATGATAGGTTTTAGGTTATGAATTGATTTGTAATGTCGGTGCCGTGGGGTCGGTGACCTGTGCCGCGTTGTGATTGATACTTTATTGACTGTTTGCTTTTTGGACAGGTGTTGCCAGGTTGTTGAATGTTGACGGCACACGTTAAATATATTATTTATTAAGTTGTCCAGCGCGGGTTTTATGAAGTCCGTAAAATGGAATGGCTTTCGCTTTTAAGGAAAACATCGACACAATTTCGAAATTATATAGTTTTATTAGGAACTTACGATCATTTCATGTTTTGTTCGACAACTCGATTCAAAAAATATATATAATATAAACGCAGAGTGCTTCTACTTCACGCCTGTTTTCTGTGAGGTCGTGGTATTTCACCGGTCGTGGTATTTCACCGGTCGAGCCGGCCAATTCGTGCAACAGATGTTGTTGTTGCGGGCTCTACCACTGTTATTTTTAGCATTTTTTTAATTTTTTATTTAATAGGTAGTGCTTGTCACGTGCTCCCATTAGTGGGCAGGTAGTTTTTGAGTTATTCTTAATGCGTACCAAACAGTTACAAATATGACAAGTTTGCTTTCTTGGCTTACGTAGCCTAAACTATAGGACTTACTTTAAAATGTTGTATGAAAGAACGGTAGCTCTTTAAATAAGCTAAAAGCCCGCGATGACATATATCTATCGTCCATGGTTGTCTCACAATAACCATTTGTTCCTTAATAAACATTAATTAAAACGCATACTCAACTTACTACGCTATTATTCGTGTTCGGTATGAATCCTTATCCATTTAAATGTGTTAATTAACAAGAGAATTTAATTGCCGTTTGAACTATATCATTCTGACTAATTGTTATTATTATATCAAAAAATAAAAATACGCGGAACTAAAAAATGCAACACGTAAAGTACAACACTTTTCCGTTGATGTTTCATTTCTAGTGTGTACACATTTTTTTAAATGTTTTCGACGAATCATTTTTAAGTTCTCAATCGAATCGCACGTATTAAAATGGGCAATTATTTATCTATATGAAATCAGTCTTAGCGCTACAGTTTTTTTTATAAGAAGGTGGCAAACGAACAAGCCCTTTCCCTAACATTACGTAACCGCTATCCATAGGCATCTGCAGCAAGCAATGCACAGAGCAGATAAGGAAAACATCGTGAAGAAACCGGCTTGTTCTTAGAACCACCAAATTCGAAGACATGTGACATCCACCAACCCGCACTGGGCCATCGAGGTGGATTACGGCTCATTCCCTCTTTCGGAAAGGAGGCCTGTGTCGCTGTAGTAGGAAACATTCTACAAAGGGCTGATTTATTATTATTATACATCCCCTCCTCCGCCAAATCCTTCCATTTCTTATAAGAAAAGGGTGGGAAGAGGTAACGACCAAAACAAGTCGCCAGTCGAAACTCAGAACTTCTAATTCTACTTCATGCGTGTCTTCTGTGGTGTAATATTTCATTTTCCATTTTAATTTCATTTGTAATTTTTCGGTCGAACCGGCTCTAGTGGAACAGATGCTGTTTAAGCTAGTGATAGACCTGCATTTTAAAAAGGATTTGTTAAGATATAGTACATATACAATCCGGTCCTAGGACCGATTGCTGTATTGGAGATGACTAGAGATACTATGGATTTTCGGCTCTAGGATCCTGACTTGTCTTGTGATCACGTTTCGATATTGTTTGTGACGAGGTTTGGTTTATGAATTAATAAAAGATTTATTTATACATGAAAGTAGAACATGTGTGTTATTTATGATCGCCTAGATATTATTATTTATTATCGAACGGACCATAAATCGCTAACAAATATGATATTCAACTATTAATAATTAGCTCTAAGTCGACTTGTTTTTACTTCCAACTATGAAATAAGCGCGCCTGCCACATCTGTCACTTGACCCGAATATGACACAAGCATGTAGCTGTGGACATTTCAAAAGAATCTGTTTGTGGATATAAATCTATTATTAAAAAAAGGTAGCAATTTGTAGAGCCCATAAAAGGTAAAGTGCCATTAGCTACAAAGTTTATCTTTAAAAGATTAAGGTCGCGTATCGCGATGAATGCTTGCGGATTTGTGTTAAAAATGTTGCATAAGCTTTACAGTAATTTGGAATTAACTGATTTCATTGCTGTTATTTTATACGATTGATATGTTATACTCATACAAAATCATCTGTCAAGAATGTCCCAAAGACAGTGACAGCAACATTCACACATGTCAAATGTGTGAAAAGGATAGAGTAATTAAAATAATAATAAAGAAAAGGACAGCTAGTGTTTGTCACTTATCGTTAATGTTTACGTTCACATGACGTAAGCTAAGGAAAAGTGTTCTAATTGTATAAAGGACGCTTTCTAGTCTTCACTTTTCGACCGCTAATAGCATACCTGCTACTATTTGTATTATATTATTGTATTTCACTGACAGATTCATTTTCGTCGACAAGCTTATAATCTTTGAAACGGGAATTACAATCTAATTAAATTCTAGGAATAGTAAAACAACTACATAAATAATAATTTAAAAACAAATCATAAATTTACTATGGGTCCATATACCAAGAAGTATCCATGCAAAATATGTTTTCGTATCTCCATACTTATATTATTTTTTATTTATTTACGACCAATAAAGGTGCCCTCGACATTTAATTATATTTGCAACGGAAATGTCTTTGATCACACTGTTTAAAGACGTCTTAAGTACAACCAATACCCGCGGAGGGTAGGGATCAGCCGTAAAAACTGTAGCCAAAACCTATTGCAGTATGGACTTAGGTCTTCCGACCCCACATGTGGGAAAAGAGCAGGGAGATGATGATATATTTACGCACAATAAAGATTAGTTGTTAAGAAATTGACAGTATTGACGCTAAAAGCTCCTGCCTCGTCTGGTTTGTGATTATGATTACATACAATTTAGTAATCCATTATAATATAAAACTCATAACAAAAATGTGAGAATCAATAGAGAATTATGGCTCAAAAGTAATTTCAATTGATAGCGAAACAATGAAAATACTTTTTTCCTGCCTATCCTCTGTCCATTTAGGTAGACAACGCATCTGCAACACATTTGCCTGTTGCGGATGTCTATGGGCAGCGCTCACTTTACATCAGGTGATCCGCTTGCTCGTTTGCCACATTTTCACATAAAAAAAATGGAATGCAGGCAATAGACTTAAACAATACTATAAAACATTGTCTATGGATACAGCAAGTTGGTTTAAACATAAATATTCAGCATCCTGCACTGGGAGCAGTCTATCGCGATGATCCGGCCAACACGCCTAACAAATACGTTCAAACAAACAATTACAACACTTGATTGTCTCCGCTCAGGGTTTTTGTTGGCCTGGGAAGATCGGTTACAACGTTATTTAATACTTGGTTAATTCAATTACACATACGAGGTAACTGGCTCTATGATAAAACCTTTCATATTTGACATCGACAGATTCATCACTTGTCAGGTTGACTAACGTCAAATGTTTTGACATTTTAATAAAAGTGCAGTGGTGTTTAACTAGAAATAGCTCAAATAATTAGTTCCACTTGGCGTTTACCAGCGACAATTTACGATATTAATTATAAAATAAAGTACAACTAAAATAAGACACATGTAAATGCGTTTACCCCGGGCGTGTGGAGTTAATGAATTCTAACCCGAAAGGTGGCCACAATAGAATGAAAATAATTAAGGAACCCGAGGGAAAGGGTTAACTTTCAATTTCATCGATTATCAATTAACGAGTGGAACATATGTTTATACTTCTTAGTGCGTTTGTCACGCTTTCTCTGGCCAAGGATAATGCATTAAAAATATTAGCTAACGTACGCACAACCCTTTGCCACCTGTTGGCGTTCTAAAAAAGTGCCGTCAGTTGCTCTGCTTGCCGCCGTTTTTTGACATTGACAGCGCCAGAGATTTGTTTTATTTCTTTTTAATTGTCAATTTCGGCCGAAGCGGATGTGGATGCCGACGAATTTGAGGGTTTAACTGATTTTAGTGGCCACTGGATCGGATGTAACATATGTCTTAGTAGTTTCAAACGTCATTATCTTTGATTTTAATACAAAATATAACAAATTGAGGACAGTTTGGTATCGACACATGCTAGAAGCTAAATGAATTTTGACAGTTACAAAACATTAAGCTTAAAGATGATGTTCGTATGCACCCAATGTTTTTTTTATTACTAAAGCAAAAGTATGTTTGAAAATTTTTAACATGCATGTATTTATTTTATATTTTATTTTTAATTAAAAAATCAAACTCTAAACAGGTCCCTCACCTCACTAGCTCCCTCTTTTTCGAACAGAATTCCCCCTTTCTATTAATATTACTGGCGTACATAGAAACGAGGTTGGTAAGAAAACGCGGGAATACACATTGCTCTTTAATCTATGGTTTGTTTTTTCTTTCGCCTCACCTGTAGTCGAGGGAGAGACATCGGAGGGCTGTGAGAAACTCCAAAAAAAACTTATAAAAAGTTTTGTAATTACCAAAACGTGAGAAATGTTTTGATTGATATTTTTTTAGGGAGGGATCTAGTATTAAGAACACATTATACGCAAGCTAATTAAAGTAAATGTAGTAAAGTAATATAGTGCAATGAATATGTAAAAAGGTAGACCTAATTGTAGAGTTAAAAAGTGTTATTATTTAGAAATATAACATCTAATAAGATTCTGACAGCTTAGTTACTGCGGACGGCAACAAAAACAAACTGTCCTGAGAATTCCATTGAATTTTGTTTAATATTTTATCGGCTTCTAATTGTTAACGGGCCGGTTGGCGTGGTTTGTAAGATACTTGCTTTTCACGCCACAGGTCGTGGGCTCGATTCCCAACCAGGACAGACATTTGTGGGCATGAACATGTCTGTTTGTTCTGAATCTGGGGTGTAATTATCTCTTTAAGTATGTATTTACAATACTGCATATATCAGTTATCTGGTTGCCATAGCACAAGCTCTGCTTAGTTTGGGATCAGATGGCCGTGTGTGAATATGTCCTAGGATATTATATTATTATTATTAATTGTATTATTTACAAGATTTTGACGTTTGAAGGTTATTATACTTACTTTGTCTTTCGTCAAAAAAGGTATGGTTTTTTAAGACTAATTTAGTTACTTGCCTTGTTTCTCTAACCATTACTTTTAATGCGTTCAATTCAAGGACGCTTCTCCTTTATGAAGGGATCTCTTTAAACAAAAGCCCTTAAAGAAAACAGTATTGAAAGGAGAGAGAGAATTTAGAGCCATTGAGCATTTATGGGTTCTACATGAATGTAATGATAGAATAGTCGCAGTGTACCACATTATTGATTACTTTATATACTACTATTGACCCGCCCCGTTTCGCCCGGGTACCACTAATAATGTTGATGCGAGCGCTACCAAACACAGGAATGTGCCAATCTGGACAATTCCTGTAAATTTCATCGAAATCGGTCCAGCCGTTTCGGAGTCTATATATAATGTATCATACATACTTCGCTTTTTATATACTATTTTTTTTAATAAAAAGTATTATCTTATGTTCCTTCTAATGCCTCCAAGAATATGTGTTCAAAGTTTCATAATGATCGGTTGAGTAGTTTTCGCGTGAAAGCGTAACAAACAAACTTACATTCAATTGTACCAGACTCCATGCCGTTCTAATTTAATTCATTTTATCTATTTCTTCCATTTTTCTTATCAAAGGTCGCATCACCTTTGATTAACTTGTATCGGCCCACTTTTACCTTTGTGTTTTAATCCTTCCATAAAATTTAATTACTGATAATGTTGGGCGTATTTTAGTTACGAATTTGATTGGGCTAAAATTACGTGCATTTAAGTTTTTTGTAAGACACTAATAAATGTAGATGTGATTTGGTCTTCGTTGAATGCAGAATTCTTAGCATCTGATTCGGTTGAAGCTTTGTCTTATGTTGTACTATTGTCTCGACTATGTATTACAAGGCCCTAAAACAGAGCGAGTCTGTTTTCATACAATTTGAATGTCTTAGAACCGCAAACTAGTATTTGTGATCTTCATATGACATCGAATTTGGAACAAATTTCAGATTTCAAATGAAAAGCGCTAGCTACAAAATGGTCTAAGTGCTCCTTGGCGCAAAATATTAATTGTAATGTATCACAGAAACAAAGCAATAAAACTATTATTTTTATTATACATTACTCAATTGAACAGAATATTGTTAAGACAATTATATAGCCTTTACAACGCCACAATAATGCCTTAAATCAGATAAGTCCGCTCCTCCTCCATTTATTATCCATTCAAAAGCTATAAATTCTTTTTATAGTCTGGCAACTGTCCACTCGCGCCCCCAATTTAATATTTTTTATTAGACCATAGAGTCTTTAGTTTTTTCTAAGCGTTTGTTTGACATTCTCACGGAAGAGATTGAATGGACTGTACGAGTTGGCGGCAAAAAACGCGGAAGGGTTGTCAGTATTAAAATTATTAGTTGGTATGTCCGTAAGGTGCTCGTTGTGGGAATGAGTGACCCCTCGTATTATGATTTTTTAACATCCGGGAAGATGCATAACGAAGGGATGCGGACATATGAAAAGACTGGACTAAAGTTTTATTACTTTTTGGTATCAATATTAAGAGTATGATTTTAAAGTTAATCGTCCTGTAACATCGGTCATAATAAACGACAAAATGTGGTATTAATATATATATATATATATATATATATATATATATATATATAATAAGGGTTACACATCCTCGTATCTCCTTGAGTGCGATCTTATACGTTCTTACATATTTACTCTTAAAGGAACAAAAATACACAATGATTGATTCAAGTAGAACTGTCATTTTATCTAAGTTAACGCGTACTTTAAGACATAATATCTATTACTTATATTTCTATATATATCTTATCATGAGAATAGATGTTGGGCAGAGGTTTATGCCTCAAGGATAGGTCACCCCAATTCAAAGCATTCCCGCGACCTTAACTACATTCTCGGTCCTTTTTGTAGGTCCATTATAACCAGTAAAATTCAATATCAATAAATGTATACATACATGTATATACTTGACATATTTACAGACATTTTGTTGAGTACTAAGTCAGTTAAAAGTAGTTTATTATGTCAACGCTGTGATAAAACAAACAAAGGCAGAAATGACCCTCCGAGCCAACCCTTCCTCACGGACAGATGGCGCGCCCTGCTCGCGCTGCAGGGCTGCCACTACACAAAATAAAAATTTCCCTAACGCGTTTAATTTTAATTCTGTGTGTTTATTTTAAATTTAATTTATATCACCATCAGTCAATTGATATTTTATACATCTTTAATCAATTTTAAATATTTATAATCTTATATTATAATTAAATATGCATTAATAAATGCATATTTAATTTTGATTATTTGATATTGGAACTATTTCCAATTGTTCTACAAGAACTCTAAAAACGTATCTTATGTTGTAGCGGCAACCCTATTCACCACCGCATTAAAAGCAGGGGTGGCCGAGTAATTTCTTCGGCGTTTTTTCAACCCCCGGTTTTAATAAAAACGGTGAGGTGCTAACTACGGAGCCCTGGGGCTCCGACAGCGGCAATTAGAAGTCCGACTTTCAAAGTAACATGTGTAAGAGCTCTAAGTGGCGCCCAGAACAAAATGTTTTGTGGTAATTCAGTTTTACGTTATGAGAAAATTAAAAAACTAGGGGTCAATTTTAATTACATGATTACGATTACGTCACAAAATTGAAGTCAGTACACTGGTGTACATAAGATTTTAAAATGCGTGCGTTAAACGAGTATTAAGAGACAATCAAAAATCAATGCATAAATTAAAATATTGTAACAATGTTCAGCCAACATAAATATAACAACATCGTATTTGTATTGTTTATAATACTAGAAATACAATTGTCTATGGTCAATAAAGAATTTTATTCTATATTCTAATAATTTCCTGTACTAATATATAACTTTTTTTATCCGAAAAGGTGGCAAACGAGCTAGCTGATCACCTGATGTCGAGTGACCGTTACCCATAGAAATCCGCAACAAGCAAATATGTTGCAGATGCGTTGCCTACCTTTAATGGACAGAGGGGGGCATAGACAGGAAAAAGGATATTTCCCTTTCCCCGCCAACCACCTCCCCGTCCAATCCTCTTAAGAAGAGGACTTAAATTTGGCCTCCGGCACCTCACTCATCAGACGAAACGCAGAGTACATCTACTTCACGCCTGTTTTCTGTGAGTCATGGTATTTCACCGGTCAAGTCGGTCAATTCGTGCAACAGATGTTATTGCGGCCTCTACCACTGTTAAAACTGACAATAAACTTTGCAATAACAGTTTCTGTATTAAAAACAGATACTAGATTTAATTTAAACTCTAGTATCGTTAAATTAACTAATGGCGGGCTGATTTTTAAGAAACTTAGATAATAACCTCAAGATATTATAGCTTTTTGCGTTACCTATAGTTAAATTGTCAAGGAAACATTGAAACAAAAGGCAGAAACACATGTCCGGTCAGTTCTAATTTCTTTATTATATTTGACTAACCCTTCAAATTACGGCCGCGGCGTAATTACCGGCCAGATGCAAACCAGATTAATTACTAGAAAAAGTGTTTCGGACAGCACCTGCCCGACAAATCTCACTTTCGATTCGAACGAAAAAACGTCAAAAAGCCCACCGAAACGTTTTTTACCTCTAATCTCGCATGTTAATCGCCTAGTCATTGTTTTTAAATCACGTTTTTTGTACAGAAGACATATGGGTTGGAGATTTTTGAGGTTATCCGTAATAGAGTTTTTGTTATTCAACACTATCGACAATAAAACAAAGACAATTTGTTATTTTCTTTTTGATTTGCTTTAAAGCTGCGACAGATGATTCTGAACGGAAGTTTTTTTATTTCTTTATTTTTAGGGTTTTATAATTAAGGTTAGTTACATTTGAAATTTTTTAATGCGACCCAACCAAGCTGTTACGTCATACGTCCCAATATCGAATATCAGACGACGCAAATGTCTTACAATTTTTTAAAAAAAATGGTGAATTCCGAGTTTTATTCAGTACGTTTACAAGATCACCTTCTATCATTTTTGACTCACTAAGCTCAGTGTAGAACGGATATTTTTTTACTTCCAGTAGATTTAAAGGGTTTCATTTTTCAACGACAAAGATACGATACCTATTTAGACGAGAATAAAAGGATATTATTACATGATCCAATTGAATTGTTTTACTACGTACGTATGTGTACCTAGGTGTAAGATGTATTGCCAGGTTCACAATCTGTCAGACATTATCTCACTTTATTTATGTCAATGAGTTGTTATGTCAATGATGTTCAGGCGCCAAACTAAAACGAAGTCGTATGAAAAAAAAACAAAAGATTATTTTCTTAATCTGTTAAGACTTGCTCACACGAGTTTCGCACGGAAGTTGAGCCGTCAAAAAAAGTGACTTGGAAGTCGTTAGCGCAACCTGCACAATGCGTTCATTAATATTCATAAAGTGCGACAATATTGCGCATATCAATCACAGGCAAGTGCTAAAAGGAGCTAATCGCATGCGCGCGCACATCCCGCGCCCGCCATCTTTGTCTCCTGACGTAACTGTCATTAGCGCCGTTTTATTAGGGTGACAATACAATATTGACAAATTTTTGACAAGTTGGAAATTATTCTCTTAATAATTTGCAAGCTGTGTGTATTACCGTGAAAAATATTAAAATTTCGGTTCAAGTATTTTATTTCTTGTAGGAATTTTAGTACAATCGGTTTCTTCGTACAAATACAGTTAGTATTTGTAACCTAATGACTTATCAAAAATCCAAAATCAGTTTCATAACATCCCAAGTTGTTGTATTTCAAGCATAAATCTAAATTAAAACAACAACTATTTTATAATTAAATAAATTTTTATGCTTTGTTTTCTAATGTGTTTTACTAAAATAAAAAATATATATAATAAAATAAATTAGATACAAAAAAAACAAGAATGTCCTCACTCATCGTACACTACAGCCAACCTATTGGGGAATCTTTTATGTCAAATGTGACAATAGGAAGTTTTTGTTTATAGGTGATATTATTGTATTGTAGTCTTTATTCAAATGACATAACTAACAAAAGGACGGGTTTGTAAAGCCGTGTACTGGTACCTAATTACTATCCTATTGCTATAGAAGGAATCTCAGATAAATTCGCACGCACAGTTACACGTGTGTTGATCCTTGCGGCGGCCCGTAATTACCCGGTACGGTGACACTTATCATGCAAATTAATGATTTTTGAATGATTCATTTCTTTTCAATACAAATTAGCAATGAAATTTGATATTAATGAACACTGCTACGTAAATTCACAATGTTTGTTTTTTGATCTGATCAATTTCGAATTTAATATGTTAATAATTTAATTATAATTTTGTGTAGCAATTTATAATAGCTATTATAGGTTATTCACAATAGAATATTTTTTGATTAAATCTTATGATAATAAAGATGATAGCAAGCCGTAATAATTGAAGCCATAACCAAATAATAATAAAAAAACGTATAGCGACCGCCGTAGGGTAAATAATAGATTCGCGTGGGCAACATGCTTCTTTAAATTTGGAACAGTTTCGACGAACTATTTTTCTTGTATTCAATTTTTAATTTTATTTTTAAGAGTTTATTTTTGTTAATTATTTATTTATTTTTGAACTATTGTCGCGCATTCCCAACTGTTTTGTGTTTTCAGTTCTGTCGGCAGTCCTACCCCTGTGGGTCTTAGATATAGTTTTACATGCTATTAAAAAAAATTCCCCATTTTTGTTACATCTTTTCCGCAAAAATCTGGAATATTTCTTCTATTAAAGAAACGCAGTGTAACAGATAATTTTTGACAATACGTGAGATCTCGATATTACTGGTTGAACTGGTATTCCTCCAGCCGCTGCTGGGAATAGTCGAGGTATCACGACCATGAGGTCGAGAAACATAAAGTATTATAATTGCATAAAGTATTATATGGTCCAGGCTTTCTTCTATAAAGAAAAACGGCGGTAAACGCCTCCTGGTCATCTGATGTTAAGTGACCTCTAAACATAGACAGCCAGTCAACTCTTAATTTTATTACCTAATCTTTCTTCTGACTTATATACCGCTAGCAAGCGACGTACTAGTCTGTACTGTACACGTCACTCTATTAGACTACAATGTAGTTAATATAAAAGCATTGCTTAATATGCATTCTGAATTCCATAAAAATATACTCTGTGAAAAAATGTAAAGAAACAAAAAACTCGGTACCTGTGTTAGGAAACCGTGAGAGTTGCATAATATTAGGCATTGATTACTCTCAGCTACTAGGCAAAATGTTACGTCACCAATTTAACAGATAAAAAATTAAGAATAGATTAAAAAAAAAACAATGTCCCGGCCATCTGGCCGCGCTAACCCTTCTGTTCGTATTCGCGCCAAATTTGCATACTACGTCTGTGGCGATTTTTTTTCGAACGCAACAAGATTATGCTAATCCATTTTTTGGACAGCGGCACTGAGAAATAGATTTTTTTGTGGCCTGAGAAAGTGGTTTGTCGAATTTTTTTGTAGGGTTTTTTCTTCTTTGCCTACTCTAACTAAAAAAACTTAATCATTTGTTTTTAATAATAAAGTTTGTATGGGATTTATGAATAGGTAAATTAATGATAAACTGGTTATTTTATAGTTTTTTTTTAATATAAACATGAGAAGGGTGATCATTTCCCATATTACGTATAGCCATAATTTTCTCACGAATACGAAGAAAAGAGGAATTAGGCCTTCCCTAATTATTTTAATACTAAAGGTGCCCTACAGTTTTTCTCGCCGCGGTATCGGACCATTTTGCTTAGAAAGGATCGAAGTCGAGCGTGTTCAAACAAACTAGTCTTGCTTTATTTGGATGTAATACGGGAAGTAAATTAAATAGATTTAACAAAAGTAAAATCCTTGTATCTACTTCCCCATCGAACATAGATCCATTGTTGATCTTGCCACTAACAATACTAGATCCTTGTTGGACCTCAGTACTCGGGTCCAGTTAATTATACGTCTGTACAAGTAATTGGGGTAGCTAGATTTAACAATATTACACCACTCTACACTCATCATCTAAGATAAAGATGGCTTCCAAATTCCTCTACTTTCTCAGATTAGAACTCAGTTAAAATTACTTGTCAATGAACAGTTATTGTTTTTGTAACTAAATTAGTTACGGTTTTTTTATTGGGTTTGAATCCTTTGAATCTGCAACAATGAAAGCTTTTTTATAGAATATAGGTGGCAAACGGGCGTGCGGTTCACCTGATGTTAAGTGATGAGTAGCGGACCCATAGACATCCGCAACAAGCAATGAGTTGCAGAGGTGTTGCCTACCCTTAATGGACAGAGGGGATAGATATTTCCTTGTCCTATTAATCTTTCTTGTCTAAATAAGTTTGAGAAAAAATTATTCTCAACTCAATATAAACAATTACAATACTACATAGGTACTATATAACCCTAGAGACTATATAAGTTTTTTTGTCCACTATTTTTTCTACCTGAGCCCAGGGGTGGAGCTACGACCCACCCCACATTTTTTTCTAAACAAAAAAGCGAATAGTTCACAACAAGGGTGGCAACATTTTTTTTCCGTACGGCAACATCGATCAATAATTTTCCCGCGCAAAGATCGCATTGGCGCGTCGCTCCAGACCCGTTCCGTTTGACAAAAGACTCGAACCCCTTTATATAAACTTATTCATTTATTTTTTCGTCCGCTAACGGTCGTACGTTTTCGGTAATAGCTTAGGGATGTTATTAAAAGGGGGGTTGGTTTTTTTGTGTTGCGCTCCCGCACGCGATTTGTGCCGCTAAATTATTTAGCGCACGCGAGAATCATTTCTCGATGATTCTTACCCAAATCGCTTTGGCTTTATTTCCAAAGTTAAATTCGTTCATACGAGACCACTATTCCGTATTTGATTGAATTCTATATTGTCGTTCGACGATTTTATTATTGAGAATAACGCCATCTATGTGCAAATTTTAATAACACTAGACACTTTAGGTGTTCTGTTTAATTTTTAAAACTATTAATTATTAATACAATAGGATGAACTTATTCATTTACCATCAATTTAATAAATGAACACTCCATAACTCAAACATTTAATAAATCATAATAACATGTTCGAGGAGACAAAAAGATTCTAGATTGGCAGCCAACAAGATAACGCAGCGTTATAGTGTAGGGCTCCACAAGATGGACCGAAAGTCAAAGTTGCAGGACTCCACTGCAGGACGTCTGTTGGTTAATGATGATGAACAGACATATATATATACGGTGTGTTCTAGTGGTGGTGACGTCAGCGCCGGCTAACGAGGCGGAGCTTCAGCTGTACAGGGTGATGCAGCGTGCCAGTCTGCTCGCGTACTACGACACGCTGCTGGAGATGGGTATGTAGATATACCTTGTTGTATAAGTTGATAGCTGATATTATATTGGTACTAGCTACCCACCTCGTCATCACAAGGGTATCACTGCATATACGCCAAAAACTGTCATAGCTTACAAGCCTATTACGTCGTAACGTATTATTGTCCGATTTCAGGCAATTTACACAAAACTCAATGCATTATATACCTAATACCTTCCTTATGAATTACTCCGACTTCTGGTGAAATCATATTGAACTTTGATCAGTCGTTTTCAGTTTTTCGCGCTCAGACAGACAGACGCGGCAAGGGGATTTTGTTCCGTAATATGTCAATAAGTAATTTACCAAGCTGGAGTAAATATAGACAACGATTCCTAAACTTATTTATGCATTAAACACGTGTGCAACAAAAATCTACCCCGTGTGCCAGTATTCTTTGTTTGTGCAAAAAATGGTAAGGTAATTATCAAACAGTTGTTATTGGTTGCCATGGTAACAGCGTGAAGTTAGTGCCGCTTGTAGCCGTCGCGCATCGTAAAAATCATTCTCATATTTTTTCCCAAACGCGACGAAGTTTAACTCCAGAAATAATAATAATAATAAATCTGCCTTTTCTAGAATGTTTCCCACTGCAGGGACATAGGCCTCCTCTCCGACAGAGGGATCATTCCCATTGGCTCATGCCAATAATCCACCACGCTGGCCCAGTGCGGGTTGGTGGATGTCACATGTCTTCGAATTTGGTGGTTCTAAGACATGCCGGTTTCCTCACGATGTTTTCCTTCACCGTTTTTGGAGCAGTGGTGATGTATAAACTTTTTATGAAACGCCTTTACTCACGTTCGCGTTTTTCTCGGTGTTTTGTACCGACAAGTTTCGGACCTGTCGGAGGTCCTTCTTCAGGGTGAGCGGTATTAATTCACGGTCGCGGCCAGCCTCGCACATCAGTGCGTTTATCAGTTGCGTCATAAGTTTATTGATAATGTATCACGTTAGTTTTAATAATTTTAGTGGTGATGTAATAAATTACACAATGTAAAGCGCCTGCCTGGGTTCGAACCCGCGACCTACAGTACGTAAGTCGGGGCCTAAACCGGTGAGCCACCACCGACTCCAGAAATGCCGAGTAAAAAACACAGAAAATCGATTAAAAATATACAAAGTGTCAATAGATATTCTTCTATCCTACTGGACGAAGAACAAGTATTTGTTTTTAAACGGAATGACATTTACTTACTGAATTTCTTGTTTTATTTAAATACCATAAAGTGTCAGGTGCATCTCTAGCCGTATCGGTAACATATGCTGCAAAAAACTGACAAACAAGGCATGCCAATGACAATTATTAGACGTTGGGCGTAACGTCAGGCGGCCGCCATGTTACAAAATGGCGACGCGTTTTTGACGTTAAGCTTTTAAAAATCACGTTTAAGAGTCTTAATCATATGAGTTCCCCTTGTGATATATAAAAAATCATAAGGATAGATCCTAAATAAATAATTATTTACTTAAATTACTGTTTACCAAATGTTTTCATTTAACATTGCGATCCTGGACAGATAGTGTAATATCCTGGACGCTATCGCACACCTTTTGATATAGTTTCTGATTCCATCAACTTCAAATTTCTTTATAAAGCGCACATTACCTGCAACAGGTGTGAATGTGTTGTGTCCTCCGGAACATTGTTGCGAACCCGGTTTTCCTTGCTCAATAAAAACGTTATATTGGCACTGTATACACAATATTGTGTACATTACAATGACAGACAGACAGAAAGAGGCAATTTAATACTGAATTGCACAGAGCAACGCATCTTTGTTTATATTACAATCTTGAAATAAGATTTTTCTAAGCTACTTAATTTAAACATTTATCTTTTACTTTTTTTAAATTATGTAAGATAAATGTATATTAAATAAAATTACAAAAGAACTTCTATATGATACTTACAAAATTATTAATAAAACTAAACATAGGAACAGTGAAAAAAACATTTTCTCATCGTTCCCAACAGCAAGAAATCAAAAAATAAATTACCATACGCGAAAAAAAGCGCAGACGTCTCATGCAAATTTCCTTTTTTTTATCTATTTTCTTACTTTTTTAACTGGCAATTATCCAGTCTGTGGAAGGGTTTGGCCGGCTTTAGCCCTTTTGTTTTTTTTATCTTTGCCCCTTCGTAACGTGGTCACGTAAGATATTTGCATATTCTAGTCCAAATTAAACCGGAGTGTGAACCAAAGTTTTTTGGTGAATCACACGCTAGGAACAATGACGTCGTTACGAACTCGCACCACTTGATATCTTTGCATATTAATGTCAATCAATTCTGTTGATTTTTTTTTGTTTTGCGAATTAAGAAATAGTCGAAGTCTTGAATTGAAATTAAAAAATAATAATATTATTGAATCTTTTTTATTTAGGCATTTGTGTGTATAATTTACTTTTTTTGTGGAATAAGGTGACAAGGCAATAAATAATTCACTTGATGGTAATTGTAGTCACTACCTATAGACAATACAACAGATAAAAGATTTGCAGATGCGTTGGCAGCCTTGTGGGTAGGGTATGTAGCGTAAAAGCGGGAGACAGGGAAACCAGGGGACGAAGGGCTGGGCAAGGAGGATTGGACCTAATAGAACTAATTAGTGAAATCATGGTTTTGTATTTCGCATTTCTTATTACAGGTGGCGACGACGTCCAGCAATTATGCGATGCCGGCGAGGAGGAGTTTCTGGAGATAATGGCGTTGGTTGGCATGGCGTCCAAGCCGCTGCATGTCAGGCGACTACAGAAGGCATTAC
The DNA here is from genome assembly GCA_029849275.1 of Papilio elwesi. Classification (NCBI taxonomy): domain Eukaryota; kingdom Metazoa; phylum Arthropoda; class Insecta; order Lepidoptera; family Papilionidae; genus Papilio; species Papilio elwesi. The sequence goes on along the minus strand of CM056704.1, from coordinate 8,560,156 downwards.
AGGAATGGGTCAACAATCCCGCCCTATTCCAGATCCCGATCGTACCCAACATATGTACAGAGAACCCGTTCATACAATGCAACCAAAGACTATTGAACATACCACCTAACATTCCTAACGTCCTTCCTAGAACGGTAGCTTCGCCTGAGAGTAGTAGACCGATGTATAGTCCGTCCCCTGGAGCACCTGACAATAGTTGTGGATCAACTACGTCAGCACCCAACGTCAGTCCTGTACATAGTCAAGCAACTTTCACCAAGATAGTTCTACCGTCATCTCCAGCCGCCGCTGCCCCTGTCACCACGACAGTTAGATCTTTCTCCCCTCAGAGCGCATGTCCACCTGCTTCCTCGGGTTCTAGTCCAAGCTCAGTCACATCCCCAGTCCAGTTAACTCCCGTACTTCTAGATATTCATGTACAGAAGTTAGCTGCAGCGGCGGAGAAATTGAGTAAACACCTACCCCAGTTGGAGCCAAAGCCGCAGAACACTAAAAAAAAGATGTGCAAAGACCTGGAGCTAGTGATGATGATGCCGGAGACGGACCCGCGCAGGATGGAGGAGATCAGGAGGTACGCGGCGATATACGGCAGGTTCGATTGCAAACGGAAACCGGAGAAGCCGTTGACTTTGCACGAGGTATGTTATTTAAAACCATTGTAGTGTAGACTTAAAATGATCAAAATTTTATTTTTCTTATTGTTCAACACAAAGCATAACACACATTGTCAATACAAAAGTTCATCAAAGGTTATTAAATAATAACAAATATTACACCCGGACCTACTTGGATTCTTGTACTGTATACGTATGTAATCTACGGTCTAATTTTCCATTTGTGACTACTGCATTGTGGGGTAGCTGACTATAAGATATGTATGACGTCTGTAAGGAAGCGTGTATTGTGCAGGTGATGGTAAACGAGGCGGCCGCGCAGTTAAGTCGCTGCGTGCCCGCACTGCTCACGCGCCGCGACGAGCTGTTCCCACTGGCGCGGCAACTCGTGAGACGAGCTGGTCTACACTACTCCAAACACGGGTGAGGCACCGGCATCTGCGTATTGATAACAAGAGTTCTACTTCTATCGCCATGCAGGTTTGCAATGCGCCGTCTTAAAGCTACCGAGCTAATCATCCCAGATAGGTCCTAGAACTGATAGTTGGGTTTCTAAGCTTAAAACCCTTCTAGGGGCAAGTATTCTTCGTTCGTTCAGTTATTTCGTTCTTTTCTTTTCTTTCTTTGGAGATATAATAGTAGTAGGTGTTATTTCTTATTTCTTCTTAGTAAGGTAGAGTGAATAAGTAATGATCCAGCGCTGACAAATGATTGCGATATAAACTATTTATAGACTGCCAAGTAGAAAATTGCAAAACCCATCAGGATTGGAGACGAAATAGCTGAAAATATGCTTTTGTGTTTGTTTTTTGATGGTAATTTGTTTGATCTCCTTACAGCCTCCCACCGACGTCGACAGCAGACGAGAGAGACGAGGAGGAGGCGCCAAGTAAACGACCGCGGCAGGTTGCGCCAGTCACACATGTAGACCTAACTGATTAGTCTAGTCTAGTCCAGCTGTTGGCTAAAGTAGAAAACATAACCTAACCTAACCTAACCGAGCAATTAACCTAACTATCCTGAGACATAACGCCTAAACTCACCTTCAGTGAGGGATCCGGAAATGTGATGAGGTAGACCCTTCTGAGGGTTGATTTTATATAGGTACAAAGTAAAAATTCTGTGAATTGTGATGATTGGGTCGGGGTTGATTTCAACCTTCCCTCCCCCCCACAGATCTGCCACTGCTCACGTTCAGGTAGTCAGGTGTAAGTAACTAGTTTCGGAACTCCATGTCTTTCATCACCAAGCTGATCGTGAGTATAGGCGTTTTTAATTAATACTTACCGGTAGAAAACTTTCTAAATTTTTAGTCATCTAGTATAGCTTTCAACTGTCGTAAAATAATTGGCCATCTAACATAACTAAAAATATACATAACTACTAACAAGACGGGACAATCTAGTTGAACAGTACTGGACCTGGATGTCTTATTAGATGAAAATACTTGTTAGAATTTGTTTAAAGTAAAGTTTAAATGGGACTAACATAAATATTAGTATGAATTTAATATGGTATTAACTCTAATATCTTGGTGCTACTCTATGTTAATGTGCTTTGAATTCCTTGTACATATTTTATTATTGTTAAAACTATATATACTGGTTCTCGTAGAAAAATAGTCTCAATCCAAAATTTAATGACAAAAAAACCCTAGCAAATTCCATGCAAGTCAAAGACAAAAGTCCAAATTAAAGAGTCATAGACAATCGAACATCATTCCGTGGTTTTGAGCTAAAGCTTAGCTATAAATTTAAAAATATCCTATCTATATCTATCTATGTAAAACAATCAAAAATAAAATTTCAATACAACACACAATACAACAAAATAATACATTCATAATTATAAATTTATGACTTTATGACCCTAGTAGAATAATATTATCAATATTACATTATTCTTACAAAAAAAGCAATAATTTAAGTTGAATCGATATATAAAACTAATTAATTATATAATTCATTGTAGTATTGTAAACTAAACATTAAAAAATTATATTTACCATTAAACTGTAGTAGGCAGCGCTAATCCTTAATAGAAAGAAAGAAAACAGTTTAATGTTGCCACTACACTACACTATGTTATCCACATTAAATAAATAATAATATATTAGCTACATAAAGTAAATAAAACAAGATATTTTTGAGACTATATCGGCTATGAATAGGTCCCTAACAGCGTATAGCTTCAGGATCATCTTTCTTTGACAAAAGCCCGCCAAAAATCCTTCGTTTTTGTTTATACCAATCAGGCTGCTCACTGTTGACAGTTACCATATCGTAGAATGTGCTGCCAGCGTTTTAAAAATATATTACTATAGTGTTGCTAACAATACATAAATTTCTTTTTGATAATGATAGAAAACAATTCACAAAAAATATTTATTTAACTATTAAAAGAGTAAGCATGACTTAATCTAATGCTTGTAATTCCTTTGCATATAACGTATTACTTTTCTCTTACTTTTACCTAGACTCTAGGGCATGTTTCTGTTGCGGTAAGTCATTTTCTTTTACTTTATGCATGCGTCTATTTAATACTTAAACTTATTAAGTAGTAAACTATATTTTTAGTGACTTTAAGCAGCTTTTAACTAGTTAAGTGGTAGAGCCCGCAACAACAACTACTGTTGCCGAATGTGCCAGCTTGTCCGGTGAAATACCACGATCTCACAGAAGACGTGAAGTGTAGGTATTCTGGAAGGAGGCCCAATTCCAGTCCTTGTATCCTTTCCTTATAAGGGTGGTATGGGAAGGGGATAAAATTACACAAAATATCATATTACATGCTCACTATTATCTAAATTATTTGGTGAAGTTGATAAGATGATTACATTCTTGTTCTAGTTACATAGTTTACAAACCGTGGGTTTCCATTGTGATTCTGATTGGATTCTCTACAAGTCTTAATCTAATGAGGTGAAATATTAATCATAAAATTGAATTATGGTATTAAACCTGTTGAATTATATTTGGTTAATTACCTCAATACAAACAATCTTTTCAGGATGGGGATGAAGGTAATGGGGTGAGAGCCAGTCCTGACGCAGCCAGAGGGACTTCCAATCATAGGTACGTTTGTCATACATTTAAAAAACACTAATAATCTTCCCCGGCTTTACCTGGGTACCGCTAATTATGTTGATCCGATCGCAACCAATCTTCTCAGGGACACCAGCTATCTGAATGTCTACTGAAAATTTCACCGAAAACAGACAGGCCGTTTCGGAATCTGTGTCGAACGTACAAACACACATCAAGTTTTATATATATAGAATAAGATAACAGAACTTTTTAATATATTAAGTTCTTATGTTGAATAATACATTTATTAATAATAATATCCTAGGACATATTCACATCTGATCCCAAACTAAGCAGAGCTTGTGCTATGGCAACCAGATAACTGATATACTACATATACTACTTTTCTTTTGTAAATACATACTTACATAATTACACCCAGACTTAGGACTCAAGTAAATATGTTCATGCACACAAATGTCTGTCCTGGATGAGAACCGAACCCACGACCTGAGGCGTGAAAAGCCATCTTACTAACCACTCAACCGACTGGTGTGAGGTGATTTATATATATTGCATTATTTCTGATATATATTAAACAAAATCTGATTGCAATTGTGACAAATAATTGAATTTTAGAAAAGTTATATTGTAATATGAGCAAATTACATTACGCGCGCACCACTGCTGCGCACATGCGCACGCGCATACTCAAGCACCGGCTTATCGTCAATGGCACACCGATGCACGCATACAAAGCACCGCCCGGTATAAAACACTGCGCTGTCTTCAAGTCTCAAGTCGCTTCTGTTACATTATATACGTTCTTGCTGTTAAAACGGCGTATATGTGTTTTCCAGCTGGTGGGGAGTAAAGACTGAGAGCGATGACGCGGACTCCAGGTGCTCGTACTCCAGCGCCAGCACGCCGCCGCCGGTGAGACTATCACATGTCACCGCATAGCAACAGCTTCATCTTGACGAAGAATTACTCTTTACTTAAAAACTAAGGGTTAATTTTAGAAATTGATTTGGATTAACAACTATTAAAAAGCTTCGCAACATGATTATTTGAATTTGGAACCGTTTGGACGAACTTTTTTATATATTTTACTTGTGATCGACTTTGAATTTTATTGTTAAGATACTAAGGTTTATTTTTGAAATATTGTCTCGCCTTACGACTTGTTCTGAGTTTTTATTTCTGTCGGCGGTCCTTATGACTGTCTGTGGTTTTCTTTGCTGATTGTTTACGTATGTACAATTAAGAATAAAAAAAACATTTACATATTTAACCACTAAGACATAGTAATCGTCGAGTAGATGCATGGATGTAGAATCGAGATAGATGTGGCAGGATTTCGCTAAATGGATATCCATGATCTCTACCTAACCCTCTGGGTTACGGGCGTCAGCGTATATTGTCGACATAGATAATAATATATTGATTCTTTGACGCATTACCTCCTTTTTCATGACCGTTTATTTGTAATAAATTTGCACACATAAATGCTTAAATCAAATCTTTAATGATATATATTTTCACGTTTCAGGAGACGGAGGAATCTCGTCCTCAAGTAGTGGCCTCCCGTGGGGACAGTATAATTGCGGTCGCCAACCCAGCACTACACCCGCCCCATACTCCGCACGCACCACATCCCACCAGGAACCATTCTAACTGACCTCAACGACAGTTCACCGTTATTCAGGGTGCTGCAATCGAATCTAATTGACCTCTATAATTCAGTTGTTCTAAACGCTGATAGCTCCGAAAACGGCACCTTACCGAGACCAGCAGTTATACGCGGTTGGCGTGTTAAAAGTATTTTCCGCAGTGCCCTAGGGCTCCTGCCATCCAACCTTGATCAGTACATTGTGAGCCAAATACCTCATTATTTTACACGAAGTTCTTTGTTCTTTTGAATTAAATTACAATGCGGTAGACCACTCCATGTTACTGGGACAAAAGCTCGACACACCTAAGAGATATTAAAGTTTATTTCCGAATTATTGTGATTGTATAAGTGGAAAGGATTGCACCACACCCACCAGAGACCGATAGCCTTTTGAAGACGGCGGAAAGACGGACCGCGGAGTCTCTAGCAGTCGACTGATGCGCGCTTCCTCAACATTACTAGCGTGTAGTTCACAGCTGGGCATAGGTCTGCCTTACCTTCCACAGCATGCGGTCCTCTGTGCACCGCATCCAACGACTTCCTGCTTTCCTCACGAGGTCATCGGTCCATCAGGAAGACGCAACACTTCTGGTCTGAAATTTTACTCCCCTTGATAAACGCTTAACGGTGAAGTAATAAAAAACAACGTACAGCGTGATTTAAAAAAATCCCATCATACATTACATCATACCACATCATACACGCATAAAACATAAACAAATTTCGGTAAAAGGTAAATTAATCAAACGATGTTGCCATATAAAATTGGCTGATGCCAATTTGGTAGTAATAATAATCCGTATCTATTATTACAAAATATTGTGACCATTATCTACGCGATATAAAATTACCAAATATCATAATGGTTTTCTTTATATTTTTTAACACTTTTTTTGACATAACCTGTGATAGCATCACACAATTTTGTAAGATCACAGAAGACGTCACGAAATAACAGATCTGTTTTGACAGCTGTCAAAGTAATATGTACCAATATGAGAAATCGGTTTTAAATTTGCTAAGTTTATTGATTGTATTGTTCTAAAGAAGCCGATATAAGGAGTACCCGTAATCGACGAGCATGTATGCGTAGATGTATGGATGTAGAAGAAGCGAGAGAGGCATGACAGGACCGCGCCAAAAGGATATCTATAATCTTTGCCTACTTCTTACGGTTACGGGCGTGAAAGAATAATTATTTACTCCTAAAACCGTTGAGTAAATAGAAAATGTCGTTTTACTCACTTAGCTGTCAAAACGTTCTGTTATTATGACAGTTATTAACCATATACTAAAATATATTGTAAATAAAACTTCAAAAATACCTTACTAATTCCTTAGTGGTCGAATAATCGATGTTTATTCGATTAATCGATTTATTTATTATTGAAATGCAATATCATTTATATTTAAATACAAGATGGCGTAAAAATTATTTCACCAAATAACTAAGTTGTTGTAAATATTATAACCTTACTAAGCTAAAGCCATAATATGCCTTTTAGTCATTACTCTAGGGTTAGTTTCCAAGTGACGTTGTGAATTTTTTTTAAACGTCTTTAATAGTTTTGTTTTATTGCATTCTGCCAAGTCTGTAAAGTAGTATATAAATATACAGCAAATCTGTTATTAATTGGGATATTTGATTTAAGGACTCCAATTTATTTATCTAGTGCTTTTAAAATTTTTCTATGAAAATCAGGTTCTAAAACTGTAGCAATCGAAACATTTTAACAATTTAAATTGAGACACATTTTTAGGGTCGTATTTATTGCAATAAATGGTTAATATTACAAATAAAATAGGTCAATTAAAAAAAGCCTCTTAGTCGCAAGATGTCACTGTAGTCGTATTTAATTTTAAGTATATTTATTTTTGTCTATAGTTTAAGACACGATTTCACTTAACTTATTTTAGTTTCAAATATTTATAAAAATAATATCAACCATAGACTATTTGAAATGTTTGAAATCAAATAATACAATAAATAAATAACGTGAAATCTCTCGTCACCGTTAATTTACCAAAACATTGTACAGAAAATTCTCAGGAATGGTTTTACACATTTGTCATACATACAATAGTGAATACACAATATTCACCACTCGCTTATGTTGACAACATTGTTTCCATCAGGTATTAAAGATTAAATGGTTCACATGATATTAACTGACAAACTAATAGTGGTAGAGCTTGCAACAACATCTGTTGCACGGCACAACCGGTGAAATACCACAACCTCACAGAAGACGGGTGTGAAGTTTTCTGGGTTTCTTCTGATGAGTGACGGAGTACCCATCCCCTTCCTATCGTTTCCTAATGAGGGTAGGATTGAACGGGGAGGGGATGAATGGGAAATAATCTTTTCCAGTCTATTCCCTTCTCTGTCCATTAAAGGTAGGCAACGCATCTTAACTCATTTGCTTGTTGCGGATTTCTATGGGTACCGCTACCATAGTTATTTGCAACAGGTTACTGCCAGCTTTTCTAAAGAAATAAGAGTAGCAAAAGAAAGAAAAAGAAGTACATTGACTTCTTAGTCGCTTCTTAGTGTATTCAAATACGAACAATTAATGTACCATAAACTATTATATACATAAATGTAAATATTTGTAAACTGTAGACATACCAGCGACGGTGGCCGCTTGTATTTACTCTTAAAGGATTAAATATTAATTGTTTATACTGAGAGCTGTTGTTTTATTAACTGTGGGTAAATACAGAAGGGGAGAAGGTACGGATGGAGCATAAATACTTTTAAACACCTTACACTAGTATTCTGAGAGTTCTACAAGTCGTTCCAATCGTGTTTATGTGTACCACATTATTCCAATATATACGGATATTACACGGATATTATTCATGGCGTAATAAAATAATGATGACATAACCTCAAAGTACAAATTGACAGGTGTCATTACACTAGAATTTAGTTTCATAATATTAAACAATGCTACCGAACGATGTTAGTACTTGTTGTTAGTCAATGCTAACTCGTTTGTGTGCTCAGCGCTGAGAGCGGGCTGAGGTCAAATCTCACAACCACTGAATGACCATGTGTGTTATTAATAAAATAACTGCTTGGTTGTGGCTGTGAAAAATGTTAGTAGCGTTCTAGAACAATGTATGAAAGTGGTTATTGAACTTAAATGATTTAAAAATAAGTAAATCTTTAATCCGATGTATGTATGGAAAAAGCCGTATTCATATTTAGGTAAATTATGAAACTAGCGTTCTGATTTTAATAAATAGTATTAAATTCAAATCTCCTAACTCGCTAAGGTACAATGTCGAATCCGAGCGATGACGGGATCAAGCAACTAGTTTTTGACATATGTCAATTTTTATATTATCTTTTTTTTTCGAAAACACTTTACATATAATATCCAGGACATTATTCACACATATACTACTTTTCTTTTGTAAATACATACTTAAATAGATAAACACCCAGACCCAGGACAACAGACATGTTCATGCACGCAAATATCTGTCCTGTGTGGGAATCAAACCCACGACCGGCGACGTGAAAAGAAATCGATTAAATTCACTATTAGAAAGATTTTGGTAGCTATACTTTTCAATTCCGGATGACGTCATCAATGTAAATTTGATAAGATTCCAGCGCATTATCAACTTGCGGGGGTAATATACCAAATCTTACACTACTTGTAAATCCTTAATAGGAACAATGGCATGGACAGACAGACAGATTATATACTTATACAGTCGTTTTCAAGAACAATGGGAATAAAGGAAAGGAAGTATTCTACTTCCTAGATCACTTAAATGGTTCAAGAATTTCATATAATCTTAGTAAAGAAATGACCTTTTGCGTTCAACAATGTAATTTTAACAACCTGAGTTTTTTTCTTTTAAATAAAAGTAAAAACTCAGGGCGAAGGTAAAATCTTCCAATTATTAAATTATTGATAGTATTATTGATTACAATAAATATTCAACCCCCGTATCATGTACACCTCTACAACCATCGACAAGCAACACTATGGTGAGTGGCACATTGGGACGGTGAGGCTACAACAAACTACAATCACAATTGCTCTTTGCTTTGTGTCTGAAAATGATATACTTAGATTGATTAAATTTTAGAACCTTACTCTAAACGTAAAGCAGGCAGCTGTAGCCATCTTAAACAAATACTCACAACAATTTATTATTTTTGAATCAACAACTGACCGAAGCATTTACGGTCGTAAACCTGTGACTGCATACATGTGATACGCCTTCTACATTAGATATGCTTTGTTAACGTATTACATACTAATTTATCGTGATCCACATGGCCCGGGCGATAATAATACACATAAAACGTGTGTGTTTCCGTACTTACGCACGTAAGGAGTACATCTTTAGCGTAACAAAACAAAAATAAATAAAAAAACAAGTGCGAGTTGGGGTTCAGTACCATTATTTATAAAAACGGCAATAACATCATGTTTGTTTATTTTATTACGTTTTTTGGATATTTGTTGTTATAGCGGCAACAGAAATACATCATCTGTGAAAATTTCAACTGTCTATCACGGTTCAAGAGATGCAGCCTAGTGGTAGAGGGACGAACTGCGGAGTCTTAGTACTAGGGTCCCGTTTTACTCTTTGGTTATAGAACCCTAAATAGTATGGCGTGTGCCAGTATTCTTTATCTGTGAAAAGAGACATTAAATGCAACTGAAAAATATAACATCTTGGAATTTGGTAACTGTCAAAAGTTGTTATTGGTTGCCATGGTAACGCCATGACGTTGGGTTTCGCGCGTCGTAAAAAATTATCACAATTTTTCCCCAACACACCAAAAGAAGTATAACTTATAAAATGCAATTTGCGAGTATTTCAGTATTGTTACGAATGTGATAAGTTTGAAATATTGTTTATACTTAAGTTACATGTTCATGCATTACGACTTTAAAAGGCCCACAAGTCACATCGATTGATATGTCACAATTGAACAATAAATGATAGGAAGTAAACACCTAACATGGCGCGCAATAAATAACTTCGCAATCTGTCGCCACTTAACCTAACTTAAACTCAGCTATTGTTCCCCGTAACTTATCGTCTATTTGTTATTTATCGACGTATTGACACAGCAAATATCACGAACAAGTTTTACTAACAAAAGCCTTAGAACAGAGAATAAACAAACCAAACAATTACAAAAACTAACATAAATAATTTTGTAACAATTGTAACCTTAACGGGTAAAGCGATCGGGAAATGGCGTCGAAATTCATTTTTAGTAAATAAAATAGTATGAATGCCTGAAGTTACTTCTAGTCTATCGAATTTTATAATCGATGTGTATTAAATGCATGGCTTCTGGCAAGACAACGCTACACTTATTATAAACAAAATACTCTTTAAAAAGTCTGCTTCCATTTTACTTACCCTTCAAAATGCAATAATAATAATAAGTTACCTTTACCAATATTTCATCCTACCAGTGATTTTTTTTATATCTTTATAGATGTAATTCTTCTGTACGTGTGTTGACCAAGATCTCCTAAACGGCTGAACCGATTTGAATTAATTTTTGTGTGTTCAAGTGAAAATATAGAATATCCGAAATCTGTCTTTCTTAAATTAGGATTTAATCCGACTGATTGTACCAATAATAACCTTTTTTTTATATTACAAAGTGGCAAACGAGCAATCGGCCCCTGGTAATAAGTACCGCTACCCATAGGCAACCGCAACAAGCTAATGAGTTGCAGATGCGTTGCCTACCTTCATGGACGAAGGAGGGGACAAACAGAAAAAAGGATAATTCCATTCCCTGTCCAGCCCCTCCTCATCCGCCAAATCCTCATCCTTTCCTTATTAGAAAAGGGTACTACATTGGTTTCTATATATACATCGCCATAGCACAGTTTAACCAATCACATACAGTTGCGATGTAATTACTTAGAGCTACGGCAAGATATTGTCTGAATTGTCCAAAATATAACGATAAGTATCAAGTAAGGAGGAAAAAATTCCGCCATATGTGAGCTATTCTGGTGTGCGTTGCAAAAACCGTTAGAGTTACACGTATGTAATGTATAATGGAAATGTTTACCTTAAACAGTCCTACAAAAAAGCCCGCGACAGTATATATCTATCAATTACGTGTAAGCCATTATCGCCAAAATATTGGTTATTGAGCGGAACGAAGTTTGCCGGTGCAGCTGGTAGGTTCTAATGCCTTAGAATACGCTAGTATGATGTATAGGCTTCGAACTAAATATATTACGAAACGACCTCAATGTAATTAGCGTTCCTAAGTTAATGAAAGTCCCCGTGCGTCATATCTAGCGGGCTACGTGAGCGGCAACGTACAAAGAACCATCGTCAACTGTTTGTCTTGAATCATCTCTCTATTTAACTAACCTGGGTCATCGCTTCGTGCAAGAATTTAAACATAACTAAATCGATATTTATCCCGTGGGTTTCCACTGGCTAATCGTGTAATAGCAGCTATCTCTCTCTTTCTCTCTGAAAGAACTGAGATGACGATATGTTTTAAATTCCTTTCCATGAAAGAAGTCCCGCGGGGATTTTTGGAACTAAAATTGTAATTCTTTTCTTTACCCTATTTTCTCATCTTTTCCATGTAAGTAGGTAGAACACCGTTTATATAAGTTAATAAAAATATACGTTTTACATAACAGAAATATAGGTAAATGGGCATATTTATATGCCACGCGATTACAGCGCTGCGTCAGGGGACTTCTTCCACGAAAAGGACTATTCGTGAATGTTTTCGGCAGTGGAAACCGACGGTAAAGCAATCGAGCACACGACAGTTCGACGAAGTGTTGACATAGCAAGATTGTTTAAGATGCGAATGGATAAGTTTATGTCTTTAGCTATCAGTGTCTAGTAAACGATAAACTTGATTAATTATTAGGTATTAGTAAATTAACCTAACTAAAAAGTCATTGCATCCTAGTCTAGACACCTAAGGTCCTGCAATTCTTAGTACAAGCTAACGAGTTGCAAGCGCGGTGCCCATCCCAAGGATATTTTATTTTTATTTTCACTCCCTTCCCCGTAAAATTATCTTCCTCTCCCCATGCCTTCCTTATTAGAAGAGCACTAGGAGCCTTCGGAACCTCACTCATCACACGAAACAATACTTAAACCACATGCTTGTCTTTTGTGAAGTCGTGGTATTTCACCGTCGAGACGTGAGTTTATTGGGTCGTCGGGTGCAACTGATTGTTGGTGCTGGCTCTACCACTGTTAATCTCAGTACATGCGTGTCATGATATAATATGCAAGATTTTCAATTAAAAAAACTGACATTATATTGCGACAATCATGTATTGAGTGATTAATTGGTATTACTTGTTCCGATTGCAATGAATGGACTCAATTCATTCATCTCGAGGGCAAATCATTAAAATACCTCAGTAATTCGTCAGACCGCTTTCTTGTGGCCTTGACGTATAACCGTCAACATGCCGACGCCATTTTGTCCCACCTGATGTCTACAGATAAATAAAATTGGTAATAAATTGTCAGAAATCAATATGTAAATTTTATCTATTGTGAAACTATTAAAAATAATTGATATATAAATAATACCGAAGTGTTTCTAAAAAGTATCATTAATTTGTTAGCAACTTGTTTAATTGTATTCCAACCAATGATATTTTATACAATAGCCATGATATACTCGTACAAAATCACCGGTCATACGTGTCCCAAAGACAGTGACAGCAACATTCACACATGTCAAATGTGTGAAAAGGATAGGTAATTAAAATAATAAGAAAGAGACAGCTAGTGTTTCTCACTTAGCGTAAATGTAAACACATGACATATGCCAAAGACAAAGCATCCCGATTAAGACGCTTTCGGGTCTTCGACCGCTCATTAGCGCCATTGCATATCTGCTACTTTTTTTATTACATCATTGATTACGACGTAATGTCAGAATTTAATTTCATAATTTTTCGCTACATGAAATTACTAAATCATTACATAATTTTAAAAATACAAGTGAAATTCGAAATAACTCTTTTACCTTCTTAATTGTCATTTAATTCTGGTCATTTTTTTGGTCTCTTCACGTTCATCCCTACTTCCCAACTATAATATAATTATAATAATAATCTATCTAAATAATCTATCTATAATATTATAAATGTGACTGTAAGTTTGTTTGTTACGCTTTCACGCGAAAACTACTCAACCGATCATCATGAAACTTTGTATACATATTCTTGGAGGTACTAGAAGTAACATAGGATTCTTTTTATGAGAAAAAAAATAGTATATAAAAAGCGAAGTATGTATGTTCCCTATAGACCTATGGACTCCGAAACGGCTGGACTGATTGCGATGAAATTTACAGGGATTGTCTAGATTGGCACATTCCTTTGTTTGGTAGCGATCGGATCAACATAATTAGTACCGGGTACCGGGCGAAACCGGGGCAGGTCGCTAGTAATCGAAGGTTTTTTAACAATAAAATGACGCGTACCAAAATCAAATTGACAACTTGCTTCCGTGATTCAATGACTTTTTATCTCAACTACGATAGGTCGTTCACCTGGTAGATTTCAATTTAAAAGATCTAAGATCGCTTCTCGTGTACATTTTGACAATGCAAAGTTACTACAAATGTAAACTACTACAATAAAAGGCCTTATTCTACTCTTATTCCCCTCAATTTTTTAGAAGTAAATGAGGGGAAGAGGAACAGCATTTGAAGGGGGAGAGGATGGATAGAGTAAGGACATATTTTTTTTTCTATTTAACCTGTTTCCTCTGTCCATTAAAGGCAGGCAAGGAATCTGCAACTCATCAGCTTGGAGTTATGCCTTGAAATTGAAGCTTCATATAAGTACGAGTGTTGCTCCCTGATAGACGAATGACTTGCACTATTGAAACTAATTTGATGGAGATGACAAGGACAGGGGAGCACAGTATGCTTCGGTGGTTAGAGCATGTGAGTGGCAGCGTTGGCAGGTGATGCCAAAGGAGAACTTCAATCGACTAAAGAAGGGTGAAATAAGGAGTACCAATAACCGACGAGCATGCATGCGTAGATTGTATGAATGTAGAAGAAGCGAGAGAGGTGTGCCAGGACCGTGCCAAAATCCGTAATCTCTACCTACACCTCTGTGTTACGGGCGTGAGTGCTAATTTTTATTGATTTAACTTTAATTCTACAGTAAGCAATAATCAAAATTGTAAGAATAATACTTGCGATCCGATAACCTCTGGCTATGACATTTTATTATCAACGTAATACGCGTATTCACTATTGCGGCGTTCACGCCATTTTGTCATTAAAAAATCCCCTTTCCCTTGCAAACTGAAAACATTGTGATAAAATAATTATACTAAAAACAACTTAATAGTAACAAGGCCTCACTAAAACGTACAGTGACTATAATATGAAAGGCTATGTGTATGTATGTTCCCTATATACTCCGAAACGGCTGGATGTATTTCGATGAAATTTTCAGGAAACGTTACCATTGGCCTAGCGGGTGATCCTGTGAACTTTGGTAGCGATCGGATCAATATAAGTAGTGCTATGTTATGCGAAACCGGGGCGGATTACAGGTCTATATATAAAAGTCGATGTGTAGGTTTGTTATTGTCTTCCTCTTTGGCCTAGCGGGTGATCATATTATATCAATATTATAAATGTGAATGTAATTAGTAATTTTGTTTGTTACACTTACACGCGAAAACTACTCAACCGATCATCATGAAACTTTGTACACATATTCTTGGAGGTACTAGAAGTATCATAGGATTTATGAAAAAAAATCGTATATACAAAGCGAAATATGTATGTTCCCTATAGACTGAAAAGGCTGGACCGATTTCGATGAAATTTACAGGGATTGACACAGCGGGTGTTCCTGTGTTTGGTAGCGATCAGATCAACATAATTAGTGGTACCCGCGCGGGTCACTAGTATAAGATAAAATCAATTTAAATTTAAGGAATTCATTCTCTCGGAGAGGAGGCCCATGTCCCTGCAGTGGGGATAAGTATTCAAAAAGTCAGATTTATTATTTAATTATATGTAATCGAAAAATCCCTGCCTCTTTAAACGCACGGCACGTCCGCGACCGAGCACTGATGAACGATCTAATATCACAAATAAACGTCGCAGAGACGCTGCGTCACCGCAACGCTTGAATAGAAACTCACGTAGGCGGGTACATGCGAACGAGGATGTATGCTGACAGCTCTGGCTATATACGGAAATCTTCTTAAGATCAGTCTGTCCGTTGATCCGTCTGTCTATTAAAGTCCACATTAGATACCCTGAGTGTCATTTGGGCGCTTACAACCGATAACAATTTACACGACTGTAATAAATCCTTTTTTTAGAATGTTCCCCACTGCAGGGGTGTCCTCTCCGAGAGAGGGAATGAGCCGTAATCCACCACGCTGGCGCGGTGCGGGTTGGTGAATGTCTTCGAATTTGGTTGTTCTAGCACATGCCGGTTTCCTCACGATGCTTTGACCGCTTTTGGAGCAGTGGTGATGAAATAAATTACATAAAATAAAGCGCCTGTCTGTGTTCGAACACACAACCTACAGTACGTCAGTCGGGTGTAAGCCGCTGACCCACCACTGCTTTACACGACAAAATATGTTGAAATTGATCACAAAATGTTAATTACAACGACATCTGTTAGAAACTTATGGAACTTTAAAATAATCTAAACATTTAATTTGCAATAACGAGAAATCGAGACCAATACTCGAGATGAAAACCACCCTATATCTTAAGTTAGCCCAAATTACACATAGTGACCAATTTTCATTACTGTCGGTTTAATAATTTCGGAGTTTATCCCGGACAAACATCGTGACACGAGATTTATGCATATATAAATCTGAAAATATGTTACAAAGCTAACTATCCGGTCGTAGCCTAGGCGAGCACGGGTCCGGACAATAAAAGAAACTGTAAAAATTAATTCTGTTAACAAAAAGCACACAATTCTAGGAAAAAAATTCACGGTTTGTACATTGTCAAGATCAAATGACAAGAATAGGTTTCGACGACACCGGAATCGAACGCGTGACTCAGCGTTAGTCTGACTGAATATGTGTCCCAGCACTCGAGAGAAATGCTAATCTATCGTTAAATGGAATAATAAATGATTCTCTCATAGCTTTATATTATTATTTGTAAACTAACCGCACCGTACTATCCGGCATAGATATCTGAGTCATATTGTAAAATTAATAATAATAACAAATAATACTATTAAATATAATAAAGCGTAGAAATACGTAAACAGGCGTGAAGTAGAAGAACTCGGCGTTTCGTCTGATGAGTGAGGTGCCGGAGGCCTAATTTGAGTCCTCTTCCCCTTCCCACCCTTTCCTAATAAGGATAGGATGGGAGCGGGAACAGAATTGGACGGGGAGGGGGTTAACGGGGAAGAGGAAATATCTTTTTCCTGTCTATGCCCTCCTCTGTCCATTAAAGGTAGGCAACAGATTTGCTTGTTGCATGTCTATGGGTAGCGCTCACTTAACATCAGGTGAATCGCTTGCTCGTTTGCCACCTAATTCCATAAAAAAAACGTAATCTCTGTCTACCCCTCTGGGTTACTGGCCTACATTTAGTTATTAGTAACTATAGGACGGATGTATTGACTAACATCAGATAAAATCTGACATTCATTGCGCAATCATAACTACATTTCGATTTTAAAATTTCAACACACAAATTGCGATCATTATTCCGAAAATACAGATTGTAGAGATGATCTGATCTCGAATATTTCAACACTGAATTGTAGCACCAACATTTAATATTGTCAGTCTTCAATCAACTTCGACAATTGTCGGTTGCCATGACAATCAGCGGCAAAACATTATGCAGTGTAATACAAAGTTTTCCCGTACTATTGATACTAGCTCAGAACGGTAATAAATGTCTAAGAACACCCTTTATATACAAACCGCCGAGTCCAACTCATTCACCAGAATATTACGAAGCATATGACGCATTAATACAAAGCCTTTTCAATCAGGGTTGCCCTGATCACCATTACAGTCAATACGGTTACGGTAGAAAATATTCGGAAGATTATACCAACACCATTACTAAACCCTGCTACAATTATCCGGCAACCGGGCACGGATATCCACACGAGTTACCGAACCACGGATATCCCGGCCACGGACATGAGTATACACCGCCTGGTTACATCTACAAAAGTATGCATGTTGTCAACGCTAGCACCGACCCAGAGTACAAGTATGCTAAGAATCATCTCACCAATATAAAACAGAAGTACAAGGTTGTTATTTTGAAGCCGAGACCAGGACTTAGAAGATCGCAGAAGTTGCAATGTAAGTAGACACTTACGTTTTTGTTACAGGATAAAGCCTCCGGCACTTCAGTCTTGGACGAAACGGATACTTATACTCGCCTGTCTTCTGTGAGATCGCGGTATTCTACCGTTCAAGTCTGCCCATTCATGCAACAGATGTTGGTTAGTTCTCTACCCCTGTAATGTAATATAACTGAAACAAAGCACTTTTAGCAGTCTTTCTGCTATTAAGCATTTATTCAAGTCCACCTAGTGTACAAGCATTACTACAGAAGAGCCTTGAAGAGAGGTATGCCTTAACCTAACCTAAAAAACTATCCGGCGCCTATGAAACCGCAGGGCATAGCCTTATATAATAACTTACAAATCACTAACAATGGCCTGATTCACACTGTCGAGATTTATACTGATTGCCTGTTGTACCACGACAAACCCGTTCACAAAATATGGTTTTTGAAACATATATAATAGTTTTAATCAGCAGGTATTTCTGTGGCTCCGCACAATTACTTTCCTGTCCTGTATGTAATCATATTCAATATTCATACCACACTAGTTCTTAGAAGGCTGTTTACAATGTGTTATAAGTTCATTAATCATATTTTAATTAGTCGGCAAGATTAAAACCGGATACGAAAACAGGATGTATAAAATAACAGCCTTGGGCCCTGCTCCAAGGTTGTTTTGTGTCCTGACACAACTGCGTTCGAGTTGTCATTGGTTTGAACTTGGGTAATTTCAGTTTGTTAAACATTCCTTAATAAGGATTCAAATCGCCAGTAACAAGATATGATCGGCATCTTAGAACTAATTCAGATAGTAGACACTCACACCCATAATCCAGAGAGGTAGGCAGAGAGATTTCCATTGGGTACGATCCTAGTACGTTTAAGATGTAACAAATCTCTGCGGTTTTTTTTTAAATCACACAATTTTTACGATATAAAAATAGAACATAGAACCTGCGTTAGAATTGCTTTGTGTGCGGTCGAATTGTTAATACTTTATAAACATTACCACTATCATTGAATGCCCTTTCTAAGAATGACTCAATACATCCTTATGCCCGTACATTGACCTACATAACCCGTCCTTACAGCTGACACCTTTCAAGTTGACTATTTGAGTGCCGTGGGGAGTTTTTTAATCGATTTATTGTACTTCCGTGCGTCCCATCACATCACTCTTATAAATCTATACCCTTCTCTTTCTCGATTACCGTTATTTTCCATTTTCTTAGCTCCTATAGGGCGTAGCGTGATGTTAAATAGCTTTCCACAGCAATTGAACTGTTAAATGCATTTTTTAATCCCATTAGCAGTTAATCTATTAACCAATACTTGTAACTTATTTTCTTGTTTTCTTTATCGAGCATCTGGTCTGCTGATTTTTAGATTTTTCATAACATATCTTTACAAGGTCCATAACAACTCCAAGAGGAGACACTATAGACGTGGACTTTGTAATTATTATCAAAACAGGTAACATAAATGACAAGTGGCTTGCCGAGTTAAATCTGGGGCCAACATCATTAAATCGTAAAACCAAATTAGATTGAACGCTTGTACCGACGGTAGGTCATCAAATAACAGATGAGGGTTTAAATTTCGTACACTATATCTTGTACTATAACTTTCATCCATTGTAACTACATAGAGGATACCAAAGTAGGTAATATATTATTCTCAGTAATTAATTCAACTATGATTGAGATGTCAGTTATAATGACACCATAGTATCATTACTCATGACACATTAATTGAACCATTGCAATGCAGTATTGAGGATTTTTTAAAATAAACTTACAATTAGTTATGTAATATTTTGCATTTTTTTTTAAGTTTTGTTACAGTTTCATTAACGTTATTATTTCTCTGCCCCCTTTCTTAGACAGTTTTAGTTAGGTAGTTTATATTAATTATAAAATAATGTAAAACTAAACATTTTATATTGGGTGTATTAAGGGGCAGCATGTTCCAGCATCCCTTGCTATGTTTTCTCACCCCTCCTCTTTTCACGTCAATTTATAAATTTACCATCTCCTCGTTCTCGTATTAAAGTTTACAGGTACAAAGTATCTTGTTACTGGTATAATGTGCGACAGAAATCAATGCTTAATAATCTTGGACAAATGTATCTAGTGAAAGCGAGAGATTCTAAAATACCTAAAAAACCATCTCCTCCGCCTCCGTAAGCGGAACGTACAAGGAGGGAAGCTCGGTTGGGTTTAGAGTGCAATAGTAATGATTACGCTTGTGCGGTGCAAGCGCGGGCAGCGGGTAAAGATGGAGCCGAGATGGAGTTCTTCCGCCTCCGCCTACGTTAGCCTCCGCCTTAGCCCTTCACCTCCACATTCTCCAACACCTCCGGTAAGGCCTCCGTTACAATCCTAAATTGGACTATTGGAAAACTAACAGTAACCTACACATATCCATTATACTATACAGCCATGCAGTTAATGGTTTTATAAATCAACATAACAAACGTATGATGGTTTTTGGTTTTTACCGTAGGTTGTAACGTGTGGGGGAAATTCCATGAACGCCACATGAACTATCACATGCTATGAATTTATTGTTGATTAGTTTTCGGAAGTCCGTTCCCGACAACCGGATGCGAATTATTCACTAGTGATAAGTCACTATATAAAACGTATTGACTCTCGTCCGACTGTACGACGTAGTTTTAAATTTATACTACATAATATGCTACACTTTGGTATTTTTCCATGCGTTCATCTTTCAGGTACAGCGTCTAAAATACGAAAATCAGATAGGAAAATCACAACTGTGAATCTATCTCTTATTTAACTTCTTTATATATGTATGTATGGACTGCGAAATGGTTAGACCGATTTTGATGAAATTTTCGGTATACTATATAATTGTTTTCAACAGATAATATTCGAACGCACAGAATTAAAAAAGGCGGCGTCACATGCGGCCAGTAGTATTGAATGACGTTTCAATTCACCTCGGACGCAGCTTTATATTCATATGTTGGTCAAGATCGCTGCGACTTGACCGGCGGACGTGAACGCGGCCGTTTTTCGGCCAACGTAATCCTCTCACCTTCGCCTTCCTCAGTCTTAGTTCATCAGCCGTGTGAGTGTGGTGTCAAATTAGCTATGGCTAGAGACGTGTTTGTGTTCTTGTGTGCCGCTCTGTGTTTACAGCTTGCGTTGTGTCAGTTTGGTGAGTAAATTTGGCGGGTAAATTATGTACACATCTTTCTTATCTGTGCTGTGCATCTATTAAAAACTTAAATAGCTCGTTAAAAATTATAATTCATAATTTTAATATGTTTTTTTCCTACTTTTTGCGGTATATGTCAAATATTTTTTTTAAAACAGGTTTGTTTTTTGTATGCAAATATATCTCGTATATTTTTGTTTAATCTTAAAATGAATGGACACACTCAACGAACGCCGAATAAATAATACAGGAAGTAATCAAAATAGATTTTGTCATTTGATTTTAGTAATGTCAGTTCGTTCGAAAAAATCACACTTAATCTAGCTATTTTAAATTTATTACCAAATAAGCGATTTTTAAGGGTTTTATCAATTTCTAACTTACTTTAAAAATGGACGAGGTTATCAATTCGCTGTATTTTTTATATTTATGTGTATTTCCTCATATTTCGACATTTATATGTCAATTTTGTTAATTCTTTTTGCAATCGATAGGTCTTGTTTAGTTCGTTTCCAGAGTTATTTAGGATTATAGGCGTTTAAATTACATTTAAATCGATTACATTTTTGAGAGCAGCAAGTGGGTTAAAAAATATCTAAATTAATTATTGGACTTTTTTTTTAACTTGTAAATGACAAAAACTTATGAATTCGTTTTGTCTATTTTTGATATTCCATTATAAAAAATATTTTTGCATAATTGCTATAGAAAATATATGTGTATTGCGTGCGATTAATTAAAAAAATCTACATTTATAATCTATGCAAATAAATTAATTGTATAATTTATTAAAGCTGATATTACAAGATACCATTTGCAAGAATATATTAAAGAATCAAATAAGCAAAATATGCAAATAGACCTCCCACAAGCTGATTGGATGATTGGGATAATGTTGTGGGAGTCCACTGAATGGCGCCCCCATTTCCCCCGCACAGGGGACCGATTTTGTGACGTATGTACGTTTACAGACTTTTTACTACTACAGATATTTTAAATAAAGATTATTATGGAAATATGCATCCAAAACGCTTTAATCCTTCTAAAGTAGAATAAACCTAAAACCAAATAAGGAGGTTGTAAGTAAAACTCAACGAAAACCGCAGCCTGTGTTGCTGGTAACCAACACAAGACCCTACAAGTTGGTGTACACAGTTTATTTAGAATTATCTCGCTATAATATCAACTTATTATATTATTACAGGACTGCCCTTAAAAATAACAATGAATTACGACCTAATTTTCCTTTTAAAAACCTTAAAATAATTTTAATAAAATGGCACGTGTTAAATAGGTACGTAAAAAGAAATTTAAAAATTATTAAATGTGGATAACAGCTACATTAAATATATTTTCGGATCAAAACCTAACCTATATTTCAAGATGGAATCAACAATTTTTTTTAAATATGTACAATAACAAAAACCAAAAAGTGAGCCGTTTTAAATACTGTTAATTATTTTTTTAATCTGATTAAATATGAACTTATCGGTTCAATTCAAAGTTTTTGCTGTCGTAATCGTAAACTAACCAGCCAGTGTTGTCGACAATTCGCCATCCAATATCAAGAATGTAGCCTTTGACTTCCTGATAGCTCGTTCAATGCAGTAGGTCAATGTCTCCACAAAACTAAAACATACTGACAATCTACAAATACATAAAAAGTATTTAGTTTGAATAAAAAGTAAATTGACTTTTGTTTTCGGGACATATTAGAGTCAAAGTGATAGGAAGAAACACATACTGTTCATTTATCATCAGAAAAGTAACTAAGCACAACTGGAGATCATCCATTCCTAAAAAAACACAGAGATCAGTCGCCTCTCGTAGTAAAAACTAAAAAAAAAGTGCATGCAATTTTTTTTCTCGCCTGCCAATCATATTTTAGCATTAAAATTATGAACATCTGTATCACAAAATCTATTCTTTTACCCACATTCATGCCATGTCATATCATTGAAGCATAACTTTCTCAATTCAAATACTAATTTACAATTACTTTGAATTGTGATACATCAGCGATAAGTGCCAAACCGGTTTTGGACAGAAACTAAGTAAATAAATGGAATCGGCTATGAACAAGCCAAGACGAATTAATACAAGTCTACGTTTATTGAAATAATATTGGACATATTCGATATATTACTTGGATCCGCTTACTTTTCTTATTTTATCAAACCATGATATACTTATCGTATTTCGTTATGGTACAAGCTTCCACAAAGTAAATAAAGTGCAAAATTGTTAATTTTTCCAATTTTCTTTGCCACAAACATATACAAAACATGTAGGTACAATTAATGAATTACTTATATTGCATAATAATATGTAAATTGTGTGTGTACATGTTTAACTTTGATTACCGTCGTAGGATTTTTCCCCCAACGCGAGGACCGTCGCTTCAATGTATTCGGAGCCGTCCAGAATATTCTAGAAAACCCTCGTAGGACGCTACAAACGGTCCTAAACTTCGGACCGGATAGAAATAACCAATACAGACCGGAAATCACAAATCAACCCAACTACAACCAATATGGACTAAGTAACTATCCAAATAACTTCAATCCCAACGAATATTACTATAACAATATTAAATACCCAAACAGAGATTATAACAATGGAAGAGACATAGTATTCGAACCGACAAGCAATCCGTTTCAAGACAATTTAGGTCTAAGCGTAAATTATAACTATCCCAATCAAGGCTTCACAACGAGAAGACCTGATGAAGAATACATAATAAATGTAGATCCTGCTAATGTAGCAAATTTTGGAAACAATAATGTTCCTTCAACAGATTCAACAGGCGAAAACAATAAAGAACAGAACAATGCATTCGGTAATAGTAATAATGTTCCAAATGATCCACCTTCTGGTTTTGAAACTAGCAACGGTATACCAACAGTTCCACCACCTGGAATTGAAGAGATTAACCCATCACCTAATGTTCCTCAGTTCGGATCTGAAACTGGAAGCAATGGGATACCCGATGCGCCACCACCAGGCCTTGAAAGTAATAATAACGGAATTTCAAGTGTTCTACTACCTGGAGTCGAAAATAACAATAATGGAATACCAAATGTTCCTCAGGGATCTGAAAATGGAAACAATGGAATACCGAATGTTCCATCGCCCGGTCTTGAGAATGGTAGTAACGGAATACCAACTGTACCACCTGCTGGATTCGAAGACAAAAAGCTAGGCATTTCCAATACTCCTATTACTGACGCATTTTCGACGACACTTCCTCCGCTGACTCCAGTACCATCAACGGGATCCAGAAACAACTTAAACTTTGGAAGCGAAGGATTATTCTGTAATATATTTTACATTTTTTTATTCGTTTGTGGGACATTGTTCACTAACCATGACTTACGGTAACGGACTAAGCTGGAAAAGTTATATGTCGGGGAAAAGGAAACGGTTTTTGTTCTAAAATTCCTGACTACACTGGCACAGGCTTCGTGCATTATGCATATTACAAATGTAATCGACTAGTCTAGAAAAAAAATCAAATGCTTGTACTTCTGTTTGTATATCTAACACGAATCTAACCTTGAAAATGTTAACGTCTTCTATTGCTATACGAATTGTTTTAATTTCTAACCTTAAACTTAGTTTTAGTTTCTCAAAATAGAGGTTTAACTGTTAGTCAATGGTTGTGGTGGGGGTCAAATAGAACCCGATCCTTAAAATCGCCAATAGCGAGGCAAGCAAGGATTCAACCTAACTTGGTTTTTACGATTAAACAGTTTTTTTAAAGATTTCAATGATTCTATTTAACTAAATGAATCATTGATAACTTCATCGGACATGTCACAAGTTTGCCTCAATGTGACAGCTGACAAGTTTTTAACAAAAAAAATCAGCTATTTGTAACTGCGCAAATATGGCTGCGCAAACTGGCTTGAAGCAATTTTATCGTTTATCCTCAACCAATATGTTAAACCACTAACTATCGGTTTTGTATTGTGTGTCATTCGTTCTCTTGTCTAAAAGTTGTTATTGTTTGCACATTGCATTGCTAAGGCAACCGATAACAACTCGGAAACAGATTATTTTCGGGATACAATTTATTTTAGAGCCGTCAAGTCAAAAGAGACAGATTCTCATTCTCATTCCCAGTTACAATATTAATAACCGTCAATTTAATTTTTTTAATGAAAACTTCTACAGTCTCTGACAGTATATGGTAAGGGAACTCCTATACGTGTGAACAACGTGCTTGAAATGCGTTGTGGCGAAACCGATTGCAGGGATAAGTACGGGTAAAGAGTTCGCCACGTCTTGGGGTCAAGTCTACGGATATATATGATGACTTGATGCGAATAACATAAGGGACGGTCGACGGTTCAGAAAAAGGCTCCAACGTGAATAAGGTGCGTGTCTTACCTTGGTCCGTCTTGGTTGGAGCGTCGATTCGGTCTTAATGAGGCCGGCCGCCAGCCATATGCTGCGATGAGCAATTTTGATGAATGCTTCGTTGGTGAATCAGGAACGATTTTCAGGGAGTTCGTTCTTCGTTAATTTGTCGCTCCACAATTTCTTGTTATCATTGTAATTATTTTGCAGTTTTTAAATTAATTTAGTCGAGCGCGAGCGGAACGCGGCTGCGCTCTTACAATTTTTCTAGATGTCTCGTTATGTCGCGGCAGCACTGCGTCCGAATCGAAGACACGCATGCGCGATAGGCGTTTCACTATTAGCCCGAATACAGAACCGCGACCGATTTGAATAATGGACTAGTTGTCAAAACAGGGGCAGGAAAAATTCGAATAACGTTTGACAAGCAGCTTATTACGATGCATGCGTCAACAACGCCTTATTTGAATTTGGAACAGTTGGGACGAATTCTTTTTTTATTTATTGGTCTTGTATTCAATTTTGAATTTTATTGTTTGGACCCAAGGGTTTTTTTTTCATTCATTTATTAATGAACTATTGTCGAGGCTTCAGGCCTATTTTAATTTTCACTTCTGTTGGCAATTGCTGACTGCCTTTGCTTTTTTCCATAAATTGAAACATAGAGTAACTACACTATTGCCAATGACTATAAGTAAATGAGTGTGTTTCTGTATTTTATATGCGTGTTTATTTGTGCATTTTCTCGCGTGTAGTAAATTGCCTTAAGGGTATTTTAGTGACCCAGATTTTGTAAGATCTCCAATTTAATATATTTTAGAATTAAACCAATTCCTTATTATTCATTTAGTATACTAGTGATGTAATCGTTATTACAAAGTTCATACACATTTTTGCATCTACAATGAGCAATTAAAAACTCATTTGTATTGAATATTGACTTTAATGTAAAGGAAAATCAACGCACGTTGTAATCCAACACGTTTACTCCGCCATATTAAATACCTGTTACGCACGCAACGGTTTCTTATTCTTCTCGATGGATTTTTTTCTGATTTAACACGTTACCTATGTATGTGACACGTGTCAAAACATATACCAGCACCTTTTTTCCCAGCAAACGGAAGCCAACATGGCGGCCGTTACACTTTCATCGGAAATGTTGGAATTTTGTTTTTTCGAAATCGAGTGTAGAATCGAATATAGTGAAGTGAAAATATTTTTGAATTTACGTTTTTTTATCGTAAAAATCTTTGTTTAAATAAATCACATCTTGCTGTCACGTCAACAGATATTGTAAATTGTATAAATACACTACTTTGCTTCATGATGATCGGTTGTGTCGTTCTGGGGTAAGGAGTAACAAACAAACAGTCCTATGTTATGCATTTAATTATTAGTTAAGATACCGTAAATAATATATTCTACGGACGGACACGTTTGCTTAACAATATTAAATAATACTTAGGCCTGCGAAATTGAATGAGTATAAAAAATATTGAAATGTGTACAATGCCGTCTGGCCAATAAACGATTTAGCGAACGCGAAGAGTCGATCAAACGTAACGTTTTTCGCCTTTTGTATTCACATAACGAACATAAATTGGCTAAAATAATCCATTAGATAAAACAATGAAATAACTATCCCTACTAATATTATAAATGTAAATGTAAGTTTGTTTGCTACGCTTTCACGTGAAAAATACTCAACCGATAATCATGAAACTTTGTACACATATTCTTGGAGGTATTAGAAGTAACATAGGATACTTTTTATAACAAAAAAAATATAAAAAGCGAAGTATGTATGTATATATGTATCCCTATGGACTCCGAAGCGGCTGGACAGATTTCGATGAAATTTACAGGGATTGTCTAGATTGGCACATTCCTGTGTTTGGTAGCGATCGGATCAACATAATTAGTGGTACCCGGGCGAAGCCGGGGCGGGTCACTAGTAATATTATAAATGCGAATGTGTGTTTATTTGTTACGCTTCAACTCCTTAACGACTCAACCGATCGTCATCGAGCCGAGGCTGGGCCCTCTCGGGCACCCTCGAATCGGAATGCTAAACGCGTAATGAGTGACAGCCCAAGCCGAGGTCCCCTCTCGGGGGCCTTTGAACCGAGTCACTCAAAGGAGCGTACGCCGAAGTGCCCTAAGAGCACGGTAGCCTCTTAATTCGGTAATAATAATAAAGCCCGAGCCGAGGCTCCCTCTACGGAAGGAGCCCTCGAGCAAGTTACTCTTAAAGAGGCGTAGGCTATCTGCTCGCTTGTGGCGATACAAAGTTCCTTAGCGAACGCAAAACCGTTGTATGTATTGTGAAACGTGCGTCGTCTGTCGAAACGATTGAAATGGCCCTTAAGGGAGAGAGGTGTGGAAAAATCTTCGTATCGTAAATTGCGAAGGCGATATGACGGTGTTTTTTATTTCTTTTTGATTTCATAAGCATATTAGCATAAGCCGGAATAAGGTTTCATTACCAACAATGGAAGCGTAATAAAACGATCAATGTACAATGAAGGAACGATTTTTAATTATCTAGAGTGCCGCAAGGTCGCGTCGCTCACTGTACTTGAGATGAACGCGCAAATATGACCGTGTGTCACACTGTACAACTATTTGTATGGTTATTTAATTTCGTAATATCGGTAGCTAGACACGATTATTAACAGAGAAGACTTAGCTAGAAAATAAGTTGATATTGAAGTAATTTTTTTAAGTTTAAATAAGTAAAATTTAACCGCATAACAACCTTAATACTATAAGTTACTGATTTTGATTCCTAGTCAACTGGTAATCCTGATCTTAAGCCTGTTAACTAATTTGTGATTTTGTTTGTCCGTTACTCTATATATTAAAGTTACTCTACGAAAACCATCTTACAAAAATTTCTAACTTTGAAAATGTGAAACGAATGTGTGCCAAGCTGAAAAGCTACTAGTTACTATTACCCGCAGGTCGTGAGTTCGATTCCCACCCAGGACAATCATTGTACATGAACATGTCTTTTTGTCCCAAGTCTGGGTGTAATTATCTATGTAAGTATGTATTTACAAAAGACAAGTAGTATATGTAGTATATCAGTCATCTGGTTGCCATAGCACAAGCTCTGCTTAGTTTGGGGTCAGATGGCTGGGTGTTAATATGTCCTGGGATATTATATTATTAATAATAAATACGTACCAATTTTTGTTGACCATATTAGTTTAAATCATTTCTGATCACTCTTTTAGGAAGTTTAAGAACTTTATATGATTAGTGTTGCCAGACGTCTTGTATTTAAACGTCCCGCCAGGACTCTGTCTCAGTGGTGGCTCAGCGGTTTAGGCCCCGACTTACGTACTGCAGGTTGCGGTTTCTAACCCAGGCAGGCGTGTACTTTGTGTAATTTATTTCATCACCACTACTCAAAAAACGGTGAAGGAAAACACCGTGAGGAAACCGGCATGTCTTAGAACCATCAAATTCTAAGACATGTGACATCCACCAACCCGCAATGGGCCAGCGTGGTGGATTACGGCTCATTCCCTCTCTCCGAGAGAAGGCCTGTGTCCCTGCAGTGAAGAACATCCTAGAAAATGCCGATTTCTATGTGCGTAACAAACACGTATGTATAAGCAAATGTGTTAAAATTTACAGGAATTAAAAAAAAGCTATTATCTAGTAATAAAAACAACGTAATTTTTTTTTCTCTAGGAACAAATTTAAAAACCCGTTTTCTTTGCCAAAATGAACTTTTATCTCTTACTGGTTCAAAATTATCTGGCAACCCTAATATGGATATCCCTACTAATATTATAAATGTGAATGTAAGTTTGTTTGTTACGCTTTCACGCGAAAACTACTCAACCGATCATCATGAAACTTTGTACATATATTCTTGGAGGTACTAGAAGTAACATAGGATACTTTTTATGAAAAAAAAACTATAAAAAGCGAAGTGTGTATGGTACCTATAGACACCAAAACGGCTGGACCGATTACGATGAAATCTACAGGGATTGTCCAGATTGGCATTCCTGTGTTTGGTAGCGATCGGATCAACAGTGGTACCCGGGCGAAGCCGGGGCGGGTCACTAGTTTATTATAACTTAATCAGTTGCTTGATATTGCAAATGAAAACAGCTTCGGTGTGTAAGGATGGCTCTCGTTATTGCAGTAATTATGCTACATAAAGATTACCTTTGCAATTTGCCAGATGCATTTACTATTAGTGATAGAACTGAGCCACGTGCTCACACATTGTTGGATAGGAAAATTGTTTCAAGATTAAGAGATAGTTATAGCGCAAGTTCGGCCCCACATGGAATACTGCTCGCATCTCTGGGCGGGAGCACCCCAATACCAGCTTCTTCCATTTGACCGCATACAACGGAGAGCGACTCGAATCGTCAACGACCGAGCTCTTACCGATCGGCTTGATACTCTGGCCTTGCGGAGGGACGTCAGCTCCCTCTGCATTTTTTACCGTATGTACCACGGGGAGTGTTCCGAAGAACTGTTTGAAACGATTCCTGCCGCCGAGTTTCGTCATCGTACGACACGACAGACCGCCAGGTACCATCCACACCATCTGGATGGCTGGAATTCCTCAACAGTGCGGTTCTCTCGACATTTCCTGCCACGCACAGCCGCGTTGTGGAATGGTCTGTCCCCGGCGGTATTTCCAAACCAGTACGACTTAGGGTCCTTCAAGAAACGAGCCTATCTTTTTCTAAAAGGCCGGCAACGCATCTGCAGTTCCTCTGGTGTTGCGGGTGTCCATGGGCGTCGTTGATCACCTAGGTGTTCCCGCCGCTCGTTTGCCCCCTTCTCTTATAAAAAAGGTAGTAAATTTAGAATACAGATGTCAAGTTTGATTAAGTGGCCATACCTCCAGATCCAGGGCTAATCATTAATCTTCCTCGATAAATTATCACTCAAACGAGGACCCGTAGTAATCAGGCTGTGACGTCAGCTAATTACATATGATGATCATTTATTTACACATCACATCCATTTATAAATTGCTCGATGTCATACAAGTTGTAACATATTATTATATTGCTGTTTCCTGCGACTTCTTCCGCGTGGAATTAATTCGAGAAAACAAGTTCGAGGGTTTTTCACTTTTTGCGCGGAACCCTAAATATTTTGCTAAAATTAAATTAGCCTATTAGAATCCCGACAATATTAGCTATCTTCCAGTAAAAGTCCCATCCGAATCGGTTCAGTCGTTTCGGAGATTACCCGGAACAAACAGACAAAAATTTAAAAAATTGTATTTTCGTTATAAGTACCGTATCTGCATCATGTGTATTGATTATGGAATTGTTATTTTGATATTACATACAGACACTTCAATTTTATTTATCAGTATAGATATAGATGATGTTTACACACAGGTATACTCACATAGTGTATCTTGTTATGTTAAAAACCAACCATATCTTCAATACACCTCATAATAATCATGGCTTACATACGCAGGTACGCAGACATTGATCAAAAGTTTTGTTTTTTAATTATGGTGCCAGGGGTCCACACCGGTAGTAGTATGCAACGGTATTAGGTGATCCCTTTGCTCATTTAGCACCTTACCAAAATACGATGTCATACAATAACAGTTTAATTCAACTTAGTTCCCGAAATGTGTAAATGCAAGTTGGAAAATATCAACATGTTTTCGGCTACGGGACTTGTCTTCCGTTGTACACGCGATTGACAACCCTGGACATTATATTTGAAAAAAATATATGAAAAATTCTCAATGTTGATTACATCAACAGTGGTAGAGCCCGCAACAACATCTGTTGCACGAATTGTCCGGCTCGACCGGTGAAATACCACGACCTCACAGAAAACAGGTGTGAAGGAGAAGTACTCTGCGTTTCGTCCGATTAGTGAGGTGCCGGAGGCCTAATTTGAGTCCTGTTCCCTTCCCACCCTTTCCTCATAAGGATAGGACGGGAAAGGGAAATATCCTTTTTCCTGTCTATGCCATCCTTTGTCCATTAAAGGTAGGCAACGCATCTGCAACACATTTGCTTGTTGTTTTTCTATGGGTAGCGCTCACTTGAAATCAGGTGATCCGCTTGCTCGTTTGCCTTGTCATTTTTCGATGCCATGGTTTGGAATATTACACTCTTAGTGTCTGCTTTGCTAAAATTTGCTTGGGATTGGTGCACGCTGGTTTTATAATACTAACCTAACAAAATAATTTATCGAAATTTATATATTTATTATAACACTGACTTACTTTGCCATGGGGATATAAAGTATTTTCAGGTTGATTTCTTTCGTTGTATGATTGGACATTCGTGGTACAAATTAAACGACTTGTTTTTTAAGGCCATGTTACATTGGTCTTTTTTTCACATGTAAATTGTGAAACTAGTAAACTAGACTGCGACTTACGTCCTATTTTAATTAAATATATTTCTTTATGAATCCTGTTTTCTTTACACGCTTTTACTTAATCAAGATCGTAGATAAAAATACTAATATATTTTGACATATTCCAGTGGAGGCTTGCGAGACAAACGACGGTGGGGTCGGCAGTTGTATCAACGTGTACCAATGCGAGCCCTACCTCAAGCTGCTGAAAGACACGCAGAGAGCACCCTCGGTGACGCAGCTCCTGAAGAAAGTACATTGCGGATTCGAAGGGAACAACCCTAAGGTAAATTATGTTTTCTATTACAAATTGTATTAAGTGTTGAACTCTACAATTATAACTACAGACTAACAGAAAGAAGACTAACAGAACTGAAGATCCAGAGGGGTCAAGAGACTTGAAATTATGCACAGAGATTTCTGTTATTACGTAGGCTAGCACTAAGAAAGCATACTTCTAAATTAATTCCCTAAATGTCTAAAGTATGGGGATGAAGTCGGGGCGGATCGCTAGTCTTCTAAATAAAGAAAAATCAATTGAAGAATTTGTGTAGCCGCATAACTTCAGAGTTAACCCTTACTTATTTGACTATTTGTTTGGTTATTACGGGGACAGGGTTTCTAAAAAAATTTGAATTACAAAATCTCAGTACAATATAAATGTTAAAAACAAGTTTTTGGCTAAAAAAACATGGTACAAGAAATTCTCACCGGGAAAATAAAAAGTAAGCGCGTGTGTAGCCGCGGACGAGTACATTGAACTTAAAACCAAAATCTCTATTCCAATACAACTTCCGCGTTATTGTATTATCCAAGTTTCACCAAAGCGTACTTGGTTTTTTTATTTTATAAGGTGGCAAAAGAGCAAGCGGATCACCTGATGTTAAGTGAACGCTACCCATAGACATCCGCAACAAGCAAATGTGTTGCAGATGCGTTGCCTACCTTTAAGGACAGAGGAGGGCATAGACAGGAAAGAGGATTTCATCTTCCCCCGAACCCCTCCCCGTCCAATCCTCTTCCCGTGCCCATCTTATCATTATAAGGAAAGGGTGGGTAGGGGAAAAGGACTCAAATTTGGCCTCCGGCACCTCACTCATCATACGGAACGCAGAGTACTTCTACTGCACGCCTGTTTTCTGTGAGGTCGTGGTATTTCGCGACTTAATTTTTAAAATTAAGTCGCAGTTTTTTTAGTCAATCAAATTATATTTTATCTTGAACCACATTAATTATTTTAAGCCAACAACTTTTGGAACCGTCAGAGGTCCTTCTTCAGAGTGACCATAGTTTTTAGTCTGCACTTGGACTACATTATTATGCCCTTTGCCCACCACGTACATTTAAAAATGTAGCCTGTTTTATCATGTAAACTTAAACTTCTGGATAGCGTAATTTTCTATTCCAGCTGTAAAACCAACATCTAAAATTCTAACTTCAACTTCTAATGTCACGTTGTCTTAAGGAAAATGTCAGGCAAATCATTGAAATTGTGGCGACCGATAATCTAGAATGGACGAAAATTCAAGACCATGTTGTAATCAGATGCCGCGTGAATTCTAAACGGTCGGAAGCTGGTGACCCATCTACTGATGTATCGTGCACGCGGCTCATACTAATGAATTGAATTTAGTGACTTAGTATAGATCTTAGATCAGTTTTATCTTACCATACAACGCGATGCGTTTTGGTGACTTCAAGCCATAAAAGGTTAGATTCCCAACCTTTTACGGACTACCTTCACACGAGAAAACTAATCTAACAACCCCTTTTACATAATAGTTGATTATTCCTATTTTATGGTAGTCTATTATTTAATTTAGAAATGTATACTCCCAGTCTCTCTTTCTCTCTCTCACTAATTGGAGGAGCGCGTCCTCGTGGTTGTGGCAGAGGGCGACCCTGTTGGGAACCTATAATTTAGACAATCTTAAGTAAAACATAAAGTGGATAGCTTCCCGGTGTTGTCTATGTGTACCATTCATTCTGGAGGATTGTAAGGTATAACATAATTTGATCCATCTGTTGAAAGAGAGTCAAAGAGTATGAAGTATGTGACTGTGATGACGGATTAGAGAGACGTGGAAGGAACCGTGGTGAACTCCACTTAAAACGTGAACAGGGCAGGAGAATGACGAATTTTTCATTTTAATTTATCGTCGAAGTTCGTGCTTAAACGACGCGTTTTAAATTGATCAATGACTGAATGAAATTCAAAGATTACCAAATTATCATCCATTAAATTCTTCCATGCACCAGGTCTGCTGTCCCAGGCCGGGAATCCCAACCGTTCCTCCAACAGAAGCGCCTGTAACGGAAGTCACCCAGCCACCGACCACGGAAGCTCCACGACCTTCGGGCAAGTCACTGAGTGGTGATGGGGACTATGTGGACGCGTTCCCGGAGCCTCCAACTTGCGGCACTAGTAGTGCCCAATTCACCAGGGTAGTGGGTGGTGTCAACGCGAAGTTGGGTAAGGAAGGAACATTTTTAGTAGCACACCTATGTAATTTGGATGTCGGATGTCCATGGATGTCTTTTGAAAAGTGGTGATCTCAGCCGAACGAATTCGTAAGACGAACAAACTATTCTTCTATCTTGACCTGACCTTTTCTTGACCTGCCAACTTGTTGCCAGGTGGGTTCCCGTGGATAGACTATTATTTTTGACCTGGGCTTATTGCCTGGTGGGTTCCCGTGGACGTACTATTGTTTTTGATGTGAACTTGTCCTCAGGTGACTTCCCGTGGATGGCGCTCTTGGGCTATAAGTACCGCGGCGGTCCCACCGTGAGCTGGAAGTGCGGGGGTTCCCTCATCACGCAGCGACACGTACTCACCGCCGCACACTGTATCAACGGATTGGACAGCTTGTGAGTGGCTTTCTTCTTTCCCCGAAAGTACCTGCTACCCGACTGTAGACGAAGCGAGTGACCCATTTGGTGGAAATCCGTAATATCTGCCTACCCCTCTGTGATATGAGTATGAGTGGATGCTTATTTGTATTTAACTTGATATTCAGACTTGCGTTAAAATTCACATATAGTTGTTAACATCCTTAAAGATGAAGCGATAGAAGCGGTGCGTCATTTGATACATTATCCGACGCCATCATCTGCATGCGTCGTATTGAACTATATCTCGCATTTTATTACAATCGTACTGAATACGCTGACATATATATTACTAGCTGGTCCCCGCGGCTTCGCACGCATTCTTATCTTCCTCGCTGGAATTTTTGTAACTTGATTTCGCGTATAATAACCTAAAATTTCAGGTAAATGTCAGCTTCTTGCTATGTGTTTTTATTTCGCTTTCTTTTTTTAATAACATTTTTTGTAGTTTCGTTTTTTTTTCTTTTTTTAATTAGTGGGTTTATCTTTTACGTCTTTTAAAATTATTGTTTATTTATAAGCAAAAGGCTCCTCTGAACAGGCGCAGGGCTGCTTTTGGGCTGAGCTGAAAACCACGTAGCTTTTGTCATGCGGTACACGCTGAACCTTTTGTAATCTTTATTAGTAATTAATGCTCAGTTTTCTTTGCTCTGTTTTAAAGATAAACAATAAATGATTATTTCATTATAAATGCCTATGTACGTCATGAAACTGACCGTATGAAAATATGCCTAGCCCCTGGAAAATTTTTATTTCGGGATAAAAGGTAGCATATATTATTTTCTGTAAGCCTAACAATATGTGGGTTGAGTCGTTAAGGATTTAAAGCGCAACAAACACACATTAGCATTTATAATATTAGTTAGGATGTAACTGCGCCAAGTCCCGGATGCTTGTTTTAATGGACACTACTTATTTTAATATATGAACTCACCAATATTGTGAGAAACTGTAATCTACATCGCTACATGTCTAGTTACATTAAGCAGAACGGTCTATCCTTCAAAAAATATCTTCTAATCAGTTATTCTTGGCGTGTATTCTTGTCAGGATGGTATCCGTGTGGTGGTACTTATAAATGCGGTATTACGCGACGCTGTAATATTAATTTGTACCTATAGACTTCGTTGCTACTAGAAGCTGTCATGCCGTCTCGTCGTCTATGTCATTTGTTTGTACGATTGTATGTCACTATGAATAAATATGAACAGACACGCCTATTACCCAGTGCAGTAGATAATACGGATTTCCATTCGGCTTTACCCTGGCAACTTCTCCCGCTTCTTCTACGGCCTATCCTACGACTACTGGTACTCTTAATACTATTTTTATTTACTTTCTCACCAAATCGGTTGCTATAAATGAGTTTGAAACGACCTCGAGATGGCCGATAGTTATGTGAGTTGCAACATGATTTTCGATAACATGTTTTTTTCATCTTAATAGATTATTATATATTCGTCATTCATATTTTGCATTCTATCTCATTTAAGATTAACCATTGGTAGATATAGTTTTATTACTAGAACCGGTAACCACACAGGTCACGTTAAACATGTGCGGACCAACGTTAACCGTGGGTTTCTGCGGACGTATGCTTCCTCTCTGTCTTTGTTTTTGAAAAAACTGAGATGGCAATATGTTTTGTGTGAATATTTGCAGTGTGAACCCACGGTGACTTCGACTTTACATCAAATGGGTCAAGCACATATTTTTTTATAAAGGAACACTGGGGACTATTTCTTGATTGAAGTTACCAAGAAAAATTATAAACTTAAATACTTCAATTAATTTTGCAAGTATTAATTACGTCTCAAATAATAAATGTTTTATTTATAACACTAAATTACTTGCAACATTTTGCACGACATGTCATCCTAGCTAATATCAATTTAAATGTGTTTGTATGTTTAACTTGTTAACGACTCAACCGATCATCATGTGAATTTGCAAATAACATTATCTGTGGGCGCAAAAAAACGTCCACAGATACGATAGTAGAACCTAATATAGGTTGCCATGGTAACGTATGACACAACAGTAAAATCTTTTTGACATTTCATATAACATTATTATGTCAACCATAGACAACTTTTTGACATTTAACTATATTTCCAAATTATTATACGTGAATTCGAGCTACAAGAATTCCCAGCGCACACAAGACACAAATTCTATTTCATTAATATTACATAACTGACTACTTTCGAGAACCAGTTTTATCAATATAAGGTTTGTAAGAGACACGATTAGCCTTTTGAGGTCCCGATATTTCGGCACAGTTGCATGCGCCATGGTCACGGGCTGAATCAGTCAGAAGTCATCTTGGTAAGAATCCTGTCTCTTACAAACCTTATACTAGTAAAAACCATGAAAGTTATAAACCAGTTTCATTTTTAGTTACCAATGTAACTTTATCAGAATAATGCTCCACATCACATATAGCCTAACTTATTTTTTACGTCGTCTAGTATTCTGTAGGAACAGAGGCATTAACAAAAAAATTACCAAAATATAATAAGTAGCATTTCAACCATTTAAAGGTCAACAGTATAAAGGACCTTGAACAATAACAAAATACAATTTGACAATAGTGGCCGGTACACCACAGCCCTAATTACCTTGATACCGCATCATGTTGCGTCACATCCTTCCGGTGCACGAAAGCGACATCTTTAAAATGTGTTTTGTTTAATAGTAGGAAGTAATCAAACGATCAGGAATTTCACCTAATAGTCAATGATATGCCTTGTCCTGTTAAAATGTTGCACATATTAATTCACAATCCTGTGCAACAAATAGGACCAGTTACTTAGAACTAACATTTATTTTATAAAATGCATAAACTATACCCTTGACGACATCACTCTCTTGAAGGTACGACATCTACGACTTAATTGGACATGTACTCACGCCTGTATCCCAGAAGGGTACACAGACGTTACAGATTTCCATTCCGTACGATTCTGGTACACCTCTGTCATTTCTACATCTATATATTTAGAAGAAGGTGGCAAACGAACAAGCGGTACACCAGATGTTAGTGACAGCTACCCATAGACATCCGCAACAAGCTAATGATTTACAGATGCGACCTTTAATGGACAAAGGAGGGAATAAACAAAAAAAGATTATTTCCTATCCATTTAAATTAGGCCTCCGACACCTCACTCATCAGGCGAAACGCAGAATACTTCTACATCACGCTGTCTTTTGTGATGTATGTCACCGGTCGAGCCGCCATTTTCGGCGTACCATAACAACGTCATTTTTCAATTCCAGATACCTGGTCCGTCTCGGGGAGCTAGACTTGGAGAAGGAGGACGACGGCGCGACCCCGATAGACGTCCTCATAAAGACGAAGATAGAACACGAGAACTACAGTCGCAACTCTCTCACTAACGACATCGGAGTGCTCGTTCTACAACAGGACGTCACGTTTACAAGTAAGCTTTTATACTTATTATTTGTGTAAACTACTAATGCCTCTTCTCTTTAATTCTTTCACAGAGGCAAATAATACCTAAGGCAAATAAGGCACGTGTCTATAGGCGCCAGATTAGAAAGGGGGCACACTAACGCCAAATACATTCACTACTAGGCCTTGTTAAAATTAATAATATTTATGGCCGCTATTAGGGCGCCAATGAGCTGTTTGTTTATGCGTCATTGGCGGCCGTAATGGTTTCGTAACGGCGCATTGTCTATGATGCGATGGGAAGGAAAATATCTAATTACGAGTAACAGCCGCTAAATCAATACATGATTGTATTAACAGAGGGCGCTCGAGTTGTCTAATGTTATATGACGACCATGACAATACAGTAACGTTGCCGGCCTTCAAGAAAAGTTGTATTGGTCTGGACATACCATTGGAGACTACAATTGTTTTTAGTCTTCAGACTTAGACCGTAAGTTTGTGGAACCTAGGGCTAACATAACTGCCATATATTCGGACAATGAAAAAAAAATTGTCGTGTAACTTGGGGTCATCGCCGTATATCCGCGGAGCCTTAGGCTCCAGCTCAAAGCGAGCGATAGTATATGTATACCCCTTGTTTTTGTAGTGTTAAAACAGTTGTTGTATTTACAAAAAACTGATTTTTATGCAATACAAGGAAAATTCATTCGATCGTAAATAATAATAGATTCGACAATATTCGAATTTCAGAACTAATCCACCCCATCTGCATCCCTCTGGCTCCGGAACTGAGATCCAATTCTTACGTCAACTACAACCCCATGATCGCCGGCTGGGGGAGCGTCTCGTACCGTAAGTATCTATACGAACAGTTAAATTCTGGTAGACCCCATGCCCCCTCTGATCCTGGGTTCATACGGGGCGAAGGCCTGGCCATTGTTCGGCACCACACTTGACGCCCGTACGTTCCTTGACTCGTAACCACTTGGTGCGCTAATAGTGTAACCGTGGGTGTCCACTGTCGTAAAATCATCTCTCTGAAAAAACTGAGATGGCATTATGTTTTGTGTGAATGTTTGCAGCAGTGTAAACTCACGGTAATGGTTGACAGTAACAGATTGCGAAATGACCGTCCTTCGGCTATTGTTGTGAACGATCTCCTAGCACAAGCGGAAGATTTTTTTATATTTACGCGAATATTATACATTGAAATTGAACTAATTTTGCGAATTATTTATCGCGTTTATTCAATGTTTGTTCCTGAAGTTTCGAGTCAAAATTGTTGCATCTCAAGATACTGTAAGCTCATTCTGCATAAATCGGAGCAAGAATTGAAAATAAGATCGCTCGCAATTTCCCCGATTGACAACTCACCCCTCCTCCCGCAGCTATCCCAACTACAACCATTAACAATAATCAATTAACGCGTCATCCGTGTGCAGGTGGTCCTAGTGCGAGTCGCCTGCAGGCGTTGCAGCTGCCGGTGGTGACCAACGAGTACTGCGCGCGCGTCTTCGCGCCCTACAAGGAGCAGACCATAGACGACCGAGTGCTGTGCGCGGGCTACGAACACGGCGGCAGGGACGCCTGCCAGGGCGACAGCGGAGGCCCGCTTATGCAGCCAGTTGTGAGTGATACCTATACTTTGTTAAACATCAAGTTGGAATCTTTGTAAACAAACATACATGGCGGCCATTACACTTTTCATACTTTGTTTGTTGTTGTTTAAATGTGATAGTGACATGAAATGATATAATATAGTTTTAACTTGAAATGTTGGTTGCAAAGATACGATACCATTAAGTGAAGAGTCAATAGGCTGACGCTAAATTAAAGCAATTATTACAACCCGATCACCGCTTAACAGGCCGGATTGTGAACAAGCGCCAATTAATTTGATATAAAAATAATTTAAGCGCAGACAAATTAAAAGAAATCGACTTCAATTCGCCAAAAATCCAGGATTTCGGATTGGGATTAAATTACAATGGAGTCAATCTGAAAACTAAAAGCTATCAATTGAATAAAAAATGTTGAAATCAGTTAATAAATGTCCGTTATGTTTCTCGAAGTCGGTTCAAAATAACATACATTTTATACTTTCAGTGGAACTCGAAGAACTTCACGACGCCCATGTATCAGATTGGCGTGGTGTCGTACGGCAAGAAATGTGCAGAGCCGGGCTTCCCAGGAGTCTATACGAGGGTCACCAAGTTCATACCCTGGCTGGAGGAGAAGGTCCTCGGCAAGGTCTGACCGATGACAGTTGTTAACTACAATGGTTGTGATAGATTACTTTTTAATTTATAGGCAAGAATTTAATACTGTTGTCAAAGAGTAACGCCCGGTTTCAGAAAAGCAGGACAAATTACCTAGCTACCTGTCAAATATCCGATTAAATGTCATTCGTGTTGATAGGTCCATAAACATCATTTTTTTCTTTTTTATTTAGAATCTGCAATTGATTTGATATTACTGTTAAATTAACGGAATTGTTAGTTGAATAAAATTTTGCTTAACCTTTCAACTGGGCGTAAGTTTATATTAACAATTTATAAAATGTATTATTATTTTAATAACGTCTCGATGTTGTGTGCGTGTGTGATGAAAGTGATGTTTTGTTTTTATTATTTAAAACTTCAAACGGTTTCAAAGAGTAGATAACCATTCAATAGTTTAATACCTAAGATCCAAATTACAAAACATTTGTAACCAAAATAATTGACTAAGTTTGGATTATAATTAATTTTAATTTTAACCATAAACAATACTTGCTTACATTGATGTTAGTAAATTCTTTGCAATTGACGATTTAATCTTCGTTTTTAACTATTTTTGATAATGGTGATTAATTAATCACCAACTATAATTAATACTACATTATATTGTAATAACACAATCGTGTTTAATTAGTTTTATAAACTATTCCATATTCTATATTTTATAAGGATTGCAAGGTCAATGACTTTGCATTCGACATGTCATCCGTTAGTTGATGGTTCAATTTCCAGAAAGTTCATTCTTCTCTGTAAAGCTATGCTTAACCTGTATTATGTTTTTATAAAGCTCGCTTAAATTAATCAGGGTAGACAGACTTAAGTCACAAATGTAACACAGAAATAGACAAGCTGTACAGAAGAAGAAGCGAGGCGAATATTTTGTGCCTAAAAATTCTCAGAAAAACTTTATTACGTGTAATGTACCTGCAACACATTCTCGTGTTCCACATTACTCTACGTACAAGGTACAATAAATTATCATGACATGTATTTCTGTAATTCTTTTCAATGCATTATTTAATTGTATATTTTTTAATAATAAATCATGTATTAAGTTATGAAATTATGCAAATAAAAATATTTTTTAACTAAGTGGAGCTATTTCTATTATTTGTCGTAAAAATATTTGAGGCCACAGTTTTTTTTATGTGAGAAGGTGGCAAACGAGCAAGCGGATCACCTGATGCTAAGTGAGCGCTACCCATAGACATCCGCAACAAGCAAATGTGTTGCAGATGCGTTGTCTACCTTTAATGGACGGAGGAAAAACGATATTTCCTTTTCCCCGTTAACCCCCTCCCCGTCCAATCCTCTTCCCTTTCCCATCTTATCTAATCTTTATAAAATGTACGGGTGATCGATTCCCATAAGTAATAAACTAAATAATATTTCATTTTCCCATGTCCTTCACTTTCAAAACCTTTCCTTATTAGAAACTAGCTGTGCCCTGCGGTGCAATTTAATTTAACCAATGATTTTCCAGCCTAAGCTGACACTTATTATGATTGACCTAAATAGCTCGCATATTTTTTCCTATTTACTTGACAAAATAAAAATAAATAATTAAAACTAGCGTTTTAAGGGAAAAGTGTGGATTAGAAGTCCCTTCCCACCCTTTTCTTATGAGGAAAGTATGGGAAGGGGAAGAAAATTTAACGGTGGAGGGGATGTATAGGAATTGGAAATAACCATTTCCTGTTTGTCCCCTCCTCTGTCCATTAAAGGTAAGCAACGCATCCGCAACTCATTAGTTAGTTGCAGATGTCTATGGGTAGCGATCACTTGACATCGAGTGAACCGCTTGTTCGTTCGTTTACGTTAGTACTATAAAAAAAACATCCTGTGAATACATTCTCACATTTAGTCCGAAGCACTTTAAGCCCAAATTATTGTCGTACGTAACTTAATCTAGACTTAAGTAAAATAAAACAATTTGCATCGCTTGGGTTATTTTATTATACAATACAATATTACATGATGACAACAAGATGCTTTGTTACCGGACCAATGTCCCAAGTTAAAGCTCGTCTACACCAATCGACTCACAACTCGATATATTTTGCATTCGATACATCGACTAAACATCGCTACAATAAATCGGTTAAGCATTATGTACAGTTACAAGAATTAAAATCGTTTTTTTTTGTCAATTGTAAAACCACATGTGTATATGAGTGTACCACGAAAAATATGTGTTTTACAAAAATATTTTAATTAAATATACATAATATCTTTGAAAAGTAAGATTGTTACATCAAAATCAAAGTTGGCAGTCTCTCATTCTAGAGGTTTGCGACCAGTTGTAACAAAAAATCTATACAATACAAAAAAGCCTAAATAACGCTAAAATCCAAAGATGTTACATACCTCCAGATAGACCATACGGGACCCAACAGCGAAGCCACCTCAAGTCACCAATTGGCGCCTTCGTATCCAGCACAATCATTCGTTTCCCTAATCTCCATTTTTGTTATTAAAGAATTGACTGTGCTATGAAATACTATTATATAAAAACTATAGACCCCATAGAAAGATAAATGTACGAACATTACACAATCCTGAATATTTTATACACAAGTAAATATAAAATATTAACAATAACAATGCGACAAAATTA
Organism: Papilio elwesi; assembly: GCA_029849275.1. Lineage (NCBI taxonomy): Eukaryota > Metazoa > Arthropoda > Insecta > Lepidoptera > Papilionidae > Papilio > Papilio elwesi. The sequence continues at coordinate 8,517,363 of CM056704.1, read as the reverse complement.
TATTTCCCTAAAAATACAACGAAACAAAAAAGCAAAAATCGAGTTTCATTTGTAGGGCGGTAATCTGGAGGTATATAAATCTATGAATATAAGCCAAAAAAAATCTATAAAAAATTAGGTTGCATTTAAAAAAATCATATTAATTCATATCGGTTATAAAAAAAATTACGTATTTATTTACATAAGCCTTACTTAATTACATGTTTTACGACGAATCATTTTAACCTGCAAATTTTAAAGGCCCTAAGAATATTAAATCAACTAGAAAATGTACACATTTAGTCCACTCAAACTATCGGGAGTCACGATTTGAACCCAGGCGTCAATGTAAAAACTTTTTAAAATTATCTCCCATCGATTTTATTTGTAGATTGAATAATGAAAGTTGGTTGATACTGAAAAAGGGCGGCAAATGTAAAACAAAGATTAAGGCAACTCCATTTTTAAAATTATACTCAGAACAACCTGTTTTGATACTCCTAATAATTTTTAAGTCGAAATGTCTTGTTTATTTCATGTATCAACTTTCTTTAGTCAGACTCTACACATCGATTTATTTATTTTTTAATCCATAGAGAAATATTGCACATAGACATTATTCATGGTACACCTACATAAAACAAGCAAATGCCATACAACATACAATTTATTTACATTTTCTTTGTATGAAACCTTCACAGTTTAACAATAAAAACGTTTTGTAAATTAAAATGAAGCCACGTACAACAAATACGTACACTTATTTTTAACTTAGCATTCAAAAACAATATCAGACACAAATCAATTGACAATTAGTGCTTTTTTATCTGTAGATCCGATCAAATTGTAAAAGTAACATTATCTATATCAAGTTTGTGCCAACCCTACATACGAGCCTTGAATATGGCGCGACCAAAAATGTCGCGATGACGTATAAAACGTACAAAATGCTGATTCACAACACGATTTTACAAACTGTACTTATACAGAAACTCTACTGAAACGGTACGTACACAATGTCCCAATAAGGATTGTCCATTTTCTTTGTTTTATATTTTGTTCGCTACTTATTATTCAGTAACTGTAAATACGTTATATTTTACAACAGAAAAACTCGGTTATTTTATAAATACCTGTAATCCACCAAACAATCGGTTCTGTCATAATCGGTGTTGCCAACTTAACCAACTTCCCGTCAGATGGAACGAATTTAATTTAGTCCGGCAAATGCCAATTAAGATTTGCAACTCTTCGGGTAATATTACTTCAGTTCTACTGCGGATCACATCATTCCTAAAACGAGCTCGTTTGAACTCCAAGCTTTGCCCTTTGAGTGACCTTGAGCCGTGATGGTGCCACAGTGAAGGACCACTTCCAGTACCGTAAGTCACGTATATAACCAATCCAAAAACAACCTCGATTTTCCATTATTTACTTTGTTAGTACATGTTTCAGCATTGCTCCTTGCGTTTACAAACAAACCTCCTACGTCCGTATATGTACTAATTACTTTGAAATTGCTATTTAGATATGTAAAAACAGTTCTAAATGTATATAAAAATCACTGGTTTGCGCTTGTTGTGCGTTATTCATTGATAATGACTTTTGTAACATCCTGTATTTCATAATACTGTATACAGAGTGTTTTAAAACTATTATCGAGTGAAGAGAAACTTTTCAGGTTTTTAAAGACGGTAGATATAACAGTTGTGGTTGGTTCAAGACATGTTTCAACAACATAAAATTGGGATCCTATCAAATCGACAAGGAAGCGTTGGAATTTATTTATTTATTGTCAACTATACAATATTAGACCAATAGTAGGTCAAGCGTTGGTGCCTGTCATAGTATCAACTGTGTGACTTGTGTGAGCTATTATTACATAAATTTGTATGTATGTGAATTGTATGTATAAAAGCTACATTTTATTTTTAAAATGGTCAAATTGAATCGTGAAAGTATTAAATATATTTAATCTCAAGATTTAGTGATCCCGTATTGAACCTAGACTATCCAAGCTTAGTTGTAGCGAAAGCTATATACAGCGTGTTACTATATAAAAAAAATGTTTCTACTTCACTCGATGCAATACAGAATATATAAGGTTTTGTTTCGGTTGCATGTTACATTTATTAACCGAGCATTTAATATAGCAACATCCTGTCATCATATTATTTACTTGCAATACATTCACAATACTATATAAAGTGGTGGATTCACAAGCCGCCCTAGGCCCTGAACTAGGTACTTCGCCCCTTTGTAACGCGAATTGACGAAGATTCAACTAATCAGAACTGTAGGCAAATGCATTTTTTTTTAATTAGACTTTTAAAGTTAATCTTAAATTAGTAATTTATGATTTTTTTTTCTCACCACTTAATGTTAAAAACGCCCAGTTCCTTACATCGTATTTTTTGAGTCATATGGTTACCATCAGTTGTTTGACATGACCGCCCTTAGAACCTAGCAATAGGCCCGGGCCTACTGACCCTAGGAGTCCGTCACTGACTATAAGTAAACAAAATGAACAATACAAATACGTAGATTGTTTTTTACTCGTCGCGAATATTGCCGCGTTTATCGCTAGGACGATGGCTTACTTGATCTGAACCCCGATTTCTATAAGAATTCACGAGTCAGTCACATACGGAATTGTCCCAAAGTTTCATTTAAAGTATCAATGAATGAAATCGTACTGTAAACACTATGTTTGTAAATAAATGAAGAAACCGACTGATATTTCAACGCACAGACTACTTCTAAAGTACCTACATATGTAAATAGCATGAACGTCTGGTCAAGCCCGCGCGACACCGGGAAGGATCGCCTGTCTTTCTATACCTCTATAAAATACAAGCTTTCAATATGATAACAGGATACTGCGGTACTACAAGCTAAAATATTGTTATTACAAAATCATTGTAAAATGTTATCAAAACGCGTGCACGCCCCAACTAATATTGACCGAGCAAAAAATTCCTAAAACCCAATAATACAATATAAAAATATATAGCGTGTATATCTCTTTTTAATTAAATTATATGACTTATTACTTGCTACGCAATTTAAGATGAAATTTATATGACTTGTGGAACCGAAAAGCAAAATTCTAAAATAACGCGATGCTACAACATAATACCACCATTGTGGCGGGGACCGGGATTCCGCACAGGAAACGACCGCTGCCCTGAGAGGCAGTCCGAACGCCGGATCCCAGTCCAGAGGATCGGGCAGGACTTCATCCTGCCAGCAGCAGTACTGTACTGACAGGAAAATTAGAATGGACCGCGGTGACCTCCTTCTGCGAAACCGTAAAGGTCTTGAAGATTGCGGGAAGGGACAGAGTCGGAGACGAAGGAACCGGGGCATTTCCTCGGGACACTCTGGTTTACGCTATAGGCCCATATCATTATTGCTTTCGTTGCAGCGTCGACAAAAAGGGACCCTAGGGATCGTGGGCGTTTAGAATAGCAACACGGCGTAGTTCTGCGTTGCCGTTGTGCTTAGAAAGCACAAAACGGGTTTATTGTCTCCTATGGGTCTCGCAGAAGCTCAGTGGAGAAGTACCGGTGTGTTCCTTTAGAGATCCCGGAACCCTCTTACATCACACTAGAGGATGGCCACCGAGGGGATGTTTTAGAGGGTACATTCCCAGATAATCCTTTCTTTCCCCAGAGGACAGGATATAATTACAAGACTTCCCCCCGATACTAAAAAAGGGATGTTCTAAAATAAACTACCGGTTTTTATATCGTTTAAGTATTAATTTTCAATGTTTAATCTATATTTCTCTTGAATTGCGCAGCGACTGAACACTTATTAAGCTTACAAACTAAAAAAAAAACAAATAAACAGAATATTGAGTTATCATAGAACCAAACAGTTTTTCGTGATTTTAACTCAGGGTAAAACATAATGTTATTCAGTTCGTTAGGCCTCTTGAAAAACCGTAACTTTGGTTATTTAACTATGTTATTGGTATAATTTAAGTCAACATTCTATTCATTTGATAAAATAATACTTGCTAAACTAAATAATAACACAAAACATAAGAATAACATAGTTATTTTTACGAATTAGTATTTGGTTTTTGAACGTGCATTGCATTGCTAAATTATGACGTATATATTTAATCTGTGACATGAGCTGCACCTTTCGTTTGCATTTGGCGCCCATTTCGCATGTTCAATAAAAACAATGACAGTTTAAAACTCATAAAAGAGGCTTGGAATATTGATGAATAGTTAATTATTAAAAAAATGAGGCGTATAAAATTATGAGTGTAAAATATTTTAAACTTTGTATATCGAGTAAAAAATAAATTTAAAAAATGCGTTTAAAAGGTTTTACATACATAAAAAAAACTTGATAAAAAAGCGTCCGAGCACTTATTTGAAATAGCAACACTGGGGGTATCGTAGACAACAGAATATTTCAATATACCCGCTTGTATAAGAACATTATATGTACCCTGATACATTTACACTGTCATTTACTATGTATTACATAACCGGTGTATAGAAATCAACCAACACAACGCCTCCCAGTTCCAGTTCTATAAAATTCTAAATTAATATCAAACAAAATATATATACATCGAAAATAAATAAAAACAAATAAATAAAAAAAATGATCAACTAGATTTGTTTTGATCTAAAATCACAAATTAATAATTATCAAGACATTTCCATTTAAGCCTTCAAACTAGAAGAAAATCCATTTATTTTTCGACTCCAAACAAACATACATTTTTAATGATTCCAATGTATACATGATTTGAAAAAGAAATACCTTAAATGTATCTTACATTGGAACAAAAATAAATTTCAATTGGCATTAGTTGCTTATAATCGATTGATCATGTTACAAGATGGTACACCTCTTCTTTCTACCACTCTTGTGGTCCGGTTTAATATTAATTCTCTCAGTTTCCTGGAAGCGACGGACCAATCGGACCAGTTCGTGGAACGCTTGGTCCACATTCATACGGGCTTTAGCACTGCATTCTATGTAGGGCACTTTCAACTGTCGCGATAGTGAATGGGCTTCGTCTAACGATACCTGGTAGGAATATTTTCTAGTTAAAACTTTATCCACATTTTTCAATCATAAACACATCTATATAAAGTCAGGGCGTCGCAGCCTTAACATACTCCTGAATATCAACATAATGTAGTTAAGCTCATGGTATAACTGAATAGATTAAATTAATTAATTAATTAGGTTAACTAGCTGTTTCCTGCAACTACGTCCGCGTGGAAATAAATTCGAGAAAACAATTTCGAGGGTTTTTCCCTTTTGGTGCGGATCCCTAAATATTTTGCTTAAATTCAATTAGCCTATTTGAATCCGACAATATTAGCTATCTTCCAGTAAAAGTCCTATCTGATAGAATCTGTTCAGTTCAGTTCAGGAGATTACCCGGAATAAACGGGCAGACAGACAGACAGACAAAATTTTTAAAAATAAGTACCGTATATACATCATGTGTATTGAGTGTGGAAATTTAATTTTGATATTACATACAGACACTTCAATTTTATTTATCAGTATAGATTTAGATTACTCTCTCCACTGTACCATCAAATTACTACATACTATTGGAACCCATCATTGGTATATGTTGCGTTAAACAAAGCTACACAAAGATTCAAATCTTCGTTTATCACAAATATAGTATTACTAGTGCATATAATTTTGTAGCACTTAATTGAGATATTAATACTAATTTAATTAACACAAAAAAATCTCATTCAACTACATACCACTCTTTGATGCTCCAAATCAGCTTTGTTCCCGACCATGAGCATTGGGAACTCATCACGATCCTTTACACGCAGGATCTGCTTGTGGAACTTGTACAGCTCATCGAAGCTGGCATGGTCTGCTACTGAGAAGACCAGAAGGAAACCTTCGCCGGACCGCATGTATTGCTCACGCATGGCGCTAAACTCCTCTTGACCCGCTGTGTCTAGAACTGATATATAAACTTATTAAAGTCTTTAGTCTATATTTTGAGAAGTTAATGGTCACCTGATGGACTGGTCAGCGGAGAAAATGGAAGAGAAGAGAAAGAACCTTTTAAGTAAAGCATCAACTATTTATTATGCACGATCCATTCATTTATTTTTAATCCCACTTTAACACTTCAATTACAAAATAATTATTATATTTAGCAAACAAAACAATTATAATAAACAAATTATAATTTGTCCAGTTACAAGTCTATTTCATAAATCAAAATTGTATAGTACAATATATCAATAAGGTATTTTCCCCTATTGTATCTCACACTAAAATGCATGCAAAAGGTAATTTCAGGCAATCCCTACAAACATACTGTAGTTTCCCCTACTATAAGATGAGCATTTTAACTTATATATTATTAGTTGATCCCTATCAATTATCATTATTGAAGCACAGAAAAAAGTCTAACACGGAAATATTAAAATAGCTTAAAAATGATTTTAATGTGGCCCATTTGATTGAATTTCATGAAAAAGAACTAAAATTGAAAGAAAACAAAAAAAATAAGTTTAAAACATTTTGAATTGAAACATTTTGGGGGATTGCGTTCTACATTATCTCCCACTCGTTATTCGCTCGCGACCCAGTTTTAAAATCGTCCGTGAGCGGATTTTTTTAATTTTAAACATTTTGACAAGAATTTAGGAGAGTTATAACCTAAAATTAATGTGAAATGAGAATTTAAAAGATACTAACTATCCAACTTTGCTGGGACATCATCAATGACACACTGCTTTGTGTAGCTGTCCTCAATCGTGGGGTCGTAATCCGTTACAAAGTAACTCTGAAACACAAAATCAAGGACAAGCCATTTATTTTTGTTAAATGATGATAAAATGGTCAAGGATGAGTCTATTTGGATACTTCTAGACAGCAAGGCATTACTTAGGGACACAGGTCTCCTCTCCGAGAGACGGAAAGAGCCATAATCCACCACGATGGCCCGGTGCGGATTGGTGGATGTCACATGTTCTAAAACATACCAGTTCCCTCACAATGATTTCGTTCACAGTTTTTGGTGAAGTGGTGATGAAATAAATTACACAAAGTAAAGCGCCTGCCTGGGTATGAACGTGCGAAGTAAGTCAGGGCCTAGACCACCGAGCCACCACTGCACTTGCAGAAAGTCCTATCCTATAATTTAATCACCCTGATCTGATCAAGGTTTGAGAATGAGCCCGCAACAACAACATCTGTTACACAAATGGACTGGCTTGCCCGGTGAAATACCACAACCTCAGAGAAGAGAGGCTTGATGTAGATGTATTCTGCATTTTGTGCCCATAAGTGAGGTGCCAGAAGCCGAACTCCCTTCTCTTATTAAAAACAGATTTCCTCTCATCTTTTTCATATTATAAGCATGATGGATGGGATGGGGAAGCAGAGTTTATGAAGCTGATAGTGAAAGGATAAATCCTTTTCTCTGTTTATCTTAAATCAAAACACCCATTCTTTGTCTATTAAAGATAGGGAATGCACCTGCAATCTGCATCTCATTTGCTTGTTGCAAATACCTGTGGAGTGATCACTCAATATAAGGTGAACCATTTACTTGTTTTCCACCTTCTTCTAGAAAAAATATGTAGTATTTACTATGACCTGATGACAAATTGAAAAGTAATGGCATAAACAGGTATCTCTTACTACAATGACGTAAACCCATGTAACCATTTGGTAAAACTTCGCTATTCACTGTTTAATTTAGTACCAACTCCACACAGTACTACAGTTTTATTAGAATTCTGAGAACATGGGTGCTATTTTAATAACAACTAGTGCAAATTTTTTGAATACAGTTTTACCTTTATTGTAAATTTAAATTAACTGTGGGTATAGAATTTCTGATATTGATGAAATTAAAAAAGTAGCCATCAGACACCTTAGGTGGTGAATGTTTTTGAATCGAACATTTCAGTGTAGTAAAAATTTGAAACTCGGGGGCATGTATTATGACAGAATTGGAAGGGGGTAAGAAATCTCACAGTAAAAACAGATAACTGTCTAATCTGTGATATGCTACTAGAAATATTCTCAATCAATTTATAATTAATGTATTATTTAAATGAATGCATTAAGTAATTTATTGAATTCAAGTTTTTTCTTTGTAAGCAATATTGAGCGGGTATGACCCGTTGTTTATTGACTCCGCCTGCTACTTTGGTAATTAGTATTAATAAATATGTAGGAGCTGTTTCTATATGTGACTAGATCTCTACTAAGCTATTGTGTACCATCCCTCAATTACATTACTACTTCCCAAGAAAGTTATAATTTTAAAGTGAACCCCCTATTATGTTACTGTTTTATCCTTGAGCCATATTTCAGTTAATACTAAATAACTTACTACATTAAAAACTACAAGACCAAAGATGACGCTGGTGGGCGGCGTCTGAATTAAGACCTTGATTTATTACTATCCTCGCACACTATTTATAAGTATGATTGTATTCAACACATTTACGATAAACACAAGAAAATATACTATTAACGGTGTAAAAACCATTAAATTTGTTATGGTTAATTCATAAATATCGTAACAGATTAGATGTAGGCGTAGTTCGAGCCGAATACGGAGATTTTCACCTGAATAAATTGTATTGTAATGGCACTTTTTCCGACACCGCCACCTCCAACCACGACAAGCTTGTAGGTCTGCGCCTGATTAGGTCTGTCCGGCCGCGACATTTTTCACGTTTAACACTGAGCCCGCGAATTAATTTACAAAAGTAGTGTTTAATTTATCTATTTTACTACTTGATGACGGCTTTTGATGATTCAATTCAATTGGCACGTTTCGTTTTACGCTTCGTGTTGAGTTGACAGATGCAGTAAACAATTAATTTTACTTCTACATTTAAACAAAAAGCATGTTTAAGTTAAAGTATTACACCTTACTATTACTAATATAAGCTGTCTTGTCTCCTTTCCTTTTAATAAAGGCTAACAATTTACTATCAACTGAAGTCAAAAGGTTGCTGCAGACGTTCAAATGTGGCTGTGGTCATATAACATCAGAACTGTCTGCACGCCTGGAGGCAATAAAAGCTAAAAAAGCCATTAAAATAGATTTTTGAGATGTATTAAATGTGCATGATAAATTGTGATATTCTCATTATTGAATGAACATATACCTTGTTTATTTTGGTATTAAATAAAATAAAAAGCAGTTATTCAGCACAACATTTTATTTAAGTTTATTGTTAACAACTTAAAATAGAGGGACGGGACGAGATTATTTCTTGCCGGCGTCGTAGCCAGGCATGACAACTCGCAGCGCAGCTCGTAGTTGTTCGTTCACATTCTCGGAAGATGGAGGCTCTTGAAGCCCACGTCGGCAACACGGACAGCACTTTGCGTTGCTCTTGAACGCCAGCTTCAAACACGCTAGACAGAAGTTATGACAGCAGGGCGTGGTGATGGGGTTGACCACGACGTCTTGACAAATGATACAGAGAAAAGCCTGCGTAACATGCTCGATGAATTCTTTCTTACCGGTGTCATGGCACACAATGAGGCATTCCTTCCACAATTTGCTGTTCAAAGAATCCGCCTCTATGGCTTCCTGCTCTTCCGGTGTCAGTATGTTGCTGTTTATTTTTGAGTTTTTGGTATTAGGGCTTTTCATATTAAATATACTTGCCATTTTTTTCTTCGGACTTTTCTTTGAATCGTCAGTTTTTTGTTTTTCGCTGGCTACTTTACGCTTCTTCTTGGGTGGTGAGACCTTACAATCGGAATCCGATGAATTATTAGGCTCTCGTTTCTTGCTGCCTTTTTTACCCGTCGATTTTTTTTCCTTCAAAATTTTTTTCTCTGCTTCAGCTTCTAAATAGCCGTCAGGATAAATTATAGAATAATGCTTGGCATTAGGCTCCCAGGGCGCTGGGTTTGGATCGTCCCTACGAAGCAAATACTTCCATACTCTAAATCCGGATAACCCCTTTTCTGGGTAATACTTCACCACTTTATAGATTCCATCATATCTGATACCCTCGCTCGGCGCATACTTAGGAAAGTGGCGCAACATCTTATAGGAACGGACGACACGAACGGGTTTGCCGTTCCGCCATGCCTTTCCTGCATCTCCACCCTTTTCTGACACTTCTCCAGCCGCACAGTTGCGTGCTAGTGCTTTGTTTTCGCGGGTGAGCATTTGGTCACAGGACTGTTCTGCCGTGCGCTTGTTGCCTGACAGGTCGCGGCCACCACTGCCCGTGTATGTGAACTCGTTGCCGTTATCCACGTCGTCTTCATACCCACCCGAGAGCACAATACTGTAGGCACCTTCAACATCCCGGCCATGTATGCCAGAAACAGGTGGTCGGTGTACACCAGTCTCGGAAAGTTGAATTCTAAACCTCCAACACATGCCTACTTCTATGCCAGGAATTGGACCGAAGTGATTAGGTGGCATCGCACATGTTTTAGTTTTTCCAACGCAAGCCATACCTCTGCCCCAGTCGCGAGAGGAGCGAGCTTGTTTGCGCTGCTGCCTTGCAGCACCAGGTGCAACAACAGCTGCTGGATCTCGTGCGCAATTAGGGCAGTACCAGTCATCCGGTGGCAGTTCGCTGAGTGGAGGGCGCAGACATGTCATGTGGTAGCCCAGGTCACACTCGTCACACAACACGATCGTCTCCGGGGACTTCTTCCCCAGGCACACGCAGCAGCCGCAGTCCTTGCAAAGCATATTGTCGTCATCGCGGCACGTTAAGCAATTTAACGCCTGTGATCTTTTTTCAGGTTGTGTTTTCATCATATTGTTGTACTGTTTAGTTCTCTCTTTAACAGGTACTACCTCCTCAATAGAAAATATTTTGTCGAGCACTCTTACTTTAGTTTCATTTTGTGGTACTGAATCTGCACCTAGGTATATTGTACCCACCAATTCATGGCCAGAAGTTATTTTTTTTATTTCATCCACCTTTAGATCGTACCAATACCCCTTCTCTAGAGGTTCATCTGTATTGTAATTGACCATAACCTTCTGTCCAATTTTCAAATCCTTTATTTCCAGAACAGTGCGTGCGCGGGGTCTTATTTCTTTTTCTGTACAATATAAATCTGAATCCTCTTCATCGTCATCTAACTGTATTTTGTACAAAATATTTCTGCCAGACTTAAATTCATTGGGTTCAGTTATTTTGTCGTCGCATTTTTTTTTGGTTTTCGAAGATGGGCTGAAATATTTAGTAATATTTGATTTTTTAGCTTTCGTTTTTTCATCATTAGCAATAATTGACGAATCATTATTAATTTTATTTTCTTTGATGGAAGTTCCTTCCATATCTTCATCCTTAATACCGGTTACATTACTCTCTTTTGATGGAAGAATATCAGGATCATAGACTATTTTGACAATTTTTCCTTCTAACCATGTACCTTGTTCTTTGTCCTTTACATCTACTAAGTCTTCCACTAAATATAAATCGCTTTCTGTATCTTGATATACTTTAGAATTATTTTTTGTCTTAATATTTTGTTCATGATTTACCTTTTGAGTTTCTATTTCTTCGCTGTCAACAGGTTGCACTTTAATCATAAGCTGAATGACGTCGTTGAGTTTAATGTTGTAATCATGGAATGTATAACCGTCTTCAAGCAGTTTCCCGCCGTAGAACAACCGTTGCGACTTCGGTTCAATGTCAAACTTCTCACATATTATTCGACGGAATTTTTCTATCTTCGTCAACTTTGATTCAACAACAACTACACTATCAGATTTACCGAAAGTTCTTATTCTCACGTGCATTTTTAAAGTGATATCAACAACACAAACTGTGAAATGGCTCACTGCGGCAGCTGACAGAACATTATCGTACACAATACAAGTGAATAACTACCAACCAACCAATGGCGGCTAAGCTTGTTGCCAAAATGGAGGGAAAAATGGCGACTTCGCCTTGTTTATTATTAATTGATAAGAAAGAAAAAAGTTTGTTATGGACATATCCTAAAAGTGGTAAGCAGATATAATGTAAATAATTAAGTGAACATACAATAGAATTTATCACAGAGTTAAACCTCTATTATACTACGTTACTTTTCAATGCCATTGTTGAAGAAAACATAACAATCTTATCACATTACACTCCATAACTATGCCCTATATAACGCAAATATATATCACATTCTAGGACCTTTGGGTCCCTCAGCCACCCCTTCTGGGACTTTTTGGACTGGCCCTGCCCATTAAAGGTAGGCAACACATCTGCAACTCATTACCTTGTTGCAGATGCCTAAAAATGACACCTCATGACATCAATATTGAGTATTTACCCAAGCAGCAACAGTGGATAGGCTGATAATGGATTAACTAGAAAAAATGTTGTTAGTAGAATTATATTAACAATATTTTTAGATCATTTTCTATGGAATGGTGCAGTTAGTAGTCTTAAGAGTAGTGTAATATTACAATTTGAATGACAAAGTTTTTAATATAATTAAAATCCATGATAATGGTACCTCAAAAGGAGGCTAAAATAAGCAAGTTGTTGATTTTATGTTGTCACCCATAAATGCTGGTTGATACCTTCTTCCACAATAAAAGATGAAAGACATCTCATTCAACTTATCAAAGTATAAAAACTTGTGAATAAAGTACTTGATTGAGTTATAATACCATCTAATGGCAGTCTTTTCTCGAGTTCTCAAAAAGTAGTTTTATTTCTGTGTACTGAATAAATAAATATGCACTCACGCCCGTAACCCAGAGGAGTAGGCAGAGATAATGGATTTCCATTTGGCGTGATCCTGGCATATCTCTCTCGCTTCTTCTACATCCATATATCTATTCATACATGCTCATCGGTTATGGGTACTCCTTATATCACCCTTCTTTAGTATGTCACTAATCTGGTTGATATAAGTTGTCCTTGGACATCCCCTGCCAACATTGCCACTCACTTTTGCAACATAAATTTGTTTTGTCACTCTCTCTTCATTCATCCTTTCAACATGCCCGAATAACTAATTATAAACGAATTCTTTCAGATTGCCATGAAGAATATGTTGATGTTGGTGTACAACACAAGGTACACATTGTGTACAGATGAATGAAACAAATATCTGTATACTAAGGTGTCAATATTATGAGAGTCAATATCACACTGAGAAGCGAATTTATACTTCAGTATTAGCTACACCCCAGTGGAACACATGGGCACTCTGCGCTAAGTCTATATGCATTGTGTTGGTTGACATCTATACTGGACTCCCCATATGTTAAACTGGGGAGATGAGTAGTTGAATTCAAGTATAAATATGAAGATTTAAGAAGATATGAAATAAAAGAACTCGTCACATGGAAAATTGTAGCTGTGACTCACATCTTCATGCACACTTGCACAAATAGGGTTCATGAATAAAGGAAAACTTAATTGATCATTCATTTTATCAGGGTCAACACAAGCATATTTCTTGATGAAGCAAGGTTCTTGACAGAAACCACATAGGCACAATGTTAACTTACTAAACTTAACTATGAATTATTTAATTGTTAAACATTAATTTCACTAAAGTCATTCCTCAAGCTTAGTTACAGTCTAAGTAAGTCTATCTGAACAGGGATTGTCTAATGGTTGTATGAAATAAAATGGTTTCCATAACTTTTTTTATTTTACATTTTTGTGGTAACTTTGGAACATACATATTTGTTTAAAAAAGGTGAGTGCCTTTTGCAATCTATTTTTACTAACATTGTTTTTGAAAAATATCAATAGAACAAACAAGACAACAGAAGAATTGTGGATTTGAACCTAAGACTAGGTTCACAGAACAAACTATAAATGGCTTTATGCTCACAAAAAACCATTTCATGGTCCATTTTGTCAACTAGAATATCAGGTCATTAATTAATACTATGGTGTGAAAAGTAACTTTAGGTCTAGACAAAGTATCAAAGTGATAAATCAGAGCTGAGTTATGTCTTATTTAAAGAGACTCATATATTTTCATCTGATTTGCAATAAAATAATACTTATTAAAAATATGAAAGCATATTCTGGTGTTTTTGTCATAAAGTAAAGTATACACTTTAAGAGTCATGGGCAAAGTTTCTGTGTACAATTTTTTTCTCCATGAAAAAAGTAAAGTGGTACAACTTCCTAAAAGTAGGACAGTAATTGATAATGTTTTAACAATATTTGTGTTGTGTATTTAGGATGTATGTTTAGTAGAGATGGTAGACACGTTAAAGATTCTGAACGACGAGTGAATGCGGGAAATAAAATGAATGGGGCTAAAGGTACAGGAGTCAGCATGTGCCTATGAAAGCTCGTCTGGCAAGACACAATGCTGTACTAGTCCCCACTATAATTATGAAAGTAAGTGCTGGGATTGACAGGAAAAGCATGTTAGTAGAGCTAATGTCCTTGAGATGCGATCCTTAAGACGTATGTTTGGCGTAATAGGATTAAAAATAGCGTTATAAGGGTAAAGTGTGTCTTAAAAGTGGATGTTATGGCTAGAAATGAGAAAGGTATGCTTGGGTGGTTCGTAAATGTTAAAAGGATGAATGACGAGAGAGTAATGAAACAAATTTATGTAGCAAAAGTGAGTGGCAGCGGTAGCAAGGGGGACTTATATCGACCAGATTAGTGAAATACTAAAAATATCGATATAAGGAGCACCCGTAACCGACAAGCATGTATATGTATACGTATGGATGTAGATAAAGCGAGAGAGGTGTGCTAGGATAGCGCCAACTGGAAAACCGTTATTACTGCCTATCCCTTTGGGTTGCGGGCGTGAGTACATATTTATTTATTCCATAACAAGAATTAATTTTGTAAACAAACTAGCGTCATTCTTACATGGCATGGCTCTTTTTATACTTCTTGTACTTTTATCGGATATGTTGTAATTTTGTAGAAATTGTGAAATAAAGTGATGAAAAATCTTAATGGAACAAATAAACTATATTTGTAAGTTTTCGTTAACAAACGTATATTTTAACAGTGTCGTGATGTGCGTAAAATTAAACTGTGAGTGTAAGATCTCGATGATGTGTATTGGCAACTATGAAAGAATATGTTGTGTCAACTGTCAATGTCATAATCAAATTAGTAAATCCAACTGAAAAATTATAATCTAACTTAAATTTCATTATTTTGAAAAAATTGACTGGGGTATGCCTAAATATGTTTTCTACTAGTTCTCAAAGAAAGTTCTGGACCTTCAGTGATGAAAATGAACTCGCTCGTCACCGAGAGAAGCATAATTTGAACTTCATATCAAAACATGGGCATCACATTGACGAATATCAGAGGTATAACTTCTTTTTATCGCCAGAGGAAGAGAGGCTTCTACTTCGACAATATGAACTTCATCTGAAGGAGTTTTGTAAAAGATTTTCTCCGCCTATGCCTAAAGGAGTTACTGGGACGGCGTTTCATTATTTTAAACGATTTTATCTTTACAATTCCTCAATGGACTATCATCCGAAAGAAATTTTGGCGACTTGCGTTTACTTAGCGTGTAAAGTTGAAGAGTTTAATGTTTCTATCGGCCAATTTGTGGCAAACATTAAAGGAGACAGGGATAAAGCATCGGACATAATATTAAATAATGAATTACTTCTAATGCAACAATTGAACTATCACCTGACAATACATAATCCATTTAGACCTGTTGAAGGGTTCCTTATTGATATAAAAACAAGATGTAATCTGGCAAATCCTGAACGTCTACGAAGTGGTATAGATGAATTCCTTGAAAAGGTATTTCTGACCGATGGTTGCCTTCTATATGCACCTTCTCAAATAGCATTAGCAGCCGTGTTACATGCTGCAAGCAAAGAGCAAGAAAACTTAGACAGTTATGTGACAGATATGCTATTTCGTGATGCCGGATCAGATAAATTAGCAATTTTAATTGAAGCAGTGCGTAAAATCCGCTCAATGGTTAAAATGGTGGAAAGTCCAGCAAGAGAAAAAGTTAGAATGATTGAGAAGAAGTTAGATCGATGTCGTAATCAAGAGAATAATCCGGACAGTGAAATATATAAAAGACGTATAAGAGAGGCGCTGGATGAAGATGATGTTCCTAATACTGGATCCAGCAGGATGTCATTGGACACTAGCGGTGTGTCACAGATGTTGTCACCTTCCGCCTCCTAGTACTTTAAGCAGTTGTTATTTGACTTATTATACTTTGATTTTTTCACAAATGATTGTTATCAAATACATGAAAACCATATTTATAACTTTATTGTGTCTTATCATTCTCTAATTAATCTCTAGCTACGTCACAATATCTCTGGAACAATATCGCCTAGAGACTTGAAATTTGTAAGGTATATTCCTATCTTCAAGTAGAGGTCAGCTTTATAACGGTTTTGACAAAATTGCAACTGAAAGGGGGTTGCAGGGGTGTTAATTACTTATGGAACAAATGCTGAACCAGCTAGTAAAATATATAGAAGTGGTAAAGAAATGAAACTGTTGTTATTGAAAGCATAGTGCCAAATCCTTTACTGCCTAAGTTCAAGTTTTCACCAGCATCTATAAAGTCTTAGCGGCCTTTTAGCGCTACGTGACAATTATGTTGCATAGATAATTAAAACGGCTTTTCTCACGTTTGTGTACATCGCTTTGGTGCCAACAAATTTCGGGAGTGGGCTGGGATTGGTTCGTGCTCCAACTCGCTCACAGTGTGACAGCTCCGAAACTGTTATTGTTGTTGTGTATGTCATTCAGAATTTACATGTACACACACTTATAGCGTAGGACGAGATTTTTTTAAACAATATGACGAAGATTTCTTAAAATATTATATTCAATCCAAGGATAGTGTGAAGTAGAATAGTGCATTATTTTGAATATCCCGATAACAGGAATGAATATTAATTAAGGAACTTACAAATTCTTTTTTTTTCTCTTAGTAAAATTTAATTCTATTAGTAGAAAAATCCGACATTTAGATACTGCCTGTATAAATTTAGGTAAAGAACTTATTTAGGGAATCCCTTAGGTTAAGAAACCCCTAGCAAGGGAGAGTTTGGTGAAAAAAGTCTTTTCGTTGTTCTAGAATGTAGATAAACAAGAAATGCGTTAATGCGACTAGTTGTAGGTATTTGTCGCAGCTAGTCGCATAATTCGCGTCTCGTTGTGTCGCCACATGTCTCGTTCCGTTGTTCACTAGGGCATCACTTCATCCAGAGGTATATTAATCTACTCCATGCCTGCTCTTTGTGAGTTCATTATTAAAACAATACAGATATATAAATAATATTTATTGTCAGCTTCCCTGATGGTCTACTGTTAACAAGACGCCAGGAATTGGCGGCACCCTGCTCGCTATCAGACTGACAGCTGATGACAGGACGCACAAGATGGCGCTCGCCGCCGCCATCCACCATATTGTTGGGTGGTGGAAAATGCATACACCGTTTTCCGTGTAGGCGCAAGTTAAATCTAGAAGAAAATAAAATAGATTTAGTTAACAAATAACTTAATTTTATAATCGGCAGCGCTACTTTTTTTGTCAACGTTACTACAATAAAATTAAGACACCAAGAGCCTAAATTCTGCTGTTTTATTATTTGTCTGCTCTGCCAACTGATCACAAGTATACCATATACGTAATTGGAAAATCATAGAGCGACCATTGTTACATAAATGGGCAATGGGGATACTTTCAACTTCATGGTGCAGGAGAGCACTCGATGATTGCCACCGAAGGGATTTCATTCTATACAATCCGACATAATCCTGTCTTCCCAGAGGGAATCTTAAGAAGATTTCCCTCGCCCGCCAACACCGACCGAAAAGTAATACTTACGACTTATCAGCATATAGAACAGATGACCCAGGAGATGCGCCAGAAGACCTATGATCGCGCAGGAGACGCCCAGCGCGAGAGGCTTGTCGAAGCGGCGCACCGAGCGTAGCACCACCATGCCTTGCATCGTGATAGACGCTCCTACAAGTATTTGACTGGATTAACAAAACTAACTACAAAAAGTCAGCATTTTCAGCCAAATGACATCAAATTGTTTTCGTCCACCAATTTTCTAAAATTTCTTTTCAGAGCAGAACTAATATGTAATGGTTTCCGGGACTTACATGTGGTTTCAAGAAATGCTGTCATGAAAAGACGATTTTCGCAAATCGGTGGACACAACCAGTTTTTCTTTTACACCCTTGATATATCTTCACATATTTCGATTGAATAA
The DNA here is from genome assembly GCA_029849275.1 of Papilio elwesi. Classification (NCBI taxonomy): domain Eukaryota; kingdom Metazoa; phylum Arthropoda; class Insecta; order Lepidoptera; family Papilionidae; genus Papilio; species Papilio elwesi. The sequence goes on along the minus strand of CM056704.1, from coordinate 8,499,182 downwards.
ACACAAAAAAGCAGCTTGTAATGTAATGTAAATACATACTTAACGCAGGTGACATTCGAATGAGCTCACATTTGAAGTCGCAAATTAAAAGCTGTCACGTCTGTCACCTATGTTAGCCACGGAGGCTCAATTTCAGATAAAGATACAATGGGAGAGAGAAGAGGATTGTACTAGGAATGATGTATGGGATGTAAGCTTTGCTCTATAGTGGAAATATCCGCGTCGTTGGCTCATACCTTTTCTTCTATTACTAATATTAATGGCCACCTACCAGCAGCTGCTAATGTCAGTGCGAAGAACAGAAGATAGAAGGAGTAGGTGGACTGGCAGCCGGAAACGCTGCAGCTGCCGCGGATGGCACGCTGCGCGCCACACGTACAGTTCTGGAACAATCTAGAAACAAACGAATGCTGTTAAGCCGTGTTCGTACCGTCGAAAACATGTTGTGATGACAATATATTTTATATAAATGTTTGCGGCATTGTGATCTCAGTAATGAGAAGTTTTTAAGAAGAAGAACTCGAGGCTAATTGTATCAAACCTTGGCTCCAAATGTAGAATGATATATAAATATACACCATAGTTAATTCTGTCTATCCCAATACAGCTAAAGAAGACTTATAAATATCTTACACGAATCCATATAAGTCTTCATACTGGTTGCAGCCAGCGTCGCACGGGGAGAAGTACGTTGTGTGCGTGTCCACAGCACAGACCGGACTGAAGCCGTAGCTCGCGGTGTTACAACTGTAACAGATTGAAAATTATTTTACTAGGCCCCAGGCCTGGTGTCTTTTTATACTCCTCTGTTCTCACTTTTTTCTAGTATTCTACATAAACGCATATCATTTGTATAAATTAATTTCACGGTTGTACAAGCACATATTGTAAGCTTGAATCATGGGCTTACTGAGTTAGTATGGAGACTTAGAATCTCTATCTTTAAGATCCTCATGGTTTTTATTCGTAAGCACTATTTCATTGATCGCTTAACTCAACAGCTCGCTGATTAATTGTATCATTTGAACCCTTCCAGCTGTAGAGTCCTAAAGATACTGTACTATCATCAATATTGTAAATCTCTCACCCGCATTGCGCACTACATTCCGGTTGCGTGTAGACCTCGCCCATGCCGGCAATGTCCCCCACACTGCAGCTGAGTGCAGCCAGCACTACGAAGAACACGCAAACGAATACCGCCACCACGCCACCAACTTTGGATGCAGTGTTCGCCTTCACCCCGTCGCTGCGACGGTTGGAAAAACGAAACCTGAACACCTGTTGGTAGGAAAGTTTTATTGTTCAATGAGTTAAGATACAAAAGAGGATGACGAGGGAATAAAATAATTGAGATTCACCAGAATATTCACATTGTTTAACCCATGAACAAAGTTACTAAACGTAGCATGTATTTAGTTTTACTATGGTGTAAAGAGATTTGAATTACGCTTCAAGATGCAAACCTTTTTTTAGAAGCATACGGCTCACCGATCCTAAGTGACCGCTACCCATAGACATCTGCAACAAGCTAATTAGTTGCAGATGCGTTTCCCACCTTTTATAGACAGACGAAGGGTTGAAAAAAACGCTATTTCCATTTCTTTTCCATTCCCTCTCCCATCAAGTCCTCTTAATTCCTCATGCCGTCCTTTCTTTATTGTTTCTAGTCTACCATCCAGCACCTCACCCCTCAGACAAAACGCAGAATTACTTCTACATAACGCCTGTCTTCTGTAAGGTCGTGGTATTTCATCGGTTCAGCTGGCCTATTCGTGCAACTGAACTGAACTTTCGGGAACATTTTTAAGATTATCAAGAATATCTGAAATACTGACGGTGACAAAGAAGATGATGACGAGAGAACGGAAGATGTCATTGATGGCGCGACTTGTTCTCGGGTCATTGCGAAGGCTCTCGATGTGGTAGCGCGCCTGCACAAACTCCGTGTCGTAGCTGATGAAGCCGAAGAGGCCGGCGTAGAGGAGGGACAGCGCTAGGGTCTGCAGCATCAGCGATTTATTGCAGAGCACGCGGCGTAGCGAAGATACGAATTCTGTGAAGATGATTGATAGTAAGATACTTGTATTTCAAGTCGCGGGTCGTGGGTTCGATCGGGAATCGACCCACGGGTGGGACCCAGATTAGACATTGTGTGCATGAACATATCTGTCCTGAGTCTGGGTGTAATTATCTATTTAAGTATGGATTTACAAGAGAAGAGTAGTATATGTACTGTATCAGTTATCAGGTTTCCATAGTACAAGTTCTGCTTAGCTTGGGATCAGATGGCCGTGAGTGAATAATGTCCAGGATATTATAAAATAACCATCAAGAAAAGTCCATCGGTGCGGAGAATTATTGATGTATGACTCTCCTTTTAAGATAAGGAGAGGGTTAAGTCCGTCAAAGTACCAGAATTCATATATTTTTACGTTGCCAAAATCTACCCACAGGAGGATCAAGCCCCCTCACCCCCACAATCCAGAGTCTGCCATTGGTGCCAAGCAAGAAAGATATGCCAGTCCTGCCTGGGTCTGTCCACTTTATTCTCTGCTATGTTTTTGGCCTGAGATACGATTACCAGCCGTAATGTTAATAAACTCACCAGTATCATCGCTATCCTCGATCTCCTTGATCTGCGGCATTCTCTTGGGGAAGAGAGTGAAGAGTACGGAGAACATGAGAGTGAGCATGCAGAGTGAGATGTGCGCGTGCCACCAGTCTTCCTCCACGGCGCCCGGGCGCAGCCAGCTCTGACCGTTGAGGCCCAGGGACAGACGGATGGAGATGAGTATACCTGTTGGTAAGATATGATGTATAGGAAACACAGTAGATTGATTTGGTTATTTCATTTGACGATTTCCAGTCGTCAGTAGTAATCAGTCCAGGTCCTGTCGGACCAGCACACCTTCGTCCTGGCCCATGGCTGACACTTTTGGCGTCATCGTAATTTTTGCCTATATGCAAGCCGTTGTGAGTCCACTGGATGACAACTGTTAGGGATCAATCTGTATGACGATTGTAGTCCCACGAGGGTTCATGTGTCCGGCTTTTTCCTCATGAGGATTGGATGGGAATGTAAAGAGGACTGGACGGGGAGGGGGTTAACCGGGGAAAAGGAATCATCTGTAATCTATAATTCTGTCCATTAAGGGTAGGCAACGCATCTGCAACACATTTGCTTGTTGTGAATGTCTATGGATAGCGCTCACTTAACATCAGGTGATCTTCTTGTTCATTTGCCACCTTCTTCAATAAATAAAAAGCTTACACCCGAAGATAAGTTTGGGAAAAATTGTTGAAGAAAAATCTCTAAATGATAAGTAGTAAGTAGCTAAGATCCCGAGAACAGAAGATCAACCGGATTTGCGGACATTTAAGAAGACAGATCCAGGTAGACTTTTGAATGGATATGTTATTAAAGTACCATAAAAGTATGGTCCATTCTGGGGCTCGTGATCATCCAGATATGTGAGGCCGTGCGCCCACACGCTGATCTTGGTGAGGGCGCACAGTACCGCCGTGAGGACGAGGAAAGCCGTGCGCGCTGACATGTACGTGTCCTCGCCTGTCGAAGAAGTGTACGCCGAAATGGTACCGCCGCCACACAGTTCTGGAAATCGATAAGTATATTATTAAGGGAAACGATTTGTCTGGATAATCTGAATCTTTGAGCTGGTTTTACCTTCTTTGGTGTTACAATACTTCTTTTATCATTAAATACATTGCTCAGAGCTTGCATAGGAAATATTGTTATTATTATCATGCTACGTTAAAATTGACACGAGGGGTGGTTATAATTACGTTGCGAGCCTTTTAGAAATATGGCAGAAGCGACATCTGCGGCCCTTCCTTCATCAAATAACCACACAGAAGTAGAAATAAATAAATAATTATCAAATATAGTTTAGTTGAGAAGTTTAGGCCCTGACTTACGTGCTGTAAGTCGCGGGTTCGAACCCAGGCAGGCGCTTTACTTTGTGTAATTTATTTCATCACCAATGCTCCAAAAACGCTCAAGGAAAACAATGCGGAAACCGGCATACTCACCTACTGCCAAAGAATGGGATTCGTCGTAGGGGAAAGCGAGTACGATCAGTCCCGACGCAGCTGTGATCCCTAAGCATCCAGAGAGCGCTAATTGTCTCCAGGATCTTCCCCACCAGCCGAGCGCGGCGCCTAGAAGGAATTCCGCACCCGCTGCTCCTATTTTTACCCAATCTGAAAAAATGTACAAATCTACATCACTTACTAAAATAAGTGGCAGTTGGCAGGGAATGTACCAGGACAACATAAATAAGTGGTAGTTGGCAGGGAATGTACCAGGACAACATAAATAAGTGGCAGTTGGCAGGGAATGTACCAGGACAACATAAATATGATCTACAATACCTATTAAAGAAAGGCGATATGAGGAGTACTTGTAGCCAACAAGTATGTATGCGAGATGGATGTACCAGATTCGCGCCAAATAGAAATCAGTAATCTTCGCCTACTCCCCTGGGTTACAGGCGTGAGAGCATATTTGTTTTTTATTTATTTTAAATCATTCTAAAGAATAGCAAATTATCGGATCCTCGATTTACTTTTGCTTACAAATTACGAATGATTACCAATGCTAGTGTTCGTACAGTGCAATTTTTTTTATTTATTTATATAATAATAATAATAATAATAATAAAGCCATTTATTCCAAATCTTCACTTATGTTTTACATTAAAAAGGTTTTCTATTGTTTTTTAATTGTAGCTAAAATAATTAAGAAAAACTATTTATAATGTTTAAATTACTTATGAGATATGGACCCCTGCTTGGGTAAAGGCCTCCTCCATCCTTTTCCATGACTCCCTATCCTTTCCTAACTTTATCCATTCGTTTCCTGCGACGTTTGTTATGTCATCAGCCCACCGTCTTATTTGTCGACCAACATTCCTTTTCCCCTTTGGTCCTTTCCATCGTGTGGCTTCAATGGTCCATCTTCTATCTGGGTATCGTGAGATGTGTCCTGCCCATCTCCACTTTAGTGAGAGTGCATGCCTGAGAGCATCGGTAAGTTTAGTTTTTTGACGAATGTTTTCGGTCCTAATTTTATGTATTCTTCTAACTTTCAGCATGCTCCTTTCCATTGCCGTTTGATTGCATTTGATTTTTTGTTTTATTTTGTTTGTAAATACCCAAGTTTGACAACCATACAACAAGCAGGGTAATAGGCATGTATCAAAGACTGTCCTTTTCATGTGCAAGCTGTAGTTCCCTTTTAGGATTTCTCTTAATGCCCAAAATTTTCTCCAAGTTGCATTGATTCTTCTTGTTACTTCTTCTTCATTGCTTGACGTTTTGAATGAAATTTGCTTTCCTAAGTAGATGTAGTCACTGACATATTCTATATTGTTACCTTTAATCACAATCGGGCGTTCACGGTTGTTTGTTAATATCTTAGTTTTGTTTACATTCATTTCTAGGCCGATTTTGGAGCTTTCACAGTCAAGTGATCTCATCATTTCCTCTAGATCTTTGGCAGTTTCAGCTAGTATAACAATATCATCAGCGAACCTCAGATGGTTTAAATATTGTCCGTTCAGATACACTCCCCTGTTTTTCCAGTCTAGTTTTTGAAAAATATTTTCAAGTACTGCAATGAACAGCTTCGGGGATAGAGGATCTCCCTGTCTAACTCCTCGTTCTATATTTATTTCGTCTCCTCTAGTTTCTAATTTTACTCTGCTCGTACTTTTTGCATAAATATATTTCAAGATATTGATGTATTTGTTGTTAATATTTGATTGTTCTAGAGCGTTCCAGATTGAACAGTGACTGATGCTGTCGAAAGCTTTGCTGTAGTCAATGAAGGCCACATACAGAGGTCTATTGTATTCTCTGTGTTTTTCTATGACTTGTTCTAATGTCTGTATGTGGTCCATTGTGCTAAAGCCTGATCTGAATCCCGCTTGTTCCTTTGGTTGCTGTTTGTCAATGTCGTCAGATATTCTCTTTAAAATTATGGACGAAAATAGTTTGTATATACTTGCTAACAGGCTTATGGGTCTATAATTTCCTATGTCTAAGGGGCTTCCTTGCTTGAAGAGCAAAATTATGTCCGAAGTACACCATTGTTTTGGTACTTTTTCTTCGTTTAGTATCATATTGAACAATTGTGTAAAATGGCGAGTTAAAATAGGTGCTCCTATTTTAAGGACTTCATTGCATAATCCATCTGGTCCGGGACTCTTCTCTGCCTTCAGCTTTTTTATATGTTCATAAACTTCGGAGTCTTCAATTAGTCTAATGTAGTCAGTTGTGTTTATGTGAGTTGTTTGCACTTCTGTTTCAGTGTTATTCTGTTTTCTGTATAAATTTTTGTAAAAGTTTGTCGCATGGTTTATTACATCTTTTCTAGATTTTGTTTCTTGTGAATTATGTTCAAGTTTTTGAATCCATGATTTGTGTGTACTTAGTTCTTTGTAAGCCTTTTTGGCACTTCTGAAATTCTTGATGTTTCTTGAAATAGTCTCGTATCTGTGGTTGTTGTAGTCCTTTCTGATGGATCTCTTGGTCTCTTTGTATATTGTGCTGAGTTCTTCTTTCATATCTTTGGTTTTATTCTTTGTGTGCAGAAGTTCCGTGCGCCTTTTTATAAGTTGGACTGTGTCTTTAGAGAAAATATTATGTTGATGAGGATGTGTAAATTTTTTATATTTCAAGCTCTCTGTTATGCCTCTTTCCAGGATATTGTAGTATGTTTGGATATCAATACAGTCTGTTTCGATATATTCTATTTGTGTTCGTAGATTTTCAGTGTAAATTTTGATTTCTTCTTCTGTCTTGGGGATGTTAAATGGTATGCTGTAATTTTTTCTGCTCTTTGTTGGGTGACTTAAAAGTAGTGTTGCTCTAACTAATCTGTGATCGGAAGCGAATTTAAATTTACTTAGTACCTCTATATTACTTATAAGTTTATGGTGATTTATCATTATAAAATCTATTTCGTTTTTAGTTTTTTGGTCAGGTGATATCCATGTCCATCTGCGGCTCTCTTTCTTCTTGAAAAATGAGTTCATTATTGATAGCTTGTGTTGGTAAGCATAACTTAAAAGACGTTCCCCTCTTTCATTGCACACTCCGTAGCCATGTTTTCCCATTACTGGATAATAGTTAGTTTTTGGACAACCTATTTTAGCATTGAAATCTCCCATGACTATAATCTTTCCTTCAGTCATGGTTTGAGCATATTCTATGTCTTTGTAGAATTTATCAATTTCTTCTTCTGTTGATCTCTCGGTCGGTGAATATGCTTGAATTATTGATAAGGAGAAGCGTTCAAATTTTACTTGTAAAAGGGCTACTCTTTCAGAGATTCCTATAAAGTTGGTAATGTTGTTTTTATATTTTTTCTTAATTAGAAATCCCACTCCATGGAGTCCTTTAGTTTCACTGATGTAGCAAAATATAAGGTCGCTGTACTCTTCGATATTGCATCCCATTTTTCGGACTTCCGCGAGACCTAAAATGTCCCAGTTAATATTTTTTAGAGCATTAGTTAGTTCAAGAAATCGTTCTGTTGATGCAAGTGTTCGTACATTATAAGTGCAAATTTTGAGGGTAGGTTTCATATCTTGATTTATTTCTGTCTTTGGTGGAGGGTTGCAGTCTAATTCCCCACGAGGACAAGTCGGGTTGGGAAATGTTTTGTTTTTGTTATTTTTAAGTTCTTGTTTATTTAATGTTTTGTTCCGGTGGCTGATGGCAGTATCCTATTCATTATGAACAGTTGGCAAGTTGGTAGAAGGCAGAGAGTTGCTTCTATTCCTCATTACGTCAAAAAAAAAAAAAATTTATTTATATATTGTCAATTAATTAATTTATGAAAATCTTGCAATTTTATTTCCTCGAGGCCTAGCTTTACACGCTTTCACATCACAAACCGTATTCTTTTAAACTTGCAGACATTGAGACTCTTTATTCGTACCGCGGGATATGACTGTGGGGTTGTACGAATTAAAAAATCTTCGGAAAATCTAACTGGTTTTAATTTTGACTCGCCGATTATGTAACATACGCCTTTACCTTCGTTGATTGAGCGCAGGAATCCAGCGCCGGCGTTCCTCCGCAGCAGGAGGTAGACGTTGGTCTCCAGCAGGACCACGATCAGCAGCGCCCCCTGCAGGAACAGGTCGAAGCGCGGAATAATCAGTATGTAGGTGCGGAGGAAGTGCCATAGCCTTTTGTATGCTGAAAAGATTTTAAAGAATTTTAGGAAAGGATCGAATACAGTGGTAGAGCCCGCCGCATCTGTTGCACAAATGGGCCGGCTCGACCGGTGAAATACCACGACTTCACAGAAGAAAAGCGTGAAATATAGGTATTCTGCGTTTCGTCTGATTAGTGAGGTTCCGGAGGCATAAACCTCTTCCCCTTCCCATCCTTTCCTAATAAGGATAATATAGTAAAGTGAAGAGGGTTGGACGGGGACGGGGGGAAAAGAAAAATATCCTTTTTCCTGTCTATTCCCTCGTCTATCTATTAAAGGTAGTCATCGCATCTGCAACACATTAGCTAGTTGCGGATGTCTATGGGTAAGTCTAAGTTCTTTAGACAGACAGTGTAGTCAAAGATTTACTTGTAGCATATTAAAGTACCTTAACATTCCGTGAGATTGCGCTGAGCATTTTTGAACACTAAACAATCTTTTCCGGAAAGACATTATCGAACCTCGGCCACCTAGGTACCAACTACATTCTTAAGTCAATGTTTAAATACTGATTAACCGATATAATTTGAGAGATAAAGCTCCGTCATTAATTATCCAATTTGTATGTTTATCGCTTTATGTAATAATTAGCTATCTAATTACATGCTTAATAATTAAAAAAATGGCTAAAATATAAAAGAATAAAGTCATTTGAGAATGGGATATTTTTAAGAAGCCTTATAAATAACACAACAGTGGTAAAGTTATGTAGATTAGGCATAAGCAATTCTGCGTTTCGTCTGATGAGTGAAGTGCCGGAGGCCTAATTGTAGTCCTCTTCCCCCTCCTACCCTTTTCTAATAAGGAAATGATGGGAAGAGGAAGAGGATTTGACGGATGAGGAGGGGATGGACAGGGAATGGAATTATCCTTTTTTCTGTTTGTTTGTCCTTCGTCCATGAAGGTAGGCAACGCATCTGCAACTCATTAGCTCGTTGCGGATGCCTATGGGTAGCGGTACTTATTTCCAGGGGCCGCTTGCTCGTTTGCCACATTGTAATATAAAAAAAAAAGCAAATGTCTTGATACTGTAAGTACAACGATTTGACAGAAGTGTGATATGTGCGTTTCATTCACTCATATCTAGCAATAAATGGATTGAAGTTATATTAATTATTAAGTTATCGCTGCTTTTTTAGTTTAAAATCCATTTTATTTAATATAAATAACCTCCATTGATTGATGACAAACTGATTTTACGGATTTTATCGCCTTTATTTTACATTTTTTAATTCCCGATGTTTCGAGTACGTTACAGCGCTCATGGTCACGGGGGGCTGAGGTGTGAGACGTCCCAATGTCAAAAGTTGCTGGCGAAGTACTCACTTGTTTAGAATTAATTACTTCTGCTCCGATCTATGCAGAATGAGCTCACTGTATCTTGAGGTCTTGCAGTTGTATTCTCGGTTTGAGGTTTATTTTATCAATCACAGGGTGCCAAGCTGGTGGCAGTGCCCAGCCATCTTATCTATTTAAATTAGGATGTTTTTTTAAATTCAATAGCTCTTCAACATGAGCGCTGTAAAGTACTCGATACGTCGAGAATCAACGTAAAATAAACGCGATAGATTCCGTAAAATAAGTTTAATTCAAAAATAAAATCAATGTTAATGGGTAATGTAATTGAGGAATTTAAATTTAAAGCGAAGCAAAATTTCATTCATTTAACAAACCAATCATTTAAATTATATATTAATAGATTAGTTAGATTAGCATGGGTTAGGAAAACACTTCCGTAATTCATGAACAAAAACAATACATACCTGTAACAAAAACACAGCCTGTCATTGTCAATTACTTAAGTCGTCAGCCTTACTCATTAATACAATATAAACTCATTTAAATTTCAAAAATATGTTTTCTTATTCCCAAGCATGTTCTAAGTATGTTTTGTTCAAATTAATCTTTAATTATTTTAATGTAACTTAATTAGCACTTATTATTAATAACATTTCTACACAAAAACAAAGCGAATATGTTAAAACGGCTCACATATCGACACGTTTGAAAGATATTTAGCGATATATTGTTATCAATGTACATAGTGATAGGTTTTTTTGGGTTCCGCATACGTGTTATATTATAAAACTGAATTTAATGGTTCCACTAGTATGTTTTAGAACGTAAAGGTCCATCCAAAGAAGTTACAGACCTCCAGATCGAGCATCCGGGTACCGAAAGTGAAGCTGACCTTTAGTAGCCAATAGGCGACTCCGCCACGCGTATACAAAATTATAATAACCCTAAAAATAAAACGAATTATAAAAGACGATAGATTAAGAAAGTTGTTTAAATATACTTTGTAATTTAATTTAAATATATTTTGTAATTTAATTCAATTTTCATTAATTTAAATATACATATAAATACGAATATTGGTAGACATTCACGGAAAAATCGAGATTCACTTTTGAATGTTGAATTTTGTATGGAACGCGCTATTTAGAGATATTATGGGTCTATCCAAGCAATTGTAGTCTTTTTATTATACGTGTTTTAATTAAGCAAACTAATAAGAGGCTAACCTGATGTTATGTGACTGCCACCGGCCGATGTTAACGTCAGTTTATAATCGGACTAGGCACATTATACGTCGGCAAATTGTGAACTGAATGAATCACTCACATTGTGATGCATCATGTCAGAGGCAACGAACCTATTTTATTTTCATAAATATCTTTTTAAGGTTTTATTTATAATTGCAAGGAACCTAACCTATAGTTATTATCAATTCTGTACTTAACGTGATAATGTAAACAAAGTATCAGTTTACAATTTGGCTATATTAATAAGAGAGTTTATAAACCGTTGAGAAATATCACGTCGAATACTGAACGCTTAGTTCACAATTTTCTGACAGTTTATAATTTGCCTAGTTTGATTACAAAGTGACGAAGTTTACGATCGATCGGTGACATAACCATTCAGATTGTTTATCTATCCCGCGATTTTAACTTAGTAACGAACCGCTTGCACGTTCGCTACCATTCTTCCCTGGAAATAAGTCTCGCTAAAATGACAGTGGTAGAGCCTGCAACAACAACAAAAATCTGTTGCAATCCGTCGCCGGCTCGACCGGTGAAATAACACAACCTCACAGAAGACAGGCGTAACCTTGAAATATTACGCGCCCGCCCGACTAGCGAGGTGCCGGAGGCCCAATTTTAAGCCTTTTCCCATCCTATCCTTAAAAAAAAAGACGATTGGACGGGGAGGGATTGAATAGTAAAAGAAAATATGATATTTTCTGTCTATCCCTTCCTCTGTCCATTAAAGGTAGGGTCTGCAACTCATTTGCTTGTTGCGGATGTCCATGGGTAGCGATACTTAACATCGGGTGACCCGCTTGTTCGTTTGCCTCTATTTTCCATAAAGAATGATTATTTTATACTGAACCCAAAAAAACAAAAGGGTTATTACCCACTAGAGAAACGTCAATACGATAGATAACGGTTATCTGCTTGGAATATTAAAGATGAGAACATTTTGCTTATTGTTATTCCTCATGAATTGTTTTCCTTACACTTTCTCATTAAATTATTCTCATTCGTCCCTTATTAGTGATAGTAGTTTCGTTTCAGAATCTATAGCGAACATACATCGCCTTTTATACGCAGTACCTGTAAAAAAAACTAAGAAATGTATCCCACGGGAACCGTAGATTTATCCGAGATAAAAAGTAGCCTATGTGCTATTCAATATTATAATCTATGTCTGTGTCAAATTTTATCCAGATCCGTTTAGCCGTTTCGGCGTGAAGGAGTAACAAACATCTACACATCCATACATACAAATTTTCACTTTTATAATATACTAGTGACCCGCCCCGGCTTCGCTCGGGTACCACTAATTGAGTTGATCCGACCGCTACCAAACACAGGAACACCCGCTGTGCCAATCTGGACAATCCCTGTAAATTTCATCGAAATCGGTCCAGGCGTTTCGGAGTCGATAAATCTATAGGGAACATACATACATACTTCGCTTTTTATATACTATTTTTTTTTCATAAAAGTATCCTATGGTACTTCTATTACCTCCAAGAATATGTGTACAAAGTTTCATGATGATCGGCTGAGTAGTTTTCACGTGAAAGCGTAACAAACAAACTTACATTCACATTTATAATATTAGTAGGGATTGTACTAGTTGTGCCCTACAGTCCCACCCGCCGTGCAATGTAATTTAACCGACGACTTAATTTAACACACCACAAAATTACAACACCACCGATGAAAGTATAAAAAGTGTAATGGCCGCCGTGTATGGGAAATGACGTTTGTTCGTTTACAACAATCATATCTTGCTATGAAACAAAGTATAGATAATAGTGTTTAATTGTTTAAAATACGATAATTCTCATTTTATATATTTTTGTCCAGACTTTGACATTATTTATATAATTATATCGAAATGACATTAATGTAATCTTCTCCTTTTCAGCCGACACTCTTCTACTGCCATACATAGGCCTCCTCTATTGATCGCCACACAGATCGGTCCCCTGCCGTCCTCATCCAGGGGTCTCCCACAGTGACAAATCGTCGGTACATCTTGTGGGAGGCCTAAGCCTTACAGCCCTATTGGCAATTCGTTCTGCGAGTAATGTCCTCCCATTGCCACTTAAGCTTTTCAAATCTTCGGATGTCGATCACTTGGGTTCTGCTGCCTTTATTAATGTATTATTAATGCAATAATAAACGGGAAATAGTTTAATAATGTGAATAAAAATTCAAACATTTTCTAAAAAATGATTTATTTTTATCATGTGGTGTATAGTTAGAAATACAGTGTCAACCTTACAAATGATGCATAAATTGTATTCAGTCAGATTACACATCTTGGACTAAACACCCTTTTATTCAATATACTACCCTATATAACCTTAAAATTATTATTACACAATACTTACAATTAACAAATACCAACTATATGTATATCTTACAATTATTAATAATAAATTACCCGTAAATATAATTGGATTAATTAAATACAACTGCGGTGCTGGACACCATTTTTAATTATTAAAATCTGGCGCAGCATTGTCATCTCTCAAACTTCCTTATCCCAACGTCACTCCTGGTCAAGCGAATAATAATTTACCGTAAATAACCTACGCTGACCATACAATGCTATATAAAAACCTATAATATATTATATCTAATAAGTCTTTCAAGTATTACGTTTAAATTTGTGATTCGCCAACGACCTCTACTTCAGTCTTCGCGCGCCGCCTCTCCGCGAGCTTGATGCAGACAATGGTGGTGACGGTAATGAGGAAAGCGAAGAACACCATACTCCCGCTGGCGATGGACAGGGAGTAGGGGTGCTGCTTGCTGTGCAGGTGGCACCTACCACCTCCGGACCAAATACAATTCGTAGCTGTAAAAAGTACCACAGGATATTTAAAAATAAAACAGAAAGAACAATTAAAATAAGAAATTAATACATAGTATTAATAATTAGTTTTAAGGTCATTAATCTTTTAAATACGGGTCCAAATAGACCTTCAAGGAATGAGGGGACAAGAAAGTGATCCTCCACGCCCCTGAATAATCACACCACCAAAAGAACTTTAAGGAAGGAGTACACTCTCTTGAATAACCAAAAATTCACTTAATATGGTGTGGATAATTAACGTAACATGTTGAGTTATTTTTACAGTCAATACATAACTCACCACTTATCCCGATAAAGATGAGGTGCCCGAACACGAACGTGAAAAGCGCAACGAAGGCGCCGGTAATACCGAGCAGTACCGACTTGTCGCGGGGCTCCACCACACGTAGCATCAACGTACCCTGAGCTTGGAACGCTAAAGCTGAAAACCGAGGACACAAGTCATTAAATTGTGAGCTATGTGTATGACTCGCATATTCTAAGAGTACAAAAAATACATTCACGTAATCGATTAGTTTGATGAATTAAATCTTTAGCGGGATCTAGGAAGACAAGTAATATATTAAAATAAAATCGAGTTAACATATTAGTGATCCCGATTCGATAAAATCGATGGTCTTATGGTCAATAAAATCGAATGAAAATATATTCGGTGTTCTGGATTGGACAGTACCGACGTCTTTAAATTGAATAACACCTAATTAAAATATAAAATTAATACCAAACACTCGTGTGAAATAGAACAACTCACCAGCTAAAGACAGAAGTAGTGTGAAGAACATTTGATGCAGCTGGTAGGCTCCGGTGCAAGAGTTACCGCTGCAGGATCCGCTTATTGCGCGGCGGAAAGATGCACAAGTGCAGTTGGCGTAGACTCTGCAAGAGAATACCATAGACCAGTATAGAATACTACAAACCATAGATCAGTGACAGAGAAGAACAATACGGACCCCGAGTGGAGGAAGAGATTAGAATGACCTTACAGATTAACGTAATAGTACACATCATACTGCCTTTTGCCTAGTTCCAGAAGTTAGAAGTTATAGCAAGCAACCTCGTCCACTGAACTGAAAGATACATCCTGCCGCCTTCATCGAATAGACACGCAGAGCCTGTGCATCTTGTAGGAGCTCTACCTAAGCTGCGGCGACCTGTGTGGCTCCCATTCCAGAATCATAGGAAAGAATCCAGAATCTATGAGTAATGTCTCCGGGACTTTGCTACTCAAGTTTTGGTATTCTACGGGCAATGTATCGACCATGGTTACGATTTAGCAGAGCTACTTCGAGCGTAGCTATCTATACATTGCCCTTTGAGTGACTTTTTCCTTTCTTATCCAGCTCATAGTGAGAGGAGACAAATAAAACTCACTGTAAACCGTCGACCTCCTCGACGCCCGAGCAGCCGGCGTGGCAGGGCGACACGTACGTGGTCATCTGGTCCACCACGCACACCGGCGCGAACTCCTGCCACTGAGGCGCACATCTGAAAAGAAGATTTAGTCGTTATTTAGAAAAATAACTTCCGATTAATGATATGAATGAAGCAAACAATATTTCTTCACAAGACTCTAACTTGCATGTGTGAGTAGAAGATGTATGAATGAAAAATCGAGAGAGTTGTCCCAGGAGGGTTCCAAATCCTGTCCTAGATTATCTATTGAACTTACCCGCAAGTCTGACTGCATTGCGGCTGTATGTAATGTTTCCCCTGTACGCCGGCGACGCTGCCGGTGTCGCAGTCGGTCGCCAGCGTGATCAGGATGTACATTAGTATGGTGAAAAAACACATCTTGGCGGCGTGGGTCAGCACGTCCACTCTGACGACACTCGGCATTATCGGCGGCGTGAACTTCAAGCCCATGTACTAGAAATACAAGTAGAAATAAAAATACATAATTTATAGCCTTCTACTCAAGATTACGGTCTAGACTACATAGAACTTGAATTAAGCTGAACATTTAATAAACATAAATATACCCAGATAGTAAATGAACATTATGAGGGTCGCATGGTTTATTAGTTATTATTTTAAATCCTCAGTGTGTTAATTAAATAGTTTATTGCCACAATATGAGCTATTTTATCAATACAGAGTTTAGAAGGAAAAGGTGGTGGAAATTAATGTTCACCAGGCATTAAGGCGCGCTCGCGGCTGTGACCAGCAGCAGCTCGCGAGCGTTTGTCGAACAGGCGCGGAGGAAACATCCTAGTAAATAACAAAATTGCCGACTAACCGCGACAGCCAAAATCACAGCGTGGTTACGTAGTAGCTCCGCGTTGTTGAATGAATTATTTCTATCCAAATGTAAATAGTACTTTGCCTGTAATAAAGAATAGACAATATTTATTTCTTAGAATTCACTCGAGGAAAATGGTGAAAGATTTCCTTTTATTGAATTGCTATTAAAAATGTAAGGACGCCATGGCAACGACGAACTGTTACCTAAATAATAATAATAATAGGAGGCGACTGGGACTCCGGGACGGTGTGCTCCGAGCTCAAATGCAGAAAGCGGTGCTTCTCGATACCGCCCGAATTGTCTATATTTATTATTCCCCCTAACCCACGGCCTGCCGAGGGAATCCCGTCTGGTTTTTACTTTTGTATATATTTATACCCAACCAGACGGAGACAAAATTTTAACTACCGCATAATAATAATATCCTAGGACGTATTCCCACGCGGCCATCCCATCCCAAACTAAGCAGAGCTTGTGCTATGGCAACCAGGTAACTGATAAACTACATATACTACTTTTCTCTTGTAAATACATACTTAAATAGATAATTACACCCAGACTCAGGACAAACAGACATGTTCATGCACACAAATGTCAGTCCTGGGTGGGAATCGAACCCACGACCTGCGGCGTGAAAAGCAAGTTTCTTACAAACTACGCCAACCGGCCCGTCAATATTAAATATCCATAATTAATAAGATGGAATAGAAATATGTAATATTTCCTTTCCTTTCAGCCTACAGTCATCTACTGTTGCGCGTAGGCTTTCCCCATTGCCACAGAGATCGGCCTCCACCCACCCTCATCGACTTGGCTCCCACAACTTTGATCAGATCGTGGGTCTATCTTAGGAAAATCATTTAAAAGTACGTTCTATGTGCGTAACGCTTGTCTACTATGGCGGTCTGTGCTTGACAAAAGGCTGATGTAAGCTTACCCTGAGGAAGTCAGTCTGATGGTATGCGAAACCCCACAGCGCGGCCGCCATCAGCCCCATGGATATCATCTGCGTAGTTATCAAAGTGTCGGAGAACACTCGATACACGCTCGAAGTAAAGCCTGGAAAGTCGAAATAAATTAATTGCAAACCATAGCTTGTGATCAGTTCACCGCAGCCATTTTACTTTTGTTAAGTTACCATCTCCTCATTGCTACTAAAAGTTAACAACGGACCTGCAGTAAGGATTTTTCCATACGATGGTCATTTATTTTTTGAAAAATATTTGCTTAATTTTTCACAGAAAAGGGTACCCTTTTAAATAAATCGCACGCAGCAAACTTAACGTTCAAGTAGGCCATATCTTTGAAAGACCAGATAATTCTTCCGAAACAATGACCCCGAATAGTCCCAGGAAGTATAGGTCATTTACAATAGAGGCTATCGCTTCATATCCCTTCCCTATCCCTACTAATATTATAAATATGAATGTAAGTTTGTTTGTTACGCTTTCACGCGAAAACTACTCAACCGATCATCATGAAACTTTGTACACATATTCTTGGAGGAACTAGAAGTAACATAGGATACTTTTTATGAAAAAAAATAACATATAAAAAGCGAAGTATGTATGTTCCCTATAGACCTATAGACTACGAAACGGCTGGACCGATTTCGATGAAATTTACATAAATTGTCCTGTTTGGCACAGCGGGTGTTCCTGTGTTTGGTAGCGATCGGATCAACATAATAAGTGGTAGCCGGGCGAAGCCGGGGCGGGTCACTAGTTTACTAATAAAACCAGATGATATAAGATTGGAGTGTTTCCAATTAGGAGAGAACCATGACCTACCATAGTCATGGTTCATCCTTTCCTTTGGTCAATATTTACTATCAAAAGGCTGATGTTTGGAAGGGTTGGCGCTTAATCTTTACCCAAGTAGAAAGTAGCCATTTTTGACGCTTACATGATGACATATTGTTACAGTGTATAAAATGTATTTAGTAGTAGTAGTAAAATATATTTACTAAAACAAATAATGAAAAAGGCTTGAAGAATAATTAGACATCTATACTCAGTTCTTTGAAAATCAACCACGGAATTTTTCCTCCTGCCTCGAGGACGATACCAAATCGTGTTGGATCGTGCTTACAAATTATTGCTGGAGGGCGTGAACACTGAGATTCAGAAAAGTAGTATTGAGAATTGGCCTCCGAGTATTACGCCACTACCGATACTAATACATGGTAGTTTCTGAGGCAGGGTATTGAGACAATAAGAAACATATAAGAAAACGAGTATTACCAGACAACACAACAGAATCATGCAGAAAAACGGACAGTTACAACACGCAAGCTCAATGATAAATCTGATAACGATGTACGTTAGGTCGATTTCGAACATGATATTAAAATTGAATTGTTCAGACGAAATAGGCAAGATACCCAGGGTATATTATGCCAAATATTCGAATTCACTCGAAGTTAATAATCTGATATGAGAGGGTGCATTGCCAAGTTTATAGCAACACACCAAGACACAATGTTAATACTTCACAGGGAATCTTTTTTTTTTATTTAGTACTGCAAATGAGCAAGCGGCTCAGCCGATATCAAGTGATCGCTACCCATAGACATCTGCAACTAACTAATGAGTTCCGGATGCGTTGCCCACCTTTAATGGACAGAGGAGGGGACAAACAGAAAGTGGTTATTTCCAATTCCTATACATCCCCTCCACCGTCAAGTTTTCTTCCGTCAAGTGGAGATAACTGCAATTAGGCCTCCGGTACCTCACTCATTAGACATAACGCAGAATACTCTACTTCACGCCTGTCTTCTGTGAGGTCGTGGTATTTCACCGGTCGAGCCGGCCCATTCGTGCAACGGATGTTGTTGCGGACTCTGCCACTGTGAAACTGAACTCTTACTAAGGACATGCAAAAAAGTGGAGTAGCCAGGCGACAAGATTGTATGGAAAATACCAAACACTACTCGAAACCCGCAAATGAAGAGGCGCCTTTTAATCATCTAGGACAATCATAAAATCCACAGACAAAAACCAAGTAAGCTAATATTCTGTACGTTTAGCGAATCCCAAGCGTCCGAAGCTTAGTAGAGTTTATTTTCTCTGCCTACCGCTTGACGTCGGAATGAAGACCTTAGCAACGAAAGGCGAAGTCTCACTTAGATCATCCATGAGGATTTTCGGTTCTTCCTCCTCTTCTGCGACTTTTGGAGTGTTCAGATGTATCTGGAGAGCGTTGATCATTATACCGATGGCAATCAGCAAAATCTGAACAGTCAAGTTGGTCTCTACGATGGTGGTCATGATATTGTAGCCCATGGCAAGGCCCAGGAGACGGATTGTTGAAATAACTCCTAAAAAGAAGAAAAGACCATGAAAATAGTAATAGTAAAGCTGGTTGTAAAACTTAATTATTACTATTTGTAAACTAAGTAATTACTAATTTACGCAGTCCGGGCCTACAGACTTGAAATTTCGCAAAGAGATATCTGTTAGTATGAAAACTAAAAGAGGATTCTAAACTCATCTAAAGGTCTAAAGTATTGGATGTAAGTTTGTATGTAGAAATATTTTTCCTTCGGCAGATTCACTTAAACATTTTTCAGTACAAATTTTTAAATACCAATTTTGGGTACTCTTCTCTCGTGTTTTTCTGGCTAATAATTAGTGCTACAAGCAAAGCCGGGGCGGATCGCTAGGTTTATAAAAATCACTTACCATAATGCATGCTTAACCTAGCAGGCGCGAGATTATCCATGTATGTAATTCCGTGACAAAAGGCCAAAATCCTTGTTATTCCAAAGACAATGAAAGTGAAGAGGATGATAGACAATCTCAATGGAGTGCTGAAGGAGGGGCCGAAGTCTGGGGTCGTGTTATTCCCGTTACAGTATCCTGCAAAGACAATAAATATATTTAATTTAAAGTTCAGTATATATTAGCACAGCCTAGCAGGGTACGAAAGTACTCGTAGTGTAAGAATCCTAGTCCAACGGCTATCGACTCTTTAAGATTAAGATGCAGACATAAAACCTCTATCCCACAAAAGAGGCTTAAGGTAGTTATAAAGTACCATAGAGACCATAACGGATGAAAGATTCCATAGTTCCCTGTGATGATAAGAACGGAATAGTGTTCCTCTACATATAAATACATTAAAATATTTACAAAGAGGTAATGGTTTTAGGTTTTTACCTTCCACTAAGAATACTTTTTCTACGGTTAATAATAATAATAATAAATCAGCCTTTTTCTAGAATATTTCCCACTGCACGGACACAGGCCTCCTCTCCGAGAGAGGGAATGAGCCGTAATCCACCACGCTGTCCCAGTGCGGGTTGGTAGATGTCACATGTCTTCGAATTTGGTGGTTCTAAGACATGCCGGTTTCCTCACGATGTTTTCCTTCACCGTTTTTGAGCAGTTGTGATGAAATGAATTATACAAAGTAAACGCCTGCCTGGGTTCGAACCCGCAACCTACAGTACGTCGGGAGAGCCGAGAGCCGCTAAGCCGCCACTACTACTTGTACTGTTTAGTTAAGGAAAAATTTAATTACAGTTAAAAAGACTGGCATATGTTTTGTACCCATTCGCTGGTAACTTTATTCCTATAAATGCAATAACTATAACTTATGTCTTACGTATAAAAGTGCCATCTATTTTTGAGTAAATGAATCAAAATTATTTATTATTATTAGAAATTAGTCCAAATTGTAACGATTTATTAATTTAATTCATACCAACACTTTCAGGCACATCCACGGTAGGCAGAGCGAACCACAGGAGGGAGCTGGCGCCGGATACTAGACACGCTGTCATCAGCATCGACCGCCGCCGACTGCTGCCCACCCATCCTATGAATGGCGATACCAACGCCTCCAACAATGCCAGCAGCAGTATCAATAAATCTAAAAAAATTATAGCCACGTCTAAATATATACGCTTGCTGTCTAATATATGGATTTCGTCGAGTGATGTATGTATACGTGCACAGATTTTATTAAACGGCTTCAGCCTCATTTTCGACAATTGCACCATTTCGTGTACAAACTTGCCATAAACAAACTTGGAATGTTAAGTTTTGTGATTTATTTATTTTCCTTTTACGTGGCTTACATTATTCCTTGGTATATACAATATAATCAGCTAAAAACAGATAAACAGATGAGATAGAAGTATTTACCATGTCGAAACAACATCTTTATAATAAAACTAACCTGTTATATAATGAGGCAAGTCTCCAGCCTTGATGTTCTGCTTTAGGAGCCTGTACGCGCAGGCTTCAGCCATTGTCACGGTGACAATGACTCCGAGCAATGTGCCGCGGAAACCTTCTGCGACGAAAGTTTTGTTGAAAAGGCACCCTTTGATCTTGGCCTTCACTGTAAAGAGCATTGTTGAATTAGGACAGAACGTGGAATTTCAAGGATGCGTCGCGTTTCTGATTGCGTTACATGAGAGAGAAGAAAGATAAAAAGTAGGCGGAGTAAGATAAGAGTAAGAGAGCAACATATACGATTAATATAAAGCGACTAAATAAAATAGTAAAGCGCGTGCACGTGCTGTATATACAAAACTATGTGGTGAAACTAAGCAAATAATAAAATGTAAAATACCTGTCTTGTAGTTAGGTATCCGTGATGACGACATCGTGTGTTATTTAAGCGAACTTTGCGATATCCTCTTTCTACTTCTACTTAGAATTGATAGAGTTGCTGTCGACAATCCTTCTAGATCTGTAATATAGTAAGTATATTAAATTCTTACATTATATCAACTGAAGGCAGGAAGCACTTGCGAATATCAGAACAGCGAATTCTTCTGCACGGTAACAAAAATTAAAAAAATAGAAAAAATGTCTGTCTGTACGAGTAATCTCCGAAACGGCAGAGCCGATTGCGATAGGACTTTTACTGGAAAATAGGTAATATTGTAACAAATAAAATGGGATTATTCAATTTCAGCAAATGAATTAAGGTTGCTCGAAATAAATCAGAAACCTCGCAATTGTGAGTAAAATTTACGAGTGGCTGTATCGAAAGCGCCCGCGTCCTTGTGTATTTACTGATGCGAATATTTTTTGACGATATTTGGTAGGGGAAATCTTATAGGTTCCCGAGACCTACATGCGCAACATGCATCAGCGATAACGTTAACAAAATGCTTTTATATATATATAAGTGAAAACATCTTTAGTGGTTGCGGTGTTTTTTTTATGTGATAAGCTGGCAAACGAGCAAACGAATCACCTGATGTTAAGTGAGCGCTGCCCATAGACATCCGCAACAGGCAGATATGTTGCAGATGCGTTGCCTACCTTTAATGGACAAAGGAGGGCACAGACAGGAAAAAGGATATTTCCCTTTCCCCGCCAACCCCCTCCTCGTCCAATCCTCTTCACTTTCCCGTCCTATCCTTATGAAAAAAGAAAGGGTGGGAAGGGGAAGAGGACTGAAATTAGGCCTCCGGCACCTCACTCGTCAGACGAAACGCAGAATCCTTCTACTTCACTCCTGTTTTCTGTGAGGTCGTGGTATTTCACCGGTCGAGCCGGCCCATTCGGCAACAGGTGTTATTGTTGCGGGCTCTACCACTGTTAGTGTACTGTGGCGATAGTAACGGTGTTAGTGGCGGGGGTTGGTCCAATCAATATTACAAAAACCCTCTAAAGGATAAAATCTCTCCATCCTTTGAATTTGTTGTTCGGTCGCCTCGCAAACGAGGAGCACAATTGTAAAAGCCGCGACAAGAAGTTGGTGCTACGGTTACAAATCGTAATGCGATTTTATCGACAAGCTAGCTGTTTTATTATCTAATCTCTAAGGTTTGCCTGACTCTATCGGTCGGGATTACTTATATGATAAAAAGGCATCAGAAAAACAAAATCTATAGTTCAAAAAGCAGGGATTCTTGTATACGAGGCCTTGCCTAAATGTACATGTGTGAACATTTCAAGGTGAGTCATTGATAGCACACTGTTATCATGCTAAGATAATTAATACGCGGCACAGTAATGCATGCTTAATATGTCACGTTGTTTTTAAATAAATCTCAAATGATAAGTTTTATTGTACGTTGCGCGAAAGAAATTACGAAGTTTATGAGAGTTGCAGAACCAAGTCAAGCACAAGGTCTGGGTGTAGATACATCTGTTGACTGTTGACAGACTTTGTGAATAGACTATGCATACAGCCACGTCGTTCACAGGTACTCCTAATACCGTCTTTCTTTTCTATGTCACCAACACACACGCAGGTCGACGTAGGTAGGCTTCGCACATGATAGACCAATGATACGAATAAAGGTTGCAGGAGTGAACCAGATGAGGGTGCCAGGGAACCGATCTATGGGGTGAACAATGGGGGCGGATTACGTCCAGCAGTTACGTTAGTTAGTTAGTTTTGCAAATACTAAGTGCTTGAATGCATTGTTAGTCATAGATTAAACGACAAAGCAAAACACTAACAGACTCGGCACGTCTTATGCTGGCGCTCTCAAATTCTCACGTAAGATAGTGCTAGCGTAGGAAGTGACTGCTTATTTATATATGTATATACTATTTGTTATGCGTCATATTCTTTGTATATCTTTATGCTTAGAGCTTGGCGTATCTTCCACTGTCCAATCATCTGCTATAATGTTCTCTCAAGGTATTATGTCATCATTAAAAAGTAAGTATATACCCAACAAATCTTTCCTCTTTATCATAATCTCCCTGTCCTTTTCTTACTCATGGGTCGACACAATATGATTGTAGTCCATACGGTATAGGTTAAACTTTCATCTTTGTAATCTTTGTAATTAAAATTGTTCTGTTCGTGTGCTTGTCACTGGACCCCTTCTAGGCCGCTTTAACGAATATGATGATGACATTTGTACGTGTGTTTGAACGGATATTTAGATTCACAACTGTACCCGGTAGGTGACAACGTCTCAAATTGATAGGTGGCATTCGCTAGAAATGTAGCGTTACGGTCGGGTCCCGCTTCGCTTGAGCCGAGAGTAACCCATCATGCACGATCGATCTGCCGCGTGTCTGAATGTGTGAGCAAGAACGCGAAAAGTTGTCTTGCGCCCAGACACCTGGGATTTTTTTGTAGGGTAATCTCCGAGATACATTTTAAAAGAAAAGGCCTAAGCTGCATGGCCTGGAGAGGAGATTTCTGTTATTATTAGGCGAGCACTAAGAAGCGATTTATCTAATTTCATCCCCTAAAGGGGATATATGACATATATGACCAATCATATTAAATAGGGTTCCGCGTACGCTGCACATTCGTTTGTTAAATTAAATTGCAAGACGGGTGAAACCGCGGGACTCTGCTTGTATGGACATGTATGAACTGAGGACAAAGAGTTTGTCAATATGTATTTCTAGACATACAATCATCGGTATCAGATGTCATCTATGTGTTATAAATTGATAAGACGATATTGTTTTCCGTGAATCACGCAAAATGAATGGAGTGCTATCGGATATTTTTTAGTCTTTAGACACGTGTTTCCTCAAAAAAATACTACGATATATTCATATATTTATTAATTTTTAAGTATCTAATAATGGTTTTAATAACAATTTTAATCATAACAGTTTTAACAGTGGCAGAGTCCGCAACAACAACATCTGTTGCACGAATGTGCCGGCTCTACCAGTGAAAAAGACAGGCGTGAAGTAGAAGTACTTTACGTTTGGTCCGATGAGTGAGGTGCTGGAGGCCTAATTCTAGTCCTTTTCCTATCTTATCCTTATCTTATAAGAATGGGATGAGAGGGGGAAGAGGATTTGTCGGGAGAGGGGATGGATAGGAAAAATAAAAATATCCTTTTTCCTGTTCATCCCCTCTCCTTTTCATTAAAAGTAAGCAATGCATCACCCGTAACCCAGAGGGGTAGCAGAGATTACAGATTTCCATTTGGCGGGATCCTGGCACACCTCTCTCGCTTCTTCTATATCCGTACATCTACGCATACATATATGCTCGTCGGTTACGGATACTCCTTATATTGCCCTTCTTTAGTATGTCACTAATCTAATCGATATAAGTTCTCCTTGGACGTCCCCGGCCAACACTGCCACTCACTTTAGCAACATGAATTCGTTTCGTTACTCTCTCGTCATTCATCCTTTCAACATGCCCGAACCACCGAAGCATACCTTTCTCAATTCTAGTCACAACATCCACTTTTAAGCCACACTTTTCTCTTGTAACGCTATTTTTAATTCTATTATTCAACGCCTTTCAACTCATTATGTTGTTGCAAATGTATAGGCATGCCCCATCCGTCAATACGGTGAACTGATTGAAAAAGTTTGTCATTTTCAAAGATGAGTTGCGCCAGCTTTATTTAACGAAAAAAAGAATGATTATTTTACATTTAAAACATATGTACATGTAAGCATTCATTGTTTACATTTACATTAATTGTTACAATACAATATAATGACACAGCTGTTTTAAACAAAAGTGAAAACAGATTATTATTTCAATTGAACTGTGTCACAAATTCGATGTAATAAGATTTAACAAACGATAGCTTTAATCTATTTTGAGATATCGTATTAGATTACTTTAATCGTAATAAAAAAAACAACTAAATGTAAATTTGTACTAGATTAGAATGTAAACTTATAACCGAGTTACCTATGCCGAAAAAAAAACAATTATTGTCAAAAGTGCGTTCTTAAGTCGTCGAAAAATTTTTTTTTTTTTTGGTAGTTCGTATAATCATATTTTATTCCGATGTCAAGTGAATAGAAACACGGAAACACATTTCAGTTTTAACTGATCTAGTGGGGCGCGATTTTTATCGCATTGACTGACAGTAGGTTAGCTGAGGATTACACTACTCTATTTCTACACTCTAAATTAACTAATCTATAGGATAAATTGATATAAAAACTTTTTTGTTTATCTATAGTAGAATTTACACTGTATCTGTATCGAATAGAAACACAACAGTGATTACAATTGACAAGGACACACGACAATACGAATAATATCCAAGCTCAATAAAATGAGTTTATGGTATAAAAGATGGCGAGTGTTCGTAATGATCCTGTCACAGATAAATTATATCTGCTAATTCACCAACCAAACTGACTTGTGGAGTTCACTTTGTACAACAGTATTTATAAACTGCTTAAGGTAATTTAAGAAATATGCTTACTACTTCCTAAAAGTCTAACAATGTACTTGCAACTCCTCTCGTCTTGGATATCCATAGACAAGTCGCTTCCCATCTTTCTAATATTATAAATGCGAAATTTTGTAAGTATGGATGTTTGTTATTCTTTTACGAAATAACGGCTGAACGGATCTGGATGAAACTTTGCACAGAGATAGATTATAAGCTGGAATAACATCTAGACTACTTTTATCCTGGAAAAATGTACGGTTCCCGTGGGATAATTTATTATGTATATAATATGGATTTCGAAACGGCTACCCGGACGAAGCCGGGCGGATCACTAGTATTCTATAAAACCCTTTAAATAACTACAAAACTTCATATCTTTATATGATTATTGATTAAAAAACTCACCAAAATATGATAATTATCATTTAAAATAAATACTGCACACAATTACATAAAACATAAACACGTGAACATTATATTATTGTCCATAAGGACAATAATATCTATAAAGATATTTTATTTATTTTTACACCCGCTAATTTGCAGACTAGTGTAAAAATTTAAAACAAAATAGTTTACCCGCGTATCGCTTGTCGTGTGACAGCCGTCTGCGCGCCGAAAACAGTGTCAGTACGTTTTATACAATTTGAGTTATCTTGTGATACGGAGACGGTATCTTTAAACTGTAGTACAAGGGGGTGAATTGTTGTTTTATCAACGTCTTTGGCAAAATATATCACAGCTCGACGTTACGGTCTTTTTATCATTAAAGGCTAAAATCCGGCTCCGAAATTACGTTGACATACAGAAAATAACAAATAACCTGGCTATAAAGCCTGGCTGTCGTATAGTAAAGACCATAAAACAGTGGTAGAGTCCGCAACAACATCTGTTGCACGAATGTGTCGGCTAAACCGATGAAATACGATGAGTAAGATAATGGCGGCCTATCTTTGGTTTTCACCCTCTTCCTATCCTTTTCTAATAAGGAAAGTATGGAAAGGGGATGTGGATTTGACGGGAGAGGGGATGGGTGCCAATAGGAAACATCCAATTTCTCGTTATCTCTCATTAAAGGTAGACAACGCATCTGTAACTCATTAGCTTGTTGCGGATGCGCATGTCGGTAGCTTTCGAGTCACAGCTTGCTCGTTTGCCACCTTTTATTATACAATAAAAAACACCATTTCATATTTTTTTGCTATTTAGAGGGCCATGGCTTTCCCACCAAACCGTCCGACTGTTGTCGGCAATTTTCCTTAACTGAATTGAACTTAAAAGCAATAAAATATAATGGATTATACCAGAAAGTAGTAACGTTGATAAATTTGACAATGATTAAAATCATAATTTTAGGAGAAAATAAGCCTTTGGTTGACTCAGTTGATAAATAACCATATGTCAACTGAATATCTAAATGATTTAAAAAAGAACTCTAAGTTACTTTGAAATCATTTTAGCTTTTTTATAGGGCAGGAATTTATAAAATGGCTTCAGTAGTTTTACACTCAATTACTTTATTAAATTAGCTTGGATAAAGGTGTACCCGTAACCAGCACGTGTGCGTAGATCTATGGATGTAGAAGGGAACGATCTCTGCCTACCGCTCTGGGTTACAGGCGCAAGCGCATATTATAAAAGGGAGATGATTTAGAGATAACAAAATTCGAAAATAGCTATAAATTTATTTATTTTTAACTTATCAATTCGTTTGTATTTTTTTGTTACCTCATAAATCCTGGTGGGAAAAATGGGAATATTAACGTAAGTACTTGAAGGAGATGTGCTATGAGTCACACACTTGTTATCATGTCATCAACACAGACTTAACATTATCTCGTTTTGTATACCTATATTGCGCTCGTAGGCGAATAAAAATACTTTTGCTTGCACTGTCTGTCTGCACGTCTATCACGTACATTTAAAGATTAAATTTATTATGTTACATTTTACTAGTTGGCTCGTACACATTAACATATTCACAAAATATAAGACTCACTTGGACAGTTTTTTTTATGTGAGAATGAAGCAAACGAGTAAGCTCACCTGATTACCTGATGTAAAGTGAACGCTGCCCATAGACTTCCGCAACAAGCAAATGTGTTGCAGATGCGTTGCCTACCTTTAATGGACAGAGGAGGGCATAGACAAAATAAGATATTTTCTTTTCCCCGTTAATACCCTCCCCGTTGTTAGGGAAGAGGATTGGCTCTTCCCTTTCCCATCCTATCCCCCAATGAGAAACGGGTGGGAGGGGAAGATGACTGAAATTAGGCCTCCGGCACCTCATTCATCAGACAAAACGCAGAGTACTTCTACTTCACGCCTGTTTTCTGTGAGGTCGTGGTATTTCACCGGTCGAGCCGGCCAATTCGTGCAACAGATGTTGTTGTTGCAGGCTCTACCATTTATCAACAGTGTGCCAGACACAGGTGTCACTGTTGTAAATATTTCAATTGACTATTGAATACTCGAATAGTGAAAGGCATGACGGAATAACTTCCTTTTCCCTAATATAATGGGAACTAATTTTCATAAGCAATGACACACAGCGCTGGACTCACAAAGATTTAATGTCAGATAAGTAAATCGAATGATAACATAGTGTGGAATACGTTTATGTCACTTTCAATCTCGAATCGAGATAAAAGCAAACTGTGAGTCATCCGCGAAGTGGTTGTTAGGAATGTTCCTAGGCTCAATCGTTACAAATTGTTCAGTTTACAAAATTAAACCAATTACCTTAAACAACTATTATTTAATTTAAAAGTAAAAAGTACAAAGGAAGACTCCAAACAGTATACAAGTAGAAAATGGACTTTTGATGTGATGCCTTTATAAAGTACAACTAAGATCACATCAGGCTTAGAACAGAAGAAACCGCATCAAAATCAGTGAATTCGTTTTATAGCTGTTCGACAGACAGACAGATACTAAACGACACAGAGACAATAATTAAATGGACTAAAGGAGCAATAAAGATGAGTTGAAGGAAAGACTGCTGTTATCACCCCCATGAAGTCACACCTGACGGTGGTTCCGTGGAGGTTTAAGAAAGACCAGAAGAAAGAGGGTTTTTTGCAGTCGCTATGAGCATGATAGAAAATGAAAAAAACAGTACGTACACACAGATACACAATTCATTGGGAACGTACCTATAATATATGACAAGACTAGGCACCGCCCCCCCCCCCAACTCTCTAGTTTTCACTAGTATTAAGACAAATATACCGTCAGCTTAAAAAATGCTAAACACTGCGCGCTATGTTAACACCACCCCACTGTGACTAAGTGTGGTATTTCGATGACCTTCCACACGGGTCACGTAGTATTTGTACGTTCCCTTACGTTTGTCTGTGCACGAATTATTTGTCTATTATGTGAGAAATAATTATATTTACTGTATGCACCGTTGCCATACCTCCTCAGAGCTCGGAGCTCACAACTTTCATACCACCATTTCAAAGTTTAAAGTACATTGACACTTCAAATTAAGAGGACCAAAGAAAGAGCGAGAGAAAGACACTACGGTGTGATCTTTGCAATACTTACCGTGTTGATTTTATTCCGTTCGTTTTGCGCTTACACTCGACCGTACGTGTTCGGATAATGGCCACAGTTTGCCTTGAAGAGGCAACCACAAGTCAACTTGGCCACGGCACGCTGTAATACTGTACGAATCTTAAGTTAATATTTGTTATGATCATAGCTCGGGAAGTGTCTCACTGACCAAATAACTAATACCAAAGTAGTCCAGTTATGTTTGATCCAACGATATAAGCGAAACGAAAACTGGTATTTTTGTATCAGTAAAATGTTATGAATTCACGGCACCGATATGTTAAAGTTAACCGTACCGTATGTTAATAGATGGCGCTACTAGTTTTATAAATTGTGCTGTACGATAACAATCCAGTTTGTGCGGCTTGACATTTTAAAAGAAATATTAAGCATGTAAATGAAATACTAGTTATCCGCCCAGACTTCCCGTTAGCCGTTTCGGAAGCTATAGGGAACATACATACAAACATTACCTTTTAGATACGCAAATAGGCGCCTGTGTAATGTATCTCACGGGAACAGTACCTTTTTCAATTAGCCTATGTGCTATTCCAGAGTATAACGTATCTCTGTGCCAAATTTCATGCAGATCAAGAGTAACAGACATCCATACACACAAACTTACGTATTTATGTTTACTAATACTTCATAGGCTGCTAAAAAACTGTAAAACCTATACAGTAGAGACTATTGTCATACTGTGCCGACCCATCATAAAAAAGTAAGGGTAAGGTCAAGGAATAGAATGAAAAGAATGATGTAATTTAGAAATGCACTTAATTATTTTAAAATAATTAAAATTAAATTAAGTCAAATCTTATCTGGATTGTTGATAATCCTAATAAAATTAGCTCATTTGATATAGACTCTGTGTTCACTCGCAAACATTCTCAAAGATAAGGTCGCCTTCGTCGTTTAAACTTTATAAAATAAATATTTATAATACCTACTATGACAATTCTTAGAAAATAATCCGTATATGTAAATAAGGCTTTACGAGTAAAGATCATGTCACGTTTCTCACATATGCCTGTTTCAAATTTTACGTTAGATTAATCTATAAATATGTCAATAAACAATAAGCACGTGGTTGTATAAACAAAACAAATGTGTTTGACCTAATTCCCCCTCTAATATTTTTTCTCCGTCTTACAATTATTATCGCTAGTTTAATTATAAATTCACCTAATTAAACATATACCTAATGTATAAACCAAATGCTTTAAAAATTTTAATGAAACTTTAAATGGTCAAGCCTAGAGGAGGCATTTACAGCTACAGTGGGCTCGAGGCGTAGCAGTTTGCAGAGATATGTTATTACGCAGGCGAGCACTAAAAAGTATTTTTCTAAATTCACCCCCTTTACGGTTTAAAGTAGAGGATACATTTTTCTTTTTCCTGTCTATGCCCTCCTCTGTCCATGAAAGGTAGGCAACGCATCTGCAACACATTTGCTTGTTGCGGATGTCTATGGGTAGCGCTCACTTGACATCAGGTGATCCGCTTGCTCGTTTGCCACCTTATTCCATAAATAAAAATGATTGTATAGAGAAATATTTTTCGAAACATTTTTTATGTTTCAAGCGGACCAAGTAGCGGGAACAGCTAGTAGCTATTAAAATAAAATACAACGACATTTTCATACAACATATATTACACATATATCTTATTTGAAGCGTGATTATATTTAGACACCATAGATAAATACATATATTTTTTATTTCTGTTGTTTTTTATTCAACAAAACCGATGGAGTGTACAGATAGGAAGTATCTCACATGACAGATAAGACAAAGGGTTTAACTTTTAACATAAGGCTGTTTGAATTTAGCATTTGTTGAAAAAACTAAGATAACAATATATTTCAAGTCATTGTTAAGGGCAGTGTAAACGGTTGGAAATTTTTTATAATATTTCGACAGACCAATATGCAAAACCTAACCTAAAATTATTAAACTTTGACATTGTGAACTAAATATTGAATTTAAAAAAAACGACCAAACCAACGATCAGATAACCAGGTGTAGGTAACCGACTAGTTTCTGACAGATTTTTTAATTAAGTATTCAATAAAAACAATTATTTCAGAATCCGAAGTTACTGAATCTTACCTCAAATAATGTAAAACTTTTTGTAACACCTGTATCCTTACCCTACTCAATAACGAAAACTAATCCATAAAGAACACGGGTAATCAAATAATTACTATTATAAATTAAATTAGTTGAAGAAATATTAAACACCCTTGTCACAGTAGGTAAAATAGTTTTAAAGTGAACGCAGTGCGATACCCACGTGCATAAACATTTCCTTAAATATCTAACATTTATATGTTCATATATAAAATATATTTTTAACTGTAAATGTATTTAGTATTCAAATGCTTGTCGATTAAAATCACTAGAAAAAATTTCAAAACGTCTACAAGTAATTTTGAAACATTTATGTGCTTGTGCATTTATATAATAATCCATTTTAAATATTAGATTGTTCATTAAAATTAATAGACTAGGAATGATATCGATAGACAGATAGACAGCGTGTCCTGTGTGACATGCATTTTTTGTATATATAACATTTTTTAGTTTGTTACATGCAAGTTGAATTATGCAAATGTATGTTTGAATTAAAACAATAATTGAGACAAAACCTTAACGATTCTCTTGTAACCTTCAAGTTATATTTTTATTAATACATTTATGGATGAAATTTATAACACCTGTATGTTATAATGATATAACAATTTAGAGCCGAATAAAAACAGCGACGGATTAAATGTTTCATTTAGTTACTTTGCTTTAAATTCGAATATATATAAACATTCATTTTGTAAAGATTAAGAAATAGAAGTACAAGAAAAAGATTTCCAAAGTTTACTGCTAATACATATAGGTGATTTCACCACAAATTTTAATATTTCAACCTACAGAAGTTGGATAGTCCCATAGCTCATAATGAGTCTAGTATTAACTCAAAGACCTCAATTTATTTTTACAATATATGCATATTTTGTTTCTACACAGCAATAATATAACATTACAATTTAAATGTAACACACCAGGAATTCC
Organism: Papilio elwesi; assembly: GCA_029849275.1. Classification (NCBI taxonomy): domain Eukaryota; kingdom Metazoa; phylum Arthropoda; class Insecta; order Lepidoptera; family Papilionidae; genus Papilio; species Papilio elwesi. Next base: position 8,466,558 of record CM056704.1, on the reverse strand, counting down.
CAAGGTATAGTGGGTCCTAAAGCCCTAAAATGTTGGATACGACCGACAGAAACAATGGCCGTGAGGAAGTGTTGCCATTTTTCTAAGACTGCCAAGAGATTCCCAAGATTGGAAATTTTTGTTACATGTAAGATCAACTTTGGGAACCACTGTAAATTACATAAGGACATGTAAGTTATAACATGTCTATGTGCAAACTACACAATGCAATTCAATTTATAAAAAGTTTTTTGTTAAAAATATATGCAAATTGTTTATAAGCAACCAAACCAACCAACTCTACTCTACTCTACTACTACTCTACTCTCTGTTTTAAAACCAACTCTATAAAGCGTATTGGCATGGTTATAACCATTCCAATAAGTTTTATAGAGTTGGTTTACAATAAAAGTAGAATATGGGTTAACAATCATAGGTTCCGCTAAAAACATTCAGCCATGAAAACTAATAAAAGCCAAAGGTTTTGTAACATTCTGCCACACAACAATTATGAAATAAAAAGAAATGTGTTGATAATCTGTACAAATTATTTAATACTTAAAATATACAAGTGAAGAATGTGCATATATAATTTCATTTAAATTGCTGCATTATTAAAATCATAATAATGTAACAATAAATTAATGTAACATTAAATATAATATAAAATCAACATAACACATATTTATCATACAAAATATAACAATCGATTTCATCAACTTATAAACTAAAAAGAAATGTGTTCAACATGTATTGAAAATATGCATTTAAAAGTGACAGGCCTGCGTGTGACAGTTCTAAGGTGAGGTTAGTGTCAATTTTTGTATTTATATTTCTCATTTTTCGTTTGTTGACTGCTTTCCCCTTCCATTGGGGCCTCATCTCAGTCGGCCGTCCACTGGAAAATTATACAAATAATTTTATATTTTGAACATAAGCATGCTGCAATATAAGTACAGTACAAGTGTAACCCACCTTTAATGTAGCTCCCCCATCCTTTTGCAGCTCTTGCTCCCTGCGCTCCATCTCCTCAGCCCTCTGCTGCATCCTCTTAACTCTCTCCGGAACCTTCACCCCGCGCGCCGCCTGTTCCGCGCGTCTCTTCTCCGCTGCTTCCATTTGCTGTCGGCGCCTTGTCTCCTGTTTAAAGGCTATATGTTAACTTGGATATACTCAGTAACAATATGTGTAGTGAAGGTATTTGTGGTTAAAATGTTAGTGTTTGCCTTGAGGCGTCTACAAGAACACCATGATTGATGGTGGTGACCAAAGCTCTTAAATCACTTTGCCTAAGCCTTTACAAAGTAACTAAATGCTCTTCTCCCTCGGAACCCTAGTTGAGTGATTGCTTAATATTCATGTTATTGAATGTGGACATTTTCCAAGGTTGGTAACAGTATTTACACATTTTGTGACTTACTAAATTATGAAAACCTCAGCAAATTGCTTTTTTAATGATTACTATTACAAATTTAAAAAAATGTACAATATATTACTTTTTAATATTCCTTTCTTTAATAAGAATAACTTATGTATATTTATTTTAAAGATTTCTCTGGTCTTATGTTATTATTATTTAACTAATACATTATTAATTTAAATTTAATAGAATAACTACTTTTTAATATCATATTGTGGTTGTTTCAGCCAATATTAATCCACTGCTGGACATGGGCCTATAATACTCAATGTTTAATAATTAAATTCTTTCACAAAAAGAACTTGTATTACTTTTAATGTATATGTTGGAACTGCGAAGCATACATTAATAAAATTTACGCTGCAGAAACTAAGTTTCATCTACAGAAAGTGACTTGGTATTAAGTTTAATAAAGAATATGTATTGAACTTCTATGGTGAGCCAGGTAATGTAAGTGAAACATAGTTCTATAAACTGTTAAAAGTGTACTCAATTATTAATTAACAAAAAGAAAAAAGGGGGGTTTCCGTAATTGCCCTTCAAGGAGTGGGTTACCCAACCCTTAGCCACCCTCGACACTATTATCACTGGGCAACGTCGTACACGTTTACCCAATTAAAATCGTAATATGCCAATATTGATAATTGTACGAAACAAAAAATAACTTTGTAGCGATAAACTTACAGCATCTGGAGTTATAACATCCGACGCCGATGGTTTACAGCAGGACGTAAATATCCCCATTTTCAAAATAATCTTATATTTCTAGAAATACATAGCTACCGACAATACAACACCACCAAATCAACAAATAATATCAAATCAATAAATCAACAGCCGTAAGTCGTAACCAGTAATCTGTTTCTGTCTTGTCTGTGTCTGTGACCTTGTGGTGGTGCCAGAAGCTTTATCGATTTTGTACTATACGCTACAACTGCAACTCTTTTTGAAATTGTATATCAAACATGCGCTTGAATATGCACTGAAGAAATATATTTTGTAATTTTTTCACTACACTGTTTTCAAAGTTGATGAGTAAAACAGTTAATCATAGAAATTTTCAACAAAAATCTACATTTTTATTCACTAGTTCTACTAGAAGTAACGAGCAACACTGTTAAGGAACGTTCGAAAACTCTATGCAAAAATCGTGTATTCTGAAAATGAGTATATGGATAAGATTGTAAGTCCCACATTAAAAAAAATCTAAATAAAAAAGTAATGAAGAAGTAGTCTATTTGAGGTTTGAACAAAATTATTCCCTAAGATTCGTTTTAATGAACTATAACTGTACTCACCAATCGTTTCCAAAGTATGGTATTTATATTTGCCATTGCACTTAACAAAACTGAATTCAGCAAGTTAAAATACCGACTTTTTAAAAAGCAAATATCACAAGGAAACAATATAAAGGTCCGACTATTTATTACAGAATGGTCGATCAATAACTAAAATATAGCCAACTAATAAAAAATAGGTCAAAGTGTGGCACTCCTTCTCTCAACACCGCACTAATCTTCAAATATACGTACATTTTTAAATACAATTACCATTAATAACTTTTAAATTTAAACGTAAATACAATATACTACGCAATGTTTTAATTTCTAAAATTAAGTATTTCTTTTTTTGCTTATGGTTTTAATGCATATTTAAAAAAAATACCATGATAAATTAATGCTTATAAGATAACTGAGTAATTTTATTTATTCTGATGATTATTTGTTAGTCATCAAATGTATCATTCTTAACTATCAGCTAAAGAATATCTGTATGTAGAAGATGATCCAAGCACCTTCATAAAGTTTGCCCTCATCTAGTGGACTATGGACTATCGTAACTTTGTCTAGATATCAATCCATCTGGCCCAAGCGTGGAAGAGAAATGCAAGTCGTCGGTCGTCACTTATGGCTGTCTGCCGAGGAATTTCTGCCGCATACATTAAAATTGATTTGTCCGAACCCGTTGGTACTTAACTTCGACTGAACCTAAGGCGTCATTGTAATAAATCGTCAGTAAATATTATGAACAATTTAATAAATAAATACAATTATACAGTCATACAAACATATCAGTCAACTCTGAGTGTTAGTCTGCATTGGTCTGCATAGCAGTACAGTGTTTCACTATTCAAGCCTTCTTCAACCTTCCTCCTACACAAATTCTATACAGTCCAATAAAATCGCCGTTTATCGGTCTTTCTATATATATATATATATATATATATATATATATAGCTTGATATAGCGATCAAATAAGACTGTCGACTTACCAGCAACCAATTCTAAAATAAAATTCACTCGATAGCGGTGGATAGCGATAGCGGTGTCGATTTTTTAAATCAAATGTCACTGTCAAAAACGAAAGATCGATTGAATTGTTGAATGAGTTAAAAGACATCTCTAACGCAAAGTACATTTGGCCTGGGGCGTACGGCTATTTGTTAAATTATTAATATATTGCAGTTCTTAAAATGCTATCACGTATAGCTTTGCGTTCAGGTATGTACAGTTTTCAAAATAGCTTACAATTATTTTCATTTGTAGGTAGAATCTACATAACCTTACTCTTACAAGGTTTATGTAATCACTAATTTGACAAGTGCAGTATATTTCCAACAGGATTTTCATTAAAAACTCATTACAGAACTTGCATACAGTACTAAATTTAAGAAAAAATACCTCAGTTATTGTTATAGAGTGCAATTTTTTTTTAATTATCGTTAAATAATTTTATCAATAGGTTTATGATCATCGCTTGAAATTTGGAATAAATATTACTAAATTTGGTAATTATGTCCAGTCCATTCTTCTACTCAATATCTGTAATTTTTCCCTGTTTTTATTATGTATAAGGAATTATGTATGCAATATACTTGAACACTTTATCTTTATTGGCATTAAAAAACTTTAGTGATTTTCATACCCCTTACAATTCGATGCTACCATTGACAATGAATGCCTTTAGAGCAGTGTATTGGTGGTTGTCACATAAGGTGATTAGTCTTTTTAATTACCCAGTATAACAATAGACCTTACAAACGGCCACCAATAAAAGCAGATATCAATGTTACCTTTTAAGCTGGAGTGTCTTGTCTCAAAATATGCTAATGATAATCATATTTTATTACATTTATATTTTTTAAAAGCTTTAAGAATGAATTACTTCTACTTATTTTTGTTAACATGGTAATTTTACAGAAGAATAATTTACTCTGTAGAAGATGGTGAAGAGCTTCAGGCATGCAGTTCCTTATTATTTACTGTAAATTGTTCAGTTATATAAGTTAGATTAACTTTTGGATATCAGTACTAGTAGATATTAAAACAATTTGTAGACAAATATAACATATTTTTTTTCTTAAATTGTGTAAAATACAACTGTGTCTCAAATAATTATCAATAATTTAAAGTCGTAAATAGGTTTAGGATTTCCATAAATCTTTTATTGCTATAGAAAAATTTGATCAGCAGATGTAGTAAAGACACAGAGTTTTGTAGACACCTTTTTTATTATTTGGCCGTATTAAATCCCAATTTAGGTAATGTAGGAGACTGTTTTTCTGTAGCTCTCTGTATAAGTGCATATTTTACAAGACATGTAGACAGGATGTGGCATTGGCATTTAAAACCAGTCTAACTCAATTTACCCATAATGGGTTTGTCCTCTGCGCAGTCATAAAGAACAATTCAAGTAACTTTTCCCCAAAACCTTGACATATTGCTGATGATCTCGAGGAGTTTGTGAGCTGAGAAATGTTTCTCTAATAATGATAAATGGTACTTACTACATGAATCTGGAAAAATGGGCCCTTTGAATACTAGGCTTTATTTAACACATTTTAAAACTATGCAGGATTTCTGCCCGAGACATTGGACTTTTATCTTTTATTTTCTGTTTTGTTTGTTGTATAAATGGCATTTTTTTATCCTTTTCTCTTCCCTTCTATTTGGTGACTCAGATGCTTAAAATAATATTTTTTTATTAATAGCTGCGGCTCGTCAGTCTGCTACTACCGCGTTAGTAGCGCGCGGCTCTGCCTCCGATGTGGCGGGCGTGCGCGACGAGAAGAACTACCCCCGACCTGTGCGCGGAGAGCCTGGCAAGGTCAGACTAGGATTTGTTCCAGAAGAATGGTAAGGAGACTACAACACTTTTTATTGGACATTATAGAAATTATATTACTTTCTAATATGGAGACCAATATATAACCCATGACCTACAAAACTATGGAATAAATATTAAAAACTTTTGTTAATACTAAAAATCAAGTAAAATAAAAGGCGACTTCTCTGGCTCATAAAATAGCGTTAGCCATATCTCATGAGCCTGTGTCCACGCCAAAAAGGTACTCAGCATTGGTGCACTAAAACAGTACAAAATAAACCTACTACTATACTATACAACAAGTAACAGAAAAACAATTCTCTGTGTAGTAAAAATAACTTGTAGGGAGCCAAGAAAAGTGCGTACGGAGCCGAAAAACGGCCAGACCCTGAGCGCCCTCCCGCGTTTCGGCACATATGACCTGAGGGTCGGTGGGGCCATGGTCGGAGGTGGGAAATACATAAATAAATTCTCTGTGTAGTATGTAGAATGTAGCTTGATAATGTCCATAAGTTCTTTTAATTATATATAAATTTATCCTGTAGTACATCTTCCTCTTCCTACAAGTTCCTCTGATATTATGTCTTTATGGTTCACGGGGGATGGTGATCATTTAACTTCAGATGACCAGTTCCAGGACCTATAAAAAAAACTTTTGTTTACTGGTGTTGATCATTGTTTTCAGGTTCCAATTCTTCCACTCAAAAACCGGAGTCACTGGTCCCTACGCATTCGGTGTCGGCCTCGCCACATACCTCGTCAGCAAGGAGATCTACGTTTTGGAACATGAATACTACACTGGCTTATCCATTTTCCTGATGGTCTACTATGCGACCACTAAGTTTGGTCCAGTAGTCGCTGCATGGCTCGACAAGGAAGTCGATGTGAGTAGTGAACACAATTTTTGTGTACATACAATATGTGTGATGACATGATATGGTAAAGATTATATTTTTTTTATCAAAAAACAACGAAATGTCCCGTTTAAGTAAAATTTTAAGATTTTTAACTAGATGGCGTTAATTTCAATTTTAAAATGATTTTCTTATCAAGTTGAAACAAATTAATTTGAAATATTTTTGTACAAAGCTACATACATACAGGTCAAGCAATAAATATCATCCCTAATAAAAGAGAGTCTGGTATTTTCCCCGCACTGATTTAATGTCTTCTTTTATAAAATCCAGTTATTACTGTACTTGTAATCTATGGTCATGTATGCATAGATGAATGCGGAAGATCGAAAGAGGTGTGCGAGGACTGTGCCAAATAGAAAATCATAATCTCTGCCTCTTACCTCTCGGTTAAGGACATGAGTATTTATTTGCTTAAGATACAACTTGTCTGTCTAGGCTATAGAGAGCAACTGGAACGAAGGTCGTGTACAGAACATCAAAAGCTTGGAGCAGGCGATAGAGGACGAGAAAACCGCGCAGTGGTGCGCGCAGGGCCAGGAGCTGCTCATCCAGGCTAAGAAGGAGAATGTTTTGCTGCAGCTTGAGGCGGTATACAGAGAACGCATGATGAACGCCTACACTGAGGTACGTACTGTGATAAAACTTTAAAAAAAATGGTAAAGTGGTTTGGTTATATAATCATAACTCCACTTACTTGAAAAAATTGATTTGCGGTTACAATTAAATACAATTAATTGAAATATAACACTAATTATTAGACACAAGCTGGGCGCCCTGGTTTCATCTCTCGCACTATTTTAATTAACCCAGCATAAGCTGAACCCTATTTAATATATGTATATATATATAATTTTTTTTAGGTCCATACAAACTTCCATGCTTAACTTAGGGGATGAATTTACAAAAACCTTTCTTAGGGCTGGCCTATGTAATGACAGAAATCTCTGTGTGCCCAAGACGTTAATTTTCTCTGATTCTATTAAACATTAGTAAAGATAAGAGTTTAAAAAAATGCAATTTGGAGTTTTATTTTATTAGGGTGTATTGAATTTACTTTGTTTAGTCTATAGTTAAACATTTAACATTGTTTCCAGGTCAAACGTCGTCTGGACTACCAACTAGAAAAATCGAATGTGGAGCGCCGTCTCGCACAGAAAGCCATGGTCGATTGGGTAGTGAGCAATGTCACCAAGGCTATCACCCCCGACCAGGAGAAGCAGGCGTTGGACCGCTGCATCGCCGACCTGTCAGCCCTCGCCGCCAAGCACTAAACATCTAGCATATGTGTAATATAATGAAATAAAGTTATCAAGATTTCGTCTGTAGATTTATTAGCTCTTTTAATTTTTAAACCCCCTCTTGATAAATTTCTCGCTTGTATGGCTAAAGCTTTAAAAAAAGAAAGGGCCTTATTCTGTAACGGTAGAACTAAACACCAATTTTATAAATAAAAGGTAAAAAGGTCTGTGGCATAGTAGCAATATTATTATGTATGACAAGTTTTAACTTCTTTCAAACAGCTTGTGTACACCGAACTTGAATGTGGCATAGTCGTATAATTTTTCTTTTGTTTTCTGAACGCTGTTTCGTTTCTGGCAAATATCTGCCGGTAGCGTAACAGCATTCAAAACAACTGCTAAAAGTTGGTAGTTCAGCGCTAAAAAGAGCAAAATCGGTAGCATCTGCAGCCGTAGAAGACAGACAGCGACCAGTGAAATACCACGACGTCACAGAAGACAGGCGTGAAGTAGAAGTATTCTGCGTTTCGTCTTATGAGTGATGTGCCGGAGGCCTAATTGTAGTCCTCTTCCCCCTCCTACCTTTTTCTAATAAGGAAAGGATGGGAAGAGGAAGAGGATTTGACGGATGAGGAGGGGATGGACAGGGAATGGGATTATCCTTTTTTCTGTTTGTCCCCTCCTTCGTCCATAAGGGTAGGCAACGCATCTGCAACTCAATAGCTCGTTGCGGATGCCTATGGGTAGCGGTACTTATTTCCAGGGGCCGCTTGCTCGTTTGCCACTTTGTAATATAAAAAAATATATATAAATCACCACAAGTTTGATTTAAAAATAAATAAAAACACTTAAAATTTTGATTTTTAATTTCTTACACTAGTCAGAGTGCTACCGCTAATACTCTTAAATTATTACCTTATACGGTATAAGACTTATATCTTCATCTGTTTTTTGATCAGAACTTAGAGTATAATTATATTGGATAATATTACAGTGACAAGTTAGAATTTGTCGCCAAGCTAAATCGACACACACGCTTGACCTCTAGAATCGTCAACGGCATACGCTAGGGTTCGATTGCAACTAATTTAGGTAGGTTTTACGATTTAACAGTGTTAGTCAGGTTTAGCTAGCAACTAGCAACCCAATTGTGTTATTTCACAACAATATGTTTTTGTAGTTGTACTTTTTCGAACGGTAGTGAGAATATCTAAAAATAACATTATTAAATCTATTATGGTTTGGAGGAAGTAAATCTCGTATAATGTAAAAGATAGTTTGATACTTATGACATGTTAACATGCATTCGTTTACTATTTCATAAAACTTGGGTTACTAATTAGTAAAAAAAAATGCCAAAATTCAATGAACCTAGGCAAAAGAAAAGTCAAAACGAACCCTTCTGAATCTGAAATATGTCAAATTGACAGTGATCAAGTGTCAAAAGGGCATCAAGCGGCGTCTAAAGTGTTTTATTGTTTTTCGAACTTGTTAATAATAGTTTCATAACGAAATCGACAATGTCCGATAGCAGGGAGGGAGATAAGAAGGTAATGAGACACATTATCTGACCTAAGTGCACGAACCTCAACCACCGCTATCACATTACTGTCTGTAATATATCTTTGTTTTATTTATCTTTTCGACCTTGATTTAACCTAGAGGTCATTAAGAGCCCTATTATTGTCATCCCTCGGTTTCAATTTGATTTAATTTACAATTAAGTAGATTGTTTTTCTGATAAAAATCACGTATCGTATGCGGTGTCATTTATCAATGTAGGTTTTATGAACGATCTGCTTTTCGTCGTAATTTTACTACGTAATTTATTATTTAATACTTGAGCATATTATGTAAGTATTTGTTTTTAATGCGTAGTTTGTCATATAGATATATATGCTTTTTATATTTGTATTAGCTTTATGTAATTTAAATAAGCAATTATATAATTTTTTTACTTCATTATAAAAATGTGTAAAGGATATTATGTATTGCCCAGTCAGTATTAGGTTTAATTATATTCGGTAATATTGAAAATGATTATTTTTTAAATTAATAGGTATCACACCATTGATGTATTATATATTTAATTTATCTAATAAACTCCACAACAATTACAATTGTCATGGGGTACTTGGAGATAAATTGTTCAAATGTACTTTTAGTTTATTTGGACAAATGTAATATGTAGTGAGCTCTGTCTTTATATGTGGGAAAAATAACTTAATAACATGGCTGAGTTGTAATATTTAACTCTAAGGAAGAATACTCTTAGTTTTCTTTTTTTTAAATTATTAAATAGTTTACTGACATGCTTTAAAAAATGTATGATGCAAGTTTTCAGCTTTTCTCTGTTGACTACCCAAATGATTATCATTTACATTTTTTTAAATTAATATTACACACTTATTATTATAGACTATAAATTTTGGGGCCAAAAATGTACATGCATCTAGCATGACTAACTTTTAACAATAAAGTGTTGCCAGAACAATTAAGTATAAATGATAAGATTTTGGAAGAATTATTTTTATATTTTTAGTATAATATTCACATTATTAAGTGGGAAATTTTATATTACAGACCTATGACAGCAGGCTGAGGCCAGCGGTAAGCTCATGTTTATTAGATTAAACAAAAAATATACTGTAGATAAAATATTGTAACACTAAAGCATGATTTAAAAATAAGTGGGAATATCTAATTGATAATTTTCGTATTCTAACTTGTGGTAAAACAGTAATTGTTTTATTTATTTTATTATTTATTAAATCTTAAAATTTATAATATTTAATACTTAGATAATTTGTAATTATAACACATGCATGTAGTTTATTTGCAAAGCAGTGTTAAATAGGATTTGAGGTCATTGACTCAGATCCATATAGCATTATATGTCATGGTTAATAGTATTTTCAATTATCCATTATTAATTGGAATAGCTGTTTTGAGTAATAGTAGTCTTTAATAAATTATTTTTAAAATATTTGCATTTTGAGCAGCCATTATATGTGTCCCTTGTGTCATTAACCTTATGAATTTTTTATTTACTAATTGATGTCATATCTCCTGATAATATGATGCATTTACAATATTGACACATTAGTCTTTACAATATGTGTTTTATCATCTCCTCTATGCTTCAACTAGACACGGAGTTTTTAATGCTGCATATGTTTACCAGCATATCGACCATACCCCATAATGGGAAATATACATTAAGGACTTAAAAAAGCTTTGTCATTTTTTAAATGTTTATAAAATAAAACTAAAATATTGAATAAATTTAAATCACCAAGTATGTTGTATTTAATATATTAAATTTCAAATAGCTAACGATAAGATAAAAATAAAATAAAATTACGAAACACATTCTAATAATATTTTTAATCTATCGTCTTTTATATTTCATTTTATTTTTAAGGTAAATTTAATTCTTTTTATGGCTTCACATTGCTATTTTTAAAATACACATGAAATATTCAAAATACGTCATGAAATATTTACTTTTAAATTAATTTTATCTTATCATTTCATATCATAGTTTTTATATGATATCCCACATGTTATAAATTAAAAACACAGATATGTATATACAATGTGTGGCGGGAAACGAATGACAGCCGGATTTATCGAAGCCGCTAATTGGCGACTTAAGGTGGCTTCACTTTTGTCACTCACATTATTCATCTAGAGTTATACAACATATTTGCTGGAACGGAATCTATCTATATTTAGTTCCAAATGAAGATGGTAATTTTGTAAACACAGGGTTACCTTTAATGCTAGATGTGTCAATTACAAAATATTTTTTACGAAAAGGAATTTTCTAACATTACATTACTATCTATTTCATCTCATGATGTCCACAAACGTCATTTATCATTCATGGCCGCCATGCATGGTCATTGGATCATTGTTTACAAAGTTTCCATATCGATTTGAAACACACTATAAGGCATTTTTTGAGGTGAAATTGTCTATCTAAAAATCTTTTGAACCAACAAAAACACACGTCAATTCTATAGGGGGTTGATTCGACACAACATAGGAATTACTAAGAACTAATTCACATCACACTTATCAGACAGGTAGTTATTTTGCATTTTTTTGTGTTTTGGCTTGGGAAAATTTTACTTAATTTGTACTCTGTTGGATTCAGTTATTCCGACTTCGAATTACGAAGACTTGTATTCTCCAGCAACCACCGTTGGACCTCGTGCCTCTAAAGGAATTCATCCATGATATGTAAAAAGCCTCGGCCACTTGGATACTTGTTTAAAATAAAATGTAATATTTGTAATATCACGTTACGATGTTATTTTATCACTACTTCCTCGTATCTCAGATTACAAGACATCGGTCTAGACGTAATCTCTATATCCGGAAAGAATTAATACTAATTTTAATTGACTTGTATGTAAGAGAAGAATGGAATTATTAGATATTATGCAATTAATTACACAATGTACGACAAAACGTTTAGCAGCTTAGCAAGGCTAGTTTAGATAAATTGGAAGCTTCTGTGGTGAAAACTCCGTCTTCAGATGTATTAACAACTCCAGTCCTGAATGATTACAGCTAAATTACCAATCCAAGGTAGAGCCCACAAAATCTGTTGCACGAATTGACTGGGTCGACCGGTGAAATACCTCACAGAAGAAGGGTGAAGTAAAGTATTCTGCTTTTCTTCTGATGAGTGAGGTGCCGGAGGCGCAATTCTAATCCTCTTCACTTTTTGCTAATAAGGAAAGGACGAGAAGGGGAAGAGGGCTTGACGAAGGTAGGGATGAATAGGCAAGGGAAATACGTATTACCTTTTATCCCTCATCTGTACACTAAAGGTGGGGAACGCATCTGCAACTCATTAGCTTGTTGCAGATGCCTATGTAGCGATCACTTGATATCGGGTGAACCGCTTGCTCGTTTGCCATCGTCTAGAGGAGGTACCGTTCCTATGGGCTCGTCTTGGAGATTTCTGACTCATTACGATAGAGCTTGTTTGATTTCAATTGGTCCATCCATGGTAAAATCTTTATTTCATTCTTCAATCACTAAAATTGCTAAGAAGCAACATTTTAGTGTCATGTTCAATACATAAAATGTCTTAGAATCGTGACGATGCACTTTTAAACCACCGTTTTTCTACTTAACAATTTCCACGTAAGACATTAAAATTGTAACTACGTTACGTTTACGATAGCTAGGTAATGACATATGAACAGACGCGACTTGGTCTTGCACTGATTTATTTCACCGGAGGCTGCGAACAGCTTGAACGACCTGCAGTGATGTTTTCTGCTATTGGTAATTGACAAATTTTAGCTCGTTTATTTATTTAATAACAAGCACAAACTATTCTTACCTCGAAGAACAAGACAGAAATATAACGTATCAAATCAATATTCTCTTCATTTAAATTTTATAATAAATTTGTACGAGGAGGTGTAACACTGAGGGTTTTTTTTAAAGAAGGCCTCACACCCGTAACCTAGAGGGGTATACAGAAAAGGAATTCCATTTGGCGCACTCCTGGCAATCCTCTTTCGTTTCTTCTACATTCATACATCTACGCATGCTTGTCGGTTAGGGGTGGTCCTCATATCGCCCCTTAGTAAGCCACTAATCTGATCGATATAAGTTCTAGGGCGTCTCCTACCATAGTTTGTTCGTAAAGAAGTCTAACTGGTTATTCTTTGCGCAGTTCTGTTCTGATGAAATTTTTTCTGTGTCTACCTACCCACAAAATTGCATTTATAACCTGCTTCGTAATCTTTTGTTATTTTATTTTTCGAACCTCTGTTTAAAGTTTTTTTATAGATTTTTTATTGCAATTTCAATGAGTGATAAGGCGCGACTGAAAACAAGTCATTTCCTATGTGAATATTTTATTCGATGTAAGGACAATGTGACCTTAAGGCACGCAATCGTTTTAATAAATTGCGCATGTGTCTATGTAATTTTCCAACATACATAAAAAAGGTGTAAAACTTTGTTTTCAAAGAAGCATACACACATTAATCACCCAGGAAAACCCGACTCATAACGCTGGAATCGAAATTCCTTCTTTTTTGTAATTATTCTGCAAAATAATGAGAGATGCTAGAATGAATATGAGAGACCAAGAGAGATGCTAGAATGAATATGAGAGACCAAGAGAGATGCTAGAATGAATATGCGTTTTTGATGTGGAAGTAGGTGGGAATCGAGAATGCGGATCCAGCCGCTTCTTATATACTTTTTTTTCATAAAAAGTATCCTATGTTACTTTTAATACCTCCAAGAATATGTGTACAAAGTTTCATGATGATCGGTTGAGTAGTTTTCGTGTGAAAGCGTAACAAACAAACTTACAATCACATTTATAATATTAGCATGGATTGCAACATTTCCGATGAAAGTATGAAATAAAAGCGGAATCCAAGTTGATTAAATAATGAGATATTACAGGCAGTTAGCTATCGTTTCCAAGCTAAATGTGTCATTATTAATCATTAAAGTAGACATTATTTTCTAGATTGTTCTCAATTAGCATTCGGCATTATTCGGTCTGTAGATTTGACGACGTGCAATACTGAGCACTTAGAAGCTCTCAGTGAATCAGTAGGAAACAAAACAATTCTTCTTGAGTTCGTTCCTTCATAGACGCAGCTATTTTAGTACTGAATAAGTAGTCAACTTTAAGTACCTACATTCTTTAGGTTGATTCGTAGGTTGATACCGATCAGTCGTAAATGTTTTGTTTTGTTACATCAACACTTAATAGCTCAGTCATCGTGCAGATATCCAACTACAGACGTCTGATAAGGATAGATGTGTTAAAAGTATGTCCTGATAACAATATTGTGCAATACACACAATAGTATGCAAGGTACATAAGAGTATTTTATTCCGATTGGCATATCAACTAACCTTAAAAGTTTAAAAATTCAAAATTCTGGTAATTACTAAGAAAAACAACTAGAAATGTGTCCTTAGTTCTTTTACGTTGTTTCTAGATTGTTCTTTTATCTATGGATTGTGTGTTTTTTTTAAATACGGGATATAAAATCGTACAAAATACACGAATGATCAGCAAATTTTAGTCCAGTTGACATATCTCTATCAACCTGTGTTGTATAATTGTTAAGAGTTATTATTTTTACCTATAGCTTAATTTATTAAGACATAGAGCGAAACATAAGGTCTTGAGGTCGAATCCGCCATTAAAGATTATAGATAAAACAATATTAGATAAATATTTAGTTAAAAATAATGGTCTTAAATCACTTACGTACATGTTCATTTCTGTAAATGTCAAACAGTTCGTGTTTACGTATTATACAACGAACAGTATTAACCTATTTTTAATGTGAGTACAACTGGCTACATGATGTACACAGTAGCTAATCTGTACATGCAAACTATTCACTGTGATAATGAATGGACGTTCGTATAAGTTATTGCGTCGATCGCTTCATTGTTTAGTTGACGCGTGCTGCGCGGCCGGAGCATCCCGACTCGATGACAGTTCGCTTTCCCGCCGAACTTTGACATTTCAATAGTGCCATAGTGTAATTGTTTTTTTTTAAATCAAAAATGGATATGCTCAGTAAGGTAAATATGATTTTAAATTCTATTGTTTTATTATTCTTTTGTTAATTGATCTTAATGTCCTGACCCTGGTTAAGATAAAACTAGCGGTTTATGGTACTTAGAGATTATTATTGGTATCTTGCTGTCCTTAGCATTTATGGTGCAATTATTATTCAATTGATAATACCGAGTCAAATATATTATAATTTTATAATTGACTCTATATCTATCTGTTTCATAACTATAATTCGATCGATCGACTTAATTGTATTTCGTCATATCGTTATTATACGTGAATGAAAAAAAATGCATATATTATTTTAAAACTATACGCATGTCAATAATTGTCTCAAATACGTCCATTCTTAACGTTATTTGCGCAAACGACGTTCCAACTCGCAATGAATTCGCTCTACTGATATCAAACTTCACCTCCGGAGGTCAAAACACTTGGACTTTAATTGTAAATAAGCATACTACATATTCCCGCTTAGATATAACATCACCGTACAATCTTAATATCCTTAAACCGAATCCGGACAGCTTGTATTAATTGATTTTTAGAAACTAGTTGAATCGAGACATTTTCTGTCAATAATATAAAGAGAAAATTTGATTGACAAACTGCTGCCGGTTTTTAAAAATTCTTTCACTAATAGAAAGCTTTTTCACTAACATAAGCCAATATCTAGACATTATTTTACGTCTATATACCCGAGTGAAACTGCGGTGGGTTGCTAGTAAAGGTAGGCAAGGCATCTGCAACTCTTGTTGCGGATGCTTATGGGTAGCGATCATTTGTTATCAGGTGAACCGCGTGCTCGTTTGCCACCTTCTACTATAAAAAAACAGTATAAGGAGGTACGAATATACTGAGAAAAGATTTTCCATCGTATTTTTTCGGAAAAGTTCGTATTTTTCGTGCTCAAATAGCTTCAGTACACATCTTTTTACATTTGACACTAAACAATAAAATTCCATATTAATGGGTATGAAAATGTCACTCATTTAATACAATCATTCATTGACAGTTCGGGTGTCTTCGTGTTCCGATAAAGATCCGAGTTTTCCCGAAGGAAAATAATTTCTCACTACATCTATAAGCGAGTTAGCAAGAACGAGATGTTATGTGACAATCGCCATTAACATTTGCTCCCGAGGTTTTCGCTAGTCGGTTCGTAGCGTGAAGATAAATAGCCTATAATTTTCCCTAATAATCGGGATGTCAAAAGCAAATAGAATAATTCAAATCCGATTGCTGAGATAATTGCGCTAAAACAAACTCAGCTTTATTTAAGTATAGATTATTTGTGCACCCATTATGGTTGCCACTTTTAAGAGTGCTATTTAGTCTCCGCGTACGGAAATTAAGTTAAGAACGAAGTGGTATAAACGTGCAGTTTTTAAAAGCAATTTTTTAAAATAAACGAAACAATCTGAGGTTGTACAAGGATTGTCACACGGAAGTTTTAAGAAACAATTGTGGATGACTGTAGATTTATTATTTCGCAAGTCATTAAATACATACATATTTTTTGTCTAGGTATAGTCAAGTCATTTAAGGTACTTTACACGTAATATTGCAAAACTTGGGTGGCGATGGACATCCCTAAGGAGTATAAAACTGTAGCCAAAACCTATACAGTGTGGGCTAAGGTCGGTGCCAATCCTGAACGTGAAACGGGATATCAATAGACTAGAAGGTTCTAGCGAACAACATGACCCGTCGCAGGTAAGCCTCTCACAAGATGAATTAACGAAGGCAAAGATGCAGAAGTTCTCTAGATGAGGCCGCAAGGGACTAATATTTTTGGCGAAACTTTGGGAAGGCCTATATTTATCAATGATCAATTGACTGACAGAATTCTTTTAACAAAAATAAAAAGGCATTGTTCGTAAACCATTTATGTACCCGCCAAAAGTAATAAAAGGTGTGGTATATTGTATAGAAATATTAAATTAGAGCTGTCGAAAACTCATTTGACAGATGTCAAAACGTAATTTAGGATTTATTTTTAATAGTAGAATCGAATGCGATTGGTTAAAACCACCTGTTTTTTTAAAAGTCGAGCGCAGTTTCCCATAGGAAACAATTTACTCGTATTAAAATGCCATTTCTTTTTATTTGTTACGTAAAGTCGTACGTTAGGTATTAAATTCGAACGCGCACATAAATAGAAATTAGTGTATCAATTATTTCGATTGTATGTTGTTTAAGTTACATTCACACCGAAGTGTAATATCTCATTGTTATATAGTGACTAGCCGCCATTTTATTTAACATATTGAATTAGTTTACATATGTGATAAAAATATGGTCGAAGAACGTTTACAGATAAAAACACATATATATGGTAACGCATGGTCATGCTGTCTGTTATGTCGTTTTTGGGTTGTGTTTGCTTGGTAGTGAATAACACTGTTGGGGACAATTCAATGTTACCTAGTATTTTAAACATATAATGCAGATATATGTTTTGTATATACGTTTTATTTTGAGATATAAATTGGTCATTAGTAGTAAAAGTATTTTAGTTCTCATACCTACTGGCGCCATCTAGTACAATAAAACTAAACTGTTATTCTGTAAAATATTATATTTCGTTACGCGAACAATAATTTAAAACTACACAAAAATTACATAACGTCTTTCCTGTATTACATTGTAGATTATATGGATTTAAATTCAAGTCGGATTGTTCGTAAAATATCTCGTATTTTTACCCATACAATTTTTCTTATGATACGCCACGGTGTGATAGTCGGTCGAGATAACGAGCACACATAGTTATCAGACATCGCTCAGTTAGTGCCGGCGCACTTACGTCAAGTGACGTTCCTTGTGGCGCTGTGACATTTTAATTAAATATACTCCGAAACTAAATCGACCAGTTAATGGAAGATGCCAAGCGAGGCAGAATTCATAAGATCTTGGGTATGTAAAGAGACTATATTTTATTCAATAATCACAAACAAAACATTGGATCTTACTATTACAATAGACAATGCGCCAAATTTAAATCGACGATTGCTAGTTGCTATTCGGAAGTATACGAACATCTTTCCGCCTTATGTTCATGTGATTTGGATGTTAGTCTTAGTCCATTTTTATAGCAGAAATAGGCAAATTAGTTAGTCAATTACATAATAATTAGTTTTGCAAGGAAGTCACCCCTCTTAGTGTATTTTGTAAATTATTGAATATTATAAGTCGAACTAAAAAGTAGCAGATATATCATTAACGGTTCAAAGTTCAAAGCGAAGACTCGAAAGCGTCCTTATTAGGACGCTTACGCTCTCAGGAAATTCAAGCCCCCTCTACCTTTAAATGTCCGCAATCACAGTCATGGGTCCATCAGTGGACAGATGGTACGCGCTAGTTTATTATCAAGCTTGGACGGACGTAGTTTTAATTCCAAACGATCGGTAACCACAGTGTTAGAAAACACTAGGTTATGCTTAATCAAGTTTATTGTTCGATACTAGTTTTCGTTAAACGGATTTCACCGGCTACAATGTCATCGCGTTTACGAAAACAAAGTTAAGTGAAGTAAAGCGTCAATATCGCCTTCAATCTATTGTTATACAGTTTGTCAACGTCAAAACTGTCACTACATGGAGCTGTCAAATTGAAAACGCGTTTACAGAGCTAAAAACCAAAATAAGCCGTTCGAAATTTAAACTCAGTCATAGAATAACTGCGTTTAGTTTACGTCGGTAAATGCAATTTGGAGCTCTAAACTCCTTTAGACGCGTAAAACGAGTTTAGGTTGAACTAATCGCGTTTATTTTCAACGGAGAAATACATAATATAAAACTAAAAAACGGTGAAACTAAATCCTTAGTTGTATTTTAAAAAAAAACCTTTTTAATATATAAAACAGTCTCTGTAAACATACAACATCTTCTTTCATGCAAATAGTATTTATTTTTAGTCTGCAAACTTTGTGTTGGCGCATAAGTAATATCACTTCAATTTACATAATATCTAGGTTGGTGCTACAAGGCTGTTGGGATTGCTGTACATTATATTTAGGAATGTTCAAACGCCTTAGCCATAGTCCAACACTATCTTCATTTCATTGAATAGCTAAGACCGTAGACCAGGGGTGCTCAAATCCGAACTCTACTTCAATGGTGTGAGACTCCGATCGGTGTACCCTGTAGGGCTGGAACTATATGTGATGCAGGATTGTCGTCTGAGCAGGAGCTGTGTATCGTGGAGCAGAAAGTCTATATGGGGAAGCCGTTCGACGACATCTAATGATCGACTCAAAATGCACCCCAGCAGACTTATGGTTAAGATTACCGAGAAACATGGTGTTCTAGTATTCTCGTGAAGCACCTCCTGAGACAAGTTCAAGCTCGATCGAAGATCGTTCCGTTTTCTGTAATGTCTGTCTACCCAATGCCCCTGCATAGGTTCGTAATTTAACATTATCTTGTAATAAAACTTTTTATTAAATAAAAAAGATATCTATGCATGTATTTCTTTCTTAACTTTATCACATTTATACATTCTTAATGCATTAACGCTCTACTTGACAGTTCTAGTAATTAAAACTGTTTACTCTGTGGCAATACGCAATATCTACCCGCTCTTTTGTTTCGTTGTCAGTTTTTAAATGTATTCTATGTGTTTGGATGTGCGTGAATATTGAGTCATTTAATTTATTTAATCTGTTGTATGTATGTGTTTAATTTCTCAATTCAATCCAAATGTCGAACAAGCATGTTTTGCAAGTGAGTACATTATGGTATATTTGTGAAATCATTTTTTACGTGTTACCTATATCCTTGTTTAGTAATTATGCAAATCTTTTTAATGCAAATTGAATTAAATATTGGATTATTGAAAAAACCAATCTGTTGTTGAATATAATAGGATATTTTTTTAATTGTGTATTTAATTTAATTAGGCAGGTGTCAAAGTAATGAGGGTTTTTAAACGTAATTTTTTTTTTTCAATGTGAATATCTTAGACATTCAACTTTGTACTGTATAATTTTTTTTTCGTAGTTTTTTTAAGGTTTTTGAATGTTTTTTAAATTTAGTCTGTATTCTTAAAAGTAATCACACGCAGTGACCTTGAATGAAGTATATGAACAATCAGCTCGAACACATTTTTCCTTAAAATGAGATGCGGTCCTTAAAAAGTATGTCAAGCGTGACTTTGAATGACAATATTAAAATAGCGGTTCATTGTGGCTTAAAAGTGGATGTTCTGATGGAAGCTGGATAAGGTATTCTTCGTTGTTTTGGTTAATCTTGGAAAGATCAATGATGAGAGAGTACCGAAAAAAATTGGAAAAACGAGTGGCAGTGTTGCCAGAGGACGTCCAACGAGAACTTATATCTATCAGATTGGTACATACTAAAGAAAGACATTGTGAATAGAACCGAGGAGTATGTGCGCATAGATATATGGTTTTAGAAGAAGTGATAGGTACCAGGATCGCACCAAATGTAAATCCATAATCTTTGCCTACCCCTCTGGGTTACGGGCGTGAGTGCATATTTATAAGTAATTTATACGTTTAAATACGATAAACCAAGAGCTCTTGCTAAGAGAAGAGATATAACCATGAGGTTAGGATGCGGATATTCCATTCTTTTTTTTTAATTTTTCGTCCTGATACTGTGATGATATCTTTATTAGAAGTCTACATTAATTATAAATTTTAAGTGCGCTTTCTAATTATTTTTATGTACACTGCACCAGGTAGAATCACAGTTTCTGTCAGACAGAAATTGTACAAAAAGAGTAGCATGACTTGTCTTCCGCTTGTATAAATTCTTGGCTTTTTAGTATATTAGAACAGTACATTATATATCGAAAATTAGTCCATTTTTAGGGTTCCGTACCCAAAGGGTAAAACGTGACCCTATTACTAAGACTCCGCTGTCCGTCCGTCTATCTGTCACCAGGCTGTATCTCATGAACCGTGATAGTTAGACAGTTGAAATTTTAACAGATGATGTATTTCTGTTGCCGCTACAACAAGAAATACTAAAACAGTATAAAGTAAATGTTTAAGGATGATCCCATACAATAACCGTGATTTTTACGTACGGTACGGAACCCTTCGTGCGCGAGTCCAACTCGCACTTGCCGGCCTATGATTTAAATATGTTTATTTAATAATACTAATATTTTGACATCGCTTTTGTGTTGTATTAGTTAATAATAATAGTAAGATTTCAAAACTATACGTCGACTATTTGACCTCAATCAATTCCTAGAGTAGGCGCAACCACAATATGTAACGAGACAACATGCAGCAGAACAAATTTACTCTCTATGTCTTCATTGACGTATAAAATTAGGCCAAGGATATTAGGCTAGATAAAATGTATTGTCGACTATTGATCCGTACGGCTTCGCCCGGGTGCCTTTTCGGAATCCATAGGAACATCGCCTTTGTACGTAGAAAAAAAATAAAAAAACAAAAATATCCCACGGGAACCGTACATTTTTCCAGGATAAAAAGTAACCTATACGCTATTCCAGCCTGTTACCTATCTCTGTGCCAAATTTCATACATATTGGTTCAGCCGTTTATGCATGATAAAATAAACATCCATACACACATACATACATCCTTACTTACAAACTTTTGCAATATATTATATTAGCAGAATTATATTGATAAAAAAGCCCTACCTCTTCTTTATCGAGCTTTTGATAATTTTTAATTGTTAGGATAAATGAACCCATATATAATAAGATAAAAGCCTTTGGTGAGAGAAATATACTAATAAAATTGTTTCGTAGAAATGTGAAGTGCTGAAAAATATTACAGTAAAACTGTAATAATGTATATTGTAACTTTTGTTTGACAAATTATGACAATTGGAATAAATCATAAGACAACATCGAAACGAGGCATCCGGAGACCATCCAACTTCTGAACAAACAAAATAA
The DNA here is from genome assembly GCA_029849275.1 of Papilio elwesi. Taxonomy (NCBI): domain Eukaryota; kingdom Metazoa; phylum Arthropoda; class Insecta; order Lepidoptera; family Papilionidae; genus Papilio; species Papilio elwesi. Next base: position 8,444,397 of record CM056704.1, on the reverse strand, counting down.
CCAAAAGATAATTTATTCAGAACGTATCCAAAACATATATTAAACTGGAGGCTTAATTCTAGTCCCTTTTCCTTTCTCATCCTTCTCTAATGGGAGGGGGGCGGGATGAATACGTTATGGAAGTATACTTTTTTCTATTTATTACTTTTTGAAGGTGGACAACGCGTCCACAACTGCTTGTTGTATACCTACCAACAGTCACTTAAAATTAGATGAAACGCTAGCTCGGTTGCCTCATTCTAATATAAAGAATACGATGTTTCAGACAAAATATTCGTGTCAAATAAAAACTGGAAAATACTGGTTTTACTTGTATGAAGTTTGTCATCTGTGACCCTCAGATCCGGAGTCACCAGCGCACGCCGTCAGGCTCGCGGGACTTCAAGGAGGCGACCAAGCGCGATGCCCTCGCCAGGGTGGAAGTGGAGCTCGAGCGGCTGGTGGCCACCATGCCGGAGACTAGGAGGCCCCACATGCTTAAAGAGTTCCAAGGGTTCAAGAATCTGTTTAGCAGATTTCTAGCGGAACGTGAGTATTAGTGATGGTAATAGATAATGTAGGCGTAGAATATAAAATGGAACTGCAAACTTTCAAAACAAGAGTGGATACGCGTTGATAAACTAGTCTGCTTTCGACTGTATCACTTAACCATCACGTGGTTTGTGCTGAAGCTATAGTTCAAGCAGCATATTAAAAAAAAACTTCATAGCCAGCATGTCGATTCATTATTCCTGTGAGATGCTAAAAAAGTCGGTACGTTGTAATTGAGATCAGTGGCAGACAAGGTATCATCAACAACAGATGGCGCCACACAAGTGGACCGACTAGTTTGAGTGAGTACCACGACGAAACGGCGCACTGAGAGAGAGTGAGAGATGGAGATAAAGAGAGACAGAGAGGGGAGGGGAGAGCGAGAATAGGCTAGTATCAATGTATCCCCTACGTCTAACGAGTGAGGTACCGCAGGTCCCATACTTTTGCCAGCCTTCTGCCTTCCTTCACACCTTTGTACCTTTCTCTCCTACATTGACATTCTTGTCCGTTTATCCAGAACAGATATATACATAGACAATGGGTATATCTTTCTATCAACTGAATCCTTAACGCAGGCCCAATTCGTTACCAATACTATTCACTTCAGTGTTATTTGTATCGATTCAGGTTTCTTACAAATGTACAAGATTTTCCATTCAAATTTAAAGTTAAAATCTATTAATACATCCAGAGGGACCATCTGTAACATGGGAGAAGATCGAGAAACTTCCCGAAGGTGCGGTGATCGACTACGCCAGCCTGGAGACTCCCACCACGGAGTACGTCCACCACATGCTGGACAAGCTGGTCGTGGTCAAGCTGAACGGTGGTCTCGGCACCTCCATGGGATGTAAGGGACCTAAGTCTGTCATACAAGTGAGGAACGAACTCACTTTCTTGGATCTTACAGTACAGCAAATTGAGGTAAAATTTGATTTAATATACTTTTTCATTTAGAAGTGTCCATTGACAGCTATAGTGGTGTCAACCATTTGACAGCTGTCACTGAATCATAATTAGGGATGTATATGAATCGGAAATCGCTTTACCGATTTTTATGAGAAATCGATTTAAAATGTTTATCATATTCTATATTCAATTAAACTTGTAATAAAATATTTTAACCAATATTTTTTGCGTGATACTCTCTCTTGCAGCATCTTAACAAAACATACAAATGCAACGTTCCCCTGGTCCTAATGAACTCATTCAACACGGACGAGGACACGCAGAAAGTTATCAGGAAGTACAAGGGATTGAAGCTGGACATCCACACCTTCAACCAGTCCTGCCACCCCAGGATCAACAGGGAGTCGCTCCTGCCAATCGCGAAGGAAGGCAACGTGCACTCTGATATTGAAGCGTGAGTGGATACCATATTTTTGATGATGAGTAAACTAACATACTAAAGAAGGGCGATAAACAGAGTAATCGTAACCGATGAGCATGTATGCGTAGACGTATGAATATAGAAGAAGCGAGAGAGGTGTGTCAGGATCGCGAGAAATCGAAATCAATTATCTTTGCCTACCCCTCTGGGTTACGGGCGTGAGTAAATATTTATTTAAACAAGCGTTTCACCACCCGTCGGAAGACGGATCGGTGTACTGGTCGAAAGCTGGTCGCACTAGTTTACTGCCTATTCGGTCCTCATGGAAGTATCTAGAACTGAAACATTTTTTTTGTTAATTAAATTCCTAAAGTTCTTTTAAAACACATTCTTAGATTAAATATGTGTTAAGAACTGATTCACAACAGTCCAAGGCCTGATTTGAACCTGGGATCTTTGTTGCCGAGTTCGTACCCTTAATCTAATCTAAATAAAGAGGAATGCGGAAATGGGCATGTTCTTTGAACCATCAAATTCGAAGACATGTGACATCCACCAACCCGCACTGGGCCAGCGTGGTGGATTACGGCTCATTCCTTCTCTCGGAGAGGACGCCTGTGTCCCTGCGGTGGGAAACATTCTAGAAAAGGCCGATTTATTATTTATGATTGAATGTAATACCATAATGTAGTATTAATTATGGGCGTGTAGTTCGTTGTAATGGTAAAACTAATTAACAATTGAATTCATTGGCTATGGCGCGTGAATCGATTACTTTCTCATTATAGTTTATTAGGCTGTTACGTGAGTCTGTTTTCCAACGAGGGCCTACAAATCGATAACTAGTTGACATCGACAAGAAATGATGTTGATCCAATCGCTACGAAAATTCACAGGATCACCCTCTAGGGCAATCTGACAATTTCCAGTATATTACATCAAAATCGGTCCACCTGTTTCGGAGTCTACATGGAACATACAAACATAGATTGCAGCGCCATCTGCTGGGTTTATTTGTGAATATAAACCATCCTCGAATCCACTTGAACACATACACAAAAATTCATTCAAATCGGTTCAGCCGTTTAGGAAGGAGTTCACTGTCAACACACGTACAGAAGAAATAAATAAAAATGCACTCACGCCCGTAACCCAGAGGGGTAGGCAGAGATAATGGATTTCCATTTGGCGCGATCCTGGCACACCTCTCTCGCTTCTTCTACATCCATACATCTACACATACAAGCTCGTCGGTTACGGGTACTCCTTATATCGCCCTTCTTTAGAATGTCACTAATCTGCTCAATATAAGTTCCTTGGGCGTCCCCTGCCAACACTGCCACTCATTTTTGTAACATAAATTTGTTTTGTTACTCTCTTCATTCATCCTTTCAACATGCCCGAACCACCGAAGCATATCTTTCTCAATTCTAGTCAGAACATCCACTTTTAAGCTACACTCTTCTCTTATAACGCTATTTTTAATCCTATCATTTCATGTCACGCCTAACATACTTCTTAAGAATCGCATGTCAACGGCATTAACTCTACTAGCATGCTTTTCCTGCCAAACCCAGCAAATACAGAAGAATTATATATATATACAGATGTCATCAGCCTTTCTAGATAATGATAAATAATTATTAATGGTACCAAGATAATAATTTCGTCAGCCCACAGCACGCAGTACGGCGCGCGAACCTGTCGCCGTATCCATATCCGTGTTGAATCATTCAGTCGTCACTACTTCATATCGTTATCAAAAAAATTACATGTCCTAATGGATAATGGTGATAAATTGTAGTATACGGTTTTAAAATATCTTTGACATGTGAACGGGGGAGGGGGGGGGGGGGTAAGGTAACTAAGGTGTTAATTTTTTTCTTTTGTGTATATTTAAAGCTTATTTTCTTACTAAATATACTCTGCAACATCTGAACAATTAATAACATTACATATAATATAGGCCTTAGATAGGACCAACGTACCGAGGCAGTACTGGAGCTAGTAGTAGAACGGAGACCGAGCTAGTCTAGAGTCTGGCTGCTTTCGTGGTTCAAGCGCTTGGCTAATCATTTTACGCAATGTATACGCACCGAGTAATCGACGGAGAGCACTGTCTTGCCCGTTTTCTCGGTACTTGTTACCAGGGCTATAAAGATTCTGACGTAGATAATCATTACGCTTCGGTTCCATCATGTCTAAGCCCTATCAACAAATATATTACACTACAAAAGACCCCTTTCCCACAGATGGTACCCACCCGGCCACGGTGACTTCTACGAGTCCTTCCATAACTCGGGCCTCCTCCAGAAGTTCATCAAAGAGGGCAGAACGTACTGCTTCATTAGCAATATTGACAACTTGGGCGCCACCGTCGACCTGAACATCCTCAACCTGCTCCTCCACCCAGGCCCTCAGAAGGCCGTCTCCGAGTTCGTCATGGAAGTAACCGACAAGACCAGGGCTGACGTCAAAGGTGGAACTCTCATCCAGTACGAAGATAAGCTTAGGCTGCTGGAAATCGCTCAGGTTCCTAAGGAGCATGTCGATGATTTCAAATCAGTCAGCCAGTTCAAATTCTTTAATACCAACAATCTTTGGGCTAAGCTCGATGCTATCCAAAGGGTTGTGGACCAAGGGTCTTTGAATATGGAGATAATCGTGAACAATAAGCACTTGGGTGACGGTTTGAACGTGATACAATTGGAGACGGCTGTAGGTGCTGCCATGAAGTGTTTCGAAGGTGGCATCGGGGTCAATGTTCCGAGGAGCCGGTTCCTCCCCGTGAAGAAGACCTCCGATCTACTACTCGTCATGTCCAACCTTTACAGTCTCTCCCATGGATCCTTAGTGATGTCTCCTCAAAGAATGTTCCCGTCTACTCCACTGGTGAAACTTGGTGATAATCACTTTGCGAAAGTCAAGGAGTTCTTGAACAGGTTCGCTACCATACCGGACCTGATCGAGTTGGATCATTTGACAGTGTCTGGTGATGTCACCTTCGGAAGAGGAGTATCCCTCAAGGTTAGTACATTCATTTAGTTCTTTTTGTGAACTTGAAATAACGGTTTATCTAATTTGTTCTTTATTTAAAAAAGGACATTGTGGCCAAAATTAAGAAAGGTATGTTAGAAGATTGAGAAAAGTGAGAGGCAGTGTTGGTTCGGGTTGTCCAAGGCGAACTTATACCGGCCAGATTGGTGACATACAAAGAATGGTGGTATTAAACGTATCGGTTACCAACGAGCATGTATAGTTTGTTCCAAACGAAGATGGAAATTTTGTAAACAAATGGTAGAAGCTAGAATGGTGTGACAGGACCGTGTCAAAGGGAATATTCTGTAAAATTCGTATCTAAATATTCTCAGCACGAACAAAAAGCTTCGGCTCGGGAGCTCAAATAAATCGTGAGGTGTTATTGTTTCAGGGTACTGTGATAATAATTGCAAACCATGGCGACCGAATCGATATACCGTCCGGTGCGGTGCTGGAGAATAAAATAGTGTCAGGCAATCTACGCATCCTGGACCATTAGGTGCCGATGTCTAGATTTGTACATCTTAGAAAATAAAATTATACTTTGAGCTTATCGCTTCAAGGTGTACAATTGCATGGCATCTTAGGATTTCTTAGTCTTGGTACTTTAGCTTTTTTTAAAATATATATTAGTCAAAGTACGTCCCTTAAGCTGGATGTCATTTAGTAAATATTTTATCTACTTTGTTTATAGGTTGTATTTTTATTGATATTAAAAAGTTAAGAATAAATGAAACTTGTATATGTTCATACAATTATCACACACACAAAAATATTAATGGAATCTGTTTTTTTTTATTTTACTTGTCGGTTTGAATCGTTCAAATGGACACAAAATACGGTTCGTTTAATTTAAAAATGTTGCACTTTATGTGTATAATAATAAGTTAATTATTTCATTTTTAATTATAAAAATAGTAATCATCACAATTTATATTACAAGTAAAAAAAGTGCACAAAATTATTTATTTTGATAATTAAGTTAAAATAAATTTATTTTATTGCGATAATTTTAATCCTCAAAAAGAATCTAGAATTGAAATCAAAATTACGATTTTTTCTGTCTCAACTATCATTAGTCAGACTACATACAATTGAAAATGTCATTTGTCAGTAAAATATTATCACAATTTTGTTTTTATTTATTTTATCCATTATGAATGTATGAATAATTCAAGTAAACATTAATTTGTATTGTGTTATTTTATTATCGAATTTAAAAAGCAATATACATGAAATAAATACGATTTGTAAATATATTTTTTTATAAATATATTTTTAATACAACAATTGTAATTTCAACGAGTAATGTGTTAAAATACAATAAGGGCTAATTTATATGATTTTGTTAAAATAAACGTTGTTACAATATTTTATCTCTTTCATTTTATTTTTGCCTGACGTGAGGTTTGTTTTTATCGAGTGTGCAAAGACTCGAAAGCGTCCCAATCGGGACGCCTTTTCCTTAGCTTGCATTTACGACACTTTAGACAAACACTAGCTGTCCTCTTTTTTCTTATTTTAATTACGCCATCCTTTTTACACCATTTGACATGTTTCGAATATATTGCTTGATAGATAATTTATTCGAGTTATTATTACAGTGTCAATGTACAAAAATTTATAATGTTTGTTAGCGAAATAATAATTGTTTACATATATAATTTAATTACCATTGCATTTCATAATGAGATGTTTCGATAAATTTATAGTAAACACTCGTATCCCTATGTACAAGAGAGAGAGAAAGAGCGAGAGTGACAGAGAAATCTAATTACAGTTAGATGGTACATAGAGTAAGATTTGAAATTAATAACTTATATAAGATTTGGAATCTCTAAAACGTCCTTGTATCTTATGGAGGGTTTATGTTAGGTTTATCTCTACGCAACTCAATGCAAATTTGCTTCTCAAAGGGTTATATGCCTCAATCGGACTACTGATATTATAAACTTTCAGCAAATTGTGAATTGTACGAATAATTCACAATGTGATGCGTGTTTCTCGACATTTTATAAACTGTCGAATTCTAATCGTAAACTGATATTTTGCTTGCGTTAGTTTCAAGTTTAAATTATTTAAGATTATTGTAGGTTAGGTTACTGTCATAATAATAGCAAATATTAAAAAGATAATAAAAAAAAAAGGTTTGTTGCATTTAACGATACGTCAAGTTAATGATTTATTCAGTTCACAATTTGCTGTGATTTTGAAAAAATTATGGCAAATTGTAAACAGTGAAATTAAAAAGTAACAATGTTTACAATCTGACAGTGACAATTACATTCGTATGTGAATCTGTCTAATTTCCATAGATAATTTATTAAGTGGTTTAGAAGTTTGTTGAAGTAGATCGAATATAGAAATAAAAATTGTGTTAAATATTTTAAAAAGCTTTATTTGTAATATACATTTGTTACATTATGAACGATTTAAAATACAATCATATTGCAATACATATTTTTAATTAATTTACATTTTTAGCGAGTGTCTGCATCGATATGGAGGAGGAGGTATTTTATCTGCGCTTCAGGGCTTCTGGCAGAGGAGAAGTCTTTCGGCCTCGTTCTGAAATTAAAAATGTTTTCGTCATCATAACGATAATAAATATAATATATTAGACAGAGATAAAGATATAGACAGAAAGAGATAGAGAATAGTGCATGAAAGTAATGCTACACTTTAATAGCACTTTAAAAACGTTATGAATTCTGTTAAGAGAACAGCAAATTAACTTTTGCGAGGTTTCGGCAAATTAATAATACTTTATCTCAATATAATTTTGGTATTTAGTATTTTAGTACTTATTTTGGTATTTAGCTTTTGCTAGATTCGGATATTAAGAAAAAAATTAAAACCATCGTGAAGGGTTAAATTCAAAATAGCATTACAGAACTATTTTTCAAATGTTAATCCAAATCCTTTTGTAATAACGATGAATGGAAGGAGGATTTGACGGGGGAGGCGATGGATAGGAAAAGGAAATATCCTTTTTTCTGTTTATGTCTCCTTTCATTAAAGGTAGGCAACACATCTGCCAACTAACTAGGTTGTCTATGGGCATCTGTCACTTAGCACAACTTAGCATAGTGAATCGTTAGCTCGTTTCAGTTTGCTATTTTCTTCCATAAAAATATGTTTTTTAAAAGACATGGAATCTTCATTCAAACCAATATACGGATGTTATTTAATTTATTAAGATTAAATAAATAGTTAAATGGCATTCGAAGTCGACTTCTGATGATTCATGCGATGCAAAAGAAGAACAGGACTGACTGATACATCAACGCACAGCCTACACTGGCCCTAGAGACTTGAAAATTTGCACAGAGATATGTTATCACAGGTGAGTACAGAAAAATGATGTTTCTAAATTCATTCCCTAAAGGTCTAAAGTATGGGATGAAGGTTTGTATGGAGAAAGCACCGTTGCCAAGCTGGGGCGGGTCGGTCGGATGTCTAAAATCTAAAAATTTCTCACCTGGATCATTTTGTAAATGTTGGAGATGGCCTCGTCGTTGCGGCATGGCATGGCGGCCATCATGGACCGCTTGCCGCCCCAGCTTGAAGTGAAGGTTAGCTGAGCTTCAGTGAGAAGACAGAAGCAGGCAGCGAGAAAGAAGACGACGAAGATCTTGTACATTTTGCTGGTTTGAATGAAACTTGTAAAGTAGATTGCTGGGAAGCTGTAAAGCGTCTGATGTCCCTAGACTGGGAACACGAGTATTTATACGTGCTAGGATGGGACAAATGAAGGAAGCCTTTTAGTTTTTAATTTGTGTTCTCGTCCAATTATGACGTTTCTCTGATTTGTTTTTTTTTATCTGTGAGTAAGAAAATTTGTAAAAGCAATTTGCGTAGGTCGAAGAATGAAAAGTTTTAGTGGACTTTGAAATTAAATTCATTTTGGTGGTGGTCAAACCACGTTAATATTGTTTTTAATACGAAATTCTTTTTGTATAAGGCACGCACAGCTTGCGTTGTGTATTGCGGTGTAGTTTTTAATTTGAGCATCATTCATTGGTCTCTCCGGGGCATCATAAAAGGGGAGTCCTGTTGTTGGGCAGCAACATAACCTTACTTGTTTTTACTACCATAGAATTAAAAAGAAGCTCAAATAAAGTATTGTAACAGTATATTTCTATATTCAGAATAGAACATTTATGAATGGCTTTCAGGTATAATTAAAGTTTGTAACGGGTGTCTTCGGAGCGTGTCACAGGCAGACACAGTCGTTGAAAACGTCAAAGATTAATTCTCGCGCACAGAACAGAGTACAAGTGAGCAACTAACAATAGTAACAAGAAACGTACAACTGACCCGCATCACAAAGGTGGAAGCAAGTAGTTGGCCGTCAACTATGACTAATTCCTTGATATCGAGGGAACAGTTCGACAAATGTGGAAACTTCTTTAGGACAATGAGCCTAATACTTAAACAGTAAAGTGCACAGATATTATTTAGTGACTGACCTGTCACTGAGTTTTGTTATAATTAAAAATAAATATGCGCTCACGCTCGTAACCCAGCGGAGTAGGCAGAGATCATGGATTTATATTTGGCGCGATCCTGGCACACCTTTCTCGCTTCTTCTACATTCATACGCATGCATGCTCGTCGGTTATGGGTGCTCCTTATATCACCCTTTTTTAGTAAATCATTAATCTGTTCGATATAAGTTTTCCTAGGGCGTCCCCTACCAACACTGCCACTCACTTTTGCAACATAAATTTGTTTCGTTACTCTCTCTTCATTCATCCTTTCAACGTCGGAACCACAATTCAATATAATTTTGGACTAAATTGTATCTCTCGAGTGCTTTGTATAGTCAAGACAAAAACTGCACCGCAATGAAATGTCTCCTAGTGTTTTGATTTCAATAAACCCTGTCTAAGAAAATTTCTATGTATACTCCTCTCAACGATCGACGAATTGTCAACTGACTTTTCTTGATACGTATTACCATAATTCTTTATAATTTAGTTTTTACTTTCTCCTCCCAGACGTAGCGCCACACGTTCTGGCCAAAGCTCTGAGGTTGAAATAAACGGTTTTCTGACTTTTTCATCATAATTTTGACTAGCATCGTAATTATTCCAAGACCTTTTCATTGCTTGCAATATACAGTATAAAAAAATGTTTCCTTGCAGTAAATTAGGTTATTTTAAGAGAACTTTCACTCTAGGTGCGGTTCAAAAAATGTTATCCTGTATAAAATGTGGTGGTTTATTTCCATGGCAAAACAATTTTAATCAAATCCCACAATTACTTAATTTGTCGCCGGCAGCCTTACAAATGAATTGCCGCACGCGTTATAAAAAGGGCGAGCTTCGGAAATAACAATCATTCCGATGCTAGCATGGGGGAATTGACAGGTTTCAACATTCACAAACGTATTGCCGTCTGCGTTTTGTTCGCTTTAGCAAACATGTTCTCTTTGACATGCGGTCAGCCGGTCTTCACATATTTCTGGGAGCCAAAGCCAGGAGAGGAGGAAATGACGACAACGCCTGATGAGTGAAATGTCTACAAATATTAAGTAAGTTTATATTTATTTATTTTACCGAATAAATATAATTGTGTATTCGTACATCACAGGTGGCCAAACACGATATCCGCTAAGATATTTATAACGGGCCTACCGCCCAGCCCCGCGAATGTCCCCGACGCCAATCAAAGCCTAAGCTGAACCCTATTTAATATCATTGGTGATATAGATTAGAGGTCAACTCACATTGACTTTCTTTCATCACCTACTTGACACCTAATTTAGAAATTTCTTACTTAACCGCTTTACGCCCGCGAAATCCACTGACAGCCAAATGTCAAAAAAATTTAAGCGAAAGTGAGCCTTATAGCGTGATGAGTCATCAAGACGTCACAAATAATACCACACGCACAAAATGTTACTGAATGATACAAATTGTGGGCTGTCAATAAGGTTCCATTTCGCATAAAAATGTCAAACTTGTGACGTCACGCGGCGCCCGGGCGCCGCTCGGGGGTTAGAGGGGCTAAAGCCAGAAATCTCTTAAAAATGTCAGCTTAGATTGTGCGTTGATATACCAGTCAGTCAGTAGTTTAATTAAATAACTGTATTAAATTCTATAACCTTAAATTAATATATCAATAGTGACTGATAACTGACTTTAGAAGTGAAAACTTGAAAATATGAAATGACAGTAGTTTTTTTTAGTAAGATATTTAAATAATTTACTTTTAAAATGTTTAGAAAATCACGTCTCGTCCCCGTCCCGTACGGTTAAATACCTTGAGCTTTAGCCTTTCTATTTTCGGAGATTTTAGAAGATTACATCGTTGACAACCTTCACTTAGATTTGAGTTTGACAGTCCACAGATATCGGTCTTCAAAATGAAACAGACGGTTGCTCTTCGAAACACTAAGTCGAAGCACTTTAACAAAGTTGGGGTGAAATATACACCTTCGCTATCTGATATCCTTCAATCCGGCATCCAAACTTCATAGTCGGGTGTAGTTTTATCTGTATTAGGGATACAGATACTTCAAGGTTTTATAAAATGAAGGTCAGATCACCTTCGGCTCTTGAAATAATGTATGTTACGGCAGAGTTAGACACTACTACCTTCTTAAAATATGTTAGGTAAAAAAACAAACTCAAATAGTGGGGGGAGAGGGGTATAACTTTATTAAAATGTTTTTTCACATCGATTCTTTCCATTCCTTCAAACAAAAGTATGAAGAAATAGAATGAAATAATTTATAATGACAATTATACATCTAAGAAGTTTTTTTTTGCTGGCAACATTGAAGAAAGTAGTAAGTAGGTCTATGGTTTTGTTAGTGTTCAGAAATCCTTTTGTATACGTCCAGTGGGGACATATATTTTACATTTTACAGATTATTTAATAGAATTATTTGTAATGACTACACGTTAGAATAAAATGTTACAAAAAATGTAATACGTATCAATAAATAGGTTTGTACCATTTGTATTTACTTAGCAGTATCGAAAAGTTCTTGTGTGATCGAGGTTTCAAAATTTTACAAATGATACATAATTGATATAACAATTAAATGTACATTTTGTTTCAGATGCGCCGCGGTCCGAACTTTTGTTGCCAGTGATAATATTTACTCTTTGGTAGTTTTAAATACATATATGTCAGAATTATTTTAATACATAATGATTTTTATCTATCTTTTTCATCACAGCCCAAGAATATTTAAAGAGGACATATCTTAATCGCAGTAGATATAAAATATATTTTTATTTTAGTATTTCGAAAGTATAAATACAAAGAAAATTGACAGAATATGTTAATAACGTACAAAAATGTCTATACTTTGTGTCACTGTGATCAATTTTTTTTAATATGTCTGTGTAATTTAAAAATACAATTTTATTAGCTTTGTTTTGTGTCTTTTTGTAATTGATAATTAAGATTTACATGCTTAGCTTCCATTTTGCTTTCCAATGTGACATTACAATCTAAGTGTGGCCATGTGTAATTAAAATAACAATATCATATTATATAAGAATATAACCTTTGTTTCTACTTCTTCTTCCCGAATATGTACATAATCAACAACCTAATATCAAAATAAGGGGACGGAAATAGAAAGCTGAGCAAGAAATATCAACGCAAACATAACATTAGTGACGTATCCTATCGAGTTTTGGGATCTTAGTAACTCGATTCCTCAATGCCAACAATCAACAAAATAATTCCAATAAGCTCACAAAATATCTTATATATATATATATATATATATATTATATGTGGAATACAACCAGATATAGCGACTGTGATATAGCTCAAAATATAAATATACACAGTGGTAACTTGGAACAAGATTCTGATGCATGGAACGTACACTAACGATGCCGCAAATTTAGAAGCTAGCGATTCTGTAAGTATATCAGGGATTAAAGGAGATATGTGTCAAAGCAGTTAAATTTTGCTTTATTTAGTATTGATTTCGAATGTTCATGTTTTCATAATTTAGAATGGTCACAATAATGCTCCAAGTTTTTTTTAGGAAACGTTATTTACAGTGTGATAGTAGGCAGTAAGCTGCAGGGTATTTAAATCTTAAGGTAATCTTATATATAATATAAATAGCTGTACAGTGAGCGACACAGGTGTAGAAAGTAAGCCTGATTATTTACATACTTCATCGTTACCTACGAGACCCGATGTAACATTCCTTCAAAATTTACTCTGGACCTATAAAACAAGTGTCATAATAACAACCTCAATTAAAATTATAAAAGGATTCTTAAAGAAAATTCTGTTTACTTTGCATTTAGTCGACATTCCATAGTTTTAGTAGTAGTGATTTAGATGTTTACATTCCATATTTTGACGACATTAGACCAAAGCTTGATTTTATAAGTAAATAATATTGTTAAATAATGTTTAATTATTGAAGGAATTTAAAAAAAATTAAATCTATTGTGTGATTGTCGGATCCACGTACATGTACTAAAGTTGCGATACCATAGACAGCACGGAGTATAATTTTAAAACAATGTTGCCATGAGAAACATTGAAGAATCTACTTATTATCTAATGATTAAAATGTGTTACACAAATCCATTTGTCTCATAGACGATAATTTAAATATAAGGACACCTATATAGAATCTAGGCCATTTAGGACTAGTACATAACAAACTTTCGTGGAATCTGCGATGCTCATAATTTCGCGCTTTTTTATTTGTATGTACTATCCTTTACAGCGATTATACATTATATGTGATCTAAAATTTTAAATATATAATGTAGTCGAAGAGCTGGTGAATAATTTGGGGTAGGTTTTTGAGGCTGTATGAGAATTTATTTAAAAGTCCTTTGAAAGAGCGATGAAAAGTCGAGGACCGTCGGAAGGGTAGCCGCTTACCAACCCTTGTTTTTATTTATAAGGGGGGCTTTTTGTTACAAAAAGAATGTTTTCAAGTAATGATACTTTGTAGTTAGTTGGATTTAAATGTTGACCAGACTCTTGTAAATTTGTTTTTTAAAGTAATCTCAAATAATTTGGGACAACGACATTTATTGTTCCCCAGCTCCTCTACTAATATGGATTATATTTCTAATTACTAAGTTATTTCTAACACAATGATTAAATGTCATACATTTATAAATACGAGAATCATCTACCACATTTAGATTTTAAAATTCGGGTACTATTCTAAGAATTTTTTTATTTTTGATGAATTAATGCATACAATGGAATAGATTTGACATTTGAAAGTGCTACGTCATATGATTGTATAGTAAATTTGTCGAAAACATCTTAATTTCAATCTACTAATAGGTAAAACATTTATGTCTAATCCATTAACATTATTTTGAATGTTGAACTGTGCTCTAGATATATAGACTACATGATATATAACCTACTAGTAGGATCGTTTATTTAAATGATTATAATATTACCCGTTAAATAATAAGAATTGTAGTAAAATTTCTACGTAAGATAATGTCGATGTCTGTTTCGATCGATTCCGTTAAGGTATATCAATAACTACTGGCTGATGTTTCATTGAGTAAGGAGTTGGAAAATTTAAAAATTAAATTAAATTATATCGCGTTGTTGTCAAAATAATTCTATCTGAAGACTATTGAAACTTTGAGCGTCATTGGTTTAAGAGACTGGACATTCAGCCAGCCATATTAAATCATATGGAAGAAAAAATGCCAGCATGTTATGTAATCATGATAAAAACGGAATCGAAGTCGAGACATCGGACAATGCGATAGATTATAATGTATCGGTGGTAAATGGGACGTGCATACGTCAGCGAGGATTCGCGAGCGGGCTGCGAGCCGGGGCGGTGAAGGGAGGAGGGATGAGACGCGAGAATGCAGGGTACAGTTGGGAAGGGGGCAGGAATACGTGCGCAGGGTGCGGGAGGAAGTAAGCCGGAGTGCGGGACAAGATTAGCGTCGCGTGCGCAGCGTGAAGCAGCACGTGGATGTGCGGTCGGATGGGAGTGACGGGGGACGTAGGAAGATGCAATACGTAAGCGCGAAGAATGCGTACGGAGCGATCACGGCAGTCACCAGCCACGCCCCCTGCGGCGCGCCCGACGCATCGTGCGAGAATCACTTCTCCTCGTCCTCGTCGCGGAATAGGTAAGTGGACCTGATAGATAACATTATCACATAATTTTTACGCGTGGACAGCTCAAGACCTCACGGTCATACCAAACCACCATATATCCCGCTAAGCCGACCTCTGTGAAAGGCTGGCGTGTTCAAGTCTTATACGAGAACTGTCGTAAGATGCAGGAGACCTAGTCCCCATCGGGTCCTTTCCGCAACTCATTTTCTTCTCTCTTCGTCCCTACATAAATCAGGGCAACGCACCCACAACTTATCTGATCGTCGCTGATGTCCAGGACGCCGATGGTCGCTTAAATTCAGATGAGCCATTCACTACACTCATAGTTTGCTACCCTCTTCAATCAAAAAAGGCAAACGACAAGCGATTCGCTGAATGTTACATGAAAACAGTGCAGTTTGGGTCTGTCCAATTATTATAAAACCAAAGATGTCACTAACTCACCAGTAGGCCAAGTTGAAGATAGCGAAAACAAGCGGGAAGGTGATTCTGGAGATGACGTCAATCCGCTTGGAGCGCGTGGGGAACTTGGACATCCAGAGGCGGCAGCAGTTCTTGGGCTTGGAGGTGATGTGGATCTCACACTGGCGAATCTTGGAGTCGATACCAGGGCACATCAGCGGCTTCTGTCAGTTGAAGACCAATCAGGGAAGACAGACATTTTTTTTCACATACGGCTCAAACCCATCTTAAACTAAGCAGAGCTTGTACTATGGCCGCCAAGTAACTAGTATACTAATTTTCTTTTATAAATACACACTTAAATAGATATAGACATCCAGACTCAGGACAAACAGACATGTTCAGAAGTTAAAGTAAAACTTCAAGTTAAAAATCCATATATCTAAAACAAGCCAAAATACTTTTGCAATATCACCGCAAATCATCGGTTCAAATGCGAGCTCACCATAGCAAATGTCGCGTTGCTATCCGTGTCCAGAAGATCAGATGCCGCATCCATACTGGCCGCCGCCTCCATTTCGCGCCTGGTCTTCTTCATGTTCTCGCGGTGCATATCGGAGCGCGAGGCATAGTTGACCAGAGCGAACTCCAACAAAGCCCCGAAGACAAAAGTCAGGCAAACACCCGTCCACACGTCGATGGCTTTGGTGTAGGAGACGGGCGGCAAAGACGCGTTGATTCCAGAGGATTGAGTCGCCATTGTCAGTAGGGTGGTCACTCCTAAACATTGTAGCGTATTTTTTTAAAGGATAGAATTCAAAAAGCAATAACTTTACTTAACTTATCCCATCGTTAATACATACAAGAAGCAACAGTAAAAAGAAGACGAAACACGGATTCGGCGTTACCTAGTGAGACGCGAGCGGGCACGGCGCCCTGGTCAAGCCAGAAGGAGACCCAGGACACAATGACGAGCATGCAGCACGGGATGTAGATCTGGATCAGGTAGTAGCTGAACTCGCGCTTGAACAGCAGGTCCACCTTCAGACAACTGTATTCACCTACACGACGAAACGTTTAAATGTAAATTGTAAATCTTGTACATTGTGTATTTAGGTGAGAAGAAACAAAATTCTAATCTTCATCATGTCTACACCGTCCCCTGGTCATCATCGATCTTTAGCCGCTCTCGGATAGTAGACCCCACAACTATGCGCGTTTAGGAGAGACCTGTCTCTTATCTTACTTTTTGATCCGTCCGTCCGTTCTGTCAGCATTGTGCTCTCCTGTGTTTTAAACGAAGATGTTGAGAGAGTTGAATTGAAATGCAAAACTGTTACCTGTGTTAGTTTTGCTGTTACAATAGTCAGTCAAGAACTTTTCCAGCGTGAAACGCGGCAGGTGGAGGTTCTTCACGACCTGAACTGGATCACCTTCTTTCCACAAGAACACCAGATCGTCAGTTGTCCAGCCATCTGGAACAAATATTTGTGTATTAAGATATTACACAAGACATGGTAATACGGTAGCAAATTAAGGTACAACTTAAATTGTGAATGAATGGTTCAGTTCAGACAGTTTATAATATGCATAGTCAGATTATAAACTGACAAAGTTCACAATCGATCAATGATATATAGATACATATATCAAAGAATGGAGTCAAGGCAAACATTCCCGAATGCCACCGCAAAATATAAACTCAACACGTGGCAAATACGTTTATGTTCCCCAAATAAAAATTGTTCTATTTACACATGAGCTGAGAGATTTCTAAAATCGTTCGAGTAAGCAAACTTTACCTTGGATTTGTTTTGTTTGCTAGTCACACAAAAAGCTTCATTTGCAGTCATTCTTTTTTGTAATAAGGCCCTTCGCTAACTAAATTTGTTAGCCATAATTGAATTTATTTCGCTATAATTATATTGGTAAAACAGTAGCAGAGCCCGCAACAACAACATCTGTTGCATGAATGGGCCGGCTCGACCGGTGAAATACCACAACCTTACAGAAGATAGGCGTGAAGTAGAGAATTCTGCGTTTTGTTGAGTGAGGTGCCGGAGGCCTTATACTAGTTCTCTCCCCCTTCCCACCTTTTTCTTGTCAGGAAAGCATGGGAAGGGAAAGAAAACTTGACGGTGGAGAGGATGTATAGGAATTGAAAATAACCACTTTCTGTTTGTCACCTCCTCTGTCCATTAAAGGTGGGGAACGCATCCGCAACTCATTAGTTAGTTGCAGATGTCTATGGGTAGCGATCACTTTACATCGGGTGAACCGCTTGCTCGTTTGCCACCTAGTACTATAAAAAAATTAAATTGCGAAACGGGCCCGGCTGCTTTAGAGAAGTATCACTGGCTCGCAGGATAAAATTAAATAGAGGTATTAATTATTATGTAAACCAAATGAAATCTGCATTACAAATTCCAAAAACACGGAAGTGCCAGTGGTTGCTAAGTTTTAGAATGAAAATGACAACGGAAAAAGAGTCAGAATGAGAATAGGCTTGGGAATTTAATAATCATTGTCTTTTGTGTGTAGCCGCTGGTTCATTGCTTCGATTGCTGCCTTCGTAGTTCACCTTTTTGCTGTACACAATTGAACAATCAATGTAACGCTCACAGCTAGCCATCCTCAGGGAGCAGGTCTGCTTGTCCAGGGGGTAAAGCTTGAGGTTCATAGGGCAGGAGAGGGTGAGCGAGATCCGGATGCTGTAGAGCACGTTGCCGTTGGGGAAGATGCGGATGTAGACGTTCGGCATGATGATGTTGTGGAAGTGGCCCTCTTTCTCGTTGGAGAAGAACAGATCCGGCATCCATACCCTATTGGCCTCCGTCAGAGTCAGGTACTTGAGACGTCCTAGTACGTAAAACAAAGAATATCTTAATATAAAGTTTATTAAAACATTAATAAGTAACCCAAAATATATTTATTTCAAGTGGAGGTACTTTCCATTTATTGTCGCTTTATTGTATGGAAATTGAATCGGCGTTGATTCAAATGTCTTCAATTTTTAGCGAACATTCAAACCCTAAGGAAGTTTAGCTTTCGGACTTTGTGTTAAAGTCAATGATTACTGAACCACAACAACTGAAAGCCATGCTTTGACTGATAGTAATCGTAAGATCGTAAACACATCTTAAGAAGTGGGATAATTCATGGCCCTTACTCAATTTTAACTATAAAAAATTATTATCAGTTATTATTTGAATACAACTACTGGTCAAAGCCTTTTCTTAATGACATACTTTCGATTGCTCGTCGGTTCTTTGAATTTATTGGGCTCCAACTGAAATTTTTTGATTATCAGTACATGTAACCGGATTATTCTTAGTCTAAAATTAAAATACTGATTGTATGCTTGCGATGTCCAATCGAAACTATATTCATTAAAGCTGCGTATGATTTCATATTACTAACCTCCCAAATTATTAAACTTGAGCCTTTCGTCCAGCCATTGTTCCCTGAACGTCAACTGTACCGAATATTCCTGAAAACATTACAACAGTCGAGATATTCGCTTCTAATTAACTTCAGAACGAATACCAAATTTAAAATCGATATTATTTTTGCATGTTTTAAATATCGATTCAAAATTGAGTAACGTCCCAACACTACCATCTAATACCATCGTCTACTTCATCCGGCTTCGAATCAATTTTAGTTTACTTTAAAAGCTTTACATTAGCATAATTTCTAAAAAGCCATTGTAGAATTTTTTAAATTAAATATTATTTTTATCACTGGCAGTAACTGTGATTATTAATTTGAGGTTATGAAGGCATTAATTACGTTAAAATAATTAACATATGATTTAAATTACAAGGTAACGTTAAAACGGATTCAAATGCATTTTGAAGAACTAGATTTTCCAATTAAAATAAAATAGCATCCTTGCCATTTCGTCACTACAGTTTCTTTCTAAGCTTATTTCTAACATCTAGAACAATTGTGTCGAAGGTTCAGCATGTCCATTTAAAACTTCTTAAATAATTTTGACATTAAGGAAAACGTACCATCGACCCAATGACCCCTCGACATCAAAAGCGCAAGTCAAATGAATTAAGGAAACATTTAAAAAAGAAAAAAATAGCAACGCACGATTACCTCGATTCAACAGAACAATTTTTAATTCGCTTTTGGAGAGATATACAATATGTTTCAGTAATTATTCAAACACGATACGCTGTGTTTTATTCCCTGATTCACATTAGTTTAGCTTGGAAAATAAAATGCTAAAAACATTTCAACTTAAAACTATTTCGATTTTATTTTTAGACTTTTGGACTTTAAGGTCAATTTAAAAATGAATACATAAAGCACGTGCAGATATTTGATAAAACACTAGCTGTAGACCGGGGACCACGCTTTCGAATCTCATTTTCCAAGCTGGATTCTTTTTGTAAAATGATTCCGCCTATAGTAGTTATTGGCAAACCATATAACAACTTTAAACGATATTTTAAATGAAGCGCTCATATATTTTCCTATCCCTCGGGAACTATTTCTCTTTCTATACCCCTGACACATGATCAGTGAGAAAAATTTAATAATTCCTATAATCAACGACAGATTGAGGAGTTAAAGCGTAACAAAAAAAACAAATAAACTAACATTTATAATCAGTTAAGATTGTTGTTTACAATTTAGAGTTTTATGTTAGGTTAATTATTGATATACGTACAATCAATTCGGTATAATTCGTTATGAAAATGTTAAATGGGAAGTAAAGATGGACGGTGACAGGTTCGATATTGAAATTTGGATGCGCGCCAAAAGTTAGCAGGGTTCAATTAATAACTGGTTCGAATAATGGCCGAGTGATAGATTACCACAAGGTTCATATAAAACGATACTTGAAGTCACTGGCTTTGAATAAACGCATAAATTGAAAAAAATCGGGGATTCTAAAGAACGCATGTACTATTTGGAAAATTTAAAACCTAAATGTATATATTAAATAGTGTTACAAGTACACAAAATTATATAAAATAAAAAATACATGTATTACATTTTGAATTATTATCGAATTTATAACATTATCTTAAATTAAATTAGATACACGATTAAAATTCGATTCCAAAAGCCAACATTGATTCGAGATATCGTTAAATCGATTAATCGACAAAGCAAAAACCATGCGCACGCGATGCACTCACTTCGTCAACTAGTATCGGAAGCTCACTCGCCATACAACTCACCATGTAGCGCATTCGTCGGTGGAATGCTTGGTAACTCCATGCAGACCTGCAGAGCGGTCACAACTAGGCTAGGGCTACTACTAGCGTCAGGGATCACATATTGCGGTCGGGTGGCCAACCACCAAGCACCAAGCCGAGTGCGGACGCTTTTTCCCAATATAATTTACATAATATACATATATTTTTACACAACACAAATTCACATGAACAAGACAATATCGACAATGTTCATACAGTCAACGTACACGACCAAAATAGTTTTTATAATTCACAAAATAACAAAACTCCTTAATGAAATCAATGCGTGACAGAAAAAGAAAGCATGATGGGGAAATTAAAATACGGAACATAATAGAATATGGTATGATTCACAGGTGCGGGCCGCGTGTACCCGGGTCGTGGCTCGTGGCCGTGCGTACTCTGGCAAGCGTGGCTCACGGGTGCTATGCCGTAGCGCGGTGAGTCTGTCTGTCGTGCATCGAGGTTCAATACGTAAGGAAAGTTTTGTTCTACCGTCAGGTGCTGCCAATACCGAAGCCGTTACTGTTCACTTTGTGCTATACACATGTATCAATAATCCATCGCGTGTTTTTACTTTTATCGTTTGCTGCTTAAGTGCTTTTTCAAGTAAACAAACAGAAAATAAATAAGTCTTTTAAGTAATTTCAAAAATAACAAATCAGAACAAAATAAAACAAAATGGTCTGAATTTTAGAACTCTAAGCTGGCCTGTCCGAAGATATTGTTATTTATTAGCAATTAGTTTTCCAAATATAAAAATAATTGTTATTTAAACGGTAAATAGGACCTGGGCACCGCACCGCCTCATCACTTTTAAATATTCATTTAAAAAGATCCGCCATACAAGTGTATGTGAAATGGGCGTAAGGGTTAATTGTGGAAAAAAACAAACAAACTGAAATATATAAAACTAAAATATAAACAAAATAATGTTCATTAAAACCCAAATAAAAAAACAACACATTTACGATAGCTTGAGAATGTTTAGCAGTGCAAGTATTGCCAGATATCCACTTCAACGGAATGTCCAATTTTATTATAAACAAAGTTTTGATATTGCAACACAAATACTAAACGACGATGTAAAAGAACTTTGTTATATAATAAAAATGTCATCGATACATCTGTCTGTTAATCGGTTACGTGCAGCCACTCACCATTTTGTAATCATCTATTTTGCTGATCGATCGGAGGAACATGTTGACACGCACTACCGTTGGCGCATCGCCTTAGTGAGAAAAAAACAATTTTTAAATTATAGAACCGCTTTTCGATGTGAAAATTACGACCTATCTAATATCGAATCTAGAACTAAACTAAAATCCTACCGGTCATGAGTACGGGACGCATTTTGATGAATAAATGTCAGATGTCATTACTTCAAATGAAATGGAGCCGAGCAATTGAGATTTAATACGATGTCTAGTTTCATAAACCAAAGCAAAAGTACAAAAATCATTCCCTTTCACTAATCGAAAGCCCCTTCGGATCGTCAAAAGCAGGCAGTCTAAAAGAATGATAATTAAAAAAAAGTCATATTCGAGCGTAAAAAGTCAAAACTATCGGACAGTATCGACTGAGGTGATAAAAGCTAACGGTAAATATTCAAGTAATTTTTCCGTCAATTCACAATTACGGGCGTCAAACCTTCAAACAAAGCGCGAGTCTAAAAACGATTTTGGTCGTCAACACCAAAGGGAAGAAGTGAAAGAAAATAAAAAATAAAACGAACATGACAATTACATAGTCGGGTAAATCTCTCCGTAAAAAGGAGGGAATTGCCCATTCATTTGACTTGTTAAGAAAACCGCAACCGTTTTATAAAGGAGAAGAAAAAAATCGTCATACTGTTACTTAGACTAAATGCATGGCCCAGTCGGTTATTAGGACTTACCATTGTGACATCATCGATTTTTGAAATACTCCTGACAAATATATTGACGCTCACTACCGCTGGCCCATCTAAGTACCAAGCAAAATATATGGTTGATATTACATTACAGATTATAACTAAGCCCTAATGAGTTGACGTATGGCAACTCTATGGTACGCGAGGTGTTGACTCTGAAAATAATGATTGGTACACGGTCGACTCACCTTCATCCTGAAAATGTATATGTTTTAGGTTTAAACGTCATTTGTTTACCGTCACCCGTCAGGTGTGGACGTTGGCTCAATGGGCGGACACAAACAAAACGAAAAACGACGTAGACGGAACACTGATGGGAGAGCAAAGGAATATTAGTTTTTAATTAAAAATAAAGCAAAATACAATATGACTTGTTTAAGGAATTTGTGTTCGTGTACGCCTTAAAGGTCATTTAGTTTTCAAATATAAACCGATACATTGGTATCTGAATGGAAGAATGGTTTTGCAAATTTAAATAAAAATATATAATTGTTTCATGTGGGATTAAATAACTTTGGATCTTCAAATAAATATAATGGAATCTAATTTAATCGATTACTTTTATTGTAATTGGATTTAAAATGAAGTAGTAAGTAATTTTATCTTTATATTCTGTCAACAAGTTCAAACTTATTTCCTAAGTTTTCTGTTGACAATTTAAGATCAAATTTATCCCTGCAAAGATATCTGTGAATAGTATCTTCATTAAAAGTATTTTTCTGTAACTAAATAGTTATTATGTAACGCGACGTATTTCTCCAAAAAAGTTAATTAAATAACAATTTAAAAAATTAAAAAACTAAAGTAATACAAAAAAACTTAAAATGGAAATAATAAACCAGAGACAATTTCCATGTCACTTACAAAAAAAATAACAAATCAAGAAAATATTTTAAAAAAACAAACAATTTGGAATTGGAACGTTGCTCGAAAAAGTTGTACAGATAATGTATGCAGTTAACAAATAGTTTGTTGAAATTCTTTGTATCGTACAACAATCAAAACAGATTAAATCGTTCAAATAGCGTGCTGCGATCGGCATATCGATTTTTTAATAGCGCTGCAACAGCTTTTTGCTGACTAATTTAAAAGACAGAAGCTATTGTCGTGTTCAGACTTTTTCGATTAGACGCCATTATACCGTTTATGATGGAGTCGATTAGATTAAATGTGTTCTTTACATGAAAATTATACGTCATTTTGTGTGTTTACTAATAACGGAAATACTATTACAAATGTATCAATAGCATCAAATTAATATAATGTTTGTAGTTGATATTTATAAGAATTTTTAATAAAATTTACTTGAGAAAATCGAGAATAATGATACAAAACTCATGAATTTTATTAACATCCGCACTCGAGCGGTGATATTATTTAATTTTAATATAATCCACCAGGCCGGAACATGTGGTCTCGTTAGAAACACACATTTCAACTTTCAAGGCGTAAAATTTTGTACAAATTTCAATTTTGAGAACTGGCAACACGTTTAGATATGTCAAATGAATACGGATTACGTCTTAAAAGTTCAAGAACGCACAATTGCTTAGGCAAATTAAAACAACGGGAGACATTAAAATTCCTACGGTTTTACTACAACATTTGTTTAATATATTAACTATAGTGACAAATATAACATATAGTTCAAAGAGTCACGCATAACTATAACGCCAATCATGATTTTCCGTGTATTCAAAACGTTGGTACAAAGTAATTTCATTTTGACTTGTCCCACTTTCACCCTCCTGTCACTAGTGTTAATAATTCGAGCACATTGGAAAGGAGTTTTCGCGCCAAACAAACGAACGACAGCTCATTTTTTCCTGTGTTGCTAGTAACAATGAAAGTACAATTTTTAAAAATAAACTAAAAAAATGAACTGTCGTCTATGGTCGCTCCTCCTGAAGCTGTAAGAACGTCGTACGTCTACCTATCTGGATCGTTTGACTCCTGCTTGTGTACTAACCATCTTTATGTCGCTTATGGTGGTAATACTTCTGACGAACAGGTTAATATTTACTACAGCTGGACCATCTGTCGAAATATTTTATAAAACCCTTACATACTAAATCAACATAAAATGTGATGAAATACGTTTTGACACGATAAAGTATGACGTTTATAATTATTATCTGTGGTTAGCATTTTAATTTCTTGCAATGGGGGGATGGGGGTGACATCCTTTATTTAAGCTGCTTAATATATTAATAAAATAGATTACACACAGTTATGAGTTAGTTTGTACAGCTTATATCAACAGTTGAGGCACACTCACAAAAGAATATCGTGATTAAAGCTATTTATTTGATTAATAAAATAGCCAATAAACATTGTAGACCATTCAAATAGTGTATAACGCGCCTAATCCAGCTCACTTAACCAAATTGTTCCTTCCATACCAAGGCGTAAGCCAATTTTTTACTTAAGTCTAATAATACGCTATTCAAGATGATGTGCAAAAAGTGTAAATGGTCTGATTTATTATCCCTCGGACTCATTTATTATAATAAAAATTACATGACACAAAAAGTAGCAGATATGACATTAGCAGTCAATCTTTGGATTACTTTTGCTCGGTGATTTGCATGATTATAACATATCTATAATATAAAATATTATTGGTATATTTCCTTCTCTAATTTCTTTAAAAAAAATGTAGTGCCTCAAATGTTGATCCATTTAAATGTTATTGTAAGCAAAGAAATTGTTTTATTATTAAGATTTTCAAACAATAATTTGTTGATTTCTTAATACAGTATAATTATTATTTAAAAGTCGTTTATTAATTAAACGAGTATGATCGTTTGTGTATCCAAACCCATCGTTCATAAACAGAGCAATATAAAACAATTGTATTTACAATCACAGTAGTGATAAAATAACGCCGTAGCATGTTGTGATTTTAAAGCATATTTTTATTTACAAGTGAGTGAATTATAACGATTAAGTTGATACATTTCAATATCACTGAATATATTTGAAATGAAGTTAGTTAGCCATCTTGGAAATTATTTTTACAGTCAATATGACTGTGAAATGTTGCCATTTCAATAATGTTTTACCATATTATTAAAATATATTATCCTACCTATCTAGCTTCGTTCACAGCGATGCCAAATTTAAACGGGTGTGTTCACATTTTAAATTAAACAATTATGTATTTAATCGTAAATTGATATCAAGTTGACTCACCAGTTCCGTTGATGCCGGAGGGTCTAATGCGAGCGTCGTAGCGGCCAGGACCCAGGATCTGGTCGAGGATCTGTTTCTCCTTCTCCCTGAAGTTTATCTTTGCGTTCATGCATCTGCAAGGGAGCGGTTTTTTAACAGTCTATATTATATAGGTGGAGCACTGTGTCGTGAACCTCATTAAGGGTAGGCATTTTATTTGATAGGGCCACAATTAACCTTAAACATTGCCGAATATTAGGTGAGAATAAGCCAAAGTGCTCCCTTGACAACAAAACGTACGTAGTAGTCCGGATTAATGCATATATTAAAATTCTAAAGATTTAGTAAAAAGATTTAAGTCGTATTCCACACCATACGTTAAACATAATGCTTGTCTACGAAGTCATATTTAGAAATATATTTACGCATAGTAACAGTTTGATTTACACGAAAGTATGCAGAATCCTGTTCAGCTAAATATGTATGTACATCTCTGCATCTATTTACGGACGGTAACTAGAGAGCATTCCCATCGCTGCTCTAGTCTTTAGAGTGTCATTGCGTTCCAGACAAGTTCAGTATTTTTCGTTTATAACGTACACTGACACTGAACGTCATAGACAAAAATATTAGAGTTGCCACTTTTTCTTTACTGCGCTGCCTACATTTCAGTTATCTGGGCTTAAGTGAGCTTTACAAGAATTTGTATAGCCCAAAATTATTGACAATTTAATTCCGCACTGGTTTCCGTAAAATTGTGTCACGATAGAAAGTTTCCCTCTCATTGATAAAAACTGTGCTCTCGGCAGCTGGGTGCTCGGTACGTGCTCAAGAACTCGCGCAATCAACAAATACTTTAAACGGGAGTACAAAAGTCCGATGCAATATAGATATTGCCGACCCGAACATAAGACTTACTCGTATTACAATGAAAACTTGGCAACATTATCTGTATACAGACAATTTTGAAGCTCATAATTCAAGAAGATATACCGTATGCTACATTAATTATACAAAAGATTGATGTACATCTGTCGGAATTACAACTTTTTTTTAAGTCGTACTGTCATTGTTTTACTAATCTGTCGTATCAAAACATTCCTTCGCATCATGGCGCTTGTGTTTGACATTTTGTTTGAGTGCCAGATAATTCGTTGAACTTGAAATACAGAATTGGACTATTTATGAAGTACAAGCCGTAATAACTCGCAGTTGTTATAATATAAAGCTTAAAATCGAATGATATTAATACATGAGGTGTATTCGATCATTGTACACTGTTGGAACAAGTTATAAAGTCACTAATTCCTGCTAGATAACATGGTTTAGTTATAAATAGTTAAAACATTAGGAAAAGAAATCATTCCGGCCTGTCTAAGTACAGCCGTCAGTTGCTGAGTATATTCCATGCGGTGTTTTGTCAGATCCAAAATTTATGTTCTTTGTTATGGAAGCTTGATGTTTGCTTTATCCTTAGATTTACAATTAAATCAACTGTTTACTAGTCTGTCACAGTATGGAAGAATTTAATAAAAATACACTTGATTTAATCTTATTTTTCAATGTCGGAATGATGGAATGCGAGCGTAAAAATTAAAAAAATAAATTACTTTCGCAACTATTTGATATTATTAATGTAGGAAAGTGACCACTGAATAAAATATAATTTATCCGTCTTTCGTAAGAGGACATAAAGAAAAGTAATAATTTATGTAGTAATTACGTTCCTATGCTATAGAAATCAAGCAGTAGAGCCCGCGTCAGCAACAACTGTTACTCGAATGGGCCTACTCTACCAGTGACAGTAGAAGGGACGCGGCCCTGGAATAGTCGCATCAAGCGAACAGTCCCGAATCCATGCATGGGTGTGAAACCCGCGCTTGATTTTATTTTCGTGAACATTAGTTTATATTTTACGATAACTCCTCACATAATCATTTAAATTATATGGTGTAAGGGTGTCATAATGTGCGTGAAATGTTTAATGTAACTAACGTATTTACGTCAATAAAGATTAATATTATGTCCGTCTTAATGGCCTTTCCAGTGCCGCATGTGACCATTCTTTTAAAAGTTAAGGAGTAGAAGATTTGGTAAGCTACCCTCAAAAAGATAGATATATATTTTCATTGGCGTCCTAGACCTGATTATTTCAATTAGGAATAAAGGAATAAACGTTGACTTACTGTGCAAGTCCTGTCAAACAGAAGACGATGAGTGCGGCGAGGGCGAATGATGGCCTGCGTATATCCATCCTCCGTCTGGAACAAAACTTATCAATCTGAACTTGGAGTTAAATAAAATCCTCAACAACACAGTACACGTCATCGAAATGTCACTCCTTTGAAATAAATAATAAGATTTAGGACTAGGTAAAAAACTCTTTCCGTCCCTTACACTAAATTTGCAAAAGAGAGAGAGAGAAACTCAAGAATCCTATTCTATGACGTCGTATTGAGTGAATACGTCGCTCCCTTTTGGTCTCCATACGTTAAATCTTTCATCTCTCTCACAGATGAATAACGAAATCTGCCTAAACGTGACGAGTCCTTGAGAATTCTTAATTCTATTTAGATTACCGGCTAAATTCTATGGCCGAATTGAAATTTTACGTTCTTTATTTTTTTTAAAAACTGTATCATAGTTTCACACAGTAAATAAGGTCCGATATTTGAAATATTATTTCTAAACGTCAATTGATAATTTTTGATAATTAAAATATAGATAAAGTGAACCCGACAAGCTACAGATAATAATAAAAAATATTAACCACACCAAAGGTTTATTTTTCCAGACCGTATCGTTCATTAACTCGATAATTCATAATGGCACCGAGCGCCCACGACACCGGATGTTATTTATTTTTAATGAAAATGGGCAAAAGGTCACTATCGAAATACGCTAGTTGCGGGTGAACTCTTTTATAACCTATTAATTAAAGATTGAATAAATCAGAAATAAAGATTGGACGTTATAATAATAAATAATGATTCATTATAGAATAAACAATTTTACTTTTTTTTGTTAGAAATTTTAATGGTTTTTTTTTGTATTCGGAACAACTATATTATAGGGAAAGGACCCCTAAACCATTAGCGTTATTATAGCACGCATATATATATATATATATATATATATATATATATATATATATATATATACGATAATTATTAGTAACTATGCCGGCAAGGGGTAAGCTTCACAAGGCTGCCGCATTTCCCATCGCGCCGTGTTAAAGTAACAAATTGCTCATTTGATAATTAAATTTGACGCGTTTACAACGTAATACATTGTGATAACAATCATTTTACTAGCTAAACTTTAACAATTTAACCCTATATTTATATACTTAGCATATTAAGGGATGAATTCAGCCTGGACTGATCATCAACTCAACAACATTTTGTCATCCCCAACTATTCCCGCATTATTTTCTCTCTTAATATATAAAAAACGATATCATCTCTTGTCTTCTCTCAGATTTAAGCGGCTACGAAAGTAATCAACAAAGAACAAAGGCTGTCATGTGGTCATGCTCCCAGCTAGACACGTCGCGATGCACCAGACAATAAAGAACTGAATGCCAGTTCTTTGAACCAAAACTTTGACCGATTATACAAAAATGGGACATTCCAGGTCTTCGGATGCATATTTTTCTATTAAATTCCTTCTTAAACATTATTTGACGTTTACTTTTAACTTAGAAGACCTACTCTACTGTCATAATATGGGGATCGTAAGTTTGTGGGGTCATTAACTTGTCATTTTTGACAGCGTTATTAATACATTTTATCTTGATTACCGAGACTTGGGAAATTTCTACTTCCTTATTATGAACTCATCAATTACAAGCCATGCAATCATATTTAGATTCAAAAAAACTTATTTTACCCCTGACAACACAAATGTAAACACGGAGTGAAATTTGTTAGCAACATTTCGGTTGGACAGTTAAAATACTAACCACATCATATTTGCATAAGCGCACGGGTCACGCGAAAATTGAATCACAGCGCCCTGAGGGTGTCGGGGCGTGACGGGGGGCGGGAATATGGCGGATGTAAACAAGTTAGCGCGCCCGAACTGGGGTGGCCATAAGGTATGCGTAAAGTACGGACACGAGGGACTTATTACTTCATATACCATCAATTTCCATTTACATATATGAGCATTTAAAAGTCTATATAAAAAACGGGGGCACTAATCTAACGAATCACTACTCAAGAGACCTCTCTTACTTTACCTTTATGTGAAGTAGCGAGGTATGTATATTTGGAACTCTTGTTGCTGCGGATGTAGTGATGGTCACTTGATATCAATTAAGTTGTTTTTTTTTTTTTTTTAAATAATTTTTTCAGTTTTTGTTTTATTACAGGGTATTTACAAATTAAGAGCTAATATATATACAATTAAAATACAATTTAAAAAAACTTATTAATGTACACTCAATTAAAATGACTATTTAAATACAATTTATATACAATTTGATTTAAAATTTACTTAAAAATACGATCTAAAATACAAGTTAAAATGATAAAATAAAGTTACGAATTGATACAATAAAATTTTAAAAAAGTTAAAAATACAATCTAATAATTACAATACAATAAATACCCTAATATCTAATATCACAACTTATTTCTTTCTATAACTTTTAGGGCTAAGGACTTACAGTATGCTATGAAATACTCTCTACTTTCCTTTTCTTTTATTAGTAAGCTTAAGTTTTCCTTACTGATTTTGTTTCCAACTATAATTTCTAGCTCTGATCGCTTGGCCTCGTATATTGGGCATTCAACCAGAATGTGCAGCACGGTCTCTTCCCGTGCTGGATCACAGAGGCACGAGGGGCTCTCCTTGCACTTGAACCTGTGCAAGTACTCTGAGAACCCCCCGTGCCCCGTCAAAATTTGAACCAGCACGGGATCAAGGTCAATCTTCCTGAGTGAGGGGCGGGCGCTCGTTACGTCGGGGAAGAAGAGCTTGGTTGTCGAGGCCGTGTCTCCTTCCATATATCTCCGGTTCCACGTGTCAAGCGTGTCCAGACGAATCTGTCGCTTGACAAATGAAACCGGAGCCCTTTCATAATGTGCCCTGGTCTTTATTCCGACTGCTGCCATCTTGGCAAGTTCGTCCGCTCTTTCGTTCCCTGCCATCCCTGCATGTGCTTTCACCCAATATACTCTAACATACTTCCCTTGCTCTCTAGCTTCTTTCATATTCTTCCTTATACTCTCTGCTAAGGGATGGAGGGACATACCTGATCGTACGGTTTCTAGAGCGGATCTGGAGTCGGAATAAATACCAAAGCTCCTTGCTTTCGTCTTCACCACATGCTTCACGGCCTCATGCAGGGCCAACAGTTCCGCCTGATATACGGTGCAAAAGTTGCCCAGCTTTAATTTCCGGCAGGAAGTCTCCGCTGCGCTATCCCATATGGATAGCGCAGCGCCGACCCTGCCGTCAATTTTGCTACCGTCGGTGTAAATATTTACATCGACGGCAGCTCGCTGGGCAGCTTCGTCGCCGTCCGTCAGGCAGTCGAACTGCAGCCCCTCCCGGTGGGCGGGATGCGCAGAATCTACAAATGGAATCGACCCCTCTAGCTCGCGGTCACCCAATACCTGCTGGGTATGACCCTTTTTTACTGAGTAAAGAAGGGCCGCTTCTTGGACCCGAAGGTCCAGAGAAAAAAACAATTAAGTTGTTTGCTACCTTTTTGTTACCATATAAGGTTTTCTAGTCGTCGTGAGATTTTACATTTTTCAACATATTGAAATTATTATTATATTATTAAACAATTTAACATATAACTTTAGTCAATTATACACCCCTTTTAAAATAACAATTACTTAATTCAATTTACTTTTTTTTAAACGAAATGTCCGCCAGCAAGTGATGGTCACCCTAAGTTCTCGTTCAGGATGTAAGTTTACTGAAGTGTACATTAATTGGCCGGTAATGAATTTCCGCGCCATCTAGATATTGTGATAATGTTTACCTAAAGCACGGTGTTTGTTTACTGTAAGCCTTAGGGAAATACATACAACTCAACATTATAAATATTATAATAATATTATAAAAACATTTGACGATATTAATTTTAAACAGAATAACGGTAAACTACCACATGACCTAGATCCCGTGCGGGCACATTTAATTCGACTGCCCTAAAGAATCTAAAAGCTGCGACCAAACCATTGGTAAGTGTCGGGTCCCGTCGACCGAACATGCACCACGACCTACAAGTTGTTATTTACGCTTCGTATCGTCTGATGGTTGCGGTGCCGTCTATCATGATTCAAAATAAGCACCACATCCTGATTCTGCGCAGATTTGTCCTAAACTAGAATAGCCTATGTGACAAACAACCTTCGGTAGGAGCACTTACAAAGAAGGTTATATTCCCCTCCTCTTTCTTTTGTAATCTTACTTTTATTTTATTTCATTTATTTAGGATAACAACATCATTTAAGTACGTACAAGATATATTTTTAAAGAATTAAAGATTTAGGCCAATTTTTCTTTACTAAACAAAGTAAACTTCAATTGAAAATTGAAAAAGGGATGGACTTATTTAAATAACGATAATGAAGGCACTTTGTAGTAGGAGGGGGAGGGGGTGGGGGAGGGGGGGGAGGGGGGCTTTCAGCAACTCCAATACCAGCGCGTATATAAAGAAAAAAAAATGTACCAATTGTTTAATTTCCGTCAATACCAGACTCGTACTACCATTACTCTTAACGTAATGTGAGTTGGACTTCTGCCAATCCCCATTCAAAAAGCTGAACAACTCAAATAGCAGGTGACTTCTATTTCTAAGCTAATTAGCTCGATATTGCACAAAACAATCGTTGAGTTAGTTCTTTTGTAGTGATATTATTTGTAAGCAATTCCGTGGAATCCAGAAACCGCGACATACCTAGAGCATTCATAACGGCATAA
The DNA here is from genome assembly GCA_029849275.1 of Papilio elwesi. Taxonomy (NCBI): domain Eukaryota; kingdom Metazoa; phylum Arthropoda; class Insecta; order Lepidoptera; family Papilionidae; genus Papilio; species Papilio elwesi. The sequence continues at coordinate 8,411,729 of CM056704.1, read as the reverse complement.
CGGAGTTCTAGGTTACGCTACGTAGATACGAAATTAAAAAAAAATTCTAACCTCAAAATAAGCAATGGTTTTGAATTCCGCTTCTAATATGTAAATAAATCTTACGACGATTGAAATTTACAGCAGATATTTTGTACGGACCTGTTGCAAAACAAAGCGAAATATTTTCAACTTATTATAAAAAAAAAATAATGCTTTTTTAACTTAAGTAAGTGGGAAAATAACTTCGACTTACCTATAATATTAATTTTCTTAAAGTATATTGATTTAGATTTTTTTTATTTTAAATGATTCAATATTTTAAGACAAGAGTCACTTAAAAAGATTAGAATTTCACTAAATATGATAAGAATGCGCGCGAGTAAATTCAAAACTACGATCACTATCCTAAAATATGACTTATAAATAACTAAATCTCACAGAACGTTTGCCAAATGCACTTGGGTACATCACTAGAAATTAATTTATAAATTTAAATGTCTAATAGAGTATTTAAAATGTCTTCGTAATTCAATTTAAATTACTTATGACCACGACCACTTTCAAGAGCAACCAGAGAGCGACTGAGGCGAGCGGAGCACAGCCACGCTACGGATCGTTGCAGCTGCGCGCCGCGCGGCTGAATGCGTTGTTACCTTTGACTTTTGACCGACGAATATATAGCTGTCAAGTTGACAGGGCGGATGTCGCTCGCTTTTAGGCAACGCCCGGCACTCACAGGAATCAACATCCGGATATCACATACGAATAATAACCATTATATTTTACGACGTAATCTATAATATATTAAAAAATCAAGTTCAAAGGTAGATAGAAAATGTGAGGAAACTTAATGATCGTATTTATTTTTTTATTATAACTTTAGCGCTTTCGACATAACTGTCAGTCAGACGACGCGATGCAAATATCATTTGAAAATTTTATGAAGATGTAAAAATAGTGAGTTGGGATATTCAGAGTAATCCCCGGTACTACTGATCCGACTTTATCACGCTACGACCCTTTGGAGTACAGCACAGCTGGGCGCAGCTACTTATTGTACAAGTTTTTTTTTTAATATTACTTGCCAGTGACATACGATTTTTTTCGATCGTTTGTAATTTATCAGAACTATTAAATTAAAATAAATGTTATACAGGAACATAATCAATATAAGTTATAATAATTATTACATATAATATAGATATAGTATTTCTTATGATTAAAATAAAACAAATTTTACAGATTTTATTGAGTTTATTTTACATGTTATTGTTCATTTCACTGCTGGCACGATGTTGAAGCGACAGACAACAAACGCAAGTATGCACGACGCGATGAGCGAGGTTCTTCCATAGGTAGCTGGTTCGTATCCGGCTCGAAGGACCAAATGTTGCTGAGTGGATCGTATTTAATATAATGTTATTGTTGTCAAAGTGAATGTCCCTGCCGGTACGTTGTTCAAGCGACAGACAACGAACGCATCATGCACGTCGCGATTAGCGAGGTTCTTCCATAGATAGCTGGTTCGTATCCGGTTCGAAGGACCAAATGTTGCTGAGTGGATTGTTTTTAATATGATTTTATTGTTGTCAAGTTTGTCAGTGCGGGCACGTTATTGAAGAGACAGACAACGAACGCAAGCATGCACGACGCAATTAGCGAGGTTCCTCCATAGGTAGCTGGTTTGTATCCGGTTCGAAGGACCAAATGTTGCTGAGTGGATTGTATTTAATATGATGTTATTGCTGTCAAGGTTGTCAGTGCCGGCACATTGGTGAAGCGACAGACAAAGAATGCTAGCAAACACGACGCGATTAGCGAGGTTCCTCCACAGGTAGCTGGTTCGTATCCGGTTCGAATTACCAAATGTTGCTGAGTGGATTGTATTTTATATGAAGCTATTGCTGTCAATGCCGGCACGTTGTTGAAGCGACTGAATTGTAACGGCTGAAGCCTCCCCCCCCCCCGCCCCGTCACCCCGATAGCCAGTTCAGTTGGTACTGAACATTTATTGTCTGTGTTGAACGCCAAACTTTTCAAAAGCGAATTACTTCGCTTTCCTTGAATTTGTTATTTACTTGTCGATACGTTGACTGGCTACTACTAACAGTAATGCGAGATGCTGGGAACAAAGTGCTGCTCACAGCTGTTGATGCAGTATTCCATATAGGTACAAATATGTGAAAACACAATACCTTTTGTTTTATTGGCCATTTTAGCGTAATCACAATTTACAATTGAAAAGCGATCTTCGTATTAACATTACGCTTTCCACATTTTAAATGATTTCCCAGACCTCTAAAGAGGTTGACATTTTTACAAATACACCTCAAGGCCTAGTGTCGGATGATGGACACTTAAAATATAAAACGTTGTTGCAAAAATTAACAGATAAAAAAGTTTAACCAATTAAGACTAATCATTTCAAGAGTTAATTATATAAACTCCTTGGACAATAACAGATTAAAAAAAACATACAAATAATAACTTTTCGACAAAAAATTTTTTATCGCCGTCCAGAAGTCAACCTGATCTCTATTGATCGAGAGGTCAATTGATTTCATCAATTCAATTTGCTCTAATAATAAAAAAAAACAAAATACCACTTACCTTTACCAAAATCCCATCTCCTGGAAACTCTATTGGCCTTTCGGGACGTCGCCCGCGGGATCGCACCGATGAATCAAGGTGTTGCAAATAAATAAATTAGATGAACAGGTGACGTCTGTAGTCTGCAGCTGCGGGCGCTGTACTGTAACCCGGCCGGGTGATGTATGGGGAGCGGAGGGAGTGCGGGGGTAGCTTTATTGATCGACGGATCGCGCAGCCTCCGGGCCGGGAGCCTGGAGCGCTCCCGGGAATCTAGGGGGAGGCTTTCGCTGTGTCGTATACATTGCCTCCTTTTGTAATTAATAAATCATTTAAATTTTTACATGTGTACACTAGATGAGCCGGCGAACTTCCGTAACTTGAACTCTTCCGTAGCGGTTATCAAACCTTTTTAAATTTATCAACTTCGTTCCATTTATTAGTCATTGATAGGTGCAGTGGTGGCTCAGCGGTTTAGGCCCCGACTTACGTTCTGTAGGTTGCGGGTTCTAACCCAGGCAGGCGCGCTTTTCTTTGTGAAATTTATTTCATCTCCACTGCTCCAAACACGGTGAAGGAAAACATCGTGAGGAAACCGGCATGTCCTTAGAACTACCATATTCGAAGACATGTGACATCCACCAACCCGCACTGGGTCAGCGTGGTGGATTACCAGTCATTCCCTCTTTTGGAGAGGCCTATGTCCCTGTAGTGGGGAACATTAAAAAAAGGCTGATTTGTTTATTTTTTATGCGCCCGCGACGACCGCGTGGAATAGTGACTGGGCGCTTGGCAAGTTTTGTACTTGCGTTGGTTTCAGTTTCACATTTTGTAATGACTCCGTAAATGTCACTACCTACCTTAATTCTTCTCTGTTTTTCTCTAATATTTTGTCTCTTGTCGTAAATTTATGATACTTTCACATAAACCTTACACATTTCCATACAAACTTTCATCCACAATTTTTATGTCACAGGTTAAAATTTTTACAAACTTTGAATGTCACGATTTATATCTAATCGAAAGCTTAAATAATAAGTTTCAAGCTTCCAGTTTTAAAGATGACGTAACTTCCAATTATAAATTCATCCCCTATTTGAACCACTACAACCTTTTTCTCATTAAAAAGTAGCCTATGTACTATCTTTTCTGCGGGTAAGTAAACAAAGATCTGAGACACGAACATGCGACACTTGTCTACAACTGTACCAAAATTCGTACTTAAGGCAGTTCCTGATTCCGCTATTCACAGAATATTAAAACAACGCAATTGCCCCCACACACCGTACTTTGTGAGAAAATCTACAAATTCTGTAACACAGAGAGTTAACGGTTAACAAAACGGTTAACGGTTAACGGACGGTTAACGAAATACTAAGTAATTCTAAAACAATTAATAGTTTTAATTTAAATTTAATTTTAAGAATAAATTCGTTCGTTCGTTCGTTTCAGCCGATATCTGTCCACCGCTGGACGTAGGCCTCCCCCATTGATCGCCACAAAGATCGGTCCCCTGCCACCCTCATCCAGTGGGCTCCCGCAACTTTGCCAGATCATCGGTCCGGTGGGAGGCCTACCTACGCTGCATCGACCTGTACGTGGCTGCCACTCTAGGACCTTTCGGCAGTTAGTTCTAGTAGTGGGGCCGAAATTGCAACGCCCTTACTATATAGACGTTTCTCCAATTGTTCGTTGATTTGTCGGCGTCCGCGTTGCATATACTGCATCTATTCCCTTATATTCCAGTTTCAGAGTTCCGAGTATTTTTGTCATCCGTTGTTCATCTGTCACCGGTGAGGATTGCAGCTGCTTATCGACATAGCCCAATTATATCTGTAGCTCGAACCGTCCTCATTATTAATTTAAAATTAATACAATCCCTAATAATATTATAAATGTGAATGTAAGTTTGTTTGTTACGCTTTTACGCGAAAACTACTCAACCGATCATCATGAAACTTTGTACACATATTCTTGGAGGTATTATAAGTAACATAGGATACTTTTTATGCAAAAAAATAGTAAATAAAAAGCGAAGTATGTATGTTCCCTATAGACCTATAGACTCCGAAACGGCTGGACCGATTTCGATGAAATTTACAAGGATTGTCCAGATTGGTACATTCCTGTGTTTGGTAGCGACTGGATCAACATAATTAGTGGTACCCGGGCGAAGCTGTGGCGGGTCACTAGTACAATATAAACAATTTAAAATTTTGCTAACAGCTTTTCTTCGACAAGAGGCTTAAAAACCGGCAACGGGTCTGCAATCCCGCTGTACAAAAAGGCTGTACGGAATGATCGCGACCCAACGTGATATTTAAAACTTTTATAATCATAAAACCTTCCCTGGATTTTCCTTTTTGGATGAATACAAAAAAAAAATTATCCAAATCGGTTCAGCAGTTTTTGAGGATAATCAAGACGAACGAACGGCAGTTGATTTATATATATATAAGACTAACAGTGCCATAACTCTGTCTATAACCGCTGCCTACCCCTCAAGACAAAATTCAACGTCACGCGGAGTGTTAATCTAAGTTAATATATAACGGTGACCAGTTTTAACGGCGCAATGTACGCCGCCCGCCCAAAGCTCCCGCCGCCCCGCCCTAGCCCTACTCGTGTCCAAAGGACCTAACTACCTGCAATCAGCCACCACCCCGCCCGCTCCGCCAGGTATCGACAATAGTTAAAAATAGAACTAAATTATAAGATACACGTGTAACAGGGATGGAAATTTCCATGTAGCTTTGTGTATTCAAATATTATTTTAATGTGTCGCAGATAATGACAAATTTAACACCCTAATGCAGGGCTGGCGAACCAATGGCACGTGGCAACATCGGCACACCACCGATCTCAAAAGCTATAAGAAAAAAAAACTTACATTGAGAATTATTTCTCAAAACTAATATGATCGGATTGCTCGAACCAAGACGTTTTTGTTCATACAACGTTTTATTAAAAAAGTTTGCACCAGAAACGTCAAGTTTATAATGTAAATTCACTTTATAAACTAACCTTGTCCCGATTCGATTTATTTTGCATCTAATCTGCAACAACAGATGTCACTCTATTGTTATTTTAATTTAAATACTATGTACATTGTAAAATATATATTTTTTGTAGCAAATAAAGAGTTTGCATTGATAGTATTTAGTAATTTTTCCCAATAATCACGAAATAAAATATATTTGAAAAATTTGACGTCACACCCATTGGCCTTATTGCAAATAACTTTATGGAAAAGTTGATACAATAAAGTACGCTACGCCACGCCACCGCTGCCCTGGAGTATTTAGAATAACGAATAGTTAATTAAAAAAAATAAACTCAACTGCAATATGATTATAGGTTTTGTGTTGACGTCATATTACCTATGACAAAATGTCAAAGGGTGTAAAACGCATAGCGATTTTAACAGTGGTAGAACCCGCAACAACATCTGTTGCACGAATGCAACGAAACACCACGACCTCACAGAAAACAGGCGTGAAGTAGATGCGTTTTGTCCGATGAGTGAGGTGCCGGAGGCCTAATTATAGTTCCCCTTCCCAGCCTTTAATTATAAGTTAAAGATGGGAAGGGGAAGAAAACTAACCATTTTCTGTTTGTCCCCTCCTCTGTCCACTAAAGGTGGGCAACGCATCTGCAACTCATTAGTTAGTTGCAGATGTCTATGGGTAGCGATCACTTGACATCGGGTGAACCGCTTGCTCGTTTGCCACCTAGTACTATAAAAAAAGCGAAATAAATAATAATTAAAAATAGGATAAGCTAGTATTTGTCACTTAAAACTAAATGTAAGCACATGAAGTAATCTATGCAAAAAGCGTGCCATTAGCACACTTTTCGACCGCTAACGGTCTAACGCTATCTATTTTATTATAATATCATATAAACACGTATAAAATGAAGATGCGACGCGAACAGAAAGCACCCCCAATGGAGGGTAACTTTCCCTGTCACAAGTGATAGCACGTAGGAAACATGCTGGAAAATACAACCCAATGAACCGTACCGATTTAAATTATCGAACATTCTAGAGTTATAGCATCAAAAATATGAATAACTTTATAAATATGCATTAATTAGCCCAGCAGAGGTGACATTGACAATTTGCGTTGTACCTTATACATAGTAGGGTGTCCCAAAAATAATTTTTTAAGAAACAATTCTCAATTTATTATGTTTAAATGTGTTTTTTTGTGTTGTTTGTGTGTCGGCTTAAAAATCTACGCAATTTAAATCGAATTAATTTTCCTTATAAATTCCTGAAATTGGTTCAGGAATTTATAGTATCTATATATGTATAAATAGATATATATATTATATATCTATTTATATAAAGATGTAATAAGAATAAAATTTGCTGCCACGTCGACCTAGACACATCTAGAACAGAAGAAGTACTAGCACTTACGAATTGATATTCATGGCGTCGCGCGTTCCGCTATTCATTCATTCACTCATCCACTACGCATCACTTCATTCAGAACACTACACTAATATTATAAAGTGTAAAATTGGAAAGGTGTATGTTTGTAACCTACTGAACGGTTGTCAAAAATTATTTCACCTATGGAAAAAGCTGCAAGTAACCTAGGTATATATTGTTTAAACTAAAAACTTGTTTACCTGTTGCGTTTGCGCATGTTGCGCACGATATTTGGTGTGGAGAATCTTACAGGTTCGCGTGAACAACAAGCTTATTTGAATTTAATATCAAATATACTATTTTCTCATCACGTAGTCAAAGCTAGGAAAAGTAACGTTTTATGATCTTCCCCTTCCCATACTATCCTTTGTGGGAATCAACACGAAAGGGGAAGAATACTGACAGTGGGCATGCGGCATCTGGTACATCAAACGAAACGCAGAAGTATAAACTACTTCTACTACACGCCTGTCTTCTGTGAGGTCGGGGTATATCAACGGTCTAGTTGGTCCATTCGTGCAAAAATGTTGTTTCGGGCTCTACCACTGTTGGAATGGAAATAGAATAAAAAATTAGATTTGATGACAAGCATACGTACATTGTCAACAGTGGTACGGTTGACAAAGTACAAAAATAAATGCAGTGAACTTTTGCCACGTGCCTCCACAAAATTTATATCTTGCCAATGGAGTCCCCGCTATATTCCTAGCCGGCTGAAACTTGTCTCGTAGTAAACTATTATATTAGCTTTTAATGGAAAAACTTTTCGTTAGGGTGTTCTCAAGTTTTGTCAGACATTTAATGACTTTATAAAGCTTTTATGTGCAATGCAATGTTGGTATGCATGTGTGTTCAATAAATGCTTATGCATATGTACTATCTAAATTTCAGATTTAGCCAGATGACAATATTTTTTATGACTTTAAGCTATTGTTCTGACAATGGTCATTGTGATAATTATATACATTATTTTGTTACGAAACAGAGTAAAGTACCTCCTTGAAAAACTGTAATTAATTTAACTGGAGCTTTCCGTGTCATTATCACAGACCTGGATTGACCACTGCGTGTGTCGCATCGACAACGTGTGTTTTCAAAGGCTAACTTCCACGTTTGCCTTTCATCCTTTAAAAAGATACCTACATCGTTAGATAGTTATATGGTTTCTTTGTATCAAATCTATGAAGGACGGGTGTGACAGTAGCAACCGAAATTCTACCTACCTAAAATTCTCGGGAAATAGCAACTTTATGGTCACACTACAGTCGCGTGGCAGCAGTGCGAACGACAACGCTTTATGACAAGATTGACATGCGGCGAAGAGCGCGCGGTCCAAGCGGTAATAATCACGATTTAATGCGACGCGGAGCGAGAAAAAGATCCTACACATTTTCCATTCTAAGAAACAAATGCAATAATAAATTATCTTATGATATTCTAGTATATTGAGCAGACCGCTTGCTTAGTGCAGACAGTTAATAAACATATGGGAAACGTCAATGTCACTTCGTCGGGCGCAGTCGCCTGTATCAAATTACGTATAGCACATGCGCAAACGCAACAGTAAATATAAAAGTAATATCAGACAATATACAAGGATATTATACGATAATTAAGCCTTTATATCAACCGTACCGTGCTGCTTGTTATCTCAATGATTTGATATCTCAATCGGTTTATAAATAAAAAAGTCGACCAATCTGTCGACCAACCTGTCGACCAACCAATCGACCAACCTGTCGACGAACCTGTTGACCAACCAGTCGACCAACCTGTCGACCAACCAGTTGACCAACCTGCGACATCGCACCTCGCCTGCCCTCTCACGGGCACAGAACACAACTATCCAAATCATGTCCACGCAGTACTCAGTGGAGAAGAACGGTGTTCAATATATATTGATAAATTATTCTGCAATGCAATACACTTTTTAGTACTTCTTTATATATATATAATTACATGCAGTTTAAAATCGCCTCCGCTCATGACTTAAGCGGTGTGTGCAAAGCGAACCGCGTCCTAATTGCAGAGCTCTGGCGGCGGCGAGCTGTCCGATGTCGCTACCATAGTGTGCGCACCCCACTCCACGAGCCGTCGCTCGCACATATCACAAAGTGCACTTTAATTTCTTACATTCATCTCTTAGATATTATTTATGTGCACACAAACATTTCAAAAGTTATTATGTACGCTATTACATACATTTTTGATCGATTGTCAATAAAATTAGTAAGTAATTTATAATTATAACAAGGTTATAAGTTATAACTAGATCGTAGGTCGACTTTGCGGGAGGCCTACCTACGCATTATCGACCTCTACGTGGCCGCCAATCCAGAACCTTACGCTATCGGGCATCAGTTCTGCGAGGAATCTGTCCGGTCTTTGGTTCTGTTGGGAATCATATTAATGAAATGAACACGCAGAGAGACTCCAAGTGTTGCTCTCCACTCCATTGTCTTTTGAATGACCTTGAGCTGACTGATTGTCGGTCCCCATCTACCATAAAAAAATCCTATTTTTTTTCCCAAATTTTTCAAATTTAAAACTATTTTTAGTTTTTTAATTTGTTCGCATCAAAATGCGTACAAATTTTATTCAATCATCTAGCAATCTAGAATCCAATTCCATCTAATAATCCAATATTGAAAGGTCAATTTGAGGTGAAAATAAAATATGAAAACGCGCCTTCAGGAAATTTATAAAATCGTGGTAATGCTATATTGCTCGGTTCGCGCGACAGGCGCGCGTGTCAATAAACACACGAGGTGAATTTCAAATACCACTCGATATAAGAATGTCCCCAGGATACACTCAAACGTATTAAATCCTATTTCGAAATTCAAAACCCACCGTTGCCAAGTCATATTTCCCTTCTTTGGGTTGGCTTTACGATCACAGAATAAATAACAAACAATATGATATTGCTTTATGTCCGCGTCTTTCTCTATGTGTATTAATTTCTTCGAATTCATTACACCACCATACCACATACTAAAATTATTTTCCAAGTCTACTCCTAATACTAAAGATAAAAAATAAACGAGTAAAAACATTTCTTGTTTTTCAACAAAAATTTTGCAACAAAAACAAACCTTGGCACATAGAACTGAACCAGGACTACGTCTACGTTCCAAGCTGAAGCTACTTACTTCTTCTCTGACTTAACCCATCCTTTATCCAAAATTTAATTAGTTTAGTTAGTTGGACTTGTTAGCCTCTGCCGTACAAAAAAAAACATTCATAATTCGCTTGTAAAAAGTACACCAACAGACAGACAGACAGAATTTGCGTTTTTTAATAATAATGGAATGCATGAAGGCTGTTTAATATAGTACCAGGTAGACTTGAACAGTAAGGCTTCAAGGCGCGGAATACATAATGAAGGCGGTTAGCGAAGAATGCTCCACATGCTCCCGGGGAAGAAACCGAATTCCTTTGTTTTCAGGGTTTACATTCATTTTATAATTAATAACTGACTCAGTATATTGATCATGGTGTTTGCAACAAAAAATATAGACAGGTCTTCTATTCAGGAAACCCGGTCTATATGCAAATGCGACCCTGACACGTCATATTTTGCTTAGGTCGTTTGTTACGCTTTCACGCAAAAACTACTCAACCAATCATCATGAAACTTTGTGCACATATTCTTGGAGGTATTAGAAGTAACATAGGATACTTTTATGAAGAAAAAATAGGATATAAAAAGCGAAGTATGTATGTTCTCTATAGACCGACCTAGACTCCGAAACGGCTGGACCGATTCCGATGAAATTTACAGGGATTGTCCAGATTCCTGTGTTCGGTAGCGATCGGATCAACATAATTAGCGGTACCCGGGCGAAGCCGGGGCGGGTCACCAGTAAAACTGTAATGAACAAAGGACTTAAATGATAATCAAATTTATCCGTAATATTTGTCGAAATAGAGGATTAGATGTTAATTTACAACATAATTAAGCAAAATAAGCCAGTCATGATTGCCGATGTGAGTTTCCTGAACCTCTCCCAAGGCGGCTAGTGTTGTAACATTATTAAGAACGCGTTGTGCAACGCGGCCGGTTTACAAGCCGCATCCGCGAGATGCCTTTGCCTTAATTATATTTCGTTTTTCCCGCTCTAACCTCAAAAGGTCAATGTCCGTTAATACTTCGGATTTCAATATTATCTTGCGTAGGACCCGTGTTATCGTCAAAAATATAAAATGTTCAAGATAATGGGAGTGCGATGATTTTTGGGGGTACTTTTTTATTGTACGATTTTGTTTTACTTCTAAGATAAAGTCAGTACAGTCGACTTCTCATTATCACAGAGTGCAATACCGAACTTTCAAGAGGTCAAAAAAAACAAACGAACAAGCGGCTCACCTGATGGTAATTGACGACTTTAGAAGTGGACTACATAGATGTCACGACGGACTGTAAACTTCGTCCATTTTTAATCGGTCTAGGCAAATTATGAACAGAACGAATCATTCACAAATCAACGTGGGGATTGTGTATGTTGCTCACTACCCTTCTGAGGGTAAGTTTTAACAGGTAGAAACTAAAAGCAGACGAAATCGTGGTTTCGATTTCGCCATTCGTGTCGCCAGCTTGAAGGAAACAATTTACATTGAAGATTTTTACAGATTTTTAGAGAATTCTATTGACCTAATTACAACCTTCATTTTAATCTTACATTACGCTTAACAAATGATACCAAAAATTTCGAATTCCCGTCATTTATAATTTGTCTACATTGTGTCTAGACGCTTTATCCCTACTAATATTATAAATGTGAATGTAAGTTTGTTTGTTACGCTTTCATGCGAAAACTACTCAACCGATCATAATGAAACTTTGTACGCATATTCTTGGAGGTACTAGAAGTAACATAGGATACTTTTTATGAAACAAAAAAAGTTATATAAAAAACGAAGTATGTATGTTCCCTACATACTATATACTCCGAAATATCTGGACCGATTTCCATGAAATTTACAGGGATTGTCCAGATTGGCACAGCGGGTTTTTCTGTGTTTGGCAGCGACCGGATAAAGATAATTAGTGGTACCCGGGCGAAGCCGGAGCGGTTCGCTAGTAATATTATAAATGTGATGTGACACTGTCTCGCTGTTAAGCGTTCACGCCTAAACTATTAAACTACTAAAATAAAAGTTTAAGTGCAATTTGTTACAGGGATAGATAGCCTGAGGAAGGAAGGCTACCTTTTAATGCGAAAAGGAAAAAGGGTTGACCTAAAACAGTAAAAATTCTGCCCAATATCATTATTCCACGCGGACGGAGTCGCGGGCACAGCTAGTTATTATATAAATTCTAATATAAAACTGGCGTACGGGATGATAGTTGAATTTCTTTATTTCAGCTAAATTTATTTGGTCCGTGTAATATTATACTATAAATTGTTTGTATGTTTGCAATGTTAAACTCTTAAGCTGTTGAATATCCTACTTTAGTAGGAGTTATAATAATATTATAAATGCGAAACTTTACAATAATATATCTAATCAGAATAACATATAGGCTATAATTTATAATGATATTGTATGAATTGTCCAAAATGTAACGATAAGTGTCAAGTAAGGAGGAAAAACCTAATTCTAATTGCCTTGTATGATAAACTAATGACCCTACCCGGCTTCGCACGTGTAGTTTATCCATATAAACTTGCATCCCTACTTAAGACCTTTAGGGGATGATTTTTCTTGGGGGTAACGAAATTAGTTTGTACTTAAATGATATTAGAAAATAAAACACTTTCCCAGTGACCCACCACAGCTATACAACACTTTAATTGACAACAGAAATGCTCATATATATCGGTTCGCTCGTCCCCGTGCCCACACGGATAACAAGATGACATTTAAGGTTGGCACTACGCAATAAAGCGACTTTCTTCTAACCCTTGCATCAGACAATGATCAGCAACAGATCCGCCTCGCCGTGACGCTCCCCACTGGCACAGGAAAGTAAAAGCACGAGGCAAAACGTCAAATGTCTCACTGCGCGCCACGAAAGTAAGCGCGCGCGACGCGTTCCTCAAAAATTTCCCTCCCAAAAGTCAATTTGACGTTTTAACTTTTTAATTTCTCGCGCCAACGGCTTTTCGGTTATTCGTCCGAAAACCACTTTCGGGCTTGATTCTTTTTTTTCTTATTCTTTTTCATTCTGTTTTGTTTTTGTATTTTCGAACCGTGCGTTGAACTTCGTCAGTGCAGTGCGCCGTCATCAGATGGTTTCATAAGTGTTACCATGTTATTGTACTCGCAGTGAAAGTGTTGTGACGCAAGCGTTACATTAGAACTGATCTATTATGGCGGATATCGTTCGTTTTGGGAAGTGCCTTACCGTTTTCGGTGAGTTGATTTTTTTTATATCTTTCTTAATTTTCTGATTCACTTAATTCAAATAGCTTATAAGCGAAAGTAAATTAAATAATAATTTATTAATTTTAATGCAAATATATTTTAATGGCTGCGAAAATAGAAAATAATAAAATTATAAAATGAAAGGACTTTTCAATTCGTTCTTAATCAATTAACGGAGTTTGGATTTTTTTTTATTCTTTTAATGGCTTCTACGTAAACGACAATTTAATGAACAAAAATTGAACGGCGAGATTTGTTAAATACTTTATTATGAAAATAAGTTGTTGTGTTTTAACGCACACAGATACGGATAGCAATCCGTTTTTAATCGATATTATTTTAGGTAAAATGTGATTACGAGAGGTTTAACGAAATACATCGCGCACTTTAAAAAAACATCGATAAATTTTGACATCACTTACTTAATCTCTCTGAACTGCTAATCCGTTAGGGAGTGTCTTTTCGCATAGAATCTGATAAATTCTTACATTATCTCACTCAGATTATATTTTATTGCATATTATAAAGTACTTAGCAATACGTAAGTTTGTGATACAGGTTCATTACAGCGTCTTCTTAGTTTTATTTTTATATTGGACAGGTATGGAAAGCCAGCATACATGCTTCACTGTTAGGTAAATGTCATTAGTCATTACAGCGTCTTCTTAGTTTTATTTTTATTTTGGACAGGTATGGAAAGCCAGCATACATGCTTCACTGTTAGGTAAATGTCATTAGTCATTACAGCGTCTTCTTAGTTTTATTTTTATATTGGATAGGTATGGAAAGCCAGCATACATGCTTCACTGTTAGGTAAATGTCATTAGTCATTACAGCGTCTTCTTAGTTTTATTTTTATATTGGACAGATATGGAAAGCCAGCATACATGCTTCACTGTTAGGTCAATGTCATTAGTCATTACAGCGTCTTCTTAGTTTTATTTTTATATTGGACAGGTATGGAAAGCCAGCATACATGCTTCACTGTTAGGTAAATGTCATTAGTCATTATAGCGTCTTCTTAGTTTTATTTTTATATTGGACAGGTATGGAAAGCCAGCATACATGCTTCACTGTTGGGTAAATGTCTTATCTTTATTGAAAGTTAGATTCTTCTTTCTAAAATATACGGCGTTCCTCACGACGTGCATTAAAATCGCATTTGATATTATTACTCTAAGAATTCTTAATGAGAACGCGAACAAAGAACCACTAATCTCTGAGTATTTTTTAAATTTTAAGTCCATTGCATCGGCAAATGTTTAAAAAGGTTCATAATTATAGGGTTAAACTTCCAATCCCGGGCCAGGTCAACAACCGGACGAAAAAGGTATCATATGAAAATTTATGCACCAATAATATTTGACACCTTTTCACATTCTTTAGTGCCATAATAAATGTTTATTGAATCGATTGTCATGTTGGCAGAGTGTTGCCTTTAATAAAAAATATTTCGCGCCAAATGTCGTACACGACTCAAAGATTTTTTCTAAATAATTTTTGAGGAATTTGAATTTGAGCAAATAATTGCTAAAATTGACCCACGTTACATTATTATATACATACATATCTGTCGCCGCCATATTGAACAAGGCTCTTAATTTAATTTACCTTTACAATAACTTCAAATTAATAATTAGTAATATAGATTTCAATAGCTATCATTTATTGGATTTAATTAACTTTAAGTTAATATTTTAAATTGATTTTTAATTACATTACAATTAGAGTGCATAGCGATTATTGTATCTCGCTTAGGTTCAATGTCTTTTGATAATTTTATTCATGTTTTCTCAGTAATAAAACCTTTCAAACAAAAGAAGTTAATGTATAAAAATTATACTATTATATAATACAATTTCAAAGAAATAAATATTTGGCGACACATGACGCAAATATGTTGCCAACTTTATTGTGTTTGAACGAAAACAATACTTTCTTACTTTAATTTTGTACCACATCATTGTGCTGTAATTATCTATTTATCTATGACCCACCACAGTCTTTTGATTGACAAATATGTCATACTTTTTTGGCAAAATTAGACATATTCCATACAAAATAATTAAATAAAGACTTAACTAAGTGTAGTCCGGTGTATGTACCAATGCGAGACGGGCTGCGACGGCGAACTAAACCCCATTCCACTCTACCCCAAGCAAGATACCCCGACACGCTCGGAACTAAACGGTACATACACCGTGAATTTATGCCGTTGGTTATCCGTAAAAAGTATTTATTTCTCTCGGATTGCTTCATTTCTTTTTTTTTCAATAGTCAAAAGAGGTTACATTTAATGGAGTTAAAGTAAAGTAAAAAGTTTTTTAATCACATCGATTTGTTTTAGTTTCCTTAAGCCGATAGGCCTACGAAAACAATGGTCTACATCGCAGACATGCCATGTCCGATTGATTCGTTAATCTTGCTCTAGTGATGTACTTACATCGCCGGCAAATATCGATTGTGAAGAGAATCTTTTTATTTTTTAAATCTTCAATATTCAATTATAGTATAGTAAATACGACATTAAAATGATATTTGAATATCATATATATCAAAAAATATGTTATTTGTAATTTTAATATTTTATTATTTTTATATGAAGCCAAAAATGGGGAGTTTCCTATGTTGACGTTATTTTTAAAAAGATATCACATTACACTAATATCTACTGAGGCCTAGTGAAAGTTAGTCTGTCATAGATCAGACACAACGTTTAGCGTGCGACAATTCGTAACACGGAAAGTACATATCAACAATACTAGAATTAATATCTATTATGATCAATATATAAACTAAAATAAAGTATTTTAGTGTACTAATATTATTGTGTATTTAATGACAAAACTTAAGGAATTATAACTGTTTCTAATTCGGTTTAGAATTCTCTCCCTGTCGGTGTTTCTTTCCGACGCCTCCTACGCAATCGTTTGGCAAAAAATTGTGATTTTACACAGCCATTTTTGAGTACATTAATGATTTACTATCAACGATAGAATATAGTTGAAATTAGAACAAACGCGGTCCCCAGAAAAAAATATAATGTAAAGCAAGATATAAAATTCCTGCCCGCTATATATATAACAATCACAAAAATAAATATTAAAGTCTATTCTCGTTAAAAAATGAAAATATATTTTTTAAAGTTACGTGTCACATCACTATTTACCGGTAAGGCAATTTTCTTTCTAAACAAAACAGTAGCGAGTGAAAGTGACGCCCAGTTTTCTTCAATTGCATTTAATTATACAAATAACGGTGCAAAAAAACATAAATCAACTTTTATTTTGAAGCCAACTTTTACATATTAAGTGATGTGATAAAATAATAGTTTCCCGCTTTCATGGTGCAGATTAAACATTAAAGCACGCAAAAAGGTGAACTTTGCTTCCAAGTGAGTCATTGTTATTAAAAAAATGCCTTACGCCCGTAATCCAGAGGGGTAGGTAGAGATCATAGATTTCCATTTGGCGCGATCCCGGCACACCTCTCTCGCTTCTTCTACATACATTTACGCATACATGCTCGTCGGTTATGGGTGCTCTATAACGCCCTGTTTAAGTATGGGAAAAGTGGATGTTATAACTAGAATTGAGAAAGCTATACTTCGATGGTTCGGGCATGTTGGAAGGGTGAATGAAAGGAGAGTAACGAAACAAATTTTTGCAATATAAATTTGTTTGACAGTGTTGGTTGGACGCCCTAGAAGAAGGTTTTCTTCTAAATTACTTCTACGCGCCCAAACATGCCAGAGCAAAAGCATAAATTATTATTTTAAATAACTATATAAAAAGTATGAGCCCTATTTTAATGACCCGCATGTTACATTCCGTAATGCCGCTGGCGATAGCACAAATTTTATGTCAAATACTTTACCATTCAGAATTCCAAAAACTATTTGTTATAATGTATTTTTACCCGTAAAAGCCATGTCTTACAACTTATTGCATTATAAGGTCCATTAAAATCCAAACCGACGGCGCAGATTCGATTTCCGTTGGATTTCCCCACAGCCGTGTACCGCAGTCTCTGTACGGGTTTGTGTAAGGGCCAAGGATCTAATTACTCTTCCTGGAAACAAGAGGCGTGACTACTGCTCTGTTTTATTATCTACTAGTGATCGTCCAGTGGTAGAAATTCAACTGACAAGACAACAAGGTAAGGTCTTGCCATAATTAATTTAATTAATTTTCCTTTTTGAACGTTAAATAATAATACTTTATTTTATTTATATCACATATAACAAGTACAGAAAGTTTATTACGCTTCCCGTCCACAAATCACACACCTCCGTGCAGTTAATAATGTTAAAATAATTGCCGAAGTGTCCGCTTACAAGATGTCAGATATCTAGAGAGCAGTCTCCACTGTTGCAACTAGGCCTCCTTAAAGGATCGCCATGAAGACCAGTCCCTTGTCCACATCCGGTGGCCTCCCGCAACCTCGACCAGATCATCGGTCAATCACGAAGGCCCATGCTTGCCACTTCTTGCACTTTTGTGCCAGCAATGTGTCCTGCCAGTGGCACGTTTCAAGTCATTTATAATTGAGTGTATATTGACGTTTAAATCACAGAGTACGCATGCGTATTATGCTTTGAAAGTTAAATACATGTTAACCTCAAATAATTGCATTTGAAATCAAGCATTTAAATTAATATGTTCCAATAAACGTAGACTAATAACATTTATATATTATCTAAAACGCTGACCCCGTTGGGTAGACAGAAGTTACAAATTTACAGTTTCCATATATGTATATATCTATAATAATATGCACGCTTGTCGGTTACGGAAGCTACTAATCTTTTTTAGTATGTCACCAATTTAATTGTTCTAATTTAAATCATTCTACTTTTTAAACCTTGTTTTGAGATTTAAAATTATATAACTGACAATACTATTATTACACTTTAACCGTGTGTTTCCACTGACGTAAAATCATGTAAAGAAACAAGGTTTCTCTTTTTCTTTCTCTTTGAAAAAACTGAAATGACAATATGTTTTGTGTTTTGGGCAGTGTAAGCCCACGGTAAGATTGCTGAGGTCAATGTTGATACAAGAGTAAGTAGTAATAAAAATTCCGTAGGAGTTTGGCAGTCCCTGGCTGTCACAATAAATCTTGACTTTCGAATATTAACCTGTTTACTTGAAATTCAGTTAAATCGCTTGCTATAAGTAACACAAAATTAGAAACTAAATAATTGTGTTTAAAGATGCAATTATATTTCTATTTAAGCTTCATTATTTTTAAATATCCGTACAGTGGACTGGGATTGGAAAATATAATTTGTGAAAAATAGTACACTATATTCCCTGTCGTTTAAATCAATTTTAGATGCGCCATTCAAATGCCGGCTCTATGAGACGCAACCTTTTCAGATATGCATGCGTTCATGATTCTATTATGGCCCCCGGTGCTAGATAACGAAGTTGTCCACTATATGCACACCTGAAATGTCAATAGGACATACCATAGATCATATAGTGTCTGACATTTGACATTTAGATTTTTTAATCTACCAGAAATCATTGTAGTAAATTTTTGTTACAGATTATTAATTTAAAGATATTCTTATACTTAAGTTAAAGGGGTTTATATACATATATAATATATATAAAAAATATTCTTTTTATCACCTTACCCTACTAACATTTTATTTGATTATTTTATCTATAGTATGAATAGACAAAATAGAATGTAATACAAATAAAAAAAATACATTAAAACCAAGACCATGGGAGACCAATGAGAGTTAGTTCACGCCACATCTTCTTGGCAGATCTTGGCGCTCCACTGGGACGTTCCATCGAGTACCGACTGCTTCACCGTGCTCCTGTATAGCTGCTCTCTCTTTGCTACTAAGATGGCTAGGTTCAGATATAAGGGTATAATTTTTTACCTGCCGTCACTTTAACAATTATTGATATGGCTCTTTTAGACAAGTTAGCAGCGTGCGGTGCTGAAATTCGATCCGGGGTCACCTTATTTGTACGCAGACAGTTCAAGCGCTCGGCTACCGTGAACGGTTACATGTAACCGCAATAAAATTAACTAAGTATTGAGGATGGAAAATGTTTTCGTGGTCGACTAGTTCCACTTCGAGTGATACGTAGAACAAAGGCTAGGAGAAAGCGACGATGGAGGGTCAAGCGACCGTCACGGATGAGTTACAAATTGTTTGTGACCTCTTTCGCACATTGAACAAATACCAAACCAGACATCTTATACACTCTCGCGATATTCACACTTAGCAATGGTCACAAATAGAGGCTTAGCAGAATTAAACACGCTACTGTTGTCGCTCACATTTCCGGTTTGCCGCAAATGTATGAGTACGGTACTGAAACGTAAAGTTGCGTTTACGTGAATAAGCACTTGTCAAAGGAAGGAGACTCAGTTTGTACTCCTGTCAACGGTGACGACACCTCTTGAGGCCCGAGCCTTGACTGATTGCAATAAGTAGTCGTATATAGTGTACAATGTAGTAGTGAGAATATTAGGCTACAACCTGTGAGAGATGTCACTAGGCACGAGAATATCCCGGTCCAATTCTTCAGTTGGTGAATTAATCACAGAATCAAAGTGCCGCTTTTTTTATAGTACACTGGCGACCCCCCTAATTACAACGATGGCATTGTAAAACTTACGCAAAAACAGAAATCTCTGTGCAAAATATCAAGTCTCTAGGGCGAGTAGTTTGGGCTGGGCGTTGATGTATCAGACAGTCAGACAGTTTCTTTTTTGATATATTTTTAAAAAATCGTAAAAGAAATTTGAAGCGTAGCGTACGGTCGTACCAGATGGATTAGCTCATACGTCTTTTGTGTGTGTATATTTCCTATTTTATAGTGTAATTTTGTATTAAAAAAATGAACCCCTGTTAAACCCGAGATGAACTAAACAGGTAATGAATAATTACTCGTTTTGTTATCGATTCCAACAGACTGTGGCCATAACCAGGAAACATTTAAGTAAAATGCTCTTCAATTAAGTTGGTAAACGGATTTACCAACCACATTAATCCAAACATATATGCTGATTATTTAATAAGCATTTCGAGTCATTCCGGTTACGAGTTTCATTGAGTGTAAACAAATCGTTGAGCTAAAAGTTACCAAGTAAAAACTTATAAACCTGAAATGTACTTAATATTATGATCCCGCCAAAATGTATTCCAATTATGCAACTTCCTCTCCCTAATGTCAACGTTTTCGGTATTACTCAAGTTTCAAAAAACGCCAACGTAGTAACTCCGACGGCGCAACCGAGAGCGACCATAAATGGTTCCGCCATTTTGAAAAGCAATACACACAGGAAATCAAACTAAATATTGCCAGTACCTGTATAACTTCAGTTTTAAATCGACATTTCCTTTTAACAGATTATAAAATATTGAAATGGTTTTGCTATCAAATAATTTGACATGGATATAGAGATTACCGTAATGCTGCTTGCTAAGGGATCGATATCGACAACAAGCAGGGAGGAAGGGGGGAGGAGGGGAGCAGATAAACTTTATGTCGAGAAGACAGAGCTGTAGTGGTAGAACCAACAACATCTGTTGCACGAATCGGCTCAACCGGTGAAATACCACGAGCTAAAGAAAGAAGACAGGTGTGAAGTAGAAGTATTCGGCTTCTACGACCCAATTCTATTTCTTTTCCCTTCCTATGCTTTATTAAGAAGGAAAATGAAATATCCTTTTATCTCTGTCTGTATTAAAGGTAGGCAATTGTAACTTATTAGCTACTTATGGTACTTATGGGTAGCGTTCACTTTATAATTCGCCAACCGGTTGCTCGTTTGCCAAACTCTTATATAAAGAGTCATAAATCTGGTATCCTGTGAGGTTATCGTAGTTCTCTGTTGAGCCGGCCCCAGTACCAAACTTTGGAGTTCCTTATGTGTTACCGCACAACTGTGGTTTTCGTCAGTTTATCGTTGGACTAGGCATAAACTAAGCATATCGTAAACTGGTAGCAAATTGTAAACTGAAGGAATCGTTATGCCTAGTCCGTTTATAAACTGACGGATGCAATTTTGCATATTTAAGGAAAGAACATTTTAAGATATGTTTTGTAGTTCCCACAGATACAAGCCTTTTTGCCATACGTTGTTCAATGTAGGTGGAATATACCCAGGACAAATAAGCCATCGCCACGAAATATTACTTAACGCATGACTCGGTACGATACACACGGACTCGGAGTGTTGTAACCGACAAGTTGCGCAACTCGTGTCCGGGTTGCACGGGAAGGCCCGGTGCCGCTCATTCATCATGTAGTGACCTACAATTTATATAATTTATTTTTAAGTCCCTGAAACACAATAATACGATTAAAAATTAATGCAAACCATTGTTATTAATTTAAATTATGTTATGTAAGATATAGGAGCAGTGGTGGCCCAGTGGCTTAAGCCTCGACTTACGTACGTCGCGGGTTCGAACCCAGGCAGAGGCGCTTTACTTTGTGTAATTTATTTCATCACCACTCCAAGAACGGTGAAGGAAAACATCGTGAGGATACCGGCATGTCTTAGGACCACCAAATTTGATTGAAACCAGTTAACTGATATACTACATATACTACTTTTCTTTTGTAAATACATACTTAAATAGATAATTACACCGAAACTCAGGACAAACAGATATGTTCACACACACAAACGTGAGATATTGAGTCGACACTCATATTTCATCTTAAATTAATTACAACTTCGAAATTAACCGCAATGTTGGATATAAAGTCCACCATTATTCTGAATAGTTTTATCGGCTGGCGGACTTTCAGCGCAAAACTTCAACCAACATGTCAAGAAGCACTTGCTAAACAGTTGGGTTAAGGGTTTGATACAAAAAGCAGTGGTTTTAAGAGGGAAAAAAAATGCAATAAAAAATATTATAATTGTTTCGTTTATTTCTATTTAAAAATATATTATTATTATTATTATTATTGTATTTAATACAAAAAATATAAAATCTGACAGTACAGTACATAACTACATCGTGGAATGTAATCGAATGAAATTAACTGTCGTCGATGCGCGTACTGAGTGCAGCGGGGTACAACCGCAGGCAATCACGATTCGATAATTTAATTTCAGTTCAGCCCTCGGGCTTTCAAATAGTCACTGAATCGAATTTATCGGTCTGTGAGCGAACAGACATACTTAGCTTTTTATATACTATTTCTTTTTCACAAAAAGTATCCTATGTTACTTCTAATACCTCCAAGAATATGTGTACAAAGTTTCATGATGATCGGTTGAGTAGTTTTCTGCTGAAAGCGTAACAAACAAACTTACATTCACATTTATAATATTAGTAGGGATAATAATATAGGAAGTTGTTCGCTCCATTGTCGCCTTCAGTAGCCTTAAAGGCTAGACCGATTTCGAAGATTGGGATGTCATAAGATTGATATTCTGAGCAGTGTCATAACGCATGTGGCGTCAGCATACAACAGTCAGGGTAAACGAAAATACATGGTTTTTTAACTAACTAGGTTCATGTACCAACATATATAATATCTTAAATGTGTTCATTGAATTTCATAAAGAAAACTTTTCTTCAACAAACTATCCCTACTAATATTATAAATGTGAATGTAAGTTTGTTTGTTACGCTTTCACGCGAAAACTACTCAACCGATCATCATGAAATTTCGTACACATATTCTTGGAGATATCAGAAGTAACATAGGATACTTTTTGTGAAAAATAAAATAGTATATAAAAAGCGAAGTATGTATGTTCCCTATAGACTCTGAAACGGCTGGACCGATTTCGACGAAATTAATACAGGGATTGTCCAGATTGGCACATTCTCGTGTTTGGTAGCGATCGCATCAACATAATTAGTGGTACCTGGGCGAAGCCGGGGCGGGTCACCAGTTAAATAAAATTTCTTAAATCCAAACACATTTGCTTATAAATTCGTAACAAACAAAACAGAGGACAGTCAGTAAGTAAATATGAAATGAATTCCACGATCGTTTGCCAAAAAAATGTATAGACACAGGCTTAGCTTAATTTAGACTAGAAAAATTTCTGCGCCAAAATCTTCCGCTGTGCTAATGAGGTGCGCGTGCGCATAGTTGCGCGCCGTCGTGATGTCATTGCTTTCACTCTCGCACATCTGTTGTAAGGCGGCCCGCACACTTTATAGTATATTTAGTACATTTATTTATTTACTACTCGTATTCGGAGACATAGAATAGATACAAGTAGCGACTATTAAGTTCGAATGGCAGCATATTGGTGGACTAGCAACGCGCCCGGCTTCGCACGGGTAGTTTCACCATTTAAATTAATACAAATCTGAAACCTTTAGGGGATGAATTAAGAAAAATCATTTTTTAGTGCTTGCTTACGTAATAACCGAAATCTCTGTGCAAAATTTATCTGTGCAAAGTCTCTATACCCAGTAATTTGGTCTGTGCCTTGATATATCAGTCTATCAGTCAGTTTCTTATTTTATATATAGATTTTAACTATAGAAGGAAACAAACCTGAGACAACTCCTTAAAAATGGAGTCAAGGTCAATTGATTTCGATGTTCAAGGAAGGGCTTTGTTATTGGACTGTTGAGGGGTGAAACTTTACAATATCGTATGATATGACAGCTTGTTACTTTTTGTCATGTTTCCCGGAAATGGTTTATGTTGCAAAAGTGAGTGGCAGCGTCGGTACGTCCAAGGACGTCGGGACGTCCAAGGAGAACTTGTATCGATCAGATTAGTGACATACCAAAGAAGGGCGATGTAAGGAGTACCCGTAACCGACGAGCATGCGTAGATGTCTGGATGTAGAAGAAGCGAAAGAGGTATGCTAGGACCGCGCCGAATGGAAATCCATTATCTCTGCCTACCCCTCCGGGTTACGGGCGTGCATATTGTTATTTATGTTTTTCCGGTGCCATTCCAGTTCATCTAAACAATAGTGTGCAATCAGCCTAATAGTCTGTCATTCATTCAGTGTGAATGTTAAGCTGCCATTGAGAAACTATTCATTGGAATTATGAGCCTATAAAATGATTACGAAGTTCTCTAGATTATTATATAAGCTAGGATATAAGTTAAGAGTCTAAAATTAATACGGGCAATTCGTCATATATCTTGGGTAGCCAGCGAAAGGCGATTAAGTTCGAAAAATCTTTGTTTTTATATAAATTTCGTAAGTAGGCCATTCCTCAAAAAATATTTTCTATTTAAAAAAAAAGCGCAAGTATGACACGATTTTTTCACCTTCGTATTGCAAGTGAAAACGTGCAAGCAATCTCCTACAACACCTTCCCACGCTCAATGGCAATGTTACAATTTTTAAGAAATACCATAAACAAACAAAATACTTATTTATATTTAACCTCTTTTGTATCGAATTAAATCCTTAAATTCTAGATTCTGGAGAACAGCATTGAATGCTCTGAGCCAAAGCAGGCACTTACAGGACAAGCAAAACTCTTGTTTATGGTAGCTCATTGTAACTTCATAATCTCAACGCATAGTCCAATAAAATCAAAAACTATATGAATACCATGTCAATTTCTAATATTCTGGAAAAGCAAATACTTTACTATGGTTTGTGGATAAATAATTTGTTGTGTGTTATACTTTTGTAACTAACAACCCGTCCCGGCTTCGCTCGGGTAGCACTAAAAAAAACTACTACGCGACACTTTTTGTATAATAAATAATGTGTTCTGCAATGTACATTATTTTATTTCATCTTCGAAAGTTTTTGCAGCGCACGCGATGGTTACATTATTGGAGTTTTAGTAAGGATCCGTCCCTTTTTTTAAATATAATATACCCTATGTCACCCGGGGATAGTGTAGCTACACAACAGTTTCAGAGCTTATTCACTGCAAACAAACATACAATGAAATCTTTCCTCTTTATAATATTAGTATTAATATAATAATATAGCTATTGATTGATTATTCCACACTTTCTTTTGAAATCAAAAAAGCCTTGATAAAGCCTCCTTAGATTCGCGCGCGACCAAAACCTTTATTATATAACATCAACCGTCAGTTTTCTTCAAGTTATGACTCCAAGTAAGGTATGAGTGGTCACGTCCTTCTCGTGTTGTTTTGGTTTTCCCCGACCGCTTTCATCTGGCTCGAGGATTACGAAATCGTCTTCTCAAGGTTTGTATGTGTAACTTTGTTTTGGGATAACTTTCTGACTCGTACACCATCTATGGCAGTGTTTCCCAACTGCATTCTAGCGCGCTCGACTTATGTCAAAAAAAAATTGCTAGTTTTATGGTCCTATTATTGGAATTTTAACTTCAACTTCTGACTAAGCATTTTGCAAATCAAATTAGTATCTTTGCATATCAAATTTAACTTTATAAAAATGAAACCATTTACCTCTTATAGGTACTATACGTACAAATTTGATTTTTGAAAAGCCTAAAAGTGTTTGTAAAAGTCTGAATTCAAAGTTTAAAACCTATATATAAAAATAAAAATGGAGAAACCCATGTTTTTACCTTCTTTATAACAACGGTCAGCCTACCGCCAGGTATAGGTAGGCCTAGCTTATTTTAGCAGTAGATTTCTGTTTAAGTATTTGACAGATATATTAAAAATAAATTATACTGCTTATTTTATCTGTTGTATGAAAAAATTACGTTACAGTTAATGCAATATTTGTATCTGTATGTAAAGGAACAGTTACAAAATTGTTATTTAATTCGTCCACAACTTTCATTCCATTAAACTCATTCATTATAATTGAACTAAATCGCGGTTGCTTTTTGTTGGCAGACGTCTTAGAAATTGGCGCGCGCGGTTCAAATGACAGAAAAACGGAAAAGAATCGACCGCCATTACGCAACAAAGCGCGCGAAAACGACAACTTTCACACGAGTCACCGATTAAATCGGAACACTATTTTAAAAAACTTGATTCACTAACTTGCCACTAACCTAATAAAGATATGACATTTTCGTTCTTTTATTAAAATTTTATTTTCGACAAACAGAAATGTTACACATATGTATTTATGATCATTTTTATGAAATTACAAACGAACCATAGTAAATGATGAAAGATTAACCCTTGTGAGAAAAGATTAACGATTCCAAAAATGGAAACGATCAGGCTGTGACAGCTTCGACATCCTTAACATATTTCTTTATATACTTGAATGACACAAAAATTAAAAAACCACTTAATCGTACATAATATATTGATATTAAAACTTCTTTGACGCTTGACTTGGGATGAATGCGTGACGACAGCGTTTAAAAAGTGTGATCGGGCGCGAAGATCGGAAGTTATTTGAATTTGGAACAATTTTGCCGAACTTTTTTTCATTTATTTTTCTTCTATTCAATTTTGAATTTCATTTTGAGTTCATTTTTTATTTTAGTTAATCGGCTTCTGGCAGATATGAAACTGTTTTTCCATTAGAAATATTCTGTTTATTCAATATTACAGTG
The DNA here is from genome assembly GCA_029849275.1 of Papilio elwesi. Taxonomy (NCBI): domain Eukaryota; kingdom Metazoa; phylum Arthropoda; class Insecta; order Lepidoptera; family Papilionidae; genus Papilio; species Papilio elwesi. The sequence continues at coordinate 8,384,890 of CM056704.1, read as the reverse complement.
TCATTAACGCTGTTAAGATATTGTTTATGAACAGAGATTTCACCAATTCAATTCAATACTTTCGTCTTGATTGGAACCGGCTCTGATCATTAACATATGTTACACTAACCTATATTCGTACGCAGAATCACTATACTTGAAATAAATAACAGGCCCATTTCGCAAGTGTAACAAAACAAGTTAGAAGACTTCAAAGATTTACAACTTTAGTAAACCACATTTATTGAGTTTTTAGCACTTTGCGGATTTTTATTACATTATAAATGCTACAATATAAGAGGTTCATTTTACTAAATTGGACCTTTTATATTGACACATGTATACTGTACCGGTGTCGCGCAACTCCCAGTTATTTAACCCAACGTAATGAGACACCGAATTAACGTAACGGATAAAAGAAATTTGGTAATTGACTGACCTGCATTTGCCTGTCCTTACTCATGTGATAACTGTACTTGTGGTACACACGATCAATTTGCGAATGGTGCGTTTATTTTCGCGCTTACAACGCCTTAATAGGAATTTTAAAAAGGTGTACGACACCTTGTGGGACTATATATATATATATATATATATATATATATATATGTGTGTGTGTGTGTGTGTGTGTGTGTGTGTATGTATATGTATATTATTTTATATACTATTGACTCATGCGATATCTCTGGAACCATACGGCCTAGAGACTTGAAGGGAATATTCCTAATTGTTGACACTCCGATTAATAAATGTGGCTGATCCATGATTTTGATTTGGAGTTTGGGCTTGACTACAATTTGGAGAGGGGTTGCTCAGGGGTTCGAATGTCGGGAGCTCTTGTACTCCTTTTGCCTAGATAATAATCGAATCCATGTAATATGTAATTTGCAGTTATTTAAGTAAATATGTCTACTATATACTGCATAGAACTTTGAATGCTGTCTGGTCGTATCGTATCTAGAAATTAAATTGGATACTTAAAACTTCGTTCGGTCAGCGGTCACGCAAAAGCGGACGCTTCGCAAAGAACAAAAGAGTTCCCACGGCTCACGCGATCGTCACTCTCGAATTTGATATAAGCGTATAATGATTTCACCTCAAGCTCAAATCTGATTTCGAAATAGAATACACTGGCTGGAGTGTTTTTTTTTTATATTACAAGGTGACAAACGAACAAGCGGTTCACCCGATATCAAGTAATCGCTACCCATAGACATCTGCAACTAACTAATGAGTTGCGGATGCGTTGCCCACCTTTAATGGACATCCCCTCCACTGTTAAGTTTTCTTCCCCTTCCCACCCTTTAACTGGCGATTTTCCCTATTATATAATTGATCATATAGATTAGAGGTTACATTATTATTTTTTAATTTATTTAAGAAACAAACAGTCGTTTTAATATACAGTAGAAACTTGAAGTTCCATTAATTCGTTCCATAATACATAAATGAGCCAATTAATTATAAAAGATACTTTGTAATTTTGTTTTGAATGTTATTCTTATACGAATTATTCCTGAAAATATTAATATATACAAAGTTTTGTCTAAACAGGATATGAGAACAAAATACTGTTTTATATTTACGACGAATAAATTTTTAGTGCGAGAGCTGTGCTTTTTTATTTTAAATTTAATCAATCAAGTCATGTAAAAGGACTCTAAATGGTTATTTAAAATTTTATAAAGAAATATTTAGTCAAAGTAACTTCGTCGTGTAAGAATTGTAAGTTTGGGAAAGCTAAGTGAATTATGCATTATATTAATACTCATACCATATCAACTTTCATCCCCTACTTTAAAACTGTCACAGACATATGTCCGTTATTCGTTTGACCTGGTCTGTGCCAGTGAAGGAGTTGGTGCGCGGGCAAATCTGATCGTTCCTTGCCCGCTTATCACAGCGATCGCAAGCCTTTAATTAGGTTACAAGCACAAATTTTTAGTGCGAGAGCTGTGCTTTTTTATTTTAAATTTAATCAATCAAGTCATGTAAAAGGACTCTAAATGGTTATTTAAAATTTTATAAAGAAATATTTAGTCAAAGTAACTTCGTCGTGTAAGAATTGTAAGTTTGGGAAAGCTAAGTGAATTATGCATTATATTAATACTCATACCATATCAACTTTCATCCCCTACTTTAAAACTGTCACAGACATATGTCCGTTATTCGTTTGACCTGGTCTGTGCCAGTGAAGGAGTTGGTGCGCGGGCAAATCTGATCGTTCCTTGCCCGCTTATCACAGCGATCGCAAGCCTTTAATTAGGTTACAAGCACAAATATTTAAGACGTCATAAAAACTCCAGAGACATTGTTAATTTACTGCTAATTTTTGACGTCATCAATAATATGTATAAAAAACGATTTCAAGATAAAAAAAAATAATCGAACGGACCTTAGCATAGTGGTAATTCCTTGTTGACATTCGAAATTTAAAAATAAAGTTAAATTCTTTTGATTTCAATTTTGCATTACCTTTACTTTTTTACATCAACCATAGACAATGTTAAGTTTCATAAAATCCTTTTCGATGATATGTTCAAGTAAAAATTACATTCCAAAAGAAACTATTTGTTTCTTTGTATTTGAAGATTTGATCATTAGCTTATTATGTTATTAATAGGCAAGTCATATATTTTAATTAAGCTACTCATACTATAAAAATAGACAATAAGGTTTAATGTTTTTTTTTCTTTTCAGGTGTGACCAACTTATTTCTCCCTTTGTTTATATCATGCCAGCACCAATCAGTTCACCATCCGGGTAGGTACGCATCAATGTTTTTTTCTTGTCGTTATCTAATATATTCATAAACAAAACATAATTTTTTATCAATATTTTTATCGTTTCCAGTCACCTTCGTACAGAGAATGGGTGAAGCTCCTGCCATGCAAATGCTACCGAGAAACCCATATCGATATCAGAGTACCATGCTAAGGGAGAGATCATCAGATTCCATGCAGAGGCCGTATTATAGTCCATCGCAATACAATCAACAGTCAATGTATTACAACAATTATCAACCATACAATCATAATTCAAATCAACTTCTGCAAACGTATCCCCACTACGATACGAGTTCGTCAGTAGATCTAATCCATTCTGAAACTAGAGACGGAATACCAAATGATGGTAGACTGCTATCAGACTCCGCTTTTACCAGGATATCAGAAACCCTAGGAGCTATCAACACTGTAGGACATTACCTAGTTGATATTGTGAATGAAAACGAAAGAAACGAATCTAATCCAAATCTGCAACAGCTACCTCAAGCTCTGTATACATTGAGTAAAAACGTTCTCGGTAGGAATGTAACTGACAAAATTGCTCCCATAGTCAAAAAAGCACTACCAAAAGTTCTACCTGACGCTCCTATAACTAGAATAGCTACTGGTGACTTGAGTCAGGAAAACGACGCAAAATACTGCACCACGCCCGAAGGAGAAGAGGGCGTTTGCGAGGATCTAAGCAATTGTCCACAATTGCTATTGAATTTGATTAATCTTCGAGAATCTCTTTGCTTCAAAGATCTCTTCGTGCCTGGAGTTTGTTGCCCTCGGGATGCGGTGATCCCATCAATTACGGGAGAAAAGCCGGTTGTAGCAACAACATCCAAACCGACGTATCTATTGCCAGTAACAACTCAGAGGCCTATTCCTAAACCTACGACCACCAAGAGACCCTCTGCTGTCCTCGTTCTCACCACTAAGAAGCCCAAACCCCCGCCGCCGCCGACAACACGACCAACCACGACATCCCTTGCGACTATAACGACGCCTCGGCCGGTTTCCACCACCAGCTTCTACTCTGAAGCACCGCCATCTATCGCCAACTACTCCAATATCGTTGACGCTCATGGTAAGCATACGTCGACTTATTTATTTATCAACCTGTGTTTATATAAAAATGGATGCGTGCGTATATTATTACTATTAACTACACATCACAGACCGATTATGACTGTGGTTGCAGCCTTAACATTCCCATGTGTCACTATAGTGGTTGCATGTGATATGAAAGATACGTGGGTTGAAAATGTTGTTTCGTTAATATATTGTATAATGTTTAACAGCGGGTGCTTGCAGCTGGGGCCTAACTGCGATACCAAATTGAAGATTGTACGTAAAAGTGGAGCCTCTCGTCACATCCTTATCAGAGAGTACGCGTAGTCGTTATTTCAGTATAGAATTACAAAGTGAAATAAAACTTCATTAGCATTTTATTTTCAACATAACTTGCCATCTTTCAGATTGCGGACAGAGAGAAGACGAGGGCGGGCGTATTGTCGGCGGAACTGAGGCCAAGTCTGGGGCCTGGCCGTGGATGGCCGCCATCTACCTGCACGGCAGCAAGCGCCGCGAGTTCTGGTGCGGCGGCACGCTGGTGGACAAGCGTCATGTTCTGACCGCTGCTCATTGCACCAGGGACTCCAAGCAACGACCGTGCGTACATGTCGAACAATTAATCGTTGTAATTTATCAACTTACAACCTAAAGTAGTTGTTGAACTAAAGTTAGACTTCTTATGATGGTTTTCTATTAAAGACCGTCCGCCGAGTAGAACTAATTGACTGTTAGCTATTGAAGACTCATAAACAATTGCAATAAGACTCCGTATCCGTCTTGAAGCTATTACTAAAGCAGTAGTAAAGTCAGCTGCACCCTAACGGAGTATTACATAGGTATACTATTGCATTTCATCTGATGATTGGGGACCCGCCTACCTCTTTCCCATCGCTCGAATCTTTCTATTTTCTCATCTCTTTCTCTTCTCACAAATGAAACATATTTTCATAACATAAGGGGCTAACGAGCAGCGGGTCGCCTAGTATAAGTGATTGTGACGCCCATGAACATCTGGAATATCAGAGGAACTGCAGACTCGTTGCTGGCCTTTAAGCCTCACTTCTTGAAGGACCCTTAGTCACTTGCTTGTTTGTGTCCTTCAACATTATAAAGTTCGGAAATACATGGATTTTGAGACGCCACTTAGAACATATATATTCTATCCCAAGAATGTTTTATACATCACTTAATTTTTCCAGTCTGTATTTTAAATCGCACTACCAACATTGTTAGCAAACCAGCAGGTTCCCAGCCCGGCAGTTCAGCGTGCGGCTGGGCGACGTGGACCTGGGCAGGGACGACGAGCCCTCGCGCCCCGTCACCTTGCGCGTGACAGCTGTCAGAGCGCACGAGCAGTTCTCCAGGGTCGGCTTCTATAACGATATTGCGATTTTGGTTTTATCGGGTGAGTGGGATAATAAGTGCCTTAAAAGCATTGGAGCATCTGTTCATCGAGGGTATTTCGTGGACGCCGTTTGCTCTGAAGTAAACATCCTGGAAGTCCTTTTCGCTTAACACGAGAAAAGGGAAGGGATGAAAGAAAGAAGAGTATATTATGAAGATCGCCTGTAAACAACGAACTTGTATTCTTACGTGTAGACGCATGGTCGTACCGACGGAGTTGTGTTTAAAGCGCCGCCTGCAAATCTGGTTTTGTCAGGCGACCTGCCGTCATAAGAGGCGATATCCGACCGTTATCGTTCTAATAATTGCTATGTGGGCCTGGGCACGGACTACAGGCCGCCTTACAAGTCATAAACTACCGGAAGACTGTTTTTAATGTGTGCCCTTAAGAGTCCCTATTTCGTCATTACCAGTCGACACAAAATATTTGTGGTGTGTAATGTATATTTTGGTTACTGCTTGAATCCTAATGCTTATGTCCATAGATGGGTTTATCATCTTTGGAGCCTAATAAGCTCAATTGAAGGCCGATAACGTTTGCTTACTTGTTATACTGATTCGATTAAAGGATGTCTGGTTACTTACTGATTTCTTACTTTGAAATTACAGAAAATGTTCAAAAATCTAAATACGTGATACCGATCTGCCTGCCGCACGGTGAGCTGGCCCGGCAGCAGTTCGATGGCGCGGCCGCGACGGTGGTGGGCTGGGGCACCACGCGCTACGGGGGCGCCGAGAGCTCCCGCCAGCTCGAGGCCCGCATGCCCGTGTGGCGGAACGAGGACTGTGACCGCGCCTACTTCCAGCCCATCACTGACACCTTCCTCTGTGCGGGCTACGCGAGGGGCGGAGTGGACGCTTGTCAGGTGAGTTATAAGTTGATATGTCCGTAAAATGATAAGAAAACACTTTTTTTTGTTAATTTATTTATTTATTAATAATATTATTACACGAATACAAATCGCTCCACTAAACCGATTGTTCGGTTTGGCTGTGGACTTGTAGCCACGCATGGTGTACATACATACAAATGAAAACAAATAAACAAACATTACATTAGAAACTTATCGATTTTCACTATTGATGCTTTCAAATAGGAAGTTTTGATAACTTACAGCGAATTTCTTTCTGTTTTCTTCCATTCTTAGCTTAGACGACATCTCATTAAACAACAAAGGAATGCGATACCTGAGGGTTCTTCCGCCAAAATAATTATTTATATGTGTCATTTGATATTTACCGTCAGTGACACTTCTAGTGCCATGGTCGTGGCGAATAAGGGTTCTATACTCCGGATTGCTAAGGCTATTAAGTGCTAATAAGTATTTGTGTTTTAAATGTACCGGTAATATTTGTTTCTGTTTCAGGGTGACTCCGGAGGTCCGCTGATGCTGCAAGCAAACGGTCGCTGGATACAAATAGGTGTTGTGTCGTTTGGAAATAAATGCGGCGAACCTGGATATCCTGGAGTTTACACCAGAGTCACGCGTTATTTGTCCTGGTTGCAGCAAAATATAACGTGAAACTGATCTTGCAAGTCTCTAGTGAGGGCGCTAGTGTGTCATTTTAGTCTGAGATAGATTAATTATTATGTTACTATGGAGCTTTACTATCTGCTTAGTATAGCAGCCATAATTAAATTTTAATGTTTACAACGAATAATTATTAATAGTTCATTTTTTATTAGCGATTACCATTTTTATATTACTAATTGTTACCAAAAACAGCATCAAATGACTTTGTACCCAATAAATTATATGTTCGTGAATACATGGACGGATCCAGGACTGACATTTAGCAGTAGAGGGGAAGGAATAAAATCTAATAAGCACGCTAAGTTTGGAATCGTTAAAATAAAACAAGGGAGTGTAACGCGGGCTAAAAATAATTAGAATAATATCAAGTTCACTTCAATTTTAGACTTAGGGGGGCTTAAGTCCCTCAACCCCCTAAATCCGAAAATATGTGAATACTTCTACTTTGGTTGAAGTTTTAAATTATGGAATATTCTTAGATAAAGTATGCCTGCTCCATTCTAAGCACAAGCATTGTATATACTAATAGTAAATTTACACTCTGTGTTCCGTTTTATGTTTATTTGTTTTTCTGTTGCTATTTGAACATTACACCGTTTAGTTCTTTTATAATTTAAAACATTAAGATCGGAAAGTTTATTCACAGACTGCTTCCTACGCTTTTATTTATGTTAATTATAATTATAGCCTAATTTTGTTTTGTCTTAATATGTGAATATATTTTTAAGCATTATGATTTATTTTATTTATAAATAGTGTGTCTTTTGTTAAGCCCTATAGTTAATCGATTGATGAGTGGTTAACTAGAAGAATAGGCATGAATGTAAGGTGAGGTGTAAATTACACGAAGAGAAACAGCGCCTTGGTGTTGTGGTGTTACTGGTCAAGAGTTCAATTTTGAACCAATTTGTGCGGATGCAATCCCCTGTTTTGAGATTCCACATACCGTATACCGGATTCGATTCTTGTGGTTTTGTGTTTTGTTTGTACAGAATTGTTATTAACCAATTAATCTTCAGTAAAAGTTATAAAGCATATTTGGTACTTGATATTGGGACTAAGCCGACCACCCCAGAATAGTTATTTCTGGTTAAACAGTGATTTTACTTACTACTTTGTTCATAAAGAGGAACGGAGCAATGCTTGTACCTGTTTCGAAATTCTTTTCTTCAAAATTCTAAGGAGATTCCGAAGGTAAAGAGTACGGAAGCGCTATTTGGTACTATGCAAACGGATCAAGATAATCACAGAGAAATCAGGACTAATTAAACCAAACTAATCTCAATATACAATACTATCGAGGATAAATGGCCTAATTTCAGTCCTTTTCTTATCCTTCCTATTAGGAAAGGATGGAAAGGGGAGGAGGATTAGAAGTGTAGGGACAGAATAGGAAAAAGAAATATCCTTTTCCTGTATATTTAGGGAGGGGTCCCTGCTCTGTTCATTAAAGGTGGGTAACGCATCTGCAGCACATTTGCTTGTTGCAGATGTCTATGGGTAGCGGTCTCTTATTACAACCGCTTAATCGTTTGCCACCTACTTTCCAAAAAAAAACATTGGCATGAGGAGGGAAAAAAATTACGGTATGAATTTGTTGTACACTTGACGTAGCATTAATATTATGCATTGATGAAGGATTTTCTTTAATCATTGTTCAATTCAATTGTCAATCAAATCCAGGGTTAATCAAATAAACCAAAACTATGATATTTGACAGATGACATTTAGTGACTGACTGACAGCTGACGTTTAGTGGCAGATCAAGCCATCGCCGTCTATCACTCCGCTTACTCTTTCGGCCAATACTGGCCACGAATGACCAAAGAGGATATGATAGTACCAAATACCACTTAAAAAGAAATACTCTATATAATAGTTCAAATGTGTCAAACAGTGTTATTATTTTATTCCTTTTTAATACAAGCTACACAAATCTTTGATATATCTCATAGATTGCCAGGCAAACGATATAGAACTTGCGAGATATGTTTTTATAGCAAATCAAGAAAGGTGCCGCAAAAGTAGATTCTTGGCCAAATTTCCTTTAGATCAGGCCCGGTAAGCATTTCTTTACAATATATTTTTATTTATTTTATGTGACATAACTCTTTTGTTCGAAACCAACCCTCTTATTAACGTAGTTACATTCTCTTTGATCAATTCTTTAATCATTGATATTATGTGACAAAATGACAGCAGATATACATTTACATCTAATGTCAAGTTGACATTTTAAAGTTGTATATTAATTTTAACGTCAAGAATTTATATCTCAGTTTCTCAGCCAATAATTCACAAATTTCTTTTAATTATATTAAAAAGCAAGTATTGACGAACCTATTAATTCATCTAAGAACACAAATATAATTTTCTGCGGCCATATGTTGATGTATTAAGCAATCATGATGAAACACTCCACATCTCCTACTCCTAACTACCCGAGGAGTTCATCTCCGCTACCTGCGCCAGCGAACTATCAACCGACTACAGCTAGTGCGGCAGTGAAGCGGTACAAATACTTACGAAGACTGTACAAGTTCGATCAGATGGACTTTGAATATGCAGTTTGGCAAATGGTTTATTTATTTATTTCACCGCAAAAAGTATTTAGGAGTTTTAATTATAGAAAACGTAAGTCACTTTAACATATACTTAAACAAATGAACTATTCTTTCTCTAAAACAGTAGCAAAATTATTACCACATAAAGTTATACAAGTGATTGACTTATCTCTTGTATTACACGCGATAAGTCAATCACTTGTACTTAAATTACTGCTTGTACTAAACTTAAAGTTATTAAGCTACATTTATCCCTAAATTATTTTTGGATAAATACAACATTTGATTAACCTGTAACAATTTACTTGGACAAACCAAGAATTGATATGTGTTTATTTGGAGGAGCAATACTTTTGGTATCTGGTTTATAATTTGGAGCAGGATGTTAAGTTTGGGTGCAGACCCAGCCCTCAAAAACGGTTATGGTCTCAGCCGCCTGAAAATCAGGCTACTGTGAGATGAAGTATGAACTCTCTTATGATTAATATAAAGCATTCCTACAAAAGAGTTATTAAAAATCCATATATAACACATGTGGGCATAACCATAGGGTGAACAGTAGTGAATTAATAAGCCTGTAAAATGTTAGTTGTATAACTTTGTCATATTTAGTAAGTACTCAACTACTGACTAATCTTGATGAAAGTTTTACAACTACAGATAAGAGATCTGATGACTAAGTACTTTGCTATGGTCTGAATCAGAAACAATTTGTTATCTTTATTTTATTAAGGCATTGTATGTGTATCATCAGCCTATTGACCTAAATAGACTGTGAAAGTGAGACATCCACAAGTCTTAGGGTTGTGGGTATGCCCATAGTGCTGACAATGGTGGATCAACAGTGGTAGAGCCCGCAACAACAACATCTGTTGCACAAATTGGCCGGCTTGACCGATGAAATACCACGACCTCACAGAAAACAGGGGTGAAGTAGAAGTACTCTGCGTTTCGTCTGATGAGTGAGGTGCCGGAGGCCTAATTTTAGCCCTCTTCCCCTTCCCACCCTTTCCTCATAAGGATAGGACGGGAAAGGGAAGAGGATAGGATGTGGTGGGGATTATCAGGGGAAAGGAAATATCCTTTTTCCTGTCTTTGCCCTCCTTTGTCCTTTAAAGGTAGGCAACGCATCTGCTACGCATTTGTCTGTTGCGGATGTTCATGGGCGGCGCTCACTTGACATCAGGTGATCCGCTTGCTCGTTTGCCACCTTCTCACATAAAAGAAAAAAAAATCTGTACTTAGTTAAGTTATACAATTACTTCATATACTGGCCTTAATTAAGATATGCATATTCAAGAAGTTTTGGATATACACTAAATTCTAAAAAGAATGTTCCAATTCAAATTGACAATTTCCTAATATGAGCTATAATGCTATAGTTATTTAAATTCCCTATTAATTTACCATGTAACTAAGACAAATCAGTGTTCACTTAAGAGCTGAAGACTTCATCTATGAATCTTTGTTTAAAACTGACATTAATTATAATATTTCAGATACAAAATCACAGTTTGCACGAGATGATCCTGCATTTGTAGTGCTTCTCTGTGTGTGGTTATTTTGTAAGTATTTTAACTTTAAAACATTCCGTCATTTGAACATGAAATAAATTAGGATCAAGGCTGATACAATTTTATAATTTATCGGACTTGAGTTGTCCACTACAAATAAACTCCAATATTACTTTAAACCACTTAGAGACAAAATATTAACTACTACTAAATACTATTTAAACATATGAAGAAACTGACTGACTGACTGAAATATCAATGCACAGCCTAAACTTCTTGGCCTAGAAACTTGAAATTTGGCAGAAATACTTCGTAAGTAATGAAAGTATATATGGAGAAATATTTTCCCTCAGAAGAATTACTTAAAAATTGACAAACACTTTTAGTACAAGGAATTAAACATATATTTTAGGTTCTTGGAAAATTCATTGTTATAAAGTAAGGGATGAAAAACGAAAAAAGAAAGCCGCCTGTCTCATTTCTTATAAACAAAACAATTCAACCAGCCTTTTTTTAGTATGTTTCCCCACTGCAGGGACCCAGGCCTCCTCTCCGAGAGAGGGACCATATCTAATACTGAGTTGTAAATTTGCAAATAGAAACTGTATGTTTCATATAATCTATTTTATATTTCAGTATCATCAGTGTGTTTTGCACTAGCTATCGGGTTGAACTGGGGCCAACTGGTGTTGTTTGTCCTTTTTGTAGTCTTCGTAGACTTTATTGGAGCTGGCATATTTGTGTCAACTATATTTTGGTAAGTAATATCACTATTATACCATATTGTATAGATATCTACCGAATGGTCGGACCAGTAGTACTCATGTACAATCAGAACGAGGGGCCATGGTAAAGCGTCTTAACCACACACACGAGGCAGTCTCCTATTGGGGCAATGCCAATCTTGTGAGATTCAATGCCACCAATACACAGACGTGTTTATTCACTGCTAAACGGAGTCAGTTCACCTTAGCTCCGACTTTTTAGAATGTATCTCTGGAATTTACCAACTGTCTGCAGTTACTGGGAGTCGAGATCTCGGCGAATCTTAACTACGGACGGTTCATCGAATCTAAGGCGAAGGTAGCTGCTAGGAAGCTTGGTATTCTTTCTAAGGTACTGGTACTTCACACCAGGACAGCTTTTCACTTTATATAAAGCACAGATCCAACCGTGTATGGAGTACTACTGCCATATCTGACCGCTATCCATAGGTGCCTTCAATGAGCTTATAAGTTTCAGATGCCTTGCCTACCTTTAAAGGACAGAGGAGGGGATAACTAAGAAAATGGTTATGTCCTTTCCTATCCATACCCTCGCCTGTCAAATCCTCTTTCCTTCGACTGGATTTGATCTTCTGGCACTTGCAGAAATGCAGAAATACTTCCAATTCAAGCCTGTCTTCTGTGAGGTAGTGGAATTTCACCGGTTGTGCCCATTCGTGTGATAGATGTTGTTGCGGGTTCAACCACTGTTTACTCAATTATTGACTTTTCTTCGTGTGTATATTTCAGGTATTTAATAAATAAATACCTACGCCGCGATCCAGTCGGGGCCGAAGTGGAGTGGGGTTACACATTTGATGTTCATATCAATGCTTTTTTCCCCCCACTCTCACTGCTGCATTGCTTCCAGATAATTCTTTTTAATGGTAAGTTCCACTTTTTGAAAATTTTTCTGAACTTTATATTAACAACATTTATAGGTTATGTGGTGCCTAAGTTTAAAATAGTCAAAGTTGTAATTATCGGGGTAAACATTATGCACCAATCTTGCATAGACTAGATTAAAGCTCCATTTCAAAATAATTGATTATTGTCTGTGGTAGGGAACCAATTTTCTTTTCCAAAACCAGAGAGTTCCAAAAATTAACACCTGTTTTGTATTGTCTATTTATTTAAAAAAATCATTTTTTTAAATAACTTAATATATTTACCACATCTTGTAACAAAAACTTGTTATGTTTACAGATTTGTTGATGGGGCATGGTTTCGTTCCGTGTTTAGTGGCGAACACATTTTGGCTTGCGTCGGTCATTTATTATTTGTACATCACATTTTTAGGTTATAGCAGTAAGTGGATATTTCTATATCTTGGTATGCTATATCCTAGACTTGCCCATTTTTATCAATGGTTATACTTGGTAATTCTCATTCAATAGTTGTCAGAAATTCATATCTACACTGGTAAAAAATTTGAATTAGTTGACAGGAATTGGGAGGAGAACCCTTACCTCACAAGGTTTAGGTTTTTAAATTTCATAAAACTCATTATTTTCTAAGTTCAAGTTCCTGCCAATAATAAAGCTTCCCGATAAACATATTCAGTGAAAACTACATATTATTTTATTTTCAATACATATATTTTAGGGTAAGGGGCACAATAGTTTTTGATATTATTAAATACATTTTAATTTTTTTACAGATTTACCGACACTGCAAAATGCCCGAGTATTTTTATTACCACTCCCCATACTAATTGTGGCATATGTTGGTACTTTAATAGCAAAATGGAATCTCAGCCAAATGTTAATGGATTTTTATCATTACAGACTGTTCTAACACTTTTTAAATTTTTTATTTATTTGCTTACGTCACACTTTGACATTCGAGTTGTAGAATAATACTAGAAAAATACCAGAAAATGTTACAGATAATAAAATTAAAACGTGAATTGGGAATTGTTCAACATTAGAATAAGACTGTGTATGATTAACAATAATGTATAAGTTACTTCTAATTGTATTTTTATATCGATTAAATATGTTTGTGTAAATATATATTACGCATGTTTTGTTAAGTTTATTTTAATTTTACTCCTATCGACCAGCGCTTCTATTCCAAGAATAACCATTAACCAGTTGTTTTCGTACGTCACTTCTAAATAAGCAAATTATATCTTACGGGACTCTTATTTTTAAATATCTAAGTGTTTTAATAATGTCACATAAACGTCAAACAGTGAAGAGGTGACAGCAATTGTCACTATGTTAATATTTAATTCACAACTCTTTACAAGTCTGTTCGTGTAAGAGTGGTTCAAATAGTACACTTGAACAAATCATAACTACAAGAAGCCATATGCCATACTAAAATATATAAAAGCGTCAAGTAAGGTCTGGATGTACGAGTCTTTGTAAACATTTTTTTTTCAATTTCTTTGAAATAAGTTCCTAGTTCTTATGCATTGTTGGACACTAAGAAAATGGTTATGTTTTTAAAATAATCTGCGAGCCAAGTTTCATAACTGTTTTTTTTAAGGCATATTAGTAAAAATTATTGAAATAATATCGTTTCACGTTTCGGACGTTTTAAATTTGGCACGATTATATTAATATTGATAAATAACCAGCGTTTAACTGGTTTTATAAATGAGAAGAAAAAAGGATATATAAATGGATACTTTTTTGATTTATTTAAAAAAAAACTAATAAACATTGTAACTCAAAAATGGTTCGCTTTTGCATAATACATATGGCGGTTAAAATTATTGCAAATACCCCTTATCACCTCCATCGGAAATACGTGGAATTACCAATAATCCTATATAATTTGTATATTTTAGGAACAATATTTGTAGGAAGTCGCTACAATATTTCTAAAATATATTGTATTAAATAAAATATTTTTTAATAATGACTATAATTTAATGCGATAAATAGCTTTACTGGTATAATGTTATTCGTTTTCTCTATTCAATCATCGTCTAAAACAATAACTTCATCAGACGATATTGGCTTCGGCCTCTCGTCGCTAAACGCCAAACCTTTCTTTGCATCTGGTTTTTTAGTTTGGAGCCCTGAATTCTTCGACACAGTCTTCGTTATGGTAAGGGATGACGGCAGTCTACTTATAGATGCATTTATCTCTTGGACAACGTTCTTCGACGCCGGCAAGTGTTTCTTACGTTCAGCTAACTTCTCCTGCAACGTTTTCCCAGGACTCACTTGCTGGTGAGTAAGCGAAGCTTTGGGAGCCGAAGAACTGGAGACGTGGGCTTGCGTTAGTTGTGAGTTGTGGCCGCTCGAGTGGGCGGATGTGTGAGGTACGCCGAATGCAGATATGTTGGCGGACAAAGAAGGCGGTAAAGTCGGAAGCACCGTCCCCATACTAGGTGCTATAGGTCCCGATACAGACTTGTGGAGGCTAGTTATGACGGACGTCGGAGCAGATTTCACTGACGACGTGAATGACTTGGATTTGGTAAGTGCAGTGCCAACCGATACGGTTCTACCACTGGTGTTGGGTTTTGGGCCACGTTTCTGCTTTTTCGGTGGAGGTAGACTGAAAGAAGAATAATTTCCGAAGTACTGCCGATAGAACTCTGACTGAAAGGAACTTTGAAGAGACGATTGCAGAGAATTTTGCAAGCTCGTATACCCGGCTAAAGCGCTGATTTTACTTAAATATGAAAGAGATAATGCCGCAGCGGTCTGTTGAGTGAGTAATTGATCGTTTAACATCGGATAGTTCTGGAAGGCCGCTGCAATTTCATGAGATGATATTTTCGGTAGTCCGGACGAAGATGGTTGTTGGCTAGGCTGTTTGTCGGGCTTCGGTTGAGTGGGAGGCGCCGGAGTAGGGGTGGGCGTGGCCTTGATAACTTCGACAACTTTGGTGATTTGTTTCTTTTGTTGATTCTGCGTCTTATCTAAGCTTGCCATTGTAGCTTGTTGTTTCAATGTCTGTATAAGAGATTGGCAGTATTTCATGCTAAGATCAACCAAATTAGCATTTTCGGGTATTGGTGTATTCGAGATTAATTTATATGCGTCTATTAATAGATTTGTAAACTGCTTTGAGTTTGGTTGCTTTTGTACTCTCTGATACGCTCTGTAGATATCCAGCATTAAGCTTTTTAGGGTCTGTCTTTCTACGTCATTGCTCTTCAAGTCCGCCTGTTGGCTGAATTTTAACAGCTGTCCTTTTAATGACTGTACGCAGAGAGAAAACGCTTGCTGTGCCAGCTCTTCCCTGTCCGAGTCTCGTAAATACTTCTTATCGAGGTCTGGTATTCTTTGTAGGTGCAGATTCAAATCGAGTAATGTTTTGTGGTCGTCTATCTCTTTTAATATCTCCATGGTCAGCATCACGGAGCGATTCATATGAAACGGGAAACTCCCCGCTCGTTCCACTTCCGCAGAAGGTATCTTCCATATATTATTAAAAAAGTTAGTCTGTTTTCTTTCACTAAAGAGTCCACCGAGCTTTTGACCGCACCTCAGCGTAAAGTTTGATAACATTAGGTCTCTGCATCTTTCGATATCTTTCCCCTTTTTGTAGTAAAAATGATAATGCGCTAGTCGATAAATAGCTTTATAATGTGGTGGAAATCGACTGGCACAGTCTCCCAGAGCGTCTAAACAGGCTATAACTATCTTCATAATTTCATCGTCTGTCAGTTGCTTGGTATCGTTGGAAGATTTGGTGGAACTGTTACTGTCTCTACTCGAATCACTACTGCTGTCTGATGAAGATTCGCTCGAACTCGAGCCAGACGATGAACTCGACGATGAACTGCTCGAACTGTCGTCTTTCTTATTTTGTGTTTCTTCTTTATTATCACAAATCGACTTTTCCTTCTTACTCTCTTCCTTTTCATCCGTGTCTACTGTTTTTACTAAATCTTTTGTGGTTTTGGATTCATTTTCTGTTTTTCCTGATATTTTTTGATCATTTCCGTTTACCGTAGCGATATTATGCTCTGCATCTTGTTCTGTATCCATTGCTTTAGTTAATTTTTCCACCGAATCATTTAACGCATCTTTGTGTGGAACTCTTTCAGTATCATAAGATGCAGATCTACGGACTTTAGCAGCCGCCGCTTCCAATTTAAGCTTTTTAGCTTCATGAGTGTCTTCTTCACCTGCGTCGCTCACGGACCTTTTCAAGATATTAGCAGCATGCACCGTTTCCTGAGATTTTCCGTCACCATCCTCTCCACCAAAATCTTTTTTGTACGTTTTACTAAATGGTCCATTTTGCCATTCATCAATACACATTAGGAATACTTTGCCAACAGACGCTGGAATAGGTTTATTTTCATGTTGCTCGATATATTTCAAAATCGACGTGTGTATTCGATAGTGAAGCTCTAACACTTCTATACACAAATGTGTTGGTGTACTGTAATTTATTTTTAAAGGATATGTTGCGTCAGTTTCGTGTAAACTTTTGACTCCTTGAATGTAAAAATTTAAATATACCGACGGTGGTTTATTTCGTTTCTCAGCTACTTTTCCTAACATATAGTACAACAGCCAAGAATTCTCATTGATTTTATCGGTGTCATTGCTTTTGTTGAGGTCATTCAAGACAGTGTTATAACAATTGTACGCGTTATCCAACATGTCCTCCTTTTGCTTCTCTAACGATTCAAAATCTTCCATACTTAACGACTCACTAGCTTGCTTTAAGAGTCTAGAACAGAAAGAATGAACCGTGTACACAAAATTTCCATATTCTAACCACAGTTCGCAATGTGTCGGATCTAGATCTAAAGCACGCTTGAAGCACCGTATTGTTGATTTGGCTTGGTTTAGAAATTCCCTTTCGTTGTTCAAGTTTTTACATGAATTCAAAACTCTCTCCAGATGTAGGGCTTTTGCGAGCGATATCTCCGCCCAAGACTCCAATCTATCATTATTCAAAATAACGTCCAACATATTAAATTTGATAGCCATTTTGCAATCTTCTTTTTTGAAATAATAATCGCCTAGCAAAAAGTATATATCTTTCATTTTATAAGGTAGTAAGGGGGGCACGGAAGGTAGTTTATTTTCAATACCTTTGATATATTTCTCCAATTCAGTCAAATATTTATTAGGGTCACATTCTGTCGGCAAAATAGCGAGAATGCGATGAAACAACTGTTCTATATCAATTGTAATGCCCGAAGCTTTGCCTTCCAGAGCCGGGAGAATATGAGGTCTAAAGATTTCGTACAACTGCTGTGCTCTCTTCCAGTCCAGGGAATGAGGTGTAACATTATGTTCCTTCAGTGGTGAAGTTTTTAATTTAGTCTTCCTACCAGGATGACCAAACAAACAGTACACACACTGCTCCATGTATTGACAAACCTGTTCTAAAGATTTCGCCAATGATGGAGATCGCAGGCGCGGGACTACTGTATCCAAAATAAAGTACAAAAGTTTTCCATCCGTATTACAGCACCAACTTCTATTTCCTAGTTGCTCATGAGCAATAAATAAAACCATCAGTGGGTTGGGTACTTCATCACAAGCTTCTCTGTCGTTGTCCGAGATTGTCCGTCCTCTACCTTGATCTTCCTCCCTTTGTAAAATATAGTGCATTATGATCCAAGGAGCGACAGTGCCAAATGGCATTTCTGTCGCATTTGTTTCGACTTGATGACCAATTATCCTAATGAGATTCTCCAATACTTGACTTAGCTCTTTTTGAGAAACCGATTCTAGACAATTTAAGCCTTCATTAGTCAGAATGTGTTCCATGCAAGACAGTACTTTCACAACAGTCAGTGTCCACTTCTCGTAATCTTTTGATCCTGATGTAAAACGGAAATAATGTTTCAATGCTTCATGTAAACATGTTAACGACCATTTGAAGCATTTGTCCACTTTATCCAGAGCCCAACATGTGTCTAAAATGATTGACAATTGAACTGCAAAATCCAAAGACATTTCTTCCTCTTGCGTTTTTGCCATATCCTTGCAGTGTTCAAACGAGTCTATTACAATTGACAATACTTCTTCATGGTTTCCCTTATCATATAATTCCATAACGGTAGAGAGCTTTTTGTTTCTTTCTAAGAACTTAATGTACTCTGTAATTTCACTTTCAGTTATTAGAGGCTTGAATGTAAAGTTTGCATTATTCAAGCTGTACTTATCATGATGCTCTCCCATAGCTTCAAATTCACACAAAAGCTGGTAAAGACAGTCGAGAGCAAATTCTTCACATTTGTTCAGTAAATGAACATGAAGTTTTACCCAAAGTTGTCTAATTATGTATTCCAAACAATTTGTACTTGGAAAAATATGTGGTCTTAAAGAAAGTATTACACCGATAGATTCTATAACACCTAACTCATGTCCAGTCTTTTCATCAACATTTTGGTTGAATTTGGTATTGACTGATAGTTCTTCTGCCAAAATGTTGATAGCAATGTAACTTAATAAATCTTGCTTGTTGTCATCAGTGCATGCCGGAATATCTATGTGAGTATTGTAACAATTGTTTACTTCAACAAATATACTTGTCAAATTTTCAGGCCACTTTACATTCCACTTTTCAGCTAAAATTGTCAGAAAGTCTCTTAATATATCTATTATGTCTTTTTTACTTTCTTTATATTTGTTTATGAATTCGTTAACATCAACCTGTTCACTCTCACCGCCAAAATATTCTTCTTCAATATTTACTCCGGATTTCTCTTTTTCTTCAAATAACATGTTTAGATTTGTTCCATCTGTTGAGGTGTCTTTATCTTGGTTTTCTTTTTCTTGTATTGTTTCTGGAGCTAAAACTATTGGGACCATTTTCCTTAGTGTATCGTAAATATTGTCATCACCACGTTCTTGCTTGTTAACCGGTTTTTTACGTCCCGAACGACGCTTGTTGCACCACTCCCATTGCTCTAAGAAGCTGAGTGCGCTGCCTCGACGGCGGACTGCTGTTTTTTTTTGTGCTTTAGGCTCTGGTGTAGTTTCAGCAGCTGACTCAGAAGCAACAATTTCCACGTCACTTTCCACTTTCTCTGTATCTGTTACTTGTTTATCAGATAGTTCATTATTTTCATTTTCAGATACATTCTCCACATTTTTCTCATTGTCTGTGTTAATATCTTCATTTTTATTATCGGTAGATTCAATTTCTTTCTCCTCTATCTCACATACCTCCATTTTCTCTTCAACCACAGCTTTCTCAAAAACTAGCTGAATAAAACAAGCATGGCTGAAATAATTCTCGGTCATGTACTTATGCATATGTACCAGTGATTCACCTACAGCACTCCATGTCAAAGTAGTAATAGGCTTTTTTAACTTTAAGTTAGGCAAGACACATTTAAATTGCTCAGCATTTTGCTGCTCTACGAATGTTTCATGAATTTCATTTGCTTCTTCTAAAAGTCTAGTACCCATTTCATCTCCAAACGCTTCGTCATCTTTTTCATCCCATTTGTACATTGGATTCAAATATCCCATGTAATTTCTAATATATGGAAACTCTTTATAAATATGTTTTCGATACACCAAGCCTCTCATGTAATCAGGATCAAGCTGCAGAGCGTCATAAATAGCAATAATACATTCGTCTTTATAATCTAAGCCTAACAGCAGTGTAATAATTTTATCTATACATGGCCAATGTCTAGGATTTCGGTGGACTCCATGTTGGAATGCCTGAAGAGCAGTTTCATAGCGTTTGGCACGCATACATAACAAGCCAAAGCGATGCCACAGGGTAACATCTGTGTCATCAAGCTCTGAAGCTGCGATGTACGACTCTATGGCTGCTTCCAGATCGTCCGCCGCACTCTGCATAGCAGCTAAGTTTTTATAGCATAAATATTTTAAATTAAATAGGGGACCCGATATTTTCTCGCCCGGCGCAGGTTTTTTAACATTGTACAACAGTTCCGTGCCCAGCAGATCTTTTAAAAGCTGTGTTGCATCAGGAAGATTTCCCTTTCGTTGCAAATCAAGTGCTTTGGCATATTGTTGTAAGGCAATCTGTTCGAGAGCTTCTCGTGTAACCTCTTCCTCTGAACCACTTTCTTCATCTGATTCATCGTTTAAGGCTGATATCTTTATCATATTTATAGGAATACGAGCACAATATATAATATAAACATCCCAGAAAACAGATTAGTAACTTTATTTTGACTTTTGACTTTTTGAGCGTATTAAATAGTCATGCAAAGTGCTTAAGATGATACAGCCACAATAAACATTAAGACATTAAGTTCAATTAAATCAATGTATAACATGTATAATGTATTTAATGCTTACCCAATTATTTAATAAGTGCCTGAAGAATAAGAGTATAAGTTATCTTACATCTGTAAATTAAAAAAGGAGATATGAAAAAAAATTAAAATTAAAAATACAATAGGTAATACGCTGTTATTAATTCACAATATCAAATACATACAAAAATCGTCAAAACGTTTAATAATTTAATTAATTAAAATTATTTAAATATTGAAAAAATATCTCATAATATTTAGTGTACAAGATTTTTTTCTGACTCTTTGACATTTTGTTTACTCTTTGGCTTTAGATGGTAAACTTCAAAAAGTAAGGTTATGGTATGTGGTAATTTTTCATAAGGAATACAAACATTACATAAATACAACACAAAAATGATATCTCACAAATCAATTGTAAGAAGAACTTTACCAATGTTAATACAATGTGCAGAGGCACATCGTAAACCACGATGGCTGCCAGTGGCAAAAAGCAAAATATACCGTATACCAAAACGTCCAGTTGTAAGCGAAGAAGAAAGAATTGAACTTTTGAGGATCAATAACAATTATAAAACCCAAATGCGCGCTATTAAGCGTTTTTATCATGAGGAAATGATTAAAGAAAAGTCAACTCTTGAAAGTGCGAGTTCTGAGATGTCACAGCGTCTTGAAGCCGAGGAGTGGGATCGATGTGTGAAGATAAATGATACATGGAACGCTCAAGTTGCTGCGGAGCGTGAAGAGAGGAGGAAAAAGGAATTACAAGAAATGGAAGAGTATGCCCTAGCCAGGATTGAGGCCAAAGATAAAGAATTAAGAGAAAGAATTGCCAAAGCGTCGGAAAAAATTCGAGAGCAAAAGGTAAGAATTTTGTTTTATTTTAAACCTCTCATTAAACATTGCTAGTGATTGCTATCTTACCCTAAAATAGCAAGGCAGATAGATTATAGTTTTTGAATTTTGGATTCTTAAGGACTCTGAATACAAAAGGAAGTAAAAGGAGTTAAAATATTTAAAATATTTTATTGTTTTGTCCAACAAGTTTTATTTTGCCCAATTCCCTATAACTTTTGTAATATTAAAAAAAGCACTGCAATTTATTAAATACAATTTTTTATTTTCACAGAAACTCAGTAGCACTTTCATAACACCAGAAAACCTGGAGGAAGCTATTGATCAAGCGCTAGCCAATCCTATTGACTACAACTTTGCTATTGATCATCAAGGCCAGTTGTACCCAGGCAGAGATACACCAATACCTACTAAAGAGCAGAAGCAGAAAGCTGCAATCAGTAATTGATTTTTTTAAATCATACAACACTAATATCTCTAAGTCTTAGTAATATAAATATTTTGAAGTTTATTTAGTTTTGTTTACTAAATTTAAAGTAATGAAACAATCTTTACTTCTGGTGACCGATAGCTTTGCTTTCCTTGCAAAGATTACCAGGTATTGAGCTGACAATGCCTTTGCATAAATTTCTTTTAATCTCTATCCAGCTTGAAGATTCTGGCCATTGTATTACCAGAATAATATGTCTATCTTTAACAATAGTGCATTATTGTAGTATGTACCATTTTCGGAACACCGTATATGAACTCATAGATTTATGTATACATATTTCATATAATTATCTTTGTGAGTGAATATACTCCCTGATTCTTTTAACTTGGCGACAACATATATCTAGAAAATGAACTATATCTATATTTTACCATTGTCTATGATTTGACCTTGTGTGCTGGAAGTGAATTCAGAAGACCTAGGAATTTCTGATTAGAAATGATTACAGTAAACCTATGTGCAACATTAGATTTATAAATTGGAACCTAAAATTGTTAGAACTAAAAACATCTACAGATATTCGAATAGTGTTTTCATGTGCAGTTCAAGTTATAGCTTCAGCTTCAACATGTTTTAATAACTAACTAACTTTTAAAATACTATAAACCGCAAAGAAATAAAACGTCTTTTATGTTCAAAGTTAACTGTGTCAAAGTGAGAATTGGTGACACTGAGTGAGAAGGAAAATGGGGAAGGGTTACATCAGAGGGTTTGTAAGAACAAATTAAGTTTCACATACATTTTATTCATTAGAGATCTATATACAATTATACCGCCATATCAGTGAACAGTGTCTGCCAGTCAGGCAGCACGGTAAGCTTGTGCTGTAGCGCACCGAGCGAGACCAGCCGTGCGCTGCGGGCCGTCTCCTCCACCGATACCGACACCGCCTCCTGGTGGAATGCTGCCTTAGTGCCCGGACACACCTAGGGGAATGGACCAACAAAATGGTGTTAACAGATTGGAATAATGGCTACCAAGAGACTTAAATTTTATAGGCTTAGTTTCAGTGGTTTTAAGTACACCTCATGATTGCCTATTCTATTCTCTTAGACCATTAATTATAGTACCTGTACATCTAACAATGAATGTACCGTGCCAGCGACCAGCGGCTGCCAAAAGCTACTCTAAGGAGTTTGAAGTAAAGATGTTAATGAAGCAGAAATGTTTGCATTCTGAGCCTTTCTCCCTCTCTTTTTGTTCTTCTCTTTCTCCATTCAGTATAAAGACTTCAAACTGACTATGGGTAGTGGGTATCTTTTAGACAATGATAGAAGTATTGTTATAACCTCAAAGACGGTGTCACCTAGGACGAGGGTGACGCGGCCCGAGCGGCGCACCTGCAGCTTGCCGACGCGGCCCTCTTGCAGCTCGGACAGCACGCATCTATCCTCCGCAGCCTCCGGCGGCTTAAACAAATAAATTCTTTTTGTAATATCAACTGCTAAGCTTCATACCGCAGAGCATATTTTTTTTAAGACCATACTAATAAACACTAAATTGTTATATTAATATCTCGACTTACTTTTACTGCAACCAATAAAAAACCGTAGTCAGTATATAACAATAGTAACCAAGCCTGACTGACTCTCTGGTGAAGAATTGAATTACATCTCACCCTTTAAAATCCAACAAACCGTTTAGGCTACAGGGGGTAACAATAGAACGGACATACATATTAGACCTCGTTTCATAGCAAGATATGATTGTAGTAAACAAACAAACGTCAATTTCCATACATGGCGGCCATTACACTTGTTATACTTTTATTAAATAATATGAGAAAAGTTGTTTCTCGAAAATATTTGGTAATTTACGTGTTATAACGTAAAAACTTTTGTTTACAAATATCACATCTTGCTGTGAACAACATTACCAGTGAAAAATATTACCCTCCTGTCAGTCGGGCAAAAAAAAAGCGTACAGACACACACAAAAAACCATGCCATATGTAGGAAATAGTGCTACATTTTACCTCCAATCCAAAGATACATTTACAATTCCAATAAAACAATAGTTATGTGTTAACAAAGAGCCACAAGTCTCACCAATTCATCTTGTGTTTCTTTCGTGCTTTTGCCGCGCGATTCCTCGTTCACTGACCCTCCCCCGCCGCGCCCCGGCAGAGAGGTTGGCAACTGTACAGATAATAATAAATGAGTATTCACGCCAATAACCCAGAGGGGTGGGCAGAACGGCATACCTCTTCTATATTCATATATCCACGCTCTTATTACCCCTTTTCTTCAGTCTGTGACCAATCTGGTGAATAAAATTTGTCCAAGTCAGGGTTCACCAATGAGTAGTGAGTCCCCCCCAACCCCTCCAACATCCTCCTCCACATTTGACAGTCTCGCGTTTCGCAAATTGCGTCACGTCGGACCTATGCAAATGACGTATTTGTGCGCGCGGGCAATGCGCGTTAATAGCCCAACGAATGCAAGACCGTCGACGCGTTAAATCGTTACAAACGCGCAAACATGCGACCATCAAAACCGCGCGTTAAAATATAAGCATTAAAATGTTATTACCTGTAACAAAATCAGCGTCGGTTTCTCACTCCTCAGTAGGTTCAATACGTTTGTGTCCTCCAACTCGCCCGGGATACTTGGTTTCTCGTCCACTTCTGGTACTATTGAAATAAAATAATATTACATTACTGCCAACAGAAAATAAAAACTCACAACAGGAGGGCAAGGCAATAATTCAAAAATAAATAAACAATCAACAAAAATGAACCCTATGCACCTAAAAAAAATCAAAATTGAATGAAAAAAAAAACTAACTACCTATTTCTAATTCAAATAACTGTTTTGCTGACGCAAGTGGAACATGTCCTACCACATATCGCCAAACGCTAAAAAAGCCCCTGCAACGCCTTAATGTTGCTGGAGGTCTCCGGGAGTGATCCCAGCGAGCCGAGACATTTAACCTTGTACTCACTGCGGGGCAGTGCATTAAGACGCGAGCGCCGTTTTTTCCTCTTCAATGCACGCTGCATAAAGTACTGTCTGTAATACTTATATTAAACAAATATTTATTGGAAAAGCTCACCCGTAAGCATTGCCAACTGTCCCGTGGATTAAATGTCTAAGTTACATCATGCATCTTATTAGCTTGAAGGGTAAGTAAACAAGAAATGTTATCTCTGTCTATTCCATTTGTATTAAATGACAAATCTTGTGCAAAAAAAAGGTGTAAATTCTTTTATATTGAATTAAAAAATCGTATCTTTTATCTCTCTCTCTTTGTTTACAACCTACATAGTGTATTCATTCTCTTACTAAATAATAAGATTACAAAGTTTCGCTTCTACTGTACTTGCACTCACACTTTGACTGTCTCTCTCTTAACATTTGGTGAACTTGCTTGATTTTCTATCCATTCATCTAAACCGATACTAATAAAACATCAGGTGATTTTTGTAACAATTTAAGCCATGTTCTGCGCTTGCATAAACAAAACAAAATACACAATAACACATATGCCTCAAATGGGTTGGTTATTGACAAACAAACCACACTTACTTGGACAATCTGCATAATCAGTGGGCTCTGTTTTCACAACCACTTCTTGTTTGATTTTCACTGTTTGCTTTGGCTGACTGTATAGCCAACCTGTAAAAAAAATTAAAGAATACCCACATTGAAAATAACAGTAGTACATTTTTCTTGTACAAAGAAAGAAGAAAACTGAATATATGCTGATTAAGACATAGAAATTTGTAATCTGTACAATACCATCATCTATGGGCAGTTTGATTGGGGCGTCGGTTTCAAAAGACTGCTTGAAATCCTCAACTTCCTCATCCGCACCATGCTCACTTCCAACCACTGATTTAATCTTCTGCTCTTCTAGTTCTTTGTCAATCTAGAAGGAAGTTTAAAAGATATGCTTGATTGATGATTGAACATTTTATTATTTATAAACATATATTCGGACTTCTAACATTATACATTGATATATCTTGTACTTAATTACATAATATTAGGTTATTTGGTCTTCATGTATAAGATTTTTGTATGTATTTTTACTTTTTTTCTACTTTCTTTACCTTTATAGCCTACACAGACTATACTTAACCAACATGCTCACATTAGATCAGCAAGGAGTAAACGAAAGGAGCTGCGTGTTAGCTTGAACAGAAACCACACGGTAAGACGAACGAACACGGTAAACGAAATAACGATGTTTTCTTAACAAAATTTCTTTTTAGTTTTTTCAAGAAAAATGATTTTCCTTTCAATGGGAGTGGTGTTAAGTGGCAATACAGGCTTTCATTCCCTCCCCCTTCCCCCGTCTTTGTACTGAAGTTGTTTGCGGAACACCATATTAGAGTATATATGAGTAATAAATACTCAAAGCTAGATGCTGCTGCTGGGACACCTACCTTAATTACATCCTTAACTCTTATAGTGGGTTTTCGTAAATCCGACGCCGGCTCCCCATCGCGGGCATAGGATGGGCCACGGTACTGACTTCTCTCCACTGCCCCTAAACCTAAGCGAGCAAAGTTCAAAAAACATAGTTAGGTTTTTAAGTAATTGTGCTATATTGTTTGGACCAATTACTGACACTAAGTTTCTTCATTGCTCAACACAAAATAACTCGAAACTCTATTCACAATTCCATG
This sequence comes from Papilio elwesi, assembly GCA_029849275.1. Taxonomy (NCBI): domain Eukaryota; kingdom Metazoa; phylum Arthropoda; class Insecta; order Lepidoptera; family Papilionidae; genus Papilio; species Papilio elwesi. The sequence continues at coordinate 8,358,120 of CM056704.1, read as the reverse complement.
AAGGTTAGTATTCCACTATCATGCGGTTTTGCAGAACTTCCTTCCTCGTAAAACTGCCTTGTGAATCTATCTCCTGCGGTATTTGCGAACCAACACAACTTAGAGTTCAAAACAAGAGCATACTCCTTGGTTAAAGGCCGGCAGCGCATCTGCAGTTCTTTGGGTTGGCAGATATTCATGGGCATCGGTGATCACTTAACCCTTTCTCTGATTATGGAACATATGCCTTCAAAATAGTTTGTAAAGTACTATAAGGGACTAATAGTTTGAAGTAGATTCATATAAATCTGCATTCTTCTGTTTTCTATTTTCCTTTTACCTTGACTTCTCTTCTTTCTTACCCAAAGCCTGATAACCTCCTAGTTTTATCATATTTTTAGGAGCACTGAATGTCTATCAACATCAAATGATCCATTGGCTTGTCTGTATCTTTAATTAGCCTCTTAAGTAGGATAAATGTAAGATGCAAAGGTATACTGTACATTATTAAATATTGGATTTTTAGGTGTATTTGTTATTATAGTTTTATTTACCTTCAGAGAATACTCCCGCAGATTTAATAATAGAGGGACCTTTCCTTTTATTTTTATTGTTAGCTCTATCCCTCTTATCTTTGTCATCCTTCTTGTGGTCGCGGCTATTCGATGATGGTACTCTGTATAAAGGTTGCTATATAAATAAGTTATAAAATGAGATGAGCAGAATTATTTATAAGCTATATATTTTTGCCTGACTGGCTAAAATAGGGGAGGGGGGGGGGGGTTTCACAGATACATAAATGTGTATGTCTACCCCAATATGACCTCCAGTAGCATAAACTGTTGGACCAATTTTAAAGAGTGTGGTACAGTTAGATTCATATTTTTCCCTGGATTCTTTCAACATAAAATGCAAGTAGGAGAAAATCATTACAATGTTTTTTAATATAACAAACTAATTACTTGTACAACCTATTTGAGGAATCAAGGGTTTCCAATTTTGAAAATTGATAAGACATATTCTTAGAAAGAGGGTGTGGGGAGTGCACATGTATAAGAGGGAAATCCATGTAGACCCACTACGTATAAAAACTCATGAGAAAAAAACTACTGTGAATTAAGTAATAACATACCCTTTGTTTTTACTCCTTGTTACATTTAAATTTGGAATAAATACTTTTTTATTTGGTTTCACTCCACCTAGGGAAAGATCACGCGGTGGTTTGAAAGATGCCAGTCTCTGTAATGGATCAGAACCTAAGCCATTTGAAGCTTTGTCTTGCGAATTCGACATAATATCAACTATTTATTATTTTCATTGAATTAATATGCTGCAACAGTACGTAATTTTTGGTTAGGTTGACTATATCAGATCAGCTGCTTTGGGATTGGTAAAATTACAAACACTTATACTCAATAGAGAGATATAGATATCTTAAATGGGCGACATAACTAAAGCATAACATTATTTACTGTGTCTTAGATTGATAGATATCTTAAATAGGCGAAATCCCCAACAAAATAAACATTATTTATTTTGTCAAAACTTATGTCAAACTCAAAATACGACACCACACTCACACACTCACTGACTTCCATCCACTGACACAGAATCAGTCAGAACGCATATACAAACTTCACTATAAAATAAGACTTCACTAAATTTCTTCACGGTTCAAATAAATAAATAAATATGCACCCACGCCCGTAAACCAGAGGGCAGAGGTAACGGATTTCCATTTGGCGCGACGCTGGCACACCTCTCCCGCTCCTTCTACCTCCATACATCTACGCATATATGCTTGTCCGTTACGGGTACTCCTTATATCGGCCTTCTTAAGTATGTTATTAATCTGGTCGATATAAGTTCTCCTTGGGCGTCCCTTGATTATGATCAATTAAATGGAATGTAATATTATGGTGATTTTATGTGGCATTCACTAACAAGTATGTTAAGTCTCCTTATTTTAAAACTTCTCATTTTAAATAAATTATTTAGCTTTCCGCAAGGTGGACCTTATTTAAAATAGAAAAAAAGTAATTGTATTTTGAAAAATTACGAAATATATTATCTGTGAATTCTATTATTCTAATGTTGGCAGCAAGCAGCAACCAAACGGTTATTTGATAATTATTTCAAATCGTAATACAACGAAAAACCAACGACCGCAAATTGTGAAATTGTAACGGCTTGTTGTTGCTTTATTCTTAATAATTATTATTGGATTAAGAATAGTGAATTATTGTCGTTTATTGTTTTCTTTTTTCTATAAAACATTGATATGGCTGATTCCCTGTTTGATATATTTGGAGATCATATTACCAGGCAGTCGAAGAAAAACTTACTTCGCCAACCGCTTTCTAACAATGGTATGTATGTGATTCATGTTGGTTTTAAATTGTATTGGTGTAGCAATGTGCTTGAATGATTAATTGTAAGAAAGGTCCATCCATTTGTAACCAAATTGAAGTGACGATACTTTGAAAATATTTACATGGATATCTTAAAATTGAGGGTATTTTAAAGATATCCATGTAAATATTTTCAAAGTTTGTTATTTCAAAAAGGAACACGACACAAAATTATTTTGTTAACATTACATTGTAATGCAACAGTGGGTTAACATTGGCGTAAAACCGTGTCGCGATACAAAGTTTCAAGATGACAATAGTTTTCGGCAGTTTAAACCCATGGTAACCTTATCGTATTAAAACCTATTGTTTTCTTTTTAAGAAAACATAGGAAAAACTGTTTCAAGTGGACCATATAAACCTAATGAACCAGTCAAAAAAATAGGGGAAAGTAAGAAATCCTTTCTATTGAATTCTGGGAAAGCGGTTCAGAGTACGCCGGTACGGAAAGCGTTGTCGCCGAAAGCTGTAAATGTTGGAGCATTGATCTACACAGATGACGACAAAGAAGGTGGTATAGATTTCACATATGACGACTTGGAGTTCACAAAGCCATCATATAACTATGGTAAGGACATCTTATTTATCTAACTTTAAATTGGTTAATTTAGCCCCATAGCTCATATTTTATGCACATAGATGTGTTGCAGTGGATACAAAGTGTAAATAAAACTGTTCTAGTACCTTTGACAATGTTTGTTATTGGATTGTGGAGGATATAAGTATACAAATTTAGAACTAGGCGGCAGGTTTTTGGGTGGACAGATTCCTCCTAACTCCTGTCACAACTATTGTTTTAAAGAACATGTTACATTTTAAAGCTATTTATCAATTTGAAGTATTTCCATAAGCAAAAAATAATATCTCCAAAGTATTGGAAAAAAGACCTAAGGATAAAATATGTCAATGCCTTAATTAATGTTGAAGTCTACATTAAGTGACAAAATTTGCAATCTCAGTTGAGAAAAGAAAAATTGTTTTCTTAAAGAAATTAAAATTTTATTTCTAGATAACTTCCATAAGGATATGTTTGACTATCTGCCTTTGCCCAATCTGGAGGTAGTGCAGCAAATATCCCCACCTTCTACACCACCACCAAATATGAGACGATATTCCTTGGAATTGGACTGCTCATATCAGGATGAGTTCTTTACAGGTGAGGATGTGTATAAAATAAATAAAAAAGCCTTAATGCATGTAACCCAGAGGGGTAGGTAGGTAAGGCTGTAACAAATCTAAACTAATATTAAAGAGGTACGATTTGATTATTTCAGTTAAACTTGAGTACTAATATATATATATATATATAGTCATCTTTATTTAAAAGCATTGTTTTGAGTTATTTTGTGTAATTCCTTAGACATTATAGTTATGATTTGTTTTTTCAGATGACTTCTCATGCGGCAGTATTCCTGATAATGACGATCTTGGCTTACCAGAACTCTACTAATCCTTAAGAACTTACCTGATGCAACACAACAAACACAATGGGACCTGCTTGCAAATTGATTTAAATTTTTGAAAAATTACCTGATTATTATACAGAAAAAAAACACATTAAATTTCTTGGTTTTTAATGGTTTTTAGTTAAAAAAAGTGAATTATTACTTTGAAGCTTCATTTTGTAATATTGAAGCATTAGTAGACTGTAAGGTTTTCTTCTCTTAATATATTTTTTATATGAACATTTGTTATTTTTTAGCATGATGCCTAATCCTTGTATGTGCACTGCATAAGATGTTAGCAATATCAAGTCAAATCACTTAGTGTAAACTTGTCCCCTGTCTTCCGTTCCTAAGTGGCCACAAATCACTTATCAGAGAATACAAAATATTTCATTTATTCATATATATCAGTACACTGCTGGACATATCCAGCCAGCCAAGGCCATAGCCTTCCACAGTATGTGGTCCTCTTGCTTTCTGGTCATCCTCACAAGGTCATTTTTACAAACTGGAAAGAGGGACAATTATATACATAATAATATAAGGTGATGGCAAGAAACCAAGTGCTTAAATAACCTGTCTTAAGAGCTCTATGAGGATGGTGATTTTGTAGGAAAAATCTTGTAGGCTGTGGTATTTATGTTGTGAATGAAAAATAATTCAATACAGTATTTTTTATTTACAAATAACTTAAATGTTAAATCTTCTCTTTATACAAAAAACAAGTAACAAGTATATGTAGCTTATTTTACATAATCTACTTCTTAACATAGAAAGGTGGCAACATAGGTAGGCCTCCCACAAGATTGACCGATGATGTAGATGGTGGTAGGGGAATGATCTTTGTAGTGATCAATAAGAGTCCCCACAGAGAACCAATAGATGAATAACGGCTAAAAAGATGACAGATAGCAGCTGCTCATTTTGTTTTCTAAGTAGCTTTCTGATTATTAAATAAATGAAAATCAGTTCAGGTTCCATTCCACAATATTCATTATATTTAAAATTAGATTTCTAATGCTCTGATATCTTAGACATTCATTTAAATAGACTTACGTATACAATATAAATAAATCTAAATAGCATATTATGTTAAATATTTCTTTCCAAGAAATTGAACTTTCTTCTCAAAGGCAGGAAAAGTAATTGGAGTGTCTTCTTTGTAGAAGGGATTTAGCATAAGCTTAATGTATGCTTCATAGACATCATTGAAGAAGTTTTTGATACCATCCTCATTGCGAGCATCATGAACCATGACAAATCGCATCTAGAAAAGTACAATATTATGTAAGAAATAATAAATAGCACAACCTCATACTTATATTCAAATCTAATCAATTTCAAAACATTTTAGACAAGGTTTAAGGTTAATTCTATTCTGTCCCATATGTTTACCTGACTGGCTGTCACAAATGCAGACACAAACCACTGGTTAAATTTGTCTACTGACTTCAGGTATGTATTTGTTACTTTCCACATGTGCTCATCCACCAGGTCGAGTGCTGCATGGGCTATGAATTGATTGAGATGTCTGTTATCTTCTTTCTAGAAAATTATTAAGTTGAATTGTGTATTTGTATAAACGAGATACAAACATATTTTTCAAACAAAACTTTAATAAGTATCATTATCTTCTTATCAATCATATTACCTTTACTTCTTTAGTAACCGGTATAAAATCCATTTCAAAAATTGGATTATCAGCATGGCCTACGATAACAAAATAGTATGTTCCTGCCATTGGAATGAATTTAAATATTTTCTAAATACATTGAAATTTGAAACACATCAAGACATGGACTTCAAAAACAAAAAGTTAATGTCACAATGGCATTATATGTCATTAAGCGGACAGTGACAATATAACCAATAAACACGTACGTTTACGAAGTTTTTATTATTAAGTTACCTACTTATTCCTATCGGAGCGTAAATAGTACACTAAATCTGTAATATCTAAATAATTAGCATGGATGTACATACACCCCTATTTTTTCCCTTGACCTTGAATGAAACAACTTGTTTATTTTTCGTCGTTTCAAATTAGTTTCGACAAAGGATATTAGACTATTAATTGGGTCTTGCAAGAGTCGGGCACCACATTACTACACACTTGCCACCCACCATCTATAATCTTTTATATCCTCTCACCTACCTTGATTCTAAATAAAAAAAAATCAAATTTGAAGACATGCTTAAAGAATAAAAGTATAGTTTTATTTTATTTCGTTAACTAGTTTTATACTTGGTAAATGTAAAACATTCATATTAATCTGAATGTTACAAATATATATTTTTATACGAAGTTTTAATTTTACTAACAATTCCAAACTTTATTTGCAACTGTTTATTGCTTTATTTAAACAGACTGTACATGTCAATTACCTTTTTCACTAATTAATAATGATTAAAAATATAAAAGTTTATTATGCTTTTTCAAAACAATAATTTTCAATTTTTTTCAGAGACAGATATTAGAATTTTCAGCTTATTCGTATAATTTCGCTATTTTCAATTTTTACTTATATCTCTAACAATGATACGTAAGTTACTTTGAATCAACATACAATTTAACTTAAAGTGTGACTACGTTTTGTAAATAAGTTTCTGAATTTTGTTTTTTGTTGCAGCGATCGATAAGTTAATGTTATGGACAGCCAATGGCTGGAAGAAATTTGGCCCCATACAAACGAATTTAATATTGCGAATACACTGCGACCAATTGCTTATTACTTCTAGTAATGTAATTGTGGAGTTAATAAGCATGAAACATAAAATTAAAGGGACTTATAAAGACGATGCTTTCATTTTATTCATAAGCCGAGGCCCTAAAGAAGTAGGTTCATGTTTTTAATTTATTTAACATTCAAATTCTTTATTACGATGCTAATAATGCTCTCAATTGTCTAGTTACGTAAAATAAAGTTTCGAATAAAAATGCATCCAAACAAGTGTTATGAGGAACTCAATAAGTATTTTCCTGTTATTAATCACAATTCCAAAGAATCTAACAATGCTATTACAACCCGATATCGAAATGTAGAAGATGTAATTTCTCATGTTTTGAATACAAAAGGTAAGATTTTTTAAAACAAAATAATTAAACAACCGATAGTACTGGAACTGGAATGTTTTGCGAGTTTTATCTCACTAAATCCCTACATCATTTGTATACCAATGATTTATATATATTTTTTAATTATCTCGAATTAATAACGACAACAACCACGTAAAGTTCAGCTGAAGTCTAGAAACCCCATCAATCAGTACTAAATCTTTGATCGGTTATTAATACCTGTTCCTGATTTTTTTTTCCAGAACCTACTAACGTCATCTCTGATACTCTACCGCCGTCGTTTAATAATTTCGTTAGAATCTGCCTTCTGGATCCAACATTTCCCAAATTAGTTCAAGATATACAAAATATTCTTCAGAATTAAACTAAAACAAAATGACTTTGAAATATATGAAATGGAATCAAAGAGAACTTACTTCGGTCAATAAAAAACTTAATTATATATTGAGTACTAATACTTTATATTAAATTTCTTTTCCACTTTAACGTGCTTGATTTAAAACAATACAAAAATTTGCCTAAAAATCTGTTTTTATTAAAATTCCAAGATTTTTTTGTTCATCTAAACTGTTTGTAACTAAGTTCGACTTCTGTAGATTAGTAAGATATTCTTTAAAGAGTGTTGCGCGTTGCAGTGGCACCGGTCAGGTTGTAGAAACTAGAAACAGCAGAAAGTATCAACACCTGCTTAAATGGAATGCTATAGCAGTGTTGTCCTTAATGATGAAGGAATTATCAACTTAAGTAACTAGAAAGTAATAACCAGCAACAACGTTTCGCATGGCATGGTATGGCATGAGGTGTCATGAGTCAATGAGTAGGGAAACACCATTTAGTTTCGCGTGCCTTAGTATAAGTAAGTTGGTATGGATTGATACTCTATCCGTCTAAATAGCTTCCCAATTACCACATTGTACGTGATAATCTTTTTTAGAAGTTAAAATGGGTATAATAGTGAGCTAAGCTATCCTTAAAAGACAGGTATATGCTATCGCAGGCTTCTTTGTAGACAATTCCGTGCCACATTATTTTGATAAATCTCGTAAGGTTTAGCCAGCGTTTGGAATGTAAGCGCACTAAAATATGTTTTACGACATTACTCTGGTTTTCCACTGATCTATAAATTTGTCGCGAAATAAGATTTTTTAAAATATTTTTTATATTCTTTTTAGTCTGTGTAAGACCGACCATAGCTTAAGCGTTTTTTTTTAAAGTTTACATATTTAAATAGTTTGAAGGGTTTGAAGTGTGACTCAGTTTGATTTGAATTTCAACGTTTGCTTTTCGTTATTTTAAACAACAAATAAAATATTTTTTTGTTTTGCTAATATTGATTGTGTTCTTGGATGTAATATTATTTTTTGTATATTGTAAAGATAAGCCATGTATTCAACAAGATATGTGCCAGGCTCACAATCAGCAACTCGAAAGTCCAGGTAATTAAGAATATTTGTATTTTAACTAATCTAACAATCTTTTTGTCTCAGTACCTATGAGGATAATGCTTAACTCATATTATCAAATTTTCAATGGCCTTGACAAGAGACCAGAAATGTTTTATACGTGGTAGCTCTAGCTTAGACTAGGGCTACCACAAATTATAGTATGATGCACCATGATGTATGCTTAGGTTGCAACAATCGACGAAATTTTTATTTTATTTTCATTTATGATTAAGAGTAGAGTGTATTTTTTGGAGAGATATTTTGAGATTATTGTTTTAAGGTTGGAAGGGAAACCATCAATGTTACCAAAACCGCGTCGGACTGGTTCGACCGAGCCTGAAATTCGCAGGCCGAGTACAGCGGGCCACCGTTCCAGTAGCGCTGATCAACCCAGGGGTACATATGGTAGTCGCTTAAGTAGAGAACCTTCTGCCACAAACTTACCTTCAAGTAGTGCGGTAGGTAATGTTTGGGTATAATTTTATATATATATATTTTTTATTTTGATTAATTTATTTATTAATAATATTATTACAAATTTTGGGGAGGGATTGCACAGCTTGTGCATGTGGGGTCTGTTATTTGTAATGATACCTACTTTCTTTTTTTCTATTTTCCATATTTATTCCAGCCTTCTCCGACCTGATATGCTGATTATGCAATAAGAACAGATTCAGATGTCAAAAAATTTGCTACATCCCATACACTTAAGATAAAAGATAAGATATAGTCATGTCAGATATTTGTTACATATGTTCCTAGTAAAGGGAAAGGTAAAACTAAACACAAAGATAACACTAAACCTGAGGGAACATTTTTTCAGTAATTAACTATATACAATGTGTATATAGGCCAATTTTAACCAACATATGAACCTTAGGGTAATGTGCTTACCAAAATATCAATAAGATTGTTATACTATTCCAGAGGGTTAAATCTCAACAAGGTGAAATGAAATATGGAGTCAGCCACTACATGTCAACACCGTTACACTCAAACAATAACTTACGACTGGCTACAACACCTTTGGTAATGTATTTGTCACTCTTATAAATGTCCCTTATATAACAATTTTATATACAATTATAGTATAGCATTGACTCCCAAACTAGGTTACTCAACATTTTAGTAGCCAGTTCCCTTAGGTAATTTACACTTTAGGACCAATAAATAAAATGAATGCATGTTGAATTGATGGAAATTAAGTATTGCAGACTTAGAGAGCATATATAGCATTCAGCTGGCTACAAGTGAGCATGACCTGCTTGTTCATTCCATTCCTATTCGGGTAAAACAACGCAAGTAGAAATAACAAGAACGATTACCCCAGTTGGGTAAAATGGTCACCTACCTTTTCGAATTTAGTTTAATGTTGAACATATTAATTACAGGATTTCCAAATGCCAACAAGTGAATTGAAGCATGGGATCACACCATTACGCTACAGTCACAATTTGTCAACAACTCCCAGGGTATGAATTCAATAAAGGTGTTTTGTTGCATATACTGTTTATTGAAGTGTCTTCAAATATGTCTAAGCATGTTGAAGAAATTAATATTTTTTATTACTGAAAAGCTACGAACCTTTGCAGGTGCTCTCGGAACACCCATACATACATCTCATTAATGGTTTATGAATAAGGTCTATTAAAAACTGTCAGTTAATAATGTATGTAAATATGTGATGCCAAATGCAACAGACCTACTTATTGATGTGAAATTTTTTTTAGAGTTGAGAGACAATATTTGCTAGGGGAGAATCTTATAGGTTCATGTGATGTGTTCAACATGAGACAGCAACATGTTTACTTGGATCAGTTTCGACAAACTTATGTTACTCTTTGACATTTTGTAGAGGACAGGAGGAGAGGAACCCTCTGGTCGCAGCTTGGAGCAGTCCCTCGAACGTGTCTTGGCATTTGTTACGGTCAAGGATCAAAGGTGAGTCAGGGATTCTACAGGGTTGACAGTTGCAAAAGAAATTATATTAATTCTGCCAATTAATTAACTTTGGTCTTTATCTATCTTTTTTTATAGATGAAGGTAGCGAATGAGCTGGCTTACCTGATATTAAGTGACTGCTATATATCTGCAACAAGTTACGGAGTTGCCGATGCATTGCCTACCTCTGATGGACATAGAGCAAATCAAACAAATATTTATATCTATACAGCTTTCATCCCCCCCTCCCCAATCGAGCCTTCTCTTTCTCATGCTCGTCTTATTAGAAAAGGATAGAGCACCTCACTCATCAGGCGAAACGCAGAAATACTTCTACTTTATAACTGTATTGTGAAATACCACAACGGTTGAGGTTGAGCCGACACATTTGTGCAATAGATGTTCTTGCGGACTCAACCATTGTTAGAATACATGGAATCTATTAAGCTTTACGAAATGTGTGAAGAATTTAGTTTAGTATATACATAGTATAATCACAGTAACAATCATACAGTCGCATATGTGTCTGGCTTGTCAAAAAAGAAAAATTGTACCTGAAATTATTTTCTAGTAGTAGTACTAGTACACTGTAGTATAGTAGTAAATTAGTATGCCAATATTGTAACCGCTAGGGTGTATGTTAAGAAATAAATACAATTTAATGTACTGAGTTTTTGTAATTAAAATTTTTGGGCATGTAGACCTATATCGAACGCCGGCTGGCAGCGATCGATGGTGGCGCGCGTGGGCGAAGCCCTAGCGGCTCGCTCGTCGGACGGGGGCAAGTCGCTGTCGCTGTTGCGGCCGCTCACCATCGCGCGCTTCGTTGACATTGTCGCTGACCTGCTCGCCGCCATCTACTCCAACGCCTCGCTCAACACCGACAACTATGTCACCAGGGTAACATCACACTTACCTAGTTCTGTCTGTCTGTCTCTCAATTTTGTATGTGACAGAGAAATTGAATAGTTTTAGAGTACCGTTAGCACTAAATATACTTTTTATGTATGTAGCCAAAGCAGCTTGCTATGCACACTTATCTTCAGTCTTCTAATGTTGATAATTGATTGAATAAAGTTGTTGTATACCGCAATATTCTTAAAGGCCTCACAGATTAACAGTATGCATGCAGTCTGTGACCTGAAGTCCACACATTACAGCAGTTTCTGCGTGACCACCGGTAGAATACCGCGTATTTGACAGGTTGATATGGCGGTGGACCGTTAAATGTCGGGCTTTTAGGCGGTGAAGATGAGTGAGGCTGAGGAACCAAGGCAGCAAAGCATAGTCTGATTGGACCAATACAACACCTGTCATAGAACATGAAACAAGTTACATAGGTGGTAAATTAATTCTTTTTATATGTTGTTTATGAAAACACTGGTACATGTATAGCTTTATATATGTATAAAAATATTATGTCTCGATGTTTGTTCGGGATAAAGCCCGTAAATACTAAACAAATCTTGACGAAATTCAATCGGTATATGTAATTTGGTCCAACTTAAAAGATGGAATAGTTTTTTTTTCAGCTCGATTGAATTATAACAGATCGCGTTGTAAGGTTTTTTTATTGCGACAACACTCCAATATGTCGTCAGAACTCACGCTTGTTATTCCGGCTATAGATAATTTGTCGTAACGTTAACACGCTACCCGTGTGAAGCCGGGCTGGACAGCTAGTTAATGTATGTGCGTGTTCAGTTGCCGCACATAACGAAGCGGCTGCTGTACCCGGGCGCTGTGTCCAAGTCGTGGCTACGCTCCGTGAACACGCTGCACGCGTTCCCGCACGCCCTCGCCCTCATCGCCTACCTGGTCGACCTCGTACAGTTCTGTGTAAGTCACAACACACAAACACTTAAACTTATGAACCATTCACTTTTTTTATGATAGAAGTTGGTAAATGAGCAAGCCGTTCCTGCCTAATAGACTGCTATCCATGGGCTTCTGCAACAAGCAAACAGACACGTTGACTACCTTTAATGGACAGAGAACAGAAAGAAAAATGGATATTTCCCTATCCTATCCATACCCTCAAATCCTTTTCCCCTCCTTTATTTCCCCATTTAGAACTAAAATTAGGCGTTCGGCACCTCACTCGTGCCGTCACACGCAGGAATACTTCTTCACGCCTGGGTTCTGTGAGGTCGTGGTATTTCACCAGTCGAGCCTATCTATTCGTGCCACAGATAAAGTCAACGTTAACGCGGTATTTTAACTATGGGATATCATGTAATGATCAATTACATCTCGAGACATAAATATTGTATATATTTCACAGTGTGAAGGACAATCTCGGGATATCATTTTCATTTCGGGTTCAAATATATCCCATATTGAAAAGCCATAAGTTGGTAAGTAGTCAGACTTTAATGTACATTGAACGTTTGCATTGAAAGTCGTTTCGTTTACTTTTCTAGGAGAGTCCAATCGAAGATTATTTGTTACATCACGGAAAAGATGACTTAGGAAGGCTGAAACACTATTACATTTTCCAGAGGTGGGAAAGGTGAGCCGAAGTAATTATCGCGCTGTGATGTCGCCCCCGCTAGTTGATAATGCGCTGGAACCTTGTCGAAGTAATTATCGCGCTGTGATGTCGCCCCCGCTAGTTGATAATGCGCTGGAACCTTGTCGAAGTAATTATTGCGCTGTGATGTCGCCCCCGCTAGTTGATAATGCGCTGGAACCTTGTCGAAGTAATTATCGCGCTGTGATGTCGCCCCCGCTAGTTGATAATGCGCTGGAACCTTGTCGAAGTAATTATTGCGCTGTGATGTCGCCCCCGCTAGTTGATAATGCGCTGGAACCTTGTCGAAGTAATTATCGCGCTGTGATGTCGCCCCCGCTAGTTGATAATGCGCTGGAACCTTGTCGAAGTAATTATCGCGCTGTGATGTCGCCCCCGCTAGTTGATAATGCGCTGGAACCTTGTCGAAGTAATTATCGCGCTGTGATGTCGCCCCCGCTAGTTGATAATGCGCTGGAACCTTGTCGAAGTAATTATTGCGCTGTGATGTCGCCCCCGCTAGTTGATAATGCGCTGGAACCTTGTCGAAGTAATTATCGCGCTGTGATGTCGCCCCCGCTAGTTGATAATGCGCTGGAACCTTGTCGAAGTAATTATCGCGCTGTGATGTCGCCCCCGCTAGTTGATAATGCGCTGGAACCTTGTCGAAGTAATTATCGCGCTGTGATGTCGCCCCCGCTAGTTGATAATGCGCTGGAACCTTGTCGAAGTAATTATTGCGCTGTGATGTCGCCCCCGCTAGTTGATAATGCGCTGGAACCTTGTCGAAGTAATTATCGCGCTGTGATGTCGCCCCCGCTAGTTGATAATGCGCTGGAACCTTGTCGAAGTAATTATCGCGCTGTGATGTCGCCCCCGCTAGTTGATAATGCGCTGGAACCTTGTCGAAGTAATTATCGCGCTGTGATGTCGCCCCCGCTAGTTGATAATGCGCTCGAACCTTGTCAATTTACTTCCACGTAACATCATCCGTGACTAAAAAGTATAGCTATAGTATTGTTTTTACACTTTCACAAACTTTCGCATTTATAATATTAGTAAGATTTTAACGTAGTACAAAAGACAGCAAGCGGTTAACCCGATGAAGTGACCGCTGCCCATAGCGAAACATGTTCATGATTGAAATTTGCACTAAAAAAGCGTCCAGAGATGCTCCAACGAGGACGCGAGACATGTTCTCTCTCTTTCGCACCTAACCATTTGTGTTTGTCTTCGTCTCGTTTACTCCGTAAAGACACACAGTCACGAATGTTATCATTTTGTAAAGTTACTGTGACCACTTTCAGGTACCTCTTATCGCAAACCGAGTACGAGGATCTGACGAAGGAATATTTACAGAGTTTAAAAATGATGCTCGGCAATGATGACGACAAAATTGAGGAGTTGGAAAGAACCGTGAAGAGTGAGTGACAATGTTGTTTGCAACTTGACAATTGTTTCCACACGTATTCGGAATCAAAAACACAAGAGCTTCGCTCCACGAGCCGTACTCCGCCCCTACCGAACTCATCCCGCGGACTCCTGGGCTGGGTAAGGTTGACCAGATCATCGGTCCATCTTGTGAGCGGCATACCTACGCTGTGCCGACCCGTACGTGGCCGACATTCTGGGACATTTCGGCCACATCGGCTACCTACGAAATCGAGACACGACCCGAGCGAATTCGTTCGGCGCGCTAGTATATTATATATTAGAATTTGGTATTGCTTTGAATTATAGAACAAGAAAGCGAGTTAGAGGATGAGGCGGAGATGGCGGCGCGTGCGGACGTGGTGCGCCGCGAGGAGCGGCTGCGTGCGCTGCGGGCGGCCGTGCGCGCCGAGCGGGCCGCCGCCACGCACGCCGCCGCCAGCGCCGACGAAGCCCGCGCCGCCGCCCAGCAGCTGGCGGACAGCCACGGTACTGTGGACGTCGAGATCGAGCGCGTATTGTGAGTACCATCGACCGCCGCCATTATTATAGTGCGAATTAAAAGTTATTTATGTCTTTGGTCCGTTGTAAAAATAATGAGCTCAAGGAACAAACGCATTTTATATTGAAAGGTTGACAAAATATATTGTCGCAGGGGAAATAGCGACTGCTGAAGTAACAAAAGGTGGTTCCAGTGGATACCGACCATGTATATGTAATTTCTATCGTGTGTTGTTCCAGAGTGGAGAGTCAGCGGTTGCTGGACGAGATGTCGCAGCAGAGCATGTCGGTGGCGAAGCGCACGCAGCTGCTGGAGCAGGTGGACTACGCCTTCCGCGTGTACGACTCCAAGACCGCGCTCGCAGACCAAATCGCCAAGGTACGACGTGACCAGGCCTTGAGGCGCACAACAACTTGTCCCGTGGTGGAAACCAGATTAAGCAAACTGAATATAGTTAGGCGTCCGGGTAATCCAATGTATTAAGACTGTCGGGGTTTAAAATGATATAGAACTAAATATTGCACTTCCATTGATTGATGATATGTTCAGATGGTGCTGAGCAAGGAGACGGAGCTGGCGAGCTGGCAAAAGAAGACCCTGGACAGCTGCGTGGAGTACAAGCAGGGGCTCATCCACCTCGCCGCGGAGTACCCGGACCTCTCCGCGTACGCCATCGATGAGAAGTAAACGCAACTTCTGTTTAGTTGTCGCTATGCGAAAATATATGTGGCCATAGTTACGAGTTTGTTTGTGTGTCTGTGCCGTCGTAACGATCCCCACCAAATGTATGTGAAATCTTTGAACATCATTTTGAACCTCTACAAAATGTTGGATTATTTTAAATTTGCTTATCAAGATCTGATGACGATAATTTAAACAGTTTGTCCCATTATCCTTCAGGATCTTATGTAACTAACTGTGTCTACAGCGAGCTGATGAGTGCGTCGTGCGCGGATAAGATCTCGACGTGCGTGTCCGCGCTGCGGGAGCGCGCCGACGAGCTGGCCCGCGAGCGCGCCCAGCGCACCGCCAGCCGCGCCGCCTGCAAGCGCCATGCGCAGCGACAGCTGGTAAGCGTAACACGACACTCAGACAATTTCTCACAAAAGAACGTTATATTTTAGTAATGTCTCCAATTTGACTAATATAGAGTGACACTCTTCACCATAAAATAACAAATATGCGCTCACGCAAATAACTTAGGGGGTAGGCAGGATCACGGATTTCCATTTGGCGCGATCCTAGTACACCTTTCTAGATTCTACATCCGTGCATCTAGGCTTATTTAAGTTTTACTATATTTATATTTTACGTAAACAGGACCTAGCTCAAGCCAGAATTGAGGAGCTGAAAGCTCTTATAGAGACCGAGCAGTCTGCGCTGGACGAGGAGGAGGAGCGCGAGCGGGCGAAGTCGGCAGCCTGCGCGGCGGAGCTGGCGCAGGTCCGGGAGCAGCTGGTCGTACTGGAGGCGACGCAACAGCGCCACGCGCAGGTGGACACGGAGCTGGAGTTCTGGCAGCACCAGGATGACGAGTTAGTATCCTATGCTTCAAGTTACCGTGGGCTTCCACTGTTTGTTTCGTAATATCTAATGTCGCGCGACTTGTTGCATATCTCCTCTCCGTCTCCACTGTCAGATGTCAAAAGTTCATACAAATCTTGACACTTGTTCGTACCGCGGGCGTCCCCGGGACACACTGCCATTGGTCTTTCTTTATTCTCGATGCAATATTCTTTTAAAATTCTGAAATTTGCTTCAAGTATTTTTTATCGGTTTTTCCGTCTGATTATCATCCCTTGAGATGAGTAAATAAAACAATGCGCACACACTGCACGTTTCAACCTTAGGTTGGAATGTGATCATGGATTAGCTTTTCTCATATATATATCCTGCAGATGGCGCAGCAAGCTGTCTTCTCTACGCGACTACGTCTTCGTCAAGAAGCAGGAGGTGGAGCGTATGCTGGCCGAGGCGACGCGGCGCCGCGCGGACCTCGTGCTCGAAAACATACGCGTGCTGAACGCGAGCCTGCCCTAGTGATGGAACATCTGAAGCACTTTGTGAACAATGGACATTCTGTGGTGACCGCTGCTGGCCGATGTGTGCGACGTACGGTCTGTCAACTTGTTTTATAAAAAACCAGCTATACTGCGGTTTTGTTTGTTTTGCAGTATTAAATATAAGTGGATATTTATATTTAATACTGCTAACCCAATCTTCATATTCAGTTTCGATCCAGCCGTTTCGGAGTCCACGCAAACGCAACATACGCACATCGCTTTTTACATATATGGATCCTTTAAAAATAACAAAAGAGAAAGACTCAAATTCAAAATAATGTTTAATTTTAAATATATAATCAGCGACATCTGTACTTTATATAATAATAATAATAAAGCCTTTTTATTCCATAACCCATAGTTTACATTTCAAATGATGTAATACATTTAAGTAAAAGTTAGAGTAAATACATTTTTTTCTTTTTAAATTTAAGTCGATTTATTTGGGATATGAACCCCTTCTTGGGTATAGGCCTCCCCCAACCTCTTCCATCTTTCCCTATCCTTGCCCTGCTCGATCCAATAATTCCCCAACGCTGCTTTAGTCTACCAACTTTTCTAATGCCTGGAGGTCCCTTTCATTTGGTGGTCTCTAATGTCCACCTTGTATCTCTGCGGCGTGCGATGTGACCAGCCCATTCCCACTTTATTTGCATCTGTAATCTTTGTTTTTTGTCTTATCGCCTCACTTCGTACTTTACGTATTTATCTGATCCGTAGTATGCTTCTCTCCATTGCTTGTTGTGTATTCTCTATTTTTTGTTGAATACCGAGGTCTGACGGCCAAATAGGAGGCATGGCAAAATACAGGTGGCCATCACAGTTTTTTTCATATGTAGTGTGTAGTTGCCTTTTAATGACCATAACTTTTTCCATGTTATTCTTCTGAGTTACTATTTGCATTGAATGAGAGTTAATGAGTACAGATGTCGCTGAGCTCTAACCAAGTTTGCTTGCGCGACATCTGTCAAACTTTTACGGAACTAATAAATTACAATACTTGTAAATCAAGGATACGCATATATATATTTAAGTTGGTAGTATTTCTGCATTATCAAAAACCATAGAATCTATATGAAGATTGACGCATGCACCAACAGGTGGAGTACAGTTGTGTTTCGCTTTATTTCTGTTTTATTGCGAGTTGCGTCGGTGAAATCCCCTTGTTTACTAAACATACTATTCCGTTTAGTTCAGTAACACTCCACTTTTGTAAGTCATGTTTTTAAATAAGACAAATGAATAATAAAATACAATAAAATTATACATACATTTTTGTGAATTTCGAAGGTATTAGGTTCGTGAAACGAATACAGATGGCGCTTAGACTTATCATTTTAGATGCCGTGTACAATGTGAACAAAACGCAGCTAGCCGCGATTTGAAAATGATGCATATATAGTCACGTGTTGTTTTGCAGTGCAGTGGGAACTTTGTGGTGGGGATTTTGACCGTACGACCATATGTAATGTCTTGAA
Source organism: Papilio elwesi (assembly GCA_029849275.1). Lineage (NCBI taxonomy): Eukaryota > Metazoa > Arthropoda > Insecta > Lepidoptera > Papilionidae > Papilio > Papilio elwesi. Next base: position 8,339,837 of record CM056704.1, on the reverse strand, counting down.
GTAATTTAGCTCAAACATGTATTTTAAATAATGAAAGTAAAATTTAAGTAAACTAGTCCACATTTATTGATTGTAAAGAAATATATTTGTGTGTGAACTTTTAAGCCAGAACTTTGTCTTACAATGTTATTTCTAATTCAGAGTCACGCTTAGCATACTTCTCACAGACCGCATCTTTAGTGCATGCTGTTAACTTCCTTCTCTTGGATATATTATTTTACATAGTCTATTATCAAATATGCCTTCATAGATATAAATAAAACAAAGTTTTCGAGCATTTTATTTCAAACAAAACTCATCTAAAAGTATTGACAGTTAAGTGTACACTATCCTCAATAGATTCGCAATGCTTCTTGAAGTCGGGCTGCGCCCACGCGTGAGCCGCCGGCTTCTTGGTGCTCTGCTGGACTCGTTTCGGCGGAGGGATGGCGGGCTTGAACGCCATCTGCGACCCGTCGTACTCCTCGTATATTTGCATTGGGCTCCTGAATAGAAACGTGACGTATTCTATCACTGTGTTGCTAGATTTATATTATTCCAGCATTCATTTTATTTAGGATTGGATAGTCTCGGTTTGCCGCCACGCTGTTAAGGTAATCTTTATGAAGTAGATAACCTAAACAGTTTTTTTGTACACGTTAATAAATTTCACCGTGTGCGGCAGAGAGGACAAATTCACCATGTAAATGTTAAAATGTAAGTAACAAAATTATTTACTGTTTATGGTTCGATTAATAATCTGTATATGTTCTAAGATTTTGGTCTATGATGACTTTCATTATTAATAAAATGGCTGGATTACGACAAGCAAACAGGTTTTAATAGTAAACACAAGAACTTTGCTGGATCAAGGCACGAAAACACACCGGCCTGCGGCAGACAAGGCCAGTAGGAAGGTGTGAACGAAAATACTATTTTGGGTCAGTCGAGCGCGGAGTGCGCTACACTACTCTTATCATTTGGCAAAAAAGACTGAAATGCGTTGTGCGTGCGCTTTCGTGTATGTTTGCGCGTTTCCGTTACGTACGTGTTGAAGGGCGGCGTGCGGGCGAGCAGGGCGGCGGCGGCGCGCCGGGCGGCCGGCTGGTAGTGCCTGCGCAGCGCCGGCAGCTCGTGCAGCACGGCGGCGTGCGCACCGCACTGCGCGGGCGAGGGCGAGCTGCCGTCGTACCGGCCCGCGCCCGCCTGCTCCTCCGTGTCCAGCAGCGACCGCACGCTGTTGCAGCTCTGTGCACCATCAAACGTATATATATATATATATATATATATATATATATATATTGTGATTATAAATAAACTTATTCACAATTTCATTAACTAAAATTGACGCCATTTTTGTCTACTACAAAATGTATTCCCATTTTGTAGTAGAAGCAAGCAAGTGAGCGGTTCACCTGGTATTAAGTGACTGCTACCCATACACAGCTGCAACTAATGAATTAAGAGAGTTTTCTATTCATCCCCTCTCCCGTCACATCCTCTTCACCTTCCCATACTTTTATTTAAAAAAAAGGTAGGTAGTATTAGGGCTCGGGCGCCTCATTCATTCTGTCGTCTATAAGGTCTTGGTATTGCACAGGTCGAGTCCAACCATTCGTGCAACGGATTGTTGTTGTGGGCTTTAACACAGTTAATGGTAGATGATGACACACAAGAGCCCGATGATCCGGTCAAGGCAACTAGATGAAGACAGTTGGGGCCGCAATTTTGGTGACGATTATATCAGTGATGGCCTAGCAAGCTGTTGGCTGTGGGAAACCAAACCTGTAAAAGGTTGTGGAGCAGCTGCATGGCGGCTAGCGCGGCGTGCGGCGGCAGCTGCAGCGCCAGCGTCCCCAGCCGCTTGCCGAGCGCCTGCAGCACGAGCGGGGACACGCGCCGCGCGCAAGCCACCACCTGAGACACCGCCTCCAGTACTATCCTCGCGTCATCCGACGTGCCTCCTGGAAAATAACATAATCACTTAGTGTTGTAGCAGTAGCGAGGGGAAGGGAAACCCTTTACCTTACCTTTACATAGAAGCTGTCAACTCATCTGCAATTCATATATACATGACAAACCTGACGCTAGACCTGATCGCTACCAGGCTAAGTATTATTTTTTTCACTGTTCTTTTCTTACGTCATGCGGGGTCGGTACAGCAGGACCGAAGTCCAGTCCTGTATAGGCTTTATCTACAGTTTACGGCCGGGCGCCAAGTATCCGCCGCCGGGCATCAAAAGTGAAGTAAATACGAATAGATGTTATTAAATGGAAGAACAATATGTCACTGGTCACATTCACTACAGCTAAAGATTTAAAAATAAATGAATTTCAAGTTTACCGGCGTGCACGTAGATCGAGTTGGCGTAGACGTGCGCGTGGAAGTGCACGGGGTCGAAGTTGAGCGCGTCGCCCGCCGCCGCCAGCACCGCCAGCGCGGCGCGCGCGCACTGCAGCCGCGCGCGGGCCCCCAGCGCCTCGTCCGCGCACAGCCGCGACACTAGCGCCACCAGCTCCGAGTAGTACTCCACGTTGATCACGTGCGAGAACCTAACATACCATACCAGCTAATGTTTTATATGTTAACACAAGATGAACTACTTCATACCTGTCTTCTGTGAGGTCTTGGCATTTCACTGGTTAAGCCGTGCTAAAGATGTAGTTGTTGCGGGCTCCGCCATTGCACAAAGTATTGGTTGGTAATAAATAAATTAGACTATGAATCACATTATGTTATTACTTTCAATCTAAGCACGAGGCTATATTCACAAGGAATAAATAAAAGAACAGCAATATAAAGACACAAACTTGGCCAATCCATTGAGCACAGCCTCCAGCAGTTGTGACTTGGGCGCGGTCTTCAGGATGCGGAAGTAGATGTGGAACACGGTCTTGGTGACTTCTGTGAGCTGCTTCTTGCGCGCCTCGGAGTTCTCGCGCGCCTCAGTTTCTAGAAGTTCCTTTTCTACTTCTTTCAACTTCTTTGCGCGCTGTGAACATTAATTTGTACATCACGTGAATTATAAATAAAACTCAAATTGGTTTAGACTTATTATTTCTTTAGTAATAACTTACGTTTTACGAAGTATATTACATTCTTTTTAAGGAAGGAGGAGGAGGAGGAATAGGAATTTTCTTAATTCTTTCACAAATAAGATTAAGCGCTAATTTTACAACATATTACAGCAAAGAAATAGGCGACTTCCTTCGTTGATAACCAGAACATTACGCTAGGATTCACATAAAAAAAATGTGTGATAAAATCACCTTCTTCTCCTTCTTGGACAAATTGACGATTCTCTTCTTGTGCTTCTCCTCTTGCCTCTTCTGGTGCTTGAGGTCCGCGTCGGCGTCCAGGTCCACGTCGCGGATCCGCAGCGCAAGCAGGCAGTCCAGCGCCGAGGGGTGCAGTCGAGTGCCGCGCTTCTTCACCAACTGGTTTATTAGGCGCACAATCTGAAAAGACGAATTTATATACTGTTTAATAAGACATTTTGCCACCCACATTTAGTGGATTTAGAGGAGATAATTTACTGCAGGTCGTCGGAATATCTTTCTTTCCTTTCTAATTATCTCTCTCTCCTCTTTTCCTTTTTCCATAGGCACCTCTAGGAACAATGGCGCCTGCTCAAATCATATTACAATATTCTTAAAAAGTAAAGTGTAAGTTTGAAATGTGACCAAAAATGTTACCTTGAGTGTGATCTCGCCCTTGTTATCATCAGCGAAGACCTGGGCGCAGCATTCGGTGACTGCGGCGCGGGCCTCGGGGCGGCAGGCGAGGAAGGGCATCACGCTCTGCGCAATGTTGCCCGCGAAGTTGAACTGCGGCCGCGCCACCAGTAGCGAGCACATGCACCGCAGACACACTAGCGCCAAGCTCTCGGCACTCTCGTCCACTTGTCTATAGCAAACAAATTGTAACTTTAACTTAATTTTTAGCTCAAAATTTTAAGGCTGATTTTCATAATTTTATCCTACAATTGTTCAAGAGAGACTTGTGGACGATTAACCCTTCTCCGCCTCGGGACAGTTGATCGCCTTCCCGGAAGAAGAGCAAGTTTCCGGATCCGCGGGTTTAGTGGTGCCAGGGTAGGTTGTCGTCATGTATGATAGCCGGATCTCTTCCGGGTATTGTTAGCGCCCACTGCCCCGTCATCGACGTTATACCATCAAAGAAATATAAGCATACCTATTGTCCCCTTTCTTCCTTCTCACGACAGACGCGGCTTTCTCCAGTCGCTGCAGGTATCTCTTGTAGAATTCCAGTAATTCCTTTTCATATTTATACAGAGCAAGGGTTTCTTTTTTTACTGTCAACAAGAGTAAAAAAATATATCCGATTTCGTAAATGCACTAATGTCAAATCTATGAATCTTTCTAGAATCGTAAGTAAATATGTTAGCAGAATAAGGGTGCAGAAAAATCAGATTTTATTAAGACTACTCACATTTAATATCGGAGTAATCCTGATGGCGTATAGCATAATCTGGCAAAATATCCCGGAATACCTCTGCAGCTGACACGGAAGCCAGTTTCCTTACTGACACTAGGTTCGGTGTACCATCTTTCAAATGCTCGTCCATTAAATACAGAATAGGGTACAAATTCTTAAGCTGAAAGGTGATATTAAAAGGAGTATGTAAGCCAATGCACATGTACATTAAGGTATGTATTCCACACAAGGCAGAAACAGAAACGCTCATACAGCAGTTTTTGTGCATATAATAATCGCCAATATTCAAAAGACAGACAGTCCCAACCAAAGCGTTATACCTTCCAAGTATACACAAGGTGTAATTAAGCTTATTTAACCTAAACTAGCTGTGAAATGGCCCTACAATTGGGGTCATGTCGACGGCGGAAGGTCCAACATCCTTTTGGTCCTTTCACAACATTCTAGATGGAAATAGGACAGACTAAATTTAAATTTAATGAGTGATTGAATCTCCAATGTTGCTTACTTATCATGCTCGTCAAATGCAGAGCCTCATTCAAGCCTGATCATTCTTGCAATATTTGGTGGCTATACCACTGTTTAATTTGTTTATAGAACTGTTCTACCAGATTGAAATATTTTATTGTATTGAATAACCATTATATTGAGCACAAAATAAAAAGTAATAGTATGTTGTTCCTAATCAAGATGTAAAGTTTGTAAACAAATGTCATTTACGTGACGGCAATTACTCTACTTACATTATTTTCATTGGAATCATTTTGTGGAAATTATGAGAAAGGGAAGTGAAATTGTAGAATTTGGATTGCTTATGTGTGTAATGTGAGAAAAGGGTGGTTTCGGAAAATGTTTTGTTGAATTAACGAGTTTTAGCACAAAAGGTGATGTGTGCCACAATGTTTACAATCTTATTAATTAATTACCTTTCTCTCTGGATTCTCGAGCAAGGAAGAACATAGTGCTCCGATCCTTAGCTTCTCATGCTTCAGCTTGTCTCTCCTGGCAGCCAGCAGCTGCACAGCAGTCACCACCTCCTCGGTACCCTCTCCTTCTTCTCCAGTGCCCTCCATCCCAGAATCCGAGTCAGAATCCTGAGACTCTTTTTGTTTGCTTTCTGGTGCTTTTGGAGTTTCATTTGGCTGCTCCTGATCAGAATCTGTCTCGAGTAGAAGGTGAAAATGTAAGTTCAATTTTTTTTGTGGCAAAAAATGGATTGGGGTAACCATCATGCCCATGTTTCGTGAGGTTGTAATGAAGTGCTGAGTCAAGTTGGCACATTTTTGCAACACATACTGCTACTAGTGTCTCTCTAGCTGTTAAGTTGGCTTTTCATATGGGAATTATATCTCAAATTGTAAATTATATCTCGGGTGTGATCCTTCACAACTGTGAGATATAACTTTAGATGAGTTTCTATTTGTCATTGGATCATATATTTAAGAGGCAATGGCATAGCGGCGACACGGAAGATATATATGAGTCTAGTCATGAGAAATAGAACAAAAATGTTGACCTATACCTTACTTCACATGCAAAGCCAGGTTGTATCAATAGTCAAATATATCATAAAGTCCTAGTTACCTTCACATTCCTCAGATCTCTCCAAAATTCCATCTTTTGTTTTGATAGGCAGCAAAGCACGGAGACGCTTTGAAGGCCTCTCTGCCATTTCAGCCTCATACTTCTCTTCTACATCACTGTTGTCCGTTTCTGCACCACTGTCACTGCTCAGTGCAGCATCTTTGGATGTATGATCCTGATTTGCTCTCTTACGCTTCTTAGGTTTTCTGTAAATGTCAAGTTTGCAATGGAAAGTAATAAATCCATATAATTTTTATTCAAAACCTACAATTAAAGAAACAAAATATTATGAGTATATTGGCAAGAGAAGGCAAACCTTTACTGCAAGATTTTTTGACTAATACCTGTATTTTTGGTTTAATGAGTAGTACCAAAGCAACTGTTTCTAATATGGACATAGATACAAAAAAACAGAAGTGAAGGTTGGGATCATATTATCAAACAACTAAATACACAGCATTAAAATTTTGATCGCTGTCTAAGCTGACTGACAAATGTTGACTGTGGTTTTCCACTGGTATAAAATCATATACATGTTTCTCTCTTTCACTCTGATAAAACTGAGATGATATGTTTTATAAGAACCTTTTCGTCAGTGTAAACCCACCGTAACATAGTAAATTTATTCCAACTGACTTGTAGTTTAAAAATAAAAATTCATGCCTGTGGTAACTTACTTCTGTTCCTTTTTTACTTCTTCTGGCACATTGGAGAGAAGGTTAGGTTGCTTAGCTATGCGGCCCATTATGTACTTTTGTTCATCCTCGTCCAGCATGTCTGCCCACTCGTCTCCGGATGCCGCATCACTGTCGCTGCTATAAGCTGCCTCTTGACTTTGTGTCGGCTGCTTTTGCTTCTGTACTTTGTTACTATGCCTCTGAAGACGTAACTTGCCCTGTTTTCTCATCTTATTTGTCGTCTGATTATTTCTTTTTATTTTGCTAATCTTAACTTTGCCTTTTTTCTGAAAAAAAAAGTACATATATAACACTGGATAAACAGGAACAGCATCAAATATGTTGCACAGTATACGTACAGCCATTTTTGAATATCTATTTCAGCAAGCCGATAGAAATTCTACGTTTTTCTTATAAAACAATATAAGTAGTCTTAGTTTCCAAAGTTTTAGCAACCAACAAAACAACGTGGATTTGCAACTTTGTGAGTGAAAGCTCTAGTGACAACTGGTGACAATAATGAACGTTGTCTATGGTTGACATTTGCAAAGTAAAAATTTGAAGCCGATACCGATCTTCCGATTCTTTTATCGAAATTTTATTTAAAAACTATGGAATAGTTCAATGTGTAGATTAAAACAGGGAATTGAAAAAGCTAAAAAGAAATTCATTGCGAAATATTAATTATGCATACAACTTTAAATTAATTTTATGTTAATTAATTATATTTTAGTTTCGTATGCAACATTTAAATTAAAACGACTAAGTTAAATGTTCAGTTCAAAGATGGATTTCATCGTAATTTAAATCCTTTTTTATATGAGTTAAAGATTACTACATCATGCTACAAAGTTTCGAGTTTAAAAAGTTATATTTACTATCCACTGAATACAAAATGCACTCAAACCTTAAACTTTCTAAACGTCAGTTACAAAGACCTCGAAACTTTCTTGTGTACTTCTAAATTCTAGTTTTACTAGTTTCTTTTATTCTGACAACCTACTTAAGTAAATCTAGTTGAATGTAATTCAAGTCAGCAGTTTTTATAATGAACTGTTATCTTGTGTAATGTTATAATTAATAAAAAGTAAGGAATTGAGATGGTTCCTCAACAACAACGGAGGAGACGACGTCGGGCGGCTTTAGTGCGTACTGCTGAGCGTCGAGTTATCGTAGCTCGTGGCACTGGAGGGTTCGGTTTTACTATTGCGGGTCAAAGACCGTGTATAGTGTCAGCTGTTGCTGCGGGCGGTCCGGCAGAAAGAGCAGGTCTCCGGGCTGGCGACGCACTGCTCGCAGTGGACGGGACAAGTGTAGCTAGAGCTCCTCATGCATCGGTGGCTAGAATGGTCGCCTCGGCGCCTAGTGCCATATCCTTGAGTGTTGCGTTAAGAGAGTCAGCTCCAACAGACACTGAAGATACAGAGCCCGAAGAAAGAGCAAGAACGAGAAGGAGGTATCCGCCACCTCGGAGAAGGCCTCAGCAAGCTATGATGCATCATCCAGGCAAGTATTTATGTTAAGATTCAATCTAAATAATGTTGAACCCATTTCTTAACAATACTTTATAAACTGGTTATTATGCATTTATGCATAAAAGCAATAAGTATGTTTGTATCAATTAAATAAGAGCTTGGAATGGCTACCCACCACTTAGAAAATTATGAGTATATTTAAAAAGTTTATTAAGTTGCAATAACAGGATAGTGGGGATCTAACTTTGAAATCAGGCTTATCTGATTAGGTAGGAAGTATACCAAATTATGTTTGACATATTCCAATAATGGCTTACAGTATTGACCACTAAGATGGTGTTGGATGGTAAAATGTAAATTCAGGTAATTTAAATTAGCTTATGCTTCACAAAAACTGTAGGAATCCAAAAAATTAATATTTTTTACCCATTAGTTTTTATTTAAAAGGTGATGGTATTAATATTAAATTAAATTGTCATTGTAGTACTAATTATATTTGGTTGTGTTTAATGTGTAAATTAAAAAAAAAACATAAATTCACATAAACAATGTAGACTTTTCATGTTATTTGTTTTGCAAGATAAAATTAGAGATTCTATTGTTGTAATTTGAAATATAAATATTACAGAATTTTACAAACTTTCTTGCAGATGCCTAAGCGCAAGGATGCAATCTTTAGGTATGTGCAAATCCAGTAAAGTTGCGCACTGTGTGTTCTCATGTCAGCACCGCCACCCCATTTGCCAATGTCCACATTATGTGTTAATTAAAATCCAGTTATGCACATGCACTGCAATTATAAAATACATAAATTGTGTTTATTTTTGCCTAATTAGACTGCAATGAAAATCGTGTGTAAATTAATTACTAACCCTCACATCTAAATGTCATCCGATTGACTTTTTCTTGCATGCTACTAGCACAATAAACACTTGCGGCAAAATCATTATTGTTGTATTGCTTCTAACTCTGTCATTACTCTATACAATATGCAAAAATTGTCTAAGCTTTTCTTGGTTCTTAATTCTTTATATCCAAATATGCATGCAGTACACATTTAACAAAATGAGACTTGCATGGAATGTCACATCAACCTATGTTTTACCTTACAATATATGCATATATTTTTAGTAATTGATGAAGCTCTGCTGTACTTGGATTCTTCTGGAGACCTTATTTTATGATACAATCTTTATTCTGTGCTATATAAAATCACCAGTGTGACATCATCTAACTTATGACTCATGTTATTGTGCCAAGCAGTAATTATGCTATGAAATATAAGGTGGATTGCAATTTCTCTACATAAAACAATACCCCTGCTAATTTCAGGTTGTCATGCAGCACCGTCTACATCGGGCGTCAATGAGATCCTCCAAAACTTAAGTAGAGCGCAGCTAACACCGAACCATGCTGCCCGCTTGGAATGTCGCGCTGTCGTTGGCTACCTGGGTACGATAGAAACACCCCAAGCCAACGCCGCCGCTGCACCTAGCAACGTGCGTAATGCAGTCAAGAAGTTGAGACAAGAACGTCGGCCAGCTACACCTGTTTTGCTGTCTGTACTGCCCAATGCGCTACTTCTACGGCGGCCAACAGGTCAAGTCCTCGCGCAATACCCTCGTGAGCGGATAGTCTATGCCGGATGTGGTTCAGAAGCGGACAGACGGTACTTCGGCCTCGTTACTGCTGCAGAAGCTTCTGGTATCGAAGCCGAAGCATCTCATAGCTGCCATGTATTTGCTGTCGATTCTAGAATCGCAGAGCATGAAGCTCACATAACGAGAGCGCGGGACTTCCAAATTGCTTGCACTAGAGACCCTGTCGCCGAAAGATGTTTAGAATTTCCACCGTCAGCTGAATACGTGGTCGGTGTCATACGAGGAATGTACTCCTTACCTCCCGATGACTGTGTTAGCCCTAATTTGCAGCAGATATCAAAATTGGCTGTGAAAGGTGATAGTCCGGCTCTGGGGAACTTCTCGAGATGTAACAGACCAGTGTTCAGGGCACAGCGCGACAGAAGGCCCTGCAGGCACGAAGATCAGAGAATCGACGTTCCAGAATTTGTTGCGAACTCCCCTCAGCCCAGCAACCACAGTGAAGTGACGACAACTTCGAGTAATAGCGACTCCGGTATCGGATTCCACAATGACTGTCGAAATATTGCCGATAGAATACTAGTGGTAGAGTTCGCGGGGCAGCAGCCACCGCCGAGTAGGTTTCGACAGGAGATACCCCGCCGGCCGATGGGCTTAGTCGGTTGTAGTAGTTTCGACAACGACGGTTCCTTTCTATCGAACACTACGCCGGTAGTTGATGGGTTCGGAGGTCAGGGACGACCTCTGAACTTGGACGATGTCATCCTAAACGCAAACGACTTGCCTCGCCCTGTGGGCCAGCGCACCGATGAAGACAGTTACAATTATAACAACCTTTACGGGAATCTTCCATCCAGCTCACGAAGCTACCACGGTGTAGTGTACGACCAGGTCTACACAGAGAACGAGGGCCACTACGAGCTCGTACCTCAGATGGACTTGGACGATATCGATCGCGTAGCGGAGACTTTTAACTCTGTGGAGATATACGAGGACAGATCGCGGCACCCGCCTGATTACCACTCGAATGAGTCTGTGGAGAATGTGACGGTGGTGTCTGGGAACAGCAAGGCCAGTGCTGATTCCGTGTCGGTGTACTCTTCGCGCAGCCACGAGGAGGCCCGGCCCCGGCGCAGGCACCTGCAGGCCTCGCTAGACGACATGCTGGTGTTGGGGCTGCGCGACCCGCCCCTGCCTGACAAGGACGAGGGCAAGTTTCTTCATCCAGCCAGCGTAAAATGCAAGGTTTGTGTTATTTTAATTATAATTTATACGTAGTTACGTTAAAATAGAATGAAATTACTTCCATCGGCGGCTCTACGGATAATGAACAAATCAATTTATTTTCATACAAAAATACTACTAAGCGATTTTTATTAGCGCAGAATTCCCCATGAATCTCTACAAATATGGGCCCCGACCGATTGCCAGTCCATCTTTCGGGAGGTCTGTTCGCACTGTTGCTTAGTCTAAGCTGCCATTCACATTTCATCACTTCCGACCCATTTTTTCCAATTCCAGTTTCGCAAGTCCAAGCCTCTGAACATTCTCGCCAAGACTAAGAACATACTAACCGGTAAGGAGGCAAGGAGTGGAGGGGACAAGGAGCGGGATCGCGAGGTGGAGGGGCGGCGACGCGCGCTGAGCGCGAGCGCGGGCGACGTGTCCGCGGACCAGCCCGACTCAGCGAGCCTCCCGGCCGCCGCCAGCGAGCCCGACCTGCGCGATCAGGTCAGTGCCAATTTTTTATATGTGGTGTAATTGGCCAGTGGCCGAGAACTGTGTTGCGTGAGTCATCAAATTCACATTGCAGAAATTGTCTGCCCTCTTAAAATATCCCCGAAGTGGTCTTATCAGAAACTTTTATGAGTACTATACGAATGGGAATCCTTTCTCTACCATCTCCTTTGCGTAACGGACTGGTGTTATTATTTGTTTTTTATATAAAGCTTCATATACCTACTAATATTATAAATGTGAATGTAAGTTTGTTACGCTTTCACGCGAAAACTACTCAACCGATCATCATGAAACTTTGTACACATATTCTTGGGACATTAGAAGTAACATAGGATACTTTTTATTTAAAAAATAGTATATAAAAAGCGAATTATGTATGTTCCCTATAGACCTATAGACTCCGAAACGGCTGGACCGATTTCGATGAAATTTACAGGCATTGTCCAGTTTGGCACAGCGGGTGTTCCTGTGTTTGGTAGCGATCGGATCAACATAATTCGTGGTACCCGGGCGAAGCCAGGGCGGGTCGCTAGTTTTTCTTAACGATATTGACAATGGACATTTAAAATAGAATAAACGTTATCCGATAACAATCTATTTCCTAATTACAATCAATTGTTCAGTTGTCCGTCAACCCGCGTGAGGGGCAAGGCCGGTCGCGCCTGACCCCTCTTCATTACTGGCGAGACATGCTTCATGCCACAAAGGCGTATGAGTTATCTATGTAGGAGTGACGTGTGCAGATGGTATGCGTGCTTGTGACGTAGATACGAAATACATGTACTATTTGTATTTATATTCCTATAAAATTATTTTAATGAACTTAATTAGGTTTAAGGGGTAGTAACGATTGCAATTTCTGTTTCTCCCGAATTGGTTACTTACATGAATCTCTGAAAAAAATGATAACTTAACCACGAGATGCTACGTTGTCAAATAGAGATAAATGTATATGACTATGGTTTGTTAATATTTTTATTGCTTCAGCTTAACGATTATGCACACAGAGGCCCAAATGCGTTGTAGGTAACCGGTTCAAATCGGTTACAGATAAAATTTAATGCAGAGAAATTTGTTACGTTAATATCTCTATTATATGTACATATGTATAGCTATAGTGAAATGTTATATTTGCTTATTATTACCATTATAAAAAAATTTAATTATTATAATATATTATTTTATTTTGGTCGGGGTAGAATTATATTAGTTAGGCAGTGGTAGTGCCTGCCACAACATCTGTTGCGCGAATGAGCCGGCTCGAACGGTGAATACCACGACCTCACAGAAGACAGGAATGGAAGTTTTCTGCGTTTCGTCTGATGAGTGAAGTGCACGAACCCTAATTCTACTCTCCTTCCCATCCGTTTCTAATAAGGAAGGGATGGGAAGCGAAGGAGGATTTGACCTGGGAGTTCTATTCAGCTTGTCTCATTCCATTAAAGGTAGAACTGCTTTAGTATGATATAGAGTGATATGCGAAGCCAGGGGTAGGCAATTCGGATACAGTTGGAAAAATTATTTAGATCCGGATATTGTATATTTTTTATCGTGGTCCAGGAAAAAAATATTAGGGCGTTCAAACGACTGAAGACAGGGCTAGTTGTATGAAAATATTATAATATATAAATATAAATGTAAGCATATTACAACAAACCTGACGAAAAAGGATGTCGATTATTCCGAAGGAGGATTATTGTCAGGCAGCCGGCCGGGCGTAGTAACTGCGGCCAAAACCTATAGGTTTCGGCACAGTATGACAGTAGTCCATACTGTATACAGTATGGACTACTGTCATACCGCGCCGATGCCACATGTGTAGGAAAGGGCAGGGCAGGAATGATTTAATATTTATTTATTCCGTTGTCCAGGTATGGACTGCGGCCCAACTGTTGCCGATCCCTGTACTAAGCTAACGTATTTTAATATTTCGTCTTTAACACATATGGTGTTTTTTTGTGTTTTTAACTGTGTCTGAGACCGATCTTATCGGATACAATATGTGTCCAAGGGCCCGGCTATGTATAGTGCGCTAGCATTTATAGCTAAGGTCGTCTGTCCGTCTGTTTGTTTCTGTGTTTGCTTTAAAGATAATTCTCTTGCTAATAGACACGAAGTAATTATTTACTTTTTAAACAAAGTATGCGGGTAACTTTAAAATGTAGTTCGAATTCTTTGTAGACAAAGAAAAGTGAAGTTTGAATATCAATAGTTTTTTTGTTTTGTTTATATAAAGAAAATGTTGACTAACTCTGCCACTTTGACATTGACGTTTCTTTGTCTAAGTAATTTGATCTCGAATGACATTTCAAAGTAATGTTATACGTTTAATTATATCAGAATTTATGAATTACAAACAAATATATCCAATTTCTTCATAATAGTTGAGATTTTAAAATCTTGGGTATACAATCTTTTAAAAAAAAATTGGTAGGGGTTAAACTTATTGGTTCTCTTAACGGTTGACCTGGACACCTCGGTTCATTGAATTTGCTAACAATCAACAAAATATAAACCCTGGTTAAACATACAAGAAGAAACACAAGTAAAGACTTGCTCTTAAAACCTATCTTTTATCGCTATGGCATTATCGCAGCTGTGATATAAATAGCATTGCAAATGTGTGCCTTTGTTTGTAAGTACAGTACGCGGTACGCGGCCAAGTCGGACTAATTCTAAGTCCCCTTGACCCAACTCCTGAGACCGAGGGCCACTTGCCGACTGACGATGCCGGAGAATAAACATCCCGTGTCAATCTTTGATCCGTGCAATTCAAGGAACTTAAATTATCCAATCATTTAAAGAATCGTTTAATCCGTATACTTCAACACCTTGATTTTTTTACGTATTTTATTGAATTAGAAAGAGATAGAAACACTATCGGCGTTTCATTATTTTTATTTTTAATTAGATCTACTGTTATATTGACCATTTTAACTCTTCAATTATGAATTCAGTGACGTCACAAGTATAGTTTGACCGCAAGCGCTGTACCGCGCCTTAGTAGTATGTAGGGCGAAACCGATAGGGGTTAGGGGGAGGGGGAGCAACGCACGTCAGTCCCTCTGTCAATCACTGCGCACGGCTCATGGCTCACTACTTATTATGCGTTGGTAATTTGCAGATGCGTTGCGTATCTGTGATAGACAAAGGAAGGCATGAACTGGATATTTCCTCCATCCATCTATTCTCTCGCCAAACTCTGGATGAGAAGGGGAAGAGAAATACAATTAGACCTCCGACTATATTGCTTCAGTGGAAGTTCACCCTAATCCCCTCACTTGCCGTAAGCAAGCGAAGGTCAAGATTCAAATACGACAGTGTAAATATTTACCTGCGTGGGCGCTGAACGCAGCGCGGCGTAAACATGGCTGATGATGGGGTCACGACGTTCATTCATACAGACCTTGACATTGTTGTGATGTACTGGAAATTCTCAGTCGGAATATCGACAGTACGATGTATTTATATTTAGTATTCATTTGATCTTATAGTAATCGGAGTAAGTAACTAATTTATGGGGCTCATTTGTAAGTGTAAGGCTAACACTCTCAGATAGTTTTTTTTAAACTCACGAGACCGGAGTTTTGTACGAGAAGCGCGACCTCTATCCACGCGATCCGAAGAATCCATCGGTGCACAGGGAGACGCAATTGCGTTGCGGGCGTACAACGCGTTTGGGAGCGGACGTATTCTGCGTTTTGTCTGTTCCTCCTCCACCTCGCGTCACTCCGTCTGATGAGGGGTTCTACCTTATTAAAGGTAAGGAAATCATGTGCAACTCACTAGCTAGATTACTTAATATCAGGCGAATCGCTTGCTCTGGTACCTTTTATAAAATAAAAGTTACACATCTTTACGCCATATTGACATATGAGGTTTGTTATAGTAAGGTTTGTGCTGTATGTACACTTGATATTTTTGTAGCGTTGGCTTGCATTTATATGTACCTTAACTCTTACACACCTCCACAAGATCACGACCGACAACCAATCAGCGCCGGGTCTAATGTCATAACACAATATTGATCGGCTTTACATCGCAATAAACGTTGCAACGCTAAATGTAGACGTCGCGTTGTATACGCAGTGTGCTATAACAAAACAAATATAAACTGTAAGGTTCAAGCCGTTAACTTAATCAGTGTCAGTACAGACCAGTAAGTAGTGTCAAGATTCACACATTCATTGCCGCCGAGAGTGCCTAGCAAGTGATAGCTACCCATAGACATCTGCAACAAGCAAATGTATTGCATTTGTGTTGGACAGAGGGACAAACAGAAAATGGTTATTTCCAATATCTATACATCCCCTCCACCGTCATGTTTTCTTCCACTTACCATCCTTCCTTACAAGAAAAGGGTAGGAAGGGAGAGAGAACTAGAATTAGGCCTCCGGCACCTCACTCATCAGACGAAACGTGGAATACTCTACTTCACGTCTGTTTTCTGTGAGGTCGTGGTATTTCACCGGTCGAGCCGGCCCATTCGTGCAACAGATGTTGTTGTTGCGGACTCTACCACTGTTAAACATTTTATGTAACCAAATGAAATCATTAGATAAGTATCAGAACATAGTTGTTACTACGCCAATTGTTACTATAAGCAGTTTGGGCTTACCAGTTCAGGCAATACCGTTCGTTGACGATGCGATTGCTAGCACGTGTAAGACGGCCAATTGTTAGATCCTGGAGTGATCGGGGCCGCGTGCCGGCTCCAATATGGCACCGTCGTGAGCGCACGTCAGTCATCTGTCATATGTATGCGCCTACGTCTTGTATAGATTCGATGACTTCCGTGCGTTCATTAAAATTCATTTGTAACTAGTGACCCGCCCCGGTTTTGCACGGGTAGGAATAAATATTTACAACCAGGAAAACACGCGTGACTTATGACGTGACGGCAGCCTGAATGAGGGACATTGTGGCGTTTTCTAAGTGTTGTAGTTCCCAAATGTATTAACGTTCTCAATAATGTTTCACGATTTACTTACGTGACTGTATGCGTTAGATATTATTTTAAAACCTTGACGAAATTAGCTCGCAGTGACGGCGGCTAAACTTTGTCTTATCGTTCATTCAAGCGTCCCACCAGTTAACAAAGCTCCGGTTGTTGGAAGAACTCTCATAGCTAAGGAGTTCTTTGGAATTGGTCATGACAGACGGGGTCGCGACCAGTTTTCGGGCACAATCGTACGGGTCGAGATGCCAGTCGGTTATCTTGGAATGATATAAAGTTTAGAAAGTACTTGATAGTTGTTAAGCGACATCGTTATATATTAAACATGAAATGTAGTCGAAATTTTGTTGATACAACCATATGTCTCTGTTTTGTGCTACTGCAAAAGTTGAAGATTTTAAAAGACCAAGGTGGCAAACGAAAGAGCGGTTCATCTGCAAGCTGCAGATTCGTTGCCTACCTTTAATATAGGGGGGGGGGACAAAATTTTCATCTTAACTTTGCAGGGCAAGCGCCTATTTGTTTAACCCTTAGTAGCCTGATTTACGACAGTGTTTTTTTTTAATTTCACTGTGTTTGCTTGAGGGTCTAGATGAAGGGAAAAATAGCTAAAAAAACACAATATTTATTTTACATACTTATTTTTTAAAAAAAACAGGTATATTTATAGTCTTCAGAAAAAGAAAATATACCAAAGTTGTATTCAACAAAACTTTCAGTAAAATGTGTTCACTTGTTCACTTTGCCGCGCAAGTAATATGTCATAGATAAAATAAAACAAGTATAAGAGCTGGAAAGAATATTATACTACAGTAAAATACGTACAGCCAACCTTTAAAAAAAACTAATAGTAATGTGAACATTCGGTTTAAAAGATTGGTATCAAAATTGAAACTCTAGGCTATTAAGGGTTAACTACGTGACCGATTTTATTTAAGGTACTTGTTAAAATTAACACGTCAGTCCCGTTACATTTCTCACAGGTTACTGTAAGACTAATTACATCCCCGCAAATTAACTGTAGATACATAAGCTATTAATACTCCTGCGCAGTTTCTACAGCGATAGACGATTACACTTTGTACACTGGACAGTTACGCCGCTCTGAAGTGTGGTGAGCTCAAGTTATGTTATTGTCCCAAATTGTATGAAAATAAAACATAAGTTGAACATAGTAAGTATAAAAAAAACAATAAACTCAGACTGATTATCCCTATGACACTTGGGGGAAGAATACGAATCGAATGACACCTCACTCTTCAAAATCGGACAAGAAGTTAGGCTACAGGTGGTCACACATACATATACATTTATACATACTCAAAAGTAACTATTAAGTCGATGAGAACATCGCCTTGTACAGGACATTTTATTTTAAAATTTTATTCAAAGAAATCGTTGAAGAAACAATAGCTATTATACCGAGAGCCATTAGTTGCAATTGGGGACGCGGTGAGCAGGAAAATACTAAAAATAGCGCAGCGCCCCGCCACGGCACAAGATTAATGCCATTAAATGAAGACAAACTCACAGACAGTTGTTAAACTGCATGCTTGACAGCGGCCGCTTAATGGTTGCTCGGAATTTTATTACGAAACTAGCTTACGATCTCGACTCACCGTGAAACTCAGTGTAGTTTGTTCCGAATCAAAATGGTAATTTTGTAAACATTGAATACACTGTACTTTTTACGCTAAAATTCGTCAATTCCACAATACTTTAGAAAAAACATTTCTTACATACCTTATAGCATCAGCTATGCATATTCGCATTACTTTATCTCACGATTTTCGCAAAATTACAACGTTTCCGATGAAAGTACAAAAAGTAAAATGGTCGCCATGTATGCAAAGTGACGTTTGTCAACATTGCTCGCTTTTAAACAAAATTATAGCGAAAAATATTTTTGTTAAAAAAAAACTCCCGCGTCTCTTACCTCTAGAGTTAGAAAGAACTCTAGATTTGATTGTTACATGTTTAAGGAACATATATATTTTTTAACGTTGAATTGAAATAGTGCTTTTTTATAGTACTAGGTGGCAAACGAGCAAGCGATTCACCTGATGTCAAGTGATCGCTACCCATTGACATCTGCAACTAATTAATGATTTGCAGATGAGTTGCCCACCTTTATTGGACAGAGGACAAACAGAAAATAGTTATTTCCAATTCCTATACATCCCCTCCACCGCCAAGATTTCTTCCCCTTCCCATCCTTTTCTTATGAAAAAAGGGTGGGAAGAAACTTCGCACGCATTCATTTTCCACGTTGCAATTTTTTGTAAGATTTCTCGGCGTGTATTAACTTCGAATTATAGGTAACATAAAAAGTTGTTATTGACTAAATATTCGCATTTATAATATCAGTTAGGACTTACATCATCGAGTTTTCTGACTAGAATAAGTAAAGTACTAGTACACTAGGTACTAGTACTTTTCAAACTTAACGAAAATTCTGGACCATACAGATTTTAACGACCGACGACCCTCTTTTCTGTATAATCCCTGTATAATCTCATCCCCCACGTATTATAATTAGTAACGTATGCGGGTCGTGTTGTGTTCAGTTCTCACGAGTCGAATCGGTTTACGAAAACTTTTAACGCCCGCCACAGTTTCGTAATCTGTAACTGCCCGTTAAACTAATATGCAGGAGTCAGTTAGTGATGCGCCAGAGATTTTATTTTAGTTCGATATAAAGAAATGGAATCGATATAGGTTGAGTTTTATCGTGTTGAATGATTTAGACGTCGTTTAGACGTCATCGTAGACTTTGTGTGGTAGGTTCAGAGTTGCGTTACATGAGTTTAGATTTCTCGGAGATAAAGTAACAAGGTAATGTTTCTTTTAACCGACTTTTTTGAAGTCGAAGTCGAAGGAGAAGGTAATCAATTCGTCTGTATGTTTTTTTTTAAATAGAAGGGGGCAAACGAATAAGCGATTCACCCGATATCAAGTGAACGCTACCCGTAGGTAATGAGTTGCAGATGCGTTGCCTACATTTATGCACAGAGTAGGTGATAGACTGGAAAAGGGATATTTCCTTTCTTTTCTATCCCTTCATTATCAGAAAGGGATGGGAAGAGGTAAGGTTTATATTGATAAAGGTTAGATGGGTCCAGTCAGATTTAATCATGTACCTTGGAACTAGATTACCTAGATGTCTACTTAAGACAACTAATGGCTGGTACATTGTTCGATTTGCATACATCTTGCCTTTAATATTTATACTTATTGTTTCAATTTAATTCGAACGTGGAAAATATTAAAGGGTACATCACTAAATCGTGTCTCATCGATATTACCTAAGACGAGGCGATAGTGGAATACATACGTAAGTGGGCTAATCACCGTACGGCGTCTGCCCGGGATTGGTACTGTTGCGCCTGTCTGCGCGTACTTTATGACTTATTTAGTGAGGCTGGTCGCCAAACGAGCCACATGCAAGTATGATTACAACCTTTTTACGACCGAATTGATTTCTTATCGGTTGGATTGCCTCACGAGTTCTCCTTTTAGTATGGAGATTGCAGTGCATCCGTTACGAATCTTGTAATTGACAATATCAGCAGATATCCTAATTAATATTATAAGTGATATTGTGGTTTGTTTGTTTGTTTCATCATGAAATTTTGTGTACACATTGTCAGGGTTAATAGAAAATGACATGGGGGACTTACCTTTTATCCCGAAAGTAAAACCGTTCCCGCGGTACATAAAACCTTCATTGACAATATCGGTTGCCATGTTTTATGTTTTCAATGACAACTTATCGACATATGTTACCTATAATTCAAAGTTATAAGTGGAATCATCTTACGTAAAGTTTGGAACGTGGATAATGAGAAACGAATACATGCGGTTCGGGCATGAGCTAGTTGTGCGGGCATCTTTTATTTTTACAGTTCCCTATCTGACCGTTTAAATTTTGAAACAAAGATGAATATAGAAAAAAAGCCGGCCAAGTGCGAGTCGAACCCACGCACGAAGGGTTTCGTACCATTACCTATAAAACTGCAAAAAAAAATCACGTTTGTTGTATTCTATTTTTTAGTATTTGTTGTTATAGCGGCAACAGAATTACATCATCTGTGAAAATTTCAACTGTCTAACTATCACGGTTCATGAGATACAGTCTGGTGACAGACGGACAGCAGAGTCTTTGGGGTAACTATAAAAAATCAATAGACTTAATCGAGTAATAGTCGAGGTGTTTAACGTTACAGCTAGGCTTTTACGCTAAAATTGTTAACCGCCAGATTAGATTAACCTTAAAAAGTATTGCGTAGGCATAAGTTGACAAGTCCAAGTGTTGTGTTTGTATGAGCAGTAAGTGTTTAATATTAGATATCAATGACGCCTTGTGTTTATATATCTGGCGTGATTTACATATCAGACGTGAGCACGCGACCGCCATTGCGATGGGTGAAAACGACGATGAAAAGGGCGATATATGGTAGGGGAAAATCGTATATCGGGAGATCGACATATCCGACATGAAACACGCTTATTTGAATTCAGAACAGTTTCTTTTTTTTCGTTTATTTTTCACTTTTTAAGACACAAGAGGGTTTTCACATCTGTCGCCAGTCCTTATGTCCTGTGTTTTCTTTCGGTCCATTTTGTTCAGTTGAAAAAACTGTTCTGACAACTACACAGAAAAGTTGACTTAGATGAAATAAAAATAAAGAAATACGTCATTTTTTGCTTTATTTTAATGACTTCAACAAGAAATTGAGTCGATATAATGTCCTTGAACAATATTATCCCGTTTACACGTTACAAAAATCCCATAAGCTACAGCCACGTCCTGTGCGCCTCACGGGACGTCACGCCCGCCATCAGTCTCGCACGCGCCACCGTTGGTAACACACGCATTCATAAATAACTATTAAACAATCTCAATTTACGTAATATATAGTGTACCTTATTACGATCACATAAGAGCTATTTTAACAATTTAATCTGAAAAAAGTGCAAAGTTGTTGTTAGAATTTCATCACTCTGTGTTTTTTACATTTCAGTGTGGTGTATCTTATTTCAGGGCAATAAGGTGTAATTTCTTTGAGCTTTCTACGCGACTGGACCATTGTTTATTTTTCAGAATTTGTTTGTTTATATCGTGCGTTTGTGATACATCGCTGCTTGTATAGATATGAGTGACGGCGCTCAGTGAGCAGGCGGTGTACTGTGATGAATGGTGGCTTAGTGATACCCGCGAATGGAACTCACGATGGCGAACAGGGTGATGGGTTACATGATATGCGGGTACAGTTCTGTGGATAATTTGCTGGTGAGTTTTTTTTCTCCAACATAATACAATACTTCGAAATTAGTTAAAGCCGTTACGCATTGTTTCAGAGTTACATTCTCGTTACCGAAACCAAAAAGTTTTTTTTGTTTTAATTATAATTTTAGTGCTAATCTATCACGTGCACTGTAGTGGAAAAATAATAGCGTGTTTGTAAAATCTTTCAAGGTCATAGTGTTGCGAGGCACGCTGTAATAACGAAATTTTACAGGACCGAATGTTGTGTGCATTATAATATAAAAAGATAAAGGAAAATTTTAAAAAGAATCAGAATAAAGAAGAAAGACAAATTCTACTCAAAAATGAGTGCAGGTACCCTTCGTTACTCTGACCACGTTCTTAGGACTATGCATTTGTGGTAAATTTGTCTACTTTGGGCTACAAGCCGTCTTGTATTTTTTGATGAATTTTCCGGGTATTTTCAATATTGCAGCTTGTAACACAGCTGTTTTACATAGTGTTATAATAATAAGGTTATCGCATTAATGTAGTTTTCTATAGAATTATTAAAATTCATGCAGTAGCTTCAGAATTTTATAATTTGTAATAAAAAAAACTTTTCCTCGTGTTTTTCATGTTTTATGGATATTATTGTTAAATTCAATTACTTTTGAAAAAAATTATATCAGATATGTAATTTTAGTTTGTTTTTTCTAAAACAAGTGTTTTTATGACGTCAAATAATCGTGAAAACCTGTTAATGGCTATTTTGTTTGGTATTATTTATACGTATTATGTAAAATTTGCTGTCGCTATTTCCATAAATTAATTAATTAATTAAAATGGGATTAAGCGAAGATACGGTTTTAGTTTTTTCTCACTTGTCTTTTTTAACGTCTGATTTTTTTTAAATAAAAAAAACACACGATCTCCGCGTCTATTACATCTCAAATCCTTCTCCGAAGAGAGTTAACAGCATCTTTGGAGAAGTAGTTGACATGCAAGAAGCTGACGGATCGTGTGAAATGCATAAACGTTATGTTTTTTATTTACGTGGCATGGAATAGCACAATAACATGTTTGTTATTTGATTGTTTTTGTTATTATGGTATGTTTGATTCACTGCGAGGCTATAATAGGTATTGTGCTGTTATTTTTGCTTGCAGAAAGTGGCCGATGACAGTGCTTGACTATTGTTCGAGTTATTTGCTATTTCCTATAACTTGTGTTACTGAATATTTGTAATGTCTATTTGTAATACAAATCAGTAAATATACGGCGTTCTTTATGCAATAAAGGTCGGCCCTTCCTTCCTTCTTCCAGTGGACTCCTGTAATCGTTACCAGAGCGGACCGGGATCATAGCTCCACCTTGTAGGAAGTCTAAGCTATGTTTGGTTTCTTTTTTGTCCTCGATCTTTTAGGATGTTCAGTCAACGCTTGCAAAGCCCCTTCTATAGCATTAAATCGTAGTGTCTTCGTAATGTATGGTGATCAATCTACCAAATCTCTACTCACATACAACGTACCGAGTATACTATAAAACAAGGCACTCGAATTTACATGTATGTAAAGATTCTAAGTCAATTTTGATTAATTCTGGACAAATAAATCAATATGAGATGTATGTATGTCAAATGCAACTTATGGTCAATGTCCCAGTGTCCGTAGACCAGGGCCGGACAGATATTAGATATCGATTGTACCGCGATATAATTCATTTAAGAATTGTTTGAATAGAATTCTGTTAAAAGTTCATTACGCAAATTAGATGATTAACATTTATGCTCCAAAACAATTATGCTATCGATGATTTCAATGAGTAATTAAATAAAAACTATTTTAGGAGTATTTTGCTGAACCCTGTGCACGCCTTTTTCCCCTCAATTTCTCGATTATAAAGCAAAGCATTGTTAAACTTAGTAAGACGTTTGCGGTTCAAAACTGTTATCGGTTTGAGAAGCCCTGGTTTAGAGTGACGAGTTAATATGTCGGTCGGCACGGCAAAGGTCGTTTCAATGTATGTTTTTGTCGAACAGTCTAACAAGGCGTGCGTTTAATTAGCTCTAATTACTAGCGCTGACCATTTTAAAAGATCGCGTCAGTTGACATTCTTTCAACGGTTCGCGTCTTTTGCGTTGGACCGTCGAAGAGTTCAAAATTAGTTCAAATATTAACTACATTCCTGATTTTGATGTGGGAGGACCAAAGTACTATCCCCCCTCCCCACTAGTACTAGTAACCCACATGATTTTGTTGCTCATGTGAAAGCAATTAAAAGAGTTATGTTTGCGTTGCCAAACCTCTATGCAGGAAGGAGTAGAAATTGTAAAGGGTAGAGGGTTGCTGGGAAAAGGGGAGAAGTGTTATATATCTTTAGTATAAAAACAATAAACGAGTGCACGAGTCCTTGTTAGCAATTGATACAAAACGAGCCGGCCTTACTCGGGCGCGACTCATCAATAAACTGGGTCAAACGTCGCCTGTCGCATGCACACATCAAACCCTGTCTTAAGGATTACAATAACAACGTATTAAAAGCTATAGAACGTAAAAGAGGTGGACAGATACAGTTTGAGTCCTTTACAGAAGAAAATCTGTAGAAGTAAACTTTTTCAATTGTCACTATTCTTCTTTAACTTTTAACCGCGTTCTAACGCGCGTTAAACAGGCGCGTCTAAGGCAGTAGACCGCGTTAGACGCGCCTGTTTTGAGCTTCCACCTCGGCGGCAGTCCTTATGCTGCCCGCTTGTCCGTCTGACTGTGTTTTATTTATAGTGGAATGTGGCAAACGAGTATGTATTTCACGTGATATTAAGTGATCAGTAACCATAGCTATTGTGTTGCAGATCCGTTGTCTATCGTTATAGAGGAGGAGATAAACAGCAAAAGATACCTTCTCCTCTCCATCCCCTCCCTCGTCAAATCATTTTCCCATCGTTTTCTTATAAGACTAGCGAGGGTAAGGTGAATAGAATTAAGCTTCCGGTACAACCTTGTGTGTATGTGTTGAATAGCCTTAATACTATTTTCAACGACAAGAAATCCGAATCACAGATTGTGTATTTATCTTATCAGGAGTCTTGTCGATTGATGGAGATTCTAAGATTAACTTTTTGACAATGCTTGTATTATGTAAATTCTTCAGACATACATAACGACTTAACTAGATTACAGTTTAGTGCAAAGAATTAATTGTATTGTAAGTCGTCATAGAAATTCCCCCCAAATGCCCTACAAATATTGCATTTGAAATTACAAGTAATCGTGGATCTTTGAAACAAGAATATTTTTAAAGCCCTCAAAGAAAACAGACCAGAGTAACTGGATAATTTACATCGCTCACCAGATTTACGGTTTCGTATAAATCGCTTTGACGATCTCCTGCAGGCGGCGCCGCGTGCGCAGCCTAGGCTCGGCCGAATCCGATCCGATGACGAATCGATATAGATGAAATAAAACATGCGAATGTTCTGAATGGTTGTTGGCGTTAGCCTGCTCTAAACGAATGTTCGCTTCGATACATCTTCGAAGCGAACTTTTGTAACTCGGACGTCTAAACGAAAATCAAGCATAAAATAACACAAAGTTCTATTGAAGTATTCAAAAAGTTTAAATGGACGCAAATTGTGTTACACGAATTAAACTAATGAGAGGAGGAGGAGGCCATCGTCGTCGGAGTCACCGCCGCAATCGCCTTCGCCATCGCAGTATTATAAAAAAATATCGGAAATATCCCTCAATAAAAGGGGAAAATTTATCCTCTACAGGTTATTACTAATTTTAACGTAAAGCCCAAGGTTTCAGAGATATTTGCAAAAGGCGTTTTCAAAGATGGCGGCTAACGTTCGCGGCTTCGGGCGACAGACACTAGGGGACACCCCCTGATATAACACAATCGAAAAATCACATAGGATTTTATGTAGAGCGAATGTCTTTCAACAAAATGATATTCTTTTGTACGTGGCGTCGAAAGATTTGCCAAACGTCTTATTAAACTTATTCAAATAATTTGGCAGATCGAAGCCAAGAAGCATTATATCTTAGTTCCAGTTAAAACGAATTGTGATTCCAATACTTAAGACTTAGGCGGTTATCTCTCGAACCGAAGCGATCGTTCGCTTCGCATGTAATGCGTGTGCATAACCGTGTAGTTTGGAATGTATGAATGAGTTTAAATTTAGTGGATGGGTTACAGCGGTGCTGGGTTGTTGTCGGAGTCGAAGGCGTGTAAACACCGCGGAGGTCGAGAATAGAGGAAGCGGAGCTAGCACGTAACAATGCCGGCCCAATTTCCATTTTATTGTATTTGCGTTGAGCGCTGGCCATTTTGTTTATCGTACGTTTGCTTTGGCTGTGGCACTGTGTATTATCGGCGTCTTGGAATTAACCGATTCAAATGAATACCAAGATTCCATATCACGTAGTTATTGAACCAGAACTATTCGGTATTATACGATGCATGCGGTGCTTTACGATTTATGTCATGTCAGGAGTCACAACAACAAAGTACAAGGAAAATTCGTTTTCGACTTATGGAACCTTGTCACATCTAATTCTATAAACATTTTATAACTTCGATTATTTTTCGTTTAATTGAGGTAAAATTAGATAATGTTCTTAACTCGATGGATGGACGCTACCCCACTCGTCGTAAAACCTGTGTTAAATAATTTCTGTCTCCACGAAAAAGACATTGGCGTCGTTTTTAGTATTATAAATTGAAGGGAACAAGTCTCCGTAATGTTCAGACAAGCCATGTTATAACAAAGTCTTGCTGAACTAATTTTAAGTTATAAATATAAAGTCGGTTAAGGCGGTCGTTTCAGGAAGTGTGTGCGACATGCGTGTTGCATTGTGATTCCAAGCCGTACGACTGTCCTGCCCATCCGGCCAACAATCAATGGGCTTACGTGACATATATTTAAACTAGTATTATATCATAGATCAGTCGTGAATTGAATAATTCAGACAGGTGTGAAAAAGTTGAATATAAGTTGTAAGATGTATAAGCGGTATTGAATCTATTTTGGAACTCCTATTTGGTGCCAATAGTAAAGAAGGGTATTCGGTGATTCTAGCATGGTGAACGGATGAATGAAGAAAGAGTGAAAGACAAATACATGTTGCAAATTTGAGTACTGTTGACGTTGACGTGCCAGAAGATTTTATATCGATCAGATCAGAAGCCGACGAGCTTGGATGCGTGTGTATGTGTGGGTCTAAAAGAAGCGCGAGAGTTGTGCCAGGATCGCGCCAAATGGAAATCTGTATATTTCTGCCTATCCCTCTCGGTTGCAGACGTGTAAGCATATGTATATTATTTATTTATAAACCGCAATTTTTTTGGGTTTCATTGTAGTTTCAAGATGTTATTGCTGTCATTAAAACATTTTTTATTTTGTACCTCTGATATATTTCCATTTCACGCCCAACCTAATTTCTTACAGGCAAGAAATAGCTGCAGAAAAAGGAAATAAAACTATGAAAAAAAATTCCTGTGCTATTTTAATTCAATCGTGCATAGTTTTGTATTTTAAAACATGAGATGAAACGAGTCTAAAATAATCCAAAATGCAATGTGCTACGAACCGCGTAGGTGCTTCCCGGTGTACAGATACGCATTGCTGAATCACAGCCACATACCATTCATGATTGGCGCTCGTCTTCGCGTCTGTAGAAAATCGACGTGAAAATCTGTTTTACATATAAAATCTACGTACGCAAACCAGATGCTACCAACGACAGACATGAGTAAAGCCATGTCAAGCTCTTGTTGGGGTTCTTGTGGAGACGAAAGACATGGCCGTGTCTTTCGTCTCCACCGAGAATGTTCCAGAATAACTTGTACCAGAAACACCTCTGCCGCTGTTTACAGCATGTTACGGTAAGGACCTGTCATTTAAAATCAGATGAACTGCATTTTTCCGTTGACGTGTACCATAAAAGTTGCCATATTGTATATTTAATAATGTTATTTCGGGGTCGTCACAAAGTACACAAGTCAGTTTATCTAATGCAAAACATCTGGCCGCTCAATCTCAGCGGCTGAGCGATCGCGGACTATAAGTATGTAGTGTATGTCCTTTCCATGCATCTATGTAGCGAATAATATCTTATTTTCTATGGGAAAAATATTTTTGATGTACCTACATAACTCAACAGACGCCTCAGATTTAAAAATTCTCTCCTTACATCCTAACTAATATTACACCTGCGAATGTGAATTTGTTTGTTTGTTACGATTTAATTGCTTACGAATCAAGCGGTCATCATGGAACTTTGCACACATTGTCTGTGGTACAGAAAATGACACGGGCTCTTTATCGCTTATCCAGAAAATGTTTATGTAATGTTTCATGTTTTGACAATAACAACTTTTTGACACATGTTACCTATAATTCCAAGTTTTTATACGCGGAATCATGTTACAAAAATTTCGAGCGTGGAAAATGAGAAATGCATGAGGTCGAAGCCGTGGCCAACATCTAGTATCGGTATTATTGTGACAATATTCTATTGCGGTTTATTCATTCATTACAATTTAATTGATAATCTGAATATAAATCATTCAATTAAAATGTATTGTAATTGATTGGTACGTCTCTTAATGAACATTTGGGTTCTTTAAATGGAAGCTATGAAATACTTTGCACTTCGACTGTTCAAGGCTTTGTAGCGAAGTTACGGCAGACGCTTGGGCTTATCCTCAACCTCTTTAATAGTAAAACCTCGGCATGGTCTGATACTTCTCGAAGACAGTTCTCGGTCGGTTGAGAACTGGACTCAAGAGCGAAAGGGTGCCTATTAGAGGTCCTATTAGAGAGTCCTCAACAACAATTGTGCCGGCTCGACCGGTGAAATACCACGACATTATAGAAGACAGGCGTGATGCAGAAGTATTCTGCGATTCGGCTGATGAGTGAGGTGCCAGAGGTCTAATTTCAGACCTCTTTCCTTTCCTAATAAGCATAGGATGGTAAGAAGAGGATGGGGAAAAAGGAAACCTTTTTACCGTCTATCCCCTCCTTAAAAAGTTGTCTATGGGTAGTGGTCTCTTAATATCAGATGACCCGCTTGCTCGTTTCCCATCTTAGTCCATAGAAAAAAGATTACCAAATTTTCTGTACAAATTTTCTGTTTGGTCAGGCTACATAATGTATGAAATATAGTCCATGTCTTGCGCAGTTTAAAGCTACCGGCATCGTGGCATTATTCTTCTAGCTGTCACTCATATGAAATGACATAGTTTAGTTTTTATATGTACACATAACAAGACAACTGCAGGTGTCTAAGATAACGTTGTCAAGCAGCAACCCTCTCTGTTGTCTGTGTGGCGTCTCTGTCGCACGTCGCCGGGGCAAAGCCCTCGACACGTGCGTTACAGTTGCTAGTGGGGACAACACACGGTTTTGTTTTGTTCGGAAATATTGTTTACTTTTTGCGAATAAGTGTTGACCTTTGATTTTAATTATTATTTTATTATTTTAGATCAATTAACGTCTGGTAGACAATGGTCTACCAGCAAATGTGCTGGTTTTAAAGACTTGGAATCATAATCGTCGTTTTAGTAATTCTCGTAACTAAACTATGACCCCTTTGCAACCCCTTTTTTACAAGATAAGCGGTGTTTGTACGAGATATCCATAAATTAAATAAATTTGCTATTTACCTATTATTTACGAAATAATTTATTAATTTCTTTATTAAAGCGGACTTTAAAAGCCTTATTTGCGAGATTTTACGAGTTATATGATATTATCTATAGAGGCCTGTATAACGAACCGAATTACATGACTTGACTAAGAATCCGGTGGCCAAGAAAAATAGGAAAAAACTATGTTTGTAGAAATAATTTTAAATGCGTCCTTAATGTCAGAAATCCATGGTGACCACAACTGTATGCCTAGCGGTGCTACGCCGAATAGTTTAAAATTATTCTAACCGTGAAACGAAATAGTCCTTAGAACGGTAGATTTATTTGGAAACTAGATCAATGAGTTTAACTGACGGTTACGGAGAACGGAGTATATAAAAATATATACTCTTTATATCAAATCGTTACGACTTCTGCCATAATACTTACATATTATTAATACATAAAAGAAAAACAAATAATATTTGTAGGCTTTGTGAGGCAGCCTCGTTATTCAGTCGATTTAGATTGCAATCTGAAAATAATAAGCCTACGAATGTATAGGAATGACTCCTCGTATTCTTTATTTATTTAATTCCAATGAAAACACAGACTAATTTTTAAGAGGCCGCGTGTAACCTATATTACCTCCTTCGCCATTCCAGTGATAATCTGGGCCAATGTGTTCATCCACTTGTACTCAATTCGCACTTCCTTCTTGATCGTAATTTCATGAGGTTATATTCGGGACTTGTCCCGTTGTCCTGGATTCGGTGTCGTTGAACCTGTGCTGCTTCGATTTGGCGCAGACATGATTGACTTTAATTCGATTATGTGCCTGTTAACTGAGACCATTGAGGTCGATTGATATTAAAGTTTTGATCAGTGTTATTTGCTACGTCTTTTCTTTGCTCGATACTTCTCATTTAATTTGTCTTATTTATTATTTTTACTTGATTGTAACGTATCAGGACACAGTTGTGCGAGTTGCAGAGAAGCTTTCTCAATGGTACTGTCTCTGACTGTCGTATCTGGATCTGTGCGACTACATGCTAATACAACTATTTAATTACAATGTCTCTTACCAGTTTCGCGATGATTGTTACGTAGCACGTGTCAGTCGGCGCCTCGTCCTTGCTGTGTAGTTTGCCAGGAATGGGGTTGGTCTTAAAACTTATAACCACCATATCAGTTTTGTGTTAGTCGACTTGTAACACTCTGCACGTTAGTCATTCCTGTTACTATAACTATGCCCATGCTTGGTGTTTTGCCGTTTCCTGCTCACACTGACTCATGGTGTTACCAATTGTTTGCTCGGTAGGAATTGTTTTGGGTGTCTATTTTAAGGTAACTTGTTTTGCATATTTAGTCACGCAAAATTGTATTAAATATTGTACCGATTGAGTCGTAGCCGGACGCTTTTGCTTATAATTAATCTCATTAGCCATGTAACAAAGTAATAGCAAATTGTGAACTTACCGAATCCTTCGTTATTTGACGTATCATTTCTCGTGTTCTTAAGCTGCCGAAGCGTGAACTGATTTTTTCTCGCATTATATACTATGTCGGCGTCATTCTCAATTCCCGCTTTTATCTTCATTACGTCAGAACTTCGACATTTATGAATGGATTCTGAAAGTTATTTTTACAATTGACTTGTTAAACTCCTAAATAGTTATGTATTATTTTGTATATTGTCGAATCGAAGTCGGTTTTTTATAGTAAAATGTTGTCTGTTGTATCTTAATCTACCACTGTTTGGTTATAAATCACTAAATAAAGTAAATCCATACAAATTCTATTTGATAAGATGGAAAAGTATTAAAATAACTTATCAATGCAAGCCGTCTGTTAACATCTCAGCTGGTTTATCGGCTGAAAATTCAAGTCTGTCTGTCTGCCCCGCTGGCAGGAAGTGAGTAAGATAGTTTAATTAATGGAATGTTTAGTGAATAGTTGACGTGGTTCAATTGCTGCCGCTACAGTCTGGCTTGGTTGAATCACCGTCGTCAGTGACGTCACTGACGCAGACGTTTGCGGCTACCTATAGTCTCTGTTGCGTTAGCTTACTCTTTACACATAATTAGTAATTCTTATAATAGCCCGCGAGGTAGTTTAGTAGTACGTTTGTAGAACAATTCCCTCAAAAATTTAATTAATAGATTCCGTCGAATGGCTCATATGAATATTGTGTATAATTTAATTTACTTAAGTTGGTGATTACAGACTAAGCGTATAGCTTAAGGCTGTTTTAATAATGGCTAGACTAATTAAATGGTAATATAATTTAGCTTTCTGTAAGATTAGAAGGAATAATACATCATAAATGTGAGTGATTAAGTGCTTTCGTGTGATGCAGATACGATACTTTACGTCTAGTTTTAAATGTGAGTGTCTACATATACAATAATAACATCGCTATATGACTTCTCTTGCTAGATAGCGACTTTTAAATGGAAGAATTTGTGTATAACATTTTTTTATTGTTTATACAGCGCTTGCATTTTAATGTTATGAATGAATGTTGATATTTACGAATATTTTTCAATCAGCTTTGAAATATGCACCGCCTGCGCGTCATGTTTACTTTGTCCAAAGAGATAGTGTTTGTTTTCTCACGTCCGATTTCCATTATCGGATTGCCATCAGTCTTAGTTTGATTGTTCATTATATGGCTATCTACATCAGTCATCATCAGTCAGAAGTGGGATGGCGCGTTGCGACAATAGTTCAAAAATAACTAATCGAGAAAAATCGACCCATGTAACTTAATAATAAAATTCAAAATTGAATACAAGAAATCGTTTCAACTGTTCCAAATTTAAATAAGCATTTTGTTGGCGCATGTTGTTCACGAGAATCTATAGGATGTTCCCCTACCAAATATCGTCGAATTCGGTTAAATAAGTTTTCCCTTTTAAAATAATAAGACCAACAGAACTGTATGTTGTGTTGAGCATCGCATTTGCTCGTGTGGCGCTCTCCGTCGAAATCATAGCGAGGCCCTTGTGGAATCCCTCCAAGTTGGAGGATTCAACAGATATCCTTGTACAGAGTAGGGAATTAGAGTACCAAGCAAAATATGTTATCGGAAAGATCATAGCAGAGACCTTCTTCGCAGAAGTTGTGTATTGTGCAGAATATCTGCTTATATATATTGTCGTGGACTAGTGTAATGACAAGTCTAGAGACTATACGTATTGCAATGGTTGCAAACGATAATGTGATTATAGCGCATACACAATCGTTCGATAGGATTTTTTTTTGTTTAAGTCCGTAAAATATTGTGCACAAATTATTAAATCTTCATCCGTTGATGAGTGCATGCAACAAGTTCTTACAAGACAACATGAGATCGGATCCCGTGCCCGTCTGGATGTTACGAGCTTAATGGACATTAGTAACAATTTTTTTTTTTTTTTTTTTTTTTTGACTGAAAGGTCACTGTTTGCCTTGAGGAGGCATTTACAGCTACACCGGGCTCGAGGCGGCAGGGCGCAGAGGGCGCCTAGCCTAAGCCTCTTTAAGAGTAACTTAGCTCGAGGGCTCCCTCCGTAGGGGGAGCCTCGGCTCGGGCCGTTACCTTACTAGTATTACCGGATTGGGAGGCCGCCGAGCTCTTAGGTCGCTTCGGCGGACGCTCCATGGAGTGACTGGGCTCAAGGGACCCCGAGAGGGGACCTCGGCTTGGGCTGTCACTCAATACGCGTTTAGCTTTCCGATTCGAGGGTGCCCGAGAGGGCCGAGCCTCGGCTCGATCGGTAGCTATTGTCTGACTAAATTAGTAACAATCAAGCGCGTACAATAACAAGCGTACCGACGGGGGCATAAGCGACGGGGGTCGTTACCCGCTCGTGGGAACGCTGTGACCCGTTACATTGCCACCGTGACGTACTTCTTATCGCGCTTATCTATAACAACACCATCTCATGCGTTGTTTACATAATACGATTTAGGACATTATATAGTTATCTCTTCTTCATCAACGGATCCTTCTGTAATGTAATCTGTAATCCTAACACTCAATCACGACAGTGAATCGTTCGTCCTCAGGCCCGGTTCATTTGACGATACAATCACTACAGAAAAAACAATTGCGTTCAATTAACCCGGAAATTGTCGCTTTCAACGTACCGTGACATAGCCTTTCAAAGTTCATGGTGTTGACTATTTTGTAATTTAACAAAAAAATGGCGCTTAGTTTGGAACTGCGGAAAACGAACAGAAGAGGTTAATATAAGACTATTGACGGAAAATCCATCTGGAGTTGACGGCTTGAGAGAGGGGTGGATTCTAAAACAATAGACGGTTTGATTGACTCTTCAACAGTGATATGCGGATTCTGAGTTTAATCGTGGTAGCTTTACTTAGAGGTACCGTTTTAATGTCTTTATTACGCGTTGATTGACATTAAGCGACATAACTGGCAGAAAATAGTCGCATCTGTTTAACTCCAATAACTGTCTGGAGCTATTCTGCAGATACGACAGGAAGTTCCTTAGCGTTCCATACAAACAAGCGTTATCGTTTGATGCTTACGGTCGTTACTAATGAAACTCGAATCTTATCACGAATCTGCATATATTTATTCACTAACTATTTTAGTTAGACGTAGTTAGCAATCGCTGTGTTTATTTGGCGTGCAATAAATAGATGGCACTAATTTTCTTTTATCATATGTAATATTTTCATTCTTGTTACAGTGTTGTGACTATTTCTTTATGTATTGTTTCAGGTATGTAATTTGGGAACTTGGTATGTTGCAAAAACTGCGGCTTATTTTCTTATTAATAATTTTCCTATAGGTTTTCGTATATAAATTGGAGAAAATTACGAAGCGAGATAGTCTCTACTTTAAATTGACCTATGTTTAAAAAGTTCAGTTTCATCACATTTAAGTAATAAACAGAAATATGTCTCTATAAAAGAATTACGTTTATGTGTACTTATGTATATTGTTCTGAATCTGTCTAAATCAAAAATCTAAATGGAAGACCATTTAGCTACTGACTTTTACTGTACTCACTCACTCACGTTTTCTTGATCTTATCATGCGTTCATTCAGAGCCGCGATATTGACACAGACAGAAATAAACAAGTTCTTTGCCTTTTAAAACAATCCAAAACAATAACGGCTCTGAGTCATCAGGTATTTTTTTTTCTATTCATGCAAACTAAAAACTTAATTCGTGTGTTAGTGAAATGCCAGTCGGAAGTTTGGACTGCCTTTCATTACATTGAAATCTAATATGCTTAACTGCTTAATAAATCTTTCTTCTTCAACTTTGTCTTTCTTAGGAATTTTGATGGCGTTTAATTTCATTTAAAAAACCTAGGTTTTCTTAATTTTTTTTTAATTTGGTACAAACATTTAGTACAAACTTCACTTACATACTATTTTCTATACACTAAATGACTGAATTAAATGAAGCTTTATAATAATTTAAATGCATTCAATTTTATTTACTTTTTAATTATCACACCGGTGAGTTTTATTAGAGATCTGTTTTTGTTACAAATGGTAGGGACGTATAATAGCGCCCATTAAACCGGACCGATTAAACTCGGCGAATTTAATTGGCCGGCTGTTAGCTGGATGCAGGAAGTCGGACAGGAGCGGCAGAGTCCCTCCAATTAATTGTCGCTGTTGCCGTTCCGCCATGTTGTTTTTAATTGGACTACATTGTTTTGTGTGTAGTCCTTGTTGGAGTGCGTCGTAGATTAAATCAAATACAGGAAACAAATCTAGCTTGATTTTTTTAAATACTTTGGTGGTTATAGTTAATAATTTGTATGAAATATTAGCTATTAATTTTGGCGTAATCTGTTAATGACACGAATACGTGATGTACGATCGTGTACCGTAACTAATTAATGTACTTCATACTCGAGCCTCCAAAACGGGTACGCCAATTTCACGAAAATTTCAGATTTGCCTTAATCTGTGAAGTATGGTAACGATCGGATCAACATAGTTTTTATTTTTTCTACATGTGATCCGCCACGAACGATGCCGAATAAATGTGATATACTTTACCCATATAACGACATCAAATACCGTATTCACTGCTACCACTCCCTGTTTTAAAGCTTATCAAAGGGACAGGGAAACGTATGCAAGAAGAAAATTAACGGACCAATAACTAACCATTTTTTATTTGTTTAAAATGGCTAATTTATAAAAAATAGGTTTATGAATCCATTCTCTATCCATTAATTATACTTACTTTTCGTAAAGTAAGCTTGAAATTTATAGCTATTAATTTTCTTTGCCGTAGGCGAACATGAAGCACAGGAAAGTGTTGCATAAAACATCTAATAATATGAGGATTATGTCTTAAATAATAACAAGTCTTTATTGCACACTACAAATCCAGCTCAATATTGCCTTCACCCCTTAGCTAGGTAAAAGGTATTTAAGGAGCCAATGACTTCCCTTACATGCTATTTTACAAGTTTTGTGCGAAAATAAAAAAAAAGTTTAACCAAAATTAGTTTTTTTTTTAAATATAAAATCTCAATATCTTTGTGTGTGTGTGTGTGTGAGTAAGTGCGCTTATTCATGTATATTAATTAACATCTAGGATTGGAAAAGCTTTTCACAGGTACAACACCTTTCTATATCTTCTAGCCATTTCTTAACTATTTTCCTTTCTTCCTTCGTTTTATATTTTTAAATATGTGCGATTATTTAAGAACAAAGATATAATAATGATTCATAACATAACATAAAATAAGTATTTTGTGTACTGAAAGTACGTCAATTTTAAAAGGCCATTAAATTTACTTACGCATACAATAAAGTTTAAAAAGCTCCTATGTAGCTTTAAAGCGTCCACACAATAACATGTTCCGTTGCACGTTATTAAACCGAACGCTGAGAGCTGAGCTGAAAGCCTTTGTTAGCTGGCTTGTATATTTACGATTCCTTACTCACCTGGTTAAATTTAAACTTCGCTGTGCCCTGTCCGTTATATGTATCTAAAACTCGCTAAACTTCGCGCGAGAGTCAAAATAAAACTCAAACAATAATATAACTAAGTTTTCAAGTTCATTTTGCATTTACTTGGTCTAGTTCATTGCAGTTCTGGAACGTTTTGTCGCCGTATCTCAATGTTGCTATATCGCAGTTAAGATCGTATACTGATCCGAATCTTTGTTTGTGTAAAAATATTTGCTAAAATTTGGGACATGCTCATGGTGGTGGCAAACGTGCAAGCGGATCACCTGATGTTAAGTGAACGCTACCCATAGACATCCGCAACAAGCAAATGTGTTGCAGATGCGTTGCCTACCTTTAATTGACAGAGGATAGGAGATAGGCATATATAGGAAAGAGGATATTTCCTTTTCCCCGTTAACCCTCTCCCCGTCCAATCCTCTTCCCGTTCCCATCCTATCCTTATAAGTAAAGGCTGGGAATGGGAAGAGGACTCAAATTAGGCCTCCGGCATCTCACTCATCAGACGAAACGCAGAGTGCTTCTACTTCACGCCTGTTTTCTGTGAAGTTGTGGTATTTCACCGGTCGAGCCGGCCAATTCGTGCAACAGATGTTGTTGCGGACTCTACCACTGTTAAAACTGTTGTGTCACATTTTGGACTTTATTATTTGTAGTAAATAGCGATCTCTATATATCATACCGCGGTTGCGTGAAAAAGGCCAAACAAGGCAAAGCATTGCGGCTTATTTCTTTACAGATTTTTCTGGAGAAAAACAGTCACAGTCATGTGCCCAACAAAATACAGTAACTTGGTCATCATCTGAATTTATACATTATATTTTCATTAGCAACAATTCAGATTTACCTGTTATTACTGTGGTTACCAGACTTGTCCCACAATGTGTCTTCAAGTAAGAGAAAGAAGAAAATGACATAATACTTATATTGTGCATGGAGCATTAGACTTTGTCTTTATTCAGCTTGGAAGGTTACTAAAAATTATCTTACCCACAATATTAAAAGTGAATGTGCGTGCCTTAAATAGAGTAATGTCATTCAATCATCACCTCAGTGTTAGTATTAGCACCAACATACAATGTGATTGCATTACCAAGTCAATTATGTATGGTTAATCATCGTATTGTTCAAACAATAACATACTCTGCGTCATTGTTTTTAGATATATTGTTGAATGAACCGTTGGATAGGACGATGAGTCAGTTTCGTTTGAACTGTACGCCACGCCACGGTATGTATAGGGTCGCTTTGCGTACGCGAGGGGAGTCGCCGATAGGGTAACCATAAACTACAGAGGATTACAGTACATATCTCTTTCCGTCGTTTACTCTATGTTAAATATTACTTTTTTTAATTAAAAAGGTAGCAATCTACCTAACAGCTCACCCGATAATAACGGACCAGTACCCATAGGCGTCTGCAACAAGCTAACGAGTTTCAGATGCGTTGCCTGCCTTAAATGGACAAACAATAAATATATTTCCAATCATCTCCTGCCCATTCTTTTCTTATTAGAAAAAGGCTTGGATAACGCCTCCCTTTCCTCACTCATCAGTCGACACGCAGAAATACTTGTACATCACGCCTGTCTTTGAGAGCAACACCTCTCGTATTTCCATTCGAGCTGGCACATTTGTGCAACAGATGTTGTTGGGGCTGGGTACCAGTATTGTTTTGCGATCTGGTCTGGTATTTTGCAACTTGGCAACACCGTTAGATTAGGTTAGGTTGTCAGTTAATTTGCAAAACAATATTAAAAGGTTCTTGTCAAGTCTTATTTGCAGGAATATTGGTTGGTTAAGCCGGTTGCTTTCTATTTCTGTTCCACACAGCAGTGTAAAAACTTAACGCCTTAACTCGTAAATGGACTAGCTTGTAAATATAACAAAGCATTATCTTTGGGTAGCGAAACGTATGCTCACCCTACAAGGATCAAAAAATAGTAAGGTGTGTTGCGGGGGCGCAGTGGCAGTGTATTTGCAGCGAGCCTGGCGCGATGTTGTGTTCCGGCGGTGCCATGGACCGCGCGTACATGTCCCTGCGAGCCAGGAAACCCCCTACCACCACGGTGTGTGCCTTTTGTTTTCGCCTTGTTTATATGTGAGCTTTGTGTGGTGTAGCGTAAGAAAACCCTGATATGTGGTATGTAGTTTTATTATTTCTAACTCAAGAATGACTAAAAGAGCGATTATGCAAACCTGTGAGTATAAAGTTTACTCAGTCTGGAATATTACCTACTCTATGTTGACATAGATGTCCACCGCGAGTTCGCACTGCCGAAAACATTCATACAACATGTTGTCATCTCGTTTTTTCTTTTTCATTTGTCAAGAACTAGGTTGGTTCATCCTTCGTAGAGAGCCTCATCGTTTCCGAAGTAGGTACGGAATATAGTTAGCTATAACAACCATTCGTTGAAATTACACGTAGCGTTGGTACAATCCGTTGAATATGAAAAAGTCCACAGACTAATAAAGTAACATATTTATTACAATCAAGGGTTCGTTCTTTAATATATTCATAGGAAATCCAGTGGCAATTTTTTAAATAAGAGATGGGGGCAAACGGACGGCAAAACACCGAGACAATATTTTTGAAAAAATCATATCTGACACATACAGTACAAAATATACCAATTTAAGTTTTAAAGTATCTTGCTTAGCGTTGTCTGGCCATGCCATTCAGGACATTGCCTTTTATAAAAATAGATTCATAGTTCGGTATCCCTTTGATTCATCCCGGAAGCCATTACAGTAAAGAAGCACGTCCCTACACTATATCGATGTCTCGCCATTGTCTTATCATATCAGTTACGTGGTAAGAATTTAGTTGGCGCACTTTCCTGGTTACCAAGCCGTTCTTAAGTGCGTACTAAATGTTTGTTCGCTTTTGTAACAATGCAATTAGCTTAAGATATATTTAGGAAAATAATGTCCAATATAGTTTATTCTGTTTCTCACGCCGGAACCCAGAGAGGTAGGCAGAGATTACGCGCCATCCTGGCACACCTCTCTCCCTTCTACATCCATACGTCTATGCATACATACTCGTCGACTATGGGTGTTCCTAATACGCCTCTCATTAGTATGTCATTAATCTAATCGATGAAAGTTCCCAAATTAAATGTATTTATTAATTTTTACGTTCACGGTACTGAGATATTTTAAACATTGGTATTACGTGATTTAGACGATTTTAAAGCGACCCGCAGTCTCCCAGTACACTATTTTAGAATACAGTGTTACTTAAATAGTACCTTATCAGTTTGATAACAAGAGTTAAATTTTATTTTCATATCAGATAGAGTTATAGATAGTAACCGATTAGCAGACTTGGGTAATCAGTATTATATTGCATTTAATAAAACTCTGAAGTATTCGTCTGCTATTATTTGTGGTATTATCCTAGCTGGCGTTCAAGCGCCTGCTTTAAACTATCTTTAAATTGTAATAAAATTCGTTCCGACGGAAATTGGGTGTCGTTACTGGTTGCCCAGATTTACGACTTCCACTGTTTCATTGTTGCGTCGTATCACACGTCGTACGATCGTGCTGAGCTTCGGAGCTATTGGATCCTATATAAATAGGATAGAATATATAAGAATGGATAGTATACCTTGTTTAATTGAAAGTTATGATTGTTGTAAACATGGCGGCC
The DNA here is from genome assembly GCA_029849275.1 of Papilio elwesi. Classification (NCBI taxonomy): domain Eukaryota; kingdom Metazoa; phylum Arthropoda; class Insecta; order Lepidoptera; family Papilionidae; genus Papilio; species Papilio elwesi. The sequence goes on along the minus strand of CM056704.1, from coordinate 8,299,861 downwards.
ATTACACTTTTTATACTTTCATCGTAAATGTTGTAATTTTGTGGAAATCGTTAGATAAAGGTTAATGAAGTTGTGCTATACGGATAGCTAATGTTATAAGGTAATATGAGAAAACGTTGTTTTCACGGAAATATCTTGGAATTCACGAATTTTAAACCTTAAAACCTTTGTTTACAAAAATCACATCTTGCTGTGAAACAAGGTATAGGTGTTAGCCTACTCTTCGACTAGCACAAATGTAGAAATGAGTGCTTTATGATTATATATATTATCCCTACTATCTATCTATCTATCTATAATATTATAAATGTGAATGGAAGTTTGTTTGTTACGCTTTCACGCGAAAACTACTCAACCGATCATCGTGAAACTTTGTACACATATTCTTGGAGGTATTAGAAGTAACATAGGATACTTTTTATGAAGAAGAAAAAAGTATATAAAAAGCGAAGTATGTATGTTCCCTAGAGACCTATAGACCCCGACACTTGACCGGCTTGACCGATTTCGATGAAATTTACAGGGATTGTCCAGATTGGCACAGCGGGTGTTCCTGTGTTTGGTAGCGATCGGATCAACATAATTAGTGGTACCGGGCGAAGCCGGGGCGGGTCACTAGTTTGTATATAAATGAATTGTAGTCCTGCGGGCGTAGATAGCTTAAGTGATATATGTATTGGATAAAGATAATGTAAGTTATTGTAATTACGTCGGTAGGTAAATCTTTCAGCTGCTTGACCTGTCGCTACCGCGATAGGATGCCGCCTGTCATCTGTAAGTCTTCCGCACTGATAACGGCCGATAGCATATCACAAACAACAAAATAATTCGATCAAAATGATTGTTGAATATTTGCTACCTGGTTAGAATTGTATATAGGTTGAGGTGTGGGTCCAAGTTGCCTTCAAACTGTATTATAGAGCTGGTGATATAGCGAGGTTGTATGAAATCTTAGTGTTCAGATCAGATCCCTATATAAGATCCAAGGTAAGGACTGCCGCCAGAAGAAATAACTTAAAGCAGGTGAAAAGGCAGGACAATAGTTCAAATTTTTACCACCGGTGTTCATTAAAAAAAAACCTATCAAAGTAAAACGAACTTTATACCCAAACTGTAAAGTATGTAATATATTGGTTGATTTGACAAGGTGTGTTAAATGGATTCATTGCATTGCAGTAAATAATTAACTAAATTCGCTGATATCTAAACTAATATAATAAATGCTTGTATGTATTTTCGTTTGTTACTCTTTCATGCAAAAATGGCTGAACGGATCTAAATGGAATTTAGCAAGGAGATATGTCTGGAAGTCTGGTAGTCTGGAATAGCACATAGGCTACATTTTATCCCGGATAAATGTATGGTTGCAGTGGGATACATATTTTTGTATCTAAGTATATAACAGGCGATGTTCCCAATAGATTCCGATCCGGCTGCCCGGCCGAAGCCGGGGCCGATTACTCGTTTACAATAAAAATGAAAAGAAACTAATTAGTAATCTAGAAGGGGAAAGCCTCGAAAGAAAGGGGGCAACGTTGCGTGGTATTGTAGTTGCCGTAGAAAAGCGAATGCACTTTAAGGAAAACCGTTTTGCCTTGGCTGTGTCAAAGCATAGTGCAGAGGGGCATCGGTGATTTCCAGTGCAACTCTGAGCCCCCCAGATTTTAGTGGGTAATGTATCTTTAGAACCAAAGTTACGAAATTCATTCAGCTACCCGAAATGGAACCAAAGATAGAAATAATTTTTACATAAACTTCTATCAAAAGCCAATGCTCCAGTAAAATTGTTTGAATTTCGTTGTTAGAGTTTCGGGTTGGGGTCAGGTGGGCAGCCACCTGTCGCTCACCGTCACGGCAGGTGACCACCCTCTCAGACGTATTCGTGAGAGGCGACTGCGTTATAACTTCTAGAAAGTCGAGTATTATACGTTTAACATATTTGAAAAACCAGATTAAAACGAAAAGCGACGACATTCAAGCGATTGATGTATTTGCCTCCATATTTGTAGTCAGATTTAATCGAGGTGGTACATATTAATGAGTTTTTCATAGTTCACAATTAAATTGTATAAAGATTTTCTTGACCTATAATCTCTAAGAAGGTAGACAAGTTATAGTTAATTTAAATTAAAAACTATGAAACCCGACTGACAGTTTCATTGTAAAAGTAAATCGGGATCGCTTATGAATTTAATAACACTTCATTCGGTTAAACTGTTTAGGCTACATGGGGTCACAATGAAACAAACTTACATATATGGTATACTACATGCGTCGTAATCGTAGCGAATGTTATCCCAAAACACCGTAGCTCTCTACCACTAGACAGTATTATTCATACAAAAGTTACGAGAGCAGTATTTGATGAAATCACTGGTCCTACGACGCGGATCTTGCTATTTTCAGACAACGAGTGACATGACAGACATTTATATTTTAAAAATCGACAGACGTAATACGTGTCTTAAGCTACGAACTAACAGCGCTTGAAGTGCTTGAGCGAGTGAAAATCGCTTTGAGTGTTTAGCCACGCCTTATCCTTAAAGAAAATAGTGTAAACCTTTATCTTAATTTGTATAGATACAACTTAAAAATAGTCCCTTAAGATTCTTCACGAAGGGTCGTCTTACCAAAAGGTATAATGGCTTTTAGAAAGACGACGAAACAAATGGTTAAAGAATACCCCCCATGGATGATATAACTAAGGGATAGGAAGTAAAAAACGGCTTTAGATTGTGTATGGAAAGGCATTGGTCTGGTTTTTGTTATGAATTTGTTTATGGCATTCAGTACAAACGTTTGTATTAATCAGATACGGAGGTTGTATCATTTGTATTACGCTTATATTCAATGTTTAATCTTATATCTTAAATTCACGGGGAGTAAAAAGGAAAAGATATTTTTTTATTGTTCATGTATAGAAGTGTAAGGAGCAACAGTTGAGTATGGTATGGGACTTGTTATGAGATAGGAAAAACGGAACGTACCAAGGAGAGTTTTAGACATGAATGTGGAGGGAAATGTTGTTGGTGCTATGTTTAATAAGAGATGGATGGGTTGTGTTAAATGTGACATGATTAGGAAGGGAAAAAAGACTAAAATGACGGATGATCGATCGATTTTGAGGACGGAAATTCGTGTCCCGGCCCCACATAGACTGGGAATAGGGTAAGAGAATGATTTGTCATATTCTAACTTTATATTTGATCACATTGTCAGGCAAAGACGTGAATGTTTACACGTTGATAATTCACGTCACTTCGGTTCGATAATCAACATTATGAGTTTAGATTCGTCCGCTGCTGGACGTAGACATTGTGTGATAATATCGTGCAGTGATGGCATTTCGTTAGGTCGACAAATCATTGTCCCGATCCATTCACTGACCGATATCTCCATGCAGAGGATATTGTCAGGTCTATACGCAAACAACACACAAGTGAATGTTTTGAGCAACTTGTGTATTATCAATTCGTTCACCCTGTTTCATTAAACTAAATCCGTTCGATTGTGAGAATTATGGGTCAAATAACCCATTCGTAAGTTTTGTTTTTCATTTCTAAAACCAACGTAAAGGGAAGTTGGTTGCCCAGATAATTTATATTAGACGCTGTAATATATAAGGTCTATAGCTCCCTCTGCAAGACACTCCTAACTTTAAACAGTGTAACCGTCGATTGGATTGAAATATTATAATTTTATAAGTATAAACTAATTAGCAACCTGCCCCGGCTTGGCTTGGGTATACATACACAAAAAATAGCTCACTGATACGAGCTTTTGGCAAATAATTTTTAAAATTAGTTCACTAGTTTTTAAGTTTATCCAGAACAGACAAACAATCAAATCCTTTCTCTTTATAATATCGTACAGATCAGTCGCCCCGAAACTCAGTAGGGTGGGTAGGCAGGCACACCTATCGCTTCGTCAACATCCATACTGCGCATACATGATCATTGTTTACGGATAATATTAATACCGCCTTTGTTTAGTCTGTCAACAAATAATGTTTACAACATGTCATCATTATCAAATAGGCAATATAGAAGTTACAGTATCAACTGCACTTAATTTTATTTTAATTATAAACAAATTAACAAATGTTAATTATACTTGTTGAACTGGTTAATTGTAAATGGCGTCCACTTTCCGATCCCATCGCCATACGGCCGTGAAGTTATTGCAAGAAGTTTTACTTGGCGGCTTTAATTAATGGTGGCCAGTACTAGGACGCTTTCTTAGTTATCGATATCGATAACTAAGAAAGCGTCCCATCGATCAATCGATATCGATATCCTATACTAATTTCGATACGATACGAGCTGTGCGATATTATAGCGATTGTCGGTGGCACTACAGATCTGCGGACGTACGACGTGTAGTCGGGCATACATCGCATGTCGCGTGTCGCAGCGAGAAGTCGTCTGCTGCTGTCTGCAGTCGGCTACGAATTCGCACCTTTGGAACTCTTCGGAATAGACAATATTTTAGGCACATTTTTCGTATGGTATTAGAACATATATATGTCGTGACCATATCAGAATTGATCACTTCATGATGTGGATTCATCTCAAAATTGCTTCTCGAGTTGCATTGACAGTCAGACCACATCATGAAGCCGGCGCGTATTTTCCATTTCATGAAATGGAAAATACCATACCATGAAGTGATCAGTTCTAAGATCTGGCCACGACATATGTAGTGATTTTAGTCAGAACCTGATTTAAATAAGGTGAATTCCGTGCTGAAAATATTACATTGATCCACCGCGTCTCATCGAATAGCTCGACCGCACATACCTTCTTGATTAGCGATTTTTTTTAAGAATTTCGTATAAACTAGCGCTTGACAACAATCCCACCTAGTGTTTAGTGGTGATGTGGTCTAAAGATGGTACGCACTAGTTTAGAAGCAGCCTATTCACTCTTCTCTTGAAGGTACCCACGTCGTAATCGGACGGAAATACTGACGCTGGCAACTTATTCCAATCCTTTGCCGTACGCACATTTTACATCTCTACTCGCCTCCTATGGTTCGTGTGTGTCGTGTGTTATCAAACACAATTGCAAAGAGTTAGAGTTAAAGATTTCTTGCAAAGAGGTCAATGAAGGTTCATTAATTTTAAATTATGGGTAGGATTTTAGCCCAAGTCATATTTTCGATCTACTACTGAACTACCCGTATCTATAGGTCGCTATGATCGCTACTTCTGTCTACTCCACTTGGCAGATGTAAAAGCTTGTGTTCTTAAATTGCAAGTCACCACATTATATGTAGAAGTCCCTCCAAATCACATGACTATGTGTGCTTAAGATTACGCGCGCAGGCACCGTATCACGTCTCGCACTTGTGTGAACAACAATACGAGTAAACACGATGTCTGTCTGTTCTATCCAAAGATAACGAAGCACACAAAAAAAACTTGAAATCATATGGGTTTAAGTAGGTCTTGTATTGGAACTAAATATGAAAAAAAATGGGATGCCCTTCATAATTGAGGGCTGTAGAGCTCTATGACTATAGATAAATAATAATAACAGATAACATCGTGTAAGGCCTATTATCGTCAATGTGACAGTAATGACCCCACAGGGCTACCGCCAGTTTCAGTCCATACAAGTGTGACGTAATCGGAACTTGCCACCGCAAGGGAGGACTAGAACTTCACAAACACACCACAGGTTATCGAGAAGAACCGAAAACAAAGATTTTGTAGTTTTTAATGGATGTTAACACACGCTACCCAAATCAAATGAATGTAACAGGCATTTAAATAATTAGTAAACAATGCAGATAATATCCTGCGATGGTAGCGCCTTCATTGAACAGGCGCCTTATGAAGAGTTGCAGCTCACACAATGGTTCATTAACGAAACAAACTGGCTTATACCAGCGCGTACCTTTAAGTTGGCACGTACGCCATGCCGCGTGTACTTCTAATTGACTAAACTTGTGACTATTTCTTTACCCTTTATGACAGATATTTAGACAGATTATTTTAAACCAATCAATTGATGTATACTATAGGTAAAGTTTCCACAGTATGCGAGTTATTTGATCGTTGTCGTGGCGTGTGTGATTTAACACCGCAGAAAGACCCTACGAGACTGGTTCTTAAGTGTGATTCATGAATTGATTTTGCCATATCATCAAAATGGTGTGTATATAGTAAGTTATTGTAAGTGAACCGGAAAATAATAAGTTAAATTCTAGGTAAATCTTCCTGTAACTTGTTGCCATAATGGTAGAGACCGCAATAACAACATCTGTAGCACGAATTGGCAGACTTTATAGTTATGCGTTTCCCACAAAGAATTTGATGGGAAGGGAATGTATAGGAAAAGAAAATATACAACATTTTTGTTTATCCCCTCCTCTCTCCATTAAAGGTGGTCGGAAACGCATCTGCAACTCATTATCTTGTTGAAGATAATTTGACACTGCTGATGATATCAAGTGAACTGCTTGCTGGTTTACAACCTTCTTCTATAAAATATATGTACACTAACGCCCCTACACCAGCAGTGTAGACAGACATTACAGATTTCCATTATTCGCGGTCCTGGAAACCTCTAGCGTTTCGTCTACATTCATACATCTATGTACGTATTCATGGTCGTCTATGGTACTCTTAGTACCGCCTTTCTTTAGTATTTCTCTAACCTTTTCACTCCTCTGGTTGCCACAGCCAGCATCGGTATTCTCGGCGTTGACATATCGAGTGACGTTCAGTTTCGTGGTCACTTGGAAGACAAGGCCAAATTGGCCTCTAAAAAGCTGGGTGTACTCAGTAGAGCGAAGCAGTATTTCCAGCCGGGCCACCGCCTTCAGCTATACAAGGCGCAAGTTCGGCCCCACATGGAATGCTGCTCGCATCTCTGGGCGGGAGCACCCCAATACCAGCTTCTTCCATTTGACCGCATACAACGGAGAGCGACTCGAATCGTCAACGACCGAGCTCTTACCGATCAGCTTGATACTCTGGCCTTGCGGAGGGACGTCAGCTCCCTCTGCATTTTTTACCGTATATACCACGGGGAGTGTTCCGAAGAACTGTTTGGAACGATTCCTGCCGCCGAGTTTCGTCATCGTACGACACGACAGACCGCCAGGTACCATCAACACCATCTGGATGGCTGGCATTCCTCAACAGTGCGGTTCTCTCGACATTTCCTGCCACGCACAGCCGCGTTGTGGAATGGTCTATCCTCGGCGGTATTTCCAAACCAGTACGACTTGGGGTCCTTCAAGCAGCGAGCCTTTCTTTTTCTAAAAGGCCGGCAACGCATCTGCAGTTCCTCTGGTGTTGCGGGTGTCCATGGGCGTCGTTGATCACCTGGGTGTTCCCGCCGCTCGTTTGCCCCCTTATCTTATAAAAAAAAAAAAAAAACCTGGTAGGTATAAGTTCGCATTAAATACGCCTTTATTATTTCACTGCTCAATTTTTATGCAATCAGTGTTGACCACATACCATCTATTCGTACTTTGTCCTCCGTTCCTTTCCCAAAGCCGGTTTGTGCATCCCATATTCTGACTTCTGTTTCATTCATGACTCTTACATATAACTCTTCCATAAAAAAACTTAATTATTCAATTGGAATAATTCTTACTTTTAAAACATCTAAGTCAATATCCCAACAATGTCATTTATGTCGTGTGTTTTGATAATGTCGGCTGAGCGAAAAGTTACTCAGGATCAAGTTTATCTGACGAGTGGCAGACACAAGGATTACTGATATCGTTTTGGTCGCATAAAGAATATTTGTGGGTGTGTAGGGTAGTGGGGGAGGGGATTGGATTAGGTCTCGATACGTCATTGACTTGTGTTTACAATCGAACATCAACGTGACTTCGTAGCCTTTGGAGATATATTTGAGAGTACGGGGTACAAAAACCATCGTTACTTTGCCGACAGACGTTGTCCTGTCTCAACTATGAATATTGAATTCGTATTGGTGTAATTAATAAAAAAATATTCTAAACCCGTAGTGTTTATTATTATAATGCTTTATGATACACAATATTCTTAGTTTCTGTCAATCACGTCAACTGTCAAACGATTGACAGTTATGTCAAAAGCGCTAGGAGGTAACATTAGAAAAATTTAAGTAAATTTTCTAATTTTCCGCGCAACTTTCTTCTTTTTTCTTTCATAAGAACCTTTTTCTGACAATATCAAACATATAAAAAAATTATCGTAATCGGTCCAGCCGCCCACGCGTGACGCCGTGACTAAGAGAAATACGGATTTATTTTTATGTATAGATTAAGTTTTAGACACTTAGCACCGTTTGAAACTTAAGCACCAAGCAGACAACTGCGTATAAAATTATACTTTATATGAAAACACGGGTCAAAAACACATTGTTAAAGACTTAGATTCAAATATGTTTTATTTAATTGACAACGTCAAAAAAACGTGTCGACTTAAAGGTGACGAACCTTTTTTTACCCCGGCTGTACATAACGCCATACCGTTCAACAATAGACCTAAGATGGTTTTATAAGATATGGCGTGTGCGATTGTGTGACTTTACAGCAAAGTTTACAGTACTGTTTCTACAACAATGGTTTTAGGTCATCAGATAGGCCTATATCGTGCTGATAGCGTCACTCCCTGCCTTTCCTCTGATGAGTGAGTCGCCGCAAGTCCAATTACTTTATCTTTCGACCCCCTTCTTATTTTTAGTATTTATTCTATCACTACTTTGGCACCTCCTGATCGGACACCAGACTTTTACTTCACGCCTGTTTTATCTATTCCCTTTCGATTCCTTATACGTCTCAAGTCATCTTTAACTCCATTCTCAAGGACGATAGTAGCAGTATTTCCTTAGAATGAACTGTACTGCTAGGTCGGTGCTTATACTTCTGATGAAATTTTACTTGGACCAAAATAATTTTACCATTCGTAATTTGCCAATTTTTCACATTGCACGTGTCAAGCTCGCGGCTGGCACGGTAAACATTGTGGATTGGGTGCCATGTGCTAACTGCTGCCTGCCATGCTATCGTGACGGTCTGTCACGACCTTCCGATTGACGGGACACCTCTAATTACCAGTGATTCTTGCGCTCACTTACAACCGGAAAGCGCTACGCCAGAATTTTCCGACTCGCCGTGTAATGTTTACGATATTGTGGGAGCAGTCCTTGTTGTACGGGCATTTGTTAATTGACATACAGCTTTCAAATCGTTAATTAAAAATATTTAAACAGTACATAACGTTTTTAAGAATTGTATGCTTGTATGGTCCAAGGTTCGGGCATGCTGCAAGGATAATAAAGAAAGTGTACGATGTTCACTGCAGTGAGTGCACTGCTTTTAGGGAAACAGGAATGCGATTCTAATGAAGATAATTCATGTATGTGTGTAGAAACAACGAGAGAAGTAAACAGGAACCGTGTCTATTGTAAAATTGTAATATATTTTTTATCCCACCTAACCAAGAAGGGTTCTGTTTGCCCGCCATTATTTTTTCTTTAAAATAACCCACACACAATTCAGAGTAGGAAGGGGTTCAGTGAAACTTGAAGCTATGTTTTGCTAGTTCCAATATGACATGATACATTGTAACCATAATAAGTCTATTTATATTTGTTCTTAAATCTGATATTATCAATACATGACCGTGATCTATTATCACTAATTTCGCATGAAAGCTTTGACTGTTTGTCCATCCGTGCTACACACTCGCTGTGTGATCAAGAACAAATTGCTATTTGCATTGCTTGTTTAAATACTCTGACGTCATGGAATACCAAGGTCAAGTAGCATATCTTTATCTATCTCTTATAGCTATATCGATATATACGTATACTAGTGACGCGTCCCGGCTCCGCCCGGGTACCACTAATTATGTTGATCCTATCGCTACAAACACAGGAATGTGCCAATCTGGACAATCCCTGTAAATTACATCGAAATCGGTCCAGCTGTTTCGGAGTCTATAGATCTATAGGGAACATACATACTACGCTTTTTATATACAATTTTTTTCGTAAAAATTATCCTATGTTACTTGTAATACCTCCAAGAATATGTGTACAAAGTTTCATGATGATCGGTTGAGTAGTTTTCGCGTGATAGCGTAACAAACAAACTTACATTCACATTTATAATATTAGTAGGGATGAAATGAAACTCTATTTCCCTTGGTCACGGCATCACGCGGCTGGACCGATTTCGCTATTTTTTTGTGATTATCAAGACAAGGTTCTTATGAAAGAAAACATTAAGAAAGCTGTGCATATGTACACAAACATGGACGTCTACCGTCCCTATAATGCCCATTTAAGTGAACTAATCAAGGAGCAATTATGATCGTGAGTCGTCACTATGGTAGTTGCATGTGGATGGTTGTAAGGGTGTTAAAGGTTATTCTGGAATGATATATACTGATTTATAGAAGCGGGTTTGTGCAGCTAGTTGAATGATTTAGACAAAGCCGTAGTGATACAGATCATGTTACATTTTCTTTTGAAATTGCTCACCTACCGAGCCTCCTGTCGTTGCACCTTATCAGCAGATTGCATTGCACGGGTGGCTCGGCGCTAGGGAAGCACCGCGCTGCGTCGATATCAATTCTAAATTCAATATGTTAATTTATCGATATACGCTACGCGCACAATAATCTGATTGAAGTTACATAAAATACAATTATGGAATTTGTTACAAAAAATGATTACAAAATGTGAATGTAGTTTTATAATGATGACTAAATCCTGACTGAAAACCTGTAAACGTCAACAGACATGGTGGAAGCGTGGTGCGCTATTGTCCAATAAAAATATATGTATTGTTTATTTAACATAGTCTATTCTAAATTAGAATCAACGCTTGATTCTGTTAAATAACGCAATATGCCTTTGTGTTGAGTAACAATGTTCAGTTAACATCAAAGGAGCCGCTTATTTGTTATCCTCTTCAAAACAAAGTAAATGTTTTGGTATCGTCATCTGTTTTGAAACTCACACAAAATGTAACCACTACTACGTAATCCGCACTAATTTGTGAAGCACGCTCTTGTACAGAAATAGCCTGTTATCGATTCGAATAAATCTATGATACCCAAACCAGTTTCGTAAAGTATAAGTAATTTCTAATGACTTTTCACTTTAACTTGATTGTTCACTCGATAACATTCATATCGCGTATTAATTACAACTCTATTTTAATTTTAATGAAGTCGAATCAAAACGGAACATATGTACGGAATGGTTTAAATAATAAATTGTAGCGATCATTTTTGTTCTGACGCAGGTAGGCGAGCCAGTAACGGGTAACACGATTAACTTGAACGTCAGAGGTAACAATTCCAATGTGTCCTCTTATAAGAGTCGTGTAATTGTGCAGTACTACATATAGAATTGAGTGGACACCAAGTTTTGGAACGATAGGATGCTATTTCACCAGTTTAACATATAAAACGACAGCAATTCTTGTCTATTTTTGTATGTTTAAGAAACTCGCAGGCCATTTCAAGTCACTTGAGGGTTGCGGTGTAAGGGATAACCAGCATGGTTCTACATGTAGTCTGTACCCAGCATTTAATTAATTTCTCATTTATCTTTAATAAGACTAACATGTTATAATTAAATTGATCTTTAGAACCTGACGTACCTGAAACGTTAACCTACCGCGGAAAACGTCTAGTGTAGTGCATTGCAAGCAGAACATACAACCTTGATTGGTCAAAAACATCGATACCACGTCAACAATAATGTCGGGTACGTGCCTAGCAGATGTAACCGGCGAATTTTCTTCAGTACTTCTCGAGCGAGCGCGCGTACTGCACGTTTATTTGATAATAGTTTACGTTCATTGCTTGAACTGTGAATTGAGTTCTTAAAATATATTATTAGTACTGGATATTTATGTCGAAATATAAATTATATCTACATCATATGAAGAATATTGTAGTGAAACGATTTGTAATTAGCGCATTTATTAATTTAACTAGTTAAATAAATTAACTTTTTGTTGAAAAGATTAATTCAACGAAAATGTCTGTAGTGGTGTTTAATTAATTGTACTCAAAGGATCTGTGAGGATTAACGGGGTTTAAGACGGTGTTGTAAACATGGCACGCTTGGCGACGGGTGCGGTGCACCTCTGCCAACGCCTTCAGGAGCTCTACCCTCAGAAATTGGCACTGGTCAACAAGCAGGTTATTCAACTCTTTTATTTTTATCCTTCATGACGTTTAGCTTTATGAGCGTATATTTTCAGTTGAAAATGAAATTGAGATGTTGACATTTTGATCATAATATACTTTTGTAATATCTAAAGGGTCAATAGACTGTTTACGTGCCGTACGGGCAGTAAAACGTACACTCGTTGGTTCGAATCCGTGTCCAAATACTGTTCAGAGCCATCTCCTGCCACAAGATTAAAATAATTGGAATGGTTAGAAATGATTTTCGAATAATGTAATTACAAAATTGGTATTATTTTTAAATGAACAAAAATAGTATCAAAAATAGCACATTATATATATATATATATATATATATATATATATATAATTCTTAAAGCCAACTCGTGCAAAGTAAATAAATATGCTCCCACGCCCGTAACCCATAGGAGTAGGCAGCGATCATGGATGTCCATTTGGCGGGATCCTGTCATACCTACCCGCTTCTACATTCAAACATAAACGCATATGTACACGCTCGTCGGTTATGGGTGGGCCTTTTTTTAGTAAGTCACTAATCTGATCGATATAATTTCTCCTTGGACGACCCCTACCAACATTTCCACTCACTTTTGCAACATAAATTTGTTTTGTTTTCTCTCTTCATTCATCCTTTCAACATGCCCATGATTTTAATTGTAATTTATCTATATATTTATTATTTTGTTTTGTATCTTTTTGCTATCTTTGTTTTCTGTAAGTGTTGTGTTTGCCTGTAAAAGAAATATGTTATTACTTCCTAAAATTAAGTGTGTGTTATAAGTTAAGTATCATTTCATATTTTGTTGGCAAGCCAAATTAAATAAATAAATAAAAATAAATATACTAATATTGTAAAGAGGTAAAATTTTGAGGTTGTAGCAGGTAATCCCTGATGAACCGATTTTGTAAAATTATTTCACTATTCGAAAGGTATGTTATCCCTGAGTGCTATAGACTATATTACATGTCCGGGATACATTACATTACGCTCTTTTTAGTCGTTTCAAAAACGACTAAAAAGAGCGTAATGTAATTTGGTCACTATGTTTAATTTCATCCAACTAAAAGGTATTCAATTTATTATTATTCAATTTTTAGTGCTGTCTGTGATTTCCTTTATATTTCCTTCCAAATTACTCAAACCGACGCCCACCAAAATGAATCGGTAATCGTTAATTAGTTTGTTAAAAATCATTTGCATACGACTGACGGTCTTTCAAGAGAGTCGCAACCTGCTATTCTATTTGCCTTTATTTATAAGAGAAGGTTGTAATGTGCTAGCGGCTCAGCGGCTCTGCAAGAGGCTATGAGTTGCAAATACGTTACCTAAAAAGGGACATATTTCTTCCTTCTTCCATCCACTTCTTTTTCTTATTTAAAATGTATGGCACGGAGAAGAGGAATTAGACCTCCGGCACCTCATTCATCACACGTAACGAGAAATAACGCCTGTCTTCTGTGAGGTCGTGGTATTTCACCTACACCCGAGTCACAGAACCTGAGTGAAGAAAATGGAATAGTTGACTGCCAAAAATTATTTAGGGGAATCTAATCATCTGATTGCACACGGGTGCATTTTATTTTCAATTGTTTATTTATGTTTCTTATATCACCTAGGTGATATTAGCAATGTGATCGTAGTTGAATAAACCATTAGCAAATAGTCGAGGTGTTTTACGATTTGACGACTTATATCCGCGCCGCTATCTTGTTCCCTGTAAAACACTGATACGCGGCGCGTGCGCTCGCGCAGCAGGGTACAGCCGCGAACACTGAAATATTTTGAACAATACTACTGTGATATAAGGTTCATATGTTAGCAATTGTGTTAATGTTATTCTAAGGAAGTGTACATATAAAAAGTTTCTTCACGTTATTTGTTTTAATTATTTGAAATGTTTGAATTGGGATTTTCATTTTGCCTACATTTAATTACTTATATAAATACTCGTATGTTTGTATATGTATTAAAATTAACTAAACACTATTGTTATTTTAATTTAAGGTAATCTCAAATCTTCTGAATGACTTCCATTCTAAGCTTACGTACATATACTCTACTACTCCATAGTTCACTATTTATAAACACATTAAGCCCCTAAAAATGATTACTCAATCCCACAAATGGCGAGGACTGACATTTCTTATTATTCAATACATTCTGCTTTTATTCTGTTTTGGCAAGTTTTCTTTGAAAATGTCAATCACACCTCAATAAAGCTCCAGTAAAGGATTTGATTCGATATGCGCACGGTTTGACAGATGTGACACATTTGCATTGACATGCAAGACTTGCATGACAAGTGGAGATTGTGTGGGCTTGTGAAACTGCGCAATGCCGACACGCAGGTGATGAAAGTACTGTTGCAAGTTGTGAATGTTTATAATACCTGCTGGTACTTACCAGAATTATAATCTTGTGCCCGGCTTTGCATTAAAAATATATATTGGTGTTATTTCTGGATTATGTTCTTAGCTTTCTTATGTCAACATTAAGAGTTACTAAAATTGTTTCATTATTTGTGAAGTACCTAAATGTATCGTATTTATCTGTATCTTCATCTTCAATCTGTATGTTCCTATAGAGAAATTGACTGACTGAGTGATGTAAATTCACCCCACAAAGATATAAAGTCGAGGATGTAAGCTTATATGGAGAAACTAGCCGCGAGAAGCGGGACGGATCGCTAGTAATCCCTACTAATATTATAAATGTGAATGTAAGTTTGTTTGTTACGCTTTCACGCGAAAACTACTCGACCGATCATCATGAAACTTTGTACACATATTTTTGGAGGTACTAGAAGTAACATAGGATACTTTTTATGAAAAAAAATAGTATATAAAAAGCAAAGTATGTATGTTCCCTATAGACCTATGGACTCCGAAAGTGCTGGAACGATTTCATGATGAAATTTACAGGGATTGTCCAGATTGGGCACAGCGGGTGTTCCTGTGTTTGGTAGCGATCGGATCAACATAATTGGTGGTACCCGGGCGAAGCCGGGACGGGCCTCTAATATGATTTAAATTTAGATGTTAGCACTGCTTTTCCTTACTTTCATGCTTATTTTTACCAGAGAATGAAGTTTTTTGAACAAAGATGATGTTTATGGCCTGTCTTATTTCTTGAATCGACAATGTAATCACGTTACAAAGACCACCGTTTACATTAAGTGTTGTGTTTGTTCGTTTCCCGAAAATGTGCTATAATTTTTTAATTCTTTTGTGTGTGAGAGAGTTTAACAAAAAATCCGCTTCAGCCATTGTTAAAGGTCATTGCTACTGCTTGAAAGACATTTTTATGAAATGCTGTCAAACACGCAATGGCAGTAAAAGTAGATTCACTGTGAATTTTGTATTTTGCAGGACAACTTTTGCAATTGTAAACGAAAAAAATATATGTATCTACGCTAATACTTATAACCAAGAAACTTGTAGCGAGCTTAGACAAGTCCAGATTTATCTTGGAAATCAAACAATAGTAGACACATGTTACGTTACGCAACTTATTATAAAACTATCTGAATTCAATTTCTCCGATTGAAATAATTTTCTGTTCATATGTTTATTTACCCCTAAAACCTCAGTAACTTTAAGCGTATAAGCGTTACATCGAATCTGGATCACATTAAGTAGCTAAAGATTTTCTATGGAAGGTGGTCGGGCGAGCGGTTCACCTGATATTAAGTGATCCCTACCCATAGGCATCTGCAACAAGCTAATGAGTTGCAAATGCGTTGCCTATAATGGATAGAAGACACAGATAAACGTAGAAAACGATATTTTCATCTCCTATCCATCCCCTCCCCCGTGAAATGCTTTTCCTCTTCCCATCCTTAAATGGACCTTCACCTCAGTCTTCTGTTAGGTTATGGTATTACGGCCCAATCTGGCAACGGTTGCAGGCTCCACTACTACTCACTGTCTGCATTTTCATCAAATATACATGGGGGTACGTTACATCATCATATAAACGTACCTTTGATATCATCTAAAGATGGGCAGTGGTTCATGATGCTTAAATGTTGAGATGTTTAAATTAGCTTAATTTGAAGTTCTTTATTGTTGCTGGAATATCAGTTGTTATTTAATGTGTAACGAAGCGTGTTATTTCTCAAATATTACAGAAGAGATCAACAAGTATGGTTTCAATAAGTCATCAACCCATAATAAATATCCGTAAAATAACATGATTTGTTTGTCCTGAAACAGTAAAAGGTTAACGTAGTGACCCTACTCTCGGCGTCCTGGTCACTTCTCGTAAATGAAACAAGGCTAAATTGAAGGAGCCGTTGGGGATATGAATTTCATGATGTGACAGCGGCGCATGCGCAGGATAAGCCCCAGTGACACTGCAAAAATTTAACGCACTATACACAATAAATGATTCTAGCTTTAAGTTAAAGATATGTTTGCGATATCATAAATAAATGAATAATTCGTTGTCGACTAACACTATAGTTAAACAACTACCCATGTCCTATCTTCCACATGCTAATGATATGTTCCAATCACAATTAAACGGCGTGACGACAAATCGAGAAGTAAACGACACAGTTTGTTTGCAGTGTAAGTCGTATCATTATTATTATATTAAGCGTGTTTTTGCAACTAACACAGCTGATTCAAACATGTGGCGACGGTTCGTCGAATTTCGCTATGCCGGCGTTAATTCTAATTATTTGTTAGTTTATTTTGGTAATGTTATTACTTGCCATTGTTTTTAAATTATTTAAATTCACCAATAGAAATTTATATCAATAAGTAACTATATTTATTTGTCTATCTGTTTACCCAAGCGAAGCTTTGGCGGATTGTTAGTTATGAATAAACTGAGGAAATCAGGTATGAAATTTTTTGAAGTCAGCTATCAGTATTAGGGGCGTGAATTACAGGTATGATTAGGTGCAATGTTTACTGGCTAACTTGACCTAGGTCATTGGAAAAAAACGTTGTAAATGGAACTAAGACTAACTAAACTCCGAAGCACTAAACACGTAACGCCAGATCTAAAAGCAGGACGGATACAAGATTAATTTATCCTGTTCATTTTATTTGAGGTAACAGCGGATGTTTATGAGGTGTGCTACACAACCGCAATCCATCTCGAGGCGGACTTGACGACTTACTATAGCACGCTGGTCATAAATAAAAACATATTAAAATTAGCTCTCACTTACATAAAAATAGCATTCATCAACTATATTTTAAACTTCTGATATTGAATTATTTGAAGTCTTTAATTTAAATCTGCAATCTATTGTCGCTCACATTTCCGGTTTGCCGTTGACTTTAGACAGCAAGGGTCTTTATAAGCTCTTGTCAAAGGAAAGAGTCAGTTTGTACTGTCAACGGTGACGACACCTCTTGAGGCCCCGAACCTTGACTGATTGTTATGTCGTCGTAGTGTGTACAGTATATTGTGAAGTGGATATTTTAGGCTACAACCTGTGTGAGGTATCAAATCGTTTTGACATACGGTTAGTCTCCTTTTCTTGTAGAAACCAAGCGTTCGACCAGAGGAAATTATGACTGGAAATGCCTAATCCATTCCGAAGTCGCTGGGTCACGTGCTTTTATTTATATGTGCCCACCTTATCTGTGACGCAACAAGGATTAGGTTTGATTTATATGTTTACACCGTGAGATCGTGAGGCTGATAAAGAAACCGCGTGACCACAGGCCGAGACTTACTACAAGATCCGGCGTAAGAAATTTATATCCCCATCTGTTATTTGATCAGGACCTAGATTATATGTACATTTATAAATAACAAGTCGGTTGCCGAGATAAATCTGGCCCAACACTGTTAAATCGTAATGTACGAACATACAAAATAATGTTAGATTCGAGATCGATTTGAAGTCTACGTAAACTTGACACCTATAATCGCTAACGGTGAGTTACGCAAGGGTTCAACCTAATTTTGGTTTTACGAATCAACAGTGTTGGCACCAGATTTATCAATGTACATATTCTGTAACATATAATCGGTCCTGATGAAATAACAGACGAGTGTTCGAACTTCTTATGCCGTATCTTAGACCAACTGTTCTTATGTGTTAAAGATATTATACATATATGTTGATATGTAGCGTACATCTCAGTAAATCATACAATTCCCCTCATCAATTCCCTTTTAACACTTGTTTCTCTGTGTAATAATTTTTAAGAAAAACGCCAATACGTTTTTTAATTGGCGTCGCAGACGCTAAGCCGCTACTCTTC
This sequence comes from Papilio elwesi, assembly GCA_029849275.1. NCBI lineage: Eukaryota > Metazoa > Arthropoda > Insecta > Lepidoptera > Papilionidae > Papilio > Papilio elwesi. The sequence goes on along the minus strand of CM056704.1, from coordinate 8,281,452 downwards.
AAACAATTAATATATCAATATATACGGTTATAACCGTACAAAAATATAGACAAGAGTGAGGTTGTATAAAAGCGTGTCGTGGCTTAACGGTGGCCGAAGTCGATGTGGCCGATGGCTCGCTCGGTACGCAACCTCGGACCGTTGTCTCTTGTACCGTAACGGACACAAGTCGTCACGTTACTTGCCGCCTTTTTATTCAACACGTATTATGTGCACATTGGCAATGTTCATTGAGAGATACACGGTTCCAATAATGATAAAAGCTTTACATTGATGTGCATAGTATCCCGTGAGAAGAGGCGCTCTCTGACGGCTCGATTGTAACATTGTTACAAGGGTGTAAATAAAACTCATAGAAGCGCACAAGGAGGTACATAAATCACAAAGTAATAAACTGACGCGTTTCTTATTTACGCCGCCGTAAATTTACTTTGAATCTCGTGTTTACATTAGAGCCAGGCGTTACAAGTATCGTATGAATCCTCAGTTGAGCTGGAATCACACAGTCATAATCATTTTAGAATGTTAAACATTACGACAATACAAGAAAATGTTAATATCTAACAATTATAACTTCCTGTTATTTCATTTTAAGTTTAAAGCTTTTGAACTGGAGGTTCAGCGTGTTAACAGTCAACTAGTTTTACCATAAATGACCACCGTCAATCATAATTCGCAACAAAAAGAACGGGGGATGGGAAAGGGATAGTGGTTCTGAAGACCACACTCACCAGATGAATAAATGTCAACCAATAGAATACTAATGACACGAATAAGAAAACTGTACTCACCATGAGATGTTTGACTTTCTTCGTCTAGCCGGCTCATTCTTGTTACATTTGCTGCAACAGATGACCTCATTATAAATTTAATCGATTGCGTATAGTCAACAGAATGTTAATCAGTAACATATATGATGACGTCATCAATTGGCCTCACTTTAGCCTTCGTTTATTCAAGTGTCAGCTAACAAGACGCTTCGAGCGCGCGCCGACTTACACTTGTGTCAACATAAGTGCACTCCTCGAATACTCATTGATGACCAGTCTCTGTACGATTGCTCTGTGTAAATACTAGAGGGGTTCATTAAGTTACGTTGTACCCGTTTACGTTATTACTTTAACCAAGTACTTTGTAATTCCAATCATAATATTGATCGATTATAGAAATTGTATTATCCTGAATTGAACGATAATTGTTGTCAGATATATTGGCGCTGGTAGTGCAGTAATGTCTACAAGCTGTTCTGTTTTAAAAAAGTATGCAGTGCCAAAAACAAGTACAAAAATCACAGACCATAAAATAAACATTTATTCCTTACATGGACTTGGCTGTAATCCGAATCCAAGAGCCATGGTGGCAAGTCAAGTTCACTAGTGTCCCATATATTTACCGAACCTTAATATGTTAAGTAGAAATCTTAGGCAATGATTCCTTCTATGTCCGATTTCTAAAAGTAACTACTGTTTTTGGTTTTATATCAGTGATTATTAAATGGAGAGAGTGGGAGTCCACAGCTTTTTTCGGTGGAAGACCTTCCCTTCTTCTGCTGGAGACTGCTAATGCAAATAGTTGAGTGAAGGGACTAGGCTGACTGGGAAATTAAAAATCGACCGGTTTACCTCTTGGAATTTTGAGTGCTTATCTGCTTCTTGCAGTCAATTTTGCCTCTGCCTGTACACAAAAATACATGATATTAGAATTCTTTCCTGCCACCGATTAGGTGTACGTGTGATTGCGATGCGGCCGTATTGTCTGTAGAAGAGCTGCGTGGGAACCTCATGGGTAGCATCGTTTGTCCGTCCAGTCGTCGCCGGCACGCTGACGAATCTGGCTGCCTCATAGCTTTGACTCAGAAACTTCGCACTGCTTGTTACTGACATGCAAACAATTATAACTCCTATCATAAAGACATAGTGTATCAATTTCTATATCATCCTTTTCTCCAATAGTAATATTATTTTTGTGAATAGTGAAAGTCTTAAAAATCTCCGGTTGGCCTGTTCTTGACTTGGTGGGTTTATGGAGCTTATTGTTATTGCTTTATGGTTCAGAATGGTGTGACGGTGTATGCTGGTTTTCCATGGTCTACGAGTATATGTTGCTTGAAACTGTAATTTTGAACTTTGAGGTGAGTTTCACTGTTTCTTTTTTTCAATCCCATCACAATTATCAGTCTTTTTATAGATACTTAAGAACACAGTACGAGAAGTTTATGCTGGGTGCCCTTTTAGAAGTTTATATAGATAATAAATATTAAAAAATATAACACTTGGTTAGTTAGCACAAGTCTTATGACAATTTATGTTATAAAACTTGTGCTAACGGCGTCGCTGTGAATGTACAACCTTTTATAGAGTACGGTTATCCTGTTTACATAGTGTTGTCAATTGTTCAATTCATTGGTTTGAAGATTCCAAGTCCTCGAATGAGTTGTAATGCTTCTTGTATTGACGTCATCAATTGTAAGTACTAATCGAGATTGTACATTTTGATTATCGTTACTTGTATAGCTGTTTAATACTAGCTGTTGCCCGCGACTTCGCTCGCATTCGTTTCTCATTTTCGTCACTGAAAAGTTGGTTTGATTCCGTGTATAATAACTTCGAATTATGGGTAGCATGTATCAAAAAGTTTTTAATGTCAATACATAACTTAACGTATTTTCCTTAACGTATTGTTATGTTATTTTTTGTTCCTTTGATAATTTAAAATTTCATGACGATCGGTTGAGTCGTTAAGGAGATAAAGGGTAACAAACAAACAAAATCAAATTCGCATTTATAATATTAGTTAGGACTATTCAAAAGTTATCAGTTCGAACTTGTATGTGACGGTCTCCTGCCATGTACGACGACGAATGACGATAAATCAGCCATACAAAAAATGTATTATTGTAAAAAAAAATTGTATTCAACACTTCCAACTGAGCCAGCATATTAAGACACCAGGCTGTCGCGTTAACTGTAACATTACACTGTACATTATCGAATTAAAGTGTCGGTTTAAGTGAGATATACGACTTCGTGGCAGATGAGTGCGTGGGTGGTCTGATTGCTGTCCAACTCAAGACACCGAATTGGCAATATTCAGATGGTTGTTAGATCTGTCGGTTAGTAAGTTCTGTTGTTAATGACAGCGTCATCATGAGCCAATTACTTTTTAAGTGAAACTTCTTTTGGTACGGGAAATTTTTAGTTACACGTTATGCGTTACGCGTTACGCGTAACATGTACAGAATAGCTACCCATAGAGACCGTGTACCATCCTTTCCTTATAAGGAAAGGGTGGGATGGGGGAGAGAACTAGAATTAGGCCTGCGGCACTTCACTCATCAGATGAAACGCAGAATACTCTACTTCATGCCTGTCTTCTGTGAGGTCGTGGTCCACCGGTCGAGCCGGCCCATTCGTGCAACTGATGTTGTTGCGGGCTCTACCACTGTTAAAGTACTATTAATACGCCTTTAAAAGTATTAATGAGGTCTATAGATACAGCAGATTTTATATTGTTTATTTTGTTGGTATAGAAGTAGGCTCTAATGACAGTCATAGTAATTGATGACCAATCATAGAGATTACAATTTAAATCCGCAAAAACTGATCATTGATTCTAAGCAGATCAGAATTTCAATCAATGATTCAATGTTTTTCCTAATTTTCTATAATATCTCTACCAGTCCCGTCCCCTGTGTATTTTGTGTCTCACCTTGAAGATAGCCTATTTGTAAGTACTTGTATAGAAAAAGAAACTAATTCGAGGTCGATGGAATTAGTTCAAACAAGAACAATGGGTCAGATAAATCTTAGCACACACAATCTATAAATAGACGGACGGAAATACACTGCAATGGAAATAGAATGAGACGTCAAATAAGATAAGAGGCCTGATAGCGGCAGAGATTTCGTGCGGGATTATGCGGATGCTGGTGATGACTGTACATTGTATTCGTATTGACAGTGTACAGTGAACACAAGTTTGTGTGACGAAACGCACATGAACGTTAACATCTGTGTCGCAGGACGTTGGACCTACGTACATTTGCAATACGAAAGAAGTTGCGAATGCGTTACGGATCAGGTTTCCGGTATTTTCATAAGAGAGTAGTGTATTTTTAGAATGCTAAATCTTATCAGCTCGGAAATGAATCACCTTATGTGTTCGTACATACATAGGAAGTGCCGTAAGATACACACTGGTTGGTAAACTATACAATGCTGCCGACTGCTTAACAGTCGAAACGTATAAATACCCACTTTTTGGTGGGGGAATGCCTTCGCATATTCCCTATAGACTACAACTTCACGCTGGTCGCCAACAGCGCTAACAAAGGGTCACTGGATGTACGTTCGGAATAGGTACGTACGTACAAATACCCCCACTCCTTACCTATATTCATTGAGGTCGTGATATCTCCCTGTTCTCACCAGTCCAATTAATCCTATTGGAATTATCACTGTTTAAAAGTCTAATTGAATTAATTTTTTTCGCTTATACTATACAAGCCCAAATTAAAAAAGCAATAATTTCGTTTGTATTCATTCCGAGGAAGAATACAAGTTGAACGACATGTCTCTTTTCTAAATCGGTGAAGTGTAGGCTAAGGTCCCAATGGAACCCGTTAGCATAACAAAAAGGGTTCTATCGAAACGAAAACCCGTATACCCGTATCAGGTCATAAATAAAACAAAACAAGAATCAACCTATAAAGCATGTTAATAACGGAAAATTACCATTAGGTAAGGCCATTGTTTTATTTTCGCCGGCGTTATTTGAGGTCGTGTCGATAAGGTTTATTGACAACTAATCCCTATGTTATTTTTCTATAATCGCGTCGCTTAGTAAAGCCAACCTTTCGGATATCTATACCGGGGACAAACGGATTGTATGTTGGTCTACTCTGAATGAGTCCATCTGCTGATTCCTGTTTGTATTTTATGTTTATAGGCGGGCATCAATTAACTAAAAGAAATACATTCAACAATGTCATTGTACAAAGTAGTTATTTGGTAAAGATATCAGCTGATCAAATTCGAACAGTGCATACCACTGTATCTTTGGATTGAGAAGAACAACCTTGTCACACAACCTGGATCTTTAAGCATCTATCACGATAGCCATCAGGTTGACAACGACAAGAAATTTAAGATATATATCTGAGGTGCACATATCTAGATCCTGACCTGGATTGATAGACCACGGATGTATCACATGTTAAAGTACACGTACAAATACTTATCAAGACTTTTCTCAGCTTGTAAGTTTGTACATAAAATCACGCCATATCTATATTAAAACGCTATACATCTAAGTTAAATGATTTTTTTAATCCTTTAATGCTTCACGATTGCTCTTGTTACCTAAATTATGAACAGCAAGTCAGTTTTCCACGACGGCACCAGACTTGTTTATACTGTAAATGATATACATTCGGTATTATACAAAAAAGACTACTTATGTCCACACCTAGGCGATCTGTCAAATGTCGTAGTCAGTAATAAACGACGATCCACGAGTGACGGTTGATTCAATTGCGTTCGAACACAACACTACTACTAGTAAATGTTTCACTTGTGACATCACTTTGTAATGAGGGACCAAATGACCTTCATACATTCAAAAGCTTTTTAATTTCCTCCCCTACTTTATAAGAGCTTAGATTTTGTAAGGCGTGTAAGGCTATACGAAACTAGCGAGTATCACCAGGTAAACATAAAAATGGTATCTTTATTACACTGCCGCTACAACTCGCCGTAGATAGGTGTAATGAGAACCGCCCACCGGCGTGTCGACAGTTCTCGGAACCCCCATCCAATTCCAATAGACCTAAATATCAAAACCCAGTTACGCTCAAGTGATATCCAAATAGTTTGGTATCTGTGGAAAGCGACACGCGTATAAACACGTACGTGGTAAAATGACTATGAGCATTTATTTACCTGTACTTCTTATAAGCATTTTCTTAATAATAATTATAGATATTTTACGGAAAATGAGCGAACAATGGAGTACCTCAAATTAAGTAACCAACTATGAAGTGAATCGGGCCTGAAGCATGTAAAATAGAATAGTTACGAGCACTTAACAACCATCTCTTTGAACTTGAATCTACTAAAATATATCAACTGTATAAGACATTGTTTTATATTTCAAAATTGCGATTCAGTCATTTGCGCGATAAATAGTTTGTCGATAATTTTATTGACAGTATATCAGTTCTAACATCGATATTCTTAGCTTTTCCATCCCTAATAAGTAGCGGACGCCCACGCTTCTGCAGCATGTTTAGACAATCCGATAACAAAGTGATAACGCCTCTAATTAGATTCCACTTGGCTACTCCCCGCAGTCTCACCTGGACTCGCGCGCGACACAGACGTGTCTATTAAACGTAAAAAGTGGATTTTCACAAGAGAATAGTTGTGTAGGAACTCGACAATCAATTGCTTGTAATTGTTAACAGTGCTTGTCATTTATTTTCTCATCAGTTATTTAATAAATTGTCGTCATTGTAATTTAAAAACGTTATATTTTGTTAAACAATTTTTGTAAGCAGTAGCTACAATGCCAATCAATCATTTTGATATAAAACCATTCTCGCCCGTGACCTAAAATAGCTAAATTACGTTGTAATTTTTTCACTTTGTCTTCTTGTTTCTTCCACGTTAACACTTCCAAGTGCACACTTTTAATAATGTCATTTTAATTTTTATTCGATTACTTTGTTATTTTAATCACTTCCCGGGCCCTGCGTTCCCGTAGTTGTCGTCTTGAGAAGTATGTTTTAAGTTTAGCTTCACCTATATGTCCCTTTATTTCAGAATGATTATTAGATATTAAATTAGAAAATCATTCGTCCAGTCAGACAAGTTGGTGTTAGGGTTTTTTCTAATAAAACTTTTCCATAAATTTAATTGATCGATCAATTAAATAACAGATCTAATTGGTCCAACTGCCTTTGTCCAATATTTGATCAAATATGTTTGTCAAACATGCAACACAAATGCTATATAACACTACTTATGCGTTCCCCGTGTCGTCTTTCATTATTTTAAATTATAACCTATGTTTTTTTTTGGATAATGTAGTTTTCTAATGGCGAAATAATTATCAAAATGGTTTAAAATTTTCAATGTTTGCCTAACAAATTAATTATCCTTTTTGTAGGCTACGGGATCGGCGTAGCAACAAATTTAAAATAGTTGTTTGTCGGTCCGTGTATCTCGAGTCTAATAAAATTATAAATAACCGTACGGTTTATTGCCGAGCCACCTTGAACTCTCCTCACCGGCGTGATTTCTTCCACCGGCCACGCGTTAGGTTTTTCATTACCAATGATTTAATTATTTTAATAAGCCTTGTAATATCTTCTATAACTCTACGAACTAATGAACCATTTTTTATAATTATTTCGTCATTTGCTAGTTAAATTACCCAGTAGACATACAACACACGAATGGTCATTTAAAGTTTTAACTAGGAACGGGCACTTTTATTAGTGCATTCATTAAACATTTAACTTCATAGCAATTTTAGTATTGACGACACGGAAAATTACAGTAGACCTGCAATAGACATTAGATAATAGACCATCTGGAACTGAACCATGTATTTTTTCATTCAAGAACAGTCAATATTCCCGTCTTTCTTTAGTTGAACCTTAAAGCGCTCGCATGAAGATCGTTTTTTTTCGTAAAGTGCCATCTTGCGGAGGTCGACGAATATTAAGGAAACTTGGTAATCTTACAGCGATTAAATGTGAAGAGGGAACGGGTCCTTTTGCCACACTAATAGCGTAGATCTTTAACCAGGCAGATCGCTTACATAAACGTTAATCAGCCATCTGGCGTCATCTCATTTTATTCGCTTACTCGATATAGTTTCATTTCTTCCTGCCATTAAATATAATCCTGGCAAGCAATGACAAATGATACAGCTATCTATACTATGCTATAGGTAAACTAAACTGTTATATTGTCTCTTAATTCTACGGTTGAAACAGAAAGATTATCGTTGGCCGAGTTCCTATTCAACATTCCTCATCTATCGTGTTTATTCCAGCAATAAAAGTAATAAAACATTACCAAAAGATACGGTGACACAGAGTGATTGTTAAAGGTGTTGTCAGTGTGCACCGCCGGAATGCCTACACTGGTGATTGAGAAGTTCCTCGCCAAACTGTCTTGGATTGTAAGTATTCTTAGGACGCAAATTGTAAGTCTCTCTATCTGAAAGCCTTATTGGCAGCTGTTGTCCAAGAATGATAGTACACTAATATGACAATAGCTGCCAAAAAGCCTTCTGCTAAGATTAAGATTCGCACAACGATATCTGAGCAGATATTTAGGTATTTAAAAATAGAAGTTTAGAAGTCGTTAGCCGCAGTCGTAAATATCCTTACGCAAGGTCAAATATCCGGTACGCGTGTACTTATTAAGTAATCCGCACTGGTTTAGCACTTATCTAAATACTTATGAAAATTAGTAAGAGGTCAGTGAACCAGCTGAGAGCAGTGTAAAATAATTAAACTCTTACGTCTTGTCTCAACCTTATAAGTTTTTATTTGCAATCTTGAGAACCATTTCAGGACAGTGCATACAAATTGGTTTAATACAATGTACTCGCGTACTATTTGTTCTTGTTGGCACTGTTCAGAGTGTGCTCGAATCTCTCCCTTCAATCTTCAATCCACCGTCCATCATACAATCCAAACACGTAACAATCCGTACCATAAGCCAATTACTGATTTATACGTTTGCTCTCACTATCTGTATTGGTGTAATGAAGAAATATAATAATTGTTTGATGTAGGTCAGGAACATAGTTCATAGTTTATCATAAACCAATATATAATAGTAAACATACGGCCGGTGCGACGGACGGACAAATAACCTGTCACAGCGCGTGATAAAGCTGGACGGTGTCATATATTGACTCGTGTGATTCATTTATACAATGCGGACTTAGTGCGTTGACTTTCTTGTATGTTTTGAAAGTGAATCGGTACATATCCATAACAGAGAGTAAGGGAGTGTTTGTAATCTAATATCACATTAGAAGTCTATGCTGGTCTTTTCAGAATCTCTAATATGGAAAAATCTCTACTCGCCCTCATGACATCAAAATGATTACTACTTTAGTATTTTATAATAGTGCCAAGTTAACCCAGAGGCCTACACCACTGTATCGTCGGCTCGTATTACGTCAAACGATGCGCCATATAAAATCAAAGTATAGAAATTTGCATGATAAAAAGCGATACGGTCGCAAATGGTGCGCGCTATTGACGTCTATCCGCCGAGAGCTGCGCGGCGGTGAGCTATAAATGGTTGTGCATGCGCATTGCGCACAGTTGAAAGGGTCCTTTGTGGCGAGGGCGCTGCCATACGAAACTGCGCCTAATTGGACGATGGCCAGGATGATTTGTCATCGATTAGGGCGGTAGTATGTACTCGTTTGACTCAAGCGTGTGGTACAAGGGACTTTTTGTATAGACATATTTGATAATAACAACCTAGTGTTTCATGTTTCGAGTAAGAAATTTTATTAATTGAAAATAAATGAATTACGATTAAGTTTTAGATGTTCAAATCATCAGACTTAGGTCAGTAGAATTGAACCCTGTTAATCGCATACTTTTAAACTTAAATCTTGAACTAAGCTATTGCGGCTCTATCGTATACGCTTCGTTTACTTTTGAGATTACAAGAAGGCATCATGCATACAAGTCGTTATAAAGTCAATGGGAATTAATGTGTGACGTAAATTACTTGCGAGGATTACCTCAGAGCTGCATCGTCGACTAAGAGTTAGTCAAATTAACTCCCACTTGCGAATAACACTTTTGAGCCGGTTTAGTTGAGATTAGTTTAGCGAATTTGTTCGTCACCCTCCACTGCACAAAGCAGAGGCGTGCAGTGTTCTTCTGGGGAACACCAGTTGTGATGAGACTCCCAGAGCAAGGGTTTTTTTATGACTGGCTTGTCGCTGTTTGTCTAGACGAGGAATCTACAACTACACCGGGCTTGACGGCAGAACGCAGAAGGCGCCTAGCCTTAGCCTCTTTTAGTCGAGTAAATTAGCTCGACGGTTCTCTCGGGAACCTCGGCTCCAGCCGCGTTATTGTATTTATATCACCTGATTAGGTTACCGCCGTGCTCTTAGGTCGCTGTAAACATAGAGTTCATTGTAATTGTTTGCTTGAGCATGGCTGAGCTAAAGGATTGCCTTTGCCTCAACCGAAGAAGTGAAAGGATCTATGCGTGTGGGCGATATAAGGCAAGGTCGAGTGGGAAATTGGGTTCTGTCCTCATATTTTCAACGGCAAATTACTTTTTTTACATTGATTTGCACCTTGTAAAATTATTTAAGCAAAGCTATTTATAACATAGCAACAACAATTTCCTTAAGTAAATCGAGAATCAGGTGACTTTTTGAATGATTTTAATTGAAATAATCGTTCATTTAGTAGATTTTTTTAAATTAACCATTAAAATTGGTTTGAAATTGAAATTTTTCAAGCTTTCCTTGTTCGGGCGCTTCGTCCGCGTTGTTTCTGCGAACGATCAAAACACATAGATAAACATATATCAAGACAAATAGCGGTCGTCATTACCTGACCAAAGACTGGGATGGAATTTTACTGTTGTTATAAAACAAACACTTATTGTACTATTATAATATTTTAGGACTTATATCATGCTGCTGCTAAGACTTATCCCACTAGCAAGCGAATGGCCAGCTGTCATTGTGTTCTAAAGTAAATATCTCCCTATTAGTATGTGTACCTCACTGTACTACTACTTCTTGTGGCCCTGTCTATGGCCCTATTTAAAAGTTAATACAAACAATTAATAGAAGTCCCGTTAACATGTAATACAATAAAAGTTAAATGAAATTCCTCGCTGTCGAAACGCCAGCTCGACTGCGATGGCTTAGGCCACGGAGTGCCGGAAACGCGCCTCCTCTCTCTTCCTCCCTCGCCATTGTTATTGTAATTCAGCGGCGCGAATGCTGAGTGACGAGCACTCGCGCCGTCAGTCTGTCTTCGACCGTTGCCGGACACACATCCTCTGTACAATTAGCTCCCGAATTTGCTAATTTACTATATTTCGAGGTGATACGAATCACTCACGCCTAATGTTTGTTAGACTGCAGTGTTGTGTTTGTTGGGGATATCATCGAGTGCTTCTAAACCTATACTAAATGATAAGCATATTAATTTAAAATACATTTTGTGTTTTCATTAAATTATTATCCTCAAATGTTTAAAATTAGTACTTCATTGCAAACCTGTGTTGTGTACGGTGCTTGTGTAGTTTTGTATAAAGATTGGATAGTTTGTTGTAATTTTGTATCTGTAATTGTCTATGGCTAACCGATATTATCTGCATTATATATCTTTCAAGTAACCGTGGTGATAAATTTAATATCGTTGTTTTTGAAAAGATGGTTGTATGGTACGTTGCGGACCAGTCTCAAGTTGAGGTAATATTTATTATTATTGTATAAGTTCTCCTGGGAGTTCTGCAACATAAATTTATTTCGTTACTCACTCTTCATGTATCAGTACTGGCGTACCCTTAATACTAAATGAATTATGTTATATGAGTTGTAAGTCTGTACCAATGTAACGGCTTGCACACATATTCGCCTGTGGTCACCAGCGACAATTAAAAATAAATATTGCTCATTGCGTATGAATTAGGCCGCTTGATCATTACACATGTGTTTATGTATTCGTTAAATGTTGGCTGGTGGTTTATGTTAATAGTGCAATTAAGTACATATGTATTACTATCTATTTATATATCACATAAAGGCACGTTAGTTCCCAGTACGACTTTTTCGACACAACCTTTTTCTTATTTAGTTTTTAATTTTATATATAGTTCTGTTGATTTCGACACGCTTTGTTATTTAAGAACCGTACCAAACAATAAACAAATTAGTATTGCATCGATACAATTTTAGAATGTGCTGAATTTATCAATCACTAAAATATGCGGCACAGCTTAGATGTTCAATACAATATTAAAAGATTGTATTCAGAAGGTTACGTACTGTTGTAGCGTATAGGAAAACCCAATAATTTCCAATACTTTTGTGAATTCCATCAAATTTCGCGGTATAAAGTAATAATTGGAGGCGCGCTTACTGCGGGATGCCCCAATCCAAGCCCCATTAATGGTCAATTTCAATGATTAATTATTAATATGTAATTACAGCATTATTTGTTTATGCAACGCAAACGTCCGAAGTGACTGCGTACGAAGCGTAGGTCTTCCATTAGTAGACCCATGATCAAGGTCAAAGCTGTGGGAATCCATTGCATGAGGCCGGCAAGGGACCGATCTTTGTACGCTCGTGATAAAAAAAAACGTTCATCGTTTGTTATATATATTACTAGTTATTATATTTATTTTTAGATTTTTGAATTGTTATTCAAATTCCCTTAGAGCTATTAAAATTAAACTTTATGATTTATTCGGTTTAATTACCATTCGATCTAAGTGTTCTTTATGAACAAACAACAAACAAAGTGGATCAGCTGAGCCAAGCCAGGGATGACTCCTGCATAAGCTGAACTGGTTACCTTTTGCCATATTAATTTGTCATCTAACGTCTGTTTTGATTGATAAAAAAATTGTTACAAATACATGTTGTCGCTCACGTTTCCGGTTGGCCGGAAATGTATGAGTACGGTACTGAAACGTGAAGTTGCGTAGTTGACTTTAGACAGCAAGAGTCTTTATAAGCACTTGTCAAAGGAAGGAGTCAGTTTGTACTCCTGTCAACGGTCGTGGCAACACCTCTTGAGGCCCGAGCCTTAACTGTATTGTGTAGTGAGAATATTTTTTTATTAGGGTTTACACACATTCAGGAACAATTTTATCAAAAACTTTTCAACCGGGGCAGACGAATGCATTTAGTTTGGATAACCCAGTGATGAAGGAACTATGATCTCGTTTATTTTCTCCGCTGGTTGCGAATGTGTTTACCGTTCGATATTCTCCCGGTGTGTGGCAGCACCTGTGTAAATAGCCTTTCATATATTCTAGCATTTCTGGAATGTTCGCGCGGTACACGTTACATTATTTACAGGCATATAGTAATTTATCTTTTTATAAAGTGCACGTGCTATCAGTCGTTTGAAAATAGAAAGCTAGCTATTGATATACAAAGAATCTATATAGATATCCCTACTAATATTATAAATGTGAATGTAAGTTTGTTTGTTATGCTTTCACGCGAAAACTACTCAACCGATCATCATGAAACTTTGTACACATATTCTTGGAGGTATTAGAAGTAACATAGGACTTTTTATGACCTATTTTTGTCCTATAGAAACCGAAACGGCTGGACCGATTTCGATGAAATTTACAGGGATTGTCCAGATTGGCACATTCCTGTGTTTGGTAGCGATCGGATCAACATAATTTGTGGTACCGGAGCGAAGCCGGGAGGGAATATTTTAGCAAACACATTTACACACATCGAAATAGAAATCCTTGAAGAAAATATTATCAGGAATTAGGTAAATAGGTCTTTTTGAACGTTCTTTAATTTTATCGGCCTCATTCTATATTTCTGGCATTTGGCCGGCTCTTACAAACGTTATGGTTTTAGTAGTGCGTAAACAAACTCATCTTCAATACACAGTAAACTATTGACGTGATACGTTTTCTATTTCAACAGATTCTTCTGACAAAAAAAAGACTTGTTATTTTTTGAATTATAATTCAGAATTAACTTATTTTAATTGGGTATTAAATTGATTTATCTAGTTCAATTCTAACGTTCTTAATGAGTGGGAATAATTTAATATTTTTAATCTATATGACACAGATAACATCAACATGAAACGGCAACAGACAATAAATGAAACAAAACAAATATTTATTATTTGTGGTGTGAATATTGTAACTCGAACCGTAGAGGTCCATCATGAGGACTATAGACATGATACACAAAAATAAAATAAAAAACCGGCCAAATGCGAGTCGGAGTCGCGCACGAAGGGTTCCGTACAATTATTTATGAAATAATCACGATTGTTGTATGGAAGCCCCTTAAATATTTATTTTAGTATGTATTTAAGTATTTGTTGTTATAGCGGCAACAGAAATACATCATCTGTTAAAATTTCAACTGTAACTATCACGGTTCATGACATACAGCCTGGTGACAGACGGACAGCGGAGTCTTAGTAATATTTTTATTTTTTGGGTACGGAACTCTAAAAAACTAAAAGAAATACATTATATCCAGAATAATCTACCATCAAGTGATAGATTGTGCAGTGGTGGCTCAGTGGTGTAGGCCTCGGCTTACATACTTAGTAGGTTGGGGGTTCGAACCCAGCCAGGCGCTTAAATTTGTGTTAGTTATTTCATCACCACTGCTTCAAAAACGGTGAAGGGAAACATCGTGAGGAAACCGGCATGTTCTTACAACCACCAAATTCAAAGACATGTGACATCCACCAACCCGCACTGGGCCAGCGTGGTGGATTACGGCTAATTCCCTCTCTCAGAGAGGAGCCTGTGTCCCTGCAGTGAGGAACATTCTAAAAAAAAGGCTGATTTATTATTATTATTATTAAGTGATATTCATATTGATTTTGTTGCTTAGTATTATTACAATATTATTTTGTTAAAGAATGGCAGACATGCCATTGGAATATTGACCTCACATATTTCAAAATATCCGGTCGGCGGAGCTCTTTATATCAGGTCTGCGTCGTTTTGTCGACACGTTAAATTATAGAGATTGTATCTGTTTTAAAAGCTGTTCTTAAACATTATGTTTTTAATTTTTGATGGTAACTTTTTCTTGACAACCATACCTTTTGGATTCACGACGCTCTTACCAGTTTACCCGTTGAATTCTCCCACGATATCGTTTCGATGAAATCTGCCAACAATACGGCCGGGCTTTTTGCAAGTAAACGTTCATGACTTTTAGATCGGCGTGAGAGATTCGATTAACAATAAATCATGCGACAGACGATGTGAAATTATACTGATTATGGGAGAAACGGACTTGTACATTGTTGTCTGGAATTATTTTCTTAGCACCTCTGAAACGCCCTAGGTGGTTAACTATACGCCAGACCCAAATACTTTTACTCTAGGGTGGGATGTAAAAAAAATATTTACGAATCTTGAAATGGAAAAAGTACACACTTAGTAACTGACCCGACAGACGTTGTCCCGTTTAATTATCAATATTGTATTCCAATTGGTGTAATTGATAAAAAAAATGTGTCTTAGCTTCTGGCTCGTACATGAATAATTTTGTTTGCATATTGACAATTGTGTCAACTGTCAGGCACGTAGTCTTTAACCTTAAATTTAGTTTTGCTGATTTTTTTTAAGCCGAAGGTGGCCAACGAGTAAGCATACCCCCCCCCCCCCCCCACCGAGTTAATTTTAATGTGAACAAAGTAGAAAAATTTCAGAGTGTTTAAAAAGTCAAAAAGAATCCCACTGTCCATGGATTGCGATGGTCACTTGATATTGTCTGACCTGGTCACCTGATGTTGTCTCGTTTGCCTTTTTTTCCCATAAAAATATATTCAGTGACATTTAAATAGAAAATAAAAGACCGATGACAAGTTATGAGGAGTGATGTCATTTCTCCACGAACACAGCAAGACGTGACATGTTTAAATGAGTTACTGAAATCGCTTTATTTATACCTCGCTAAAACTACTCGCTGGCGTGACCTGTCTACGTCATTATTTTACTGAATATCGACCTACAATTCGTATTTTTTAATGAGAATTATGATTTAAATAGTCTACTTAATATCATTTACTCGATGTTTACTACATCATTCAAAGAAATGCAAAAATAAAACATTTACATATATATTTTGTGATAGTATAATTTTAATATGGTATGAAATGGTTGTGCAGAGCGATCAGTCGTCGCCATTCCGGCGCTGGACGACGGGCAGCGGCGCCGGCAGCTCCTACCGCCACCACGACCACCGCAACATGTACAGCAAGGTGAGAATACCTACGCACACACTACATCACGTCCATAGAGCATGTCCCACATTCACTAATTTTGTACACAAGTGATTTTTTAATAACCTTACTCTGCTAGAAATACATAATACATAAGGGGTAAAGTGACCGCAACAACACCTGTTGCACGAATGGACCTTGACCGGGGAAATAACACGAAGCCCAATTTCAATACTTTTCCTCTTCCCATTATTTAGTTTAAGTTGTTGTTACTAACAAATATGGATGTATTCATCTGAAATAAATATTATTAGTATTTATTAGGATGGTTGGATTGATTGATGAATAGGAAAAAATATATTTTCCTGTCACTGTAGCTGTTCACTTCACATTAGGTGAGCTGTTTGCTCGTTGGCCACCTTCAGCCATAAAAAAAAGTATGAGTAACAATCAGGCAGACACGTTGGTAGAACAAACAGCAGATGCAGCCGTAAGATTTTGGCAACTGATCCACGTACAAGCAAGCGTGGATAGGCCTCCCACAACCAACCAAGGTGGCGTGAGTCCACTGGATGAAAGTGGCAAGGGCCGATTGTTATATACAAATATACACAGCAGAGTTGTACGTCTGCTGCTAGTGCAAAGAACCATAGTTGACATGGTCTTCTGGGTTTATTACATGTTGTATATGTACACAGCAAATGAGCGATGGCGCGGTTGGCGTGGGTGGCGCAGGGGGAGCGGGCGGCGTGGCGCGCTGGTCGCTCGGCCTGGAGCAGCTGTTGGCGGACCCCGCCGGTGCCGCTGCCTTCGCGCACTTCCTCGCCAAGGAGTTCGCAGCCGAGAACATACGGTGGGTGGCTACGTGAAACTTTTTGGTTACATTCTACGTATCTGTACGACGGAACTGATATGGTTGGGCGAATTATGGGGTTGATGCTATTCAACTCTTGATGAGGTGCTGGTGAAGTTGATGGTACCTAACTGTGTGAAAATCAATAAAGAACATAATATATGACGCAAAAGACGTTATTTAGAAACGCTATTCTAATTCTATTACAATAATAATGATATATCTTGGTTGTGTTTAGGTTCTGGTGGTCGTGCGAGCAGTACAGTCGCAGCGGATGCTCCGCGCGCGAGCAGCTGGCGGCCGAGATCTGGGCGCGGCACCTGGCCGACGGCGCTCCCGAGCCCGTTAACGTGGACGCCGCGGCCAGGCGCGCCGCTGCCGCGCGCACACACCTACGCCCGCCGCCCGACGACCTCTTCCTACAGGTCAGCACCTCACAAGCCGGTCAGCAGTAGCTATTGTGAACGGGCCGTTTGTCAGGGACAGAACTATATATACAGGCGTGAAGTTGTTTATATTAAGGTCAGCACGCCCTCACCATCTTACAACCTCTCGACTCGATAGTCCGTATAGATAGAAAGGTTCGTTCGTTCGTTTCGTCTGATGAAAACTTTGTGCCTTTCGAAATTGTCGACTTATAAGCCCCTCCACTGTACAATTTCCATAATCCACATGCGTCCGTATTTTGAAAACTTGTCATCAATCCCCTCAGGCGCAGAAGCAAATCTTCAACGTGATGAAGTTCGACAGCTACCCTCGGTTCTTAAGGTCCGGTGTGCACGCGGAGTGCGCGCGCGCCGACCTGCGCGGCCTGCCGCCGCCCTACGCGCCCACGCCAACCCATTCCAACCAAACGAACGGAGAGGACGCCACCCCCACAAAGGTAAATTGGATATATTTTTGTATAATCCAAGATGACAAACGAGCAAGCTGTCCACTCGAAAGCGACCATCATAGGCAATCCGCAACAAGCTTAACTACCTTTAATGGACAGAGGACAAACAGAAAAAAGATATTTCCTTTCCACGGTCAAATTCTCCTCCTTCTCATATATTTCTTTTTTAGAAATGGACGTGTAGCGGCCGGGATAGAATGGGGAGTTGGACATACTTTGATAATGTTAAATATTCATGGTAAAAACTGAAGTCTCCCAAATGACAAGAAATAGAGGCTAAAGGCTCAGTTTCTGACGGCCGCGTGTATTTGCTAATTAAATGTTTTTCTATAACGTAGGCCGGCACGTGTAATTACGAACCGATAGGCCCGCACGCGGATTAAATCCGAACACGGTGATTACCCCGAATTGGGGTACGAGCTACCTCACTCATGCGACCGAACGGATATTTAACATAATTACGAATTCTGTTAGTTGGTACATTATATGTTTCTACATGGAACTACTTAGATAATATAGGTCGACGGAACTAATGCGAGGATTGGTGGAGGGGGGAGGAGGGTTGACACTATATCTAGTTCACTAATAATGTTTAATTCCAACAAACCAGCTAAAGAAGTCGGCATCGAACGCGTCCGAGCGTCGACGCAGCGGCGGCGCGTCCCTGCTCCCGTGGAAGCTGCGGGGCGCGTCCCGGGAGCGCGCCGGCGACAGCAAGGCCGAGCGCGCGGACAGGAGCGACAGGAACGCGAGAGTGGAGCCGCCCACGCTAGCCGATGTGAGTACCATTACCATGTCTTACTGCAACATTGGTGAAGGTAGTTCTAAATGTAAGAGTGACTCTATTGGTGCTGGACTTGTAAAACTTATGTTTCTGTTTAAAATAATGAATACTCTAGTTTAAATTATTAATTAAACAGGTAAATGAGTGAATCAGAGATGACTTGCAGGTACAATTGGTGGAAAATCACGGGCCTGTTTAAATATTTGAGAGCACGGCCGGTGCAGCGCGCTGTATCTCGCATGTTAATATGTACACAATAATCTAGTCATTCGTAGATTCGTCTCGAAATATAGCCGAAACTATTATTATCACATTGTACACAATACGGCAAATCTGGAAACAAAAAAATGAAAGCAAAAAAATTGTTAAATATTTCTTACACTCCAGTTAGGTAACAAAGTTCTTCGTCAACCGGTCTTCCCCCCATTTCTATATGGGACCGGCTCTCCTGGTCCATCCCCAAGCGACAGCGGCTGCGCCATTGTCAATCACACAACCTTTATGTATTAAATAATATTGTTTTATGTCATAAAGTCTCATGATAAGAAAGTTACACTGTTACCAGTTCGTTGGGACCAAAAAGGAAAGGTATCGAACGGAATGTTGATTGTACCCAATCATTATTGTGCCAATCAGTTAAGCGTTCCATTAATTTTTATCTTGATAAATCCTGCAAGATTTCAATTATTCTTAATGCGTACACCTTGTAAGATGACATCGTTTGAAAACGAGTTCGCAAGTACATTGCTGAAACAAAACAAATTCGCGTGGCTTGCGGAAGCTGTTATAATTAGCGGCGCTGTGCAGATCTCTCGCAGAGCTGCGCGCCCGTGCCCCGTACACACTAGCGTACGCGATACCTCCAGGACATTGGAACAGTAATGTGCCAACCAGTTAGGTGTTTGTTTCAACTAAGGCTGCATCTTAAATCAACCTTTTCACGTTTGCCGACTGATGTACTTTTAATTGAGTTATAATAAAATAGTATGTAGGTAAAAATACGCAATTATTGGCACGTTTTGTGTCAATCATGAATACTCTACATGAGAGGTACTAATCCTAACACACACAACTCGTTACTGTTAGATCAGTGAGTGGTTAAACAGTTTTTGTAGCACACACGGCTCGTCTTCTGTTAGCTTCGCCGATGTAAACATCACTGTGTTATAACAAGAGGCACTTTGAGTAAGAGCGTGCAGAGATTGCTAAAACATCAACACGCCTCTCCGACACTTGTGTACATTCATAGGGGAATAAAGTCATTATTAGTATTAATGCTGAGTGTACAAACACTTCTTATATCTTCCCGCGAGCATGTCCACTTCATTCAAACATCTGTTAACATAAAGTTAGTGTACAATCATCACATACGTCTTGTGATTGATACAATCAGAGGTGAAGCTAAAAGTGTAAATGTTGCTTCAGGTGGTGAAATCCGGCACTCAAGGCGCGAGCTCCCTCTGCCGCGTGGTGCTACCAGATGGCGCCACCTCCGTGGTGGGCGTCGAGGAGGGCGTGCCGGTGCGGCGGCTGGTCGACCGGCTGCTGCAGCGCCGCAACCTGCCCGTGCCCGCGTACGACGTGCTGCTCAGAGACGAACAGGTCGGTACGGCGCGCACAACAGCTTGCGCCAGTCACACAAAAAGAACGTGATTTATTCCTACATCTGTAGATTGTGGGTTTGTTTGAGTGTTTTCCTCACCTATACGAGGTTGGTGATGCATCTTTGCCCAAGTGTAGGGTTAATGTACGTTTATATTGATATTCTTTATGCAGGGCGTATGGCGTACCATAGAGGTGAGCGCAGCGTCATCAGTACTAGCGGGCCGCGAGGCGCGCGTGGAGCGGCGCGTGGTGCTGCGGCTGGCGGCGGGCGCGCGCGTGCTGGCGGTGCGGTGCCGTGCGGCGCGCTCGCTGCGCCACGTCCTGCGCCCCGTGCTGCGCCGACACGCGCCCACGGCTCGCGCGGTGCTGTGCAACGGGCGGCCGGTTAACCTGGATACACCGGTGCATGTTAGTAGTAAAGAATATAATGTTCTATTATCTTTTGTAAGAGTACTACTGCAGTACTATTTGTCACTCGCTGCACACTGGGTTATAAATCATAGTGAGGTTAGAGCGGTGAGTAGATTGCTCTCATTATTATTTAAAACGAGTGAGTTACACAATGGCACCGCAGCGCACGATCCGGCTCGGTGTACAGGTTCAGTACGTCCGCCCAAAAGCTCCATGAGTGGGCGAGGGAACGAACGAAACGCCAGTACAATACAGTACCATAGTACTTCCCGCACTATACACTATAGTACACGCGTCAAAATTGATTAGACAACTTGACGTTATATTATTATATTTATGGATAATTTTTATATTCAAGGTATATATATATATATATATATATATATATATATATATATATATATATATATATATATTCGGCTTTATTCCATATCATAGACTTACTAATTACACGTATAGCTATTTACATGAGTTTTGTGTTAATTGTCAGGAGTTGGACGGCGCTCTGCTGGAGATAGTGGAGGCGTGCGAGGGCGCGGCGGCAGCTACGGGGGCCGCGGCGGCGGAGCGCGACGAGGACGCCGACTCGCTGTCCGACCTCGCCGTGCGCCTGCAGGACGACGGCGATCAGATGGTATGACCACTGTCTCATGATGAAAATTTTGATATCCCGCTTAGCTAAGGCTGACGGCGTAAATATTTGACAATTTTCCAACCGTACAAATAAACTTTTCTTATTTTTTTTAATACGAGAAATATATCTAACTGGTACTCACTAGAAGTAACTGGAAGCTTAGTACTAAATACACAAGTACAAAACCCGTACTTGAACCTTCAAAGGTTCTTCAAATATATCCTGGTATCTCAAAAAGTATTGGATGTTTATGAAGCCATATAACAAAATCAATAATTTACGTGTACAGAGCGTATCTAGTCGAAGCCGCGGTGAATGCGGTAACACTGGCGTCACTGTCGCGTCCGCAGCGAGCGGCAGCGCGGCCGGCAGCAACGGTAGCAGCGGCAACGTGAGCGCCGCGGGCAGCAGCGCCAGCACGGGGGCAGGGGGCGACGCGGGCCGGGTGCGCGCTGCCCTCAGGCCCGGCCCTCCGCTACACCATCATCCACCTGGTGAGTTATGACAAATCACATATGATATTAACGGCACCCGCTGATTTTTTTCTTCTTACATCAGTACATAATTTTATATAATTATCGAAAAATACATTTCCAACCCCCGTATCCACCATGGTCACACGGGGAGATGTGGAGTCTACAGCCACCCACAACAATTTTGATAAGTAGTTTTTGCAAAAATATATTTTTTATAAAATTATGGTCGCCCCGTGTAGTTTACTAGTTACATTTTTTGTTATCTGAGTTCTACTTAGTTCCCGAAAAAAGATATTCTTGAAACTAATTCAACAAAGCTGAAAGCAATTACATTCTATTATATTCGTTTTGCTATCGGAAGTTCAGACATCTCTCTCTAGTTTATTGTTTAATATGTATTTATGTTTGTCGAAACGTCACCTGTTCATATCCGACTCGAAGGACCAAATTTGTCTACACATATTTTTGTAAAACACCGGATTACGTTACCCATCGACCATTGTAACTGTCTAGATAGATGTTGTCCAATAAGGGACACACTTCACACTTCCCAATAACCCTTTATTTAACTTTACAAATATTAAAGGGCATATATACAAACTTGGACTCCGTAACTCGATACATCATTCAATCATAATATATCCCGGCGCCAAAATAATGCAAGCGCGATCTAAGATACCAGTGGCGCCATCTATTAGCGTTAACATTATCAAAACAAATCTACACTTAACAGCGCTTAAACAGAACAGTTTTGCTACGCTGGAAATGGAAAAGCTCTTCAAAAGAGAAAACTATTGCTTAAATACAAAATATTTGTTTCCTTATTACAGAATTCCTTGAAAATCTTCGCGAGAAGCAGCGCCAGAGACAGAACCCGAGGACGCCGCCCCCGCTGCCGCCCAAACCCACCCAGCGGACCGCGCCCACCGTCGTCTGAGCCACAATAAAGACCACTTTACAGTGGCTGATCAATCAGACCCCAGGTCATTTTATAACGGTTGTGTTGCTACACCTTCTCTATAAAATGAATTGCGAATAGTGCACTGGATTCATGACGTCACAGAATAGAAGTGGAATCTGCTATTGGAGTTTGGACTTAATTGTGAAGTGTTAAAATGTGTAATTCCTTGAAATGCCTCCGTAGTAACGTATCGTGTACATTTGTATGGACATGAGAACATAGTTTATTGTATGAATTATATTGAAAGTGATTCCAGTGTTTACAAATGATTTACTTTAATGCAAACTGGATCTTCTGGCCCCAACATTAAAATCATTGTTGACTTTACAATTGTCCTAATAACTACACGTTCACGATAACATAACACCTAAGTAATGATACGTCACAAAAAAAATTACGCGGCAAGTTTTATTGTGAACATTCTGCTTTCCTTTGTGACTGACCTATAGCTGTAGTTCTTCCGTTGCATTATTCATTTCTGAGGTGCATCTAACATGCATTTACTTATAGTAATATTGTGATTTAAATAAACTTCTCCAAGCCAGTACCCCTAATAAAATGGTTTATTCCACTTTGATCAGTTAGGCCAGTATTCCCGAGGTATGAACATACCTCTGTGGTTACGGTTTCATTGAGGGTACTTGAAAATTATATTGTTAATGGCAGAAATACTGAGAGGTAAAAATATTGCCTACAATATGTTAGTTTGAAATGAACCTCATTAGTAATAAATTACTGAGATGGTGAACTTGGCTTTGTATGACGCATTGCTTGGGTTACGTATGGAGTTATCAGGGGAGAGGTCATAAATGCAAAGTGTTTTAAATGGGTACAGCAACAGAAACAAGCCCTGACGGATAGCACCTAGGTAAACGGATCAAAGCTGAATACACCACTAAAATTATAACTTACAACACGCCTTATAATGATATAATAGTATGATTATTAATTAAATAACGACTTAATTCACGTGTAGTCAGGTGTACCGACTAGTTTCGAACCCGTCGGGGAACCAATCTCAGTTCGCTGCGATCCGGTACGGACGTATCTAGTACGGCAACGGTACATACACTGATGCGTCACCTAAGCCGTTAGTAATTTACATAAAAAGTATCTGAGGTAAGTTTAAATAAATTATTATGTACACTGCAATTCTTAACTTAAACAGCATGTTTCACTCAATTCAATTGCTCTTGTGTTGTGAATATTCATTAGACGATCCCATAACATGTACATTTTAATCTGTGTACAATCACTTGTTGCACTAATTACACAAGGAAATATTAATTACTCGATAATTGTACGCCAGATCTGGATCTGTGTTATAAATCTCCATAGAATTTGTTTGTTTGATTTCAAAAATGAAAAGAAAACTTCACTTTTGTACATTGTAAATACATTATATCTGTTTGTCCCAATCTGTAATTACAACGTGACGTATTTTACTATGAGATGTGATTTTATACAAGATACTACAGCATTTAAAAAGTACTAAATGAATTATTGTTAGTATATCCTAATTTATTATAATTAATATATACACGAAAGAGAATACAAGAAATGAAGCTCCGAGAGCCGCTAATATTGCAATAAAATAGTTTAATATTCCATCAGTTGTTTTATTCGTAAACAAAACTAAATAAAAACACCTTTAACAGTGGTAGACATCTGTTCCACTGCAGGGCCGGCTCGGTGAAATACCACAACCTCACCGAAGACAAGCGTCAATGCTTCCAGTATTTCAGTGTTTCATGAGTGAGGTGCCTAATTCCAGTTCGACGGGGGAAGATGGATAGGAAAAGGAAGGGCTCTTTCTATTTGTTCCCTCTGCCCATTAAAGGTAGGCAATGCATCTGAAACTCATTACTTTGTTGCAGATGTCTATGGGTAGAGGTCACTTGATATCTTTGGTACCTTCTATAAAAAAACAAACAATTGTGTGGCATCCATATATCCACTTTGAAAGTGGGTCAAGCCGAGAGCCGAGAGGAGCCAATTATGAAGAACGTTACAATCATGCTGTGGACCTTTATATAAAAGGACAATGACATTGTTGCATTAATCTTCCGGTACTAGGCCATGTCTTCAACATTATATTGAATAAAAACCATATATGTCATATCTATGTCATACCCGCTGCTTTGCCCAATTTCATTCTTTTCATCGCGATTACAATCTCATTTAAAGCTATCTCACTTTCCAACTCCTTTTTGTCAAATTTGGGAGGTGTTGCTATATTAATATTGAAGAAGCAAAGGACCTCCCTTTTTCCCACTAGCACAGTGAAAGCTCAAATTTATATATAATCTATCCAAGAATTGACACATAAATAAAAATACAAAATACTTTAACAAACTATTTTAATTCACACTAAAATTACTTATCAGCTATCGCAGGAGTTTTTTCTGGTTTGTCCAACAAGGGGATAGGTGCCGGTTCGGGCTCTGGCATGATTTTAGTGAGCTTCGAGGGGTCTTTAGGAGGCGCCCAGTCGGGAATTATCTTGGCATGGATGCGCCAAGTGCCGTACATGTTGGATAGATGCTTCTCGAACACGATGTATTCGAGTACGTCTTTAGCTAGGATTTCGCTGCCGTGAAGTAGGCGACCGAAACGGTCGTACACGGCGAGTTGCTGCCGCGTGTGGAAACGCACTGTCACCTGGTAAGAACAGAATAATTAGAGATTGGCAAGCATGTAAGTAAAATTAATGAAGTTTAGTTGTGGTCTCCAACTACTATGTTGGTTGTGTCGTTGAATAATAGGATTAGAAATAGACGAAAAACAAGAAAGGAACGCTTTGGTAATTTGATCATGTTGAAAGGATAAACGAAATTAACAAGAGAAATGTATGTTGCCAAAGTGAGTGGCAGGATCGGTGGGGTCCTAGGCGAATTTATTTGTAATTAATTTCCATCGGTGACATTTAATGTCTTTTAGGGAAAAACAAAATAAAGTTACTGTGTTTTTGCCCCATATCATCAAACAATTATCGACTCGAAAAGATATCATGGTTGTATAAATAAATAAAAGCTGACTGATTCCACATTGTTTGGTACAATATATATAATTTCTTTAGTACAATATTTCAAGAACAGCTCATCATGACATCCTAGTATAATTCCTAAAATATTGTACATGTTTGTATAATTTTAATCAATAAAGATTTTAAACTACTCATTTAGATTTTTTTATAGTGTAAGGAGGCAGACGAGCAAGCAGTTCACCCGATATCAAGTGATTGCTACCCATAGACATCTGCAACAACCTAATGAGTTGCAGATGTGTTGCTCACCTTTACTATACAGAGGAGCAGTTAAACAGAAAATGGTTATTTCCCTTTCATATTCAAGCCTTCCCTCTTCCCATCCCCATCATTTCCAAATTCAATCAAATTTATTATCAAAGTATGGGAAGAGGACAAGGACCAGAATTAGGGCCTGATTTGCATGCAGTTTCAATTACCTGACCAAATATATTCTCCTTGCTAATGATATCGGTGCAGCGAGCGTGCACGACGCGCGGCGGCTCCAGCGAATCAAGGAACTTCCACTTGATGGTCTTCTGCCAGGTGTTGTGCCTGAACTCAGGGTATGCCTTCTCTGTGACATACAACCTTAGGGATGCTTTATCATTATTAGCGAGACTCTCATGTGCTTTGATATAAGTATTATGCGCTTGACTACAGAATTCATTAGTAGTAAAGTCCTCCTCAAAAGATTTGATCTTGCGCACCGCCATCATTGATTTGGATTTCTTTTCCAAAAGTTGCACTGTCTGTTTAGCTCGCGTAGCAGACACAAGGGATGCCTTACCATCTCCCTCCGGAGGGATATACGGCTCAAATATTCCACCTAAAAATACAATGTGAAATTTACTGACAATTTCAATGATTTCATATGCATTTTACATGAACCACTTGTTCATATGTAACCTATTAAGTGACCTCAACCAATAGGCATTTGCAAAAAGCTAATGAATTGTAGATGTAGTGTCTATCTAACGCACAAGGGAGAGATAAACAGAAAAAGAATATTTCATGTCCCTATCCATCTTACATCACATGCCCTATTCCTTACTATCTTTTTCTTATTTGAAAATGGTAAGGGAAGAGGATCAGGATTAGGAGGAGATTAGGTCTCCTGTACCTTACTCATTAAAGAAAACGCAGAAATACTTCTTCATACCTGTCTTCTATGAGGTTGTGGTATCTGTTGCCGCTGTTGGAATCTACCGCACTGAAGCAGTATAAAGCAGGACCACAGACATAGTGAGGAGCGAGACAATGTCTATAAAGGCAAATGGCTGGCAATACTACGCACAATGGCTACGCAATGCCCTCCCTCTTTTAATGTAGGCTAAAAATAAAAACACATAAAACTTACCAGTAGCAGAGATATAAAATGGGCGCTCCGTCCAAGGTCTTGGTGGTAACATTCCCCTTTCCTTCATTTTTTGACGCATTTTTTCTGGAGTCATTTCTCCCTCATCTTCATTCGGATTTGGCAGGTCTATCTTCATGTATTTACCAGCCCTCTCTTTTTTATATTTTGGGTTGTAATGTTTAGTCGTTGTTGTACGGCACGGTTGTAGATACGCCGCGGGAGCATAACGTAATATACTTAACTAAAAAAATAATTATTTTATTCAATTCTTATTATAATATTTACAGAAATAATGAAATGAAACTAACCTTAAACCAAATTGAATTAGCCATAATTTAAAAGCTTTTTCTTTTAATATAATAAAAATGGATTCATCTGAATCATTCCTCTTAAGTGCATAATAATTATTTCTTAAAAAAAACAATATTTATAATAATAATAATAATCTCTTGGGTTAATGGCGTTTCCTTATAGATTTCGTTACAATTTATCAGATTTTTTTGGTTAAATATTGTGTCATGTCAATGTCAAAATGTTGCTTAAATTTTCTTTAAGACGATTTTATGGCCTGGCAACGTGTTGTTCAAAGAGAATGTAATAACAATTAACTACGTTAATAAATGGTGTAAAGTATATTATAGTAGTAGTAAATTTTATATGCTCTTTGGGTGTTGTTGAAAGTATTGTATTGCCATTGCTACATAGAGTGAATTAACATATAGTATGAAAACTACTTATTTTATATTTAAACGAACATAATATTTTATTATTTTAATGTTATGGACAATTGCAAAACACGTCAAAAATTTGACACAATTATACTACGTTACGTTAAATTACGTTAGTCCATCTACGGCTACGTTTGTTTGTGTTAAAGAGTCTAATGAAAAATCCAAAAAAATCAATAATGAAAAGCTATCAATTTTCTCATTCGATTTCATGCAAAATCCGGGTGTTAGTAGTTCTAGTTCTTAAATCACCACAAAAATCGGTCCTCTACCATCCTCATTCAGTAGGCTTCCGCAACTTTCACTAGACCATTGTTTAATTTCAAAATTTTGAAATACCAAGAAAATAAATAATTCTATCGAAAGATACCATGCCAGGTTATTTGAGTCCTGGAACTGAAACCTTTAGTTTACCGATATAATTAGTGGTGAAATTATTTTTGCATTATTTTCTATGCCTATAAGTAAGAATTTACTATAGCTAATAAAGCTATCAAAAACATATCTTATTTATACTCTCCATTTATATATTTTCCCACGAAATAATATGTGAAAGTTCTAGAAGAAAGGTACACATATCATACGCCCCAATAATATCGTAATTATTAAAAAGTTAAAATATCTATGGTGTTTTGTTTTTCTGCCATTTTTAGTCATATGCTTTCCTTTCAAATAGTGTTTTTTTATTAAAGTGGTAAAAAATTCAACAAATTATCGTGTTATTTTTAAAAAATAGTGTGATTAAATTTAAGTAAAACTTGAACTTAATAATAAACAAAATAATAATATCGGAAGAACAGTAACAATAAATATTTATTTTTGTGTTGTCTTCTAACTAACTTTTTATCGGTTTCTCTGCATTACCACTTAGACTTTTATTTTCAAAAATACTTTCCATCTAGTTTGAAACATTTCTAAACCAAGAGAAAAGTAAACGGTGAAAGAATATTTAAATCGATATTCGTGACCTAAGCTACCGGACATCCGGTGACTCCATACACGTTGTCTCTAGTTCTTGAGGGAATAGAGATCGTTGCAGCGTTTCTTTCTTTTCTGAACAGGCGCAGTCCGAGAGAACTCGCAAAAGGAGTAAAAGGCTCCTACGTAACCTGTCACTACGTGAGTATAAGTGCAGACTTAGAATAATAGTAGTCGTGTAGGTATCGCATTATGTGTTGTATTAAAAATCACGCGGTTTAGTAGCCTTTGCTGAGTCATAGAACAAAAAGTTTATTAGAGTAAAAATTCTTTGGTGAAATTAGTTTCTCGTTTCATTACACTCTATTTGAAGTAAGTAGCTTTCGCCATGAGTCTGGGCGTTTTATTTAACAGATGGTGATCGCCTGTGTAAACGGGGGCGAAGGCGGACGATGACCCGGCAATGACGGCTAACGGGTCCTCTGCATGCCTTTTCCCATTTACCTGCGTTCCTAATGCCACGTGTATTTTGATTTCAGCAATATATTGTATGAGTCAGAAGGTAGAAAAACCAGTATTATCGGGTCAACGGATCAAGACCAGAAAAAGAGGTGAGTTTTGGATTATTGTTTATTAACACCTTAATATTTTCATTATTAAACTAACCTTAAATTTCAAACAATAGAAGTAGGTCATTTCACTGTCTTTAACTACCTGTATTTTTATGATTATAAATTATCCACTTATTCACAACAGTGCTGACTTGTTGATAACTTGTGTGCTTATTGTCTACACTATAGTATACGGTAAGTACTGGGTTGTGTTGATTCACTTTGTTTTCATAATTAAATATATTTTAAATTTATTTTTTTCCCACGTTTTTCACCTTACTATTAAATATACTACTGATTGAACTTTAACTTGAAGCTGGAGGTGGTAGTTTATTAAGGCTTATTTAACGTTTGAAAAAAAAACTTTATTTTTCCCACCATGGAATTAAATACAATGGCTTAGAAGGTTGGATACTTGTAACTGGCCTTAGGGTTATTTTTAATTGCTCGGTACTAATAACAAGTTAGTTGCTTAGCCACTTGCCATGTGAGCGCATATTTTAATAAAATAACAACTTTGCAGGCTAATATAATGTATCACAATGTTATGCTATAAATAATCTAGTTCTCTAAATAAACTAAGATGACAATGTTTGTAAATGTGTTTGGCAGTAATCGGACAGTAACATTTGAAAATTCTTTGATAGATATATATTTAGCCTTACTAAGTTTTTAATATGCAAAGCTGGAGGACAAGACAATCAATTGGTGGTTTAGCAATATAATTTTACCAAGATGACTGTCCTATAGACAGAACAATGATCTTAATGCATTAAATATTGTTATGGTACACCTCGGTCAATTTCAATTGACTTCTTTAACTGATGATTACTTCATTAGATGTTTGGTCTATGTTCACCCCATTTAAGAGTTTTTGACATGCCATTTAAATTGACATTGGTATATTTGTTGGCTAGTACACCTTTTTATAAATACGCGCACCTGTTGTGAACAGTGAAGAAAATGTTATGGTTTATTTTATAAGATAATTTAATAATTACTAGCATAAATATATAAAATATAATAATAAATTAAAAAACCTAAAACTGGGAAATAATACAAATGTAATGATACCTCACTCTTCAAAATCAGTCAAGCCGTAAAAGGCTACAGTAGTTTATAATGGAACAGAAATGCATACTCATGATAAAATGTTACCTCTGCCTCTGCCGAAAAGGTTGTGTTGGCCTCATTAGGAAATAAAGATATGAGACATAGAAAGATCCAAAATTTAATAGACAATGAATCTATTTCCTTGAACAGAGAACATACCGATGTCTAAAAATGTAAATTTATTATTAAACATATAAAAAAATTGTCTGATCTGCAAATTGAATCCAAAACCAATAATGTTATGAATTAAATAAAATATTTGATACCAAATGAACTAGATTTTTGTTATAGTGCAATTGTTCTTCAAGCAAAGCAAGCTTGTAGCTTGTATTAGACAAGGAAAATACAATTTACTTCAGAAACTGGTTTATAAATAGCAAAGGCAAAATTTTGTTCAAACTCCGATGACATTTTCTAGATTGTCTGCAATTAATTAGGGTAGACTTTTATATCTCGGGAGCTGGTTTTTGGGGTGTACCAGTACCAACCCCATTGAAAGGATATGCACTTCCTTATAAAAACCTTATAATAACATAACATCTTTCGAACGACTAGTCGCCGGCCCCTACCGTGGCACGCTCTCTAGGTGTGTAGTGTAGCCGTATATTCAAACAAGCTAACCTTACCATTTATACTACTGAAAACATAGTCATGAAACATTGCTCAGAGAGAAAGCTTGTTTCGGTTGTATTTTGCATAACTAAAACAGTAAAGAAAAAATTCTTAATTCTAGTTTTAAATTTCCATCCCCCGCATTGTAAAATGTACACGAATTAGTGTGGAATGACTTCTGATTGAATCATTTATTAAAATTACTGAATCATATCTAAGTACAAAATATATCAACAAAATGGCAAACGCTTATGGCTGCCTTGAAAGAGCAAACAGACATTGTCACTACATAATAGTTTTTTTGATGCCATCTTTGTTGTTAATACAAAATAAATACACATTTAAGATATAAATGTTATAGATTTGTGGTCCTCTCCATTAATAATAATCAGCCTTTTTTAGTATTTTTCTTGACTGCAAAGACAATTGGATGTAGCCTTTCCCCA
Organism: Papilio elwesi; assembly: GCA_029849275.1. Lineage (NCBI taxonomy): Eukaryota > Metazoa > Arthropoda > Insecta > Lepidoptera > Papilionidae > Papilio > Papilio elwesi. The sequence continues at coordinate 8,250,041 of CM056704.1, read as the reverse complement.
CTGATATACCACATAATCCCCTACTAGTCATATCTTATTTTTTTTTAGTAAAAACTATGTCTCTTTTAATACCAGATAAAATAACCTAGTAATTTGTTAGATGATTATTAAAATACCATATGCAATAAATCTTGTAAGAAATTAAAAACATGTTTTGATGCCAGGAATCTTACAATTGTGTTTTATATAAACAGGTATTGCTGTGTATATACACAGATAAACAACTACCTTCTATATTTATCTACATGTCCACTTGTTTGTTGCGCTACTTGCTTGTCAAGATGTCTGTCATTTTTTTATGTATTTAATTATCTGTGTAGGAAATAATTGTGACTCTAAACTCCGGTATGGTGATATATGTTTATGTTCTACCCTCTTCTGAGATGATAATCGTAAACAAACAAATAATAAAGCTCTCACATTACCGGCATACATATTTTTTTCTTGTAATGTATTCACACCCCTGAACCAGTGCTGTAGGCATAGACTAGATTTCCATTTGGCCTGCACGTGGCACACCTCTCCCGCTTCTTCTACATATACATGGTCGTCGGTTATGGGTACTCTTAACACCGCCATTCTTTAGTGTCATCAATCTGGTGGTATAAGATCGTCTAGGATTCCTTCCCAATTTTCAACCACCAAAGCAGCCTTTCCCAATTCAGTCTCATCTTTTATTTTCTTTATGACTAGTTAATTTCAGTTCATTCAATATCCATTATTTATTTTATTATGAACTGTTGTAACAAAGCTCCAAGTTTTTTGCAAATTCCCTGTGTAATATATTCCATTTGGGATTTCCATTCGTTTCATAAAGTGTCCCGTCCGCCGCGTCCCCCGGGAATCCTTGAATATTTAGCTGCTCTGTCCCGTACTGCTTATGCATTCCAAAATGGTTTCGAATTCGCTGCGATATTTGTATGTGTGAACGTTGATTTTATAATGTAAAAAATTACGACCGTTTTAAAAAAAAAGTAAAATTCTAGTTGCGCTTCCAATACTTAAATGATTAACTGTATTCAGAGGTGAGGACCACCAACACTCGTATAAACGTTTAGTTAATAATGTTCGTAGGTGGAATACAAATTAGAATTTAATTGGACGGGCTCGTGCTTCGCACAATATTTAAATGTACTGGTATATATCGCCCATGTATGTCTTTAAATTCTATCCATAAAGATTATTGCTGGACATGGTATTTTAGTCGCCGCGGTTAGAGGTTGCATGTTAGCGTCCTTATTGGGTTTTGTATACGCAGTTTTAAGTCTAAGTTACGCATTCCCCGTCTCCTAGGTGTCGTGCAGACGTTCCTAGAAGGAAAATTGAAATCTTTATGCGTCCACAACGGGCTTTAAATTGTTATAATGGATTTTCCATAGTAACAAGACAATAAAATTGCTTATGCTGACATAAAGTAGGTCATAGTGTATAATTTGATCGAGCAGTATTTCTCAATCGCATCGTCAGGTGTTCTGTGCTCTTGTTTCCTTTGAGCTTGCGCAACTTGCCTCGTGCCCGACGTCGCCTCACGTTTGCCTCACGTTTGCTTTTCAAACTAAGTTACTTGCGACTGAATTGGGTTATATAAATAGTTGCAAATGGGTCACTTTATATAAGTCGTATTGATTCGCAGGCTTTTCGGAAGTCTGAATCATTTTAGTCTATTTGGTTATGGGTCTTATTATAGTTAGCTTAAATCAAACGATAGTTATTTGTATGGTTTTTGGGTCACCAATGCAATTATTTTTACTGTAAACTGACCAGGCTATCGAGATGTTAAAATGTGAGATTTTCTCTCTCGGTTTGATCCTAGGGCAAATGTTATTTTGACTAACTTTTACCATGTTTACGAATAAAAAAAACGTACTATTTATTATACCATTATAGCGTTTGAATAATTAGTCAAGGTTTATTAGGCATTTGTTATCTACCTGGTGAACAAGGAAGTGTCATTGTACCTCAATGTCACATCAGCGCCATTTTATCAGTCCGTTTGCGTCATCCGCCATCTTTGTTGTGTGCACAGAGAATGATTCCCGCCAAATTATTTCATGTTTTCAATAAATTATATTCCTTATATTTAAATATTACACATAATGATGAAAATATGATTTATCCGGATAATGTAGCTTTCTAATGGTGAAAGAATTATTAAAATCGGTTCTCGTTCAAGTTCTCTTTTCTTAAGTTAAACGTTTACAAATTGTTATCAATTTTAAAATTATTATAAAATCGCATTCTGCGTTCTTGTAGTAATTCCTACTGCCAAAATATTTCATCCAATGTCACAAATGTTTTGTGTCCCTGACATTGTCTTAAACGTGAAGAATTTCCGCAGAGGCATCTTAATTATAGTATACCCGCAAAACTGTTCGTGCTAATTGAACAATGGTTACGGTCCACGTAAAGGTACGGACACACTGTTGTATACCAGAATGTTTTTAGAACTAAATAAAAACGTTTACATACACGTTATTTAACGGTAACCAACCAGGACTTTTGAAGCGAAAACAAACATATTATAATTTTTGTAGTTATTTTTTAATTGTTTCAAGTGCCTTTCTGCTTGTGTTCCCTTTTTAACAACGCTTACTTAACTGTAATGAATTAAATGAAAATGGCTAGAGAATTTGCTCTAAAGCGCATAATATATTTAATTAGTAATGTTTCATGACTTAATTCAATACACGGGTAGTAAACACCAGTGTAACGTCACCTTTACCAGTTTATTTTTTATTAGTCTACATGTACACGCACAGACAGATGGCACGTACAGACGCCTTACTTACGTTTAAGGAGAGTACTGTATTTTTAAATACATGGATATAGGAAATTGAAACATGCTTTTTCCTGTCAACCCTCTTTTCTGGCCTGAGGTAACGCATCTGCGACTCATTTACTTGTGAATGTCTATGGTAGTGTTCACTTGATATCAGGTGTCCTGCTTGCTCGTTTGCCACCTTCTAACATAAAAAAAAACTATTATTTATTGTATATCTTCAGCGCATAAACTTAAAGGCTGGTAAATCAAATTCAATAGGAATTATATCTAGAAAAGCGCGTCCGACTGTCGGCCGGTAAATACTCAACATTCAAAGGCTCGAAGGTGACGTGACGTAATGTACTTTAAAGCCATATCTAGTAGTATCAGTAGGGTAGCCAGAAAAGAAATTGATAAGAGAAATTCAATAAAAATGTATGTAAATTATTTAGTAGGAATTAAAAAACATACATTGTCGTTTTATAAGTTATCTAAAGAGATTGACTAAGAGTGGGGCCAATTAATTTGGTATACAGGATAAAAATGCTATTAGCATTACAGGTGCAGTTCAAGTGGTGGGTTATATTCTATTGCTATATCCCCCCCTTCATTTACCCCTCTATCAGAGTGAAATCGATCTTTATTCCGATTATGATTCCGTTGTACGTCCACATAAACATAACCCGTAGAATCGGCTTCAACCGAATTTGTTTTTTTACCCTAGTTGTGGCCCCAGATTTATCTTGGCAAACCACTTGTGAATTATCAAGTACTTATAATTTAGGTCATGGTTAAATAACAAATATGGATATAAATTTCTTACGCCTGATCTTGTACGTATATAAATGTTGCCCCTCTAAGCATTCGGTATATTATGGTCAGCCTAGTATTGACGTAATGCCAACGGTGTCCGGAGCGTAGGTCGCTCGGCGTCGGCTTGGCCATTGAATTTATGTATAACTTATATAATTTATTGTTGTTTCTAGATCTATCTAGATCTTTTCAAATGCACTTTTGTCTAATATCGAATGCCTTTAGTTATTCCATTTAAATAAACCTTTCAGGCTAAACAATAGGTAAAACAAGTCCAGTCAGATTTATGCTATTATTTGTGTTATTGAATGATATATACTACATATGCCACCTATCGATTGTGAGCCTCGTCTAGCCACATTATAAACTGTCAGCTTCTCAAACTAACTGCACAATTCATGTCTCAATTTGACGTGTTGTTTGTCAACTAGTGATCCGCCCCGGCTTCTCCCGGGTAGTCGTTTTGGGATCTTTAGGGAACATACATACATGCACACAGATATGAACCTGTAACACAAAAAAGAATATCCCACGGGAATCGTACATTTTTCCGGCATAAGAAGTTTAGCCTATGTGCTATTCCAGACTATCTTTCTCTGTGCCAACTTTCATTAAGATCCGTTCAGCTGTTTTTGCGTGAAATAATATCTAGCATCCATACATACAAACCTTCGCATTTATAATATTAGTATAGACTATGTCGAATAAATCGTGAACTTGCATACGTTATTACGTTAGTTTTCGTAAGAATGGAATATAATTATAGGTTAGGTTGGACATGAGTTAAAAAATATTGTTGAATCAGTTCACAATTAGTTGATAGTTTATAATATATCTAGTCCGATTCTAAAGTAAAGAAGTTCACAAGCGTTCGGTGGCATAATGTTTTCTTTGCATCTGTAGCGTTTATCGATCCATAAGGAAAGGACCTCTGATTTATTGTTATTGGCCCCCATTTCCGATATTGTAGTCGACCCTGCCCTTTGTGACTTATTCCTAAGATAAATGTGTGTCAGTAGAAACTTGCTCGAGTATAAAATGCTACTTGGATTACATTTATAGTAATACTGGTAGCTGCAAACGGCATGCATTGTCTTTCATGAACATTGCCTTGCGTGCTACAATCGGGTTCAGCTGTTTTTTACTCGTTATAAAAATGAACCTAATGACAGGCAGCGCCACCTACCGAGTCCAGTTGTCTAACTCGGGATCCACAAACATAAAATTTTATTAAAGTGAGTCGCCTTGTTCCGGAGCTCAGTGACACACAGAAGAAATTTATAACAATATTTTCACAATACTCGTGGTTTTTGCTTCGCCTCCACCCCGTTGACCCAAATTTATGTCATCCTTATAACCTAGCTATTTTTCCTATTATATTTATCCAGCATCCACCTGGTAATTGAAATAGAATAAAAGATTGGACTTTTTTCCAGATGAGAAAGAGAAATACGACCCTAACGGGTTTCGCGACGCGCTGGTGCAAGGGCTGGAGCGCGCCGGCGGCGACCTGGAGGCGGCGTACAAATTCCTAGACGCCGCCGGCTCCAAGCTCGACTACCGCCGCTATGGGGAGGTCATCTTTGACGTGCTCATCGCCGGCGGCCTGCTGCGTAAGTCACTGCCGCACCCAACATAGATACACATCTTAATATTACGAGCACGTAGCTTGCCACAGCTTGTACGGTTCATCCTCGATATCATAAGCAAAGCGACCCTTCACGAAGGAGGTATGAAGGTTTAATATGATGATAAAACTGGCTAGAGTCCTGAACACTTGTGTGGATAACAACTTTTCGTTCGTTCAGTTTACATCTGATTGTAGAATCACAAGTTAAGTAAGATTTGTGTGCGTGGGACAGGTCGTAATGTGTATTGTTTTTGCAGTACCCGGCGGGTCGGTGTCGATGGACGGGGAGTCCCCGAAGACCAACACGTGCATCTTTTCCGCCAGCGAGGACATGGAAACCATGCGCAACTTCGAACAGGTACACAACACAGATATTGTAAGTTATAGTACTAGAGGAAATTTTATGGAATATCCAAGAATTTATTAACATTTTAATGAACTCGTGAGACATAAATCATTTATAAATGGAATCACCAACATCTTCATTTCGTTTGCTATATATTGTTAAAGAACCTTTCCAAATGATGAAATACATGGCTAGAGTCCTGAACCCTCGTGTAGAGGACACTATTTCTCGTTCGTATACTTCTGACAATGAATTTCATCCAGAACAAACATCTTATGTCCAGCAGATTTACTAATAGCGAAATGATTCCACAGGTCTTTGTCAAGCTCATGCGTCGGTACAAGTATTTGGAAAAAATGTTTGAAGAAGAAATGAAAAAGGTTAGTAGGTGATTTTTTTCTTGAGTAATTTGTGTTACCATTGTATTGACAATGAAATGCAGCAAATTCGGCGCTTTTAAAGTAACTTGATGGAATTCGTTAACTCTGGAATAAAAATATGATACACCTTGTATTGTCTCTTGTTCGAAATACGTTGTGGTGGTTAATTGAGTCCTTTCTTATATCCCTGTCCATAAACATTTAGTGTAGAAGCTTCAGAATAATGCAGGTGTCATATCTGACAACTTTCCAGGTCCTTGTTTACTTGAAGGGCTTTGAACCTCTGCAGCGTATCAAACTGGCTCGTATGACTGCACTTTGGATTGGTAAGTTGACTATATTAAAATATGCTTTTAAATAAATATGCGCTAACGCCCGTAACCCAGAGGGATAGGCAGAGATCATGGAGTTCCATTTGGCACGATCCTGGCACACCTCACTCGCTTCTTCCCAATTCATACATCTACGCATACATGCTCGTCGGTTATGGGTGCTCCTTATATCGCCCTTTTTTAAGTAAACCACTAATCTCACAACGTCCACTTTTAAGCCATACGCCTCTCTTATAACGCTATTTTGTTATTCCTATCATTTAACGTCACGCCTAACATACTTCTTAAGGATCGCATCTCAACGGCATTAACTCTACTAGCATGCTTTTCCTGCCAAACCCAGCTCTCACTTCCATACATTAAAGTCGGGACTAGCACAGCATTGTGCATTGCCAGACGAACCTTCATAGACACATGCTCACTCCTCACTACTGTACCTATAGCCCCATTCATTTTATTTCCCACATTTACTCGACGTTCAAAATCTTTAACATGCCTACCGTCTCTACTGAACAAACACCCCAAATACACATTTATTATTAAATAAAAAAAATATTTATTATTAAATAACATTTATTTCAATTATTGTCTTTCTCGTTCTCTTTCAAACACCATTACTTTCGTATGTTGTTTTTAATTTTTAATAAACACTTGTTTCCCTCATTTCCCCCTGGATTGACTCCAAAACTATTTCAGTTCGGTTGCTAGTATGCTATTGATATATGTTGTGTTCAGGTAACGGTTGCGTGCCGCCGTCGGTGCTCCTGGTGCTGGTGAACGAGCACCTGCTGAAGGACAACCTGGCGCTCGACTTCGTGCTGGAGGTGTTCGCCACCGTCAAGCAGGAGCGCGGAGTCACCTCGCTCGTCACTGCACTTAAGAAGGGACAGCTTGAGGGCAGGTAACATTGCACACATTACTCAGTACTCCCTGTCCATCCATCATTCTTGTATAAATTGTTCTTGCCACCATTTACCATTCTTCATTTATGCTGTCTATATGTCCGTACAGTACCATATAAAGTAATTAAATCCCCAGGACTATAAGCAAGTGATTTAGCTAATTGAATCGCGGGACTGTCGTCGGGGCAGAGAGATGACGCCATGTACTGGCGCGCGGCAACCTTGCCACGCCGTCATAAATGACGCTACATGTACACTTTTATTAGATAAATCTTTTTTTGGTGTCAGGCGGAATACTAAAGATATTCTGTCCTCTGTTAGAAAGACAGGATATTGTGGGATTTTAGCCACTAACCACCTTGGTGGTCTTCGAGTGTGATGGGAGAGGATTCCGTGCTCTCAAAAAGAATACACCGGATCCTCTGCACTGAGCTTCTGCCCTAATGTTGAATGCATATGCAATAGACTGGAGAACATATTACTAAAAATGTAATTTGTTAAATTTTGATCGTTATGTAATCTGTGATTCGTGTGGAGGTATAACTGTGTCTGGTGCGCAGGCTGCTGGAGTTCCTGCCACTGAACCGGCGCAGCGAGGAGGTGCTGGCGTCGTCGTTCGCGTCGCGCGGCCTCGCCGAGCTGCTGCGTCTGCACCGCGCGCAGGCGTCGCAGGTTCGTGTTACATCTAAACCATTGTCGTGCCTGACTTACGTAGGTCTATAGTCTGACGGAATTTATCTGAATTATCTCATACATCACTGTTGTGCGAGACTGTACGGTTTTACATAGGTTTAGGTGAAATTTAATCCTCAGTGGTACACTTGTGCTCGATACCTCGACTTTCGTTGTGATTCATATTCGTCTATATTAAATATTTAAGACAGTAGTAGTTCAGTTGCAGCCGTGGTGAAGACATGGGTAGGATATTAACAAAGAAACAGTAGTTTTAGTGGAATTTTATTCTCTTAGTCTCATTTTGTCAGTACAAGAATATTTTAATGTATGTTGCGTATGATCAGGAGGCTCGTCGCGAGCTGACGGCGGCGCTGCTGGACGAGCTGGCGGAAGACAAGCCGATACGCGACCTCATCCAGGAGCTGCGCGACATGGCGCAGAAGCACGCCATCCCGGACCACGAGATCGTCGCCATCGTGAGTACCACCAACCATCGCCACACGCTCACCATCTCTGCGCTACGACCTACAACACATTTATTAACACAGAGTGTGAGGAGAATCGATAATAGGACTTAGATAATCGAAATCTATTTGTTATGGAGTACATAATTCAATGTTTTAATTAATATAATGATTGTTCGGTTATTATTATGGTTATTATAGTACTGGTAATTGCAATTGATGTGATGAAACTTGATGACGAGTCGGAGAGGTGCGGCCAAAGCCTTACGAGTTGGTGTCGCTCGAGTCTTTCGAGCGCTCCGTGCTCGTCTCGCTAGCGTCGCGTCTGCTGTGTCGACATGGCAATCTGATCACCATCTATAACAATATACGGTTGACATTAGTATGAATGTTTAGTTAAAGATATAGGATGTTCCTAGATCTGGCAATGCGTGATGTCGCGCGGCGAGTGGAACAAGAAGGAGGAGCTGTTGGCGGAGCAGGCGGCGAAGCACCTGCGGCACTACACGCCGCTCCTGGCTGCGTTTGCGCAGTCCGCCAAAGCTGAGATTGCCTTACTGACCAAGGTAAAGTGTACTTAAATATTTTAATGAAAAGATCATTCAGTTGTGCCCCTTTTACTCATGAGACATTTGTGCCGTTACAATGGGCAAGAATATGAATCTAATCACACCTTACGACACAAAATCAGTTAAACCCTTTAGCTCACAATGAAACAAACATACTAACAATATACATACAAACATTCAGGCAAATATATGCAAAGCACACGATTAGAGCCAACCCGAGTACGATGCTTGTGTTGGTGTCGAAGTGTGCGATATCAAATCGCGGCCGAGCTGTCGCCTTGTGAGCCTCTTCTAGCTCTTTGGTCTGTCTCTGGCTTTGATACATTTGTTACATTTGTCATTATGTGAAATTTTATTATAGATTATTATTATTTATATACTATGTATGTTTGTTGTCAGGTGCAAGAATACTGCTACGAGAACATGAGCTTCATGCGCGCGTTCAGCAAGCTGGTGCTGATGCTGTACAAGACCAACGTGCTGTCGGAGGAGGTGATTCTCAAGTGGTACCGCGAGCCCAACTCCAGCAAGGGCAAGGTCATGTTCCTCGATCAGATGAAGAAGTTCGTCGAGTGGCTGCAGAGCGCCGAGGAGGGTGCGTACCACATTTCTCCTTCCATACATTTCTCTGCCTCTGATTAGATTTAATTCACCCTTCGTACAGTAAAGTACGTACGGTAGGTACGTGACCTCTGGCCTCGCTAGTTTTTTTTTACGTTAGGACGTCAGGAAATGCCCACGCATATCCTCCCTCGCGGGGACCTGACGACGCCTCGTATGCGCATATCGGAGGGGCTACGGGAACGCTTTCGCTTACCTCCGCGGCCCCGCCAGCGCCAGCCAGAGACGGCACCAGTGCAATGCAGGTTCGGGAGTCCTCGTCCTCCCCTGCTGGCCCCTGCTGGTGCCGCCTTGAGTTTTTTTATAGAGGTTCACTCGTCATGGCCCCAGTCTTGAAAAAGACAAGGGCCCGCGGTCCCAGCGTTGCCGCCGGGATTACGCGTGCAATACGGCCCCGCAAGGGATCGGAGAAACCCCTCCCCCCGCAGCCCCACTGCCGTCATAGACGCGGTGCGACGCCGCTGAGTCGCGGAGGATAGGGAGAGTGGCGCACCGAAATACCGACACTCCTCCTCCGCGACTCACCACCACAACTACTGCGGGGACCCCATAATCCCCGCAGTTCGCTACAAAGGGCAAAGGGCGGACTCAAAGAGTCCACCGCGAGCTACCTGGCCAGCCCTTAATCCCGAGCTACCTTGGGCCAGCCCTTAATCAAGGGGCCGACTCCACAGGCCACAAGTGGCCCGCCAGACTGGGTCGCCCGCAACCGAGGCCGCGGGCTCCCCTTGGTGTTTGGTTCGCGGGGCTTTCGCCCTACTGCAGCCAGCATCAGGCCGGAGCGTCCCCCTATCCTCGCGCGACCTCACGAACGTGCGGACGCGCCTCGAAGTTCACCCTCTAACAATTACGCCGGGTCGCGTCGCCGCCTGCTGTGTGGCGAACCCTTTAATGTTTAACTTTTGGCACACGATTAGAGCCGGCTCGGCGCGTCGCTCCCGCCGGTGTCGAAGATCGACTCGCGGCCCTAACGCGCACGTTGTCTAACTAACGCTCGTCTTGTGGCTCCGATACAGTGCTGTGACGTCATCGTCACGTCCAATCTAAGAATAATGAATGTACAATCTAAATGAATGTACAATCTAAGAATAATGCATGCACAACTACTTGTATTTATGCAGTAATTATGAAGTCTAAATTATTCCTTTTTTCTTCCAGAGTCCGAGAGTGGTGACGACGAAGATTAGGTTAAGAGCAGCGTGAGACTGAACCCTATACACACAAGCGCGCCGTCCCTCACAAGCACACCGACCGGCACACGTGCACATACTGACAGACTCGGCCCGGGCGGCGCTCCCCCGCCCCGCGCACGCGCGCTACGTGTTGCCAACGAACTGCCACTGCAACCGACACGTTGCCATAGACATCGTGCAATTAACCATAGAGCAATGAAATATATGTATATTTGAATTATTAACGCAATCCCTATGGCTGTAGCTAACATAGATATATGACTAACATCGCGTGTATTACTAATAATTAAGATAAGTGTTAGGAAATTTGACTCAATCGTGACAGGCTTGACTCTAAACGTGGACAGGCTTAAAGATTAGTGTCGAAACATGTGATAGCTTTATTAGGCCAGAATGTGAGTTAGCTTAGACTTGAACAGGTTCGATACAGCTGCCTCAAGATCTATCACGTTGTGCGACAGCGCGCTGTTAGTATCAATCAGTATTTTATCAAATTGCGATGAGAATATTTTCCTAAACGAGACATTGTAGTATTAGTATATTATACAGTGAGACGCAGAGATTCCATGTTCGATACAACGAAATTAAATACCAATTCATATTGCGAGTAGTTTTAGTAACAAGTTATTTATAGCGGAATAACTAGCGGTTTTTTAAATGTTGGATAACAGTGATCAAACTCGTTTATTTTTTTTGTTAGTTCATGACTAACTAGGAAAGAGTTATAGTTACACACCGCTGGTAAGTTGATATGTTCCGGAAGGCAGTTCGCAAAGCATCTGGCAACACTAACCACGCTCGCAGGTGTTACAACTACCGTATTAATAATAAATTAATGAATTACCTAATAATAGCAATATTGAGAGAGCGACGGACGCTACGCGGCGCGGGAGGTTTTCTATAACTGTATATTAATTCATTTCTAAAGTAACGTGTTGGTGAAATATAATATTTTTTATTCAATTTTTTTAGTAAAATTCAAATAAACGGTGGCAACACTTCTAAAGATGTTTTATTCATGTCATTATCCAATAGCCTCTGAAGAGAATACGTTACCCCAACATGGAACTAGCTGAAGAGCTGAACGTATTAAACCAATTTCCTATGAGGTTTCCCTGGTCAAATTAATCGCAAGTGTACAGCCGCGACCAGTTGATGTTAGTAGACCACGCAAAAGACACGTATATTTAGAAAGAAAGGGATGACGCACTCCTCTTCCAGATACAATAATTCGTAAGTAAATGTAATGAACTAAATACGATTGTTATTTTCATATGTAAATCGAAAATTAATTGAATGAGGGTTCTCCCGGACCTCTGCAGCAGACATGTCTTGTTTAAAATAAAACCAAGATAAATTCAGTGAGCTACCAGCAGCACAAAAAGCAAAGGAGATCTGCACAAGCAAGCATCCTACGCACACAAAACTACGACAAGACTCAAATTTATTACTGTAATTGTTTTGCGCATGCGCAACGAAAAGGACAGCAATAAAAACTCCAACGAGTAAGACAACCTAACTAAGATGTACCACTTGTTACTTCATAAAATTAAACAAATTAGGGGTCAAGTTATAGTGGCGGACTGAAATATTGTATGACTTCGTCGATTGGTGATCAGAAAGTGACCTCTCAGCCTTTTTAGCTCCCGTTCACTTATAATTGCCTGGTATTTGTAAAACTTATTTGAGATTGTCTTAGAGCGGCGACAACATGCCACTACGTCACTCCAAAACGAACGCCCTCTGCCTCAGCTCGCGGCCCTGAATCTGAGATGGAAACAAAACCATACGACTGAGATACTGCATCTGACCGGAGTGGCTGATAGCTGGCTGGAGTGGAGGATATTAAGAACACATTGTAGACGTACAAGAAACATACATACTACTACATTATGTCAGATAAATATGATGATCGTCTGGAAGAACAAAGAGATCTTAATAAAAGATGATACAAAATCTAGAAGAACAAATTGAGACGCTTGAACGAAAAACAAGTTTTACAGGGTTAGAAATACGTAATGTACCCAAGTTATCACTAGCAGAGAATTTTTTTTTAAAAAGAACAGATTTGTGAACTAATAAAATCCCTTGCCAAAACGGTTCAAGTCAGCCTTCAAGATGAGCAAATAAAGGACATATACAGAACCTATTCTCACAAAGAAGCTGCTAAGCCACTTATAGTTGAATTTAACAGCACGTTAGTTGACTATCGCTGAAAGCGTGTTTTTGTTCTAATATGTACAAAAATGTGAAGAACTATACAATTTGCAAGTAGCGACATCTTGTATGTCAAGTTATTGTAAAGTTGTTCCTAATTATGTAGTGGCCTAATAGATGTCGCTAATGTTAAAAAGGATACGAAAATAAATTTATGAATCCTGGCGAATCGAATTCATAAATTTATTACCGAAAATATTGCATTGTCGATGTCTTCGATGAGTGTGCAAAGTTCGATTCAAATCTGCTCGGTCAAAGTGGGACAAAATCACGTTCAAAGATACCGTTACAGGTGAAACTAATTTCGTCAATATCACTCGATGAAAGGCTCACGACTGGCCATCGATTAGGTGCTATAACTGGCGCGCCTATTGCGCCCCCACGCAATTTGCGACAAAGCCCCCCGGCCTTAAGGACATTTCCCACCGCAGTTCGCGACAAAACAGAAATAATGCGAGACACGACTGTTATCTGCCTATTGTGGCCTCGTAGTGCCCAGCTTAGAGAGCGACACGAGAACGGAGACCGCGATCAACACGAAATGAACAATTAGGAAGTATAAAAAACTGATACCACTTTATTATCGTACACAATTCTATTAAATAAACAATTAAAAAGAATGGAATAAAATTTTAATGTTTTATTGGCATTTATTCTAAATTTGGTTTGTAACCATTACATACTAGCGCTTACAGATGTCGCTGTACTCAGAAAGAATCCTTCTTTCTGAGTACAAGTAACAAAAGTCTCCTCTACCCCTTGATAAAAGCTGACGTCAGCTGACAACAAAATTGAGTGTTGGTAATATTTTGTAAAACAAGTCTCAAATATTAAATTTAATATAAAAATATCAAATTTATTGTAAAATATGTACAAAATATTCTACATGTTTAACAAATTCTGGTTTATATCTGCGGCCTACACACTTGTCAAATTAATTATAAATTTGTAGACGGTTGGATATGAAAAACAATAAATGACGCGATTCCTTAATAAGTTATTACGAACGCAACGTATTATCTTATCGTATAAATTCGAATAGATGGCGCTGTCGTGAGGGTTATTTTTTCTGTAGAGAAGGTTTAAATATAGAGAAATAAATAAAATATGCACTCATGCCCGTAACCCAGAGGGGTTTTGGCGCGATCCTGGTATACCTCTGTCACTTCTTCTACATCCATACAAATAAAGGAGTACCCGTAACCGACGAGCATGTATGCTCGTCGCTAATCCTATCATTTAACGTCACGCCTAACATACTTTTTAAGGATCGCATCTCAACAGCATTAACTCTACTAGCATGCTTTTCCTGCCAAACCCAGCTCTCATTTCACTTACATTAAAGTGGGGACTAGTACAGCATTGTGTATTGCCAGGTGTGCCTTTGTAGCCACATTCTGACTCCTCACTACTGTACCTATAGCCCCATTCATTTTATTTCCCGCATTCAGTCGTCGTTAACATACATCCTAAATACACAATGTTTTCCACCAGCTCAACATCTTTGCCGTTAACATTTATATCAATGACTGTCCTACTTTGTTCTCTTCCAAACACCCATAACTTTCGTTTTGTCTACGTTCATCTTCATACCTTTACCTTCCAATGAATCATTCATTACATTCAGCATAAATTGTAAGTCCTCCGCTGATGACGCAAACACGACCTGGTCATCGGCGTACAAGAGACATTTTACAACATGCTCACCCATTCTTAATCCACAATCTTCGTCTCTCATTGCTTTCAAACAATCATCCATAAAGAGATTGAACAGCCACGGGGATGCCACACAGCCCTGTCTTACACCTTTGTTGATGCTAAACCAGTCTGAGTAGGCACCATTAATTCTAACACAAGCAGTATAATCTTTTTAAAGAGATTTTAACGCTTGTATTAGGTCACTGTTCAATCCAAACGCAACCAAGGTTGACCATAGATCTTCTGTTTTAACTTTATCGTATGCCTTTTCTAAATCTACGAAGGCGCAGAAAACTTTTTGGTTTAGAGCCAAAAACTTTTCTATGATCATACGTAAAGAAAAGATCTGATCCATGCAACCCATTCCTTTCCTAAAACCAGCTTGCACATCCCACATTCTTTCTTCTGTTTCTTTCATGACTCTTTCAATCAGTACTTTAGCATATAGTTTTCCCAGGTTTAAATAATGCCAAAACCGGACACCTCCATGCAATATTCTTAACAATATACCCGAAGTGTTTGCTTCACGTATTAATAAATCGATTAACCAAGGCTCCTAGTTTAGACATTGTTTGTCACAAACACAATGTCGAATTTAGATGCCAAGCCGTGAGCTAAAGTAGTTGCTAATTAGTCAATAACTTCCCCGTAGTACGTAATTAACAAAGTATTATATCTTCAAACAAGGTATTAAAATATTTTTCAAAATAATATTTTATTAGGTAATGTAATTAGTGAACATAAACATTAGGGTCAAGGTTAACACGCAGCTTGAGACTCCGTGTCGCGGAGAATGGGATCAGGGTCCTTGGGAACACAAAACAACGAACAAAAACAGGACGACAACGTCTACGAAGCGGCGGCGAATACAACACGCCGCTGACGAGCGCGCCCGTATGCGAAAAACTGAACTGTGGGTTTTAATCCGTTTTATATCACAACTACCTCTTCCCCGCGGCTTCGTTCGGGTTAATGTCCTTAAACACTTATCAAAGACCATTGCAAATACAATTTGATTCCTTTTTCTTATCCGGTCATCAGAATAAAACTGTAATTTATATTTTTATAAAAGAGAAAAGGTGGCCAATTTTCTTTTATGTACCCCATACATTATATGTCAAGCGTGAAAGCGAAACAGACAATCAAATCTCAGTTAAAATTAAAATTATTACGTTGTACATAATAGATAGAATTCTTTATAACATCGACACAACAACTAATTCTCGAATGATTAAAAACTTTCATTACATCACTTACTAAAATTACCTCAACTGTACTCAGACCGGTGCCGGTATCTAGAAATGTCAATAGTTGTTGTGGCACTGGAGGGTACTTCCGAAATATAATCCACGCACAGAATATATTCGTAAATATCGTTTAAAATATATAAAATAACTTATTTCAATTTCCTTGTCAATGTACTTAACAGAGTAAACTTTCTTCAATAGTTTTACTTCAATATAAATATTTCAATATTGGCGGGAATGAACAGATTAAGAGTTTTTAGCCGTATTACGAAATTTGTGAAGCGCATTTAATCAATGTACCAGTCAAACGAGCATTAGCCTCTCCAACATTAATCAACATACCCACATTGTCCGAGTGGATTGAATTCATGAACGATAAAACTATTTTGACTTACAATTGAAAATTTCTTAGCTGGTCGACGAAAACGTAGTCAAGCTAACAGAAGGAATCCATTTACCATCTTCATTGCCGCGCTGGTATGGTAATGTTAATGAATTCGTGGTATTCTGTACGCAAAACGTATGACTTGCAGAAGTATTTTGGCCAATAATACTATTCAGTAACGACTATACGCTCGTTTTTCCACGAGTTCATTTTTCCGCACCAAGTACTGTAAATCAGATTCTTTTAATTGAATTAAAGATTCATAAATGTTGTACGCTGATCTGCTAGAAAACGTTTATAAAATTATTCGAATACAGATTCTCAATTGAAACAACAGTACTGAAAACTAAACCACGTCAGGATCGATAACGGTAAAACTGTAATATCACAAAAATAATTACCATTTCAGGACCGAACTATACTCTCAAGTTAAGTTATAAAAATTAAGGGTATCTGTAAATCTCGGCAGCATAACATCGTAAACCTTAGAAATACTAAACTAAGCCGCGGTCTTATTTTTACCGTGGCACCCGATGGGGGGTAACCTTGTAAGGCAACATTACGTTCACATATAAGCACAAAATATGTATGACACAATCTCGCCAATAGAAGTCAGAACAGAAAATAGTAATTGAATCTGGAAAACTCACCACGATTCAATTCTCTGCTGGCTACAAGTTTTCGCCGTTCGTTCGTTTTTCGTCTCCTTTCATGAACTTGCAACTGATTTTTTATCCTTCCTGATTTGCAATGCAATTAGAACGCTACTATTTTATTAAGTAGTAATCGCCGTGTTCGGTCCGTCTGCATGCTTCGAATCACACTTCTATATTTCTCACTAGTTGTAGCTAAATATTTCCATTACACAATATACGACTACTTGTAACAATCAGTCAAGGCTCGGGCCTCATGAGGTGTTGTCACGACCGTTGACAGGAGGAAAAACTGACTCCTTCCTTTGACAAGTGCTTATAAAGACTCTCGCTGTCTAAAGTCAGCTACGCAACTTCACGTTTCAGTACCGTACTCATACATTTCTGGCAAACCGGAAATGTGAGCGACAACACAAACAAGCTTACATTAGTAATATCACACGTATTAATAAGTTAGGATGACATCATAAGGGTTTTGTTTGTTTGGTTCTTTTTTTTTGTATTTCCCTTGTTAATATTAAAAAGATATTGGTGGCCTTGTTAGGGACACAACCATGAACTATCCGGAAGTTTACGATTATCTGTGTGACAGAGGACTCGACTCCTTTTTGCAGACCCGGTCAGATTATTAGAGCCTATTTTCTGTCTCAAAAAAGTTTTGGCGAATAAACATTTCAAAACTATCCTTTCCAAGAGTCTTACGTACCTTTGAAGTAGGGTTTTAACTTTTATGTTACAGATTATAAAAAATTGTTGGAGGCCGCTGCTAGTACGTACTCAGGAAATTTATAGAATATTTTTTACAACGGGTATCACGCACATAAGAGCAAATTTTAATTCCACTTTATTTTAGGGTTACCAGTAATTATATTTTATAGGACCAACCAAAATTTGAAGGTAAAATAGATAATGTCAAATAAGAAAAATCCTAATAAAATGAACGAGAAGTTACTGAATACAGATCGGATTCATCTGGCCACTATCGTACGGTTTTGAATCACATGAGAGTAGCAAAGAAGTTTATCACTCGAAACTGAACCTTACTGATACTATCTTTCGCAGTGTAAATTAACTTCAACTCGTGACGAAGGCAATCGATAATTGGAACTTCATGAAAGCAGTCAAGCAGAGACAAAGAGATAATATATTTTTTTTTTATCATAACTGGTAAGCATTTTAATGCGAACAAACTCTTTTATCACACGCAGATCCGCTGTCGGGGAAAATCAATCTTTACTTTTTTATTTAGGTGACAGATGCGATCCTACATTAATATACAAGGAGTCCATCTATTCCTAACCTTTGAAAACATGAGTGTTACATGTTGTGTGTGTATCTAGTGCACTAATTTTGGCTTAAAACATCCGCCTTGATATCATTCGTTTTCTTTAGAGAAGAATTGGTACGAATTTCCCAATTCTATTTCTATTCTAATCCTACTACTATTGCTAGGTTCTGTAATTATCCATTCAATAATCACAGATGGTAATCTAAATCTCAGTATATGGCAACCCTCGTACAGATAGGGTATTCAATTGATGAATAAATCTGGATCGCTTGTGTATGTGTGTAATTTTTTATATATTCTTTGGTGTAGCACTCGAGGGGCGCAGGTGTGCGGGCGCTATTCAGCTCGGCGCTCGTCTCTTGTCGGTTTCCTTACGCTCGCAGCTGGCCTCCACAAGCTTCGCGCGCTGTCAGATTTGCGCGGGATTTTACTTGCTACGTTCGGATGTTATCTGTATTATTGTGTATATTGCTATAGAATATTGTAGAGTAAATGAAATTTTGAAAAATGAATGGACTTGTAAATGCGTTTGGTTCGTTTAATTTGTGTATTTTGTATATTGGCAATGTTATGGAAAAATATGTACACTGTAATGTTCAATTACAATTCTTATATCGTTTACAAGTTCTTACTCAAGTTTCTTTACGAGTATAAATTACAGTACAAAAGTAAAGTTGATCTATACTGATACATTGGATTTGGTTGACTATGTTCTCTGTGTCCTGCTATGAAGAAAGGACACGACAAACAAAATGTTTTATATATTATTATTAATAATATATATAATAAATCAGCTTTGTTTAATATATCCCCTTACTGCAGGGACCCAGGCCTCCTCTCCGAGAGAGGGAAGGGGCCCTAATCCACCACGCTGTTCCAATGCGGGTGTTACATGTGTAACGGACCCACGACCTACAGTCCGTAAGTCGTGGCCTAAATCACTGGGCTCAACGTTGCTCGTTGAATTAAATGTTTATTTGTCTTAAACTAAGATAAGATACTCACAGAGATCATTTGTTAATACGGAGCTAAAGCTTTGTTTAGATATCTAAGATTTTTATGATAAAACTTTCGAGGAGATACGCACGACATCTAAAAGGTGTAGTATGGTAAAAATACTCGAAAAAAAAACAAGCTGCCATAAGTATCAAGAATAGCGGAAACAAGCAAATTGTACACTTATATTGGAAGAAAAGACGTCGCTATATTGTCTGCAATATATTATTTGGATATGAAGTGCAATACATAACATTTACACATTATGTCTCTTGAAACAAGCAAATACAGATACAAAATTACTTATACAAAAGAATAACATTTTCTTTCACACTTCGCACTACAGAATGTGTCATTCATATGTAGATTAAAAAATATAACGGTTTATTTTGCCTGGCAACCCCGAACCGATGTCATTCCAATACACGTGACAAAAGTAACAGTTATTCAAAGTTATAAGTTTCTTCGTGTTTATAACATTACCTGCGTGACCTTGGAGCGGCGGTCCTCGGTGGCCTTGGGACCCGAGGGGTCCAAAGAGGCACAATGGGCGGCCGTTGAAACTAGTCCTGGCTGAATAGTCCGGAAACCGTCGCCCCTTGCTTGTAAGCTGCGATGTAAATTCGCGCGAAATGGCCATGTGAGGCCATGTTTTATATTTCTAAGCCTAGAGTTTAACTAGGCCAAACTATTGTGCCTAGTACACATGTTAATGAGTATATAAAACGTTGTTCAGGTCTATTTGTGACGCCTTATTTAGGGTCTTTTTATTAGGCATGGACGATGAAGATAATAGTTTTGTTCCCTTCCCCCAACTGTGAATTGTAAAATAGCAATTTATGTTTTATAGTTACATGAAAATAACACATTAAATAAAGTACACACATTAAATAAAGTAGTTAAACAGATAAGATTTTATTTATTTACTTAAAAACTATTGTAACACAAGTAAATAAATTACGATCAATGATATTATAATACGAAAGTAGCAGATATGACATCAGCGGTGGAAAATTAAAGACTCGAAAGCGTCCCAATTATTTACATTTGCGCTTAAGTGACAAACACTAGCTGTCCTCTTTTTTATTATTATTTTAATTACGCTATCCTTTTTACACTTGACATGTGTCACTGTCAATGCTTTGGAACACTTTCGACCGGTGATTTTGTATAAGTATCTATGGATAAAATATAATTGGTTACGATGGATATATTGCAAAATGCATTAAGCCATTTTTCTTATATTATATCCTAGGTACATAGATTAACCTGGTGTGGGACTGAACCATCATCGTAATTCAATACTGGACGTGAACCATTATTGCACAAAGATCGGTCCCCTGGTCACACAGTGGACACCCACAACCAGATCATCAGCCCATCTTGTAGAGTACCGACGCCACGCCGAAATGTTAGGTGGCTGTTTTACAAAAATCTCTTTGACGAGTAATCGCCACTTAGTTTAACAACCCTACCCTATTTTCCTATTACCTTCGCTACATCTCTTTTGGTGTATACAGATAAGTAAAATTTCCGTACCAAGTATGAAACATACGTGAAAAATACATTTTTTTAATCTTTGCCTGTCTGTCTGTCTGGATGTTCCGGGTAATCTCTGAAACCGCTGGGCGGATTGTGATAAGACTTTTAGGGAAAGATAGCTATTGTTCTAAGGAATAACATAGTCTTATTTAATTTTAGTAAATTAGTCAAGGCAAAGAGTCTGTGGACATTATAAAAAAAATCACGCGACACCGCATCGAAAGCGCGGGAATAGCTATATTCTAATATAATCAAGCTTTGAGATAAGAAAAGTTTGTACTAAAGAACTACATTCATTTTCGAAAAAATATTTTTTGCATTTGACAGCCTAATTATTAATGAAGGAATATACTATATTTAGCGTCACGCTGGGAGCCTTAGGAGCCGAGAAGAAAGAACATTCGAAAAGGATGTACACGGGCGAGTGAGATCGCCAAGCACAGATAGTATATCAATTAATATATATGTATGTCGTATAGAACAGCTTAGTCGCCTATACCAATGGCGCATGCGAGGAGTGATATGTGAGTGGCCGGCCGCGCCAGGACGCGTACCTTAGACTTGTATTATGCGAGATTGTTTATTGTTACCAAAGTATTAATAACTTTATGTTACTTCAAAGAGTTGATAAGAACGATATAAATAGTAATTAAAAGATTGAATTATATTTGTATTTCCGGATTGACTCTAAACATTTTATTGTTTTTTATAATACACCAGGTTACAAAGGTAATTAAATTTTAAGTTACTTATTTATAAAATAAAATAAATATTAAGAGTTCAAACTAATAAAAAATTAGTCACCCACAGATCTATATAAAATGTTTGAAGAGAAAAGGTTTAAATGTTTGTTACTTTTTAATTTTTAAAAATTTCTTTCACTGTTAGATATGTCCACGAGAAACCTTGGCGAGATATTTGTCAATCTATTACCCGAAGGTGTGCATGTGATTCTATGAACGAATTAAGTCCAGGTTTGTCTTACAATATATATGATAGAATTTGCCCATCATTATAATGTCATTAGACTTTGATCTCGTTTCCATTTAAAAAACAAGCTTTGAATAATTCTCATCGTAATAAATTAATAAATTAGCAATAGACCACATTTAAGGCTTTAAAGGATATTTTTTTTAAACCACACGTTCCGGTAGCACTAAAACAAAAATAACGGTACGCAATTTATATGTTTATACGAATTAAAATTCTATTTATTGTGTTAAAAAGGAAACGCACTTCTCATATTTCGCGACGAAACAGTTTTAATGTAATCGCAGGTCGTTTCAATCGCCTACTTTTGGGTTTCTCACGTTCGCGTACCCCGTTACCGACGACTTCCTTTAAGATATTTGTTAACGTGTTACTTCTGATGTTTGTTTTAAAACATTGTGAGTATTACTTTATTATGTAAATCGATTTTATACGATTTTTAATCAACTTGCATCGTAATTGACGCTTTATTCGAGTCGAACTTGTATGACAAATATTTTCAATACTAAATTATATTTCAACGAGCGCAAGTTGGAGGACAGGATTACTGATTCCTTTGCTACCTTTTCGCTTGGATATAAGATCGTAGCGCTCTGTTGTATGCTTTACGAGTGACAGTCCAAGCCGAGGTCCCCTCTCGGGGGCCCTTGAGCCGAGTCCATGGAGCATCCGCCGAAGCGACCTAAGAGCTCGACGGCCTCCCAATCCGGTTATAATTCTAAAGTAACGGCCTGAGTCGAGGCTCCCTCTACGAAGGGAGCCCTCGAGCTAAGTTACTCTTAAAGAGGCTTAGGCTAGGCGCCCTCTCCGCCCTGCCGCCTTGAGCCCGGTGTAGCTGTAAATGCCTCCTCAAGCTGTGCCTGCTGACACTAGTAGTAGACAGACACGGACAGTGTTTCAGTAAAAACGTTTGGGGGATGTAAATAATTCTATGGGCCTTACCCCTTAAAAACTTGATAATTTTTATTTAGACATACTTTCATAGCTATATCATTTGTGACAGTTTTTTTTAATTTCGGTAAATCGGTAATATTAAATAGATTTTAGAGATGCCTTGTGTTCAGATCTTATTTTTTCTACCTTAACAGACTTGCACGTGGTAAATCGACAGTTATACATTATGTAATTTCCCGCCATTTCGTTAAGCTTGTATTATAGTCATTGAATTGTTTTTTAATCCGATATCCGCGGGGTGGGTGCTTCGGGGCATAGGGGTGGAGCCCTACACCCCTCTAACTGCGAGACACAAAGGGTGCGCGTTTCTCAGCTTTTTTAATGTCAAGGTTATGTTATTGTCTCGTTTCACTTTATTTTATTCATTGAGGTTATTTCAAATGTTGTGTGGAATGTGTTCATTTCGCATCGCACGGGTACCACTAAGAAAATGAAAAAACTATCCTATCTTTTAAGTTCGACGAAATCCCACATAATTACCAAACTTCATATTGATATAATTCGTTATTGCTGTTTCTTATTTATTATTATTATTGAATAACCTGCGAAAGTACGCACTTAAATCTGCGTTTATAAAACTGACCAGACTGATCCTAATATACAGCTGTGAAACCTGGCAAGAAAGAGACGCTGACCTAAAAAGATCAGGCAAACTCTTAGTGACGGAACGCAATATATTAAGAAACATCTTAGAACCATTGTGGAGAGAGGAACGGGTGGTCGAACAGAACATCATTGGAGAAAAGCACACAGACTCCACTGGCCCCGTCCGGCTGGGTCCGTGGAAATAATGGAACAGGATAGAAACGTGAAGTGTGCATACTTCGGACGGTCGAGTGGCCGACGCCCAGTCTGAGGTATAGCTGTAAAGATGAAGTTTAGGAGGACCTACCTCAATATTGATACTGGCGAGAGATGGCGCTGGATCGGAGAGAGTAGAGCCTCTTGTTATCCGAGGCCAAAGGCACAGCGGGTCATCGCGTCACTCTAGCTAGTTAGTTAACTTGCAAAATAGCTTTGCTTGTGAAACATTTCACGTGAGAACCTCTCAAGGAGATGGGAACAATAATGTAATATTTACTTAGTTAAAGCTCAGGTTAGTAAGCATTTTAGAAATGAATTCTATCTTTACCTATTTAATATAAACATATTTAAAAATTATACAACGATACTAGCTCCGCTTATTTTCTGCCGACCCTTTTTGTATCGAACTACTTGAGGATATGCGCACTAGTCAACGATTTTCACAGTCGTGGCGCACAAAGGCGTATGACAGCCCCTATTTAAGCCGCCCCGAGCCCCATTGTCAATGGCGTATTCAATTTCCACAGCATTTATTGTTACTTGGGAATTCCCAAAAATTTTTAGCGGAAAGTTTCCGCAAGAATATCTAGTTCAGTGAATTGTGTGATTTTGTATAATTCATTTGGTTTAGGGAGCTCAAGTGACAGATGATAGAAATAGGAACCGATACAAATACTTTTCTAAATGAAATTTACATTTAAAGCAGCTTTTTTTACATTTAATTACATTCGATCGATAAGGCAACTTAGAGCTAACGGCTGTTCTTACCGAACTAAAGAAGGTTTTTTTCTAGACAATATATCCTTGCAACTAGAGGCTTGAAATGTTTCACAGAGTTTTCTATTATCACGTTAGTGAGCACTTTAACCTTTCTTAAATCATCCCCTAAAAGCCTAAAGGATGTAAGTTTGTATGAAGTAAATGGGTGGAACGTGGGAACAGCCAGTAATAAAAAACAAGGGAGTACGTACGTATCACTTCTTTTGAAGGTCATATGAATGCGGAAAAACCGACTAACATATAACTTTTTATGTACGCACAACAACCAATACTCATATCGCTTTCGTTGAATTCAGTCAGGCCGTGTGTATCGACAACAAAATGATGTATTTCAGAAATATATAGATTTAATCACATTTTTTAAAATAAATGCGTGGCAGCAGCTGGTCCACGTTATCAAAACAAGTTTGTAGGTATAAGCGGTGTTAGATTTTTTTATGTAATACAAAAATCTCAGGTGTCAACGCACGGTCACTTACAAGTCGTTTACATTAAGAGAATTCCGATCTAGATACATGTGAAAAATGAAGACATTTATTAGCTCAGATTTCCTGTACTTATCAAAGCAGTCAGACATTGAGATAAAACTCAATGGTGAGTGAGTGAGTGAGTTTAGTTTCGCTTTAATTAGAGCCTTAATGACTCAATATGACAATATTATGAAATTTTACACAGGGGTATAGAAAATGACATGGGATTACCTTTTATATTGAAAGTAAAAGCCCGCTTACATAAAACCTTCCTTTACGATCTCGGTTGCCATGGTAATGTCATGTTTGAATAATAAAAAGATATTACTCTGGTATAGACTTTTCTTGTTTACTCGTGCGAATGATGATATGATTTGTCCTTTTTGTAATTGAATTGAACACACACAAAGTTACAGCACATGGGTTTTAAAAAAAAGATTTCAAAAAAATAAAAAAAAGTGTCCAAGTGACATGGAAACGTACGAAGTTATTTTTTCAAAATGGCTGTTTTTTATGACAAACATGTCGAAGTTTAAATTCGAAATTAAAAACTTTGTTTCAAGGCGAGATGTTATTTTTGTAAACAGAGGTTTTCAGGTCATTCAAAAAATATTTTTTTCTCACTTCACTTTATCCAACGATTCCTACAAAATCACAGCATTTCCTATGAAAGTATAAAAAGTGTAATGGCCGCCGTGTATGGTAAATGACGTTTGTTTGTTTACAACAATCATATCTTACTATGAAACAAGTTATGTATAATATAGCAAAGATTATTTCGTGTTAATATAACTATATGAAACGAAATGCAATGTTAATACAAAACCAGCCACGATAATTTCTCAACAGTAAAATTAGATACCTGAAGAACTTACCAGACATTATAAAAGAAAGAAAAAAACATAGACTTCGGTACAAGAGCCATCTACAAATAGATATTATCTAAAAAGGTAAAGGTAATTGCAGGCAAGCGGGGCACAGGATCTTTGTACGCCAGAGGTCCCCGGAAATCGTACACAAAGGAACATAATCTAGCTGCCAATGTTTTTTCAATCACTCCGAGCGATTCTTAGAATGTTCAGGTAGTTCCAAGCCATTGCAATTGCTCGTACCCGCCCTTCTTCTGAGTCTATTATGATTTATGTTAAAAATTTAACCATTAACAATACGGCTTTTGTATGGAGAAAGTTAAGGAAAGAATTGCTTGCAGCATTCAGATTTTTGGGTTTTAAATGTTTCCTTGAACTAACCTATTCTTAGTTTAAATAGGTAATAGTACTTACAGTTAAAGTAATATCATTTCAATTTATTTTTAAGCTTTAATATAAATGCGAGTTCCATCCTGTTGGATTAAAACAACTGACCTTGTCATAGCAAGATATTATTTTTCTAAGCAATCAAACATCACTCATACATGGCGGCCATGACACTTTTTATACTTTCATCGGAAATTTTGTAAATTTATGGAAATGTGTGAGATAAAGTGAGGTCAAATTTATTAGTAATGTGAGAAAAGTTGTTTTTTAAAGATATTTTGGAATATTAACGTTAAAACATTTGTTTACTAAAATTCCATCTTGCTGTGAAACAAGGTATAGTTGTTTTAATCCTACAAATTTACACGTGACGTCATTGTTGTTTGATCTGTAACATTTGGTATGGTTACTTATAGACTCTGGGTGTTACAATTTTTTTTCAAAAAACATTACACGAATATTTTTTTAATCGGACCCAAGGCTTAGAATTTAACAGTC
Organism: Papilio elwesi; assembly: GCA_029849275.1. Taxonomy (NCBI): domain Eukaryota; kingdom Metazoa; phylum Arthropoda; class Insecta; order Lepidoptera; family Papilionidae; genus Papilio; species Papilio elwesi. Next base: position 8,223,577 of record CM056704.1, on the reverse strand, counting down.
TGCAGGCAAAGCGATCGCCAATTAAATTAAATGGGTCCCAAGAGACCAGTTTATGCCAGGAACAATCAGGAATATTTACACCTATAATTGTATTTTCTAAACTTATTAAATAAAACAATGACTCCTCGTCCTTGAATTGTAAACACGATTGTGACAAATGTGTGGGGTACATTAGTAATAGCGTAGGTAATTAAGTAACAATTGTAATAACAACACCTTTGTCCCTTTGACACTCGACCGGGGTGCACTCATATAGCTTACACTGCCCGACCTTAAGTAACCCAGTGTAAACAATTCATCTATAGATAAGTTTTCCAATGGTTCTCAAACTGTGCAATTAAATACAAATTTTGGTGTTAACAGTTTTAGCAGTGTCATATATCTATTTAGAGTTTGAAAACCTGTTTCATAACCTTCTGGACAATTTGAATACAAACCCTATATACAATATTTTTAGTGGGAGTGGGCCAGTAGGAGCAGTGGTGACACAGTGGTATAGGCCCCGACTTAAGTACTGTAGGTCGCTGGTTCGAACCCAAGCAGGCGTTTTACTTTGTGTAATTTATTTCATCACCACTGCTCCAAAAATGGTGAAGGAAAACATCGTGAGGAAACCGGCATGTCTTAGAAGCAGCAAATTCGAATACATGTGATATCCACCAACCCGGACTGGGTCAGCGTGGTGAATTACGACCCCGTCCCTCTCTGTTAGGGGGAAACATATCAAAAAGGGCTGATTTATTATTTTGGATTTTTCAGTTTACTTAAGCTGTGTTGTATTAGAGAGTGCGAAGGTACCTAAGTAAGCTGAACCACGGCTCCGTGGGAAGTGTCTGTCTGATGAATGGCTGATATTTTGGGCTGCAAAGTGTAATAGCTGACAATTTGTCACAATGTCACATTAAGGCTGAGGTTTTGCTTTTTGATTACAAAGCGGGATCATTCCATATTGAATATAACATTATAACTAGTATTACTATCACAACATTATACACAAAATGAGCCCCGCGGCACTCACCGTGCAATTTATTTTAACCGACGCTGTGCAGTCTAAGCTGAACCTTATTTATTATGATTAATCATATACATTTGAGGTCAAGTTACATTGCATTATAAGTATTTCTCTATATAAACTTTCATACCCTACTTTAGGTCTTTAGGGGATGAAAATCCTTTCTTAGTTCTCGCCTATATAATAACAGATATCTCTGTGCAAATTACTATGCATTCAGGAAAGCATTTACTTAAAGTCCGTTCTTGTTAGATATTTACGTTAAATTTTGAGTCAGTATTTTTGAAACCTTAGGATAGGAAACTTAACTGAAAAGCAATTAGAGGTATGTATTAAAGATAGAAATCTGTTGATCTTTTATATTTAATAATAAATAAATATGCATTCACGCCCGTAACCCAGAGGGGTAGGCAGAGATAACGGATTATATTTCTACTCTACCTTTTAAAAGTTTGAGAAGCAACAACATTGCATAGGCCCATACAATATAGGGTCCATACAACTTTGAGAATCGGTGGCCGAAACAAAAATTTAGTACAATGCCTCTCTGTAACATTTCGTTAAGTGGTCGCCATGAGAATGTTGGTCGTCTAATTTAGGTACCTACTGCATGTTGCAACATCGTAAGTATTGATATTTTTAATCCCGCATGATACCCATCGGTGGTTTTGGTGAATATAAAATGACACATGTAACCCTGAAAAAGAACGCACCCAACTTTCCAATATCAAGGTATTTTCTGTAACATGTTACATGCGTTGCCCGTATGTTAGAGGCTCAGGCAGAGATTACGGTTTCCGCGCATACTAGTCTGTTACGGGTACTCCTCATATCGCCTTTCTTTAGTATGTCACAAATCTGATCGATATAAGTTCTCCTGGGATGTCCCCTGCCAACGCTCACTGTTAGTCTTCATTCATCCTTTAAACATGCCCGTACCACCGAATGTTGTAATTGTGTATTATGTCTGGCTCGAGTCACAGGAGTAAACACTAATCCTAATAAAGTAACCACTAACTTGGGGGGGGAGGTTTCTTAGTATATCGAACTAGTGCGGGAGGTAAAGGGATAATATATGTATAGATATACTAATAATTTTCTTTAAAAAACACTTAATAACTAAGTAATTTGCTTGTATTTCATAACTAGGATCTTTTTTTTAAAGACATTCTAAGTCACTCTACCCTATCCATATATTTCTTCCGCTAAAAGATGACCACTGGGGTCTTCGCCATAAATTGAACAGTAGTAGACCCCGCAACATCTGTTACACAAATGTGCCGACTCGACCGGTGAAATACCACGACCTCACAGAAGTAACGAAAGAAGTAGAAGTATTCTGCGTTTCGTCAGTGAGTTGCCGGAAGCCTAATCTGGTCCTCACCCTCTTCTAATAAGAAAAATATAATAAGGGGAAGAGGATTTGACGGAATAGGGGATGGGTAAGAAAGGGAAATATTCTTTTTTTCTGTTGAACTCATTAGTAGGCTAAAGAAAGCTAAAGACAAGCGTTTAAAATAATTATAATTAAAAAAAGAGATTAATAATCCTTACTATAATATTATAAATGTGAATGTAAGTTTGTTTGTTACGCTTTCACACGAAAACTACTCAACCGATCATCGTGAAACTTTATACACATATTCTTGATGGTATTAGAAGTAACATAGGATATTTTTATGAAAAAAAAATTGTATGTATAAAGCGAAGTATGTATATTCCCTATAGACCTATAGACTCCGGAACGGCTGGACCGATTTCGATTAAATTTTGCAGGGATTGTCCAGATTGGCACATTCCTGTGTTTGGTAGCGATAAGATCAAATAATTAGTGGTAACCGGGCGAAGCCAAGGCGGGTCACTAGTATGTTATAAACATTTACAAATAATACTAGACTTGATTTGATTGTGGTATAAATAATAGGCGTATATACGTAGAGTGCACCGATCCTAGGGGGTGCGGGGTGCGGGGTGGCGGAGGTAATTGTAACACGTTACAGCGGGGGCGGAGCGGGGTGGCCGGGAGCGCCGGGTTCGAACTCGGACCGGTCCCATCTGGGCCGACCGTTACACAGCCCACGTGCGGCATGCGCGCTATCTCGTGCCGAATGCATGCACTATAAGCGTTCATTTAGCCAATACCCTAATGGTATAGGGTCAGGACTGTGGTACGTAAGGTTTTGGCTTTGATTACTACAGTTAAACATCTCAACGTCGATCAAAGAGTATAGCGTCAGTATTATTATTGTTCTACCACTTTATAGATGTAGTGAGATTTTTTTCCGTCGGGAAATCTCGGAATTTTATCGGAATACGATGACACCCGAACTGTCAATGAATGATTGTATTAAATGAGTGACATTTTCATATCAATTAATATGGAACTTCATTGCCAAATGTCAAAAGATGGTACAGATAAAAGCGAACTTTTCCGAAAAATTACGAAGGAAAATCTTTTCTCACTATATCTGTAGTGTGATTTTACTTTAAAAATCCCGATTGTCGTATGGCAGTCGCCTTAAAATATGAAGACCGCGGTTCGATTTCCGCAAGTCACGCTTATAAAACAGTAATGGGCTATTAATCCAAATATCTTATATTTATTTTTTTATTTAGAACGTAGATTTAGATTCAGGTTATAACAACTTAAAATGTCTTCTGTAGTTAAATTTACAAGACACAATAACAAGTCTGTGAAGTTGTAGATGTTTGGTTTTATAAAAAAACCCAAACAAAATTAAAATGATTTATTTATTTTGAGATACTAAATCAATATAGTCTCAGCCCAAAATTGTATCCGTCCAGCTTTGCCCGGGTACGGTATTCATAGGGAACGTCGCCTTTTGTATACGAAGACAAAAAACCAAAAAATGTATCCCAAGAGAACCGTATATTTTTCCGGGATGAAAAGTAGCCTATATGCTATCCCAGACTGTAATCTATCTCTGTGCCAAATTTCATCCAGATCCGTTCAGCCGTTTTTGCGTGAAATAGTAACAAACATCCATACTTCCAAACTTTGCATTTATAACATTAGTACAATTAAATAGCCACGTGTAAGTAAATTATGTTATTGAAAAAAAATCGCCAGAATTTTTTTAATTTTTTTTAAATCTTTAAGGCTATGTTGTATCGTTCTGTGTACTTCAAATACTATTATTTTTTTTCACGGCGATCGTATTCGAGTTGATCTTTTAGTGGTTTACCAAAAAAAAATTTTATGCCTAAAAATCCCGTTACCATGTCAAACATCCATACATATATAGGTCAAGTTAATAAAATCGAATAAATATTGCAATTAGACTTTTTTTTCACTATCTGACGACAATCAAATTTTACGACAGTGTACCACTTATGGCTTCCAAGTTTAAAGCTTTTGCTTATACGACCTCCGCTTCGTGCAACTTTTCTATTATTTGACCTTTGTCACTTTATTATTGGAATCCACTAGTTCCAATGCCCCACTGACTCTGGGTAATGATTTATCCCGTATAAAAGCTGAATTTCTTTTCACTTACAGAGACCAATTTTCTTACCATAGCTATGCAAATGAGCAGACGATTGCTACCCATCAAAATCCACAATGGACATAAATATTGTTGTGGATCTTTATATGGTAGCATCTAACTACAGTTAAAAATATTACCACCTTTGTACTGGAAAGTAGAGGTGAATAGGTAGAATAATTAAATGAAGGGGTAGTATAGGGATGAAGTTACCACAAATAATAAAGTACGTGTACTTGACGACGGTATTCTTTATTATTAAATAAAGGCAAAAGTCATTGACTTTGATATTAATGAATTGAGTTTACTTATACATGTAGTATAAGATACGCCATAATTAATTTATACCATCATCTGTTATTTGATCCGGGCGTGTTTTTTTGTCAGTACATCAACATACACTAAAATGATCCCCAGAAACTCGAAGCGGGTTCAATCTAATTTTGTTTTTACGAATTAACAGTGCTGGCCCTAGATTTATCCCGGAAAACCATTTGTGATTTATAGTGTACATATTTACTAAAATATAAGCGTTAAATCAGGCGTGAAATAGAGTATTCTGCGTTTCATCTGATGAGTGAGGTTCCGGGGCCTAATTATAGTTCTCTCTCCCATCCCACCCTTTTCTTATAAGGAAAGGATGGGAAGGGGAAGAAGACTTGACGATAGAGGGGATGAATATCCCATGCTCTGTCCATGTAGGCAACGCATCTGCAGCTTACCTTGTTGCAGATGCCTATGGGCAGTGATCACAACAGACGAGGGCACAATTTTCAATATAAATATTACATGACTAAGTAAGTAAAGCCGGTCGGTGTTCTCCAGCTAAACACGAAGGATATTCATGAAACAGGTTTAATTAAGGATTGTATGATGCAAGTCAGTCGGCGCTAACTCGCGACCGAAGCTCCGTTAGGTGACGTCGCCTCGCCAGCGATGCGACCTCACACTAAAGCCGGTGGCACACCAAGACCTGAGAATTTTCCGGTTTCATACTGAGCTATATGACAGATGTACCGCGCCTTAAGTATATGGGCGCCACTTATCTTATAACGCTTGTATTAACCCTGTTATTCAACGTCACGCTAACACAATACTAAAGAATCGCATCTCAACGCTTACATCTACTAACATGCGAAGCCTGTGAAATCCACATAAGTTTGAATACATATGTTGATTACGATCTAAGCTAAATAAGGTAAATAAAAATAAGTAAAATTAACTTAGTTTAGGTCTTGGTACCAAACTGGCTTAAGCGCAACGACGGCTCGACACCTAATGTCCGATCGGTTCCAATCAGAGCTGCTTTGTAATATTTTTCTCATTCGTAAAGTGAAAAGATATAAATAAACATAACATAAACATATGTACTCACGGCCCGTAACGCAGAGGGGTAGTCAGACATAACGGATTTCCTCTACATCCAAACATCTACGCATTCACACTTGCAGGTTACGGGTACTCCTTAGTGGGTAATTAATCTTGTCGTGATGACGTGGGCTTACACTGACGTTCACGTAAAACATATTGTCATCACAGTTTTTTCAGTGAGAAAGACAGAGGAAAGCTTGTTTCGTTACACAATTTTACGCCAGTGGAAACAAACGGTAAGAGACTACGCCACAAATACAGGTTAGTGGAAAGTACCTGTAATATTGTCATTGATAGTGGAAGTTTAATTTAAAAGAGACTCCTATAGATTTTTAAAAAGAATTTGAACAGCATTCAAATATTTTTAAGCAATCTCTAGTTTGAACGACGACGACGTCCGCGAAATGTCAAAAAGTCATGTATTTTAAAAAAAACTGAAGGCTTTATCAAAAGTATTGTACCTCAACCTATAAAAATTGAAATGCAATCGCCTGTAAAACTACCTATGTACAATATTTAAGGTACTTTGTCTGGATGTGGCATCGCTGGGAACCTATACATACATCATACCTTTTATTTACTTTCCAGCCCAAGCTGTCGTCTTTAGTGCGACAGATGGCGCCAGCAGATTGCCTTTCTTCTTGTTGAACTGATGATCTGCTGAAGATGACGGTAATTGGTTTGTATAGTAGATAATGTCTATGTCAGCGCCATCTTAAAAAAATCCTTACAGTTTTCAATCATTTATAATGATAAAGAATCCTTCATTCGCCTTTCACGACATCTTTCAAAGAATGTTGGGTATTCCAGAAAAAGGACCCAACTTTTTACCGTATTCAACAGTCAACGTGCTTAGTGGACAGTGAACGGCGATTGTTGTGCATCTCTTTTGGTATATGCAACCTGTAATCTTATTAAAATGTAAATATCATGCCGAAACCTGTGAACATGACACACCTTCTGGCCAATTACTTTAGATTTATAAAAACTGCAGCGTTATGATGCGCAGGCGCAGTTTTAGCGTGTGTGGGTGACGTGTAGTCACGTGTGGCGTGTGTAAGTGTGCGTGCGAGCCAGCTGTCGAGTGTCGGCAGCTGCGCCGGCAGATTGCGACGACCTGTCGCTATTAAGGTGACCAGATTTTCGCATTTATAGGAATATTCTACATTTTGTGCATATTGCAGATCAAATTAGGCCTCCGGCACATCACTCATCAGACGAAACGCAGAGTACTTCTAATTCACGCCTGTTTTCTGTGAGGTCGTGGTATTTCACAGGTTGAATCGGTCTATTCGTGCAAAAGATGTTGTTGTTGCGGGCTCTACCATTGTTCATTATATTTTAATGCATAGTTGACTGGTAGAGAATGTTTCTCTTAGTATTAATTATGCCATCTACTATGATTAAGTGCAAAAATATATAAATAAATACATATGTATATAAAATTTCGATGTAGGTCTCAGACTTGAAAATAAATATTTCAGGGATTGTAGTCTACGGACTGAGAAACCGCATTAATATTTGAATTAAGTCATAGTCGCTAAGTTCTCATGTTCCTTATGCTTTTTTGATGCTTAGTATAAGAGAAGGTCATGTATTGCTTTATTTTTGTGGTTCAAGTTGTGCGAGACACACAAGTGTTGTGTCATATATGGGACATAATTTGGAAGTAGGAAAACGAATGACATTTAATTACCATTCTAAAGTCACAAAATTAAATGACAAATTGTATCCACATCTATGGATGTCCATATCAGAGTCTTGTATTTTTCTATGCAATGCTTGGTCACCCTAAGACTACATCAGTTGCGATGTACACGATGATTTGTTGAAGTTACATTTCTTATTTATCAATAATTATTTTAAATTGCCAACACGACGCGTCACAAATCTACGCGACTTCTAATCTCGTAAGTATGGACCGAAGGAATAGTATTCTGGTTAAAATATTTATATATAGATTGAGACAAGGAAATTTTGGTATTTAGAGTCGCAGTATCAGCAAATCGGTCCAGCCGTTTCGGAGTCTATAGGTCTATAGAGAACATACATACTTCGCTTTTTATTTATTTTTTATAAAAATATCCTATGTTACTTCTAATACCTCTAAGAATATGTGTACAAAGTTCGGTTGAGTAGTTTTCGCGTGAAAGCGTAACAAACAAACTTACATTCACATTTATAATATTAGTAGGGATGACACGCCCTAATTATTTTGCCCCCCCCCCCCACCACAGGAGCTGAGCTTAGGGAGCTAACAGGAGCGTGCATTGTAAATGACACAGATGTTATATATTCTCAAAGACAGAAATCAATCTTGCGTATGAACAAAGGCGGTCGCATAATGGCGGGAAAAGGTGGGCGCGAGCGCGCGTGCCCCGCCAGCTGCCGCCACATCTGCCGCGCAACATAATGATTTCGAAATCTCTTCGTAAAAACTGAAGACTTTTCGATTTTATATATACTTGACACGTCAATCGATAAAGTAAAAGGAGTATTTTCTTATTCGGCAAACTAAAATGACATTACAAATGACAGATAAATTGTTTCTTTTAGTAAAGGTTAGTACCATAAGCATTTTTTTTCATTTTTGTCTGTGGTCTGTGGTATATGATTTTTGTATTACTTTGCATATATTTTCAATGTTTGAATTGCAATTGTAAATCATTGAATTAAATTTACAGTAAGCGGAACATGCTTGCTCATCGGCTAGACAAAACATTTGTGATGGAATGGTCAACGTTCCGATGCCCTACGATCTGCAGATGTCTCTAAAATCTGTTTTTTTTTTATTTATTATCTATTAAGATATCTATGTATATATATTAAAAGATATATCACCGTACAGCCTAAACTACTGAGCCTAAAGCCATGAAATTTTGCAAAAAGATTTCTGTTATTACTTAGGCGACCACTACGAAATTCATCCCCTGAAGATCAAAAGTGGGAGATGTATTTTAATCTAATGTAATGTGACCTCAGCTCTATATAGCCAATCATTCAGAGTTCAATTTGGGCTGGACAATCGTCGGTTAAATTGACTTGTCCAGCGAGATAAGGTTGTTAGTTTAATAAGAACAATTAAAATTCGTTATCAAGAGGTGACGTCGTTCTTCCATACCTGTCCGCAGGATGTTTACGCTGGGTTGCAAAATGCTGACTTGGCTAGGATGTTGCAGTGAATTTTGTAATACGAGCCTATCGCTTAATGAGAACGGATCAACGGGCTCCTACCCACGGGTTAGTACAAGGAATTAATTGATAAGGATTGTTTTTGCTAATATATTGCGTACTGTTTTGTCTGGGTGGTCTGACGCCGGTATGATTCGCAGAAGTTATAGTTGAACAACAAAGTAATCTTGTTATCAAATGTTACTACGGAGCGTGTCGCAAGTACAAATCAAAAAAGATGTATTCAATGTATGTGGGCTTACCACTTTCTCTAATTATTCTATGTTAATCTCTGTCCACCCCAGTTAGGTTAAAGGTTACAACTATTTTTCTATAGCGTAGTTTTCACTTTCATTCAAAATTATTTTTTTATTTTTTTGTTTATATATCATTTTATAATTTAATATATTAAAGTTTATAGTATTATCTTTTCATTCATCCTTTCAACCGAACTACCGAAGTAAAGCTTTCTAAATTCTAGTTACAACGTTCAACTTTTAATCTACACTTTTCCCTTATATCGCTATTTTATAGCGCAAAAGTGAGTGGCAGTTTTGGTAGGGAGAGATAAGGAGAAATTATATCAATCAGATTAGTGGTTTACTAGAAAGGGCGATTTAAGAAGCACCCGTAACCGATGAGCTTGTATGCGTAGATGTATGAATGTAGAAGAGAGAGAGGTGTGCCAGTGTTGGATTCAGCGCTTAAAACTATTGGAAATGTTAACTAAAATTATACTACGCATATCTTTTTTACATGGTGGGGGCGACATTTCAAATAAACGCCTAAATCACGTCAAATTCCATTTGTGGCGACATTTATATAGACCCCAATAGTTCATGTTTTCATAAAAATGTTATAATTTTGTGGGAATTGTCTAAAAGTGTTTTTCTATAAAAAAATCCGAAATAGTTTAAGCGATAAGTTTGCATTTCATCCATTGCTTACAATATTTATGCTTTTATTTGAAACGAGGGTATATATCTATGTCCTCTCCGTTTGTCTTTCCCTGATTTAATATTGCTGTATCAAAAAAAAATCTGATATAAGGTAAATACAACTTGGTCGGGCCTAAGACAAAATTATGGTACTTTTGCATTTTCATACTACAAAATGTGAAAATATGGAACAAATAATATAATTAAACTTCGTAATCCAGCCCTGGTGATCGCACCAAATGGAAATCTATGATCCTTGCCTACCCCCTGGGTTACAGGTGTGAGCATTATTATTATTTATCTATTCTTAACGTTCATTAATGCATTGCAAACATTATAAATGGTGTAATAAAAATTGCTAATGCGGTAATTCAAGCTTTTAAGGAATACACTTAAGAACCATTAAATTTATATCTGATGCTATTATGTGGCGATATAAATATAGCTTATAAAAGTCCGCTTGTCAATTTTAAAACGATTATAACAGAGATGCATTCACACAACGTACCCAGACGTAAACGCCTAGGTAATAAACAAAAAAGTCTAAAGAACTATTGTCTTACAAGGAGTTTTATAGTAGTAGCCAACCTTTTTGGACGAAAACTATTTTTTTTTCCTTTTTTCCGATCCGGGATCGGAGCGAATTTCGTACAATTTAGAACAAAAGGAGCTCGCGGCTCACAAATTGTATTACGATTTGTATTCAATTTTCAATCGTATAGTGAGAGTTATAAAGTCTAAATTGTGCTTGTTAAATAATGAAGCGCGGCCTCGCTTCAAGCGTCCGTTCCGAGAAAACATAAAAATGTTCATACCATTGAAATTTTTGCCAACAACTCGAAACGTATTATTGTACAGTTAATAATAACAACGCTATACGATCGACTAAGCTCTCCATTGTTGTACTATCTACTGAATTTAATTATTATTCGTAGTACATTGTAAGAGTAAGTTACGCGAAACTTTGTTACAACAGTTGTCGATTGTTTGAATGTAACTGATATTTTTTTTAAATTAGCATTTAGTTATCTGACGCTGGGGAAATAGTGGCCAGTATTCATGTTACAATTTTTATTGATTTGTAATTAATTAATTTAAAAAAAAATGTATAAATATATCTTGCTAATGTTCAACTGCATAGGGTCACGGAATTGAGCTTATTGGTTTCGGTTTTACTTTTACAACCTTCTGCCTCACGAAAGTATACACGATTTCATTTTCAAATCGATCCCATTTTAAGAAATTAAGAAACGCGCGTTACTCCCTTAAATATTTAAAAAGATAACACACATTTTGTGTTGTGGTTTGTATGATTATATAGTAGAAGTTTTAGGGTTAGCACACAAGTTCTAATTCTCATGGCACTTTATAGTTACCCAATGTCATCGATACTCCATAAATTTAATTTTTTTTTCATGATACACAAGAACCTTTTTACAAACATTTGTGGCATTATTTTCCAGTGGTCTGTGGTTTTGTAGTTTGTTTTTAAATTCACTCGCATTCTAACTCTAATGGACAAGTCTGAGATGAGATTCAAGATGTTTTAACTTTCAACACAACTTTCTTAACTGTACAGATTTAAGCGAAGACTAAAGATCTGGCGGGCCATTAAGCAGTTGGACATCGTGATCTAATGTCTGTGTTATAACACAACGTATACGCAAATAATACTGCAAATGAATTAAAGCGTACTGTCACGCGCAGGACACCGGTTTGCCAGTCTCATCCTGTGAATCCCTCAATTGACAGCAATACTTGTACTTTTAATTTTGATTCTTGATAAAAAGAATCCATCACTAATGTGTATATTCAATTTGTTGTGAAGTTACATTTAGATAAACTTACAAGTCAATTTTCTTTGTGATTATTAGTTTACCCGCCATCTTTGAAATCTGTCAATGTCATTTTTTAATTACTCCACATAACGCCACTCGGGCGTGAGAGCCTAAACAAAATAAACGGGAAGCGAACACCCGATTGATAACACAAACAACTAACTGCATTACGGTAAAAGCGACCTGATGTCCATTTGCCCGTGGCCCAAGTTTGAATAAGTCGGCCCGCGAGGTTAATCACCCCGGTTATGTACAGCGCACACGTTAAACCTTCTTCACACTATTGCGATTGTGTTGCTATATCATGTTTACAATAACAGACGTGTTAATAATATTATGTTAGAACAGACATACATTCATTCATTTTTGTGACGATGTATGTCCGAAAACTATTTTTTTATTAACAATGTACAATGTGCGTTACATTGGTGTATCACTTTAGATTCTGCAGCTCCCTGACGTGATATTGTAACATCGCCTTCAATTAAAATTTCAGATAATTCCCGTCTTATAAAGATGTGTAGCGCAGCTGCGAGAAATTAAAAAAAAATGTTAATGACTGCTTTTCAATTCACTATTTAATTTGAGCTAAAATTAAAAGTGAAATTCGTTATTGTCACGCTAAATTAGAACTAAGAATGTCGATTTTTAACGGCACAAACGTGGCGATTACTCCTCGAAACCAAGTTATTTAATTTAATGCGTGTTATCTGATAATTCTTATCAATATAAAGAATGATGTTCTTCTTAACACTGCCTACACTTTTTTTATACATACGTTTGCCGCCATTTAAAAAAAAACTTCCTGCATCAAGCTTGGCAACCCTGTTACCGATGTTCTTGCCGCTTGCAGGTTTATTAAATTCTAACCTAAAAAAATTGAAATAAATTTAATTACCATCGTTGATACCCCATTAATATGTTAATAATATGCCGCCACGCGCCACGCCGTGGGACTCATTCTATTTTATGGGTTCTTTATTAATGTTATTTTGTTAACATAGTAATAAGAAAAAAAAACTTTTATCGACTTTTGCATAACTTATAAGTCGAAGATGTAGCGAGAGTTCTAGGTTGAAGACAAATCTATGCTGGATTTGCTATATCAGGTTTGTTTTAGTATCTGTACCTACTCGTGTATTGACACAAAAATATGAAACACTAACGGTGGTATCAATTGAATTATTAATTTTATACAAGACTTTTAACAGTGGTAGAGCCCGCAACAACAACATCTTTTGCACGAATGGGCCGGCTCGACCGGTGAAATACCACGACGTCACAGAAGACAGGCGTGAAGTAGAAGTATTCTGCGTTTCGTCTGATGAGTGACGTGCCGGAGTCTTAATTGTAGTCCTCTTCCCCCTCCTACCCTTTTCTAATAAGGAAAGGATGGGAAGAGGAAGAGGATTTGACGGATGAGGAGGGGATGGACAGGGAATGGAATTATCCTTTTTTCTGTTTGTCTCCTCCTTCGTCCATGAAGGTAGGCAACGCATCTGCAACTCATTAGCTCGTTGCGGATGCCTATGGGTAGCGGTACTTATTTCCAGGGGCCGCTTGCTCGTTTGCCACTTGGTAACATAAAAAAAAAAGACTAGTGCTGAACCTATCGGTTGTCGATATACGCAGTAATTATTTTGAACCTATGTCAGTGTTGGTCTATTTAACATAACATATATATATATATACTAATTTAAATGACAGGCATCTTGTAGGCGGTAAAATCTCATTAATTAGTTACTTTTGTAAGCATAATTATAAATGAATAAATATTTCATGATATATTCGACATTTGTAGTCTGTGGCATTACTCCGTAGTGTCAGTCATGTGTGCGCCGGAACTTTTATCGCATTATTTGAACAAGATATAGGAATATTAGAATGGTCATGGTGCATACTAGATATCTCATTTTAATGCGTGACTACCAAAACTTCGGGTCTTCAACTAATATCCATATACGTAGACGGAATCTGGAGACTTAAAGGGTCCAAATTAAGAGCAAGAGGTCTGACATAAGCTCTGACGTACTCTCAATGGTAAGATTGGCAACATTAGCCGTACTGGAGCATGCCGTCTACGCTCCACAGATGAAGATAGAACAGAGGCAGCCGCCGTAGCCG